>OY992533.1:124224778-125474778 GCA_963921185.1 Dasysyrphus tricinctus
AGAGAAAACTTGTATATTGTTGGTTTCGATTCAGATTCGAACTGGTAGAGGGGCTAACCCGTTCTAGCCTTCTGCATATAGGATGGATTTTTTTTAAATCGGTTTCCCCGTGCGCCTGAACCATAAACCCTCAGGTTTTGGTTTCGGATGCCATCCTCAAAAGTTTGAATGGCGAGTTTGTCATTTTCTTTAAAAAGAAAATTTCTTACTGCCTCTTCTGTGGAGCTGGCATAGGTTGCAGAGTTTAACGCGTTTAATAGTTGACCCACACGGTCACCGAATTCTTTAAGAGTCTCCTTTCCTCGTTGCCGAGCTGAAATCAACTCATTTTGGGCTGAGGATCGAGACTTGACTAGGGTATATTCCTTTTTAATAATAAACAAAGATCCTCCCACTTTTTCTACGGTTCGGAATTGGATGAGCTCAAACGCTGGTCCTTCAAGCCTAGTTTTTCACTATGCTGAGGAATAGTTTGTGCTCATCCGCTTTTTACCGATTTAAACAGAATGTCACCGTATGCAAGGAATTTGGAAAGATTTTCCGATTTCCCATTGAATGTCGGTACAATGTTTATTATGTCCATTTTATACTCCGTCATTTCGGGAAGTGAATGAAAAGGTAAATGTTCAAAAAGACTAACTTTATTTTTTTGATTTCGGGTAGTAATTTTGAAGACGTTTTTGATTTTAAGAGAGAGAGAAAAAGAAAATTGAACTAATACTTTGCAACAAAAAAAAGAGAAATTTTTTTTAATTTGAAGGATCTCAATGAAAATTTTACAAGAGAAAATGTGTTTTTGTATTTTTTCGTGTATAATATATATTATATAAAAAAAAAATTCTTACTTATTATAATAGCTGCTTGTTGTTGTTGTTGTTGTTTTTGTTGTTGTTGTTGTTGTTGTTGTTGATCTTCGTATAGTCAGTGCCAGGCAAGCTTCACGCCCTAAAGGTGATTATTACGGCCTGGTCTTTAACAAGTTTTTTTTTTTTCACTATATCTTTTTTTGTATACGTGGTTTTTTTTCACTATTTTTCACTTCTTTTTTCCACTTTTTTTTTTCGATGTGTGTTTTTTTTTTCACCTTTTTGTGTTTTTTTTTTCACTATTTTTTTTTTCACTTTGTTTTCTTTTCACTCCTTTTTTTTTTGTACGTGTTTTTTTTTTTTTACAATTTTCACTTTTTTTTTTACAATTTTCACTTTTTTAAAAAAAAAATTTTTGTTTTCTTTCCTCTGGTGTATAGCCCCAGAGACGCCCTCAAGAGTCGGATAGCTCTTGTTTTTGGTAGAGGGATTTTTAATTGGATCTTGGATTTTATCCCACCGCTGCCACCAGTGTTACGTTTCTGCCGTGCTTCCTTGTAGTAAGGGAAGAGCAGATGACGGAGAGTTGAAAGTAAAAGAACAACGGTTTTTAGTTTTTAACTCGTTTTTATTCAATTTGTATATTTTCAGAAAAGGGCCCGCTGTCTCTATGCTTGGCTGCGACCTTAGCTGTTTGTATTCTATTCTCAACTCTGCCCTTCCTCACATTTGGTTCTTCTTTTATAACATTTTGTCTATCCAATCCTAGTAAGTTACTATGCCCTAAAATCCATATGTTATTTGACTGACATAGTAAGAACTTATGTCACTTAACAATTGCGTTTTGCTTACCAGAGCCAGGCCACACACCATGATCATAATTTCATAATATTTATATTCCATATTCCACTCGTCATAGCAACATAAATTATGGGTCATGACAAATGCAATCCAATGCTTTAATTCTGCCGATCGTATGGTGACCCACTCAAGTGTTCGGTGTGTGTCATAGTCGATCGCAGTTTGCAGCTGGAAGGTGTCATGTTACACAATGCACTCGGAGAGGCGCATTGTTTTGTTTATTTTTATGTGGACAACCAAATGTTCTATAATTAGAACAGAGTATTTGTTTTGTGTAAATTATGACGAGTGTGGATTATTATTCATGGTCAAGGTAATTTGGTTTCTGGGTGGTTTCATGCGCCTATGGATTATATGACATGTAGTGTAGGAAAGAGGTTTTATATGAGATTTAGCTTGGTTGGGACTCCGCGGGTCACAACAAAAGTTTAGATGAGGTTAAAAATTTTGTTAAATATTGTTAACTATTTATTTAAGAATTAAAAAAAAAAAATTACTTCATGTATCTCAACTTACCTGGTTCTTCATGACCACCATGGATATATTTTTCAAGAGAAAAACACAAAAACTATAGAAGAAACATTGGAAAACAAGCTAATTAGCAGCTCGTAGGCTAAAAACATTAACGGCCAATTTTTTCACAGAGTCCTAACGTTAGTACCGGTATTAGTCCTAAAGTAAGTACTCAAATCAGTATTTCTCTTTTCTTCAAACTTACAAGTATGAATAAATGAGAGATACTGATTTGAGCATCAATTTTAGGATTACCTAGTACCGGTATTAACGTTAGTACTTTGTGAAGAAATTGGCTGTAAGCTCTTCAAGCTACAAGTCGGCTCTCTTGTGCTCAAATTCACTACCACACATATCTAAGCGCTTCAACTTCAAGAATTGATTCTGCTCGCCTCTCTAAGCCCAGGGTTACATATAGGTGTACATATTATTCAAAATGGTGGTTTTCTTATATCTCAAGATCCTTTAACCCTTTTATCAAAATTTCCATTCCAAATTTTCGCAGGTGTAGTTATAGGCATAGGGTTAGAAATTAATTTAAGGTCAACAAAATGCCACCACCAGATGCTATTTGTTATTCAATAAATTTATTAGAATGCAGATGTTCCATATCATTCAGAACAGAACATATGATTCCCCTTTAATCCTTTTTTAACAATCGATTGAACTTGATCGACTGAAATAAAAATTCTAGCACGCTTCATCAAATTCACATTGAAAATTCTTCCGAAGGACAAAAATAACGTGAATCTCTTGATTGCATTCGTTTAATGAATCCCATTGCACCTTTCCCTTTACCTATTTTTTTTTCAACGCAAGACAAGAATAATTGTTCTCATTTTTACCGGAATCCTTGCTTGAAAATCCAATCAATTAGTTAAAAAATATAAAAATTGAAAGTATTGTCATTTCATTCCTTTTTTTCTAGTTTAAATGGATCAAAAATGAGTTCAAGGATAAAAATCAAATTTCAAAAGGAATCCTTTACTTGAGAAGATAGTGTTGTAAGGAGATATAAAAGATATAGATGTGGATATAGATATAATTAAAATTTTCTTCATTACAGTTATTGTCGTCGACTCATAGTGGCCGCTGTACATTGACAATTTATCCGGATTTGAGTTTTTTGTTGTTGCTTGAATCCTTATCCTTCATTGCCTATCATCATCAAGTTTTGTATTTTCCCCCCTGCTAGAAGAAGGATGGAACTCGACACAACTACTACTGACGTTGGTGGTTATGAAAGGATAATAGAGCTTCATTTCTGTTCCTATATACTCGTGTATAGCTATGTTTGTACCTCTCTATCTCTAAAATCGATCTATTTGTCTGGGTGTTTGTTTGCAAGGAGTTGACAGGAGTTAGATTGGTATTGTTGAGGCAATGATGTAATACAAAACCATTTTAGTGGGTTGTTTTTTTTTTTATTGTGAGTGTCCTTCAACAATTCAACGGAACTTCATGCCTTTTTTGCTGCGTTTGTTTCTGTACATAGATTTTTTGATATTGCCTCCAACATACCTACATAGGGTGTCTCTATACTGTGAATTGAAGCATAGAGACAAAGGGTGACAAAACTCTCATTTGATTGGCAATCTAGCGAGTGGGAGAAGAAGATTTCTATTTTTTGTTGTTATTGAAAATCTAATAGCAGAATGAGGCTTTTCTATGATGCGTTGTAGTTTTCTTTTTGTGTTTATTTTCTTTTTTTTTTTAGCTAAACCGACTCCTGCTTGGATGGTCAGTGTGTATTTAGATAGTGAGGACAATGACAGGGTAATAAAGTGAAGAACACTGGCGAATCCTTGGTTTTTATTTTTTTTGTTGAATAAAAAAGTGTATACACAGGATACCTACAGTGTGTGGTGCATATTGGATATAGCGAATGAAGACAAAGGAGGCTTTTGTTTGAGAAGCTGGGTGATCAAAATGACATTGGATGTGAGCATACAAAGTGGTGGCCGACAATATATGCGTTGGAATGGTGAAGATGAAATTGGGAATAGAAAAATGAAAAGATAAAGGAAAAACTGATGTATTGCAGGAAGTCTATACACATATGACACGGTGAACGGACAATTTCATTGGAATTCATGGTGATCTCAAAGATTTTCCCACCCTCCAGTGATGTAGGTAGCAGCTATAGTGATGGAAAAACAACTTTTCAATATGAGCTTCATGAAGGTTGATTTGGAAATTTCTAGAGCTTTTTGATTCTAAAAGAAAATTCCGGTTTTCGCAAAGAAGAAAGAATTTCTTTCATAATTCTTAAGGCCACCAAGGGTGGCGCTTCAGTCCGGGGTGGACCAGAACCTCAACCTTCAAGATTCTTCCAACTGGCTCGGTCTCTAGCTAGCTGTCTCCATTTTTTGCACACCAAGTTGAGTTGGTTGAGGTTATCTTCCACTTCGCGTACTTCACTGTCCTCCTCTACTGCACCGTCCGGGTTCGATTCAAAGACATTGATGTCCATTCACTCTAAAGGGAGGCACACTTTAGTTGCTCGAGAGAGGGCTTCGCTCCCTAATTGCCCTCTTAATCCAAAGAAACAGCTATTTGTATGAATTATTCTTCGTTAAATCTCAGCACAGGAATCGTTCGCTGAGCTTATGGCTAATCCTAGGTAGACAAAGTTTCTGAAGACCTCATAATTGTAGCAGTCTATAGTAACGTTCTGTCCGAGACGTCGGTGTTGGGTGTCCTTTCAAATTAATAATTGGTCTTGCCTCTATTTACTTTTTAAACCTATCTTCTTGGCTTCCTCCTCTTTACTCACGAAACCACCACTGAAATCATGCCTCCTTGTTTGTCAGATTATGTCAATATCATTGGCGTAAGCAAGTAATCGGACGGACTTTTGAAAGAATGGGCATTTAGTGTTGATGTGGGAGCTTATTAGCGCTATTCTTTCAAGAATAACAATTTTGAAGAAGTCACATAGCAATGCGACGCCTTGCCTAAAATCTCTTTTGACATCAAAGGTATCGGTGGGGTCTTCGCTGACTTTGATGGAACAGCGTACGTTCCCCAAGGCCACTTTGATATGAACCTTTCAGGGAATGGCCTTAGGGGTTCCCAAAGTACGTTAGTTGGTGCAGTCCAGAGAATCGCCTTCCTTGAGGTTCGGTCAAACAATGCTGAGGTTCCATTCATGGGGCATGCTTTCCTCCGATCATATTTTGCAGATGAGCTAGTGCATACTCCTAACCTATTTATCGCCAGCCGCTTTGAAGAGCTTGACCTAGCTCCAGCAGCTTTATTAGACCAAAGTAAACATAAAGCTATCTTCATTTCGTAGAGATCGGTTGGATGGAATTGTTGTACTACATCGTCCAGGTTGAATGGGGCATGGCAACAAAATTTGATTCGCCATCGCTGTTATACAATTTGCAGAAAGGATTTTTCCATATTCTTACTACCGCCTATACGATTCTACCACGATTTTCCCTTGATCGTGCTCGAAGGCTTTGGTTTGGGCCTTGTAACCCTAGGAGGTTCTTTTTACTTTTTTTTTTGTTGGACCCACTACATTCAAAAAGGATACAAGATTAAGGGAAGCCCTACGTGAGCATATATTGGTAGCACTTCCAATCGTGGCACAATGGATTTCTGGTACCCGGTAAGGCAGTACCCAACTAACAAAATTGCTTCGCATTTCAGACAGGAGCCACAAGGGATACGAGAAAGAACTGGCGTAAGCTGGTGATCGTAGGGCCAAATGGACAGCCACTGGCGAGTAAAAGTGTAGTAAAGTACCTTGGCATCTGGATGGATCAGTATTTGTATTTCGACAGACATATAAATGCTGCTCTGTCCAGGGCTAGGGGAGCTTTTGCCCTGACGAAACGGTTGCTTTATAGCAGCCGGCTTGACAGCAGGGTGAAGGTGATTTGCTACATGGCCCTCATACGGCCGATGATTGCCTATGGGTGCCCGGTTTGGTTCAACGTTGCCCCATCTCAAATGGAAAAGATTCGGGTGTTTGAGAGGCAGTGTCTTAGACGCTACCTTGGATTACACAGAACACCAGAGTCGGAGTACAAACATTATTATTCTAACCTGGTTCTATACAACGGCGCCAACATAAACAGGATAGATAATTTCTTGCTGAAGCTTACTCGAGGTCACATTGCAAGAGCAATGTCTTCGACCAACAGCTTAATTTTTGGGGCTTATTACCCTAAAAACGACTATTACGAGAGTGTGCGTCTAAGCGGCTTTATTCCACCCGATGCATTCCTCTATTTAGACAGTCGAGGGCTGATCCAGGATAGAGCGGCGGTTCCGCTAATCTACCACGTCAGCCGTAGAACTGTAGATCGGCGGCTCCTTTATGATCGAGACGTCCTCGCACAATACGGAGCGGAGCACCTTCGGTTCAGTAGGACTGTGTCCGATCGGGACCGAAGAGATAGGGTAAGGCAGGAGAACCAGTTCTGGTATTTGAAACCTGAACAAGAAGATATATAAAAGTTAACTATGCAATCTTCTATGCCATGGCCGACTTACATAGGTTTAGGTTGTTAGTTTTTAAACAGGGACAGTCAGGGTGGCACAAAAAAAAAAAAAAAAAATTATAAACCAATAAAAACACAAAAAAAAAATATAAAACCAATAAAAACACAAACAAATTACAAAAACCCGAAAATGCTTGCTGTGGCTGTTCTAGTTTGTAAGTAGTTTGTAAGTAGCTTTAAGTAGTTTTATAGTAGTTTTAATTAGTTCTAATTAGTTTTAATTTAGTTTTATTTAGTTTGTAAGTTTTATATAAAACAAAAAAATAAAGATAAAGATACCGAGTTTTTTATAAATTCTTCTCGGTGAAAAATAAAACCGGATTGAATTCTAGCTTTTAAGATAGTTCTTAGGCCGAAAGGCCTAAGATAGTTCTTAGGCATTAAGTTATTAGTTTAACCAAAGACCGTATAATACCAAGATACCGCATCTCAACCAACCACCAAAAATCAGCTCTACATGCGGTCGGTCGGGGGAAGGGAAACATTCCCACGTATTGTATCACATCCTCATTCACATTCGAACTCACATAACACATACAGACATGCAAGCCTTTATTCGCCGCAGACCCACGACTCAGCGACCGCGCCACCGACGATTGTAAAACTTATACATAGACGGGGTTCTCACTCACACATCTATGGGGTCACCACTGGGGTCGTCACAGTACTAGCGCTTTGACTGCGAATTTTTACACTAGATGCAATATCTTGGTATTATACGGTCTTTGGTTTAACTTAGAGCGCCCGAATGGGGCCAGTAAGTTAGTTGTAAGATATTGATAAGTAGGCTAGTTTTTATGAATTTTTGTCTAGCTTTAAGATAGTTTTAAGATGATGGAAAAATAAAAATGAGTTTATAAAAAAAAAAAAAATAAAAAAAAAAAAGCGTGGTGGACTTTCAGTGCGAGAGGACAATGGTTCGAATCTCACAGGAACCTTGTAATTTGTATAACTTAAATAATATCTAATAAATTCTAAGATTGTATTTCAGATAAAAACTTTCAAATAAAATATCAGCAAATTAATAGAATAAAAAAAAAATATAAATAAATAAAAATAAATAAATATAAACCAATTGTGAAATATTTTTTTTTATTTTTCCACCTTCTTCTATAAGAACTCTAAATTGAGTCCAGTAAGTGTTTTTCGGGGTTACTGAATTTAGTACACAAAAGGTCCAATAGGAGCTTAAAAAGTGTGCCCTTTCAATTCTATGGACTATTATATAATGCTTATCTGATTGCAAGAGATGATTATGGGAAGCTTCTTTGGATGATTATAGGGGCAAAATTGTTAGTTGGGTAGCTTTCTACAAAGTTTCAAATACCTCATATTTGATCGATTTCTTTCCTCAAATGTCCACTATCCTGATACTTTTCCTTTGAAAGCTCGTCGCAAATTATATGAACTGGTGTCAAAAAGTTTAAGAATCGATAGTTAAAAGTCACCCCCTGCGAGCGTCTCTCAACATTATGTACACTTTTGAGTTTGCTCTCGGGACGCACTTGAAGGCTGCTCGCAGAATTTTTACTTTCAAATTGATGGGCATTTTAACTCTCAAAAAGTTCAAATGTCGAGAGCAAAAAGTTTGCTCACTGCTGGTTGCTCTCAAGCCTATGTCCACAGTTCACTTGCGAGTTTGCTCTCAAGAGCTGCTAGAATGCCGCTCGCAGATTTTATTCTCAAATGGATGCGCAGCTAATATTACGTTCGTTAAGGAGAAGCTTGATTATCTATAAGTGGTCTCACTTTTGAACGCAAACAGTCTGAAATGCAAACTGCAGACTTATATTAAATGAAAAATAGCTTTAAGAAATACCAAAACATCTGTTCCTTATTTTACTTCCTTTCTTTCTCACTTCCTGACCTATTTTAGCACTTCATCATCAAAAATAACCTCAAACAATTATTCTTTCAACTCGCTTGTTATCACCTTTGCTAAGAAAAAAAAAAACTTAAAAAAAGAAACATCAAAAGAGAAAAACGTCACGCGCCGGCAAAACATTCCACATCACCACCAACACGCCTTCATAGGACCCAACTAACTCAAACTCTAATTATAGGGAAGCATTTAAAATCTATCAAGAAGCCCAGTCCCGTTTTCTAAGTATCGGAGCCCATTAATCAAACGTCCATCTAGTTTAAAATAGGAACCCAACATCATCTACTATAGCAGTTGTTGCTCTCATTATCATCAACACATCAATATCTATGTGTTGTTGTTCCATATTGTAGATCCTTATCCTGTTCGATCTTAGTAGGACAGCAGCATGGTATCGGTCGATGTCCTTGGCGCCATCAGCCGACACATCAAACCAACCAACCAACCACACTCATCATGATTTTGATGATAATTTCGATTTCACGCCCAGCTAATTTCAATGGCTGTTATGTACGCGCGTTGAAATAGAAAAAGAACCCCGCTGAACACTTCAATAATGTATCGAAAAATGTTGTACGAAGAATGAAAATAAATGAAACAAAACAAAGGACAAAAAGGACGAATAACCAAAAAAAGGAAGAAGAAAAAAAAAACAAAAATTTAATATCAAAAGCTGTCAATCATCATCGAAAACCAATCATTAGACGGTGTGTAGAGTGTAGACAGACTGTTTCACTGCTACCATAGTATCCAAGCCGCGCTACTCCGCCTGGACGAACCAAAATTACATCGCACAGGGGCAACCACCAGCAAGAGAGTATAGTAGACCGACACAACAAAAAAAAAAAGGACGAAAACGACAACGACGACGAAACCTTGGGAACTGGCAAAAAGCAACCGAAACATTTTACCATTTTCTAATTTACTTGCGCGTCAAATGTTACGCGGTCTGTGTGATGTCGCTGCTGTGATGTGTGTGCTGCTGCTCCTGTGCTCTGTTGCCGATGATGACGAGAACAAGGACGAAGAATGCCACCGATGATGATGATGATGATGATGATGATGGAAATAGCCAACGACTCCAAAAGGATGGTTATAACGTCGACGACGACGATGATGACGACTATACGACTACGACTACGACTACGACGATGCTTATGGTTAGTGAGTGGTGTCAGATGTTCCGTGTGCCAACCTAATTGGGATTTCATAGAAACGAGACCATCAGAGGGATATTGGAAAACATGTTGACCTCACGGATCAATTAGTTTGAAAATATGGTCGAAGTTTTGCTTACAAAGTATCGAGCTGGAATGAGTTTGCTATGGAGATCTATACCTATACATACTTCTATCAATAGAGTTTTGATGAAGTGCGGGTGAAGTGATATTGTGAAAAGAAAATTAGTTCAATACTACCTTTTACCTTAGATCTTATAAAGTCAAAGCATAAGAATCTTCTTTGAAAATTAGAAACTAGTTTAGAAATGGATTAAAAGTGGGGTAGGAGCATTTTTGAAAAGCTCTTAATTTGGTTTTGAAACCAATAACATAAAACTCAGTCCTTATAGGTCCTTAAGATTCAATGGTTTTGAAGCTCGTTCTAATGGGGATCAAAGCCAGAATATCTTTTAACGAATAAAAGCCAATGGAGTTTTATTAATACAAAATTAAGTAAACATTGTCTTAGCGATTGCTATAGACAAAACTGGAGTTTCTCTTATTGAAACCTTATCACGTAAACTCTTTTTTTGCCTAGCAACAGCTTGAACAATATTTATGAATATGCCCTAGTAGCTTAGGGCCTTATTGTGATATTCTATTCTAAAAAAATCGAACAAACAAAAGTCAATCCGAAATTCTTGATAGAATTGAAATTTGTATCAAATAGAATATTTACTAATATATGTACTTTCGAAATACTGAAAGTCAACTTTAATTCTATTCGACTTAAAGTCTATTTTGAATAGACTCTCGCATTGAAGCCTTTTACTTCTTAGCCACCAGCCACACCACGACCCGCGGCAGGCGTCGCCGTCGTCGTCGCCCAGTTGTCCGTTTATTGAATTTTGCCTACAAAAATCATTTCCACGCAAATTCTTGGTAAGTATTAAAAGTTTTTACCGCATTTCGAGTTATGTCAAGTTAGCAAAGCACCCAATAAAACATAGAAAACATTGAATGAAAAAATTGAAATTTTCACAACTAGTTAACGGCTTATTAACGCCAAATCATACACCTACCCTTTTTTCGATTCGCCAAAGTTGCTTTGCTTACTTGACTCTCATCTTAGAACAGCAACCCAGATATTTCGATAAAATACGGGGATGTGAGTGCTGCCATTGTCTCAATAAGGGTTCATACACCACCATCTTTGTTTTTCAGAAACCTCTACTTCTCGAAAAATCCTAAGAAATTTCAGAATAGCTTTAAGTATGGTATTAAGGTTCACCAAGTAGTTGGCCTACCTTGAACTGAAGACGCCATCGTTGATTCTATCTGGGGACTTCTTCCGCTGCCACCTGAATAGAATACTCCTCACAACGTCTCTGATTTTGTCACCAAACGAAATATAAATATAAATATAAATATAAATATAAATATAAATATAAATATAAATATAAATATAAATATAAATATAAATATAAATATAAATATAAATATAAATATAAATATAAATATAAATATAAATATAAATATAAATATAAATATAAATATAAATATAAATATAAATATAAATATAAATGGGTGATTCCATAGAAAACGAAACTTTTCGAAAAATCACAAAATAAGATTTAGAATTGAAAAAACGACCGTTAGACGGTTTTAAAAGATTGCATTTTTCATTTTAAAAGTGAAATTATCAATAATTTTCTTATCGCCGCTTATTTCGCAGCTCAAACCACTTTGCAGAATAGGTCCCCAAAAGTCACTTTTTGTTATCAGAAGCTCAAAACCCTACTTTCAATAATTAATTGTTTCACAATTTGAGAACCGGTGGTTATTTGCCCTTATCAGAACTCTAAGCACGTTTTCGTGTCATTTAATTATTCAATAGTAAATACAGTTTTAGTTTTTAGACAGTTGATTCATAAAGTGGTTATTGTCACGCCCGTAACAAAAAAAAATTATGTTTCATTACTAGAAGAAAAAAATTTGTATCAATGTGATAATTTGGGGGAAAAAAAGAGAATACTATGATCTACTGTCAGACAAAATTTCAAGACTTTGAAATTAATGCTGACCCCGTATTTAAAATTTTAAGTCTATGTCACACCCGTAACATGTTGCACGGAGAGAATTGAAAAATCACCAATTGAAAAATTTGCAGTTGCAATTTACGAATCATGTTTTATTCATAAATCAAGGCATTTCGTTCCCAAATTAAAACAAAAACTGGTAATTTAACATTCAAAACGTAGCAATTTATAAAATTTGTTTCTTCGTGATTTGCAATTAAAATCCAAGATTCAAGCTTGTACTTTTCATAGCAAAATACAACTTTTTTGGCGTAATTTACTCTCCAAAGGATTAATGTCACAAACAACATTTAAAAATATTGATTTGCGATAAAAATTTAGTAATTTACATCATGCACAATCACTGATTTACGTTTTTTCTGTCGCAATTTGCAACTCCATGAGAATAGTCGCAAATCACCAACAAAAAAATCCTAAATCACGACTTTCTTGTCGCAATTTACTTCTCAAAGAGATAGAGCACCACAACATGGCAGGTATCTCATCATCAATGTGTGACACCAACGATCTGTAATGCAAATTGGCCTGGTGGTTGCATGCTAGCTCCGTAACTCGAGGGTTGCGAGTTCAAATCCAAGTAGAATCAAGCGTAAAGTATTTATTTCAAATAAATTACATTAAATGTGTATACCTGCAAAATGAAGGGTAGAGCAGGATTGATCTTTCCAAGTGGCAATATCACGAAATAAAAGTGGTGATCACAAATCATTTTTGCAAATTTACAAATTGTGTGATTAGGAATATTTGGATCAAATTGCGATTTGTTGTTCGCAATTTTGTTTTCTCTCGATAGCATAATTGATACTTAAAGAGAGTTGATTTACGATTTTTGAGTATCAATATCTTCATTTTGCTCAGTTTTGCAAATTGCAAACAAATAGTCGTAAATTACGAAATCCGGAGCCAAGATATAAATCGGGATTCATTTTTCGTAATTTGCAGCTCATTTTTCGTGATATGATCCAAGAATTTTTTCCGTGTGGCATTTCAAATCATAATCTTTCTGTTTTTCTACTCAGTTTTAGTTTTGTTGCTTTTAGATATGAAATTCATGACGAGGGATATAATTCTAAGAAAATCTACTTTAAATATAATTTTAATCGGCTTTAAGTGAAAGTTTTCCCTATTTTAAAAGAAAATGGAAAAAATCTCATTGAAGAGAGAAATATATTCACTTTTCAGTGAGAAAAACTTAATTTTTCTAGAAAAAGTGTTTTTGACATCATGTGAGAAATGATTATACATCGATGACAGCAATTTGCCGTCAAAATATAGTATATTATATTATTTTTAGGCATAAAAATCATACTCGGTCACACCCGTAACGATGACCTGTCACACCCGTAACGTTTTCAAATAAAAAAATTGTATAGTTTTTCGTAGTTTTGGTTCTCATTTCTTAACTGAAACTGAAGATCAACTATCTGGGTTAATATTTGCAAAAGAATGATACAAACTTTTCATGCAATATTTTACACCACATGAAAATTAGATATCTTAATCGCAAATCACCAGTTTTCTAAGGTCACACCCGTAACGCAACCAAATTGCATTCTATAACTGAACCACTAATTTGTCATACTTTAATATAATAATTTTTTAAAAGGGCTTCAGGTGCCCTATAGAATAGTAAAGTAATTATTTATAAATTGGGAATAGTATGTGAATAATTAATAAAATATGGAGTCTCATTGTCACACCCGTAACGATGGAAACACCCAAATATAAATATAAATATCTATCTATGTATATAAAACACAAAAAATGTTTCTATGTATGTAAGTTATAGACCTTGAAACCATCCACCCAATTTCCCCCAAACTGGTTTCATTAGAAAGGCAATAATGAGAATATGGTTTGAGACCTTTAAAACAGAGCATTATGCACATTCGGTCCATTTATGAAGTCGATTTTTCAACTTTTTCTTTGCAAAAATACTGCCAACACAAAATAAAATTATATTGATATATAGTTTGTCAAATAATCGAATTAGGAAATATTAAAAACTTAATAAATAATAAGGGTATTCATGCAACAGCGTAAACTCGTCGTAATCGTTGTAAAGTTTTAAACTTCGTAAATCTGTCAAATTTTCCATACAAATTGTGACAGAATTACGAAGTTTTAAACTTTACAACGATAACGACGAGTTTACGCTGTTGCATGAATACCCATAATGACAAAAATATTTTTTTTTCGTGTTTGCGTCACGAAGTAGAGAAGGTAAAGCGAGCTCTTTCATCAATCATCAACTGAGGATTGAAATTGAAGGTGAGGACTATTCCGAAACCTTCTTGATCCGTACCAAGTTCAAAAAATTGAACATGGATCTGTTCCGTTCAACATACAACCTAGTGAAAAAGGTCTCAGAGGATGCTGACATAGTGGTTCCACCATATTCCATAAAGGTACAAAAATTGGTCAAAGACTTCTTCGGTGGTAAGGAACCTTCCTTCAAAGAATTAATCCCGATGAGGCAGTTGCCTTTGATGCAGCTATATTCAAGCCATTGTCTTGCTTGATGTGAATCCTTTGATCATATTGGAATTGAAACAGTCGGAGGTGTGATGACTAAGCTCATCCCACGTAACACTGTCATGCAAACAAAGAAACTACAGATTTTCTCTACTGCCTCCGGTAACCAACACATAGTATGACTATTCAAGTGTATGAAGGTGAATGTCCAATTACCAAGGACAACCATTTACTTGGTAAATTTGATCTCACAGGCATTCTACCAGCACCAAGAGGCAGTATTCTACAAGTATGTGTGGAGGACAAGGGAACAGGAAACATGGAAAAAATTGTCATAACCATTGACCAAAACCGTTTGACCCCATCAGATGACATCAATTGCATGATTAAGGATGCCGAGAAATTCGCTGACAATGACAAGAAGCTGAAAGAAAGTGTCGAATCAAAGAACTAACTTGGATCTTACGCCTACAGTTTAAAGAACCAAATCGACTACAAGGAAAAATTGAGTTATCGACGAAAAGAAAATTGAATGGAACTTTTTGTTTTTTTTTGTTGGTGTTTGCCATTGTAAGGTGTTAAGAAAATCTCCTTTGTTTTCTAAAAAATAGACAAAATGTATTTCTTTTTTAAGCGTAGTAGCACACGCTGGCTTCTAAAAAGAACCCTTTTCAAAAAAATTTCTTGGGATTTGTAAACAAAGTTATTGAAAAACCTAGTGCTGCCGTATGTTTTCATACAAAGGCAGCTTCAGAGCCAGGAATAATCAAATGCAATAATGCTGACCACACGACCTAAACAGAGCTTAATAGGTCCACTTTTTAAACCAAACCGGAGCCTGCTATAGGTATAGCGGTGACAAATATACGCTGATGATGATGGAATAGCTACTATCCTCAAAAAGAAATTCACTATCTCAGTTAAAGTCCGGGGAAGTTATCATACTATATAACTTTCTGGAAGCAAGTCATTTGGGAGTACAGCTCTGTTTCCAATGTCAGTATATACGGACCGTTATATACGGATTGGCTGCCATCAGGGGAAAAGAATATTTTAGTTTGGCGTTTACCTACCTAAAATATAGTAAACTTCTAGCTTTTGATAATTGCCCAACCTCAGCAAGGATATTACATATCTAAATATCTTATAAACTCTTAATCAATATAACAAATCAAATCGAAGCATGTAACTTGCTGTCGTGAAGAGCTAAGGGTTCTTGGGACACATCAGGACATCACAAGGTTCTGTTGAGTTTCTGGTCACAGTGGTGTCCCAGGTAATGAAAGTGCTGACAAGCTGGCAAGAATAGGATCAACGCTTGATCATAACGAAGCAGGCGCAACAGTTCAGGGCATACCCTGTAGTCTTGTAATATTTTCTGAGGAGCCTGTGGAAAACACTTCTTCAATGACTTGAAGGATTTCTCTAAGATTAAAAAAAAAAACAGTTAAAATATATCAATGCTACTAAATGGCTTGAAAATTCTTAACTTCTTAAACAGATACATACACCAAACACTGACCTTTCAAACTCATAAATCAGAAGTTGCAAGGAGCCACATGCTCTCACGGGCCAGAAAGAGGTTTGATTTCTCCAGTGGGGATGAAGGAAAGGATCGCACCCTCAAAATACACTGACGCGTTTACCTCTCCTCAGCCAGGTGATTATGTGACGGCAGAAATTTCTTCAATCACTTACAGAAGTACTATTCAACATCCCAGGCTAAAGCTTTTCTGAAACTCATCAACGCTGAACGAAAGAAAAATTACTCTAAACTTATAATATCAGAACTTTCTATAGAGACTTATTGATCATAAAGGATCAAGGGTGTAACATTAAAAAATTTAACCAACAGGGAGATACCCTAAAACAATTACTTTTGAATATGCCTACAATAGTAACAGAAATATATTTTAATCCAATAACAATTCAATGGACTGAAAGATATTCCTCTATAGGCCTCTACAACACCCTATTGGTTAAAATAATTGCACTTAACCCAATTTCCAATCCAACTAACCTCGATGGACCGATTAAATATGTTGTCTTATCCTTAATCACCTGTCCGCTAAAATAAACTCCTTAAAGAAAAGATTTCTTGAATTGGCAATGTTTTCTCGTCACATAAAAATTGGGTCAATGGAAAACACTAAAACATTAAAGAAGAAGAAGACAAGACAAAAAAAAATAAACAAATAAATCCATAAAAAAAGAAAATTAACAATCTTCCAACCTTCAAATTGACTCTCAAACTGTCGTCGTCATCATCGTTGTCCCAAATTTCACCCACCAACAAGACGACTGTATACTGATGCGGATGCTGATTCCGATGTCCTTCCAATACTCCAGTCACTTTTGCCTCCCTTATACATTAACCATTCACCCGTAATGAGGGAAAAATTCAACTTCTCTTTTTTTTTTTTTTTTGAAACAATCTAAATTGAAATGACATAACCAATCGACAAAGAAAGAAACAGACAGCGACTTTGAGAAATTCAAAAAAAAAAATCAACAAATTCAGACAAAGTATAAGGAGAAAGGATTCATTGATTCGTCCTGTATTTAAACGACAAACAGACGTGTTTTGTTCTTTTTCTTTTTTTTTCCTGCCTGCCTGCCTGCCTTGCTGTCAAGTAATTTTCTCTTCTTTAAATGTCGTCGTCATTTCCGTTTCCAATCGAACGGACATGCAAAAATGAAATTTGCCAGAAAATCAAAGGCAAAGCAGCAGCAAGCGTTTATTCAACACGCTCAGGCTCACTCTCACTTGAACTGAAGTCCTTGGCTGCTTTTTTATTTTGTATTCTCTCTTTGAAGAAACTTTTTTTTTTTGGCAAAGATGAAGGAAATATTTCAACAATAAAGCAGTTCAGTCGGCGTCGTCGTCCTTTTTCATTCTTGATGATGATAATATTCATACTTAAAATCATTGTCCTGATTGACTATTTAACTTGTTTCAGGACGAGCCTTCTCCCGCACTATATTGAGTTGAGTTGGCTTGGCAGCATTGAGAGAACAGTGATGGTTGTGTAGTTGGAAATATTGCCGACTCATTGGACATGATTATTTTCTGCTTCCTATGTCCTCCTGGTTCTGGGTACTACCTATGTGCATATGAAAAAGGACTTTCGGCTCGATGATGATAAAAGGAATCCGAGACGAGAGGAAAAGCGCCATTGGGTAAATTGAATTTCACAAATTCGGCGGAGCATGAAACCTGCTTTTGATTTTCCTTCTATATTCCGAGTTGTCCTGTTTGGGTTGGGTTTGGATGCTCTGTTTTGATGGGTGGCAGGGGCAGAGACCAGTGGTGGGGGTTAAGAGTGATGGAGATATCCTTTTTGGTAGTGGAGGGGCGTTAGACAGAAAATCAAATCACCGGTAGGACGAATGAATGAACAAAATAATGGAAAACTTCACATCGCCAGTGAGCTGTGATTTTGTTCATTTCTCTATAACTCCTAGCTCATATCCTTGTTTCGTCCGCTTCCCAACAACAACAACAACAGAATAACAAAAAAAAACAGTTCATAAACGTTTTACTGCAAAGTCATCATCAGTTGAATAAGCAGAGTTTTGCCTTTTCCTGGTAGGTAGTTGGCCTAGAGAGAACAGTAAGTATTGTGCAAACAGGATCACAAGGAATATAGTCACAGTTTACGAACCCTTACAAAAATTTTCATATACGAGTATTGCTTCAGCTCAGGGGCTTGGAGAGTTCTGTTTCTGTTTCCCTGGAGATGTTGCGTCCAAAAATATTCACTATAACTCTGTGAGATGGCGCATTTTTTGCATAAGAAACATTCCTTTCCTTTTAAAAAGGATATTTGTGTATTTTGTCAAAGTCATTCTGAAGGGGAAAGGGGATATCGGAATACTCTTGTGACTAAAGGGAAAATTTACATGGGGATTGGTGTTTAGTTTTCTGCAACATTTGTCTGATGATGGACATTCTGGAATCGGGTGGGTTAGTATAGAAGAACTATATCATCGTCTTGAATGGGTAGGGGGAAGTCGTTTCTTTTTTTTTTTGTATCAACTTCACTCTCTTTTTGTTCACTTGAACAAATGGAAATTGGAAGGAAAATGACGTTTGTAATTGAAAGCAATTTGAACTGACGAAGATTAATTATATTTCTCTGGAACAAACCCAATATTGAAAGGAATGGAAAATTAAAAAAAAAAATAGAGCTACGCGTGCCGTGCTTCGAAAATTAGAATTTTAAATCAATATAGGAGGGATGAGAGGTGATGATAAGAACGATGATATCAAGATCAAGAACCTTTAGGTTAGTTAAATTGATTTATTTATTAATGAATTTGATTTCAAGACCCAGGGATTAAGTTAATAAATTGTCATTTGGCAGGCAGTTTATTTCAAATGATGATTTATCAAAAAAGCCGTCTTGGGAGATCAACTTCTTCTTTTGAATTTAAAAGTTCAAGGATGACGAAAATGATGTAAGGCCAAAAAACACAAAGAACAAATGTTTTGAAAGGGAGTTTTTAATTAAAAAACAACACAGCCAGCTTGTAAACTTTCAGGATTTTGGGTCAGGTCTTAGCAACTTGTATTTACTACATTTTAAAAATATTTTGTTATAACAAAAATACTGCAAACTGTCAGTTAAGAAATAACCAGCGTTGAAATGCCTGTTTTTGAGCCAAAGTTATGCAACGGTCAAAATTTGAGCTATTGCTATTGGGCGACCTACATCGTGCCTGATCGGAAAACTATTGATTGGTCAGAACTTGGTCTGAGCCAGTAGCGCATCAATCAGTCAGATAAAGTGCTTGTTTTACCTCCTCATGTGGTAAGATGAGTAAGATCGTAGGGATAAGTGAAATTAGATGGTTGGGCTCGGGGAAGTAAAAGTCTCCAACTCTTAACACTGTACTACGCAACTCTGGAAAGGCGCCTGGAAGCTCTGAAGAGCTTAATTTCTTGAGAGGCTTAAGATGACAGTACCTTTAAAAAAAGGTACCAGACTACAACACGTTCCAAAATCGTAATACAGCTATCCTTACAGACAGTCAGGTAGCTGTTAAAGCCGTTGATCCTCTTAATTGGTCCAACAATGCCAAGATGAGCTCGCAACCCTAAATATTAACCTCAAGGTCACACTTTTCTAGCCAGGCAAGGGTAAGCCCTTCCCATCTCACTCGAGGAAATAGTCAACTTTTCCCTTGAGTTATAAAACGCAATATATTGTCAATTTTCCTTAGTGAATCCAATAGTAGGTGGAACACCTTAACCAAATCCAAAATATCCAGAAGGATCTGGCCCGCCTATAATAAATCTCGTACAATGTATATGTACCTAGACCCAGGCAAGAATTAGCCAGGGTCGTAGCAACCTGTACTAGACACTGCCTAGTAGGAGAACATGCGGTGAGACTAGGTATTCCTTTCAATATTCACTTTCGTCGCTGTGGAGACTAGTAAGAAAAGGAAACAGTCCTTTATTTTCTTTGTAAATGTCCTGCTCTAGCATAATCGTTTGATGTGGCATTTTTTGACGACTTAAAAGAACTTTCCGAAATGAAGATCAAAACTTGATCTCTTTTCTAAACGCGAAAAAATGGATCTAAGATGAAAATCGGTTGCTTTTGCATCATGTTCCCCTCCAGACTCAAAGAGATGAATTGATGATCAATGACAATGACGATCACACGGTCGGATCGATCGCGCTTCGGTGCTATTCTGCTATCTGCTGGGCTTGACATATACCTGGCTCTGGTGATACATGATCCAATCGAGGTAGTGTCTTATGATCCACATCCCGTCGTTGTGCTGGCTCACAATTTACCCCGCAGCCGTTCTTTTTCAAACCAAGGAACATTTATCTGGTTTCTTGGAAAGATACTGATCTTTAGTGGAAACCTATTGTCATACGGAGTGAGCAGACGGAGAAGATCTCACATCCAATCATGTAACGGGACGACCCCTGAGGAAATATGATCCTCAAAGGATATGCCCACAAACCATTACTTTAATCCGCTTTTATCCACAGGTCAAACGAGTTATGGTATCAAAACTGCGCAATCCAGTGCTAATTGGGCACAGAGCGATTGTTACGCTCATGCTCTACCTACACTGAGGGAAAAACCTATGCACTCAGCACAAAGATATTTATGGAAAAGTTATGTACCAAAGTTTGTATGGAACTGCCATAAAAGTTGTATTTACTGAGTGGATTCAACGTGCACTGGTTACATTTGAAATTATGTGTCAAAAGAAATCACCAAAATATATGTATTCAGTGTAAGGAAATTTTATTACATGCATTGAATATAGATCATATTGACTCAATATATAGTATTGTATTGACTAAACACTATCTAAAATTCTATTACAAGCATCGTGTGCTTATTCAATATTTATGTGGCAAACATTTAAAAAACTGCCAGCAATAAAAAAAAAAAAAACATAAATCACAGCAAGTTATCCGATGGCTACAAGCAGCGTGTATTCAGTCTATATTTAAGTATAGAAATATCTGAAACTCACCATCTATCCAAATAAAAAATGGTTACTCATATTACAGCGAATAATGCAATGAGTATAAGCAACGTGTATCCATTCAATATGAAGAAGTAATATTTAAAACCTGTCAGTTATCAAAATAAAACAATAATGGATTTCACAGTCGATCATGCGATGAGTAGAAACAACGTGTAGTGATTCAATATTTATGTAATAACATTTAACCAGTATACCAAGTTATGCGTTGAGTATAAAGGTACGTTTGTTCAGTCTATATTTTATTTAAAATTACCTCAAACTCCCAGTAAAAACTATAACCACTACATACACATATGCGATGAGTATAGGCAGCGTGTATTTATTCGAAATTCGCATACAATTCGTCAAACGCAATTTGTATTAACTATGCCAGGCCCCAGGCAAAAAAACTTCCAGCTTAATGATAAGGAATTCTAATCTTGTTGGATATAGTTTACAGTCGATTTTCGTTGAAAAACTCATGTAAGTTGAACTGAACTTTATACAAATTGCGTATGACAAAGCCCTCACTATATCACAGATGAGTTCAAGTGAGTAAGCCGAACGAAACGCCAATTTGTAGGACTAAAGGCCATAAAAAGCTATTTTGAATCAATCGTTTTTATGTAATGAGTACATTTTTAGTGCACTCATTACATAAATGCAAGTATATATATATACTTTTATAATTTATATATATACTTGCATTTATGTAATGAGTGCATTAAAAATGTACTCACTAAACAAATATTTTCTCATCACTGACAACTTTTACATAATTATGTAATGAATAAATAATTCTTTACTCATCACAGGATTCCTAGTTTTATTTATGTACTGAACACAAAAAACATTAGTTTTTATGTTATCAGTGCAAACAATCTATGCTCACTAAATTATTGTTTACTCATCACAGATAAATGTAACGCATTTTTGTAATGAGCACATATAATATTTGTATTTATGTAATGAGTGCATTAAAAATGTACTCATTACCTAATTATTTGCTCATCACAGATAACTTTTACGTAATTATGCCATGAGTAAATAATTCTTTACTCATCACAGGATTATTAGCCTTATTTATGTAGTGAATACAACAAATATTTGTATTAATGTAATCATTGCAAACAATCTGTACTCAGAGAATAATTGTGTACTTATCACAGATAATTGTAAAGTATTTATGTAATAAGTATACATAAAATGTTCCTACTACACAATTATTTACTCATATATGTAAAGATTACATAGAGTATCTATATTAATGTAATGAGTCCATAGATACTGTACTCACTACATACTCATCCGGTAATATTATTGTGATGTGTGTAAGGAATATTTATTTATATTTAATGAATGTTTAAAATCTTCACTCACTACATACAAATTTTCTCAACACAGATAACCGCCACACATTAATGTAGTGAATCCATGGCATATTTTATTTATATAAATGTAATGAGTGTATGGAAAAATGCATGCCTTTACCCTATACCTTTACTCACTAAACAACCATGTATACTCATCGCTGACAACCCTCATGGATTTATGTATTGACTCAAATTGAACATTATTATTAATGCAATGATTCTATAGACACTTCGCTGAGTACATAATTACGAAAATTATCGCGAGGTATCCGACAGTGTTTTGTGCGATGGGTCAATAGATTCTTCATTGACTATACATCATGCAAATAAATGTTTGTATACAGTACAGATTTGATAATGGAATCAGTACACAATGTTATGTGTGCAGAAAAATATGGGATGAGTCAATACATTTATGGGCTATGTGCATACATTTTTCCCTCAGTGTACCTACCTAGAACACGTTGTGTCACCATCATACAGTGTAACGCCTTAACGGAGCTCTCTTATATCGAGGAGAAGGAGGCCTTTTATAACTGACTGAGTGCTGTTTATGACAGTACACCACGTGATGGAGACATCATAATGGTAATGGGAGACACGAATACCAAGATTGGAAATGTCAAAAATTGTCTTAGGCATGTTATTTTTGTAAGGCCAGCTGCATTGTAATAGAAGGGACCATGTTGAAGCACAAGACGTGCCACAAAGTCAGTTGAATGTCAACTTCAACCAAATATAGCAATTCACGATCAGTCGGCGACTTAGAAGCAGTTTTCAGGACGTTCGTAACAGAAGGGGTGGAGACATGGCCCATAACCACCATTTATAATGGTTGCTACCTTAAGATAAACCACAGCTGATGCAGTTCGGAGATTTCAAGAAAATACCTGAATGTCCAAGTTCTGTACCAAAAGGCTTAAGGATCCTGCAGTCTGCCAACAATTAGGGGCCCACCTTTCACAAGGATTGGCAGCAATCATTACCATGGAACCCACCTCCGTCGAATAATTGGTGTGCTGTTAAAAGTGTTTACATATCGGGAGCTGAAAGTCTAGTTGGTTGATCGCAGGGAAACAGTGCCTGGCTTTCCGAAAAAATTTGGGCTAGGATCGAAGAAAGAAAACAGCTCAAAGCTCGCATTGCAGCTACTCCAGCAGCAGGAAAAAACAAGCTTGAGTGTACGTATAGCATAAAGATGAGAGAAGTTCACCGAGCTTATTGCAGGTGCCCAAACCTCTAAACAACACCTGGTAAAAAACATAGACGGATCATTGCTAGTTTCGGATGGGGACCAGCTCCAAAGGTGGATGGAGCACTTTCCTGCGGTTTTAAATCACGTTTTCACAAGCGAAAGTGTACTCAACACCCAATAACCCGTATGTGGCACCAAATTCCCGAATACGAACTGAATCCTCAGTAGAGAAGACCGCAATCAGAGTGCTGAATGACAACAAAGCCGTTGGACTTGACGGTATTCCCCAGTGAGCAGTGCCAGCAACATATTCGCACTACGGCAGATCTTGGAGAAAACCCAGAAGTTCCAAATCGATACCCACCACCTTTTTATCGATTTCAAGGCCGCGTATGACAGCATCTAAAGAGACGACATAGAGCAATGTCTAGTTTTGGCATCCCTGCCAAACTTGTCCGTTTGTGCAGGATGACGATGGAGAATGCACGCCGCTCCATCAAGGGCGGCAAAGACCTCACCGACACCTTTGATGTCAAAAAAGGTTTCAGGAAAGGCGACGCGCTGTCATGCAACTTCTTCAACATCATTCTTGAAAGAATAGTGCAAAACTCTCACGTCAACACTAGAGGCACAATCTTTCAAAAGTCCGTCCAATTACTCGCTTACGCTGATGACATTGACATAATAGGACGAACAAAGCGTGATGTCAGTGGTGCTTTTGTGAGCATTGAGAAGGAAGCCAAGAAGATGGGTCTAACGGTGAATGAAAGCAAAACAAAATATATGCTGTCAACAAGAAAGGACACCCAACACCGACGTCTAGGACAGAACGTCACTATAGACAGCTATAATTTTGAGGTGGTCAGAGACTTTGTCTACCTAGGATCCGCTATAAACTCAGCGAACTATACCAGTGCTGAGATCAAACGAAGAATTACTATTGCCAATCGCTGTTTCTTTGGGCTAAGAAGGTAATTGAGAAGCAAAGCCCTCTCTGGGAGCAACTAAACTGTCCCTGAATAAGACGCTTATCATCCCGGTCCTTATGTATGGTGCAGAGGCATGGACATTGTTAACGGTGGATGAGAACGTGTTAGGCTGTTTTGAGAGGAAAATTCTCCGGGTGATTTTTGGTCCAGTCTGCATAGATGGGGAATGGAGAAGAAGATACAACAGCGAACTGTACGGGCTGTACAGCGACACCGACCTAGCCGCAAAAGTGAAAAGCCAACGACTGAGATGGCTGGGTCACCTATAGAGCGAATGGATACCAATGCTCCGGCCCGGAAAGTCTTTGAATCCAACCACGTAGGACAGCGCAGTAGAGGTGGAGGGCGTTAGGTGGCGCACGCAAGTGGAAGAAGACCTCAACCAACTTGGCGTGCGAAACTGGAGGTAGCTAGCTAGAAACCGAGGCGGCTGGAAGAAGCTTATTGTTGGTTGAGGCCCTGGTCCACCCCGGACTGTAGCGCCACCATAAGTAAGTAAGTAAGTGCAACATCGAGTGAGCTCATTCAACCATGCATTGAGCGAGCTTGGGAGCAGAGAGTTTTCCTGAGGAGAGTAAAAAAAGGGACTGATGGTAAAGGAAGGAGACCCTATGCAAGGTGAAAACGGGAGAGGAATTATTTCCTCTACCTGCCTGTGAATAAAAGACCACTTCTAACACACGCTTGATGCCGAACAAGCAGGATTCCGCACTGGATCTTCTTGTCATCATTACATTGCAAATCATCATCGAAAAGTGCGTTGAATATGGGTCACCATTTCAAATCAAATGCTGTTAATCGGCTTTGAACAGGCAGGCGTTCGACTGTGTCAATAGAGAATTAATCGGGTTTTCCGTGCGCAGGAGAGGTATCCCGGATGAATTAAGGCTACAATGGATGGCTACAAATATCACGCTTCGCATAAAGGAAGGTTGTCAGAGTAGTTTGAAATCCAAAGTGGTGTTAGATAAAGTTTATATTCTGTCACTAATACTGTTTCTGTTGATGATAGGCGGTATGCTACATGCAGCTTTGTCGACTACCAATGGAGGAATTCAATGAAATCTGCAATCAAACCACAAACATCTGGAATATACGTGGGTGACGTATGTTTACTCTCTCATAGGTTCATGGATCACCATCAAATGACAACAAGGGTTGAGAATGAGCTGAAATCGTAGGGAATAAGATCAATATAGCAAAAACAAAAATCAGCCTTGAAGCCTCCTCATCTACCCAAATCGATATTTCTGGACAACCAGTAGGGATTTAAGAGAGTTTTCAATATCTTGAGAGTATTGTCTCTTCTTATGGCGGAACCGATTTAGATATAACTAGCCAAAACGGAAAAGTAAAAGCTGCGAGGAAGGGATCACACTAGCGACCACTGAATTAATTGTTAAAAATGATAACCAACCTGCTTCAATACTTGAAACTTAGTTTCCACTATTTAGTACATTATCTTGCCTTCTTAGTCAGGGTAATAAAAGATAATCATGAGCATATTGTTCGCCACACAGTCAATGAACTACCAAAAAGTACTACCCTCATCTCAAGGAACTCCTCTTCTTTACTATCCTTCTTTGAAAAGAAGCTCCTGAAAGCCGCTTGATTCTTAGCCCAACAAAATTAAGGTCCAATCCTTTTCTCGAATAAGTATTGAACTACTTAATCCCTTGAATATAGTAACAAACTTATTGCTCATTTTGTTATTTGTCATCACATCTTCTTAATATTGAACCCATCCTATATACGCAAAGCTCATACAAATGGTTTATTTATCCACAACCACCCCCTCCACCCCCCATATCGATATTTTTCTTCTAACCCTGAAATTGACTCATATGATACAAAATAGGTACCTATACATATATGTAATTAAATATTGTGTGTAGCCGTAATAAAGTTGCATAAAAGGACCTCAAGCCTTTTTGTGTGAATAAATTATCCGCACACACTTAAGCAATAGGTAGGTACTCTCATACAAAAACGGATTATACCAGCTCTCATCTTTTGTCGTTCTGTTCTCGATCTTAATAATTAATTATCCTCTTAGGACATACAGTTTTTCTTTTGTCGTCCTTCCATTTTTCCATTTGCCTACCATTTTGTATACAATAACAGTTTTTTTGCAGAAAATCCAATCGTGCACCTATATTCGCAATGTGTTTATTTTTCTGTTATCCTTTCTTCTTCTAGGAATCTAATATTTGGATAAGAGTACCATTGAGTTGAGTAGATATAGGTGGTTGACCCCCACCACCCCTTTCTTATTCTTTTCATTGTCGTATTATCACCACTTCACCAATATAAGTCCCCTATATAGACAGACCAAGCTCTTATTCTATGAAGATACTCGTATAGAAAAAGGATCCTGTGTTTTATTGGCACTTCTCACGCGATAGCATGAACAGGAACATAGACGCATACATACATACACACCATAGTGTCACCCATTTTGACGGAAAAGTAAAGACACAAGATTGTATTGGGTGTATTGCTTTAAATAAAACACCCATAAAATGGATTTTTATTGTTATCCTGCGAAAGTTGTAATGTGTGCATAAATTCACATCGTGCACAAGCGTGTGTCCTTTATTTCCTTCGACTTTCAACTTTAACTCTTATCGTGCCTGACTAAGTAGGTAAGGTACTGCCAAACCAGCTCGTACTATCGTCTATGGCACCCATCAAGCCCAACTTGCTCAATATGCACACAAAACAAGGTGCTCAACTTCAAGATGTCCTGCGAGCACGTATGTCTGAATAATTTTTTTGTTTTGGAATTCCTCCTTCGATCGAGTTCATTGTTTACCTTTGATATCCTTATGGAATTCAAATCGATATTGGAGGTCTCCAACATCACTTGCACATAAATTTTCATTTCTCACTTTTCCCAAGGATGTGCGAGGACTTTTGTTATTTTTTTTTCCTTCTTTTGAGTTTTATGTTTGGGTCGTTGTGTTGTTTTCGGCACATTTTCTATGCAAACACTACCTACATCTCCTCTACATAGGTAGTTCGAGCATGCCGCAGCTTTTGGTTGGAAGCTCCTATTTTTGGATGGTACCGAACGGAGGTATAGGCGAAGGAATATAAATCTCAATAATTGTTCTGTGCATATAGCACAGAGGAGAGTGCCTCACTCATATGTATATGGACTTCTTACCACACAGAGAGTGTGTTTTAACAACAAGGACGACTTCAGTGCTGAGATTTTCTCGAAATTGTTTTCACCGCATAGCATCGCTTGTGCTATACTACTGCTACTGCTGTTGCTGCTAAACGAACTGAAGAGGTGAAAGGTCTTTTTCTCTACCTATTCTGTCGAACGAGTTGTGGTTTTATAATGATGATGATGGCATTCTCGGGACATGTACCAACGACCTACTCACGTTTGTATACCTTTTGCTTGCTTGTATATAGGACGTGTGATGTAAAATTACGAAGTACGACCACCCAGGGATCGGTAGAGTAAAGTACCGGTAGCAGGATCTCTCAATAATCGTAAATATCCAAGTGAATGGTTATTTATCCGAGTCGAGTGGTTCTGCTGAGGCGCACGACTACGCCAAACGACTATGACTACCTATAGGTACCTACGACGACGACAACTCGAGGACACAATATTTTCTGGCATGAATCTCTGAGAACCTAATGTAGATTGGTGGATATACTATATGCCTACAAAGCATAAGGGTATGCCTAGATAGGGATGTAGGCAGAGTTTCACCTACGCTATACGCCTTAGGTTTTCAAATGAATTTCTGATGAGAGTTATTTTCGAGGATTATAGCGGTAATGGTGATATTATTTTGAGATTATGATGGTAATTAGTGACACTGAGTGATGATGTTATTTGATGAAAAAGATTGTTTTCTACCTTCATGATTGTAGAAAAAAGCATCTTCAGTGGGTGTCAATATCATAATCGAAATGTAGGATAAATTCTTGGGAAATAAAATGCACAACTAGGTCGCTCAAACTTGGTGTTAAGGTGCGTTGGAGAATAAAAAGACTGCGAGAATACTCTCAAGAAGCTCTCGAGAGTAAAAATCGCAAGTGGAGACCATCATTGATAACATTAAAGGTTCGTTTCCTTTTCAGAGTACTTTCACTAAAAGACTCTCGAGAGTGACTCTCGGATAGCTGTCTAACCCTCCATGAGCTAGTTTCCTGACTAGACTATGTCCAATTGCGAATTTTAGTCTCATGAGCAGCTTGAGAGTTGCTCGCCAGTCTTTTTACTCTCAAATATGGATACCTGCGCACCTTATTTCACAGAGCGGTAGGCGTCTCTCAGAGAGTCCGTCTCGACAATTTTAAAGGTGAAATTAGTCTCAAATTAAATTTTTCCAAAATTTTTTGCCAGTTATCTTTGATACCAGTTTTCGGAAAAATGTACAACATGCCTACAATAATTTCACGGGAAAATAAATTTGGTAGCGCAACTGCTCGTGGAGAACCAGGGCCTAGTGACTTACAACTCTTAACCATTTATGTGTGCGTGTTGTTGCCAGGAATGAAAGGAACCCACAATTTTAGGCCATGTCCAAACGACTAGATGAGAAGCACTTTATTCATGGTTAGTGTAGCCTTGGAGGATTTACCAGTTCCTCACAAGAGGCAGTAGGTAACTCAGGAGAAGAATTTCTGTTTTTAGGTGGAAGCGGCTGGGAATCGAATCCAGACCTGCGGCATTACAGTCCATCGCACTAACCATTATGCCACGAGGTACTGATATTTTGATTGTTCAAATTTCATTTAAACTTTTTTTCTTTTTACCTTAAACCATGCGGCCAGTAGTATTGTAAGGCCAAATTAATTTGTAAATCATTTTTGCATAGGTGCAACAAAATATTATTTTCTATTATTAATACAAGTGTGTGACCAGTTGAAAACTTTGTAGTTCACGCTTCTCGTGTTCCACTTTTGATATTTGCCATTCATCTGTTCTCACGCTTGGAATTTTTTATTGCATAGTTGCACTTTTCATAATTCATCATTTTCAAGAAATGTAAATTTTATTAAACAATAAAGTCAGTTTTGTGAAAACCTTCAAACTAGTGCGTCGTCTTCTCCTTGAGTTATGTTCAAGTCAATTTCATGAGCGAAATGTTCGCCGGGAGGATCGAAAACTAATGAGAGGATTGTGTTCGCGGCTTAAGATATCTTATTGCGAAAATAAGATACTAAGTCTACGAACACATCCCTTTCCAGTTTTGTGTTTCGATTCCTCCCGGTCCGAATTCAACTCGAGTACCTTCCTACGAGGTTCTTCCTATTATTCGTATTCTGTCAACCACACCGTCGCCACCATCATCGCCATTAGCTCTCATTAATAAAATTTATAAATCAAATTTTGAGATATACTGTATATAATAAGTATACTTAAAACTAAAAGTAAAATAAAGAAAACGAAAAGCAAAGTAAAAGAAAACAAAAAATCGGTTGTTTAAATAAAATTAATAAGGAAAACTGCCAAGGAAAAATAGCGACGAAGAAAAAAAGCAAGTGGATATCAGCGGCCCGAACATTTGGTCCTTCGGCCGAATACTTTTTGCAAAAAAATTGCAAAAAACAAGTTGGTGTGGAAAAACTATTGGCTGGTGGCGTCATTATTACGTGCCATTTATCATACGGTTGGTGTGTTCCGTTATATTGGTAACGGGCTTCAACAACCGCAAGAAAATCTTGATTGCTATCTGCGTCGTCGTGGATTACGTCATCGAAGACAATTGCTTCGCTGTGGGAATTTTCTTGTGGTAAAATCATTGAGAGACCGTTGCTGGTGGCGTCATTAAAACGCAATTGCATGCGATTGCACCACTTTGTGGGCATCTTTGTCATCATAAACGACGTCATCAAAGACAATTGTTTCGTTGTGGAAATTTCGGTAACGGTCTTCAACAACCGCAAGGCAATCTTGATTGCTATCTGTGTCATCGTGATTGACGTCATCGAAGTCATTCGCTTCATCTTTGGCAGAATTCAAGGATCGCCAATTCCATCGTTCATCTTCAAGTCATCATCCTCATCGTCTTCAAAGCTAAGTTAAGTCAGCATCTTCATCGTCATCTTGAAGTCATTATCCTCATCGCATCGTCTTGAAATCAAAGTCAAGTCAACATCTTCAGCGTAGTCATCGTCAGCTCCAAGTCATCATCTTCATCATTGTCAGCAGCATCATCATCATCATTGCGGCCATCCTAAATTTTGAATTGTACAGGTACATTTGCAAACTTTTACCATTTGCTTGAATAAATTTATATATTCTTAAATTAACAAACACATACATATTTCTATATTCAACTACGTGAGGTATTTAGAAGTGAAAATTCGGTTCGCTAATTAAATAAGCGGTTGAGTGTACACATATATGTATATATAAACGGTAAAAATTGGTACGTTATATATAGATATATATTGTACTTTGTATATAAACGGTAAAAATTGGCACGTTGTATATACATAAGGATATATAGTTGAGCGGTAAAAATTGGTACGCTTGGGGTGGTGAGCATTTTGCTTTGTTTTGTAGATCATAACGCGGTTTTTTTGTTTCATTTGAAATGAGCTTGGAAAATTTGATTTTGGCATGTGATGCGCTCGTCGATTTTCATGCATCTTTTAAAGAGAAACCCGCGAAAGGGTTAAAAAAATCGTCGTTTGAAGCCTATCGGGTAGAGCTTCAAGCACTTTGGCAAGAGGTTAAAAAATGTTATAATGAATTTGTTTGTGCGGCGACCGAAGATGATGATCTCAAGGCGTCTCTCCTTGAGGTTAAGGCCAAATATAAGAAGTCATCGGACACTTATATTGAATTTCTTAGCGACATTTTAGAGGCCACGGGGCCGCAAGAGATCAAACCAAAGATTAGTGGCGAAGGGGGTAAAAGTGAAAATGAGTCATCGAGGCATAACATGCACCTTCCGCCGTGTGAAACGGAAATATTTAGTGGCGATTTTCTCAAATGGCCGGCATTTAGAGACATGTTTACGGCACTTTATATTCGGCACGCAAGGTTAAGTCCCGTTCAAAAACTTTTTCACTTGCGTGCCCGAACTAAAGATCATGCCTTAAACATAGTCTCTAAATTTGATATAACTGACGAGAATTTCGAGGTTGCGTGGTCGGCTCTCAAAAAACATTACGAAAATAAACGAGTTCTGGTTAATAACCATTTGAGTATTTTGCTTGGGCAACCATGCATTAGCGTTGAATCGGCAACTGCATTGAAAGAGTTACAAAACAACATAAATGATGCTCTTGTAGCCCTAAAGACTTACGAAATCGAGGTGCAAAATTGGGATGCTTTTATAACTTACTTTTGTGCAACTCGCCTTCCATCGCAAACTTTATCCCTGTGGGAAGAATCTCTGGAAAATCCAACGGAAATCCAAACGTGGGAGAAAATGAACACCTTTCTCACGAATAGGTATCGGGTGCTAGAAAACGTAGCAGATATGCACAAAGTAAACAAAGTATCAAAAGTTACCGTTACTAAGCAACAGTCGTCAAGTATTACTCCTCGGGTTCGTACGCATCACGCTAAGGTTAGTTCGCAATGTAAAGTTTGCAAAGGGGCTCATGCATTACGTGTTTGCCCAGATTTTTTGAAAATGAACGTTTCTCAAAGGCGAAACACGATCCGAAAATTAAAATACTGCTACAATTGTCTAGCTTTTAATCACTTGGTAACCAGTTGCCAGAGTGAGAGTACGTGCTTTCATTGTAAGGGAAAGCATCACTCACTGCTACATTTCGACAGAGCTGCTTCGGAGAGCTTTATTCCAAAAATACAGTCCACTACAACTTCAGGCCAAAGTACAAGTCAAAATACCCAACAGTCACCCACTAATGGAAATTTCGGTGTCCAGTTTGCTGTACCAGGTGATAGTACTAATGGCAAGTTTTCAAATACGGATGAAAACCCTAACGTTTATGCCAAAGTGTTCTTTGCAAAAACACAACGAACAGCTCTTTTAGCTACAGCTATAATTCGAATTAGGCAAAATCAAAGTGATTTTGAGTGGCGGGCGCTTATTGATCCGGGTTCGGAAATCTCATTTATTTCCCAAGAGGTTCAAAGACGGTTGAAGTTGCCCATTCGGTCGGTGAAAGCTACGGTTGCAGGCGTTAATTCTTCGGTAACGGCAACTGCGTCTAAAATGTGTTCATTCACACTAAGATCGAAATTCGATGAAAATTTTTCTCTGTTTGCACAGGCACTTGTACTCAAAACGGTTGCAGACAATTTGCCTTCCATATCCATAGAAGTGGGAAACATTCAAAACTCGTTTGATTTTCCTTTGGCGGACCCGTGTTTCAACCAAAGCTCTAAGATTGATTTGCTAATCGGTGCAGATTTGTATCCATTTATTATTCGAGATGGAATAAAACCCAATGTGTTTCAGAGCATTATGGCTCAAAATACAGTTTTTGGATGGGTTTTGCTTGGCCCCTTAGAAACACCCCACTCTCAACTTTATTCTCAGTTTTCTAGATCGTTGTCATTTTACAACGAAGTCACATTGAATGATGAAATTCAGAAGTTTTGGCAGATAGAAGAGCTACCACAAACCTCAGTATTAACGGCCGCAGAACAATACTGTGAGGATCTTTTTGAAGAAACGACTTACCGAGATGAAACTGGTCGGTATGTAGTACGACTACCATTCATAGAAGGGTTTCTTCAAAATCCCTGTTTAGGAGCGTCAAGGGAAAAGGCACAAAAACAATTTTGGCGTAATGAGAAGCGTCTTTTATATAATTCCGATCTGAAAAATGAGTACGATTCAGTGCTATCAGAATATATTGACTTAGGTCACATGAAGCCAAGTGTGTCTTCCGAAACGTTTTTTGAAAAGGGTAACTCATATTTTATGCCACATCACGCAGTGATCAAACCCGACAGCCTGACGACAAAGATTCGCGTGGTTTTTAACGCATCATTTGCATCTTCTAATGGGAAGAGTTTAAATGACGTTTTATACCCAGGGCCGGCATTGCAAAGCGATATTACGCTCTTGCTTTTGAATTGGCGTCTGTACAAGTATGTGTTTAATAGTGACATCGAGAAAATGTACCGCCAGATTAAAATTCACTCCGATCAAACTCCTTTTCAAAAAATTTTGTTTCGTGAAAGCCCAAAGGATCCTTTAACTGCGTTTGAAATGCTTACGCTCACATTTGGTGTTTCATGTTCCCCTTATTTAGCAATTCGCTCATTGCACAGATTAGCGAAGGAAGTCGAGAGCTCTCAGCCTTTAGCATCTAATATTCTGCTTGGAGAATTATTCGTAGATGACGTGCTGTCAGGAGCCCACGATATCTCCACTGCTTTGAAAGCCCAATCGGAATTAATTGAAACTTTACAATCTGCTGGTTTCAATTTAAGGAAGTGGACGTCAAACGCAAAAGAGTTGTTGAGACCTCTTCCCAAGTCCTCTCTTCTCCACGAAGATTTTCTAAATTTTGATGAAAAAAGTTCTGTAAAAACGCTGGGTATAAAATGGAAGGGTACTTTTGATACATTTTCCTTTTCGGTGCAATCTGTCCCACAGTCGAATCCTATTACAAAACGCTCAGTGCTATCAGTTATAGCTAAACTTTATGATCCCGTAGGGTGGTTGGCCCCTATCGTGATCATAGCAAAAATACTGATGCAACAAATTTGGAAGGACAAGACTGATTGGGATAGTTGTCTTCATCCCGCCACCGAACAAAGATGGAAGATATTTGTATCAAATTTGCCCGAAGTTGCAAACGTACGCATACCACGGTGGGTGGAATACACTCCGCACGCTGTTTCACAGATACATGGGTTCTGTGACTCGTCGGAGAAGGCTTATGCGGCGTGTATTTACTTGCGGGTGCAACACCATAATAAAATTACCTCTCACCTTTTGTGGGCCAAGTCAAAAGTAGCACCATTAAATACGGTATCGTTACCAAGGTTAGAGTTACAAGGGGCAGTTCTTTTATCAAAAATGATTCATTTAATGTCAACTTCTCTTAAAATTCAAAGTATTTCATCAGTTCATTTGTGGACGGATTCCACCATAGTATTAGCCTGGCTTCAAAAACATCCAAGTTCATGGAAAACTTTCGTGGCGAATAGGACAGCGGAAATCTTAAAAAATACAAAAGTGGATAATTGGTCCCACGTAATTTCAGCCGAAAATCCTGCTGACCTAGCCACAAGAGGAGTTTCTCCCTTCGACTTGACAAACAATTCTCTATGGTGGAATGGTCCCCCATGGTTGTTAGAACCTGAATCATCTTGGCCACGATCGATGAGTGAGCCAGTTGACGAGTCAATTTTAGAGTTGAAAACGGTGCAGGTATTAAGCAACCAAATAGTACAGGATTTTGAAGATGACTTATCCAAATTTTCGGATTGGCATAAGGCTGTGTGCGTATTTGCATATATTGAAAGGTTTAATCATTGCTTTAGAAAGCGGGGAGCTATGAAATACTCAAAGTCAGAACTTTCGTATGAGGAAATTGTATCATCGAAAAGAAAATTCATAATTCTCACTCAAAAAAAATACTTTCAGAAAGAATATTGTGATGTAGTAAAGGGAAAACCATTAGCTTCAAAAAGTTGGTTGGGAAAGTTAAATCCCATTATTGATGAAAAAGGTATCATGCGTTCAAATGGTAGATTAGCTTTATCAACTTTGTCGTATAACGAGAAATTCCCAATACTACTTCCTTCCAATTGTCTTTTCATTGAACTTTATGTAAAACACGTACACGAACTTTCATTACATGGTGAAAGCCAGCTTATGATGCGGATGATTAGATCCGAATATTGGATACCGAACATTAAAAGACTTGTTAAAAAATGTATTTTTAAGTGTCCAGTTTGCACTCGCTATAAAAATCATGTTCAAACGCAACTGATGGGTGCCTTACCGCAAGAGAGAACCGTAATAAGTCGTCCCTTTACGAATACGGGAGTAGATTTTGCGGGTCCTTTTCTAATAAAGACTTACTACGGTCGAAAATGCCGCTTAGACAAAGGGTATGTATGCATTTTTGTATGCTTCGCAACACGAGCCATACACCTTGAACTTGTTAGTGATCTGACAACGCAAGCATTTCTTGCCTCTTTTACGCGTTTTGTTTCTCGGAGAGGAACTCCAGACAAAATGTTCTCAGATCACGGAACAAATTTCGTGGGGGCTTCAAAAGTCCTGCTTTCTGACTTTCACAAATCGCTTACCCATTGCCCAACAGCAGCCGCGCATAATTTTTCACATTTAAAGTGGAACTTTGTTCCCCCCGGCTCACCTCATATGGGCGGGTTATGGGAAGCGGGAGTCAAAAGTTTTAAAAGGCATTTTAGAAAAGTTGCAGGTAATGAAAAATTCACTTTTGAAGAATTCACCACTTTACTCACTCGAATTGAGTGTACGTTAAATTCACGACCATTGTCACCGATGTCTGAGAATATATCAGATATAGTTCCCTTGACCCCTGGTAATTTTCTCACGGGTGGGTTATTGGTGGGTTTGCCAGAACCCTCATACGTAGATCATTCGTTAAGTGTAATGAATAGATGGAAAAAATTGCAAATTCTGCATCATCAATTATGCGCTCGTTGGAAGGAGGAATATTTAAAGGAGCTCCACAAACGTTATAAATGGAAGTATCCTCAAAGAAATGTGCAAATCGACGATCTCGTTATAATTCGTAATGAGAATTTGCCACCCAATGAGTGGCGCCTTGGGAGAGTCATCCAGGTCTACGCCGGCCGTGATAACAAAGTTCGTGTCGCGGAAGTAAGAACAGAAAAGGGAATCGTCAGGCGCTCGATTGCCAAACTTTGCGTTCTCCTACCTCAAAAGTAAAATGAAATCGTTTTTCACCCGATAACAGATATTGTGGAAATGAAATAGTCGCGAAAATCAACAGAGTAATATGCTTACTAATGTTCGTTAAAAAAAAAAAAAAAAAAAAACCGAATTTTTCTTCCCTATATCTACGTATATTTACATTTAATTATCAGTGAAAATAGATTTATTTCAAAAATATTCATGCAAACGGATAAAATTTGTATCTAGTATCTTTAAAATTTGCATTTAAAAATAATATGTTGTAATACTTATCTATCTATCAATATGTTAAAACTTTTAATATCTAATTTTGAATTTTTCTTATTAAAATTAACTTAACTTAAACTAATTTGTTTGGCGTGGTAGTGGCTTCGTTTTTTCATTTTGTTTGCAAACAAGGTTGCAAGGCGGGCGGTAATGTTCAAGTCAATTTCATGAGCGAAATGTTCGCCGGGAGGATCGAAAACTAATGAGAGGATTGTGTTCGCGGCTTAAGATATCTTATTGCGAAAATAAGATACTAAGTCTACGAACACATCCCTTTCCAGTTTTGTGTTTCGATTCCTCCCGGTCCGAATTCAACTCGAGTACCTTCCTACGAGGTTCTTCCTATTATTCGTATTCTGTCAACCACACCGTCGCCACCATCATCGCCATTAGCTCTCATTAATAAAATTTATAAATCAAATTTTGAGATATACTGTATATAATAAGTATACTTAAAACTAAAAGTAAAATAAAGAAAACGAAAAGCAAAGTAAAAGAAAACAAAAAATCGGTTGTTTAAATAAAATTAATAAGGAAAACTGCCAAGGAAAAATAGCGACGAAGAAAAAAAGCAAGTGGATATCAGCGGCCCGAACAAGTTATTTTTCGTCTATTTTATTTTTTTGATTATTTGTTTACTTCGTTAAGAAATTAACATTGGCGACCGTGACAGGACACATTAAAAAGAGTTTTAGTGGCCTGCAATAATTTTTATAAAATAATAAAATCAGTAAAAAGAGTTTTGGTGGCTTGCAGTGATTTATTGTGAAATAATTACTTCGTTTTAGTGCAAGAGCGAATAATAAAATCAAAACTAATTACAATGGCTCACAGGAATGATGACCAAACTATTGAAGACATCGCCGGTCAGCAAGAACAAGTAGGCGAAGCAATTTGTACCATCGTTCGGAATTATAACAAAGATAGTACCACTAGGAAGACTCTAGATTACCTTAACAAGAAAAAGGGGCAATTAGAGCCTTTGTGGGAAGAATTTGACAAGAATGATTCTATTTTGCGAGAGAGATTCTCGGACCAGATGGACCATCCCTACTTTCAAAAGGATTATTTTGAACTGGTACGAAAGGCAGCAGAACTCATGACCACAAATATACATCGACGAATTGCAGAATTAACGCAACCACAGGATCAAAACCCAGATGATCTTCAAGAAGCAAGTAAAGGTGCAGGCAAAGCCAATACTTTCAAGGAAAAGCCTGCAGAGGATATCCATGGGCTTGGTATTCAAACAGGCAATCAACAAGGTGCAATTCCCAAAACCAAGAAGGGATTTTTTACCAATACACATTCAAATAATACAGAAAGGGAATTAACCATACCACAAGCGCAAATGAATAACAAGGCAAGATATCATTTGTTGATAAATATATTAAAGAGATCATTAAGCAAGGTCCTTGAACAATCATTTTTAAATAAAAGTGAACAATTCTCCCAAATTAAAGCAAGAAGTTTGGAGCAGAATTGGGATGAGATTACGTGTTTATATCGTAAGTTGGACCAGGATCTGAGTGCAGAGGAAGTAGAAGAGTACTTCAATTTACAAGAAAGGGTAGAGGAGACCTTCTTGAAGCTATTTGCGGACATTTCGACAACTCAAGGAAAGGGAAGTGAACCAAAACCTCTAAGTGTAATGATGAAGCTTCCGAAAATCGAGCTTCCTAAATTCGATGGTGAATACTTGAACTGGTTACAATTCCATGACCTGTTCAAGCAAATGATTCATGATCAGCCAATACCACCGGCTCAAAAATTATATTTCTTGAGAGCGAATGTAACTGGAAAGGCCCAGGAATTGATTCAAAATTTCAAACCTACAGACAGCAACTACGAGGTAGCTTGGGGTGTACTTGTTGAACGCTTCAACAATAAAAGATTGCTGTTGACTGCTCAATTAAACAAGTTATTAACGCAGTCAGTCACCACAGCAACAAGTTCCAGCTTAAGAAGACTCCATGATAATACGAAGGAGTGTTTGCAAGTAATCACCAACCTGAACATTGACATCGTAAGCTGGGATCCAATAGTAGTACATCTTCTATTGCAAAAATTGGACAGAGAGAGCAGGGAAAAATTTGAATTTGCGATAAAAGATCCGAGAAGCAGCCCCACCATTGAAGAGTTCCTGAAGTTCGTTGAGTCAAGATTCCAGACTCTAGAAGCCATCAATACCCGAGATGACAGGAAGAAGTTCCAGAGCCTGGAAGTCACCTCAGCTATGATATTGGAAAGAAGTCAACCGTGGCCATAGCTCCCAAGATTGATCAGGATATAGCACTCATTTGCCATTTTTGCAACTCAAGTAAGCATGGTATTTACAACTGTAATAAATTTTTGTCTCTTTCAGGTTCAGAACGAGGAAAAGCTGTTCACAGGCTGATGTTGTGCAGGAATTGTTTGAAGAAAGGCCATTTCACCCAATCATGCTCATCCCGAAAATGCCAAAAATGCAACATGCCCCATAATACACTACTTCACCAGCAGAAGCGGCAACAAAAATTACATCAGCCACAAGAAAACGGCAACAACTCACCAACTACACATCAGTGGGGCGAGAAAGGTACTATAAACAAGGTTCCACAGCCAGCACATCAAGCAGTTAATACAGCATCAGAAACGCAATTCAAGAAGCATCATGTTTACCTTGCAACGGCAGTGGTCAATGTGATTTCATCTCATGGTGTGCGAATCCCGTGCAGAGCTCTTCTTGACTCTGGCTCTCAGTTAAATTTTGTCACAACATCGTTACTACAGCAGTTAGGAATCAAGAAGTATCGCAAGGATACTTCAATCAGTGGAATAGGTGCGCAAGAGTGCAGGTCTGAGTTTGTGGCCTCAGTAACTTTTGAATCCAGAACATCGACTTATAAAGCCACAATTGAAGCGAACCTCATGTCTCGTATAAGTGACTACCAGTGCTGTCAAGAAATCGACGTTTCCCTGTGGAAGATTCCTACTCACATCGAGCTGGCAGATCCTTCATTCTGCAAAGCTAATCAAATCGACATGCTGTTGGGAGCTGAACTTTTCTTTGACCTGTTTTTACCAGGAGAATACAGGATTTCAAACGAACTACCAACATTACGTAAATCAGAGTTAGGTTGGATCGTAGCCGGAAGTGCTCCAGCTTCAAATTCGAATGCTCATTGCCATATAGTCACAAAGCCATCGATGACATCGTTGGACAAACTCGTTCGTTCCTTCTGGGAAACAGAAAGCCATGACACTCCCATTAACACTCAGAGCGAAGAAGAACATCATTGTGAAGAACATTTCAAGAAGAATACAACTCGGAATTCTGAAGGTAAATTTGTTGTTAAATTACCATTTAAGGAGGATCCTTCCATATTTTTAGGTGACTCCCTTCAAGTAGCAAGAAAAAGGTTTCTTTCATTAGAAAGCAAATTGAACAAGGATGAAGACCTAAAAAAATCCTACACCAGCTTCATGGAAGAGTATAAAACATTGGGTCACATGACACCAATTAACAAGGATAATATTCCAGAGAGACACTACATCATACCTCATCATTGCGTCATGAAACCCGCAAGTTCATCAACAAAGCTTCGAGTAGTTTTTGACGCTTCAGCCAAGACGACCTCTGGTCACTCACTAAATGATATACTCATGGTGGGTCCAACAGTTCAACCAGATCTATTTTCCATAGTTCTGAAATTCAGGATGCACAGATACGTCTTTACAGCAGACATAACAAAGATGTATCGCCAGGTGTTATTACAAGAGGAAGATCGAGCCTTTTAACTTATTTTTTGGAGACCAAGAACTGAAGAGCCATTGCAACTGTATAAATTAAACACTGTTACCTATGGGACAGCATCGGCTTCTTACCTTGCAACCAGATGTCTTGTTAAATTAGCAGAAGACAATCAAGATACATTTTATAGAGCTTCACAAGTCGTTAAAAACAATGTGTACGTGGATGATTGCTTGGCCGGTGCAGAGACCATTGATGACGCTCATGAGTTGCTAAATGAGATAGTTTGTCTACTCAAAGCAGGTAATTTTGAATTGAAAAAATTTTGTTCCAATCATCCTATGATTTTAGAAGGAATTCCTGAAGATGATAAAGAGAAACTGGTAACATTTCATCAATCTGAGGTAGTCAAAACCTTAGGACTAATATGGGATCCTTCACTAGATGTCTTCAAATTCAGCTTCAATGACGAAAATGTAAATAAAATAACTACTCAGATAACAAAGCGAACAGTTTTAGCTGATCTTGCAAGACTTTTCGATCCTCTTGGCTTACTTGGGCCTATAATCGTCATTGGCAAGCTATTTTTACAAGAATTGTGGAAATCAAAACTGTCTTGGGATGAGAATCTTCCAACTGAAAAGGCTCAAAAGTGGATAAACTACATTGGGCAATTCTCCCTCATGAACAAGATAAGCATTCCACGATACGTTCTTCTTCCTTCTGCTAAAAGAATTGAACTTCATGCCTTCTCCGATAGCAGCTTAAGTGCATTTGGTTCGTGCGTTTACTTAAGATCAATTGATGAAAGAAACCAAAGCTTTTGCCAACTTCTTTGCTCAAAATCAAGAGTTGTGCCCTTGAAAACTATCAGCATAGCCCGCCTGGAACTACAAGCAGCAGTACTTATGGTGGAATTAGTGGATAGGGTAATTCAAATACTTCCAAAGAAAATTGACAAGGTATGCTTTTATACAGACTCTACAACCGTCTTAGCCTGGCTTAAATCACCCTCTTACACTTGGGAAACTTTTGTTGCAAATAGAGTTGCAAAAATTCAATCACTTTCAGAGTTTCATCAATGGCAATACATCAAGGGCCATTTAAATCCAGCAGACTTGGTTTCGAGAGGATCAAACTTAGAAGGACTATTCAAATCGTCAATATGGTTCAAAGGTCCAGAGTTTCTTAGAAATGAGGTAATCGTTCAGTTGAAGGAATACGAATTTCCTGAAGTGATTCCAGAACGACGTAAGAAGAAATCGGTGTTGTCGGCAGTAATTCAAAACGATCTAAACTTGATCGAAAACATCAATCATAGAAGTTCATTTTTCACATTGAGAAAGATATTTTCATTCTGTTTTAGATTCTATTACAATAGCAGAAAACCAGTTGAACTTAGAAACACAGGCCAGCTTACTGTTGAGGAATTAAGAGAAGGAACACGATGGATTCTTGTTTACACGCAAAGAGTGTCATTCCCAGAGGAATATCATGCCTTAGAAGGAAGGAAACTTGTAAGTAGAAACTCATCTATAGCATCTCTTACTCCATATTTTGATGAAAAAACAAAACTCATCCGAGTTGGTGGAAGGTTGACAAATGCCAAGATCTCTCCAGATGCTAAGCATCAAATTTTAATTCCCAAAATTAATATAGTAACTAAATTAATTTTAACACATCTTCATTTCAAACACATGCACGCTTCACATAGAGCGTTAATAGCCATCTCCCGACAACAGTACTGGATCTTAGGTGTTGGACATGCAGCTCGACAAGTAATTAGCCGATGCATCGTATGCTTTAGAGCAAAGCCAAAATTCATCAATCAGCTGATGGGAAATATGCCTGCAGAAAGGGTCAATTCAGCAAGACCCTTTTATCATTCCGGTGTTGATTTTTGCGGCCCTATAAAAACTCACTACAAGGTCAGAGGTAAGACTCCTACAAAGTCATATTTAGCTATTTTCGTTTGTTTTTCTACCAAAGCCATACATATAGAGGTAGTAGGAGATCTTTCTTCTCAATCTTTCATATACGCCTTAAAACGATTTGTAGGAAGGCGAGGACTTTGCCACACAATATTTTGCGATAATGCAACAAATTTTGTTGGGGCCAAGAATGAATTAGCAGAACTAACAAAAATATTCAATTCAAATAGAATACAAGCAGCAATTCAGACATATTGCCTCGAAGAAGGAATAACGTGGAAAAACATTCCACCTCGTTCCCCTCATTTTGGAGGCCTGTGGGAGGCTGCAGTCAAATCTGCAAAGACACTCCTCGTTCGCCACCTAGGTGAAGCATCACTTACGTATGAGGAGTTGCTTACTGTGGTCATACAAATAGAAGCAATATTGAATTCTCGACCGTTGACACCGTTATCATCTGATCCAAATGATTTCGAAGCTCTCACACCCGGACACTTCTTAATCGGAAGTCCTCTTACGGCAATGGCAGAACCTGATGTTACAACATGCAAAATGAGCAGCCTGAATAAATTCCGGCAAATTCAACATATTCAACAACATTTTTGGAAAAGGTGGTCAGATGAGTATTTACATCTCTTGCAGCAAAGATTCAAGTGGAAGACTGAATCTAACAATCTGAAGCCTGACACCTTGGTGCTTATTAAAGAAGAAAATATTCCTCCGATGCGCTGGAAATTAGGACGTGTGATTGAAACTTTTAAGGGAAGTGATGATAAAGTACGCGTGGCTAATGTTAAAACCCAAACTGGAACATATCAAAGAGCAATACATAATCTGTGCCCACTTCCAACAGATGAACAAGAGAATAAAGAAAAAAATCCAGATTGCTCCAGTCTCGAACCCAAGAGAAGCACGAGAAGTTTAAGACCAAGAAAAACACTAAAGTTGACACTGCTTTCGATCTTACTTTTGGCACTTATCATAATACCTACATCCTTATGTCAGACGGTAACACAGGAGCAAGTAAATATCAAGGAACTCGATGATGGTGTAGGTATATATTTTGAAGATGTTGGCAGAATTCGTACGGTGAACACGTACTGGAAAATTTTTGTGTTTTATAATTTGACAACATACTGGCAAGAATTCAATGAGCTTAAAGCATATGTCAACAGAATGCAAGATATATGTACAAAAGAAATTGCTAGTCAAATGTATTATGAGCCAATAATAGACACACTGCGAAGCAGGATCGCAGTCATCGAACATAACAATGAGTTGCTTCACAATTATCATGCGCCAAAATATGAACGAACCAGGATAGCAAGATCACCATTCGACATTGTGGGAACTCTTGCACATAGTTTGTTTGGTATCCTTGACCAAGAGAGTGCAGACAAAATTCAAGGTCAAATCAACAATGCCTATAAGAACGAAAATCATTTGATTGAACTTTTGAGAAAACAAAGTTCAATTGCAGATGCTACTTCGAATATTTTAAAACGTGATCACATTCAAGTTCAAGATCAATTTAAGGCTTTAAACGAACATCTTGAAAAGACCATTGCGATCTTCAAGGAGAAACAAAAGGTTAACGGGGTAAAACAGAATCTCGGATCATTGACTTCATATCTGATTCTTGTTCTCACGAATTTCGAGCACATAGAAGAAATGCTTTTAGATGTTCTTTTGGATTTAAATCACGGAAACATAAATCCACAGCTTATAACACCCAAGCAATTAAGTGAGCAGCTGAAGCTTGTTAAAAGTAACTTGCCTTCCTATTTATCATTGCCAGAAGGTTCAGTTCTTGATATGTATAAAATGTCATCAGTGAATGGTCAGTGCTTAAATGATTCAATTGTGTTTGAAATGTTACTACCCCTGACGGATGCTGAAGAATTTCAACTTTTTAATCTTTTAACTATTCCTATAATTCACAGAAACAAGACGTTTATAGTAGAAACATCTGCTGAATATTTAGCTGTATCATTACCCAGAGATAGATATTTCTTATTGAGTGGCCTCGAGCTGGGAGCATGCAAACGTTTACTGTCAACCAACTACATGTGCAACCAAGCACACCCAACTATAATCCAGCAAGGAACTTCAGAGATTTGTGAAATGGCTTTACTAAATCATAAAGAGGAGAGCTTCAGCAAATGCACCTTAAAGGAGACATATTCACAAAATGTTTGGAAAGGACTTAAATCTTCGAACAGCTGGATTTTCTCTATTCCATCAAAAATGTCTGGCCATCTGATTTGCGGCGATAAAAGCACAGCCATTAGCTTATCTGGAAATGGTGTTCTGGAGTTTATGAAACCTTGTGTTCTTCAACTGCCCAACATCGTCATTAAAGGTAAAATTAATTATGAGAGCAAAATAACCTCACCTTTTATTCCTAGCGCGAATGCAAGTTTCTGGAACATAACTGAAGAGACAACATCAAAGACAATAGACACACCTATTGAAACGAGTCATATTGACCCATCCGAGTTTGAGGATCTAAAGTCTAAAATCAAAGATGTAATGGAAAAATCCAAGGAATTGCCTGCCCCCACTGATATCAACTCACATGATTACCATCACTATGGAAGCAGTCTGTTGTTATTGGCATGCATGATTGGGATTATCTTCACTCTTTTTCGTCGAAAAGGAAGACCAACCCCTATGCCGAGAACTTTCGAGGTCAACGTTTAAAATTAAGTTAAAGAATTCAATAAGTAAAATTTAGAGAGTTAAGAACCCTCAAAAGGGGGGAGTATGTTCAAATTTCATTTAAACTTTTTTTCTTTTTACCTTAAACCATGCGGCCAGTAGTATTGTAAGGCCAAATTAATTTGTAAATCATTTTTGCATAGGTGCAACAAAATATTATTTTCTATTATTAATACAAGTGTGTGACCAGTTGAAAACTTTGTAGTTCACGCTTCTCGTGTTCCACTTTTGATATTTGCCATTCATCTGTTCTCACAACAACCAAATATTATTTTCTGTTATTAATTCAAGTGTGTGACCAGTTGAAAACTTTGTAGTTCACGCTTCTCGTGTTCCACTTTTGATATTTGCCATTCATCTGTTCTCACGCTTGGAATTTTTTATTGCATAGTTGCACTTTTCATAATTCATCATTTTCAAGATATGTAAATTTTATTAAACAATAAAGTCAGTTTTGTGAAAACCTTCAAACTAGTGCGTCGTCTTCTCCTTGAGTTATTTTTCGTCTATTTTATTTTTTTGATTATTTGTTTACTTCGTTAAGAAATTAACATTGATCAAAATCTTATAAGAGTTATTTTTGAGAACGAGACTACCAGTCAGGGAAAATTGTTTTCCATCTACTCATTTTTGTTTCCTGTGGGCAGGGGAAATGTTTTATGCTCCTTAAAGATATCTTTTAGGCGTTGACCATCTCCATGTGTCCGAAACCCCTTCATACGAGGTATACCTAACTTAATTTAGTTTTCTAGCCCTCCTCCCCCCTCTAGACCGCTGTTCACATTACTTCAGGGGGGCTGTTATCATATAACTTTTTGCGATCACTCTATCTCACGGGACTGATCTTCTTCTCTTTTCTTTCTTCTGAGATAATTTAAGGTGAAGGTACAGATTTGGCTCCAATTCTCCTCACTAACCATTAACCTTAATACGTTAAGTTGTCTGAAGTGATTGTACCGACATTTCTTTCCAGTTCTCTTCTCTCAGATTCCCATCTGCAAAGAAGGTAAATGGTGCACGTCATCTTCTTGGGAGTCCCCATACTGGCAGGTTGGACTGTTTTTTCTGCCGATTTTATGGAGAAGAGCGTTTTAAGTATCTGTGTCCGTTGAGTAGCTGAGTTACGTAGTAGCTTATCACCATCTTTCTTGTTGTTCCACTCATCCACGTTCCTCTTAGGCCTTGCTGTCCATCATCCTCTTCTTTCCTAGTTCCAACGCTCTTGCCTCTTCTGTTGTCGTTTCCACTCAAATTCCGTGGTGTTGTCGTAGGCATACTTATTTTCTGCTGTTAAAAGTTCTTTTTGGGTCAAGTCACTCCTGCGACAACAAGTACAGCTGGTTCCGGCACCGTTCGCTAGGAGCTTGCCACGCGGTGAGCTCTGCATCTGTTTTCTGAACTTTTCCTGTCGAAGCACGTGTGCCCAAATCTCATATCCGTAGAGGAGGATAGCATGCATTATTGACATAAGGAGCTTTCGCATTGGACCACCTACATTTACCATAAGGTTACTCAATGAAGCGATCACTTTCAACTCTCGTTCCGCCACGTTCGTTATCTGGTGCCAAAAAGTAAGTTTGGTGTTGATGGTCACACCCAAATACTTCACGGTGTTTTTGGACTTTATCATTTAGGTGCCTAATTGGATATCAATATGTGTCAGAATCCTCTTCTTTTCCAGAAAGAATATTTCAGTTTTTGTTGTAGCCAGGCTGAGGCTTAGAACATGTTCATTCATTCAGAATTTAACTCATCACCTATAGGAAATGTTCCAAAGGTCAAGGCGCAAAGATCGATCCTTGAGCTGCTCCGAAGGTGATTTGGTTCTTCGTTGGCCTTCGATGGTCTCCTAGATCAGCTTCCGGTCCCTGAGATAATCATTCACAAATCCACAAGAGATAGGCTGGTATGTTGAAAGTGTTCTAAAGCGCGTTCAACAGGTCACTTCACCTGGCCGAATTAAAGGCATTTCCGACGTGCGTTTTCTACTCATTGGAAAATCGTACTAATAAAGAGTGTCCCAAAATTAGCGCAAAGTTTGAATTTGTGTTGAAAAGTGTTGGCGACCCTACAACAAATAAAAAAATTGACAGCTGACAGTTAGTAAGATGGAGAGAAAACGCGAAACGAAAACACTTTTTGATCCATTCTTACAAACTCTTATTAACTTTTGGCTGTCAAATTATTTTTTTTGTTTAAGTTGTCAAAATTTTTTGGTACATTCTTTATAAGCACACACATTTTTTGTATAAAAATCTTAGAAAACGAACAAATCTTGAGCCAATATTTTCTACATTTTACCCCACTATATCATTATTGCCTTATTTTTGCAGTCCTTACATGCTCAAAACTGCACTTATACCTCACACAAAGAAGACTTTAATAACTTTGAAAGCCCCCTAATGACTTCAAATCCGTGTTTGACCTAAATAATTCTTGAACAAGAATCCCAAATTTCATCTAGAAACTAACTTAATTATTCATTAATTCATTATAAATCATAAGAACTTCTTCCTTTCAAAAAACACGAATAAAAGAAATTCCTTTTCTTTTATCAAAGCTCCCCCCTCCGAAATTTGTTTGGCTCATCATTTTCAAAAAATGCCACTACTTGGCTCATTGTTCCAAGAAGTCATTTTTTGTTTGCTTTCATTTTAAAGTTTTTTTTTTTCCCACAGAGCTTATCTATACTATAAAAATGCATGTTCTGCACTCAGAAATGGTAGAAACCTTTATTCGAGGAATCTCTGTGGATGGGAATAGGAAAGACAGAGTCTTAAAAATCGGCATCAAAAGCATGAAGGATACAAAATAAAAAAGGATAATGAACAAAAATTCAAATAGCTCACAGAGAGAAACTTCATTGAAAGCGAAAAATAATACAAAAAAAAACAGATGGAACTTTCCTCCATAAAAGGATAATGAAAAGCATCATCCCAGGATATTTCTAAGGATCGGGACAATAAAACAATTCGCTTTCGCAGCATAGCTTCGAAAAAAAGAGGGAGCAAACTCAAAATCAAGTGGATATCAAATGGAGGGCAATGGACAAGGCATACAAAAATCACACTCAAAAACTCGTCAGCACTTACAAAAACACCAGGTGGAAAGGATATACCTAACTAAAAGGATATAAAAGAGAAGGGTGAATGCACCAAAGTGCTACTACCGAAGCAATTTAAGTCCACCACGCTTTTTTCTTTAATAAAAAATTGAATTTATCCTTTTTGGGTCATTTTTGAAAAGAGACAATGAGATTTCAATTCCGAGGATTCACAAATAACACAGGATTTGAATTGAAATCAACCAACAAAAAAAGTAGAGAAAAATCAATTGACGTACATATATAGGGATTCCTTGAAATCTGAATAATTCCTTTCATGCATCATGAAGTTCAACTCACAATTACAATCAGATTAACGTGTCGACATTGAAGAATCCTGACAAAGGATAAAACGCAGAGTGAGTGAGGTGTTGCTACGGTAGCACGCTGTTACTGTACTGCTGCACAGATAAAGGAGATTTTTTCTCACTTTTTCTTTTATATCTTTTTTTTGATTTACAACACACAGCAACGCGATACAACATTTTCCTTTTTGTTATTCGATCCGATTTAAGGATCTCCTTTTAAATCAGAACCGGAAGGAGAGGATTCAAAAGAAAGGACTCTATGGTGAGGAAAATCGATAAAATTTTCTATCCAATTACTTGAAAGTATCAAAATATTGTCCCAAAGGTAAAATGTTTTGACAAAAGGTCCTGATGTAACACGAGATCTTATACAAATTAGAATAAACTGTATTTCTAGCTAATTTTTTTGTTCAACTTTTTCTTCAGAAGGGATTACGTTTGAACAAAACACCTATACCCCTCCTACGCATACATATAGTAATGTTCATATTTCAAGTGTCATCATAATCGTTTTAATCATTGACTTCATTATTAATTTCTCAAGGACACCACCACAGGACGTGCAAGAGAGGGCGGAACATTTTTGTCGATTTTACTTCACTTTTCCCAGTGAATAATCCTTCAAGTAGTGTAATGTCTGAAAGAGAAATCTCATACTTGATGGAAACAAGCAGAACACCCCAAGCCCCAAGTGCTGTATGAAGGGCAGAGAAAAATTATTCAAGAGCTTTTGTTTGAAGATGCTGCACATCCTGTGATGCCTGGGTGTAAAGGACAAAAAGCAATGAAAGTGAGAGTTATACAGACGAGAAGCTAACGATGATGATGATGATGCATGCCATGACGTAGATATATTTTTTCTTTCTGCTTCTTCAAGTGGACACCAAAGAACAACAAAAAGTAAAACCTGGTTGATTGGAGAAAGAGCCCTTTTAGAGAACGAAAATCCTAAGATCTAGCCAATTGGAGGATGTTGACAATGTTGAGTGGATTATTCAAAAAAAAAGAAAAAATGTACTCAAGTGAGCCTTTCAAGGTGTAAAATGAGGACGCACTTTGAATAATACAAGTAGTGCTTCAGATGACGCTTGATAAATTGATAGAAGAGATTTTCCAAAAGGACCCACAAAAGTCTCTATAAGTCTATAAATGAAGCAGAGAAAGTTTTGTCTTTTTTTTTGCGGATTGAATCATTACTTCAGATATAAATGGGGAAAACAAAGTTGGATTTTCCATATTTTCAAACTAGAAAGTAAAATTAGTAAACATTTACAGTTGTTCTTACAAAGCTTAAAAGGGGGGAAGGGTATGAGATGGCTGTTTGGTATGATTAATTTAAGAAGTTGTATATGCCTTGATCATAATTCATCACAGATTTTCAGATTGTTCCAATACGAGCACCCTGTAATGGACGAGTTTTATGACCTCCTGATGGACAGAATTTACGGAGACTGCCTCCAGTACGACACACAAACATTTCTCGGGGACCTCAGTGATATAATTAGAAAGGAATTTTGCGGATTAGTTGGTATTTACAGCCTCCACGAAGCACGAAAAGACAAACTGATAACGGAAGTGACCTCCAACTAATAGAAGCTGGTAAAACGGTTATAAATAGCGCAAAGTCTTCACTGCTTAGAATCCTCAAAAGCAACCTAGTGCTCCCCAGTGGTCGATATGCGAACCAAATCAACCATGTTCTAGTTGATGAAGGACACTCTTCTAATATCTTTGGTGTGCGTAGTTTTCGAGGGACAAACGTCGACGTTTGACCATTTCCTTGTTACGGCAAGGCTTAGAACTCGACTGTTCAAATGAAAAGAAACTATGAGTCTCCCTAAAGAAGAAATTTGACGTTAGTTGCTTTACCATACCTGGAGTCACTAGATTCTACAGTGAGCACCTAAGTGAAAAGCTCTCCGCTGTTAATTCACCTGTCACAGCCACCAATTAACAGTGGCTCCAGTATCACGATATTATCAAAGCAGCCTAAGCCATAATAGGCTACCAACTACCTCCGAAAAAAAGCCGGTGGTACGGTAATGAATGTATACCTACTGATGAAAGAGGTGACAGAAGATGCATATATTCGCATTTCGCATGCAGCAGCGTAAAACAAAAACAGCGCCCAGGAAGAGAGGAGCATGGAGAAGAGAGGAGAAGAAGACTGTGTGAAATGAAGAGTTCAAGCAAATCGATGACTCTCGTGATCGAAACAACACCCGGAACTCGGAAATTTTATGACAAAGCCAAGCTTCTGGCTTTAAAGCCGAAACGCAGGCTCTTTCGAAACAGTGAAAGTATAACCTAGTCACCGAGGTAAAAGCAATAGAAAATTTATTCCAGTAGCATTTTCAGCAGCTGTTAAATGGGCATCAGGTAGTTCGAGAAATAGGACGAGAACCCACCCCTAGCCAATGATGGCCCAATTCCAATACTCATTGTAAAAGAGGTAGACCTTAGCTACAAAGAAGCTTAAGAACAACAAAGCCGCTGATAGAGCCCTTCAAACACGAAGGGATGCGTTCAACTCATCATTATAAATAAATAAATAAATTGGGTGGTGCAACAGCTCGTGGAGAACCAGGGTCTAGTGACTTACAACTCTCAACCATTCCTGTGTGCGCGTTGTTGGCAGGAATGGATGGGACCTACAATTTTGTGCCGAGTCCGAGCGGCTAGATGAGAAGCACTTTTTCATGACTCTTGGGGGATTTGTCAGTTCCTCGCAAGAGGCAGTACCTCGGATAAAACATTTCTGTTTTTAGGTGTCACGGCTGGGAGTCGAACCCACACCTTCGGCATGACAGTCCTAAGCTCTAACCATGCCACGAGGTACTACATCATCAGCTCCGTATTATCCATCTATCAAAAAGGTTAATCTGTGTCCTGCAAGAACTATCGACAGCGTACTGGTTGAGCGAGCATCATAATCCGATCTGCAACACTATAGTCGGCAAGTACCAGGTGGATTCCAGCCAGGCAAATCGACCAAATATTCACTCTTTAGAAAATCCTGAAAAAAACCAACGAATTTCAAGTCGAGACTCAAGGCCCTAACCCATAGAATACGTTGCTTCCGTTGTGGCGACGCATTCAACTGACAGCTCGTTTAAATACATGTTTTCTTATGGGAACTGGTCCATAAGCAACGCATGCGCCTGACACAACGGACAGGGTAGCCGAACTTTTAACTTTTTCCCTCCTGCAGATGCGTTGACAGCTATTTTTGTATGTGTGTTTGAATTTCAAGTGCTTGTTATGTGTGTGTGTTTGAAATTTAAGTGGTTATCACGTGAATGTCAACGTATTCATTGGGTAAATCAATCAATCGCATTTGGCAAACGTAAATGGATCCGTCGGCGCAATGGACGCACCGGATTCTATGGGTTGGGACCATCACGGTCTATTCATCAACTTCAAAGCCGCATACGATAGCATTCAGCGTCAGGAGCCTTACATGGCAATGGCTGAGCTTGGGATCTCGAGAAAATTGATTCGATTGGAAAATACGCGATGCAATGCGCAACTAGGGAAAAGCTCTTCCAAATTATTCTAAGCATGCACAAGCACAGGGGCTTGGCAAGGAGATGTGATATGATGTGATTTTTTTCAATTTCGTTTTTTAATAAATATTGCACAGTGTAGTGTTAAGACCTAAACGCTCTTTTTTATCAGATCAGATCAGGATTTACACGATTGGAAAACTGCCAGTATAATGACAAAAGCAACAACAAAAGAATGGACAAATTCATTCTTTTTGTCATTATACTGGCAGCTTTCCATTCGTGTGAATCCGGCATTAGTCTTTAAGTAAACAATAGCAAGAACAAACGCATGCAATCAAATCAACAAACATTGAAAGATCTGTCAACCAGATAGGACAAAAAGTCACTATTGATAGCAATAACTTCGAAATAGTTAAGGAGTCCATCTAACTGGGAGTAAACATTACTCCCACGAATGTCATATTAATAGTTAGTGGAGATCCAATGAAAAATCACCCTAGCAAACCGGTGATACTTCAGTTTGGTGGAATTAGTGAGCCAAATACTGCCAGTCCTGCCTTATGGTTCCGAGTGTTGATAAGCAGAAAGAGAAAGCTGATACTGGAATCCTTCGAAAGAAAAAAAATTATTCAACGGAAATTTGGTCCTGTGTGCGAGGAGGGCAAATGGAGGAGAAGATACAACCGCGAACTCTATGAGCTGTAGATGCAGTCCAGAAAATCAATGCACTTCGACTAAATTGTCTTGGCCACATCGAGCGAATGGAGCGAGTAATGATTGATGATGATTTATAATTGAGAGAACGAAGAAGACCAAGCCTACTGATCAAAGACTAAGCCATAGCTAGAAAGCTTTGTTTTCGTAGAAGATGCAAGGCATGCTGCTGTGTCCCAGACTGCGGCCTTTCATGGATTGGGAATGGGATAAGTAATTAAAGTACAAACCGTTTTGTCCAAAAAATGATTCCTAGACTCGTGTGGATAGCTAAGAATTTTTCAATTATTTTCCTTTTGATGAACTCCGAAGCACTCCTAAATTTCTATCTAAAATATAAATCTTTGCCTATGAAAATTGTAATTTACATTAAACTTGGGTGACCAACATTGACCTTTCGGTTAGTTGCCTCAGTACAAGAGATTTAAAATACCTTTTTAAACCTAGACTACCATTCGATGAAATGCGTTTTAAAATGTCAAAAATGGATTTGTTGATTTGATACATACTTACTTCAGGTGCCGCTACAGTCCGGCATTGACTAGGGCCTTAAGCAACAAGTCTATTCCAGCAGGTTCGGTCTCTAGCTAGAACTAGTTGTCTCCAGTTTCGTACGCAAAGTTGGTTGAGATCCTCTTCTACTCCTCTTTTACGCCATCCTACGGGGTTGGATTCACAAACATTTCCGGGCCGCAGCATTGATGTCCATTCGCTCTAGGTGATCCAGCCAGCTCAGTCGTTTGGCTTTTCACTTTTGTGGTGTGTTTATACAGCCTGTACAGTTCGTTGTTGTATCTTTTTCTCCATTCCCCATCTATGCAGACAGGACTAAAAATCACCCGGAGAATTTTCCTTTCAAAACAGTCTAATACCTCTGCACCATACATCAGGACGGGGATTTCATACCTATTGGAAAATGAAATGAATAATCTTCATTATCCAGCAAAAGTTCCATAAGTTCCTTTGGTGGGTATACATATCAGTTTTTTTTTTTTTAATAATTTAGAGGTACCATTAAAAAATGTGAGAGGTCTTTTTTTGTATCTTTTATTTTTATCGTCTACTTAAAGTTGATTACGCTATTATTTATTTCTCCTTCCAATTTTCCAATGCCGCATCATACAGCTTAATGTAACACTGGCATACGAATCCTTAAAAGCCTGCTGAATTCCTATAAACAAAAAAAAGCAAAATACTCGTATATACCAGGAATAACCGTGAATATTTGCACGGCAGTTACCAATCCAGCACTTATGTGTGCCATTTTATAAAATTAGATCATTAAAAAGTAAAAAGGCATTTTCGTCTCCGATAAAAGCTTACACGATGTCAACGTAATCAAATTCATTCGCATATACTCGTTTTATATCAGAACGTTCTGAGTATGTGATGTATACTTCTGTGTATAGGTGTATATAGAGTGACAATATAAAGGGACGCACAGGCAGAGCCTATCCATATATATATAAAGCTACCAAAGGCTGGAAGCCAAATCGCAATTAGGTGACATCAAAGGTGATTATCCCTACCGCCAACATCCAGTTACGTATAAATAAACGATAAACGACAAAAGTGAATGACAACGATTCATCATGTTTCATGCATTTGGGAGGAAATGTGGTAGATGGTGACGCGGTGTGGGTAGTGCGGGTGAGTGAGTTGAAGCTGGAGAGAAGGATTCCTGAGTGCTTTCATGCAACCCTGTGGCTATGTTGTTTTATTGCCTTACGCGGTATTGGGTACCTATAGCCATGCGCCGCAGACGTGCTCCACCGACATGGAACAGGCAACAAAAACGCTCAACGTGGCGTAAGCGACAAAAGACGTTGCCGCAAATCCTATAAACGAATTTAATCACTTTTCATAGAACAAAATATGTGCCCCAAAGGGGTGTTTTTTTTTCTGTACTCTTTTACATCGAAAATGTAAGCAAGAGTATGGGGATCATCAATGTCATGGTTGGTGTTGGGGGGTTGATTTTTCAATGATGTTGTCTTTTTTTTCTGTTTTAAATTATTATGTCTGCTGTTTTTTTGTGATGGGATTTCGTATTTGCCAAATAGGTTACCTTTTATCTATCCTCCATGTTCGATAAATTGGCGGATTTAAGGCAAATCAAAGTCGCAAATACTCCCTTGTGGTTTCGTATTCGATTGACTTTTATGTACTTTTTGTTGAGATATGTGTGTTTATCCTTCGAGACAAGAGAGACACGTTAAAAAGCACTTTGTGTTTGCAGACAAAGGAATGAAACGATGTTAATATGGAAATTAAATTGGATTTAATGAGATTTTTATAATCCAATACATAATCGAATTGTTTTTTGAATGCTAATGTTCTTTATGGGAATAAAGTAAATTGAATGTCATTTTCTTTGACAGATATCCTTTTGTGTATATAAATAATTGAAAAAGGTGATTTTAGTTAAGACTAATCAATTTAGATTAAACAAAATGAATTTAATTAAAATTTAAATATATGTCTTTCGGATTGTATAATAAATAATTCATACTCCACTTTCCGATCTCGTTTCTTCATGACTTTTATAATTTCTCTCTATCTCCACCATTTTGTTAATTTGATGAGAGAGCGGGAGATAGAGAAAGAGTAATATTTTAAAGGAAGCACACATTGTCTTCATAGAGCCTAGTCTTGTTGGGTTAGGTTTGGTTGGGTAGAAGTGGCTTTGAACAACAAAAGCTGACCTACTTAGGCCATGAATAATTAAGGAAAAGAACTTCTTTTACTACTCATTTAACCTTATAAAGCTTGGGAGACTTCTTATGCCTGTTTTATTCATATTTTTAGGTATACATAAATCTTAATAAATAAATTAATAACCCAAGCTTAGTTGCCTTTTTTGGGAAGACTCCTCTGGATTTCGCTGAGCTTACCTTTTTCGAAGAAAAACCATCACAAGTTGCCGCCCGAGTAGGGACTTTTTAAAGGATTAACCGCCAACCATCAACTTGGAAATGGAGACTTCCCAGGAACTACTGACCGCTGTTTTCAGTTTTATTCGATAATCTCTTAAATGATTCCTTAGACACGAAAAAAAGCATCACAAATTGGCACCCGGGCAGTGACTTTAAGAATGATCAACCGATTTTCAACTATACCGACCGACATTGAAACTTTCAAGGTACAACTTATCGCTGCTTCCAGTTTTATTCGATAAGCTCTTGTAACATTTATCCGTATCAGATTAGCGATTTATACATGAGACCGTTTAAAGAGTTCCACTGAACTAAAAGGGTCATCACGAATGATTTCGTAACAAATGACTTCGCCAAACGTATCTTAGCCACGAAGAAAAGACATCACAAGTTGGCACCCGAGCAGGGACTTTTTGAAGGATTAACCGATTTTCAATCGCCAACCAACCTGGTAATAAAGACTTCCAAGGCACTACTGACCGCTGTTTCCAATTTTGTTTGATAATCTCATAAGCGATTTATCCGTATTCAGTCCTCTGGCTTATTTGAGACCCTTTAAAACGTTCCAATTAACTATCGTCCGATGTATCATCCAACCTGCAGCTTTTTAGAACCAGATTTAGCTTCAACAAGCCCATCTCCAAGGAATATCGAATGATTTCCTAACATATGACTTCACGAAACTAACCTTTTGCCGCGGAGAAAAAGCTTTACAAATTGGCACCCGAGCAGGGACTTTATGAAGTATCAACCGATTTCCAACCATACCAACGACCTGGGAAACTTTCAAGGCACTACCAACCAGTGTTTTCAGTTTAATTCGATAAGCTCTTGAAAGATCCATCCATAACTAGATCTTCTTATTACCTAAGACCCTGTGAAAAGTTCTACCAAACTTTAAGTAAAAGTTCTTTCTAAGGTACTCTGAAATTGTTCTTTCTTTAAAAGGCCTGATGGATCCTGGACAGTTTCTCCAACTGAATCCTTAGAATTGCCGATGACGACACACTTTCTAGGCTGCGAGAATGGCAACCCCGAAACGCATAGAACTTATAACATACCTTTAGCAAATCAATACCGTTATTACAAAAGAAAAGATAGCCTGGGCTATTGATACTTTCTCCCCATACAAGTCTCCAGGCCGAGACGGAATTCTGACAATCATGCTCCAAAAGCAGCAAGATGTGGTAGTCCCCCGGCTAGAGATGATTTTCAAAAGATGCCTCTCCCTCAACCATGTGCCAGAGTTCTGGAGACATGTAAGAGCGGTATTCATCCCGAAAGTAGGAAAGCGAGAGCACGAATCCGCGAAGGATTTTCGACCAATTAGCCTACCCTCTTTTGTGCTTAAAACTCTGGAGCGTATTCTAGACATCCATATTAGAGACATGTTAGTGGAATGTCCCCTCGTAAACTCTCAACATGCATATCTCAAAGGTAAGTCCACGGAGACGGCCCTTCATGAGGTAGTGTGCACAGTTGAGAAAACCATCAACTTCAAAGAATATACCCTCGCTACCTTTTTAGATGTAGAAGGGGCCTTCAATAACGTGCTAACCGAATCTATTCTTGAAGCACTCATTGACTTTGGGGTAGAGGAATACATCAAGGAATGGATAATACCCATGCTCAACAACAGAGGGATTCATGGTGCTTTAGGTAATGCAAACTCGACAGAGCACGTCAGTAGAGGAACACCCCAGGGCGATGTTCTGTCACCACTTCTATGGCTCTTAGTACTGGAAGTTAAAATGAAGATATGTGGTTTGAAGGCGGTTGCGGAGGCGGATGATGAGAGTAGTTGTCCGTAAAGCCGGGGTGGAGTGAAGGATTGTATCTTAGTCTTGGTAATAAAAAGCATCAGTTCCGTTTTGCTTTGGTTAGTTGCTAACTTTTCTCAGAGCCATCTCTATAATTTCGCTTATCACAGGAGTGAACGTCCAGTCACATAATCTTACCGTTGTTCCTATAATCACATAACTCTCCATTTTATTATTGAACCGATGTCGATAACTAGGTAAGAGCCTCGCCTTACACTTCCACTCAATTCAAAGAAACACCTAGGAAGTAATATTTATGACGACTTAGAGGAACTTTCTAGAACTTTGGCTAATAGCTTTCTAAACTTCGTCAATGTCTCTAAATGACTTGACTGCTAACAGAACACATAGGATTTAATATTAAGTGAGATAAAACTTCCTAGGGTATCACAACCGGATCTACATAGATCAAAGTGTGCCTGTAACAAGATCAACTGTCAGCCCTTCACCTAAACAAACCTATAGCTGCTTCATAACACAACCGAACGACATTCTAAGCAATTTCGTTGGCTGTTCCACCAGCACTTCCCACCGGTGCGATACAGGCTTCGTCTTGAAGAAGAAATCTTAAGAAAACGCCAAGGTCCCTCCCCGACAGCTAAAGAAGACAGACAGCTGATTTAGAAGAAAGAATTTTCGAGAGCATCAAACTAGAATTCCAGCACTTTTCCCACGTGGGGAGACTTCACGACGCTAGACATAGACAAGCTGATAACTTGAGCAGAGGAATTCAAGGCCAGTTGTAGCATTGTATATAAATTCTATAGTATTCTCATGAAGAAAAAAAGCTCTTGGCCATCTATGCGTCCAAATGTAATACTAATTTTTGTTAAGGGATCTCGGTAAGGCGATCACTGCGAAACTATCGACCAAATGTCAACCTACAAAATCGTGTTTCATCATTGTATATCCAATCTATAGTATTCTCATGAAACACGATTTTGTAGGTAGACATTTGGTCGATAGGATCGCTGTGATCGCCTTACCGAGATCCCTTAACAAAAATTAGTATTACATTTGGACGCATAGATGGCCACGAGCTTTTTTTCTTCATGAGACTACTATAGAATTTATATTGGCGAATGGAGTCACGGCACCTAGCAGTCAGCACGTGAACCCTATGTGGGGGATACATTTTTTTTCATTTTGACATTCAATGTATTTCCCATAAGAGAAAACCAAAAAAAGGTCTGAAAAACATTACTTTTGCTAATTAATTTTCTATGAACACGTTTTTATTTTATAGTTGCAATAGAAAAAGAATTTATGTGAGTTAGTTAATCAAGAAGAATATGTATCAAAACTTATGTATAACTTCCTATATTTTGCAGATGAAAAATGTAAACAAACCTGTATTGTTGTTGTTGCTTTCCAAAATGGATTCATTTCGTAAGCAAAATTGGTGTCACGTGCGTAGTCAGGGAAGGGGTTTGATAGACAAGAGTCAATTATGAAGATTTTTATATTATATATTTTACTACTGTTTTCTAATAAGTAAAAGCTTACGTCACCGAAACTTTGCAGTAATGTTTTTATGAAGATGTAGGTATAAAGTATTTCTATATATTTATGTATTGCGTTTGAGAATTTGTATTCTTGAGAAAAAAGGAGTACAAATATTTGTACACTGTTTGTGCAACAGGTCAATACAATATATTTTGTGTTTAGAAACTAGCGAAGCTCATGGGGTCAATAACACCCTTTATTGAATAAATAAAATTTTGCGTTTAATTTTTTACAATTCTTATTTTCAAAATATGTACCCTCCAAAAACATCAGGAAATAATAACACTTCAATCGTGCCTGCGTCTTTTGTTAATGCCGCATTTACACGATTGGAGAACTGGCAATATAATGACCAAAACAATAACAGAAGAATAGACAAATTCATTATTTTTGTCATTATAACGGCAGCTTTTCACCAGTCGTGTAAATTCGGTATAACGAAGAAGCATTTAAAATATTAACATACTTCCAAACCAAAAAATTCTGTACGTAAGTAAAAATACTTAAACATTTTTTTTTTGTAATTAAATTGGTAAATATACATATATGCAAGAAATTTTCAATCCAAACAAAAACATTACATGTATTTGAAAATCTTCATTTTCAATACAAACATAATTAACAAAGAAAAAAAAACTGTTCATGTTTTAAATAATCTTGGCTACGTCTCTGCGCTGCTTTTTTCTCAAACGAGTATTGGTGTTGTTGTTTCTCGTTGTAGAGGTAGTTTGTTTACATTTTTCATCTTAAACTTAAAGCACTTGAGGCGTCAGTTTTGATTTATTTTTTGCTAGATTTGTAAACTTACATGTTTTGTTATTCTGTTGCAATCATAAAAGTTGTATCCGTTCATTTAAAAGTTGTTAGAAAAAGTAACATGAATATGACTCTCTTTTGCTTTTCTCTTATGGGAAATACATTGAACGTCAAATTGGAAAAAATTTTATCCCCCAGATAGGGTTCATATGCTGAAATGCAGGTGGTGTGGAAAGCAACTTACCAGGTGTCAATACAATGGTTTCATGAGAATACTATAGAGTGGATATACAATGGTTGTAGTTTTCATTGAAATTTGATCATCAAAGCATTGAAGAAAAAGTCCCCGCGCCCTCTAGTTTGTTATGCCAAAAAAGGATTTATAATATCATAAACAATAACCAATAACACTAAATAAAAAAGGTTTCTGTCCAAACTATCACAGCAGAGACATAAATCAAAATCACCATCGCCACCTGTAGTTAAATCTGTGCATCAACCACCAGTACAACTTTTTATTTCCTACTTCATCTATGTGTGTATGTGACTAGGTTAAACATAGGCACACATTCGATTTATTTTTATTCAAGGCTGGTTGTGTCTCCCGCCTGTCCAACCTTGAAGAGCAAAAATGGTCTTGAAAAAAAAATATATTTGAGTTCAATTGATTATTCACTCCAATTCTTTCAAGAACAAAATAAACAAATTTAAGCATCAAAAACAAATTGTATCTGTCTTCAATTCAAGTCGGCATCCCTATATGTATAATAACCCCCGAAACAAAAACAAAAATTAACCCTTCCCTCTCATCTTTGGCATCAAAACCAACGAAATAACACCATTCATCTTTTGAGAATGTGTGTTATTCTTTTAACAAAATTTATTTCCACATATTTTCTTCTGCGAATTTATATTTACCTCCTTAATGTTTTATCCTTTGAGAAAAAAAAAAAGAATGAAAAATACGATAGAAAATGGCGCCCAATACTCTAGCTCTACTCCGTTACCGTTACAGAATATGATAACTACTACATCTTGATGTAGGTTCTGTCGTAGCTATATTTTTTTATCATTCTTCAGCAACGTAAGCAAAACAAAACAGAAAAAAAGATTTGGGTTTTGTTTTCAATCATATTCGCATAAATAAATTGTATTTCGAGAGATGAACCATTTTTTGGGTAAATAAACAACACAACTCAATTCAACGATTGTTTTATTTATTTTTCTAACTCTTTTTTTTTTGTTGTTGTTGTTGGTCCATACAATGTTGTTCAATTCCCACGGTGTGGTTTGTATTCTGTCTTCTGTGCCTGTCTATTCTATTGAAGGAGGTTAGGTTCATCCTTAACTGTTCTACTTACGAATGGTAGAAGGAGCCAAAACAATTCATTGCCACTCCTTGGCCCACTCTACATCCGTACATCACACATAAAATACACACGAAACAAATTTTATCCTGTTTTTTTCTCAACTTTCTTCTTATCATTATTTCATCACACTTAGTCTGGTTATTCGTATGGCCTTTATACATATAAAACGTTGAGTCAAAATAAAGCATGAATCTTGATAAATTCATACAAAGCAGAGGAAGATGTGGAAAAAGTGTTTATTTTCGAAACGCACTCAAGTACAATGAGAGCACACGAAAAAAGAACGAACAAAAAGAGGACAGGAAAAAACACCAAACAGGATACCGGAAGTGTGGGTGCGTTCGTGGGGGGATGGTAGGTAGATACGTACAAGTATACAAGGCGGTAAGTCTGAGTATCCCACTCACTTTTTTTCAGGAAATTAGGTTAGTTACAAGTGGGTAAAGATTTTCCGGTAATTTTTTTTTGTTCTTTCTTTCTTTTTGTTTGCTTTTGTTTTGGTATTGTCCTTATACAATATGCATATATACAAAGATGGATTATGTTCCATCCTTTCTTATTTTCTTGGTTTATTTTTAACTTGCCCTATAGGTACAATGGCTAGTATTGGTTTCATGGAAGAAAAATGATGGAAAAGTCTAAGAAACTGGTTATAATTTTTCTAGTAAAACCTCGTGGCATAATGGCTAGTGCGTTGGACTGTTATGTCGTGGGCTCGATTACCCGCCGCGCGCGCCGTGCCATCTGAAGAAAGAAATATTTTATCCGAGGTACTGCCTCTTGCGAGGAACTGACAGATCCTCCAAGATCATACTAGTCATGAATATAAGCCCAGGAAAATTAGACAAAAAAATGGCCAAACTTCGAAAAAATTGCGACAAAGCTGATTTTTGGTGGATTGGCTTATTATGACATCTTAAGCATTTCCTGAAAAGTACCCTAAATTTGGCCCGGGGCTAAATTTTTTAGGGGGGGTGAAAGGGGTTGAAGATCAGTTTTTTGGGAATTGCTCCTAAACTATCGGTTTTATGGAAAAAATGTGAAGATAAAAATTAAAGCTGATGTTATTCTACACAAAAAATGTTAACGTACATTTTTTCGTAGAACCAATAGTTTCAGAGAAAAACGTTCAAGAACTTCATGGTGCAGTGAGTTTAATCCAAAAAATGTATAAAATTTTTGCTTATCGCTGGGCAAATTTTGTTTTGTGATTTATGTTTAAGTACAACTCCTTATTGTAAAATCAGGTTTACCACCCCAGTAGGGGAAAGGGAAAGGGCGCCATCTTGAAAACAAGGTTGATTTTGTTTTTGTTTAATAACTCGTTGAAATTGCGTTTTTCGAAAAAAATGACCAAAGGACAGATTTTAGATGATTAAATGGGCCATTAAACAGCTCTGTATGTTTATTAATCCCAAAGTTACAGCGGATCAAAGGTCACCTATGCCTCATATATGGTGGGGATGAAATGACGTTTTTTAAGGTTTTTCGCTTATTTGTGAATTTTTTTGGTCAGAATAGAAGACTCATTTTACAGACAATCAAGAGCAGTGCAAGATATATTCTAGACATCATCAAAAAAATTCACAAATAAGCGAAAAATCTTAAAAAACGTCTTTTCATCCCCACCATATACGAGGCATAGGTGACCTTTGATCCGCTGTAACTTTGAGATTAATAAACATACAGAGCTGTTTAATGACTCATTTTTTAGATAATTTAATCGTCTAAAATCTGTTCTTTGGTCATTTTTTTGAAAAACGCAATTTCAACGAGTTATTAAACAAAATCAACATTGTTTTCAACATGGCGGCCGTTCCCTTTCCCCTACCACCCCAAAAACTTGATTTTACAATTAGAAGTTGTACTTAAACATAAATCACAAAACAAAATTTGCCCAGCGATAAGCAAACATTTTATACATTTTTTGGACTAAACTCACTGCACCATGAAGTTCTTGAACGTTTTTCTCTGAAACTATTGGTTCTACGAAAAAAAGTATGTTAACATTTTTTGTGTAGAATAACATCAGCTTTAATTTTTACCTTCACATTTTTTCCATAAAACCGATAGTTTAAGAGCAATTCCCAAAAAACTGAACTTCAACCCCTTTCACCCCCCGAAAAAAATTAAGCCCCGGGCCAAATTTAGGGTACTTTTCAGGAAATGCTTAAGACGTCATAATAAGCCACTCCACCAAAAATCAGCTTTGTCGCAATTTTTTCGAAGTGAAAGTCTAATTTTCCTGGGCTATAATGTGCTTCTCATCTAGCCGTTCAGACTTGGTAAAAATATTGTAGGTCCTCTCCATTCCTGCAAACAATACGCATAAAGGAATGGTTGAGAGTAGTAAGTCACTAGGCTCCTGGTTCTTTGAATTACCTCATTTAGTACAGGTAGCTGTCATACAACATATTCGTTTTTTTTTAAATGTCTCGAAAACTAATCTTCCAATTTTGATTAAATTTCGCAAATGTAACGGGTGATTTTTTAGCTGGTTTGGTTTTGGCAACACTGGTTTTGACAGCTGACGTGTGTTTAGTACCTTGTGTCACTGTCAAACAGCTTCAGTTTGGTTTGCAATTTAACCATGGATCGTCTTACAAATGAACAACGCTTGCAAATTATTGAATTTTACTATCAAAATTCGTGCTCGGTTCGAAATGTTCATCGCGCGCTGCTTCCATTTTATGGTCGGCTCATTTTTGGTTGAATGGGTACGTAAATAAGCATAATTGCCGCATTTGGAGTGAAGATCAGCCAGAAGCATTGCAACAGCTACCAATGCATCCCGAAAAAGCCACTGTTTGGTGCGGTTTATGGGCCGGCGGCATTATTGGGCCATATTTCTTCAAAGATGATGCGAATCGCAGCGTTACTGTCAATGGTGAACGCTACCGAGCGATGATAACAAACTTTTTTTTGCCCGAAATGGAAGTTCTTGACTTGCATGATATGTGGTTTCAACAAGACGGTGCCACATGCCACACAGCACGCGAAACAATGGCGCAATTGCGAGGCGAGTTTGGTGAACAGTTAATTTCACGTTTCGGGCCGGTCAATTGGCCGCCTAGATCGTGCGATTTGACACCATTAGATTATTTTTTTGTGGGGGTATGTCAAGGCTAATGTCTATAGGGACAAGCCCGCTTCGATTGACGCACTGGAAGCCAACATCCATGCATTCATTCGTGAGATACCGGCCGATATGTGTGAAAGAGTATGCCAAAATTGGACTCAGCGGATGGGCTACCTGAGACGCAGCCGCGGTCAACATTTGCATGAAATTATCTTTAAACATTAAATTGCAAGGTTCAAACTATCGATTCAAATAAATATTTCATTCATTTTTTCGAATTTTTTGTGTTTTTTTTTTTTTTAAGTTCTAAACCTCTTAAAAAATCACCCGTTATTTTCTTATTTATAATTGCAGTTGTAATGGGTTTCAAGACTTTGCCAAAAACTCGTGGGGTTAATAAAGTTTCAATGTTTTATTTGGGCTATTCTCGTAAATATTGTGGACGCCTTGACTGATACTCCTAAAATTTTGAAATGCGGTTTTTTGAAGTATTAAAGTTCATATTGCGTTCTTATACAGTTTACAATTTTTTTTTTATTAATGGGTAAAAAAATTGTATTTTTGAACTTACGAATTTGAAGGAAATTGGGAAAATATTCTTCCAATGAATTGAACTAAATATTTGAATATATTCTTCACATATTCTAATTCATTACATTATTGAACCATTATCGGTCATCTTAAAAGCTTAGCTGTGTCAAAACTTAAACTAAAAAGAGCACGTTCATACGATCCAGTGGTGCATTAAATTTTTGTTTTTTTTTTTTGTTTCCCTATTGAAAGTTTGTGCACTCATGAATTTTTCATTTTCTTTTCCAAACTGGAGCTTGATCATCCCTTTTTATATAATTTACAAGGAATCTTCATCAATTTGTTGTTAGGAAAGTATTTTAATTTTTAAGAGTTTCAAAATATTACACAAACAAAATATGCATAAGCTTAGAGATGAACAAAAAAAATATTTGACTTTAAGGACCAATTTATTAGTTTGAAAGAATATTTTTCTTGCTGTTTCACTTTTTTTATATTTCTGTTGTATTTTATGAGAATTTAATGACTTTTAATCAGGAAGTTTTATTTTGTGTAGCTTAAGTTAACAGACAGAAAGCATTGATAGATGAATTTTGGAGGTTTTTTTTTAAGGAAACAAATATTAATTAATGGATTTTGTCAAGGGAAAATTTTTGGCGACAGTCAAAATTAATTTTATTTATTTTTGTTTAAGATTTAGAAAATTACAAACAATATAAATGTAGCTAGTTAACTCGTCACCTAGTATTTGAGTGACACATATAAATAACTTGAACATTTTTGAATATTGAGAAAATGATATAAAACTGTTATAAAAATCACTTTTCCCACTTTTCTCAATCTTGGTTTATTAAGAAATGACTCCACCGATATGGATGAAGTTTTCCTAATTTGAAGAGCCGCCATCTTGACAAAAGAGATCGGTTTTGATTTTATTTAACAGCTCTGTCACATTTAATTTGACAATGAAATGTCCAGCTTAAACCTTGTAGAGTGTAGACGGTAAAGTTATCTACAAAATGAGCTAATAACAACTTCTTTAATTTGTTGCATCTTTAAGTTTAAGTGGGTCAAAGTTCACCAATTAGTCATGCGTTGGGGGTGGTATGAAGTTTCTTATAGTATTTTGCTTCCTTTTGTCTTTTTGAATAATGCTTATAGAATAATTTCTTTAACTACCTATAAAACGAACTCTTGACTGATGTTATTGGCCACGTATTGCGTGATCAATCCAACGCCAAAGTGCACTTTTTCTCAGAATCAAACAAAAATTAGTTACTTTCGAATTTTTTCGAGTTATACTACCAAAAAACAGTAAATTACAATATTGTCCACAAAAAAAAAATATGACCTTAAGTTCTAAGGGCAAAAATCTCCTGGGTCTAGTAGTTGATAAAAAGTGAATACATTATCCATAATTTTATAAAATGTAACTTCCAGTCAGGTTTAAGACAACCGAGCTATACAACTTTTGTACAACTATAGGAAAAATGCCTATTCACCAAATTGAATCTGACATTTAGCTGAAAGTCACGGGCTTACATCCTTTTTTTAAATTGATACTTTGAGCAGGCTTGGATACAGGGGGGAAGCCATGGGTGTAATTGACCCCCCTCCCTTGAGCAAGAACGAACAAAGCCTACAATACAAATGTAATCAAAAAATGTTTTTTGTTATACGTTTATAAAATTTATTCATAGCAGCCAAAAGTTCACGCCTCCATTTTCCTGATTTTCAATTTCACGAAATTATTTACATGAAACAACTGGATATATCTCACTTCTCCTAGATGAGCCTTACCTTCACGGCTAAAACGCACGTGCAAGCTTTTTTGGTTCTTATGGAAGCAGACAAATTTAAGACCTGCATGCAGCCCTGAGCTGCACGATGTCTAGGTATAGGTTTGTGAAGTTGGCATAATTTTTGAGCTAGACCAATGGGACCATGGCAGGAATTTGCAGTTTGCATTTCTATCCCGGATTTTGCAGTTCACCCAACAGTGGGTGTAACCGACTGTATTGCTAACTTCACTGTGAAGTTAGCAGTACATGTCCTTTTCTCAGCAACCAGGCTAGCTAAGAATCTGAAATGAGGCTCTGAATTTACAGTATAATTTGCGTTTCAAGAAAACGATCGTCCTTACTTAAAAAATTTCATGCTGTATACTACTAACTTCACTGAGCTGTGAAGTAAGCATATAAGTCCTTTTCTCAGCAACGGTGGTAGCTATATAAATTTGCAGTTAGGCTCCAAATTTGCATTTCAAGAAAAATTGAGGTCCAAATTTTGAAGTCCTTATTTGAAAAAAAAAAATCGAATAAATTAATTTTTCACTGTTAACTTCAATGTGAAGTTAGCAGTATATATCCTTTTCTCAGCAACTGAGCAAGTTAGACAAATTTTTTTGTCTGTTAAATTTTGACTTCAAAATTATTTAAAGAGAGTTTTTTCTTGAAGTACATGAAAAACTACGAATTTTGGACCTGACTGCAATTTTCTAGGTAGCTCAGTTGTGAGAAAAGGATATTGATACTGCTAAATTCACAGTGAAGTTAACAGTGGAAAATGAATTTATTCGATTCAAGTATTCGATGCAAGTTCAGAGCCTCATTTCAGATTCTTAGCTTGCCTGGTTGCAGTGAAGTTATAGCAGTACATTCGGTTACACCCACTATTTGGTGGACTGCAAAACCCGGAATAGAAATACATAAAAAATGCAAACAAACTGCTGATTCGCTGCACAGCGATTCACCAATGAGTGGTTGTTCGTCGGCCGCTGACTTGGTTTAGTGAAGAAACGTTCTGCTATGCACAAATAACCTTCAAATCGATCGATTGGAAAGCTTATAACTTCGGTTTTAGATGTGTGATCTTCATAGTTAAGGTCCTCAATCAAAAGACAAATGTCAGGCTACATAGGCCAAGAGCAGGGTATTTTTTGTTTGAACATAGTTACTGAACCGATTGGTTTTGATGGAATATGCAAGGGGATGTCCCGCAAATGTAAATCCAAGTTGGCGGGATTGGGGGCCATGAGCGTCAGCCACCATCTTGGTAAACGCGTTTTATTAAATATCTCGTGACCCGTGCATCGTACGACAAAAATAAAAAAATGTTCTTAAAGCTAATATTCCATTCTTTTATTTGTTTTATTAAATCAAGATGTTTTTGTAAAAAGTTTTTGAGAATTATATTTGAAAGTAAATATATTTTGAAGGATTGGGTACGATATGTTGACTTTTAAATATCGACTCCATAAAATCGACTTTTAAAATCTCGACAGAAAAATCTCGACTGGTTAAAAGACCGACAGATCAAAATATAGACACAAATTTGACCGACTTTTTAAAATGTCGATTTTTCAAATGTCGATTCTCAAAATGTCAACAGTGATCGAGATTTTATGAATCGAGATTTCAACAGTCGACATTTTAAAAGTCGACATTTTGAAAGTCGACATTTTGATCAGATGATAGTTTAGGGAATGATGTTTACAAGCGCGCGCAAACATTTAAAGCAGAGCTTTGCTCTTAAGGCTACTTTCAAATGACCGACAGAAAAAATATCGACAAGTAAAAATGTCGATTTATATTTTATTTCGACTTTTCTGTATGGAAAAATTCCGACAAGTCGATATTTTTCTCGACTTCTATCAGGGCAGTCGACTTTTTGTCAAATCGACATTTCAAACTGTCCACATTTTAATGAGTTGGTAAAAACAAAGTCGCTATTTTAACTTTCAAAAAAGTCGATAAAAGTCGACATTTTAACCAGTCGACATTTTTTTTGTAGGTCATTTGTACGTAACCCATTTTTGAAAACAATCAACTTGATTTTATTCAAAAATATTGACTTAAAAATTTAATTTCTCAAAAACTTTTCACGAAAACAACTTGATTAAAAAAAATTAATAAAAGATTGGGATATTAGCTTTAAGAAAATCTACAACTTAATCTCGTAGGTACGACAAAAATACTGGTCACGAGATATTTGATAAAACTCGTTTTCCAAAATGGAGGGTGACACTCACGGCCTTCTGCCTTGGCTTTACATTCAGGGGATACCCATGAACATGCATATTCTATCAAGAAAATCAGTTCAGTAATAAATTTGCATTATGAACCTATTATTTTTGCTCTGTGCTCTTTGACTAACATTCTGTATAACATTTTATGAGAAAAGTCAAATTATTACATACAAGAGAGCAGATTTGAGTCCCAAATCGATTTGATTTTCACTTTTCAAAATGCAAACGTAAATGAAAAATTTCAAAAGTTTGAAAAATAATGTTTCTAAAAGTTTTTTCCCCAAACCCTCCTCTACAAATTTGTTAGTGGTTTCTTTATAGTTAAATGCAATAACAAAGGTGGCAGGCAGCACTTATCTAAATTTTCCACCTTAACATTGATTTTAATAAAAACAAAAATACAAAATCTTTGAAATACGTCGATTTAATTAGCGTCAAAAATTCTAACTTTGCTTCAAATGGTCGAATCTACAAGATTAAGATATTTCAATAAAGTTAAAAGAGATTGACTCTCAGACATCTGTCTTCCCCTCAGGCTACTTTCGAGAGCTTCTTCAGTGCTGCTCGCCGTCTTTTTATTCTCAAATGGATTCGCTCCTTAAGAGTATGTACAATGTTGCACAATACGCAGCGACGTGCTGCACATCTGATTTAGCCATAAGATTCATTTCTGATGTAAGTATTCGTGAGGATTTTGTCGCTTTAATGGATACGCGTTTTGGGAACTTCCATTTTCAGTATTATTAAATAGGCGAAGAACACGAATCCAATGAAGAAGATTGGAGAGAAGCCAGGAAACAACTTCAGCAGTAACCTGCCGAAGAAAAATTTAATGGAGCTTCAACACCGTTTTTGAAAATGCCAAGTCAACGTCAGTTCGAATTATTATATTTTTTGACACGAATATTGCTATTGTCAAATATATGCAATGGTTTTGCTTGCACAAAATATTTTAATTTTCTTGCAAACGCATTCTGCTAATGCATTTCACAAAGTTCCCGCTGTTCGAGATACAGTGGTAGTTATGAAAGAGGTAATCGCTTTCTTCAAGTTTAAAACTCATCCACTAACATTGCTTTGTGTGACCAGGTATGTAGAGCGGTCAAAGTGTACTCCAATTTTCAATAGATCTTATCAAGATTGTGGAAGCTCAGGAATATTACCCCACCCCCCTGAATAAAATCTTGGATCCGAGCCTGATTCTGAAAATAAAAATAATAAACCGTGTTTTAATATCAAGTATAGAAAAAAAATATAATGTAGGTACTTGAAATTTCAAACTGAATGTGGATTATAATCTTCAAATAATGGATTTGAATAGTTTTAGCCATCAGTAATAGTGATTTAAAAAAATATGTTCCGTATTCCTTAGCCCACATGCTCTCTGTTAAGGACTTTCAATAAGAGTGTTAACTAAATATGTATTTATGCAAATTGAATATGTAAATAGATGATGTCCCATCTTCAAACCCTTTTTTCTTCTCCAGAGACATCTTTAAAAAGCTTAATCCAAAAAACAACAAAAACCCTATGTTATGTTCAAAACATTCAACCCAAAGCGATTTTTTGTTAAAAATTTAGCAAAAATATATAGCCTAGGAAAGAAGAATAAATTGGCCAGCATCGTTTTTGTTGAAAATCATGTGGGTTCATCTGCATGAGGAAACACTCAACACAGAAAAAAAAAAACAAATTTTAATTCTGTCTATTGTGTCCTTTTTCCAATTAGTTTTTGTTTTTCAATCAACATCATGATCTAAGAATTCTAAGTGGATACAGACAATCCGTTGTCTCTTTCACTAAATGCAAACGAAAATATTCAGCTAGTCAGCCAGCATCTCAGCGAATGTACACAAATTACAAAACAATACGCAAACACCATTAAGCACAACTTTTCAGGACACGATTCTGTGGGAGGTGCGGGGGTGGTAGAAAAAAGGATAAATTAGTAAGCAACAGACACCTATTTGTAGAGATACCTGAAATGACAATCCCGCATTTGCAAGGATAACAATTAACTAAGCTAACGATGACTTGACTATACGATGGCTGTGCGAGAGCTTGAAGACGATTCTATTAGGATGGGAACTTGAGGACGAGTACCAGAATCAAGACGAGAGACGATGAGTAGAAAGCAATTTGCCAAAATGATTACGAAAATTTGAATTCGCTATGAATCGTGATGGCGAAATAGCTAGCGAGCAGAGCGAGGTGGTAGCAGCGGAGTGACAGTGGCGTATTGAAGGAATAGGGGAGGGGTAGTGTCGGCACTCTGGTATATATAGATGATGATGAGCATCACATCCTTTTCAATGAAAAGACTATACTTGAGCTAAAGTATGTGTGAGTTTAAGTGTGGGTGTGTGTCAGTGTATGTGGCCTAAATGCGTGCAATTTTCTAAGAAGAGAAAGGATGCTGCTAAGGCTTAATGGCTTTTTCAATGTCATCAAATATTCTAGGAACGAATCCGTTTTATTAGGAAGCTTAAATTAGTGTGGAACTGCGCTCGCGGAGAAGGCGCTATAAAGTCGTTTTCTGCACCCAGGATATGCTGGATGATGATGGTGTGAAGAAAACAATGAGTCCTTGAAGAGCAATAAGACAACAATTTCAAAATTAGAGATAAAGATTCAGGAATGAGACTTCGAGTTTCTATGAATTTGGAATTTCTTTTTACTCAAGGGAATTAGAAAAGACAAAAAAAAAACATTTTGTATGAGAAAACATCATCAGGAATGTTTGGTATTTTTCTATTCTAAAATATGTACACAGAACCTATTTAATTTGTATTAAAAATTTAAAAATAGAAAAATATTCCATTTTCTTTTAAATGGGGGAATAAAATGTAATTAGTTGAGGAACAATGGACAAAATGTTTGTTATTTTGTTTTTTGTATCGATATAAGAGAGAATTTTTGTATATTTCAGTAGCCTTAAGGCTTTGTCTATAAAACATCCTTGTAACTTCAAGCAAAAAAATTTCCACAAATAAGATGCTTCTGCAAGAAACTGAGATATGTGAAAGATATTCAAAATTTTTACTAGTTTTTCACGGTTCTGACGTTTACAAATACCTATGCTTGAAATCTTTTTCACGGTTGGGTAACACATACTACTCTTACCAGGTCACAAGCTCACAAGAACTTGATTTGTGCGAGTTTTTTAAACTGTGATTCCTAGACCAAGAACGATTTAGAAAAAAAAAGACAATTTTGAAAATGTTGAATATTTTTTTTCTTTCCCTGTTCATGAAAAATTCCATCCCTCCTTTATTTCAAAACTCTTCAGAACTATAATATATATTTATTTAGCTATAACACCCAGAAGAATAAGATGTTTTTGAATTTTTCTTTCAGAATTTCTATTAATTTTTGAAGAGATGTTATGATAATTGAAGCAGAAGAATAGATTTAATACTAGTTGGAACAATAAAAGTAGGTGAAATTGCTTAAAAAGTCGTTTCTGACGATTTAAATGTATTTCCTTAACTGGCGCCCAATTGAAAGTAAGACATTTTAAATATTTTGTATTAACTCAAAGGCAAATGTATTTATGAAAAAAAAATTCATGCCATGTGTCAACACCTCAAGTACTTAATCCACTCAAAAAGATCCAAGATTGTTAGTATCAAGAGCATTAAAATATTATGTATGTGTGGAAAAACAACGTTTTTTATGCTAAAATTTTCAATCAATGAAAGTTACTATTTCTAAATCACCTCTAAAAACAGTCTAAAAATTGAATTGGTATACATGAAAGTGCTATAAGTCACACCAAAAAATTTGGTATCACACTTAAGTTGTGTTTGAGCTAAAAGCCCTCGAGTAGTATCAGATTGGGAATTATATAAGGAATCCTTTAAATTACTTAAAAAAGCTTTGAGGAAGTCTAAGGTCTGACTACTAAGCTGGGTGCTCAACAGCTTCAAACCATAAAAGTCGGCAGGACCCAACGCGGCGGAATAAAACCAGCTGAACTCCAAATGATATCTGATTTAATTCTTCCAATTCTGGAGACTATTTTAACCAGTTGCTAAGACCTGGGTCCACATTTCCCTGTTAGGGAGAGAATACCTGTTAGTCTATCATCATTTCTTCTTAACATCTTTAAAAGGTTGATAGATATCCAGACACGCGACTTGCGTCTACTGCCCGACACGCTTTATTGCAAAGGGAAATCGGTAGAAACTGTTATTACATGTCCGAAGTATCGAATACTCCCTCTATAAAAAAAACTACACCATGGTCGCTTTCTTGGAAATAGATGGCTCTGTTAACAATGTCGAAATATCTGCAAATGCATCTGCACTGACCTTCTTAAAGAGAGATAGTTCGCTTGGTGAATTGTTTAATCAAATGCTGACTAACAGGGTTATCACTTAAAAACTGGGCGGCTTTCTGCTAGAAGGTCTATCAGAAAAGATTCGCCAAAATGCGATGTCCTATCTCCCCTTTTCTGGAATTTGATAGCAAATAAACTGCTCACATGCCTGGAAGCGGAGAGTTACAGAGTCACTGCCTATACGGACGGCGATTGCCGTATCAGGGAAGCATCCTACTGTCTTAAAAGAGCTCTTACAAAATATTTTTAACAGGCGATTTAACAGAAATTGTTCTATTCTCAAAGAAGTATTAAATTCTTCATGTCTATTCACTAGCACTCACTGATGAAGCAAAATATTTGGGTATTAGACTGAGACTGTGTAAGCTTGTAAGTCACATCAGTAATAGCCTTTTAGGTGTTGACCCATTAGCCGTTTGTCTGCCTACCCAAACACGTGACGAACAGGTGTAAAATTTGACGTACATTTTTTACATTTTTTTTTTCAATGCCTATTAGTCGGAGGGAAAAAGTGTGCATAGATGAAATATTTAGCTTTCAATTTTGAACAATTGTTGTGATAGGTCAAACTCTTTGTTGTTTGTCTCTTAAAAAATAGAATGCGGCAAAATATGCAAAAACCACTCAGGCTAACACAAGTGATGTTTGGAAACTTCGTAGCTCTCTATATTCTTAGGGATTCACTACAGAGAGATGGACCTATGACAACAATTGTTCAAAATTGCAAGTTTAATATTTCATCTATGCACACTGTTTCCTTCCGACCAATAGGTCCTGAAATAAATCGATGTACAAAATGTACCTACGTCAAACTTAACACCTGAAATAAATCGATGTACAAAGTTTACGTCAAACTTTACACCTGTTCGTTACGTGTTTAGGTAGGTATCATCATCATCAAGTCCTGTAACCCCGGTTGGGGCATAGGGCGCCAACAAATCGTTTCCATCCTTCTCGGTCTGCAGATAGATATTTTAACTGTGGCCACGTCTTTCTCTGGGAGTCTGCTTCAGCTAGAACTGTTGATTTCCATGTTGTTCTTGGTCTTCCAACCCGCCGTGCACCCTGAGGATTCCATTCAAATGACTGCTTTGCAATTTCATCGTTTGGTTTCCTCAGTGTGTGACCAATCCATTGCCATTTACGCTTTCTTATGTCAACGTCCAGCCGCTCCTGGCTTGTCCTGCGCCACAATTCCTCATTTGATATAATTTGTGGCCAGCGAATTTTTAGAATATGGCGTAGACAACGGTTCACAAAAGCCTGCAATTTCTTTGAGATGGTAGTCGTGACTTTCCAGGTTTCGCAAGCATATAACAGCACGGATTTGACATTGGATTCGAAGAATCTCAACTTTGTGCGCAAGGAGATTTGACATGATTTCCAAATTTGAGAGAGAGAACCGAAGGCTGTGCGAGCTTTATTTATTCTACTTTGAACGTCCAGATCAGTACCACCATTTGCTGAAACAATACTTCCAAGGTAGTTAAATTGTTCCACCTCTTCAACTGGCGTCTCCTGTATTAAAATACGCTGATGTGTGGAGCGGCCTGTGAGCATTATTTTTGTCTTTTTGCTATTTATTTTCAGACCACTCGCCTCTCCTTTTACCTTCAGAGCTTGACACATCCCGTTCAGCCCGCTGATGTTATTTGCCAAGAGACATATATCATCGGCATAGTCTAAGTGGCTAAGCCTTTCAAACGGTCTCCATTGAATGCCCTGCCTCTCTGATGTTCCAACGCTGGCCGTCAAGACATCGTCAATCGCCAGTAGAAAGAGAATTGGCGATAGAACATATCCCTGTCTCACACCCTGCCGCACTTCGAAAGAGTCGGATAGCTGCCCATTGTGTAAAACAAAGCATCTTGCGTTGTTATAGGACTCTCTTAGGTAGGTATACAAACGGCTAATTTTTCAACACCTTTAAGGCTATTACAGATATAACTTAATAAAAAGCTAAACTGGAAACCCAATATACAAGAAAGACTCAAAAAGGCTACAGTGGCACTTTTCTCATGCAAAAAGCCGTTAGCAACAAATAGGGTTTTCTTCTACTTCTGTGATTAGACCGATTTTTAATTGCGACAAATTAAGTACAGTCCAACACTTCTGCTTGTCTGCTTGTTTGTGCATAAGAGGAGCACTTCGAATAATAACCTCGCCACCCTAGACGTTCTGCTCCATCTGACACCCCTCGATATTTTCGGCAAAAAAGTATGAAATGCAAATACAACCATTTGGCTAAAAGCTTCCTCACAATTGATCAACAATAATATTGGTCATTCCATCATTCTGAAATCATAAGGATCACTCCTAAATCGCACTAATTATATACCATCCAAAAACTGCAAAAACTTGCAAGTCAGCATTCCTTGTAGAGTTCTCTGGAAGGACATGGCTTTCTTGGAAGATGAACCAATTCATTTTTTTCTCTGATGGATCAAAAAACTGATGTCAGAGTTGGTAGAGGTTCATACTCAGACTCAAAATTAAGTCTCTCCTTCCGTCTTCCTAGTAATTGTAACGTGTTCTAGGCGAAACTAATGGCGATCAAAGAAGCCTGGTGTTGGTTACATGAAAACGTGATACCAACTACAGATATCAGCATATTCTCAGATAGTCAAGAAGTTTTAGAATCGGTCTCCACTAACCCTTTAACAACCTCAAAGTGCCGTTCATCTCTTTGGCACAGCAGTTAAACATTTATCTGTTTTGGGTGCCAGGGCATAGCGACATTTCAATTCCAGGCAATTGTTAAACCGATTAATTCGCTTAAAGATATATACATATTCAATGTCCTCATTATTTTTTAGTCCATTACCGAAAACCAAATGTAAAAACCTTTCTTAGTTTTTGAGAAATTAAGAAAAAACAAAAGGTACTTTTCCCGAATAAGCCTGAAAAAATGAATTTATTCATGAATTATCCATAATTTAACCCTTTTTCGGGCTTTTGTGGTAAAAGTACCTTTTGTTTTTTCTTAATTTCTCAAAAACTAAGAAAGATTATTACATTTGGTTTTCGGTAATGGACTTAAAAATAATGAGGGCATTGAATATTGAACACAAAAAATGCCTTTAATTACGTAAAATTTTGAAAAATATCGACTTAAGAAAAAAAAAATTACAATTTTTTTTAAATTTTGACTTTGAAATTTAATTTCTCAAAAAGTATTCGCTTAAACAACTTGATTTAGAAACCAAATACAAGAATGGAGTATTAAATTTCAAAAAAATTATAGAAAATTATTAAATGTGTTACCGTTGATTTTTAATATTTTTTTTTGCATTTGAAGTCAATGTTTCAGAAACTGCCCCTCCCTGCCTCAGGGAGGGGAGATAAAACTTTCCCCCCATACAATTTTTTTCTTAGAATAACCCAAAGAACCACCCCCTGAAATACTTCCACTCAGGTCCGGGACACCCTGTATATATCTTAAAAATTTCTGAACGAAAAAATTCATGCCTTGGTTGTTGGCAACACTGATGACCATAGATAAACCCACAATAATGACAGCTACCAGCAGCCATTTTTTCCATATTATCTTCGGTTACGATTGTGGTGGCTTTATTAGTTGTGAAAAATTGTCAAAAAGATACGGAATGGTGAGTTATAGTCTTATCAATACTTAATTGTATGGAATTTGGTCAAACTGTTTTGAGGTTAGATTTGCAATGAATCGGACAGCTACCGTCGCGGTGAAACGGACGTCCGATTCAATGCGTCATGTCAGTGGCTGTCCGATTCATAACTCCTGCAGTCCTGTAGTTTCTCAAGCCTGTTTTTTTTTATTCCTCACCATCAGATGCCGCCAAAGAAGAGGATTCGTCCCGAAAAAGCTGCAATAGAGTCTGCTGTGGAAGAAGTACTAAATTCGGTCAGTTGCATCAGCATACAAGATATTCTAAATCATATTTGGCGGATATTATTAAGAAAGCTAAAGACTCTTCAACTACGTTCACTCATGATCCAAATATTGGAAATAGAAGAATTTTTACCCACGAACAAGAGGAACAACTAGCAGATTATTTGAAAAGATCTTCGAGGATGTGCTATGGACTAACTACAACCCAGGTGAAAGAGTTTGCTTACCAATTTGCAGCTGCAAATCATGTAGCACCCGAAAAATGGATTGAGCAACAGAAGGCCACAAAAGATTGGTTTCGTGGGTTCATGAAAAGAAATCCATCATTATCGGTACGCAAACCTGAAAATACTTCTTTATCCAGGGCTACATCTTTTAACCAAGAATTGTTGGTAAGTTTTACGAAAATCTTGCAAACATATTAAACAAAAAGAAAATTGAACCTCATATGATATGGAACCTTGACGAAACTGGATGTTCAACAGTTACCAACCCGCCAAAAGTAGTTGCAACCCGAGGGTGTAAGCAAGTTGGACAGGTGACATCGGCAGAGAGAGGACAGTTAGTCACAATGCTTGGATTCATCAATGCTTCTGGTGGCACCGTTCCTCCTGTATTTGTGTTTCCTAGAGTCCATTTTAAGGAATTCATGTTACAAGGTGGTCCAAAAGGGTCATTGGGTCTAGCCAACCCAAGTGGTTGGATAACTGAAGAAAGTTTCTACAAGGCCATGAAACACTTCATCAAATATGTGAAGCCCTCTGAGGAAAACCCTTATCTATTGTTATGTGACTACTATTCTAGCCACATAACAATTGACATTGTCACGTTGGCTAGAGATAATCACATAACTATTTTGACGTTTCCACCTCACTGCAGCCATCGCCTCCAGCCACTAGATGTTTCTGTTTATGGACCTGTTAAAGCCCGATATAGGGAGGCTATGAATTCATGGATGTTATCTAATCCCGGAAAGACAGTTTCCATTTATGAAGTGGCTCAATTTGCCAACACCGCGTATATTGCCGCATTTTCTATGGAAAATAATATTTCGGGGTTTCAAAAAACTGGTGTTCATCCATTTAATAGAAATACGTTCACTGAGGATGATTTCTTGACATCCTTTGTCACTGACAGACCTGCACCTGAGCTCCATAATGCTGAAGTATCAGCTGATAATGCTCCTGGAACATTAGCTGCATTTCCGTTTACCAGCGATGCTCCCATCACAACGTCTGCTGCCATTTCGTCTAGCTCCACTCTACAAATAACAGGCTCAGAATCGAATCCATCAACCATGGTTTTATCTCCGGAATGTATTCGACCATATCCAAAGGCGTTGCCTAGAAAAACTCAGAACCGATCCAGGAAGATGAAGAGCACGATTATAACTGACACGCCTGAGAAAAATGCATTAAAGGAAAAACAGTCAGATAAAAAGGAAGTAAATAATAACATTACCAAGATGATAACTTCTAAAAACATTAAAAAGCTGGTACAGTCATCTTCAGAGTCATCGGATTCAGATTTTTCACTCCGAGACTCAGCTGATTCTACTGAATCTACATATAATCTACCATCTACATCTCATGCTAAGGTCGAACGCAAGACACGAAGGACTGCAAAGAAAAACAATTAAGATGAAGACTATTGTTCTGTTTGTAAGGGGGCTTATTTATCCAGCAATGTTGAGTGGCTAAAGTGTGCTATTTGTAAAAAATGGGCACGAGACATGTGGCTTGAAGGGTATGAATAATTATTTTTGTCATAATTGCAGTTAATACTCCAATAGGTTTTGGAAAGCTATTTATTTTCGCCAAATTGAAACCAAGACTAAGAAGTAGAGTCTAATTATTATTTGTTATTTTTTTTGAAATTATTTATTTTATGATCTCAGTTTATGTTATACTAAAATGTTTGATTTATTTAAATAAAAGTTATTGCGTGATAGCAAAAAATTTGTAAAATATTGGTAATTTATATCGCTCAAAGTATGACATTTGTTCCTAGTCCGTTTCAAGACACCCATTGTCCTATTCAATGCTACCTGTGTTATGAAAAGGACATAAGTGAGTTGTAAGAAAATATAATATTTCCTGTAATATATTTAATTTTCAAAAAATATGGTGTATGAATAATTGTACAGTATAATATCCGAATGCATTAAGGACAGTTCACGAGTTCCTAAGTTCTTAACTCCAGTATGTAATATTTCTCCAAAAATAAACATCCGTTTCATAGCGTATCTCCACTACAACTTAACCTATTCTACCTAATAATGCAGATAGAAATATACCCATTGACATATGTAAACTTATACTTAGGCAAGATGTTTTAGGGAGAACAAAACCTTAGTTGGACAAACATCAACACTTGTCTGGCAATAAAACAAATCTGCCCAGTAATGGATTAAGAGTAATCTAAACGTTTGATATCTCTAAGCAGATTGCTCATTAGCTAAATGATAGGTGTCACAACTAGACACTATATTTATAGGCAAGCGTCTTGTTGTATTTTCTAACGACTTTTGTGGAAGCTGTATGGACGATGAGGAGGTAGAATCGATTTCTCATCTTCTATGAATTTGTCCTGCTCTGTCTCATAGACGAAGACTCCATCTTAAAGACTTCTACTTCATTGGTCCTAGTGATTTAATTAACGTAAACGTACATACATAGGTAGCCTGTTACGCTTCAGAAGAAGCTTGAAATGGTTCACCAAGTAGAGAAAAACGATATCCCAGATTCGTGTGGTATCACAATGACCAACTTATGGTCTAAGTGTGTCAGTTCTTATGACTTCAACCTTACCTAATCTTACCTTAGTTTTTGTTATTTCATTCAAATTTTAAATTTTAATATGCTTTTTGTATATATTTTAAAAACCATTTTCCACCTGAAAGATCATTGGAAAAAGTGTCTAAAAGGTAGAAAAATTAACTTATTTCACAGTCTAAGAAAAGATTATGTTTAACTGGCACCCAACGTGAGCAATATCGCTTTCGATATTTCTTACTCAAAAGAGCATTTAATTAATTTAGGGATACATTTAATATAAATCCGTTGGACTTCATGGAGTACTGGTTAGTGTATTGGCCCCAATACCCTGTTCCACATAAATTGTGTTTGAATGGATTTTCACACAAGAGAGCCTTAAGCCTAGTTTATGCCTCTCATCTCACCATTTAAATTCAGCAAGTAACTGTGGGTCCAATACAACTGGCGCCCAATGTGAATCTGATCATTTTTTTTGAATCCAAAAGAAAATCTTATCACGTTCATCGCAAACTTTTAACTTAACAATATCAATCTTATTCTAACAAAACTATTTATTAAATCCCAGAGTATCCCATGTCAGCCTAAATCGTCTGTCATCTTAGCCATTTGGATTTGTCAAATAATTATAGTACCTCTCATATCCTTGTGACTAACAACAAGTAAAAATAGAGATAGTTGAGAGTATAAGACACTAGGCCCTTATACTCACGAGCTGTTGTGCAACCAAATATTTAAAAACGAAAAGAAATGAGCTAGAATTTTAGCTTCAGCCAGTCACAGAACGATTTGAAAACAAAATTATAATATATTTTAGCAATTAAAATTTCTTAATTTAACTGGCGCCCAACGTCAACTTGATTATTTTCATTTTTGTTTCTATGAATATAAAAGCTTCTTTTATTTTAAATTTTTAAACTCAACAATGTTGTTAATATTACAACAACAAAAAAGCTTATATATAGTACATTATTACATGAATGTAAGGTTCATAATTACTATTGACAGCTTTAAATATTCTTGTCCTTGGTATATACAGTGTAATTATATCCTTTCTCACAACAGACATAATAAGAGTGTTTCAAGCTGTTTTAATACTTTGTTTTTGTTCTGTATACAAATCCATATAATAAACGCTGGAATTTTATATCAACAGAATTCGCCTCCATTTAACTTTCCAACTTACATCATCATCCAAGCAAAAAGCAAAACCAGCAACAACAAGTCAATTAATTTCTAGGAAACAATAGCTTTTTCGCTGGCTTCATGCAAAAACCATCATAATAACCCAAAAGAACAATACACACAAACAAAAAAAAAACACCAACAACAAAAATAAACTGCCAAGGCAACAACACAAAAATAAAAATTAATTTCGGGTTATTCTTCCACAGAAATAACATTTTATAATCCTCCGTCAGGACAAGACAATATACAATATACCCACCAGTCAGTGTAAGTGTAATACCGTGAGAATGAAAAAAAAAACAAAAACACGAACAAAAACAAAAACTTATAAATGACCCTACTTTCCACCTAATTTACCCTATTCTCAGGACATTTACATAAATAAACGTCATTTTGTCGCGAAAGAAGTGGAAAGGACCAGCATCAGCTCCAAAAAGAAAGTACAAAAAAGTCCTTACGCCATCATCATCATGATTGTCCTGCTGGCTATTGATGTCCTAGCTGGAAAAGTTCTCACAAAGAAATGCATTAAAAACTGGACAAGCCAGAAATGAACCAACAAAAAAATCTAGAAATTAACCCTTTTAGGGGCAGCATTCATATTCACACAAATTTACCTCAAACATTAAATCGTGCATTGTTCGAAGGAAAAAGTTTCCAGTCATAATAGACAAACGAAGAGTCACAGTAAGGATATAAATCTTATCTCAAGTCCTGTGTAGAAATTCGCTGCTCATAATCACCTCATCTTCTTCCAAAACAGAAAAAAAGGTGCGCGAAAGTTTTTTTTTTTGTTAAGATCGTTCAAAGTCAGTGTGGCACGTCCTGGAGTCCTGCCTGTAATCAGGTCGTATTTGATTTGAATTATTTTTCAGTCCAATCGTCCTTAGAATTTTATTTCATTTTATTTTTTTTTTCGTTCAAAAAAGAGGGAAAGCAATAAACACCCAATTTGTAAGATGAAAAAAAGGAAAAGTTGTCCCTTGAAATCAAAAAATATTAATCCTAGAGAAAGTCCATTTTGTGCAATCAGCTAGCAGCAGAGGTATGGTATAGGAGGATATGGTGGTGTACATACTGTGTCTCACCCTTGAAGCAGGTTGTAAAAGATTAAGGACACTTCACTGTGATGATAGTATATAGTGGTTTCTTAAATATATATAAATTTGTGTGTGTGTCCTTTCAAACACGTCTTTCATCAAAATTCGATTTCATTCAATTGAAGACGAAGTACTCTCTCGTTGGCTGTCAGGCATCTCAAACATATAGAATAAAAAGGAAAATTGATCCTTTGACCACTCGTTTGAGGGTTCATTTCCTTAACTTCTAATGAAGTGTGTTATCGGAATGAATAAAAAGAAGGACCTTTTCTTTCAATAAGATAAGCATGTTGAATGAGTCATTTGAGCAAATATATACATACACACATATGTACGAACATTCATTCATAGACTATAGGATACACGAAACAATGTACGACAGCAGCAAAAAAAAAACCAAATGGATAAAAAAGGTTTATTGGTGGTATGAAAAAAAAGGATATTTCTGGATTGTTGTCCTGTGATAAACAAAATGTTTGTACACCATGTGGATTTATAGTGAACAATTTAAAAACCGTTAAATAAATAAATCACACTTGGCCGCCATCAGGGAGGAGGTTTCATGAACGAACATAACCGTAAATTCAATACTACAATGGAGGAGGCGGGGAACACGTAAGGACTTTAAAATATGGACAAAGTGTAAACACAGAGTGAATTTTTTTTGGTGGGTGACGGTGGAGTGTGAAGCTCTATTTTGTATTTAAATAAAAGTACACTTTACTTCTGCTATATAAGTGGTAGGCTACTCATCCATGAGTTAGTACAAATGTCCTATTCGTTAGCGGTGCCAGAAATACACAAATATTTATATTTATGGTCTGTACATTTGACTGTTATTTCAAAGGTGTGTTGATCGATTTTCAGCGTCTCTCATCCACAGCAAAACTATTTTTTTAGAGGTACCTACCTGCAACCTCTTCCGAGAAAGTTGCAAATACTCCAAGAGTACCTATACCTTGTGTCATAAAACATCAACACAACTTTAAACAACAATCAAGTTACTGGTCAGATGTTTCCTGGGTAGCGTGACAACATTCGACAGTATATGGATCGAAGCCCTTCTCCGTAAACTCCACTTACTAGGCTTTTCTTCAGCACTAATAAAAATTATATTCTCTTTTCTGGCTCTGGAACTTTAGCACGTCATATAAGGGAAATTTGAAAAAAATATAATTGCATCTTATTGGATAGTAATTGGTCAGAAAAGGTTCACTAGTCCTAGAGATGGGTCAACCTTAGATAACTTCTAATCAAGGCATACAATTTTTCAAGGTTACACTGGACGACAGTGTCGAACCTCTGACCAACCAAATTTCAAGCGAAAGAGAGGAAAATTCTCTTTGTTGATGACTCACATATTGCTAATCTTTCTCTCCATTTGTATCTGTATATTGCTCATCTTTCTCTCCATTTGTATCTGTGTAAGAAGTCAAGACCCACATCTGGATTATTCAAATTTAAAACCCAATTGGGTATCCGCATGAACTGATCCAAATCAGAGCTTATTTGTTCCAGCAGACCAAGGAGCAGACGCGGGTGCTCAGCTAGAAGTTGGAGAAGCATCACCCTAGCACTCCCAGATGGAATCAGATTACCAGCCAAATGCAGTGCCAAGTACCAGGGCATCAACTTCAAGGAGCTGTGGAGATTCAACCCACATTCACGGATTGTCATCAAAAAAGCCAATTTTGTTTTCCACCACCTCCACCACCTTCCGCCCGTGGAGAAACAGGGCCTAGTAACTTAAAAATCTCAACCATACCTGTGGCGTCGGCAGGAATGGAGGGGACCTACAATTTTTTGCCGAGTCTGAACGGCTAGATGAGAAAAACTTATTAAACTCCTGAAACCAGCCATCAGTTACAGCTTCCCAGTGTGGTTCACCATCTCCAAAACGGCTATGAAGCAACTGCTAATATTTGAGAGGAAAATCTTTATGATCTACACTGGGCCTTACTTCGATCGACAGTGGCGAATGTATTTCAAGAACAAGCAACTTTTCTCGGCTAAAGATAGCAAAGATAGCCCCCCTGGACAAGTTCTTATTGCTTTTTGCCGATAAGCTAGAAACACCACCAAACATCCTAATCAGCTGATGAGAAGGATGATAAGCCAACAACGACATCTGGAGCCTAGGTACGTAGGCGCTAAGGAAATCGTGGATATAACTACAACAACCAATGATGAAGCAGAATACTTCTTTTCTGACGTAAGGTCAGCCTATAACCGTGGCTAAACGCCAACTCTTCCCCACTCTAAAGAAACATACTGCCACTGGACAATTCGGGCTCAACAACCTGAGGACAACAAAGTCAAGCTCGTTTTTGTATTTTAAATTGAATCAAGGTATACGGTTAGTTCCTAATGTGCCAACAAAATCGAAAAATTGTGGTTCCTTCCATTCCTACCAACAACACGAACGCTTGAGGATTGTAGGTTCTTCTCAAGCTATCACACCACCAATAATAAACAATTGAGTTTCTGTTTCCATAGACTGTATCCAATTGATATTGATTTTAGGAACAGATTTGGAGATAAAACGGAACCCTGTGGTACACCAGCAGTTATTGCGAGTTTACTTCTTCAAAAAATTGTGGTGGCTGGAACTAAAAGTTGGAAATTAAAGATGAAATTTTCGAAACATTATAGAAATATTTGCTATATCCATTTGTCATTTTACATGGGCATCCAATAAGGTTGCTATGGCTCTTGGTCTTTCCATTTTAAACATCACCCATATGGACTGATGGAGCCTTTGTCTGTAGGTACTTTCAAGCTGGGTTCTTTAAGTTAATCACATTTTAGTTATGGAGTAGTACTTATTCATAATAATACGAAAAATGGCGCCCAACGTGGAACTACCAATTTCTATTCCAAAAGGTTTTCTTTTATTATGTTTCGTATTTCTGATCATTGAAGTACAGCTTAATCTTTATTTTAAAAAAATATAAAGTTAACTGGCGCCCAATGTGAAACTTACAATTTCCATTCCAAAAGGTTTTTATTTTTTGATGTTTCTGATCATTAAGCATCATAATAGAAGAAAGAGTTAAAGTATTGCACAGTTATATCCTTATTATTTAAACTTGCATAGAAGCATCCTTTTAATAATTTCCATAAATTATCATATGAGTTTATTTGCAACTTTGTTGCAATGTATAAGCCTTTGTTATTTTCCATTTCATACTTTGCTCATAGCAGACATATACTGCAAGTACCGAACAACTTCCTCACTATAAGCCCAAACCTAAACATCATGCTCCTCCTTGCGAGCGTCTAAGTACAGAAATGGAAAATTAAATAGACAAAGAAAAAAATTCAAAGCCATTTCAGACACAAAAACCGCATTCATTTCTTGAGGCATTCACCATAATATCTATGTATATAATATGACTTGTATGTATCTAACTACACATACATCTATTTAAAAGCAGGATCTAACATTCTCATGAAATTATGAAAATAATATCCTCTCCCCCTATCTTATAGGAAGAAGCTTCCATCCTACTTTGTTTAGTCTGTATACTACATTTGCATATGAAAAACATTTTCAAACGACAACCAGTGAACAAAACTACCGCAGGGATCAAACACAAACTCTTTAAAACCGCGCTTCTTTTCATTCCTATATTTCCACCCACATAATGGCTGCATAGTCGTGAGTTTTATCCTTTGCTCGCTATATTGATGTTTGATATCATACAAACTTATTTAACAAACAATTCGCTTGCAGAAGTTTACGCCAATTTATAATCTTCCTTCCCCGAAGGATATAATACCAATAGCAGGAGCACATCGAAAAGACAACAAAATATAATAAAAAAAAGTCGAGAATAAAACTATCAGGATACTAGAAAATAGCAAGGAGCAGCAGCTAAATCCCATTCAGCCATTTTGCAAAACACTATCAACTCAGTAATGTCCTGCAATTAAGTATACGATTCAAGAGGGTCTGCTTTATATATAGAAAATTGCAAGCACACCTCTACCCCGACATTGGCATCGTCTTATGGTCCGGTCTCCTGTGCGATGGTCATAAACATGTTAATTTCTTTATTACAAGTCAAGATCCTTGGTGGAGAACCAAAGCGAACCCTTGAGACGACCAACGCCACCAACTGACTGACGATGGTAAATAGCATGAGAACCATCTGGTGGGTGGTAGAAGAATGTTAATTACTTTCACGATGTCGATTTTACCAAAAAGCCAAGCATACCTACTCATCGTCCTGCTCTACTACGCTCTCGCCTTGTCCTCCATAAAGAACCACAAGGGAATTCATAAGAATAAGACTAGAATGGAGGGTTGATGGGCAGCTATAGCTACCTATACCTTTCGGTCTTCTTATATTCCACGAGCCAATTGTAAGACGGTCTGCTATTTTTAACGCTTATATAAATTTTTTAAGTGAAGTGAAGTGGAGGAGAAAAAAGGTTCGAAGGACTTTCAAGTGGAGATATTTTATTATATTTTTTTTCTCTCTTTCTTCGTTTATGTTCGTCATTGGCTACCTGAAGTAGGGATTATGGTTGGAAGCTTATTTCGCTTGGTTGCAAAATGTATTACAAGACAGCCACAGGTAGGTAGATGGTTTTAGGAAAAAAGTCTTGTTTGTTATATGTAGTACAAAATCTGTCACCGCAATGTTGGTATGAAAGTACCCATTTTAATAAATTTCTATACAAAATGAAAGAACACACATATATTTCCGGGAAATATTAACTAAGGCTTTGCAACTAACCGTTAAATTATAGGAAAAATTGCAAAAAAAAACTGTTATTGTTGTTAATAAATTGAGAACATTCTTCAAGGAAATGTTTTAAGGGTCAACATTTTTTATATATTTTTCACTAGAATTAAGAAGAAAAATTAAAGTATTTAAGAAATTTTTCTGATTTTTAAGCAAATAAAATATAGCTTGAAAAACTTTTAAAAGAAATATGTTAAAAAGAATCATGAAACAGTCAAGGTATTGTTACCTGCGATGGACAGAAAACAAAAGAAAATAAAAAAGCAAAAAGGAGGTATTAATTTAAATATTTTTCAGTAAAAGCATTATTATCGAAAATAAATAGTACTAAATTTATTTTTTGCAAAGGGCTTCGTAATAAAACGGTTATCCTTATATACACACACTATCCAATTTCCAGTATGCTCTGCCTAACAGAATGTATAAAAGGGCGAGAGAAAGATAATGTTTGGCAGCTAGAAATTTTGTAATTTCTTTAAAACTAAACATTTGTAATGCCAAAGTAAAGTTTACATTTTTGATAGAAAAAAAAACAGTATTATTGTGAATTTCACTCTGTGTGAAATATTTCACGTGAAAAATGTTTATTCCTTCAAGAAATAATATTCGCATATAAAAACTTTTTGGGAGTCCGAAAAAAGTCATGAATAAAATATTACTAAATTGTTTCTTATAGAATTTGTGTATTTTGCATATGATTGAATACATTCTACGACAGCCTGCATGTTACCAGAAGATAGAATGATCGGTTGCTCTTTTATGTCGTTAATTTATAATACAGATTGTTCTTCACCAAAAATTGTCCAAGAAAAATACATCTATTAAAATGTGTATTTAGAAATAAGAAGATCCCTGAAAAATCTATATGTTAATATATCACAGGTTTACAAATATCAGTTAACTTTTTGACACAACAAGTGTAGAATATTTCTAGGCGTACTTTTGGTCACTGATGAGCTCAAATCCGTCATCCATTTCTCGCCCTCAGGTCACGTTTTTGAAATATACCCGTTAAAAAATGAAAACATAACTATTTTTCGCAGTTCTGGAGGTTGGGTACCAACAAGAGTTACATTTTTTTCAATAAAATAAGGAACGACGCCTAAGAGCACTTTATATGTTTCTTAGAAATTTGTTAAAAATCTTTTCAAATCACTTGTTACTCTTCGACATTTCCTTAGTAAGACGTAAGCCATCATTTTTCAATGATTGTGACGTTATGTAACCACCCTATAAGAATAATTTTTCAACAAAATTGGAATGATTAAACTGAATTTCGAAGAAGAAGTTTATTAGTTTTAGGAATCATTGCTAATTTTGTTCAAAAAATGTACAGCTCGTTGCTTATGTAACCTTAGAAAAGGAATGGATTTGGATTTGGAATCAGGGTCAAAAATAACCTTTAGGACAAGTTCAATTGCCCATGTTAAAAACCGTGTAGGCCTGTGTATGATTTTAAGAAAATCTTTCGGTACACTTTTCTCCATTAATACTCAACGGAAATGCATGAGCTTTTTATCGTTGAAAAGGTTTTATCTCACAAGATGTGGAGAATTCTGTGACTATGAAGCCATTAAGGTAACTAACGGTTATTTTAATTTTTGAGGTTATTGAATTTTAACTTCTCAAGGCTTGGGCTCAGAAGAATGAAATTTTGGGGGCTGACTATTAGCGATTTGGTGAAAAATTGGAATTTCTAACCTTCCATGATAAAGAGAAAATCAGTTTCAGTTCACCGGGTGATTGGGCAGCTAGCATGTCTACCCCCCATTAAATTACAAACTTATGGCTCATTTTAGAGGTAATAGCCCACTCTTCTTAACACCGAAATATTGAGTCACAGAATCTAGCCCTTGCCGATGCAGTGGACAATTTACTAATGTATGAGTTGTGTGCTGCGATCGATGACTGGTCAAGGTGGGGTCCCAGGTTGTTTCTTATAGAAAATGGTGGTCATTTTCAATGATGTCTTTCTATAAAATGTAACTTATAGCTTGATCAATAAAATGTATACAAATGTTTATTCAAAATATCAGCGTTTAATTGCTTATAAAACTTATTTTTTTGAGTATCAGTATTTATAACTAGACTAGGTTAAAGCAACCTAAAAACAAAATTAAATTATAAAAGCGTGTAAGCTCCAGTTATTTATAATGAAAGCCTCCGAAAGCAATACTTCTTATGGTTAGGATTAGGGTCCTTAAATTTAAGTAAAATGTGAGGCTTGGTAAAAAAAATTGCTCCTTTTTGCTTCACTTATCACTGTAAAGATTTTACTTATAATACGAATTTCGACAACTAGGCAGATACTAGTATTTTATTAAAAAACAAAGGTTTGATTGTTTTTATAATTTGTTCGAAACAAAATATTAAATATAACAGTATAGTCGGTTGAAGCTTGACAAACTATTCACTTTTCACTCATAGTCTCATACGTGTTTATGAGACTATGAGTGAAATAGTTTGGTATCCCTTGTATCAAAAACTCGCACTTTAAGAGAGTATTTTAGTAGATGATTTTAGGTATAGTTTTATATTTTTGAGTATCTTACCTTTTCAACAATTCATATCAACACCATTTAATTTTTATTATGAATTTTTGTGTTTAAAGTCGGCTTAAAACCAATTCTACACCCAAATGGGTGTTGCTCTCCTATTCGCCATAGTTTTCCTATTTTATACTTATAAATAATAGTACGCATACGCAACAGTGTACAATTTTAATAATAGCCGAAAAGCGCTTTTTGTATAGCAAAAAAGGGTGACAGCTAGGATGCAGTTGTAGTTTTTGACACTAATCATCAAGAATTAGCTTTAAACGATTGGTTGGTGTTGTATTTGTAGTTATAGGCTACTGAATATAACCTTTAAAAAGGGGCTCGGTGTGACCCATACTAGTAACTTCCCATTGGTGCCCCGGAAACTAGAAGCCCAATGTTACTTTCTTTTACTAAAACATCCCCAATTTTCGATCCTCGAAAATTTTTTCAGCTCTTCAATATGCCATCAAGTGAAGACCAAAGATTGGTTTGCCATCGAGATATTAGAGACAAACAAAATTTCAATAATATATTTCTAGCCTTTCTTTGAAAAAAACTGTTTATTAGTTTTCTTAAAAATCTTATTAATTTTGAACTAGTGTTTAGAATAAAACCATCTCAATATCCATATCATAATTTGTTCTCAGATATTTGTTACGAAAAAAATGATCAACAGTTGTTGGTAAGGTTTATTGTATTTTTTTTTTTTTTTTCGATAAAGAAAAAAACTATTTTTTCAATTCTTTTACAAAACCTATCCATTATCAATTATTCAATTATTAACTAGTGCGAAGAATTAAATTAACCCGAAGTCAATATCATAGTCTGTTCTCATGATATTTGAGGAAAAAATAAAATTTTCAACAATTATTGGTAAAATTGCTTGCAGTTTTTTCGCTTTAAAAAAAAACTGTTGATTCATTATTTTTAAAAAAATTATCAATTGTATAAAATAAAATCACCCCAAAGCCAATATCATTGTTTGCTCTCAAGCTCTCAAAGGCCAAACAACTTTTTTCAACAATTTTCAGCACCTTTTCTTATAAAAAAAAACTATAAGTTTGGTATGTTATTATTATTATCTACATATATTATGTTTACCAATTTTTTACTACATCAATATGCGAAGAATAAAATGAAGTCAATAGAATGATGCATTCTCGAAATATTCGAGGATAGAGAAATTTAAAAATGTTTTTTTTTTTTTTCTTTTTAAATTGTTATACCTACATAGTAACAAAACTGCTCATTAAATTTTTTGAAAGTCCTTTCTGTACGTATTGAAACTACTGTAAAAAAAAATAAAATTAAATTAAAATTAAAAAATAAATAAGTATGTATAGGCTAAGAATTTTAATATGGCATGCTAAAAAATTATTTGTAGTCAAAGTGGACAGAGATGTACCCATTCAAACTGTACCATTTCATATAATTTTTCGTGGTTTTGACCCGAAAGCATTCCGAAAAATATTTGAACTAAATATTTTGATGAAATATGATGTTACGAAAATAGAGAGTATTTTAAAATATGTAGGTAACAAATAATTTTGTTTCCTGGCTGTTTTCAAATGTGAACGGCTGGGCCGATTAATATAAGACTTGAGTAGTATGGAGGGCGAAGACTTGGTACTGGATGCAAGCAATATTAAATTTGTCTTGTACTACCTAAACACGGGGTTTTTGTTATGTAGTTTAAAATATTGAAAAAAATTAAATAATCTATTCAAACTAAAAAAAAATATACATATGCAAAAAATGCCCCTAAAACATCCCCTCTTACCTACCAACATTCAATAAAAAGAAATTGCTGTTTAATATTTCTAAGACACTCGCATCAGTTTCACCAAAAATATAGCTTGCCTACAAAATGAGCCAACAAACTGGGATGCTTTGAAGCTTAAAAACTAAATTTTTCAGTTTGTCTACCTCTTTTGACACTCTCTTAGCTTTTAATTAAAAAAGTCTTTATCAAAAACAAATCTTATAAAGTAATAAACGACGAAATAGCTGACTACATCTTATCTGCATCTTCAAAGCCCCTCAACTTAAAAACCAAATTTACGTCTCCGGTAACTACCATCTCAAAAGTTACACACAACAACTCATTTTTTTTTTTCTATCAAACAAATTAAATCAAATTAAAATGTATTCACTCCTTCTTATCGTCTGGTCTGAACAGTTCAAAGCTTCAAATAATTGACAGTCTCGTCCCCCAACTGGTTAAGACACAAATCACACCTTGTAGCATTATGTATACCTACATATACCTACCTACCAACAATATTCCTCGGGTATTGACACTGAAATCAGATACCTGCTGACATTGCTTACCAAACATCTGTATCCTGATAGCTATCACTGCACGAATAATTATACTGGAGCCCCAAAATGATTTCAACTCTATCAAAGCTCTCCTCTACTTATACACCATTTAGAAAACATACATACACTCATGTAGTTTCCATAGGTGTATGTGTTACTTTGATATACATATGCATATAATAATGTGAGCCAAATGGAAAACTTTAATAGATTTAGTTTTAAGGAACCAACAGCTCCTGTATCACGTCTTCTATATATCGTCTTTCTATTCCTCCAACTCCCCTGCTCACCACCCCTTCTCTGACGAAACAAATTACAAAATATTTTCAAAGAAAATTTGAATAATTTTGAGAAATAGTTTACGCACACAGAAAAGTTTTGCGAACAAATTTTATATACGAACTGATGTTTTGTAAGCGCGCTAAGAGCTAAGAAGAGTGGGTATTGGTATCCTTCAACTTTATGTCTCTCTTCAAGGCTTATGGAGCATTAACTCTCAACACAAACTAGATATATAGGTAGGTGCAAGAATAAAAAAAAAAATAAAATGAAAACTTACACTTCTTCGGGATACTTTCACTTTGATTCACTTAAAGAGTTCCATATGCCCCCAATATATATACGTATACCCTACTCAAACTGTCTGGAGGTCCTTTCTGGCAAAAGAGTACATATTTTTTAAAAAGAAAAAAAAATTTCCTCAAGCCTGCAAGAGAAACTTCTTAGTGAACGAAACTAAATTTGTCAGATTTCGTCTATGTCGTCTGGATTTCACTTGCAGCTATTCCGGTGTTAAAGTTTTTCACTCTTTTTACAGACATACATACACATGGTAAAGACATGGCAAGAAAGGCCAGGCAGGCTAAAAGGACTCTCTAATTCTTTTGATAGGATAAGGAAACTTTTGCACGCTAAAAATGAAATTCTTCTCCATCCTTCATTCTTAAAATGTCTCGATGCGTTCCCATAATGATGGACAACGAGCAAACACATCCTTTTATCACAGTAGATATTGCTCTATAGTTCTGCAAATAAGGATGTTAACTTTAATTTGTATCTTTCAGTGATGGAAGGAAAAGATTCTTTTCTTTCTCTTTCTCTCTGTCTTGTGTTGTGCTGTGTGTCCTTGGGGCGAGTTTTAAACTTTTCTTCAATGTTGTTTGGGATTTTTGCTGATCGGTTGGTCTTCGGTTGAAATGAGTGAGACGGGTATAAAGAGAAGGAAACGAGGAGGTGCACCAAAACGATAAGATCTTTTTGAACAGAAAGTTTAAAAGGCGCAAATCTTTTCTCGCATCATGAAATTGTGGGAGGAGGGTAGGTTTTGGTTGTTCTCAAACCATCTTTTCTTGTATTATTGGTTTAACTTCTGGATGCAGTCAGTTGGGATACAATTTTAAGTTATTTTGGATTTAAAAGCAGAAATATTGCTTTTTCTTTTCTTCTTTTTCTTCGTCTTCTTCATCTCAAAATATAACCAGTACATTACTTGGTTGTTGTCGTATCGTAGGTACCTATGGCTCGAGGGCAGGAATTAATTAATTGCTAAGGAAGTTGTTTTACGACTGGAAGGGAATTCAATGGAAGGGACAACATTTTTGGGAACTTAATTATGTTTGAAAAGGAATTTTCTTAATCTTTTTAAAAGATATATAGGTAGGTGCATAAGAAGGATGGATATATATGTAGGTACATTTGTACATAGGTACTAGTAGGTAAAAGTACCTAAATATCTGTGTAAAATGAGTTCAGAAAGAATATAAAACTTAGTTGCATTTCTTAGGGAAACTTAACCTTTCTGAAGGGAAACTTAACCTTTTTGGTAGGGGTTTTCGTGGAAAAAATAAATCTGTCAAATTATAGTTTTCGATTCATGGTTTTTTGCTATTAGAACTGTTATTTTATAGAATAATGGAGTTAGTAAAATCGAAGCCCTCAAGTTATCTTATATACGCACGAAAAATACACTCTTTTTGCTGATTATATTTTAATCGGTTTTTGGGAAAGTTTAAATTTAAAAAGTATGTGATCTAATTGGTCAGTTAATACTCTCAAAAATGGTCAAAAAGTTTCTAAAATTGGTCAACATAGAAAATTTATATTCAATAGCTTAAGTTTGAAATGGCCTCAGTGATTTTTGTCACCACATTTGAAAGGTAAAATAAAATGTATGAAAGGTCAACATGCTTCAGTATTTGGTCAGCGAAAGATTTTGTATTTTTGTTGATAATAAGTTTGCGTCTTGAAATACCTAGCCAAAATATTGTAATCTTGGAATGGGAATGTGTGACTCTGGCAAGATACCTATTTCAGATTCTGTATAATTATTTTGAGATGCGCTATCAATATAACCAGAGCCAATGATCAACTCTTGGACGACAAAGATCTTGAAAATTAAAATTAAGAACACAAAATGCTTTAGTTTTGTTAGAAAAAATAAACTTTTTAACTAAACAGCACTAATAGCACATAATCTTGTTTTTATAACATCTCTTTAAGAAATAACAATAACCTTCTACCTTCAGCAGGTCCTTAACAATTTTTAAAAAATTATGCACTCATAAGATCCTTACGCCATCTTCTTGATTTTCATAATCTCGTAATAATTTTTTGCTCCTTTAGGCAATTTCAATGTTTGGATAAATTAAAGAACATTCGTAGACACTATGAGGGTAATTTATCGTAATTCCTAACTCCCCTATTCTACACGTAAGTAATTTTCTACGTAATTTTCTAGTACAAATTAGGTACCTACCTGCTTATTATTTTCTTGGCATTTTTTCATCCATGATGGTGTAATCAGTATAAGTAGGATTTAACTTTTACAAGGGGCAATTGTTAAATAATTTCATACCTTCGTTCACATGGTTTATAAGTGCCTATATTATTAGCACACATGTATGCATAGTATATGGTACAAATTTGCAAAAAAAGGGTGACAAATTATAAGGGGAACATTATTTGCCACTTACATTAAGATCAAAGTAAGTGATGGCGTTATTCATTTAAACTTTTTAATGAAGGATTTTTTTTTCATAATATTTCTATTAGCTTTCCTCTTAATGTAAGATCCTTGAGTTTCATTAGTAATTCGATTTTTTGTGTGTATAAGAGTAAATGTTCCCATGCTTCGGGGCTTGGGGAACAATTTTATTTTTTCATAAAATAAATGCAGTTATTTAAATAGGGTTACTTAAAGTTTGGATAACGTTAGCTTTAATTTATTAGCATGAAGCCAAGCTAGAGGTAGAGGAAGCATGGTCGGTTTAAAGATTTTATTTATTTTTAATTCAATTTTATGTGTGGAAAAACTTGGAAATATTACAACAAACAATTCCCCCCCCCCCTCCCCCCCAAACCCTCTCGAAAACTGTTTAAATTGTTTTCACCATTGGGTGGTGTGATAAATTTGAAAAAAATGTCATAATTATGAAAAAACATTCCGATAAAGCTAAATTTTGGTGGAGAGCTTTTTTTTATGTCTCAAGCACTTTGTAGAAAAGCACCTTAAATTTGGGCTGAGGCTCAAATTTTTAGGGGTGTTGAAAGGGAATAAAATTCAGTTATTTTCTTATTTCTCTAAAAAATGTGAAGGGCCAATTTGTAGCGTATGTGATTCTGCCCACAAACAAATTTGTAAAAACTTTTTCATACAATCAATTGATTTACAGAAAAATGTGCAGAACTTCATGGTGTAGCAAGTTTCGTAGTTTTATTAGAAAATTAAATTCAAAAGAGAGAAATATTAAATAAAAACAAAATCACCCGCTTTCTTAAGATGGTGCTCTTCTCCCTGCCACGGGCACCGCAAAAACTTGGTTTTTGTATAAGCAGATGTAACCAAACACAAATCGTGCAAAATTTTAACTTAAATTTTTTACTTACCCAATTTGAAAGTTTTCTCTAAATTTATAGATTGTATGAAAAAAGCATTTTAATTTTTGTTTGTGTAGAAGAACCGATAGTCTTGGAGGAATAAGCATAAAACTGATTTTCAATCCTTTTCACCCCCTCTAAAAACGTTATCACAAACCGAAATTTAGGGTATATACATTTAAGGAAATGTTTAAAACGTCAAAACAAAAGTATCCACCAAAATTCAGTTTTATGGGATTTTTTCGAAATGAAAGTCTCCTAAGCCTTAAAAAGTCAATATTTTCCATAATAAACTACTTGAGTGGCGAAGTTATTGGTTAAAATTAGTACTCCCAACCAGCTAATGATACGTAAGAAATAATTGGGGAGTCATATTACCTACAGGGCTTTTGAATTTTGTGAATCGATATCTTCGCCACATTCTAAAGATTAGCTGGCCACAAATTAAATAAAACGAAGAATTGTGGCGCACGACGAGTCAAGAGCGGCTGGACGTTGACATAAGAATGGATTGATCACACACTTGAGAAACGATAAAATTGCCAAATAGTCCCCACGGCGGGTTGGATGACCCAAAACAACACGGAAAACAATATTCCTAGCCAGTGCCGTTTGTAGAGCTTAGAGCACCTGAGGCAAGCTCGAAGAAGCCGCATTTTTCGGTACAAATATTTTAATACAGAATAAATAAAAAAAAAATAACAAATCTTGGACTCAGTGCATCGTCACTTCCACTGTATTAATACTGACTGTAAGCCACTGCCTCATTTTAATGTGTTGCGAATTAATGACTGGCACAAAAAATTTGGACTTAACCAGTCGAAATGTCGGTTTATATTGACTTTCTTGCAAGTTAAAATACCAACTGCTTGATAAAACTTCGACATTTTGAAATCTCGACTCGACAAAAAGCCTTCTTTTCGACTTTCTAAAAATACATACAAAACAGTCGATATAAATCTACATTTAAATCTGCTGATTTTTCAGCAATTCGACAATTTTTCTATCAGTCATTCTTAATGAACAATATTTCTTAACAGGAACTTAAGAGTATTATTTTAAATTCTATGGAAAATTTAGACTCTAAGATACATATCTTTGTTCAACTTCCAACAATCGCTTAATTTGATTAATGACAAAGTAAAGCGAAGCGCTTGTTAACAACATTCCCTTATTTATGATCTAACCAAAGTGTCTAGGGTTGGGGTCAAAATTCTGCGTATGCAAAAATTCTGTTTTCAAAATTCTACAATCAAAATTCAGCTTTTCAAAATTCTGCCTTCAACATTCTGTTTTTCAGAATTCTGCTTTTCAAAATTCTGTTTTTCAAAATTCTGTTTTTCATAATTCTGTTTTAAAAAAACTTCTTTTTTATTATTTGCAGAAGCGATTTCTTCTTGGGTCTTAAAGTTTTGGCTAGAAGGACCATTGATTTTTATAACACAAAAAATAACGGTTTCTTCCGTAAATCTGTTAAAAAAATCTTAAATAAATACATTTTTGGTGATGCAACAACTCGTGGAAAACTAGAGTCTCAACAACTATGTGCATGTTGTTGGCAAGAATGGTTATCAGAAAAGCTAATTTATCACAAAAATGGCTCTTAAGGTTTTGATAAATTTTTTCCTGCGTATTATTGGCTCAACAAAGTATTTTGTTAATGAATGGTTACATTAAACGAAAAACAGAATTAAGTGGGGTTTGTGTGTAAATGGAAATCCACACAAGTGCATTGCATGCTGCGAATTATACATCAATTTACATTAAATAATTTTGAATGAACAACAAACAGAATTAGCAGAATTTTCTTCTTCTTAAAACAAATTGACAGAATTTTGTAAAGCAGAATTACGTTAAACAGAATTAAAAAAAAAAACTGAATTTTGAAAAGCAGAATTTTGAAACCAGAATTTTGACCTGTTCCCAAGTGTCTATTTTCAAATTTTCATCTTTTAAAAGTTAACTGTTTTAATCTAGATTTTTAAAATGTTGACCACTATCAAAATGTTGGTGAAATTTCGTCTTCCTTCCGAACAGTCAATCTTTTTTCGACAGTGAAACGTCTAAAAACTAACCCAAGAATCTATTTCAAATAGGAGTAAGTTTTGCGTTACAGTTCACATGCAAAAAAAATCTAATTTTTCAAAGCAATTTTTCACCTATTCAGTGCTTAATTGTTTGCCTGTTTCTAAGCCACTCATTGAGTCATTAATTAACTCCTTATTAATAAATTATAGGCCTATAAATGGAAAACGATCAATTTTGGATGTAAAAACAATTTGCATGCAAACAATGCTGTGAAGTGAATATATTTGTTTGCTTAGAAGTGTAAATGTATTTTACTCACCTCACTTTATCTCACGCGAAGCAATTATTTACTGCCCAATTGTTTTGTGGTTCTATGACAGCAATGGTGGCTTTTTGCATGAAACTGTTAACCAATCAGATGCAAAAAAGAAATTTTTATTTCACCTCAATAATTTTGACATGCGAAAATATTTACATAGATTTTCGCACGGGAACTGTAAACTAGGCTTTTGACATTTGTTTGCCAAAATTGCCATTGGAATTTGCATTCTGCTTTAGTATCTACATATAAAAATCGTTTACTGCACGGACATATTTTCTTTGAGTACAATTTTTTTTCACCCCCAAGCTATTTTTGGTCAAAAGAACTGTATAGTGGTGAAATATTTTCTCGCTCCACTTAAACTGAAGAATTTTCTGCATATTCTATTATGTAGGTAAAGGCAGTGGCGGATCCAGAGGGGGGGCTATAGGGGCTGAAGCCCCCCCCCACAGTAGTTTAGTTTAGTTTATTTATTTCTTAAGATAGTAAGTAAGATAATAAATATCTTATAATCTAGTGAAAGTCTATGAATTTACTTTTGGAATTACAATTTCAATTTCTTAGAATAATGCAAATAGAATAATAGAAAGAATGAAAATGCAAGAAAAAAAAAATGTATACCTGCCTAAAATAAAAGCGATAATTTAATAATATATACTATTTGATCTTTGAAAAGTTTATAATAATTTGAAAGGTAGAAAGATAGAAGTGAATCTAGAAAGGGAAACGAAAGGCTAAGCTGGTGTTGAAAAGAGAGGATAAGTTAAGTTAGTTGCTTTGATTCGAGAAGAATATTCTAAGTTTGTTTTGAAATATGTGTAGGTCATCAATATCTCGCAGATGGGTGGGGAGTGAGTTCCAGAGGCGACATGCAGCAATGAAAAACTGCCTTTCCGAGGTCAGACACGAAAAGCGTGGCAGAATTACCGTTGTTGATCTGTTTGATACTGACAATCTAAGTTTTTCGTGGAGATATGTTGGTTGACGTGTTTTTAAGATTTTAAAATATAATATCAATGTTCGGAATCTCATGAAGGCGTCAAACGACATATTTAGGAGGCTCTCCTGCAGATTCAGTAGATTCATATAATTAATTTAATAGCAAAATACAAATCATTACAATGTTTCAATTTTGTATTCGTTTTCTAACCTAAAATTTTTAAAAACACTTGATGAAACAAAGAACTATCCTTAAAATCATAGATAATATAATATTTGTGTTTTCATTTTTGTAGTATTTTTCAAAACAATGTTGGGGCTGAATAATTTGCATGAAAGTATGTTTTTTTAAGTTGTAAAAGGAATTAGATGAAAAAACGAAGATGAGACTAAGCAATTTAATATTAAATAAAATGTGTTTTTCCAAGCTTTAAGGGAATTGGAAAAAATGAGAATGGGGCTAGCAAATTTGCATGTTGGCTGTGTTTCTTTCCTAAAAATTCGACGAGGTTGGGGCTTTACAAATGTACATGTATACATGCAAGATTGTAAGCTTTTTTTTCAAGCTTCAAGGAAACTGAACGAAAGTACGATGTTGGGGCGGGTTGCAATGGTGCAGTGGATGTAGTGCTTGACTGCTAGCTTAGAGGTGTGGGTTCGAGCCCCATTCTAGGCAACATTCTTTTCTATATTCTCCCAGCTTAACTGGACGCCACCCGTGAGATTTAATGAGATAATAAAAAACACCTTGATCTCAATCCACTGTGCCAAATCTTTCCTATCCTCCTACTCTTTCTAACTAGTACCATGCAATTCAGGTTGCATTTAAAAGACCTTAGGTCTTACAGGCATATTGTTAAAATTATTATTATTATTACCAAACTGTGTTTTCTTTAAGCTCCTAGGGATTTGGCCGAAATATTCGAAAAAATGTTGCGTTTTTGTTCAAGCCCGTAGAGCAGCATTGGACGAAACAAACGAGGTTGTTCCGCAAATTTACATGTTCAAAGCAATTGAGAAGCTAAAGGACAACACCTTATATTTTCATTTAATATTTTTTTTTTTTTCAAAAATTGAAAACCAAAATTCAGATATGCAGGAGCAGGTGTCTGTGTTGGGTGAAAATGTTACCTTTTGCCTTGAAAATTCCTTTTCAGATAAAATTTTGAGGAGAGCATGCTATTGTTTTTAGCTGAATGAACGAAAGCTAGGGATATCGATAGAGTTATTCATTTAGGATCCAATTAAATTTGACCATAAGAGCAAATGTCACCTTCTTTCCTAAACTCTTCAATTGATATCTTTCGAGTTTGACTGACCCCGAGACATTTTAGAGCTTCAATCTAAAAACTGTGTTTCCGGTGCAAAAAAATAGCTTAACATGAAATGTTTTCAAGCAACCGAATCAAACAATCATTGTTTATTACAATAGGTCCTTGAAATTGAAACTTAATATTTGCAATTCGACGATATTTTGGCGATTCCATATACGTTTCCCTAAAACGATGCGATTTTTAAAGTTTCTCTTTTAGCTTTCTTTAAAATAAAAAATAAAAAAAAATAAATGAATAAATAAACTGACAAATATTCATTAAATATTTATGATAGGAGAAGGTAGGATCATTCAGACAAAATGGCGTGGCTGTAAATGGTTTCTTCAGCCAGTATCAATATCATGTTTTAACCAATATCTTTGAAACGCGATAAAATTTTGCTCTCCTACCAAATTCTTCCCAAAATGTTGCCTAGTATTTTTCCAAGTGCTACGCAACTCCAATTAAATCTTCGTTTCTTACTGTACAATAGTACATCACCAAGATATCTGCCAAAATTTAGCGCACGAAATAATATGTTCGCCACAAATATTCTCGAACTAAATTGTTACAGCTTTTTTTATTCATGAGATTTAGGTGAACTTTACTTTGTTAAAATGAAAATCGAAAACGAGAAATTTTGGAAAAAAAAAACCATTTTATTTTACTTGAAATATTGAAAAAAAATTCTTTGAAGTAGTTGAGTAAATTGTTTATTCAGAGAACAGCTCTTTGATGTAATACTATCCACAAAAATATGTTTAAATAGAGCTAACAATTTAGCTGGTAAGAAAACTTCTGGCACAGTGTGGACGTTCTTGACATCTTTTAATTATCTACAACTGCTCCTTTTCCAATCATAAAATTTTTCATATTTTTTTTTGCATTATGAAGACTGCCAACTTGCCAACATTCTGAGAAAAGAAAATTAGGATTGAGAGATTGTGCCTTTTTTTAAATAAAATGTCTAAAATAGGAGCCTCGAGCCCCCCCCCCCCCCCCCCCCCCCACAGCCAAATCCTGGATCCGCTACTGGGTAAAGGAAATATTTTTGTTTAATCGTTCCAACGACCCAGTTGTGTATTTTAATTATAGGAGTAGTTGGGGAGATAAAATATGATTTTCATTTACATATTTTTTGTATTACAAGTATTTGTTTAAAATCGCCAAAACGGGTTTCGAGAAAAATGAGCTTCGCTTATCGGTCACCAAATTTTGTAAGGTATTCCGTTATTTTACTTGCAAAAAACTTAAAACAATAACGGAGGTTGTGTCAAAAAATCTAGGTAGGTTAGGTACACAGTTTAAAGAAATTCTTTACGAACATATAACTTGCTGATATAAGGTCAAAAATGTGAGAGTAGATACGTTACGTATGTACCTAGCTATATTGCCAGTAAAAACCAAGGGCGTACTCAGGATTTCGATCAGGGTGGGTATAAACTCATTCAAAAAATAATTTTGGTACAGAAATCTAGCTTTAAGATGCATTCAAAAGAAGACAAGTTTTCTATAATGTTTGAAAAATATTTTGATAAGGGGGAGGGGGCACCCTTACCTGCCCCCCTAAACATAAGGCGGAGTTGCGACCTTATTCACTGATGAACTTAAGCATTTTGTGACAACAAAAACATAAACGACAAAAGAAAATTATGTGTAAATCTTTATAAATTAAACGATTCGTTGTTGAACATTTAACCCCATTTGGTTTCCTATCTTCCATCAATTATGTAAGTAACCATTTCAGAAAATGTGCAACCAAAGACAACGAAAAAATACAATAGCTGCTAAGCAATGCTGATTTGGATGTTTTATTAAAATTTCAAGTACAGTCAATGCCACTTATTTGAACTTAATTTTAAGAAAAAAAAAAGAAATATTATCACGAAGAGTTTTTTTTCAAGATTCTTATAATGAAGTATCTTTTGTTGGGTAACTCTAACTACATAAGAGAGTTAGCTGAACATATTTTAAAAAGACACATTTACATTTTTGAGTATTTTGAAATACTTGTCTCAAAACTGTTTTGAATTTCTGCGTATGGCCAACAACTAAGATCGTACACAGAACATAAAACCTTTATGCTACATTTCCACCTAACGCTAATCTGAGATCTAATAAGATTTACCTCAAATCTTCTTTAAATCTTGAAGCCTTACCATACAAATATATTTCGTAAATATTGAAGATTAGAAATCAATCTTGTTAAATCTTCCTAGGACAAATACTTAACAAATACTTTTTCAAATCAAACTTACCTATTCTTGTGTGGCGCTGAAGGATTCATTCACGGCTGAATTCAGTTCTTCACAAAGGATAAACATTCTATCTCACTTCCTCTTCATAAGAAAAATGGAAACACCATTTTTATTTTTAAATCTTCTGTCAAAGTAAATCTTTTTTAAATCTTTTTGGGCGGTGGAAACACCAAATAGAATTATTAAATCTGTTTGGGATAAACTTTTGGTGGAAACATAGCATTAGTTCAACAAATTCAACTAATTATTCTGTTTCACAGTGTCTTTCGGATTATTCTTGAACTTAGTTTATTGTTTTAATAAAACTGATGTTTGTATTTTGCCGTTTCAAACTTCAGTTCAACGTGTATTGCTCTGAAATTCAAGCATTCTCCATTTTCAATTATTGACAACTACTAGTGAACTAGCTGAATTTAAGTTTATTTTTTCACTGTGATACTGAGGTTATGAGATTTCTAATGGATTTAGAATTTGTATTTCCTATTAAACGGAACCAACTGTATATCCAACGCAACAGTGCTGCTTACTACATGGGTGGTTATCAAAAGGGTGACATTTTTGTTAGCTGCGCATATAAACGAAGGATCTGGACGACCAACGAAGGTACCCAGGTGGTTTGATTTGATGTACCTACTTGATGTAACCATGCATCTAAAACAAGCACAGCTTTAATGTTACAACATTTCAGATGGGGATAATGATTTTTCTTATTTGATTTTATGTACTTACCAAGGGATATAGGAATGATAAAAGACAGTTTACTTTTGCAAAGACATACGCTCGAGTTATGGTGATATAAAGTGAAAACTTGGCACTCAAACGTTACTTTAGCCAGAGTAAGTATTGGTATGAGTTTGGATACAGCTAAACCTTGTATAAATGTATTTTTTTGAATTTTTTTAATAAGGGGGGTGATATTCAAAGAACATGGATATACGCATTTAAAAATCCAGACAAATGTAAATAAAAATTTTTTTCCATCGAAGCGGTTAATTTATATGAAGTACCTATACATGCATACATATATTTTTGAAAAGACAGATAAATCCCATAAGCAACTGGGGTTTAAAAAAATGGAATGAATACATTTCATACTTCTTTTTGATTCGTTTAAAAATATTTGCTATACATTCATTATGGCATTGCAATGTTGGAGTTTTTAGGAGACAAATCGCAATCTCGTTTGCTATCAAAATTGGAAGTTGAAAAAAACCCAAAACGATATCAGCTTCAAAGGGTCCAAAACGATACCGAGACGATACCGAATCGATACCGAGCCTAAACAGAATTTTTGAACCGATATCGGCAGAAAAATTGATTTTAAATATTATTATAAATTTACTACAAAAAATGCTTTTAATTGGTTTCTCGGAAACGGCTATAACGATTTCAATAAAATGTTCATAGTTTTTTTTTTTCAGATAGAAGGTTGAGGAAGTGGTTTTAGTTAAAACCACCCACTGCCACGCCTACTTTTCTCTTTCGTTTTGTATAGTTTTGTATGAAGTTTTCAGAGTTGGTGCCATTAAGCTGCGGATGGCTAAGGTAGTGATATTAATCCCCCTACTGCAACGGACATTATTTCTCACATCATGAGTTCTCGAAATTAAATCCAAAAATTTTTGTACTATTCATAGAACCGTTTTTTTCATTTTTTATTTACTGAATAAGTGCTCAGCTGATATTGATCAAATTGTAAATACGGCTTAGGGCCTGTTGCACAATATTATATTAAAGTCCTGACTAATTATCTGACACATATATTTTAAGGCTGCGTCATAAGTCCATATTTAAAAAATATTGTTCTATAACCTATTCAGAGATTAAGATATTCAGTATCAGGTTATAGTTATAACTTAAACCACGAGACCAAGAATGTGCAACCAAGGCGTACAATTTATTTTTGTAACTTTGAAAAAAAAATACGACGAGAGCGAGGTGTGATTCATATATGAAACCGAAACCCAAACCAGACGAAGCCGATATCAGGACCTGGACAGTACTGAAATGTTTCAATTTAAAGAACGGTACTGAGACGATACTTACAAAAGTATAGTTTCATCTTGGTATCGTGGCCAGCCCTTTCTGGGTATTCAAATTCGTTGTGTTGTGACAAATAATATCAAATGAGGAATTGTGGCGCAGGACAGGTCAAGAGCGGCTGGACGTCGACATAAGAAAGCGTAAATGGCGTTGGATTGGTCACACACTGAGGAAACCAAACGATGCCCCAGCCGGGGTTACAGGACACGATGATGATGTGTTGTGAGTGACTGACACATATGCGATGAGTTTCGGAGTGTATATTCATAATCGGGCTAAGAACTTAATTTTAAAAAACTCGATGATGGAGGCATACACTCCGAAACGCGTCACAAGATTTCAAAATTAAAATTAAAATTAAAATTAAAATTAAAATTAAAATTAAAAAATTAAAATTAAAATTAAAATTAAAATTAAAATTAAAATTAAAATTAAAATTAAAATTAAAATTAAAATTAAAATTAAAATTAAAATTAAAATTAAAATTAAAATTAAAATTAAAATTAAAATTAAAATTAAAATTAAAATTAAAATTAAAATTAAAATTAAAATTAAAATTAAAATTAAAATTAAAATTAAAATTAAAATTAAAATTAAAATTAAAATTAAAATTAAAATTAAAATTAAAATTAAAATTAAAATTAAAATTAAAATTAAAATTAAAATTAAAATTAAAATTAAAATTAAAATTAAAATTAAAATTAAAATTAAAATTAAAATTAAAATTAAAATTAAAATTAAAATTAAAATTAAAATTAAAATTAAAATTAAAATTAAAATTAAGATTAAAATTAAAATTAAAATTAAAATTAAAATTAAAATTAAAATTAATATTAAAATTAAAATTAAAATTAAAATTAAAATTAAAATTAAAATTAAAATTAAAATTATTTGAAAATCTATAGGCTTAAATACATTTTGTGGTACCATTTTATCAAAAATTATTGGACCGATTTCGATAAATGTTATGTGGTTGGAAAGCTAAAGTCAGGGGCGTGTGTGAATTACAAAATTAAATACTGTGGGTCCATTTTGGCTAAGTACCGTTTGATACTGCTGCTCACTGTGCACATTCAAAAAATAAAATTTAAAAAATACAAAAATTGTTTTTTGCTTCAATTTTAAAATATTTTATAGCTAGCTTTCATTTTTTTATTGGTGTCGAGTTTTGACATGGGGTGGGGACGAGACCACTTTATATAAATTAACAATTTAAATAGTTAGAAATCTTAGTGTTTTTGTGTCCCTTTATTTATTTTAATTTATTATTGTCTCCTGTTTATGTTGCACCTTACAACTCTATATCGATCACTGACTTTTTTGAAGAGAGAAACAACTATGTTCAATTAGGAATGAAAGCAAATAATGACAGCCTACAACACAACACGTTCGATTAGTGTACACACTAAACGATACAACACACCACAAATCACTACAACTGCTGTCTGTTGTAATGTCGTTCCGGCTCAAGCCAGTTTAGCCGCGTTTTGTTTTAACTTATTCAAACCAAAATATTTTTTTTAAATCCTCCCTAAAAAAACTTATAGAGCTAATCACTGAATATTACACCACTCCTGTTAATTAGGCTTTCAGAAGCATAAGTTGTTATGAACCACACACCACGTGGTTTTTGACGTCAAATATGTTTGTATAGTTCCAAGCGCCAATCATTAGATCTCCCTAGTGCTGCCCACATTTCAAAACTATGTATAGCAATCATTCCTAATTAATGAAAAAGGTGAAATTTTGCCAAAAAATAAACTTTACATATGTTTAAAATGTAAACTTTGTATAATTTGTTTTACATTGCCAATCGCGCTACCATCACCGCATCAGCCATTTCCACTACACCACCAACAGGGGCGAACCAAGCACACCACCATTTATTCGTTTTATTGTTAAAGCGAATTGGTTGATGATGATGATGCCGGTTTTCTAGTGCTTCTATGGTACAACAACTATTGCTGCCACATCTCCTGTCAATAAGCATGATGATGTTTCTCCCATTGGGCGCCAGCTAATAACGATGATGGCTGAATACTGAATCTGGAATAAAACTGTGGAAAAACTTTTTGAAGCGTATACATATTGTAACACGGGTTAATTGGCACTAAACGGTGTTTCTGCTGGGAATTTTTCAGTTTTGTTTGCCTTTTCAACTAAAAAGGACCCAAAAACTTTCTATATACTTGTGTCACCATAATACACATTTACTGTTATCTCTCTGACCGACTGTTCGCTGTTTCGCTGCCATCACAAATAATGATGGAAGTGGGGATAGAGTTTCTACGTATTCAGCGCAATTTAAAGAGTTTCATGGCCAGAGGTTTGACGTTTACATTGGTGCCACAGCACAGCAGTTTGGCTCAGTTCAAAGTTCGCGATTTAAGGAACGACATCAGTTGACAGTTCGTATGCCCTCTACCCCTTTCTCTGGTACTTCATGCACCATAGCAAATTAGTAAAAATTACTTTGTGTCACAATCACAATAACACGGCAGCAGGTAGCCCAGCCGAAGCAGCCTCGTTTTGATGGTGGTTCGGTTCGTGGCTCTTTGGCAGATAGGTACCTATAGAAAGAACAGCGAGATAAACCCACGTAGAGTAGGATAAAGGGAGGATGAATTGAAATGACTACTGCTGCTGCTTCTGCTGCTGCTGTGAGACAAGTTCTTTGTGAATTTAAATTTTTGCTCCAGAAAATTCTGAAAAACCAGCACACACTAATTAAGGCAAAATGTGGGTAAGGTTTTTGCGGTAGAATGGGTCGATGAATGTCGTCGCATAAAACGGTACACTAAATGGAAATCCAAATTAAGTTAAATTATAAAGGGATGTTCATTACAGAAGAGTTCTTGGAAAAGGGGTACTATACAGATGAATGGGGAGGGGGAGTGGGAGAGGGCTAGGACAGCACAGTACCTACTACCTTCATTCATTTCTGCTTTTAATTTTGAATGAAGTGACAGTTTTTATTCTTGGTTGATGAGCAAAGTTAAAATACCTAATAAGATATTAATGAGGGAAAATTGTTATGTTTGTATAGTTTGTGTATGCTTAAAAGAGAGAATAAAACTGAATACTAATTCATTATGCAAAAACAGCCAAAATTGGGTTAAGGAAGAATACCATCAAATAGCGGACTATACAGAACGAAAGACCCTACACTCAATTACATATTATATAATATGGCAACTTAATCGTTCTTTGAACCCGACAAACTTTTCAATTTTTGGGAAGAGAAATCCATTTGAAAAGTTTTTTTTTTAGCATGGACAACATTTAAGATATAACGTTCCAACCTAAATTAAATAAGGTAAATAAATTCAATACAAACATATAGCCCGGAGATTTTGTTTCTGATATAATTTCTTTGCGAAAACCCAATTTCTTAGAATTGAACCCAGAAAGTTATGCCAAAAACAGGTCATATATGGTAAAGATCTAGGAAAAGGTAAATTTATTTTTAAGCTTACAATAAACTCATTATTGGTCATAGATGATTTAAAGAGGTTTTGTCAGCAAGTAATTTCGCCAAAAGGTTAATAAGCGTTTTGGCAAAAACAATAACAAAACACCAGCGCTTTTAGAGATGGAGTAATGTTTTTGTTTTTCTATTTTCTTTCATATATCTCCGATGAAACTACTTCATCTGAAAAGTCACCCAAAAGTCCCTTTCTGTCCGATTTCACTGTCTTCATATTAAAACAGGTCAAAAGTTATAATAAGTTGATACTAAAGGATGAGGCATTCGATGATTGCTTTTTAAAAAGGCTTTCAGAAAAAAATGTTTGCTTAAAATTGAAAAATGTAGGCTTCGCACTTGGTTGCGTGTTTCATTTATATGACTCCCTCAGCTGGCTTGGCAGAACGCGATCTTGTAAGCCCAGATTTTCAATACATTTTCCATGTTTCACTTATAACTTGACCAATATTGTTCTTAGCCACGAACTAAATCGTCTGTGCGTTGTTTGCTTAGCATAGATATTTAATTAAATTTTACAAAAAAGTGTCCAATAGTGTCAGGATCCCAGCTGCGTATCCAGCTAAGCAACATCAAGCAAACGACTAATCACATGATGATTGAACTAAATTAGCAATAAAACAATTATAAGAAGGCTTGAGTGTTGATTAGCCCCATTTCACTACAACCATCATAAGTTGATCAACAATTTAAATCCTCTTGTCATAAAACATCGGTTGAAATGCTTCGGTACGACCCTTCATTGACGGTAATGTTGCTTCCATCGCCGATTTGCAAGGAAAAATACGCATATAAGATATAAGACCACCACTCCAAGAACCACACCAAACAGATGCGCGTAAGTTAGCACCGCCATTTCCGATTTTCAAGTGCCCAGCTTGGGCTACTGCAGTCATGTGACGTATTTAAAAAAAATGGTATTAAGGGTATCCATTTTTTTAGAGTGAAGTTAGAAACGCCATTTTGGATTTTCGAAAAAAACTTATTGATTGACTTATTTTTATATTTCGATATTTCTTTAAAAAAAAGTTGTGTTGTTAATTGTGCTCAAATTACTCTGCTAAGTGCGAAAGTGATTTAAAAAATTCCCATAATTGCAACTTTAAGGACCATTTGCAACTTTTTCGATTTTCAAAAAAAGGGTTTAGCATCGCATAGTTGCAATGGCATACATATTAAAAACAACGCAAATTTACAAATTTTACGAATGCAGTTTCTTTTGCAATATCGACATTTCTAAAAAAATAAAGTCGTGCTGTTTTGTGCTCAAATTTTGATTATGCTAAGCATCAAAGAGATTTTAAGAAAATCGCATAATTGCAATTTCAAAAAAAAAAAATCAATAGTAAAATTTGCTAGTTTGCGACCTTTTTATACTTTCGTTATAAGGCAGCACAATTTGAGCACAATTCAACACAACTTTTTTTTCGAAAATTGAAAATGGTAGTGCTAATTTCACACTTCGCAGAATAGTTTCTTGGCCGTAAAAACTGCAAATATGCCATTTTTTTATCCCAAAACAAAATTACAAAATTTGCATAATATCACAAAAATTTCATCCGTTGCAAATTTGCGATTTTTTTTTAACATTGACGGCACAAGGCAGCACAAGTTAAGCACAATACAGCGCATGCGTTTTTGTCAAAATCGAAAATGGTGGTGTTAATTTCACGCTTCAAAATAGAGCCGAAAAAGTTGCAAATACGCTTATTTTTTTTAACTCTTGGACATATGGCAGGACAAACTGTGCAAAAAATAGCAAAATTTTAATTTTTGCAAAACTGGAAAATTGCGATTATTTTTAATATTTATAGTGTTAAGCCTAGTACGCTGCTGATGCGAAACGAAAAATCCCATAAGCCTAGTACGTTGCTGATGCGAAACGAAAAATCCCACACAAAAATTACACAACGAAATCATAAACTAAAAATTTAGTATCACTTTTCGTTCTGCAGTACGCTGTTCGATGAACGAAATTGAAAATTGTTGCACATTTTTTGGAGAAGTCTACACTCTTTTTTCGCACACAATTAATTTTTGGAGAAGTCTACGCTCTTTTTTAGCACACAATTAATTTTTGGAGAAGTCTACACTCTTTTTTCGCACACAATTAATTAAGCCTAGTACGCTGCTGATCCGAAACGAAATTTTTAGTTGGTCTCCAACAAGACAACGAAATGCTTACGAAAAAGCAGCGACAAAATATTCATTGACAGTTACCTACAGAAATTCAAAAAAATCCAAACAAATGCAACTGAAAAAAAAAAGAACACAGACAGCCACGCTGTAATGAAAGAAACAACATAAATACACACGAAAAAACACAAAAAAAGAGTGCAAACTTCTCCAAAAAATATGCAGCAATTTTCAATTTCATTCATTGAACAGCGTACTGCAGAGCGAAAAGTAAAACTAAATTTTTCCTTTATGATTTCTTTGTGTCATTTTTGTATGGGATTTTTCGTTTCGCATCAGCAGCGTACTATGCTTTAGCCGCACACGCTTAGAACAATAAAATCGAAAATAGCTGTGCTAACTTCACGCTTAAAAATTAGTAGGTACCCTCTGAAAACCATCCCCTTAGTACGATTTTTTTTTGACACGTCCCATGGCAACACAAGTTTGGCATATTACTTTATTTTGTGAAATCTAAAATGGCGGTACTAACTTGACGTACATACCAAACAGTCAGCACTCGGATGTATTAGTTCTCTTTGACTACAAGTAGAATTTCAAACTTCCTCAAATACACAAATTTGGCTTGTTACCGTAGCCACCGAGATAGAAAAGCACGGCGTACGAAGAAATATTTTTTGAACAAAACTGTCTACATTTTTAAACTGATCTTATGCCGAAACATTGAAGCAATGACGACGCGATTGGTAATTTTATTTCAATTATTGCTGAATCAATAGATTTTTATGCTAAGTTCTCTTTCAGCTATGGGTCCAACTGAGGTTCAATTATTGCTGAGAGCTTTGGTATTTTAGAATAATCTTCGATGAGTGTTGTACAGGTTACAGGACTAGCACTGGAATACATTTGGTTATCAAATCAGCACACCCAGCTTTACAAAAATTCTTCTAAAATTTGAGACAGCTGCAGATGATGCACCATTTTAACCGAACTTTCTATTAAAAATTAGCAATGTTTCAGCAATCACAGCATCCACTTAGGAACTTCACAATATTTCTTGTAGTTTTTCAAGCGTTAATCGATCCATTTTGTACAGTGGAAGTATAATTCAGTTTTTGTCAGTTTTCTGAGTGCATGAAAGCTGTCATTTATTAAAATATCATAAGATTTCAAACCATACCAGCAGACGGCCCAAAATTAAGAAATTAATAAATACATGTACACAAAAATTAAAGAAAAAATTATAGCCTTGAACTTTCAGAGCAAGTTCGAAATAAAAGATATATTTTGGAAGATGGAGCAAATGATGCTGAGGTTGCACTCGTTGGAAATATTAAGGGTATTCATACAACGTCGTAAAATGCTAGATAAGCTTTCGATTTGGTTAAATTTATGATTTGGTGAATGAACTGTCAAATTTTGTATGGGAAATGGTTTACAAAATTTGGTTAAACTTATCCATATCCAAACGTCATTGTGACTTTATGATACATGTGACATCTCAGAGAACTGAAAAAAATCTTACCATGTTTTGATTCCTTCACAAGAGAAAATAGTTTTAGGACGTCTACATTTACTCAATTGGGTATTAGGAAAGCTACTTTTCATAGAATTATTAAAGTAGAACTAAAGTCTCTTCTTAATCATTGCTAATCACTCGTTGACGATAGTAAAACTATTTATGTACATCAAAAACGTGTTGCTTTCGTTGACAACAATGTGTTGTTATTGTTGTCTTCGTTGGCATCAACGAATGGTCATAAGTTAGGGAGATCCTTAATAGTTGCAAGCTATCGGAAAGAGATGTTATACACCAATTTAAAGTAGTTAATTTTAGTCAGATTTCGTTAAATTTTGCTTTCGGAAGAGAAGAACGATCAAAAGCGCATTCCACGGAAGTGAAACTGACATTTGGTGAAGAAGAGGAACGAAAAAAAGAGATGGATGATTCATTTTACTTAAGTGGAATATAGCTCACTTCTCCGTTTAACTGTTTTGAAAGCTTCCGTTTTTACAATTTTTTATCGTTCCGAGAATTCGCAATCACATAAGGTCTCATCCTTTACTTTGAGTTTCTGTGATTTTTGGTCCAAACCTCTGTCAATTTTTTTTTATATGAACTTTGACAGAACTTTGGACTAAAATGGGCAGAAATGCACAGAAAATCACAGAGATTCAAAGTAAAGCAACAGCCCTATTGTTTCAGGAGTGGTTCTCCATTTAAAAATAACTTTGACATCTGAACACGTCTAGTCTGTCCCACACCTAATCAGTCAAATAAATTTTTGACGTTTAACTGATTCAAAGTTCCTTAGAAAAACATAATTCTCAGTGAGTTTTTTGCTGAGTCTTATATGCACAAGTCAGTAATCATCCTAAAAAAAAAACATGATTCTGAGATTGGGTATGGTGGCATCTTTGGCAAATTTTAATGAACTCAATTTGTTATACAGCTATCGGCTTCTGTGGATCCCATTTGCTTTTGAGAATCTACGAATCTTCAACATAATGCGGACAGCAATTGAACGGAGTTTTGAATATAAATGTGTCTCCAAATGCAATGTTTTTTTTTTTTTTTGCATTTGGAGAATACCTAAGCCAGAACCAAATTCGTATGTCCTTAATTTGAAATTTAAAAATCACAAAATTGACTTCACTACGAAAGTTAGTAAATTCGCAGCCTTACTACAAGTTCCTAGTATACTTGGTTCCTGGAGATAGGTACACGATGTGACTTGCTAACTGCACTGTGAAGTATTTTTTTCTATTAAAGACTTCAAAATTTTAAAACAGCGAATTTGGAGCCTTACTGCAAGTTCCTAGCATGCTGGGTTCCTGAGTTACCTCAGGATGATTTGGTGATCTGTGAAATCGGGAATAGGAACGGAAGTGCACGAATGGTCGACAAGAACAAATATGAATTTCATCGACTGTTAAAATGTCGACTGAAAGTTTGATCGGCAAATAAAGTTGACAGTTTTAAATCCAGACTATTTAAATGTGGAATGAAAAGTTGTTGGTAGACAAATGGCGGCTTTTATCCAAAATACAGTAAAATAACACAGTCGATGGAACTTATATTTGTTAAAAGTTGCCCTACTAACTTCACATACGCCCGTTTTTGTATTCTCAAGTATCAGTCTATGATGATTTGTTTCCTATTGATTGACGTTTGACCTTCCTCTTCTGCTTAGTATAGTTATTGTGCTAGTGCATTACCAACCTAAATTCTTGTGAGAACAAAATACATTCAAGTGATTAATATTGAATCGCAGTTTGGGTTAAAAGACAACAAAATTTCTCCCTTTTTATCAGCTATGAGTATTTTAGCCTTCGATCTTCTGAACGAAAAAAAAACTTGAAAAAAATATGTCAAAAGAAAATTCATAATCCACTCACTCTGCTAATTTGATCCTAAAGTGTCCTATGCCCACTGCCACACAGTCAAGTCTTTCCGAAAAACCTTTTCTTAGAAAAATATTAATTCAATTTATCCATTTTTTTTCTCACAATTTTCCAGGATCTTGACTTTGGATCATTATAAAATAAGTAAATTGCTTATTACTCTCCCTCTCTCTCTATCTCTCTAGCAAGGCAATTTAAACCGACCAATTTCAAATCTTACCCCTTTTTTAACAAGCATAAAGCCGTCAAAAAATATTTAATTTTGCTCTCTTCAAAAAGAATTGGCGGAAAAGGACTTTTCCCCCTTGTAGGAAAAAAACAGAGAAGAACAAAAAAAATAAATGGCAATGTGCGTTTAACAAGCACCAAAACGTAACTTAATTATTTTAAAAGGTTCCCAGCTTGAAACCTTCTTATTCAAACATTTTCATGCTACCTACTATATTCTTCTATACTATAAAAAGAAAGAAGTAGCTATATAGAAGGACAACGGAAGAGCCCTTCGAAGGATATGTCAAGCTAAAAAGTTAAATTAATAAAATAATAAATATATAACCCTATCTTGTTCTCTATAGCATGTCATCGTCATCAACAGAACAGCGAAGAAGATAAAAAAAAAATAGAAAAAATGTGTGAATAGGTTGGGGTAAGTCCTTAAGCAAGGACGTGTACTTAATAGGTTGCAGTGTTTTTTTTTATTCTTCTCTCATTTTTATGTTCATCTCGACTTTTCTAGGCCCCCCATCTTATAAGTTCAATGCGCTGAATAAACCCAGACACTCAGCTTGAATTTTTCATATGGAAAAAAGGTCCTTACCCGAAATTATGTCCTTGTGTAATTTGATTACATAAAGCGCTCGTAAGAAAGAACATACAAAAAAACTATACAACTCCCGCACACAAAGAGATTGGTATAAAGAGCAAAAATAAAAAAAAAACAGAAATTGCAAGGCAACGAAGGGTTGCGAAACACTTTGTCAAAGCAAATAGACATTTTTTTAAAGTGGTTGGAGCGGGGTTTGAGGTAAGGTTTGTATCCTTTTGATCCTTCCTGCAATTCCATATGTCACTGGAGCGGCGTAGAAATACGAGAGACTTGTGTTGTGTTGTTACAATGACAACCAGATTAGCAGAAAGACTGTATCTTTATTCCAATTATGCTGCATGCCCATATCCTTTCTATGACTGACATAGGGTTGTCAAAGTTAAATAATTACTTTTTCTTTCAACAAAAAAAGGATATATTATGCACACACTTACTCACATATATTCAAATCGTATACACATAACGAAAAGGTCATTAAAAATATATAAATCATGTCCTTTCGCTTGTTAAATAGGAACCATTAGCACATGATTATCCATTCAAGCTTATCAAAGAGTAAAAAGGACTCACCACACATGTGAGTCCTTCATTTCAGATGGAGACTAAAAACAAAACAGACATCCGAAAAAGGATTTAAAGAAACAAAAAATATAAACGACTTCGCATGTGTATATGGAAAACCCTATAAATGTCATGCGGGAAGACCGATGAATGAATGCCTCCAAAATGGAGTCTCTGTCTCTATAAAAGGACTCTTAGTGATCCTCTTTTTTTTTTTCCTGTTTGGCCTTCTTGGTCCGAATATTTTTTTTCTATATTTTCTGGATAAGGACAACCACGATGACGACGTTTGGAATTAATTTCAAATTAAAATTTCCACCACTCTGAGATGAAAAAAAAAATAAAAATTATCCGGGAAAAGCTGATAGGAAAAAAGGATTTCATATAAAGATATGCTTGCAGCAAATCCCTTTTTTTGGTTTCATTTTTGTGTTTGATTTCAAAAGGATATTTCCAACGTCTGATGGGATTTTTATTTTTATTGTACCTAATTGTTTTTTTTTTTTTTTGTAGTTTTCCCTGCAACTTGAGTGTGGTCAGGCTAGAAGAAACTCCTTTTCCGGGAAGGGGGAGGACTGTCCGCTTTCAGAGTAGTAGTAGCAGCACGCAGACATGGTTTTTGAATTATCCTTGGTGAATAGGCTTGAAGTGGCGAGAATATACGAATGAAAAGAAAAATATTCACGAATTTTTGTTTCTTGCATTTTTGCGCGGCGACCAAGCGTCTGGCGTTCCGGCTGCCCTTCCATCCATCCAGCCTCTTTGGTTAGAGGAAGGTTTATTCAAAAAAAAAAAGCTTTTTGTGTGAAAGACTATGTAGCCGTAGGGTGAAAGTCATTACGGAATTTTCGTTGCGAAAATGAAAATTCGTTAGTTAATTGCACACAGGACATGAAGGAGTATGTCTGTATACTTTTGTATGCTCGTATTCCTATACTCTCTCTCTCTCTCTCTTTCTCTGTATATAGTAAACGAATTGAAAACCACTTTTACGGTTTGGCAACTTCTACCAGGAGTAAACTTGTACACAAAGGCACAAACAAAGACTGAGAATGTAATATAACGAACGATGTAGGAGGTTCAGTGATAAATAAATGAAACGGATTCCAGGTTTGTGGTCATTTTATTTAAAATTTTATTTTATTACACTTTGAACAACGAAAAAATATCCTTATACCAAGTTTATAAAACATGAAATGGGGAGGGGGAGGTGAGTAGGCTCAAAATAACATTGTGATCATTCAGCCTTCCCAAATCACAGTTCATTATTCACCAGATATTCAATTATGGGTAAATATCATTTTTTGAAGGATTTATCCCACTTCTGACACTTTGTTACAGTCGTGCGAGTAGGTGCAAAATAACTTTTTGGTCATGGTCAGCCTTCTCAAATTACAGTTTAGTATTCACCAGACTTTCAATAATGCGTATAACATTTTTTTAAGGACTTATCCCACTTCTGACACTTTGTAACAGTCGTTTATTTTTGGCAAAAGGTTATAATAACAAGAAGGCAGTTATTGTTACCTTAAGATCTTCCATTGAATTACGCCTATCCATCAATGAACTCATTCTCATGATGACAATCTTAACCAACAATAATCTCCTCATCACAACATTTTCCCTTGACCATCACTTGAATCCTTAACCTATTGAATCTGTTGTCTGTGTTATTTTTAAGTACCTAATCAACTGTATACGAATGAAAAAATAAACATGCAAGGATACAATTTTTTTTATCAAAACGAAAAAAACATACCAAACAGAAAAAAAAAAACATCCGATTATTTTAACGATTTCAATATCATGCTTAAGGGATCATGTTTTCTTAAGAATACCGCACGCATACAAAAATAAAAATCAATATCTATAAAAAAAAGGACAACAATATAATAATATATGCTTGCCTGAATGCTTGCTAAGATACATTTTCAAGCGATTGGCCCCAAAAATAAAATTTTGCTGCCCCATAAGATGATGACAAAATTTCTGTTAAATTATGTGTGAAATCTTATATTTTCCTCATGGGAAGGAGGGTCCGAAGCCGAACCGACGACGACGACGAGGGGTTCAAGGACGTTGTTTGCCTGGTTTTTTGCATGACCGATATACAAACAAGCAAACCTTCTTCTTAACCAAGTTCCGTGGTTGGAGACACGTTTCTTCAAAAGGACATGAATAAAAAAAAAAAAAACACTGAACTTTTCCTCTCAAAAAACTAAACTTTTTCTTTTATACCCCCAACATTTTGTTGTATAGGGGCTATCAAGTGGCCTATAAAATGAGGAGCAGGAAAAAAGGACAAGATTTCAGTCTCCGCACTTCCGCATCTTATTCTTAGATATTATACGCACTTATATAGATGGATATAGCCTCTTCCCTCTTCCAAATGGTTAGATCTTGTTTTTGCGATGACCTTTGTGGACAGTTTGAAGGACTTACTAATAACAGTAATTTGGATTCTTAATTATTTGCGTGTTATATGAAGATGCGAGAGTGAGAGAAAAGAAAACAAAGTGCTTAATCGAATGGAAGACATTTGAATATTCTATGAACACACTTAAGGGATCAGGTCAAGCTGGGTTTTGGGGGTTAAGTAAGTATATGGAGGCCAAAGTGCGGAATGGGTCGGTTTTATGTGAGGGTCATAACCTTTGGCCAAATGAAGGTGTAAGAAAGTTATATTTATTTACCTACCTTATACCACTCTTATGCGATGTGGTTGAGCATGTTTATATATTGTTTTGTAGAATATTAAAAGGTTCTTGATATAACACTTGAAGAATGGAAACACAATTACTATATCGTTTCCTTGATGATAATAACATAGACATTTACTGTTTTTTTGTTTTTGTTTTTTTGAATATCAATAGGTACCATTATGAGATTAAAATGGAGACTTGAGGTAGTGGCTACTTGTGAATTGAAGCTGATAATATTAATTGAGCTGAAGTGCTTCTCAATAAGACAAAGACAGAGACATTTGTTGGTAAACCATCCATTTAACAGGAAAAGGACTGCCATATTAAAATGTCCATTCTCCATTTACTGTCCGCAATGAAATTTATGTGCGTAAAGTTAGAACCGCCATTTTCGATTTTCCAAAATAAAAACGGTTGTAGAATATGTATGTCCAACTTTTTCTGCCATGTGCCGTATTTAGAAAAAGGTCGTAGTAAAGGTATGGTTTTAGAGGGTACAGGCGCAGGGAACCTACCCATCTTTTTTTTTAACCTTAAGTTAGTAACGCTATTTTCGATTTTCTAAAAAAAAAAATTGTGTTTTATGTGCTCCACTTGTACTGCCTTGTGCCATAAAATTAAACTAATTAAAAAAATCGCAAATTCCCTCGTTTTACGAATGAAATTATTTTTGTTTCGCAATTTCTTAAAAATGAAAAAACAATTTCGCTAAGCGAAGGATGAACCTTTTGTGAAGTTTTGTAAAAATGAAAGTTGTAATGTTTTGTGCTCAGCTTGTAAATGCTATAATATGCAAAGGGGAAAAAACACATATATTTGCAACTCTTACCACCAAAACCACAATTTCGCAAAGTATAAAGTGAGCACAACCATTTTCAATTTTCAAAAAAAGTTGTATCTACTGTAGGTATTGTGCTCAACTTGTGCTGCTATACTTATATGCCGTAAATATTAAAAACAATGGCCCTGATTGATAGATCCGAATCTAGCTAAGGTCGACTTTAACAAAAACATCCGAAAAAATAAAACACAAATTTCACTTCAAAATGCTTAGATTAGATCATTTTAAACTTGAGGTGCTTTTAAGCATTTAGTGGTGAAATTTGTATTTTATTTCTACGGATGTCTTTGTTTAAGTCGACTTTAGGCTGGATTATTAATCAAAGCCAATATTGCAAAGATGCCAATCTTAGGGACGAATATTTTTTTTTAAATTTTGCAGTTTTGTAAAAATAAAGTTGTGCTAATAATTTTGAATGAACAACAACAACTTGCATGTGTTACCACCATGTATATAGGCTGGAGTTATAGCTATTTCACGAGAGCCACCTCGATCATCAGACTCCCTTAATGGTGCTCAGTCTGGTTATGCTCGTATTAATTGAAAAACTCTTTGCCGTCATCTGGGAGCGAACCATGAACCTTGCAATTCAGAGGCCGATGCACAGTTTTTCGACAAAATGATGTGTTTATTTTGGACAGAGGGTTCAGAGATGCAATTCCGTGTCTAGAATCTCAAGGATATAAGGCTTACATGCCTGAATCTGGTGAATGAAGGCAACTTTCAATTGACAACGGCGCAAGGTAATAGATCCAGATGTGTTACTATGGTAAGATGGGTCGTTGAAGTCGTGAATAGACGGTTCAAGAGGGATTTTAAGCCCTTTCGACAAGATTTTTTTAATGTAGCTGCTAATCATTTGATGGATGACTTCAAAATTGCAGCTGCATTTCTTAATAAGTTTCATCCACTAATAGAAGACGATGCCGATGCATGCATTCTATGAGAATTGGCTTTAAGTCGATTAAACACTCCTAATTATTTAGGTGATTTTGTGAAAGAAAACAATCTTAACACAACCAAAGCCTCATTTAGCCGCATCGATGGAAATATCCCAAATCTGAGTAACTTCCCTATACTCACCTTTCAAGATCTACGCAGGATATCAATAGGGAATTATTAAATTAACCAGGCTCGCTCTAATTGTGGGGAACAATTTTAAAGGTAAATGGAACCTATACCATCGAAGCACAGATACTATAGTTCCATAGATATCGCACGCAGAGGAAAAAAAAATGACAATTTTTCAACCGACTGGGACGTACCTCTACGTCCCAGTTTGATCGAACTCGTGTGAATAATACTTAAACTTGATGTTACCCTAAATTGTGTTTGAGTATCAAGTTGCTTATTGTGTTTTCTTTTTTTTCTTGTGTGTGTTTGTTCCTGTTTTTAGTTTATTTTGGTTGAGTATTTAAATGTAGGTACCTTAGTTTTTTATGTGTATGTATGTATATTTTATATTGCATTGTGAAATGTGAACGCTGTATGTATGAAATACTTTTTTATCAAGGTTGGCTACATTTTGTCTGGATAGGAGAAAGGCATTTGAGAAGCAAAATGAACAGAATACATTTTAGTGTAGGTAAACATTTTTGTTGGTAGAAAAACACTTACGTAGACGAGAGGGGTACAAAAAATAATTTTGAATAGTTGCCTTTTCTTATTCTCAAAAAATGACGACAAATTTTATTATTTGGAAATAATATGAAGGTTCAACAAGGTAATTACCGAAACCCCTTCTTAATAATGTTAGGGTTAATTTAATAGGAGAGGTGGTAGGAACAATTAAAAGAATTTTAATACAAGTGCGTATACAAGGGCATGCAATTGAGTTGAAATACACTAGTCAACAATATTAAAGGAACACATTTTTTTTCAATTTTTGTGAGCGTTTTTTGAAGAGCTGTATCTTTGTGACGAGTGGCCGTATTGAGTTGAAATAAAAAGCATTTTACAGCTTTATTTTTTTTTGTTTCGAGATTTGTTTGCAAACAAATTTTTTTGAAGTACCGTTATTGCGTTATTGCAAAAAATGAGACGAGACAACAAAATTATTTTGTTTTTATTTTTTTTGAAGGTCCTCATTTCTATGGATAAATTTTTTTGAGTCAATTAAATGTCATGATCAGATACCTTGTTTATTCAGCTTCAATTCAGTTTTTTTGGTGTTTTCGTACGATTTTTTTTGACATGGTTTATCTGACTTTGAATGAAAAAAGATACTTTTAGCCTTGATTACCAATATCTCAGCAAATAATGACGTTATAAAAAATTCAAAGACAGTTTTGGAAATATGAAAAAGCGTTTTACAAGATTTTTTTATGATTTTGTAGAAATTATTTTTTTTTACCGTTCACCGTTAGTTTAAAAAAAGTACTAAAAACCGACGTTTTGTGGTCTTTTCGTAAATCTTTTTTTTTTCGTTGCAAATATTGATTGCATGGCTTGCGTTGGTATGCAAATTTATAGACTTTTAAATCATCAATATTCTTGTAAATTTTCAAATTGATTCATCAAACCGTTTTTCCTCACCAAAACTTCAAAGTCTTACAAACCAGGTAAAGGAACAAATTGTGGTGTTCCGAAACAATGCGAAGTTGTCATCAAAATGACAAGAAAACCGCAATTCCAGTGGATTTTTTTCACAGTTTCGCATTAGTTAGATACTTTTTTGAATGGAAATGAAAAAAAAATTACATTTTTCAAAAAAAAAAAAATTAAAAAAATCAAGTTTTTTTGTTTGAAAATTTTTTTAAATTATTTTTTTTATTTTTTTGAAAATGTAATTTTTTTTCATTTCCATTCAAAAAAGTATCTAACTAATGCAAAACTGTGAAAAAAATCCACTGGAATTGCGGTTTTCTTGTCATTTTGATGACAACTTCGCATTGTTTCGGAACACCACAATTTGTTCCTTTACCTGGTTTGTAAGACTTTGAAATTTTGTTGAGGAAAAACGGTTCGATGAATCAATTTGAAAATTTACAAGAATATTGATGATTTAAAAGTCTATAAATTTGCATACCAATGCAAGCCATGCAATTAATATTTGCAACGAAAAAAAAAGATTTACGAAAAGACCACAAAACGTCGGTTTTTAGTACTTTTTTTAAACTAACGGTGAACGGTAAAAAAAAATAATTTCTACAAAATCATAAAAAAATCTTGTAAAACGCTTTTTCATATTTCCAAAACTGTCTTTGAATTTTTTATAACGTCATTATTTGCTGAGATATTGGTAATCAAGGCTAAAAGTATCTTTTTTCATTCAAAGTCAGATAAACCATGTCAAAAAAAATCGTACGAAAACAACAAAAAAACTGAATTGAAGCTGAATAAACAAGGTATCTGATCATGACATTTAATTGACTCAAAAAAATTTATCCATAGAAATGAGGACCTTCAAAAAAAATAAAAACAAAATAATTTTGTTGTCTGGTCTCATTTTTTGCAATAACGCAATAACGGTACTTCAAACAAATTTGTTTGCAAACAAATCTCGAAACAAAAAACATAAAGCTGTAAAATGCTTTTTATTTCAACTCAATACGACCACTCGTCACAAAGATACAGCTCTTCAAAAAACGCTAACAAAAATTGAAAAAAAATTTGTTCCTTTAATATTGTTGACTAGTGTATATTTTTTGTGAAAGTAACAAATTAAAAAAATATATTTTTTGAAATGCTTAAATTTTTCTTTGCATAGTGGTTTTCATAAAAAAACCGAGATCCCACAGCAGATTTTGGGTGTGAGTGATAGCAAAAAAAGAAGTATAGGCGTCGAAAGCTTCATTAAAAGCTGTTCAAAAAATCAAAGTCTTGCATCCACAACTGGGGCCTTTGCGATTAAACAGTGCATTGAAAAAATAATATGAATGCAACTTCGAGTGTAATCGTGTTAGCCAAAATTGGTTTTCACCCCTCCCTAGATAAGATCCTCCTTGTGTATATTTCGCTGTGATAGTGAAAAACGATTTTTTTTACACAGTCTGGCAGGGCGAATTAAGCACTTAAATGATCTCAGATTCTGCGATATGGGATCCGCGGAGCTTATCTAGGTAGGGATGAAAACCAATTTCGGCTAACACGATAATCCTCGAAGTTGCATTCCTATTTTTTTTTTTTGATGCACTGTCTAATCACAAAGGCCCCAGTTGCGGACTGCAAATCTTTGATTTTTTTAATAGCCTTTAATGAAGCTTTCGACGCCAATACTTCTTTTTTTGCTATCACTCACACCCAAAAATCTGCTGTGGGCTCCTAGTCTTAAATGTTTAAATTCAAGTAGTTAAGTTTAATTTAATTAAGGCTTTGATAATATAACGGCTTTACTACGTGACGACTGAATTATAAAAGAAAAAGATTAAATTCTTAGAAAAGGATTAAAGTTTAAAGAATTAAAGCTAGTCAAAGTAAGTGAGGAACGAGAAGAAAATATTTGGGAATGCAAATTTTAAGTATTTATTAATATGTAGATACAAAATGTATTTCAAAAAAAAAAATCAACTCGATTTTGAAATAACCTTCGAATTTTCAAAAAATATTTTAATTTTGATTTTTGAATTCATAAAATACTTTTTGAAAGTGTTGATATGCAAGATTATTTTTACTTTTTGGAGATTTTCGAATACAAAATTTAATTGAAATTCGTTCAGCCGATAATGATTATGAGAAAATAAAAATAAAAAAAAAACGTTCTATGGGTGGCTTTGTTTCACAAAATAGTAAAAATGTTTTTGTATAAATACTGGTAGACCATTTAAGTTTGGGTTGGCTAGGAAATCTCGCAAATCCAAATCTCGCATAACGAAATCTCGCTTTTCATAATCCCGCAATTATAATATCTCGCTTCTAATAATCTCGCAATAACGAAATCCCGCAAACTAAAATCTCGCATATCAAAATCTCGCAAAGTTGAATTGCATTGCAACAAAAACATTTTTTTAATCAAAATCTCGCAAATTCAAATTTTGATTAAAAAAACGATTTTGTTGCAGTGCAATTCAATTTTGCGAGATATCCTACCTACTGCAAAATATATAATCCAGTGTCTGAGTTCTTTTAGACCAAACTGTTATAGAGGTTATAATCAATAGATTTTTTCTAAAAGCCGTGTGCGACTCATTGCTCTGAAATTTGGATTTGTGAGATTTCGATTTGTGAGATTTTAAATTGCGAGATTTTGGTTGAAATTTTCAAGATTTTTAGGTTCGATATGTAAATGCGAGATTGTAAAAAGCGAGATTTTGTAATTGCGAGATAATGAAAAACAAGATTTTTAATTTGCGAGATTTCATTATTCAAGATTTTAAAAAAATGCGAGATTTCGTTTTTCGAGATTTTGGTTTGCGGGATATCGTAGCGCTCCCTTTTAAGCATAGAAACATTTATATCTTAATCGTAGGAGCCATTTTTTTACATTTCACATTTTTTTTTTGCATATAAAAGTAAAATTTTTGTTTATATGTATTCTTAAGTGTTAAAAAACCATTAAGTAATTAGTTTCAAGAAACCTTCCAAGTTTTATTCTAAATATTGAGCTTTCGACAAAAAAATTTAAAGATAGTTTTTTGAAAATCCAAAAAAATATTTATACTTACATTACCTTAACTTTTTGTAAGCTTTTCCATGAAAAAAATATGATTCAAATCAGCTAAACAGTTTTTAAGATAATCGAAAAAGCGAAATGGTTTCTCATCCAATTGCGAGACCCATGTTTTTATCATCTTTATAATCGCAAGAGATGTTTGATCAAAATTTCGTATATTTTTCAAGTAAAAACATACAGAACCTACTTAAATGTTTTTTTTAAACTAGAGTTTGAATTGCATGTATTGGTAGGTACTTATATTCGTATATTAATAAATACTAGAAACTGCCATACCTGCCTACCTACCAAACTTTCTTTTTTTATGCTTAGTATACTTTATTAATAAGAAAATACCTTTAAAAAAACCTCTCCTACGAGTTAAAATTTTTGTTTGCATATACATATGTATAATTGTATATATTCATTACTCATTATCATTACTTAAGATTACCGGAGTTCTTATTTTTGAGATCTAAGCAATTTTATGTTGCTTAAGCAATTAAATGAACGAATTTAAATCTTCGTTACATTTTTCTATAATAACTTCTTGCACACCTATTTTCAAAATATAAATTCTCTAAATTACCAAGCAACTTGTGCTATGTGTATGTGTGTCAAAATAATTTTCGATTCCTATTTCTCAAAGAGAAAAAAAGTCTAAACAATTGTTCATTTCTGAATTCTCAACATTTCTCGTCGAAGGCCAATAGTTTTGCAGTTAATGGTGAGGGTGGCAGTTTCAAAAAATCAGTTGTTCATGTTCCATCAAAGCGATAAATGTAAGTTTTCGATCTAAAAAAATAAATACATATGTACACTCCTCGTCAACTGAATACGCACAAACATTTTTTAATATACTTTATCCATTTTTTCCAAACAGTGATGGTTATTATGCCATCTGTTGATGCTAACTATTCCCTTAAGATGTTAAGCAGATAATTCCGAAAGAATTATCCAAAAACAACCGTGAGTTTTTCTTCAACCACTTGCAAAGTGTTTTATATGCAAAGTAGGAGTTTTTTTTTAGTTCAAGGTACAACGCCATTTTCTTCGTTGTTTATAAGTTTTTTGGAGTGCTTGACAGTTTAAATTAACGATTTTAGTGTTTTCAGTAAAATTTAATTCTTGATTTCAAATTTTAAGAAAAATGGGTAGATCTACGTGTCTTAACAGTGTTGAAAAAGCTAAAATCGATTTACTTAGAGACCAAGGCCTAACTGGACGTGCAATAGCTGATAAAGTTGGCCGAAGTTTTAATGTAGTTTATTCTTACTTGAAAAATAAAGATGCATACGGCAAAAACATGAAGGGAGGTAAGAAAACAGCAACAACAGCAGCTGAGAGACGAAGAATTTTAAGATATGCATCAAATTCTTCTGATTCTGTGGCAAAAATAAAACAAAAAGTCGGCGTAAACGCAAGTTGCTCAACAGTATTAAGAGTAATCAACAACTCAAGCCATCTTAAACGAATGAAACTTAAGAAAAAACCACCACTTGACGAGAGACGGAAAATGTTGCGATTAGATTTTTCAAGACTTCACATGAGTTGGAAAAAAGAATGGTATCACGTGGTTTTTTCAGATGAAAAAAAGTTTAATTTCGATGGCCCTGATGGGTTCAACTTCTATTTTCACGACTTAAGAAAAGAAAAAAGATTTTTAAAGCGCCATCATAGTCGTGAAGGAGGTGTCATGATATGGGGAGCAGTCAGTTATTATGGAACAGTTGAGCTCGAGGTTGTAACATCAAGAATGACAGCAGCTGGGTATAAAGTAATTTTGGAAAGAAATTTTCCTAAATTTTCTAACATATTTGGACCCATAAACTGGACCTACCAACATGATAATGCGCCTATTCACTCAGCGCGCATAATAAAAACATGGATAGAGGAGCAACTAGTGCAGTTGCTTCAATGGCCGCCGTACTCACCTGATCTAAACATCATAGAAAATGTCTGGGGATGGTTAGTACGCAAAGTTTATGAGGGTGGTCGTCAGTTCGAAGACAAAGAAACCTTAATTTCTGCAATCAAATTAGCGTGGAGCGAAATTTCGTTAAATTACATTAAAAAGCTATACGATTCCATGCCGGATCGAATTTACGAAGTAATTAAAAATAAAGGTGGAAGTACCCACTACTAAACTTAAACAAAAACTTGTTTCATTCCATTCCAATACCAATTTTAATTTTTGTACCTATTCAGTTGACTCAAAAAAAAACTTCTACTTTGCATAAGTTACACTTTGGAAGTGGTTGAAGGAAAAACTCACGGTTGTTTTTGGATAAAACTTTGAAATTCTGTTATTTATATGTTACGAAAATTTTTACCATCAACAGATGGCATAATAACCATCACTGTTTGGAAAAAATGGATAAAATATTATTCAAAAATGTTTGTGCGTATTCAGTTGACGAGGAGTGTATGTACATACATATGTATATGCCAAAGCTAACCTTTATTCCACCACGCTACCCCTTTACCGATAACGCAAGCCTTCTCTGCTGAACATTTCTTCATAAGCTTCTGTTCTACCGCCTAAACAAAAAGAGATTTTTTAAAAAAGGAGCAAAAACTATAAAAAAAAAAAACAATAGAGAAGCTACCGCGCCGAACAATAGATAACCTACATACATATACACACAAATACACAACGACGACATCACACCCCACAGATCGCAGGTACTCTCAACCGACTATGATTTTTATAGTAGAAGATATGAAGAAGGCTGTAGCTGTAGTGGGATTATGAAACCAAAATGTGTGCCTGTGTCTGTGTGTGGAACTGACAAGAATGATCGAACAGGAATTATGCTCAAAAGGGTTGCATAGGTATCCGAAGTTAAATCGAAATATGTGTATCTTGGAATCCAACTCACTGGTGGATGTCTTTTGGGGATGATCGTGTTCTGTGGGTTACATTCTGCTCTGTTTGATAAGGTTGCATGGTTTGCCTCCGACAAATCGCTTAAAATAGTCGATTGAAAAAGTTGTCATTTTTATTTGCACTGAATGCAATATCTATGTAACTCTATTATCTGTGATCGAAGTCTGTGAAGACCGGATGCGAATTTCTTCTTCTGCTCATCAAAGTCTTATTGGCAACAAACTTTTTATTACGAGGGCGAAACAAATCGAGCCATATAAGCAGAAAAGTGTATCTTAAATACATCCTGGTCAACGGCGCGCGATACAAACGAAGCAAATAGTTCAAGCGCAATAAAAGCTTACTGTTGCAACTGTCTTGTTGGAATGAGGACTGTCGGTTGTTGCGCTCACGTAATGAGAATTTTATGGTATTCGGGCTACGCACGACACCAGGAAACAATAAGCATACCACCAGCCCTGTTTTTGGATGGTATTTTGATTCACACTTTGAACGAAGGCTAGTTTTTTTTTTTCAATTTATTAGCATTAATATATTTTAAAAATCATATAATTTGGTAAAAAAAAAGATACATATTTAAAATGAAACATTAATTTTGTTTTTTAACATATTTTTTATTTGAATTTTACTTTTTAAAAGAAAAGTGTTAAATGGACGGCATTTACCCAGTGTATGATAACTTAATTATATATCAAATTGAAGCTTATCAATCAGGCATTACAGTGGGGTAATTAAAATATAGGTCATCACTGATTTTTTCGAGATATTGACTTTCGAAAGTAATTCAAACAATATTTTTTAAAAAAGTTTTTGGCTCGTTTATTCAAAATATATCAGGTGTAAAAAAAAATGTTTAAAATAATTTGAAACATATTTTTATGATTTTGATATCAAAATATAAATCCTACGTGCCATACTTTAGGATTTATAGTAATTGTTTGCAAAAAAGCTAGATTTTTTTTAATTTGCAAAGGTCAACTTCAAGCTCAATTATCTTAAAATCTCCGGAGCTGAATTCGTAAATATTTGGCAGATAGATTGGGCTGAACGTTAGCTTTCATTTGGTACTAGTCTCATTAGCGTACGCCCTGGGCCCAATTTAGAAAATTTTAAAAAAAATTTACGACACAAAGCGGCACAAGTTCAGTATTATTAGGCACATTTTTTTTTTATTTTGAAAAATGAAAATGGTGGTGCTTAGGTGCCAGTTATAGCTATCATTGAAACTCATCATTGAAAACTTTAATGATTGATTTTGAGCCACTAAGAAAGCAAAATAACTTATTATTTTGATGGACGATTAAAGTTCAAGACTTAATTAATATTTCTAGTCAAAAAAAAATTCAAATAGGCCCAACTTTCCACAAAAATTGGCTTTTGATTTTTCAATGATCATTGGTAAGGTAGTTCAATCATTGAAATAAAAAAGGTCTTTTTATATGAAAAGTTGGGCCTATTTGAAATTTTTTTGGCTAGAAATATTAATTATGTCTTAAGCTTTATTTGTTCATCAAAATAATAAATGATTTAACTTCGTAAACGTCTCAAAATCAATCATTAAAATTTTCAATGATGAGTTTCAATGATAGCTATAACTGGCACCTTACTTCACGCCTAAAAGAAATTTGATTGTTTTCATGTTTTTCTGCTGTTTTTTAAATTTAGTATAATTTTTTTTTTATTTAGATGGAGGCTCTACCTTTTGGCACCTCATGGGAAATTTGAAAAAAGAAAAAACATCTAATTGGTCAGAAAAGGTCAACTAGTCCTAGAAATTGGTCAGCCGTAGATAACTTTTGATCAATGCTTAAAGTTTTTTGTCAAGGTCACACAAGGCACGATTTTTGGCACCTCATTTGTGGGAAATTTACGAAAAATTTATACCATTCGAAAGATTTCTAGATCGTTATAAAAGGTCAACTATTTTCAGTAAAAGGTCAGCTTTAGATATTTTTCCATAAATTTTTAAAGTTCGTTTCAATGTCACGAAAAGTTTTTGGCACCTCCTTAGGATTATTTTGAAAGGCTACTTTTTGTCACCTCATTTTTTGGAAATTTTGTAAAAATGTATACCCTCTGAAAGATCTCTAGATCTATATAAAAGGTCAGCTAGTTTCAGTAATTGGTCAGATATAGATTTTTTTATAATTTTTTTAAAGATTTACAAGGTCTAAGCGATTTTTGACACCTTTTTATGGGAAATTTTCAAATGATTAATACCACCTCTTAAAGGCCTTTAAAAACTATATAAAAGGTCAGCTAGTTTTAGTTATTCGTCAGCCATAGATTTTTTAATGAGTTTTCATCCTTATGCCAAATTAGGTGCCAATTATCACTACGACCTTGAACAAAAATTTTTAAATTCATTTAAAAAAATCTATGGCTGACCAATTACTAAAACTAGTTGACCTTCTACATATTTGTAAGGGACTTTCAGGTGGTATTAATTATCAGCAAATTTCAAACAAATGAGGTGCAAAAATTGCACGTGACCTTGAAAAAACTTAAGCCTTGATTTCAAGTTATCAAAGGCTGACCAATTTCTAGGACTATTTGACCTTTTCTGACCAATTACTGACCTATTAGATAGCATTTTCTTTTATCAAATTTCCCATATATGAGCTGCCAAAAGTCCAGAGCCATTGATGGAGCTCTCAGAAAATATTTTTGGTTGTGCTTCCGTATACTGTTCTGAAGCTGCGTATAAATCCCTCAAATGTATGAATTGGATACATTTGCTTCTAGTATTATACCTACATTACCTTTATTTGTAATATACAACTTTGAGATCAATTTGCAGTTGTTTTGTACTTTTTTCCCTGATTTCGCAGTTCACCAAATAATTCTGGGTGCAATTAAGTGACCTGATGCGAGTTTCAAAGTGAAGTTGAGAGGTCAAATTGTGTATCTCAGGAACCAAGCATGCTAGGAACTTGTAGAATATCTCCAAATTTGCATATTTTTTTGGTATTTCTAGAATAGAATATAGGTCAAAATTTTGAAGCCTTTAATTAAAAAAAAAAAACAAAAATATATACTCACCTTCTAAGTTCACACTAAAGTTAGCACGTCAGTATTTTTTTTTTTTTTTATTGAGGATTTCTAAATTTGGCTTCCCTTGAAGCAACCAGGTAAATAATTTTTTTTTTAACTAAGGGATTCAAAATTTTGACCTAGTCTATTGTTGAAATGGAAAAAATTGAAAATTTAGAGCCTTCCTGTAAGTTCCTAGTAGGCTTGGTTCTTCAGATACATGATGTGACTTGCCTTCTTCACATTTTGTAAATTTTTAAAAATTAAAGACTTCAAATTTTGAGCCCTGTCTAACGTTGAAATGCAAAAAAAAAAGCAAATTTAAAGTCTTACTGCAAGTTCCTAACATGCTCCGTTCCTGAGGTTGACGAAGTGACCTGTTTTCTTCAATGTGAAGTAAGCGATCACTCAATTGCATCCTGCACACTGCAACAAATTGCAAATTCTTGTCGAAATCCCATTAGCCTAGGTGAAAAATATCCTGCTAACTTCAAAGACGTATATTTTTGATTTTATATCTCCACTTAATATAATCAAAACAAATCTCATTTTTGCCTGGAACTTTTTTCTCAAATAAAAAATAAAATCAACCACCTCACATATTGGGCACCATTTAAGCGAAAAAAGAAAATACAAATTATTCCAATTAATTTCATTTAACATCAGGTATACAAAGGTATACATAGAGGTCACATGAAATTAAACATGCACATAACCTTGGAAACACCTCCGCTCATTATCAAGATTTAATAGAATTTTAAATCATCTCCATCCATTAACTTAGGGAAAAACAAACAAAAATATCTAAAAAAAAACCGTCAAATATTTTTTTTTGCAAATCTGCACTCCATTGCGGGTATGGAAGGTATTTATGTATACCAGCGTGCCAGTTAATTTACGTTCCACGGTTCCACCATAAAATCATCTTCCTAAAATGTTCCCTACACATAATTTGCTTACCTTCGTTTCTTTCTCTTTATATATTCAAATACTATCCCCTACAACAATATTCTATTCCAACCAACTTATGCATATACATATTCAACACACATATACGCCTCCTTTATTACGCTAATTTAACACAAAAGTGATTTTCCCTTAATTTCACCCATAAATTCCACTGAATCAACAAAACCCAACCCCACCCCTCGGCAAAAAAAATATCACATATAGGAAGAATACCCTCATCCAAATTATATATTCTTCTCTGGCTTTAGCTATACCTATAGACAACCTACGCCATGCCTTTCGGTGTTAAATGAAATAAATGCGTGAAGGAAGCTTTTTCACCTTGGAAACCATATTCCAGATATTTTCATCAGGAGCAAAAACAAAATAACAAAATTTTGCAAGAAAAAAGAAAAAATATCCTTTCCATATTCTTATTAGGTCGAACGTATGCCAAAAACTGATGCGATGAAAGTTCCGCACTCTGATGAAATATTTTACTCCATTAAGCTTTTATTTAAGTTAGGAGTTGGGGTGGATGATGCTACGACACGATGTTCATCGTCGATCGTCACATATGTCGTCGCAAGCGATAAAAAAAGGAAATGAATACCAAAACAGGGAAGACTTACCTTGAAATCATCAACAATATTTCCCTTCATTTCTTCATATGTCTAATGAGCTCTGGCATTCCGGTTTGAACAGCAAAAAATTAAAGCTTCCATTCCTTAGATGAATCCGCTGCTAAGGCTTAGGGTAGAAAGAAGGACCTAACTCGTTGGGTATTAAACTCTCCCGCTAGAGTGATTTTTTTGTTTGAACATTTTTTTTTTCTTAATCAGCTCAAAGAAATGTTAAAGGAAATAGGTTTTTTTTGGATAAGGATTTGAAAAAGTAGCGACAACATTTGAAAATTATTTCTAAGTAATGCTGATTATGTTGTAACACATGTAGATAGATCAAAGACGAACCCAAGAATCCATCATTTATAAAGACTTCCTTCTTCCTTCTTAACTTCCTCTCCAAGTTACTCTTAGGGATATTTTGATCAGAAGGCTACCTACCGATCTGCCTTTAAATTTTGAACAGCAAAATGACATTTTCATACAGAAAAATATTGATGCGTAAGGTTATTGCTTCAGTATAATTTTTGCTGAGCTAAGCTATACACTTTCACCATAAAAACACGGCTATTAATTAAAACATGGAGCCTCAAAAGTTTGTCTCAAGCTGAATATTGCTTACCTATTTCTTATGGTCCGCCTGTAAATTGTCATAAATCTCAAACGAAACAAAATGTTTCGAAACGAATTTTACCGCGAAATTATGTCTCATAAAAAAAACTATATGCACCAAGGTACCTACTTATATAGAATTGGACAACTTTAAGTTAATCTCAATCAAACTTCTTCCTCACCATAGCTTTGGGATTATTTTTGCGATTGTCATAAATTTTATTCCCTAAGACAATGTCTTACTGTCTCGTAAAATTCATCTTAACGACGACAAATAATATTCCTCTAGGATGTAACTTATTAATTCAGACAGCCTTATAGTTAGTATCCTATAGTGGCTTAGGTACATATTGCACATAACGAAGACTCTTATTGGTCATGAAAAATAGTTGTGGCACCATCAGCTTTCAGTTCTCATAAAAACGAACAAAATACAACATTATTTCTACACTCATAATCGTTACATTGAAAGCAATCGAATCGAATTTATTTCCTTCCTTAGTCCTGTGCTTCATTCCCCAGGATTCCAATTATTCATATAACCCACAGAAGGACATAATATTTTTTTTGTTTTTTTTTTTCAATTTTCCAGTTTGGTTGAATAATTTTTGGACACTGGCTTGGATGATGATGCTGTGTGCGGTTTTAATGTAATACCATAGCAAATTGGATATAAATCCTTGCTGCCTCTGTAGTTATTGTTTTTGTTGTTATTATTATACTGGGTGATGCCAATTTTTATTTCACCAGAAACACAAATGACAGTTGCACGGTGCAATAATAAATTTCAAAAAATCGGTCATCGATGTAATGGAAAAAGAGATATAAGGTTGTTGCTTTTTTTTTGTATTAAAATGTGGAATTTTTTAATGATGAAAATGTCATGCATGAACTAATTAATCAAAAAGGTGTTCGCTTTGTACATGAGTATTAAATTGTGTCGATGGAAACATGCCGAAATAGGATTCAAGTTATACTTGTTTTTGTAGATAGGGAGTTTTTTTTTGTAGATTTTTGTTTTAATAGGATGCAATGATAATAATCCGTAACGACCCATTGAAGCGAACAATGATAAACTTCAATTTTTTTTTGTAATTTGTTTTAAAATTAAAAAAACAAGACTTTATTAAATAAATAAATTTTACGTTTGCATATAAAAATGGGAACTGCTGTTCAAATTTAAAATTTAATATAAATCATTGGTATTTTAATATTGATGAATTACTGCAATTTTAATTCTGTTTTATACCAATAAATAAATATTTTATTTATGTGAAATAAATAAAATTATAATTAATATTAAAAAATATTGAAATTTGTATTTGTAATGTACCTAACATGCTGTTACAGTGTCACTGTCTTTATCTAATGCAAGCTTTATAGAGACTCTTAACTGCATAAGTGCTTATTTTAACATTTTTAATTAATGATTGACGAGTTTCAAAACTGTCCTTGCAGTAAGCTTAAAGGAAGAAGAATGTATGCATACAACTTGTGATGGGCATGGGACTCTGATTGCAATAAAAAAAAATCAGTATTTGTCTATACTGCCTCCATGCAATACCTTGGTTCAACTTTTTCTGATATCCCGTCTATTTGTAATGTGTTTGCGGACATTTTTAGCTCCAACTACTCTAAGATTATTTGTGTGCAGTCAATTAACCGAACCGCATTATATAGTCATGATTGCGCGGTTCATATCGGTCAACTAGAAATAAATCTTTTTGAAATCCAAGACGGTTTGTTGAAATTGAATAGCGATTCTAACCCTGGTCCTGATGAAATTCCACCAATTGTTCTTAAAAACTGTGCAGTAGCTCTTTCTGAACCTCTTCTTTATATTTTTAATAGCTCTCTTAGGAGTGGAGAATTTATTCCAGAGTGGGAAAAATCATTCGTAACTCCAATTCATAAAAATGGTCCTAAACAGGATATTTCCAACTATCGCCCGATTTGTAAACTATCGAGCATACCTAAGCTCTTCGAAAAAATTGTGTATGGTAAATTGACTTTTCTACTAAAAGAGCACATTTCGCAGTTTCAACATGGCTTTGTCGCAGGTAGATCAACAACAACTAACCTTGCAATCTTTTCAAATTGTATCCTTAATAATTTCGTGGAAGGAAACCAAATTGATGTAGTTTATACTGATTTTGCGAAAGCCTTCGACAGAGTTAGTCACTCTATTTTGCTTAATAAACTTGCATTGTTTGGTTTTCATTCAAATATGTTGAATTGGTTGATGTCTTAACTTTAAGGTCGTGTACAATTTGTATCTATTGATCAAGTGCTATCAAGACCAGTTATAGTAACATCCAGCGTCCCGCAAGGTAGCCATCTTGGGCCCCTTCTTTTTCTGTTATTTATAAATGACATGCCTAATATATTCTTAAATTCCGTACGTCTATTATTCGCTGACGATTTAAAAATTTTCAGATGTTTTAAATCGATTGATGATTGTTTTCTTTTACAAAAGGATCTAAAAAATCTAACGAAATGGTGCACTGTTAACCAATTAACGTTAAACGTTTCTAAATGTCAATGTTTTTCATTTTTCCGTAACTTCTCACCAATTTTCTTTGATTACAATATTGATAACCAAGTGCTTGAAAGAGTTTTTGAGAAAAAAGATCTTGTTGTTATTTTTGATCCTAAACTGAACTTTGTTAAACACATTGAATTTACGGTATAAAAAGCCAATTCAATGTTAGGTTTTACTAAACGAAATTCAGAGGACTTCAGGGATCCATTTACGCTTAAATCGCTGTATAGTTCCTATGTTAGATCAATTTTAGAGCATTGTTGTGTAATATGGAACCCGTTTAACAACATTCATTCTAATAGACTTGAAATGGTCCAGAGGAAGTTTTTAAGGTATGCAATTCAGAAGTTGGGTTGGAACATCGAAACTCCAACTTATTCTACGAGATGCCAACTACTTGGAATTCAATCTCTTGAAAACAGACGAAAAATGTTCTCCGCAATGTTCTTTTATGATATTTTGACTTATTATATCAAGTGTCCTTCTCTTTTATCTTTGATATAATTGTATGCTCCATCTCGTCAATTACGAATACGTCGCTTATTCCATGAAAAAGAACATAGGGTTAATTATGCGCTTAATGAACCAATAACTCGAGAGAAACTAATCTCATTTCTAATTATATTGACTTCAATTTTCATTTAAGTAGATTTTCATTAAGAAACCAATTGTTATTGCACTTTTTAATTAGCCTATCTTATTATGTATTTTATTATTTTTAAAGTTACCTTATTTATTTTGTTAATTTTTTTTTTAATTTCAATTGTATAATTTTCGGTAGTCTAATTGTAGATTTAATAATTAAATAAAATGAATAAAAATTATCTTAGTCTAGATATTCGAACAAATTTTCATTATTATTACTATTTTCATTATCATTAATTCAGTATTCAGTGGAATCGGAATCCATCGGAAAGCTTTTGATTTATTTTTCCAATTAATTGAAATAAATGCAGGTTATTTAACTATATATAAATATAATTTTTAAAAGCCTATTTAATAACGACTTATTTTCAAGGACCCAATGCATTTTAAGGAAGCACATTCTTAATTTCCTGGAAATTCTACAAATGGTTTATGGGACAGATACATTCTAGGGAACGCAATTATGTGAAAAAATATAGAATGGAGAATGGATTGTTTCACAAATCCTATTGCTTTATTTGAGAATTTGTTATTTCAAACAAAGAGGAAAATAAAAAAAAAAATCTTAAAAATGGTCTCAATTAGCTAGTTTTTTTTACAAAGGCAAACATGGAATACAATTCGTTTCATCTATGGTATTTTTTGTGCTTTTCTATTGACATTCTCTAATTATATTTAAGGAAAATTCTATCTCCTCTTCCTGAGGCAGGGGGGGGGGGGGGAAGTTTCAGGAAAACTTAAAATGCAAAACAAAAATTGAAAAACAGCGAAAGCACATAAAATAATGCCAAAGCTTTTTTTAAAGCTAATCAAAGGGCACGGTAGAGCCCAGCCAAGTTTGCGGCACTACACCCTTTTTACAGGAACAAACTCAGGCGATTTTCACCCCCCTCTTGCTTCAGTATCAATAAAGTCAGAAACTTCAAATTCGCAGTATTGTTGAACTGATCAAACACAGGTGGCTCAACAAATTTCAACTCTTTAGCATTAGTGATTCCGAGATATAGGACTTAAGAAATCGCAAAAAGCGTAACTGACTGACTGACTCACTGACAGATTATAAAAATTATGGAGCACTTCCCGACATAGTAGAAACTTGAAATTTCGCACAACGATAGGCCTTGTGGTGAATACAAAGATCATTAAATACCAAATTTCTTACATAGTTTGGAGTTGTTTCGATATTATTCTACTTAAAATATTTGATATTAAACTTCATGAACTTAAAACTTGGCATATATTTTAGATGTCATTACTTTTTTGACTGACTTTTAACGCACACAGGTTTCTTGTACACATAAGAACTTGGCTCTTTTTTTAACATTTATATTTTTGCTGTGATAATCTTTATCATGGCTTATTTTAAATTTTTCCAACGCAACGTAAAAGGCGTATTGAAGAATTTAATTGGCAATTTCAGAAGCTTGAAATTCAATAATAATAGATTAATTTTATTTAAATAATATCAGAACGACAGCTATATAGAAATTATTAAAAAAAAGCTGACAAACATTTGCACAAACAAACTTAGTGCACAACAGCTTGTAAAGAATGTAGTTCAAATTGATCCCACCGCTACTATAGACCTCTCTGACATGGTGGTATTTAATATCTATGTGCTTGCTCCGAGGATGATGAACGGGATTCTTTACAAGCTGTTGTGCACTAAGGTTATCCCCATTTAAAGTGATATGAGATGAAGCAAATTCGCCGCCTCCAAGCTCACAAACCAACCTCTTCAGATAAACAGCCTCTTTTGCTGATGCGGACAAAGCCATGTATTCAGCTTCGGTACTGTTCAAAGCCACTGTTGTTTGCTTTTTCGATTCCCAAGATATAGCAGCACCAGCAAGCATGAACACGAAACCAGTATACGACTTACGGTCTCTTACGTCTCCACCCCAATCAGCATCAACAAACCCTTCAAGTTGCTTACCTGTAGGATAATAACATAACTTATATTTGTTAGTATAGTTTAAGTACCTCAATATATGTTTGACTGCCGCGAAATGTTCTTCGTGTGGGTCAGCATTAAATCGCGCCAACTTATTAACAGAATGAATTATATCAGGCCGGGTAGAAATAGCCAGATAAGTTAATGATCCAATAATTGACTGATACTGTTCTCTATTGGCCCGCTTGCAGTTTTCATTTTGACATCCAAACTGCTGCCCAGGTTCCAACGGAGTCTGGTTTTGTCTGCATTCGACCATCCTAGTTTCTTGTAGAAGATTAGAAATGAGCTGACTTTGACAAACAGTGATCGGACCAGTTTCTCCTTCACGACTTATTTCAAAACCTAGGAAATGGTGTAGGCGACCATTATCGACGACCTTGAATTCCTTTTTAAGTTGAATCTTCATTTGTTCTATCGATTCTTCGCATCTAGCAGCCAAAATAAGATCGTCAACATACACTGCAATGATTCTCAAATCATCTTTATCATCTATCACATAAACGCACGATTCGCTTGTACATTGACGATATCCAATTTTCTTCAACACTGTATCTAGTTTTTCATTCCATGCTCTCCCTGATTGTTTAAGACCATACAGAGCTTTTCGAAGCTTCAAAACCTTGCCTGGATTCTTGTGGTCAACATAATTCTCTGGCTGTTCCATATACACATCATCTTTGAGCACCCCATTTAAATAGGCGGATGAGACGTCCATTTGGTGAAGAAGAAGTTTCTTTTCAACAGCTAAGGCTAAAATGATTCGAATAGTTGAATATCTAACTACTGGTGAAAATGTCTCTTTATAATTAAGTCCAAAAATTTGAGCAGAACCTTTTGCCACCAGCCTTGCCTTAAATCTACGAACATTACCATACTCATCATTTTTTACCGTAAACACCCATCGGCTGCCTATAGGTTTGACACCATCAGGAAGATCTACCAATTCCCAGGTGTTGTTGGATAACAAACTTTGGTATTCTTCATCGACGGCATGCTTCCACATTGAAGACTCAGGAAGCAATAAAGCTTCTGACAAGGTTTGAGGAATAGTTGTGTTTCTACTTTTCTCAATACTATTCAGTACATTGAATTGTTTTCTAGGTCTTCCTGGGTTACCAGTTCGTATAATTTTTGGCCGACCCTTGGTAAATGTTGGTGTTTTTTCACCATCTTCTTCACTGCTTGTAGGTGAACGCTGTCGCTTGGGGTATCGTGTGGGCTTACCTGAACTTGATTGTTTGACAATGTCTCGTGAACATCCGACTTCTTGTATTTTCTCCTGTTGCACATCTTTATTTCCGTGTTGTTCTTCACGTTGCTTTGATTCAATTTCCTGCTTTTGGACCTGTTGCTCCGTCACCGTCTGGGAATCACTTTCAGTCTGCACCTTCAAAGTCTGTCCATCATCTTCGTTGTCTTCTTCTAGCAAAAAACTACCCGTATCGACAATATTGTCTTCTCCGTTTTCCGCTTCAATGAATGAAACATCTCTTCGCTCAATAATCTTTTTACTAGATTTGTCGTAAAGTCGATATGCTTTTGAAGTTCCTGAATAACCGATCATCATATATTCTTCACCTTTTGGATGGAATTTGGAAAAGAGTTTAGATTTATCAAGAGCTATGGCTGTACAACCAAATGTTCTTAGATGGCTAACATCTGGCTTTCTACCAGTCCACACCTCTTTGGGTGTGACATCAGCAAGAATTTTTGTCGGACATCTATTTCTTAGGTACACTGCCGTATTCACAGCCTCAGCCCACATACTTTCATCAAGTCCAGATTGTATGAGCATGCATCTAGCCATTTCCACTATTGTTCTGTTGGCTCTTTCGGCAACTCCGTTTTGCTATGTGCAGTGTTAACAACAGAGAACTGTCGTGCTATGCCACAAGTCTCTAGAAAATTCGAAAAATCATGACTGCGATACTCGGTGCCATTGTCACTTCGCAAAGTTTTTATCAATTTTCCAGTTTCACGCTCTCGAAGTGCCTTGAACTTTTGAAAAATCTCAAAAACTTCATTCTTAGCTTTCATAAAATAGACGAATATTTTGCGAGACTTGTCATCAATAAAGGTAACAAAATACCTAGCTCCTCCGAGAGACACCTTTCTCATAGGCCCGCAGATTTTTGTGTGGACAAGTTCCAATAAATCGTTTGACCTTGTGTAAGACTCATTTGGAAAAACTTTAGCGCAGATTTTTCCTTTCATGCAAATTTTGCATGCAAAGTTTTCTGGGACAGTACCTAACGCAAAACCATTGACCATCTTTTTTGATGCAAAATTCCGCATGCTGTTGACGTTCAGGTGGCCATATCTATCATGCCATTTCTTAAAATTACTAACACTCGAATTGCATGCAAACAAAATCTTGGATGGACGATACTTAAACACAAAAAGGTCATTCTCTATGCATGCAACCAAAATCGTTTTATCTTTCTTATTTATTGTAGCAAAATCTTTAGTGAACTCAACTTGACATCCATTTTCTATTGCCTTGCTAACCGAAATGAAGTTTGCTCTTAGACCAGGAACAAAGAGAACATTTTTCAATCTAAGTTCACAAACTCGGTGTTAAGGGCAACGGTACCAATACCGCTAGCCGTTATATGATTGTCACCAGCTAATTTGATTTTTTCTCCGCACTCCCGCATTGTGGTAAATAACGACTCATCGCAACATATATGTGAGGTTGCCCCACTATCTATACACCAGCATTGTGGTCCAAGCACGTTGTTGTGAGTAGCCGAGAGCATAGAAAAAGAAGCAACTGTCCTATGCTCATGAGACTTCTTTGGCTCCGTACACTTTGATGCGAAATGCCCCTTCTTGCCACAGTTGTAACATTTTCCAAGCAACCTCTTTTTGTGCTCAAATTAAGGCTTATTACTTGATCGCACTGCATAAGCTTGTTCGAAACTAACATCACCTTTGCCCACAACTTCTCCCTTTTCCAAGCGACGATCTCCCTCCTCCAAAAGCTTAACTTTCAGAGAACTCAAATCTGGTAGTGTATCGCGAGACTCCATAGCCACAACAAAACTTTCTAAACATTTTGGGAGGCTTGAAAGTAAAATTATTACAAGCAATTCATCATTAATTGCAAAATCAATTTCACAGAGCTTTTCAACAATGTCTGTAAATCGATTCACATACTCAGGCATACTTTCCTTTTCTCCTAGCTCCATATGCAACAATTGCTTAAAAAGTGTGATCTTTCTAGCGGGGCCACATGGTTGATGAATTTTCTTTAAACTATCCCATGCAGATTTCGAAGACAAACAATGTTTTACGTGAATCACCTGAGACGATTTTATATTTAAAATAATGTTAGCAAGAGCTTTACCATCTTTTGAATCCCACTCTGAGATTTGACTTGGAGTCATAGTCTCCTGCTTCACAGTGCTACCGTTCACATAACTCCATAGATTAGAAATTATGAGCACACTTTTCATTTGGACGGCCCAACCATCATAATTGTGCTCGTCCAATTTCTCAATCTGATAATGAGACGAACTCATAATTATCAAATTTACCTTCTCGAACTACTTATAAGAACTTAACTTAACTTTTTTGACTTTACTGTGCGAACAACCTGGGCCCATAACCTGATGAGAGCCACAAATTAAAGTCAACCGTTCTGTTCGAGAGTTTATTAAAGACTTAAATATGATTGGTATAATATATAACAGCAAGTAAAAGAATTCATAGTTATGGTATAAACAATATGTACATAGCTTGAGCGTTGATATATGTTTGTATGTAAGAGTTTCTAAAGAAAGGCTTATTCACAATAATCTTACCACACTTCTTGAAAATTGTTTTGTACTTTTTTTCTTGGAAAGAAGAAGATGACCAAGTGATGCAGAAGTTTTTAAATTGGAAATTTTAATTAAATTAAATTCAATTAAATTAAATTAAATTAAATTAAATTAAATTAAATTAAATTAAATTAAATTAAATTAAATTAAATTAAATAAATTTTTTTAATATTACAAAATACTCCACACAATACATTTATTCCTATTCCAACTGGAAGACATTTACCACTTTATCAAGCTAAAAGATTTTTATGTTCAGATATCAACTATTAAGTCGAAAAATGTTTCCAAAAATAAAATTTAATTCAGGTGGGTGGAGTGATAGATACTCTGCATATTGTTTCCTTTAGGATTGAAATTAGTTAAGAAAACTAATATGACAAAACAAAAATACAAAAATCTAGTCGCAAAATGATAATTCCAACTTCTTTTAAACATAAAAAAGTAATACATGTCATAAACGTTCCAATTTTTATTCGAGTATCAATGATTTAATAGCTCCCTTACGGCTATTTTTTATAAATTTAATGCTTAAATGTAACCTGAAAATCAGTACATCTACTTTGGGACCTCAACGATACTTAAAGTAAGGAATCATAGCCCCTGTTCCCAAACTTACCTAAAAACAAAAGGTCACTTTATTTGTCCCCAAATAGAAATAAGAATTCTAATTCATAAATTTATTGTTTGTATAAATTCTTGTTTGTTTCTAATAAAACAAGCTTTCTTCAACCAATAAATTGACCCCAAATTTAAACTTACTCCTCCCCAATGGATGATCCTTGACCCTATCGCATAGATTATTTCCCAAAAACATTTCCTAATTACATTTTAATTCATTCTCCTTTACAAACAAACTTGTGTTTTTGTGCCTTCTTTGAATTCCTAACATTGAATCTTTCATGTCCATTCCTATCAAATACTTTCGGAAAAAAGGACCTTCTTCAACCATCCCCCCTTATATATTCCTAACCACCGACAGAGTTTTAAAATCATGCTAATTTACCTGTCTCATGGGTTTGCCACAAAATTAAATGAGAAAGCGCAGTCAAAAGAAACCAATTTTTTTATTAGGAGGTAATGTATTTGCTTTTGTCCTTGCATGCTTCGCCTTCCCATCCGTCGTCGTTGTCGTATTCACTCTTAATTTGCTTTTCGCGTATAGCTGCTAGCTCTGATTCAATTTAAATCGATCCTTTTGTCTTTGGGGATCTTCTTAAAATTAGCAAATCGATTACAGTCGGTGCAAACAATGACAGCTCGCTTTCTGTCTGATGAAAATGGATACCATCTACAAATTTACTATACACAAGGATCAAGGACACTCTTCTTCTTCTGGCTCTGATGGTTCGTTCTCCCCTAAACAAAACTGTTCTAGAGGATTATCGATGATGGTGGGTGGATAAAATTTGTTTGCCTTGTGGTTTTGTTCTTTGCTCCTATCCACTCGTTCTCCATTTCTGTACGTTATCCTTGCCATGAATTAATATGCAAATTAATTTTGTCAACCAATTAGAAAGTAAGACCGCACCAATTTTATTTGTGTGTCGAGTGGTTGTGTATATGCGTGTTGAAACAGAGAAAAAGGATAATTGACGAGTCTCCGACGTGATGGCAGTGATTTAAGGACGATGAAAAGGGTGAGGTTTCCAATCTACATCGAATATTAAACCTCCCCCCCCCCCCCCCCCCGCATCTAGATTTTCGATTAATCTCTGTAATGTTGACTTTGGCTGTGTGTTAAGTGGATGGAAGACCCATCAAGGACCTTATGGTCCTGCGGCCGTGATGGTTCTCTATACTCGGGGTCGATTTTCATTATCCTTGAGGTTAGAAATATGTGGGGCATATATGAGTGTCTGGGGGCTAATGTTATACACGATGAACCCTTTTTGGAGAATCTGAAAACTTTTCCTAGTCCTAAACTAGTTTTTGTTCTAAGAATACTATTGGAAGGTAGATACAGGCTTATATAGGTTAGGCACCTCCGTTATGTTTTGGTCCTGCTAATGAAGGAATCATGTAACTTGTGTTATCCCTCGGTATATGTTATAGTCAGGGCGGTTGAGATTTTGAATATTCTATTGACCACCAACTGGTAAACTCCAAATTGACGTGTTGATAAAGCTAGAAACTATACCAAGGTAGGACTTGGTATCTATACTTACTCAAAGGGAGGATAATATTTTCGTTGCAGTATATCTCATAGTATATGAAGGGTTTGATGTTCAAACTTTAATGATGTTGTTATTTTTGTTTGAAATTGATATATACACACAACACAGCAACAACACACACACACCCATGCTAATTTTTCTTTGTTTGTAGAAAAGTTTTATACAACACGGTTAACATGAGTAGGTTTCTAGGTTTATTTAAGAAGGCTTCCCTCTGGGTTAAGTTAACCTTCAGGTTTCAGTTTCCATGTTGGAGATTCAGAATTTAGTAAACAAAATCTACTAACAAGGTTTTGATTGAAGGAAGTTAAAGTGTTGATTTCTTGGCAAATTTTGTTTTTTGTATATGTTTAATTTTATAGTTAATGGGTATGAAGTCGGGTGACTTTTGTGGTGTTAATTGAATTTGCTTTTAATAAAAGAAGATATGTGTGAAGGTAAAGGTGGGTACATTAATTTGGCAACATTTTCTAAATGATACCATACAGAACGTCTTTCAGCCGAAAAGGTTATAACATATAGCTTAATGGGAAATTATTTAATCTAGGTATAAAAGTATACTTACGTATTTCCATGTTAGTTGCACATCGATTAGTTGATTTTTCTACAATTGATCTTTTAAAACTGCAGCTTATAAGCTTAAAACATGAAAATGATTCGGTTAGTTAAACTCCCCGGATTAATTGTCAACAAATCAGAAAAAAATCTGTTAAATCTTTTAGAAATGCTTTACTTGGAGTAAATTCTCCAAAGACAAGTTCAAATAATAATGAAAGTATTTCAACCTTATGATAAAAATGATTGAGTCCCGAAGTTTTTGAAGATTTCAAAAGCCTGCCAGCAATAACGCAGACAAAGTACGGTTTTGCTGGTGTTAAATTCCGATAGAGCGGAACTCGTGATCCATTTTAAAACCTTTGTTCTTCCAGAACCAGGTGTTAACGGTTCATCTTGTTAGTTTTCATCTTTCTTTGTCTCTTTTGTTTAAAAGATCTTGGGTTTTAGCCCTACTTAATTGCAAGGTTTCCCAAGCAATTATCCAATAAAAAGATTTCAAATGAAACTATGAATATAATACTTTTGTCGGTTCCGCTTCTGAGGTTTGCAATTTTCTGCTTTTCAAAAAAAAAAATTGCTGGCGCCCATTTCATTTTTTAATTGCGATATAGGTACTATAGGGCAAGTTTTGGATTCATACAAAAAAAATGTTGAGATAACATACAAACATAACATTAGGATGATAGAGAACACCAAAAAAGTGGGTGGCACAATTCTGTCTACCTGTCTGCCTGTTTGTATCTGGATCTATGTACAGCCTTAACCAATGATGGAGCATTCTATGAAAAAGAGGAACTTTCAGCTAATTTACAAGTATTTGAATTTTTAGTTTCAATGTACGTTTATAGCAAAACCGGTGAACTGATTTGCTTCAAACTTGGTACAGTGCATTTATATGTAATATTCTATACAGAAAACTTGAAATTTTATTTAAGGTCCCCTAAAACGTCCAAAACGCGAGTGATTTATCTCCCAGTATCTAAAAAGTCTCACTAAAATAGACTGTGTTATCATGTGAAATCGCCAGACCCATACTTGAACTTTCGAATTCTCACTGCATTCAAATTAACAAAAATACGATAGAATACCGAATTCATAGGCTGTCAAAACCCAGCCAGGTGCTTAGTTACTAAAAAAGGACTAAAAATTACTACCAAATTTAACTCTATCCGACACGTGACGTGATTTGTCCGTACGTGACAGGACATTAAAAAATGGTTTGAAATATAACGATGTGCATTTTTTAAATTTTTTTCTCGTTATTATCGCTTTTGATTCATTCTCATAATTTGGGTCCAACACATTTTTTGATCGATGATCCATAGTTTCGCTGAAATTTGAACATTAAGATAGCAACCTAGAACATTGGTAGAATCGGCCCGTCCGTACGTGACAGCTATTCTTATTTTTTTTTCTTAGATATTTAAAGGAATACCTTCAGAATGTTTGCATATAATTATTATTAAAGACTCATGTAGAACCTGTTTAATAAAATTAATATTTGACATGTCTAAGTAACGTATCAAAAACTAGACGTTAAATGATAACATAAAAGTAGTTGAATTTGTCCGTACGTGGCCATCGAATGCTCCTGATGCGATTTTCTTCAAATTTTGAAATTAAGGTTTTCTTTGAAACTCTCCAGAAGGGAAATTGAAATTTTGTCTTAGCTCTAAAAATAACGGTACTTGCCATACAACCATTAAGGGAAAGCTTATTTATCTAAAAATGGCTCCAACGATTTTGATAAAAAAATAAGTGTATTATTGTAGATATGGTGTACTTTCTGGTAAGAAAAAAAAATTATTAAAAACATTTATTAACGGTACCTGCCATATAACAGTTTTTTTGATTTTCGGTTTTCTCATTAACCGCTAATCCGATTTCAATCAAATTTCTTGAACAAGAGCTTTTCTAGAATATAAATAATACTGCATAGCAAAATTTTGGAAAAAATAAATTTTGGATTTTTGAAAAAAGATTCAAATTTTTTGTTGAAAATTCTATATTTCAAAAACGGGTTGATGAATTATTTTAAAATTTCAGTTTTAAATATACACTCCTCGTCAACTGAATACGCACAAACATTTTTTAATATACTTTATCCATTTTTTCCAAACAGTGATGGTTATTATGCCATCTGTTGATGCTAACTATTCCCTTAAGATGTTAAGCAGATAATTCCGAAAGAATTATCCAAAAACAACCGTGAGTTTTTCTTCAACCACTTGCAAAGTGTTTTATATGCAAAGTAGGAGTTTTTTTTTAGTCAACTGAATAGGTACAACGCCATTTTCTTCGTTGTTTATAAGTTTTTTGGAGTGCTTGACAGTTTAAATTAACGATTTTAGTGTTTTCAGTAAAATTTAATTCTTGATTTCAAATTTTAAGAAAAATGGGTAGATCTACGTGTCTTAACAGTGTTGAAAAAGCTAAAATCGATTTACTTAGAGACCAAGGCCTAACTGGACGTGCAATAGCTGATAAAGTTGGCCGAAGTTTTAATGTAGTTTATTCTTACTTGAAAAATAAAGATGCATACGGCAAAAACATGAAGGGAGGTAAGAAAACAGCAACAACAGCAGCTGAGAGACGAAGAATTTTAAGATATGCATCAAATTCTTCTGATTCTGTGGCAAAAATAAAACAAAAAGTCGGCGTAAACGCAAGTTGCTCAACAGTATTAAGAGTAATCAACAACTCAAGCCATCTTAAACGAATGAAACTTAAGAAAAAACCACCACTTGACGAGAGACGGAAAATGTTGCGATTAGATTTTTCAAGACTTCACATGAGTTGGAAAAAAGAATGGTATCACGTGGTTTTTTCAGATGAAAAAAAGTTTAATTTCGATGGCCCTGATGGGTTCAACTTCTATTTTCACGACTTAAGAAAAGAAAAAAGATTTTTAAAGCGCCATCATAGTCGTGAAGGAGGTGTCATGATATGGGGAGCAGTCAGTTATTATGGAACAGTTGAGCTCGAGGTTGTAACATCAAGAATGACAGCAGCTGGGTATAAAGTAATTTTGGAAAGAAATTTTCCTAAATTTTCTAACATATTTGGACCCATAAACTGGACCTACCAACATGATAATGCGCCTATTCACTCAGCGCGCATAATAAAAACATGGATAGAGGAGCAACTAGTGCAGTTGCTTCAATGGCCGCCGTACTCACCTGATCTAAACATCATAGAAAATGTCTGGGGATGGTTAGTACGCAAAGTTTATGAGGGTGGTCGTCAGTTCGAAGACAAAGAAACCTTAATTTCTGCAATCAAATTAGCGTGGAGCGAAATTTCGTTAAATTACATTAAAAAGCTATACGATTCCATGCCGGATCGAATTTACGAAGTAATTAAAAATAAAGGTGGAAGTACCCACTACTAAACTTAAACAAAAACTTGTTTCATTCCATTCCAATACCAATTTTAATTTTTGTACCTATTCAGTTGATTCAAAAAAAAACTTCTACTTTGCATAAGTTACACTTTGGAAGTGGTTGAAGGAAAAACTCACGGTTGTTTTTGGATAAAACTTTGAAATTCTGTTATTTATATATTACGAAAATTTTCACCATCAACAGATGGCATAACAACCATCACTGTTTGGAAAAAATGGATAAAATATATTCAAAAATGTTTGTGCGTATTCAGTTGACGAGGAGTGTTGTTATGAGTTTAGGATAGGCCACGGGGGCGTCTTTGTTGCTAGTAGGAAGGCGGAGGCACGCTTGCTTTGGCTCGGCTAAGCTCGACGGAATGGGGTTGGTTCCTGCCCTCATCCTAGCAACTCCTACTCAAATATCAAAATTTCGTGCCTTTATATGGGAAAAGGATAGGATTAGGAAAGGAAAATTAAAATAAGATTTAAAAAATAGGTAAGTGAGGATCTGCACAGGTCCAGGTACCTATGCCACTGTGTGAAGAGAAGGGTAAGTATATAAGACTGATTTCAGTAAGTCGTTGCGAAACTCTACGCTAACTAACCTAACTAAGAACTAGTAAATAAAATTCTAATGAATATACGAACATATCCATAACTATATATGTAAATGTATTACGCCTATATATATAGTAACATATGTATATGGTCCTAAACTAACAATCTAACCTACTAAATATCCTTACTCTAGACCCTACTAGAAATCAATCTTCTCTCGATGTCCCCATCACACAGTGGTTCGACGAGTCACAGTCGGCTTTGCCAGATGTTTTCGGCATTGTCAGGCCTACCCCACCCTTATATCTACGATATAACCATGACTAACTCCTTGGCTTATTTTATAGAATTAGCCCCTAAAGCGACCTCTAGTCGTAAGTTATACTACAATCTCAAAGTCAAAGCATAATGTCCTAAGTCCAAAATGTTTCATGTGCGTAAGTCAGTAACGTCCGTATATTACAGTTCTATCAGTACAATGTCTATAAATGTCATCGAATGTCGTGAAATGTTATCGGTCATGTTTGAGTCATATAGTTCGTTCGTCTCATCTCCTACGTCATTGTCTCAAACTTGATCTTCCCCCCCCCCTCAGATCGGCGGCCTGGTCAGGCCTCCACACATCTTCAGCGACGTCTAGCACTCCATCGCACTACCAAACAAAACTCACTCAAATAAACTTGCAAATTTCAAATTTTTAATACTTCTGCCCATGGGCCTCAAAAATCATACATATATATATTCAAATTAAAGGAAAAAAAAACAAAATGAACGAAATTATACTAGAAGTTAATAAAAGGTTAAATAATAAAGAAAATTAAAGTTAATACTACTTCTTTTGAATGAATTGGTTGCTTAGTTCCCTAATCAAATCACCAAATATATAATTATGATGTATGTTAAATAAATTGACTTACGTATGTATGTTATCCTTCGTCCCTCGACGTCCTGCCGGCAGCACATATGGAGATGACGGTATCTGTAGGTAACTTCTACCAAAAAAATGGCTTCCTTTTTGGAGCCTCTCTACGCGCACAAAATAAACTATATATTAAGTTAATTGACCTCAGGCAAAGCACAATTCACTTCATTAAAATTCAAAAATTTCAACCATAAATTCATTAACCTTCTGATAACCTTCACACAATAAGTAAAATTTCAATTTACGTTAATTCAGCTACGTTAAAAGATTTGTAATTCAAAAAAAAATCTTCAAGAAATCAAAAAGAGTAAAAAAAAATAAAACAAATATATAAAAAAATCAAACTTAAAAATTAAAAAAAAACTAAATCGTATCAAAAAAAAATTAAGTAAATTGAGGCTGGATAACCTCTCTCTTGTTTCGCAGTCCACGAAAGCACCCCTCCTAGTAATAACTCTTGTATCTTTGCCCTTGGGGTACCCTTCAAATTCGTTCGGTCACTTAAAGGAACCACAGTAAAGGTCTGGGTCACGGGACTCAATTTTCCCATATATAGAAATATCTATACATATATGTATAGGTGTTTTTGCATCACATGTGTTGCGTCACTAGATACATCAGTATTATCCTCTATTACATACGCATGTTTGATTTCAGTTGGATGCAAAAAAAATCTGTTTTCTGGACTTCTGACCCAAAACCTAAATCCAACCAATAGTTAAATATCCGGAAGGCAAGCAAAAAACTTCATCAGACTGGAACATACCTTTACTTTACGAAGAACAGGTGTCCCACATAAACTGCTTTTTGCAAACTAGGCCACCCCGGCAACCTCCAATTGTCTCGCAATGTTGCTAAATGTCTTCACTTGTAGGGATTTATCCCTTCCATATATATATATATATGACTATATATGCTTACATATATCAGGGTAGATATATATAAATTATCCTATGTAAAGAACATATGTATGAATATTTCCCAAGATATTTTATTTGCTAGGTATCATAAGAAAATCTCTACCTTCGGATAGTCCTTAAGACTTATGTATAAATTAATTTCACCTTCCACAGCTAATTTCAATTTCACAGCAATTTTTTTTTTTCTCCACGAATATCACTTTGTACCGGTAGGTTAGTATTCTATGGGAACACCATGTACTTGAGTGACGGCAACACTTGGCAATATCTGAAGTCTGAACTCTTCTGATTTAAATTTGCAAATGAGGGATGGTGACATCAGAATCAAAAAAAAAACTTATAATCGGTCATTACCTTTTTCCTTTCTTTTTCTGTATTTTATTCCAGTGGTTCTTACATTGGAAATAAAAGCTCGCTAAGGTAAGTTTAAGGTGTACTAAATTTAGGACATACCAATTCACCTCACTGAAAAAGTACTTCCTATGCTTCAAAACTATCTTCGCTAATCATAATCAATCTTAAAACTATTAATATGTATCTACTTACAATAATTATTACACTTTACCCGCAAATAACTTTCGATAACATACACTACTTTTCAAAAACTGCCAATGTTACCGACCCTAAAGCTCAGCTATCTACCACACCAACTATCTTCATCTATTACAATTTTGAATTCCTTCTTGTCTCTTGTTCTGTTTTCCCCTTGTCACTTATTTTCTTTCTTATTTTGAACGTTGCCTCCTATTCTTTTTCCAAATCCATTCATTTCATATTTCATTTTGTTTGCTAACCATCATGGCCGTGTCTCTGGAAGCCTTTATAAAGTAATTTAATATTAACCTCAGAAATTGTAAAAATATCAAAATAAACAAAACTAGAAATAATTTAACATTTACGGAATACCTACGAATAACTAAACATTTACAAAGTGAGAAGGATTGTGACATTCGAAAACATCCACCGATGCCTTGGTTAGCAAAGGGCGTCGGCGTCGCTGTGTCTCTACCTACAGGTTAGTCCATTGCTGTTCCACTATATTTATTTATTTACATTTAACTATTTATCTTATTTTCCAGGTTACTATCAAAAATGAAATTAACAGCAAGATTAAGTCAGAGAAAACTACCCCTAAGTTGGCGTCTTGTAGTCTGGTATTTCACAAGTCAGTCTCCTACTCCTTTACGCTATACCTCACCAAAACTTCTTTTTTTTTTTTTTTTTTTTTTTTTTTTTTTTTTTTTTTTTTTACTCCCTTTTCTTCTTTTTTTTCTAGGTCAGTGGGTATCAACAGGATCGTGCCGAATTTGTAGTGACACCATTCGTTTGCAGTCGACATGGGATATAGGATTCAACTTCATCCCTTATTTCCATCATCGGTTCGTTTCTGCAGTGTTTTATAACAGAAACAACCAGACGAAGATGGAAAGCCAATGCAGGCAGTTACGCAGATCATCACGGGTGGATGCGGGGTTTGACGATACAAATATAAACATCCCCTGTTGGTATCTTGAGTTTAAATAAAACTTATTTCATTTGTGTGTGGTGTATGTGTATCTTTAAGATATTTTGTGTGTATGTGTATGTGTATCTTTAAGATATTTTGTGTTGGCAATAAAATTAAGATATATTGAAATTATTTTAAATGATTATGTGAGTTTCTTGGACAACAGATGCACCACATCTTTACTCAGGGACTTATTATAAAGTCGAAATTTGAAAGCTGAGTTGTGAGCTGAACATCGGCTATGGTAACACACGACGGCAGTGTTTGAGTGGTCGCGAATGGACTGACATCGAAAATTCATAGTTGATCGGTCTTGTCTTTCAACGAAGCGTTTTGATTTGGACATTATATTATATTTGTCATTTTCAATGCCGTTCGATAGCGTGTGGCTCGTCCCACTCTCTAACTAACGTTTTACGTGATTTGGCCGGGCATATGTACTTATGTAGTTGTTCCTTTTTTCTTATCCAAACTAACTGCATCATTGTTTTACTACTATCATGGGCATGATTGGTAATAGTTATTAGTACCTATAATTATCTGTAATTATCGAAATAAATGGAATAAGGTATCTTTATTGCCTAGTATAGGGATCAGTCTTTATTCTCTCTAACAATTTCAGTCTTTTCCTCTATAATAAATAATATAAATAAATAAAACTATGATAAATGAATAAATTAATAAGTGTAAATAAAATTATAATAAATAAATAAATAAATAAATAAATAAATAAAACTCTGAATTACATAAATAGTACGAACACTAATATCACAGATGAACAAAAGCAACAGCAGCATGAGTGCGTCAAGAATATTTTCGATTTAAGCATGTAGGTCCTTCGCATGAAAGACACCTACTTTCACGCCCTGTAAATTACCCACTTCATAAAGGGAGCTTCCGATTGGTTTTAGGATTATGCTTTTGATAAATTTCGGTCCTAATTTAGCATTATAGTGTTCGGCCATATTGCTTTGCTTAAAGTTGCGCCTGTAAATAATTTGTCCTGTTTTATATGAAATATCTCGACTTCGCGTGTTATATACTTTAGTTGATTTTTGATGTGTCAATTTAAGATTTTCATAGATATTTTTGCGAATTAACGCTAATTTATCGGCTTTATTGATAATTTCGATATTCGTATCTTTAAGCATGTCAAGTTTACGAAGAAGTTTATATGTTTCTCCGTTTTGAACCATCTGTGTTCCGAATACTGCGTAATAAGGTTCGAATGTTGTAGCATCGTGCACAACACTTCGGAGCGAAAAGGCAGTGTTGCTAACATGAGCATCCCAATTTCTTTGATCGCTTTTGATGTACGAACGAATTTTAGATAGAACTGACCTATTTACTCGCTCCGAAGCGTTGGCTTGTGGTGAATAAAAGGCAGTTCGAACATGTTTCACGTTATACTTGTTCAAAAGGCTGGAAAACAATTCCGATATGAATTGTTTTCCATTGTCAGAATGAATATACTCGGGTACTCCAAACAAATGAAATATTCCTTCTTCAAGGTATTTAACTACCTCTGCTGCTGTTGCTTTGCGGATTGGTTTAAGAAAAACGTATTTACTAAAATGATCTAGAGCTATGAATATGTGCGTGTGTCCTGTCTTCGTTCTCGGATAAGGTCCTAAAAAGTCAATGTAAAGTCGTTGGAAAGGTCGTTCTGTAATGGTCTGCTGTCCCATGGGTGGTCTTGAAATAACGTTCATCGCTTTATTGCATTTGCAAATATCACAGTTTTTAACATATTCCTGGACCTCAATAGACATATTGGGCCAGAAATATCTTTGTCTCAATTTCGATAGCGTCTTATGGATTCCTCCATGACCCGCAGCAGGAGAATTATGTGCTGCTTCCAACAGACCCCCACACAACTCCCTCGGTACCCAGAGTTTCCAGGCTCTGTCTTCCTGAATAGGGTCTCCTGTCCTTTTGTCAGTTCGTTTGTACACAAAGTCGTCTGAAATGCACACGTCTGGTAGTTTATCCTGGTTCTCGATAATTGTCTTCTTCAACTCCACATACTCTTCTGATGAAAAGTATGGAGAGTTGAAGTCAACTTCTGGTGTTTCGGTATTGATCTCATCCATATGGACTCTTGAGAGAGTATCCGGGACTACATTCAGGATTCCCTTTCTGTGCTCTATTGTGAAATCGAAGCCTTGGAGCTTGAAACTCCAACGAGCTAATCGACCACTCAAGTCCTTCTGTGTCATCAGCCACTTAAGGCTTGCGTGGTCGGTTATAATGGTAAAAGGTAATCCTTCGATGTAAGCCCGGAACTTTTTTACTGAAAGAACGGCCGCATAGCATTCAAGTTCTGTTACGCTATAATTACGTTGTGCGGAATTAAGCTTCTGAGACATGAATGCTATCGGTCGTTCATTCTTGTCATCGTCCATCTGGAAGAGAACACTCCCTACACCAGTAGATGAGGCGTCGCATTGTATATAAAAGTGTTTTGTGAAGTCAGGGTTCGTCAGTATAGGTGCGGTTATTAATGTCGTTTTTAAGTTGTCGAATGCAGTCAAAGCTTCACTTGTCATAGCGAAGTCTTTCCCCTTCTTTAGACAGTCTGTCATTGGGGCTGATATAGACGCAAAATTTGGGATGAAGCGTCTATACCAACCCGTCATCCCCAAGAACCGACGGAGTTGTTTGGGGGTCTTAGGAACAGGAAAATCCCTCACTGCGGAAACCTTCTCGGGGTCTGTTCTCAGACAACCATCACCAACGAAATAACCTAAGTACTTAATCTCCTTATAACAAAACTTGCTTTTCTCCACGTTGATAGTCAATCTCGCTTCCCGCAAACATCTCGCCACCTCCTTGAGAACGCTCATGTGGGTTTCAAAATCCGGAGAGCAAATCAAGAGGTCATCGAGATAGACAAAGACATTCTCTCTCAAACGAGATGGAATGACTTTGTCCATCAGCTTACACATTCTCTGGGCGGCGTTGCACAAACCAAACGGCATAACCGTGAATTGGTACAACGGTCGTCCAGGGACTGTGAAAGCCGTCTTCTCTCTTGACTTGAGCTCCAGAGGAATCTGCCAAAAGGCGTCCTTCAAGTCGATAGACGAGATGAAGTGTGTGTCACGAAGTCGACTTAAAATCCCTTCTATATGCGGGAGAGGGTACGCAAATTTTTTCGTGGCTGCGTTCACCTTCCGTGAATCTAAACAAAGTCTGTTTTTGCCTGGCTTACGCACTAACACTACTGGAGAGCTATAAGCGCTATTGCTTTCCTCAATGACTCCTAACTCGAGCATCCGATCAAGCTCAGCATACATTAACTTCTGTATTACAGGAGAGATTGGGTAATGTCGTTGTTTGATGGGTATGGTTTCGTCTTCCATCTCAATGACATGTTCTTCGACTGATGTCTTACCCAATCCCATCACTGCAAATGAAGGGAATGTCTGCTTGACCCGCTCAAGCTCTTCAGATTGTGAATGCGTAAGCTTTCGCATGGGATCAAACTCTGGTTGCTTCGCTGGTGATGGAGCGTCAAGAGAACCTATTATGTTTGGAGCGACTTTAAAAGTCCTCCAGAAATCAACTCCCAAGTAAAGTTGTTGTTGTAAGGTGGGAACTATATATAGTTCCAATTCGTGTGTTTGATCACCCCACGTAACTTCGGTTCTAAACCTCCCATTAATCTGTTGGTGATTTCCGTCCGCTGTTCGTATATCTATTGTCATTGTTTTCGTTTTAATATCATGTCTCTTAATAAAATCTATTGCATCTCTCCCTATACAGCTAACTGATGCTCCACTATCTAGCAGTCCTTGCATCTCTTCTCCTTTAACAATAACGTTCGCGTATGGTCTGTTATCACCTGATACGGATAAAACTGAAGACTCTATCATACTTTTTCTCTTCTTGATTATTGCACATTTTTCCCTAAGTTTTTCTATTTTTCTAAAGTTTCTACTTTTCTTCACCTCTTCACCATCTATCTCTTCATTAAAAATTCTTTTCTTCGCTGCTTCATAATCTCTCATACGTTGGTGAAGGCTTTTGTGAGGTGAAGGACTAATGTTTACGCTATTATCTTCCTTAGAAATCTTCTCTCTTTTTAAAATTCTTATTGCTTTTCCGGGAGGGACATCTTCGCCGGCGCTGTGCTCCCGGTTGCACTGCCGACTTTCAGGTTTTCCTGACAGCCAGTACAACTGAAACAAAGGTTTCCCTTTCCACAGCTGAAGCATGTCAGTGCATGAAATGTTGAGGGACATGCTGCTGAAGATGCTATTTTGTCTGTCTTGGGTTCTGTTCTTCTGTCTCTGTCATTGTTCTTGTAAGTTGTTTGCCTTCTGTCTTGTCTTGAGTTTGTCTGTAGTTTGTCAGTTTTATTGTACTGCATTGCAGCAACATGTTCCTCCTCACCCTCCGATTCCTCCGATAAAACTCTATTGCGAGAAGATCTATGATCGTCTATCTCATTGACTTGTTTCTTAAACCTATTCTCTCTCGCAGCCAAGTGTTTTTCGGCTCGTCTACACTCTTCCCTCAAATCTTGTATGCTTCGTATATTACAACCAAAAGTTAAATTCGCCACCCTGTCTTTGATATTTTGCCGAACAATTGATAGGATGTCTTTCTCGGGAGGCTTAATTCGCATTTGCAATGTGAGACCCCTTACTTCTTCGTAAAACTCATCGAAATTTTCGTGAGGTTGTTGCTTCCTATCCATAATTAGTCTGAGAATCTCGTGATCCCTCTTACTATTACGGAATTGTCTCAACAACTCAGTTTTAAGATCGAAAAAGTTGAGCATTTCATCTCCTTGATTCTCTTCTAGATATTGCCAGTACCACTTTTCAGCAGATCCTGACAATAAATGGTGAAAGTTAGCAAAAACTTGCTCGTAAGTGACACCGTTTTTCTTTTGTAGAGTCTCAATCCTAAAGATGAAGCTTTCTACCGTCATTGTTTTTGGAGTACCATCAAATTTGATACCCCACTTATGAATATCAATCCTCTTTGAAAAAACTTGATGATTATCAGTCCTCCTCAAGGAAGGCTGATCTTCATTCTGAACCGGTACTAATGTCGGTGACTTCAGGCTTTGGTCAGACTTAGATGACTCTGCCCTCTGTTCACTTTTCGAGTGAAGCAAAAGTGTAGATTTCTCCACAAGACGTAAACGTTCATGCATCGTCAAAACGTTGTTAGTAACTACATCTACCATACTTCGCATCGTCTTCATATTTTTCATCTGCTCTGCCAGCAGGTTCATGGTCTTTGTGTGAGTTTCATGAATTGCTCTCGAAACTGTGCACTCGATTACCTTTACTATGCTTTCCCCTTCTAACAGTTCTTTGCCTATCTTTTCCGTATAATCTTCATTTCCCTGATGTAAAGTGTGTGTAATTTGTAATCTCTCTTTTTCTAGATCTTGCGTTTTCTTTCGTATATTTAAGCGAGTCTCTTCATCCTCATGATCCAAATCAATTGGGATCGCATCTTCAGGGTTTGTACCACTCTGGGCTGCGTTAACAGCTCCAGCCCCTGTACTATCTTCTTCAATCGCCCCGACATTTTCACCCGGAATTTCATCCTCGTCAGAAAATGGATTCCTTGGAATGGTTTGATTAAGGTCAATACGAGTTTCTGGCGGGTGAGGTAACGGGTGCGATGATTCATCTTCATCACTGTTTCTCGACCTTGACCGAGTCCTGGCCCTTGCTCCAGTCCCCCCTTCTTTGGGTTTCTTCGGGACTGCTCCCTTCCTACCAGCCATTTTAATTAAAAAAAAATTCACTTATAAAATACAAAAAAAAATTTAAAAAAAAATCGAACTTGTAAATAAATAAAAAAAAATATACCCTTTTTCTTCAAAAAAAAACAAAGAAAATCAACCCCTAAAATAAATTAAGAATAGTAAAATAGGTAAAATAAAAGGAATTCAGTACTTCTATCTCTTCTTTTTTTTTCACAATATAATGAATTCTTTTCTCTATCAAAAAAATTCAAGATAAGATTTGAAATTCTGGTAACTTTTCTTTTTTTAGGTATTTCGAAGTTTTCTGTCTAAGCCAAAAAAAAATTAAATTCGCTTTTTGTTTTTTTTTTTTTTTCCTTTTGAGCTTTCTTGTTTATTTGTTTCCTGCTTTGTATCTCAACGATAATGCTTGATGTGTGGATTTGTGACCAGGTTTTCCTACACAATCTGCAAAGGGAAGTAAAAGTCTTAATGTCACTTTATTGAATTTGTATTGTTCACGACTAGTGCCTCTGGAACTCGTCGAGTGCTTCCGATTATCTCCGTTTATTCACCACATCGTACCATCTGATGAAAAACCTAATGGAAGGTTGGCTTAGAATCGGAGATAATCATCCACACGAATAGGATTTTGTAATTTCAAACTCATGCCTCACTATTTGTCTGACGGTGCCTAACATAATGGAAGGCAAAACTTTTCAGTACGTTATCCTATCCCGCTCTCTGTCTGGTTGCAACCATCTAACTACCTCACTAAGTCTTCTGGTGCTTGACCTGAATGACTGGACAGCTGTCATCTGCTTACAACCTTCAGAGAACATGTACGGTCCCTAAACTTGTGCATAAAGGATGGGATAGGAAATTTTAATATGAAAAGAAAAAAAAAATGTTAACTTAGATCATTGTGAGTCCAAAGTGACGACCTTTAATAAAAAAAATCGTCTCATTTGGAGTCCCAATAAATCTCGAAAGCCGTTCGATCCGTTGGGCGCCATTGTTATGAGTTTAGGATAGGCCACGGGGGCGTCTTTGTTGCTAGTAGGAAGGCGGAGGCACGCTTGCTTTGGCTCGGCTAAGCTCGACGGAATGGGGTTGGTTCCTGCCCTCATCCTAGCAACTCCTACTCAAATATCAAAATTTCGTGCCTTTATATGGGAAAAGGATAGGATTAGGAAAGGAAAATTAAAATAAGATTTAAAAAATAGGTAAGTGAGGATCTGCACAGGTCCAGGTACCTATGCCACTGTGTGAAGAGAAGGGTAAGTATATAAGACTGATTTCAGTAAGTCGTTGCGAAACTCTACGCTAACTAACCTAACTAAGAACTAGTAAATAAAATTCTAATGAATATACGAACATATCCATAACTATATATGTAAATGTATTACGCCTATATATATAGTAACATATGTATATGGTCCTAAACTAACAATCTAACCTACTAAATATCCTTACTCTAGACCCTACTAGAAATCAATCTTCTCTCGATGTCCCCATCACACAGTGGTTCGACGAGTCACAGTCGGCTTTGCCAGATGTTTTCGGCATTGTCAGGCCTACCCCACCCTTATATCTACGATATAACCATGACTAACTCCTTGGCTTATTTTATAGAATTAGCCCCTAAAGCGACCTCTAGTCGTAAGTTATACTACAATCTCAAAGTCAAAGCATAATGTCCTAAGTCCAAAATGTTTCATGTGCGTAAGTCAGTAACGTCCGTATATTACAGTTCTATCAGTACAATGTCTATAAATGTCATCGAATGTCGTGAAATGTTATCGGTCATGTTTGAGTCATATAGTTCGTTCGTCTCATCTCCTACGTCATTGTCTCAAACTTGATCTTCCCCCCCCCTCAGATCGGCGGCCTGGTCAGGCCTCCACACATCTTCAGCGACGTCTAGCACTCCATCGCACTACCAAACAAAACTCACTCAAATAAACTTGCAAATTTCAAATTTTTAATACTTCTGCCCATGGGCCTCAAAAATCATACATATATATATTCAAATTAAAGGAAAAAAAAACAAAATGAACGAAATTATACTAGAAGTTAATAAAAGGTTAAATAATAAAGAAAATTAAAGTTAATACTACTTCTTTTGAATGAATTGGTTGCTTAGTTCCCTAATCAAATCACCAAATATATAATTATGATGTATGTTAAATAAATTGACTTACGTATGTATGTTATCCTTCGTCCCTCGACGTCCTGCCGGCAGCACATATGGAGATGACGGTATCTGTAGGTAACTTCTACCAAAAAAATGGCTTCCTTTTTGGAGCCTCTCTACGCGCACAAAATAAACTATATATTAAGTTAATTGACCTCAGGCAAAGCACAATTCACTTCATTAAAATTCAAAAATTTCAACCATAAATTCATTAACCTTCTGATAACCTTCACACAATAAGTAAAATTTCAATTTACGTTAATTCAGCTACGTTAAAAGATTTGTAATTCAAAAAAAAATCTTCAAGAAATCAAAAAGAGTAAAAAAAAATAAAACAAATATATAAAAAAATCAAACTTAAAAATTAAAAAAAAACTAAATCGTATCAAAAAAAAATTAAGTAAATTGAGGCTGGATAACCTCTCTCTTGTTTCGCAGTCCACGAAAGCACCCCTCCTAGTAATAACTCTTGTATCTTTGCCCTTGGGGTACCCTTCAAATTCGTTCGGTCACTTAAAGGAACCACAGTAAAGGTCTGGGTCACGGGACTCAATTTTCCCATATATAGAAATATCTATACATATATGTATAGGTGTTTTTGCATCACATGTGTTGCGTCACTAGATACATCAGTATTATCCTCTATTACATACGCATGTTTGATTTCAGTTGGATGCAAAAAAAATCTGTTTTCTGGACTTCTGACCCAAAACCTAAATCCAACCAATAGTTAAATATCCGGAAGGCAAGCAAAAAACTTCATCAGACTGGAACATACCTTTACTTTACGAAGAACAGGTGTCCCACATAAACTGCTTTTTGCAAACTAGGCCACCCCGGCAACCTCCAATTGTCTCGCAATGTTGCTAAATGTCTTCACTTGTAGGGATTTATCCCTTCCATATATATATATATATGACTATATATGCTTACATATATCAGGGTAGATATATATAAATTATCCTATGTAAAGAACATATGTATGAATATTTCCCAAGATATTTTATTTGCTAGGTATCATAAGAAAATCTCTACCTTCGGATAGTCCTTAAGACTTATGTATAAATTAATTTCACCTTCCACAGCTAATTTCAATTTCACAGCAAATTTTTTTTTTCTCCACGAATATCACTTTGTACCGGTAGGTTAGTATTCTATGGGAACACCATGTACTTGAGTGACGGCAACACTTGGCAATATCTGAAGTCTGAACTCTTCTGATTTAAATTTGCAAATGAGGGATGGTGACATCAGAATCAAAAAAAAAACTTATAATCGGTCATTACCTTTTTCCTTTCTTTTTCTGTATTTTATTCCAGTGGTTCTTACATTGGAAATAAAAGCTCGCTAAGGTAAGTTTAAGGTGTACTAAATTTAGGACATACCAATTCACCTCACTGAAAAAGTACTTCCTATGCTTCAAAACTATCTTCGCTAATCATAATCAATCTTAAAACTATTAATATGTATCTACTTACAATAATTATTACACTTTACCCGCAAATAACTTTCGATAACATACACTACTTTTCAAAAACTGCCAATGTTACCGACCCTAAAGCTCAGCTATCTACCACACCAACTATCTTCATCTATTACAATTTTGAATTCCTTCTTGTCTCTTGTTCTGTTTTCCCCTTGTCACTTATTTTCTTTCTTATTTTGAACGTTGCCTCCTATTCTTTTTCCAAATCCATTCATTTCATATTTCATTTTGTTTGCTAACCATCATGGCCGTGTCTCTGGAAGCCTTTATAAAGTAATTTAATATTAACCTCAGAAATTGTAAAAATATCAAAATAAACAAAACTAGAAATAATTTAACATTTACGGAATACCTACGAATAACTAAACATTTACAAAGTGAGAAGGATTGTGACATTCGAAAACATCCACCGATGCCTTGGTTAGCAAAGGGCGTCGGCGTCGCTGTGTCTCTACCTACAGGTTAGTCCATTGCTGTTCCACTATATTTATTTATTTACATTTAACTATTTATCTTATTTTCCAGGTTACTATCAAAAATGAAATTAACAGCAAGATTAAGTCAGAGAAAACTACCCCTAAGTTGGCGTCTTGTAGTCTGGTATTTCACAAGTCAGTCTCCTACTCCTTTACGCTATACCTCACCAAAACTTCTTATTTTTTTTTTTTTTTTTTTTTTTTTTTTTTTTTACTCCCTTTTCTTCTTTTTTTTCTAGGTCAGTGGGTATCAACAGGATCGTGCCGAATTTGTAGTGACACCATTCGTTTGCAGTCGACATGGGATATAGGATTCAACTTCATCCCTTATTTCCATCATCGGTTCGTTTCTGCAGTGTTTTATAACAGAAACAACCAGACGAAGATGGAAAGCCAATGCAGGCAGTTACGCAGATCATCACGGGTGGATGCGGGGTTTGACGATACAAATATAAACATCCCCTGTTGGTATCTTGAGTTTAAATAAAACTTATTTCATTTGTGTGTGGTGTATGTGTATCTTTAAGATATTTTGTGTGTATGTGTATGTGTATCTTTAAGATATTTTGTGTTGGCAATAAAATTAAGATATATTGAAATTATTTTAAATGATTATGTGAGTTTCTTGGACAACAGATGCACCACATCTTTACTCAGGGACTTATTATAAAGTCGAAATTTGAAAGCTGAGTTGTGAGCTGAACATCGGCTATGGTAACAGTGTATATATTAACATATGGGCGATTGTCAGCAAACTGATACTTTTGTGAGTGCAAAATTTCCGAAAAAATGTTAGATTTTAAAATTTTTTGATGCCATAATGGTTGTTATGATAACTAAAGTTAATGCTGAAAAGGGTCGCACTACAAGTTAAATTTTTTTTACACCAGATTTTACATGTACAAATTATGAAATGCCACCGTAGTGACACGTGTTTGCTTGCTACGGTAGTGAAATTTACTTAAATCCAATTTGCAAAATAACTGTTATAGTCAAAATATTTTCCGAACAGATTTATAGGCTTTCACACCAAACCTCAAAACAGGTTTTCGGCGAAAACTTTTCGAAAACGCGAAAACCATTCACACTGAACATTACACGTTTTCGTTTGACATTCCAGTTTTTTTTACACGAACCACGCACAATTTTTTTTTATTTTCTTCCACTTTTTTGAAAAAAAAGGTGATTTATTCTATAAAGAGGATCCATATGAACAATTTGACTTGCCACAAACAATTATTTATCAATTTTAAATAAAATTATTTATTTTGAGATTCAAATTTTATATTTTATATTTCGTCAGCTGTTTTCAATTTCTTTTGAAAGCATCCCATCAGTTTCTTTTTTGACACTTCAATAGGCGTTGAACTTATTAAAAGGTATGTTTGTTTTGTTCATCTCTGAATTCCAACATGTTTTCGACTGGTTTTATATAAAACTTGTGTTTTACGAAAACCTGAAGCTACAAAAAATGTATGAGAAGACTTGTGTTTTCGATTAAGTTTTTCTCCAAAACCGATATCTTAGCAAAAACCGTGTTTTGAGTTCGATGTGAAAAGGCTATTAAGATAAGTTTAGCAATATCTATTCAAAAATGTTTCGATCCATGAATAAAAGTATATGGTGTTCGAAATAACGCATCGGGCCGAACTGATGTCAAATTTTGATGCTCGATATCATACAAACAAATTTGGAGAGAGTCGCTTGTTTATCATGTAAGTATACGGTGACGTATGCTGATCACAATTGATGCATGTATAATATTACAATCCACCATATAACACAGCTGTACGATAGGAACACGAATATAAAAGCAAATTATTGGATTTTATTTTCTTCAAAACTCTGGGACAGATTTTGAGGTAAGACTGAAAATTCTATAAATGACTACTTATATCTTATAGAATTATGGAATTTTAAAGCTGCAGTTATATATTTGACGTTTAATATAACTCAAATAATTTTTTGTTTTTTTATTAAAGTCGAGTTCTAACAAAATAGTTGGCAACATCAGGGTTGGGACACGGTAGTTACATTTGGAGTATAAAACAGTTTTTAAGTTTTTGGCTTGTGTTGGTATGCAAATTTGTAGACTTTTAAAGCATCAATATTTCTGTTAATGTTCAAATTGATTCACCGAACTGTTTTTTCCCACCAAAATTTCAAAGTCTTACAAACCAGGTAAAGAAAAAAATTGTGTTGTTCCTAAACAATGCGTAGGTAGCCGTCAACAAACAAGAAAACCATAATTCCAGTTGATTTTTTTTTCACAGTTTTGCATTGAAATGAAATAAAAAGTACATTTAACAAAAAAAAATTTAATTTCAAAAATTTTTCAAACAAAAAAGCTTGAATTTTTTTCTTTAAACGGAAAGATTGGTATATGGCATACATTTTTTACATTTGTCTCAAAATGAAAACTTCGAATAGATCTAAATTAGCGACTGAATGGCATTTTACTAAAACACTTTGTTTGATTAAGTTACTAGGAGACAAGCATTATTCGGAATAAAGGGTATACACGGCGTATACGTGATATTATTAGCGCATGAAACTTTAATAATTAAAGCCTAACCTTCAGTCCTTGAAAAAAGGCTGAATGGGGCACCAAATACTCAAGATCGACCACTGGTTGGATGTTTTGAATGTTAGAATGAGTATGAGCTGACAAAAGAATCAATGGAAGAAGAAAATATTGAAAATTTCCTACGTCAAAAAGATGTTTTTTGAGACAAAAGCATTAAAATGAGATTTGCCTCTGAAAATAAATGAAATAGAATTCATGTACTCAATGGATTCTTTTTTTTCTGTAAATCTTGTTATAAAAAATGAAGACATATGACCATTTTCTTAAAAAGGGAGGTACTTTATGAGTTTTACCTTTGAACCGAAGATATTCCAAAATAATATACATAATTTAAGTTATCTGCGAAAGATGTTTCAGGAGTCATCTCAAGTAAAATCAAGATAATGGAATGCTCTCTTTGAGTCTAATACTACATTTTGTATTGAGCCAAAATAAGGTAATTTCGCAAATCGCAGAAATTTTTTTTTATTTGTAATGTGGCAATTTTGTTTGACAGCTCATTTCAAATTTGAATTTCAACTGGCTGTTAATCGCTTTTTGTTATTGTTTTTCTTCTTTCTACTTCCATTGAGTTTTGACATTTTCATACAAAACCTCTTCAGAGCTCTTCCATTTGTGGTCCATTGGATGTGTTCATTCGGTTTTGTCTTGATTTCCAGCCTAATTTCGTGCAAATTTGGTTTTTCATTTCGAAATGTGAATCTGTATGGAAATGAGATGATTGAATTTGGAGATTTTCAACGAAGTTTCCTCATTTTTTGTCCTAATGAAAACGTAGTATAAACGTATGAACAACTATCAGTTAAATCCACTCAATTCTTACTAAGACTTTAAAATCGATTAAAAATATTTCACAAAGGATCCATCTACTAACCTATATTTTCCCTGATGCTGCTATGATGGACCATCTATCACTTTCACTTAACTCGCAAAATTCAAAATCACGGATATCCAACTGCTTTATTGTATGGGTTTCATCCACAAATCATTGCACAACACAGAATTACGAATTCAGTTTAGCGATGCGGTAGCGGCTATATGGTGATAGCAATGGCAGAACGTTATCCTTATAGTCCTTAGGAAGTCCGAATAGATATAGAGGATGCCATTCATTTAAACACTTACTATACACATAGAAGAACAGAATGTCATAAATTAAATTATTCAAATCGGCCAAAAACCCAACACATCATGCATAAACTAGGCAACATAAATAAATAAAAAAAAAACTAAACGTAGATACCAACAAATAACTAAGGGCCCCATGACGTCGAATATACTAGCTCTAAGTGTGCCATTGTAAAACTATTTTTGGAACTATGGGTTTTTTGAAAATTACAAGAATTGTTACTTTGCTGGTTCCTAAACCAAAGTCAATTATAGTATCAACTCCTTGACAAAATTTGAAAAAATTTATTTGAAAGAAAATTGTTGGTTGTTTCGACTAGTCCAACCACTTTAATAAAAACAGGTGTTTTTTTAACTTATTTTTTTTTACATTTTCAAAAATAAAACCGATTTGAGTGTAGTAAAAACGCAGAAAACAATCGCTTTCGAGTGGCTGTAATTTATACAAAGAAATTTGAATGGCTATCTACAAATGTTCGAGTATGTTCTAGTTTTCAAACACAATATTTGATTTGGTTTTCCTTGTAGGTATGTAATTCTATTCTATTTCTATTTATGAACATTCCTCAGTGGTAACCCTATACCCTATACAAAAACTTCCAAGGGGATGAAAGGAAAAAACCTACTCCAGCTTCTACTTCAGCTTCAATATCATAAATTCAAAGCGCAACGCTTTGAAAATCACCAATAACACAAGAAAGAAAATAAAAAAAAGCAACTCATACATAGAGATATATGAGGAATGAGAACAACAGCTAGAAAACTATGGGAGAGCTATTTCTCTATAACTAGCTTTTTCCACAAGGATTTGCTGTTTTCCTCATTCTGAACTGATGCTGATGCTTGACACGGGGCTGGAACTGCTGGTGTTTTATGTTTCATCCTCCTGCTTCACTTCCATACATATACCGCAGAATCACATATTAACTGTGTCAGAAATTCCATACAAACATCAATCAAATCCTGTGAGATGAATACGAAATCGGGGGTTCTCGGGTTCGGGTTATAAGGAAAATACTACAACAGAAAAGTGTATAGGTTGATCCTGAATATGCGGTTGTTCGTGCTCATTCGGCTATGTGTGCTTAGATATTTGTGGTTTTATATCCCAAAACATCCACACAGAGTATCTACTATTTTCCAAGGACACAAACAGACGTCATTTTAGTACGCGTGCAACATTTTGTTTACAACTGAAAATATATGTACGGTAAAATGGAGGAAAACAACGGAAGCGCGTTGGGCACACATACCAAATAACATACATTCTCTATGTTTAAAGTTGAAGTATTGGCTGGTGCTGGTGGTGGTACTGCTGCAACATCAGTGTTATCCTGCCAACAAGGACAACGAATGACTGGTAAATTCTGACTTTTGAGTTTATTCAGTTGGAAGAAAAGAAGTTGCTATTTGACGACACGACGCGAAGCAACGACAATGACGAGAACGATGTGACGAAGAAAAGAAATAGATTGAATGTTTGTTCCCAGGATTTCAGTTATTGGTAAAATTGCAATGTTAAATAGTTTGGTGTGCGTGCGTGCATGCTGCATATGATGACTTTGGTCCTGATGGATTCCCTCGACGAGTGCCAAGCTTTTTGTGACGAGTGCTCTGTATCTTTTATTTTTGATGGAAGGATAAACAAACACTATGGTGTTTGTGCAGGATAAGAAATTCCTTCGAGATTTGTGGTTCGTAGCTATATTTGTTATTTGACTTTTGTTTCATATTAATCTATGTGGGTTACTAGGGTAGCTGCTCTTTTCTGTTGTTTTAACTCATACATTATGTCAAAAGCAATTTTAGTACGATTTTTTAAGATAATTGAAAAAGAACACACAAAAACAAATTTTCCAGTAACTTGACATCCGGGAATTCAATTTGTTGCTTAAAGTATCGAGTATCGAATACTTAAAAAATTGTAATTAAAAATTACCCTGAACTTTGCAAACAATTTAAATATCATATTTTAAACTGTCACAAGTGTCAAATGGTTCGATTATAAAAACGTAACGGCACTCGATTTGTCACGACAAAATATTGATACGCCATTTTTGAAATTTTTATTTTTCGTAATAATAGAGTTATGATTAAAAAGTAGGAAGTGCCGAAAAAATTATTTTGAAAATGTATGAAGTGTCACCAGCGCCGTGCCATCGTGCCGTCGTAATGCATTGATTTTGAAATATGATATGGCAATCGATTTGTTACTACATTTTTACTTGTGATTATAGGTACTATAAGACAAGTTTTGGATTCGTGCAAAAAAGAAATTTTGAGATAACAATCAAACATGGTATTACGATAATAGAGAACACCAAAAAAGTGGGTGGCACAATTCTGTCTGTCTGTCTGTCTGTCTGTCTGTTCGTCTACAGCCTAAACGGCTCGATCGATTTTCTTCAAACTTGGTACATAGTGGTTTTTGGTGATTATGCCCACACGTTTTTTTCATTTTTTTTAGAACCAAAAATAACGGTACCTACCTGCCATACAATTTTCTTAGTCAATTTTACATAATCGCTTTTTTCTCAAAAACGTCTCGACAACTTTTATTACAAAAATCCAACAAAATTTATTTTAGTAAAGGCTTTCTGTGGGTGGAAAACCATTTTTCAAAAATGGTTATTAATGGTACCACCCAAAGAACAATTTTTTTAATTTTTGATTTTCTTCAAAACAGTACAACTGATTTCAACTATTTTTTTTTAACAGAAGCTTCCAAAAAATATTAATAGATCTGTGTACCAAAATTTTTAAAAAAAAATTTTATGGATTTTTAAAATGTGTTTCAAATTTTTTTTTGAAAAATCAAATACTTCGAAAACGACATGATCAATTTTTTTGAAACTCAATATTTAAGACTGTTTTAGTACTCTCTAAAATATTTTTAGAAAAAATTTTACATTTATGAAAAAATAACGGTACCTTCCATACAAAAGTTAAAAAACCGCAAAAGAAAATATTTGTTTGCTTAAAAACGACTCCAACGATTTTGATTAAACTTTTTTATAAACTAAAATTAGTACGATCTACTATCAAAAATTATAAAATTTTACACTAAACAACTATTAATAGTACCTGTCATAGAACGTATTTTTTTATTTTGAGTTTTCTCGTTATCAGCTTAACGGATTTAAATGAATCTTTTATATACAAATTTCAGATAAGATTAAATAATATTGCAAATAAAAATTTTCAAAAAAAAAAGTTTTTGGATTTTTAAAAAAAGTTTCAAACTTTTTTTTTGAAAATTCGATATCTCAAAAACGGGTTGACAATTTTTTTTCAAATTTTGTTTTGTATACAAATAAATATATAGTTTAAATCTGCATACCAAAATTTGTTCTTAAAAATGTTTTAAGAATTTTATATATAAAAAATTAATTATAAAAAAAAACCGCTTCGCTACATTTTTCTCTCATAATTTCCATGTTTGTATATACAATTTTCTTAAACTCGCAGTGTCTTGAACATAAGAGCAAGTATACGTGCGACCCAGTCATGCATTTTATTTTCTTAGTGCAGCCCACCAAAAACCTACCTTGAAAACTGTTTTTGGAAAATCAATAATGGTTTCGGTCTTTTCAAATTTTCTCGAAAATGGTTTCAAATATTTTGATCAAGCTTCGTTCAAGCAGTATCTAATTTAAAAAAATTGTTTGTTTCAGGTTCTTGCCAAAAACTTGCCTAGCTGAAATAGGGTTTTTAATATTTTGAAGAAAAAAAAATAAGTGAATTACGGCACCATTCCAATATTATAAATTAAAATATACCTGGAAGGCCATTCCCATATTTCTCTCTCTTGCCTATTTGTTTGTTTTGAAAGACCAGGGCCTAACCACATAAGTATAAACAGTAACACCACCTTTACACAGATTTTTTCTTCACATCTGAACAATTTAATGAAGGATTCCTGCTGCCAATAACAAACTATAAATTCATAAATTCTATCCATAGTGCAACCATTTTCTATTGCGGTATTTTCAGTTCAATATAAAAACATAAATCAAAAACTAAACCACAAACAGTAACAACAAGAGATCATATAGCCGCATTCAAAGACATTCCGAATTTAATTTAACAAATGTCTGTAGCTGGGCCCTTGGCAGGGAGGGGTGGAGTGTTTTATGTGTAGATTGTTCTTGATCCAAGAGTTCAAATTCCAAAACACACCCAAACCCTTTTAAATAGTTTCAAAGTATGTCACCTATACACTTTGGCTTATACCAATTTATATTAACTTTTCAACCCTCAACGACTCGCCTATATAGTTAAAAGGTCGGCCTTTTATCCACTCTATCTACCTCTTTCTCTTTCCATTTTCAGTTCCATTCTCAAAAACCATCATCACCCGAAGCCATTTATCGTGGTCTACAATATGAAAAGGATTATATTATTGCTTCTGTGGTTTTCTAGAAATTTGTGCAAACTTTGGTATGAGAATTGTTATATACATAGGTTATGTAGGTATCAACACCCAGGATAACATTATAGATGACCCATAAAGCACAATTCTGTGGCTTCCGAAACAAATTTTCATTGATTTATGTTTAACTTTGTGAATTTATTCACAAGCTAGAACAACAACAACAACAAAAAAAAAATATTGCTTCCGAACTTGATTACGTAGCCAGAGGTTTAAACTTATTCTCCAGGATACAACAAAGATCCTTGTCAATCAGTTTTAGCTTATTACGCAACATGCCACCAACCTTTCAGCCAACCTGCCTTGGATGGTCTCTCTTGTTTTGATGATGCTGATGATGATGATGAGGATGACCTATGGCATAATATCTTAGGCCTAGAAAGGTACAAGCCACAATTATTCTCTGCAATACACACACACACACACGAACACATCTGTGAATTCTGTGAAGCATTTCCTGAGCTACTTCCTTTTACTCCGTTTGCCTTTCGCTTCGAGAATTTATAAACAAACCAAGAACTAAGTTTTAAAGCATAAATACACATTCCGCATGCATCAGATATGGGAAATGCAGAGGGGCCATATATGAATAACGAACAACGAACGACGAACACGCCAACGCATAGCACACATTGGTTACGTGTGTGTAGGCTTGTTAGGTTGCATTCTGTCCTTCATCTGTTGCAAGGATAACAATAACAAACGGCAGAAGTATAGTATAGGCCATTGTCAAACAATGGTCCTTGGCCATTGGTTTAGTTTGTGTGGGTGAAGGAGATGGCGGTGGTGGCGGCAACGGTTTCCTTGCAAAATATGTCTATGTAAAAGGATCATATGCATAGAGAGATACCTTACATGAGTGCAAGCCACCTGCAGTGCTAGGAAACCATAGAGGCATTTGGTTTTGAGGCTAAATTGCAGGAGCTATGCAGGAATTCATCATCACAGATCACGATGTGGAGTAATTGCTGTGATAGAGTGAGCTTAAATGCAATAGGGTTGCCAGGTTGGGAATTTTAATTCAAGTGATGTAGCTTTAAGGTCCTTAAATATTATTTCAGTTGCATACAAATGTTGTTACGCAATTCCTTCACCTTTGCTGGGTGAATGTCAATAAATTATAGACATTGATGAATTATTTTTAAAGCTCTAAACATTTCTGACCTGATTTAATTTCAATATTTAATGAACCTTTAACTAAAGATATTATTTTAATTATAAGGTACCTCTGAGGATTTAGACCTTAAATGGGAAAAGAAGTACTATAATCTTAAACGGAGAATAAAAATTAATTTTGACCGCTATTCGGGGTCACTGGAAATTATTTTAAGAACAACTGCTTGCTCCACCGACAAAAACTTGTAGACCCCCTCCATTCCTGCCAACAACAGGCACACAGGAATGGTTGAGAGTTGCAAGTCACTAGGCCCTGGTTCGCCACGAGCTGATACGCCAGCAAATTAATTTTCTTTTTTCTTACAATTTTTGCAGTAATGGAATACAATATTTGTTGAACAACCGCCTCAGATACCAGATTTGCCTACAAATGATATTCTTTTGATGAAATTTTGCATCACATTTTTGCATGAAAGATGTCCCAAACCGAAGCGCAACATTCACTGACGATAGTTTCTTGTTGTTAGGAAGCACTGTGTATCTGCTATATTTTGTATTGTTGCGAATGATCCACTACGATCTCGAGTTGGTTTGGGAGAGCTTTAATGGTGGCTGTAACTACTTCGAGAATAATAGCTCTGATATTTTCCTTAAGTGCATTAATTATTGATGGAGTATTAGAGAAAACTTAATATTTAGCAAAACTTGAATTTGCGAGATTTCACAACGATTTTTATTTTTTAGTGCGAAACTGTGAGATTGGAATTTGCGAAATATTAAAATGTGATATTTTATACTGCGAGTTTTCGGTTGCTATTTACGAAAATCGTTGGTGCCAGATATAAATGCGAAATTGTTAAAAGTGAGATTTTGTAATTGCGAGATTATGAAAAGCAGGTTTTTTAATTTGCGAGATTTCGTTTTTTGAAATTTAAAAAAAATGTGATAGTTTTTATTCAAGATTTCGGTTCCTCCTCCTACTCCTATGTGTATAGCCTCAATTACTGAGAGATTACGTGAAAATAAGATATGCGTAACTCTTTGGGGTTTTCCAAAATTGACAAAAGAAAAATTTGCCGCCATTTTTGTGGAAAAGTGTTAGTAGCCCCAAAAAAGTTTTGACAGCTGAAAGCTTCGGTTGAGTAAAAATGTAGTTGTAGTATTAATGACAAAATAGTCATAGAAAATTTAGGAAAAATAGTGCGTAAGTATGCGCCAGAAAAGTCGTGGAGGCCATTTGTCCAATGGGTTGTTCAATACATAACTCCATGCATTTTTTCTTAATACCTTTGAATACTAAAAAACAACTTTTCCCAACACGCGGTTGGCATCTGGAATATTAAAAATATAACAAATTACTATAAAGTGGAGGTCCCACCCTTTGATAAAAAGGATGTTCCCGAAAAGTGGCAATACTGAAGTTTTAACCGAAGGTGCATCTACCCACTTTGTAGACGTCAACCATTATTTTCCCAAAATATTGTGTTTGGCATCTAGAAGCTTTTTCGCAACTTTTTTCGTCCAAAATCTTAAAAATTAACAAAAAAGTGAGATTCCCACTTTTGACTTCAAAAAAATGATTTTCCTGAAAAGTGACAATACTGATATTTTACCCGAAGGTGCGTCTACTCAACACTTACCATTTCAGATATCAATTGTTATTTCCCAACACGCATTTGGTATTTCCGCATTTTTTTTCTCATGCTCACAGTATAATTTTTTTTTTTAAAGTGCAGACATAAAACAGTTTGTTCCCGATAAGTGGCAACACTGATTTTTTGCCCGTGGGTGAGTCTACTCAACACTTTTCTTTTGAGACATCAATCGTTATTTTGATCAAGTTGAAATTTTTAAGTACATAATCCACGATTTTTTTTTTATTTTACCATTTTCCACAGATTTGGTGCCATTTTATAACATTTCGTCCAAGCGGTAGAATTACAACAATTGCTCCCAAGCTAAATTACATATAAGAAAGGATCCTCCCACAAAAACCGCAAGGATTTTGGTTTTGGAGCCATTTTCCAAAATGGTGTCCTAGCGACAGGATTACAAAAAATGATTCCCAAGCTAAATTTCGTCCTAGGTGTGTAAGGAATGAATTCTTATCATAAAAGAAGGCCACAGGATTCGGTTTCCTGACCGGACTAATATGCAACTGTAACTTGATAACAATTATTCTATTCAACATTAACAATATTTTAACTTCATCACTCCTGGATGGTTACCCTGATCTCTCTTAGATTTCCTCCTTAATTTCAAGCAATCTATTTTCTAACTAACAAAACACAAACAATAGACCAAAAACTCTACAAGAAAATCCATTTTGAAAATTTCGTCTTATAACATTTACACAATATTACGTCACCCATCAGTCTCCTTCGTCTATATCTATTCATCCTTCCGAAAATAATAACAGAAACAACTACAACAACAACAACACCTTTTCATCTATCCATCTTTTCATTTTGTGTTCATCCATTCGTTCATTTATGCGTTATATTTTCTATGCTACTATGCAAAATACGTATACGGTGCGGTGCGTATGTCATCACATCACTATATCCTTATACAATCCCTTTTGGTTCCTCAATGATGCCTACAAACTATATGATGCACTTTGAAAGTGTCCTTTATGTAAATGACCCTTCAGGCATCCTGAGTTGTATAGTTAGTAGGACTTCTCTTATACAATATATCTACAAACATGCATATACGAGTATATGGTGCCTAGATTGCAATTTACTTGATTTAAATTTTCCATTGAAGTGATTTGGACCAACAAGTCACGTATATTGAAGTAGACCTCTGCCATAGCCTTTAACAAAAATGCCTGCCTGTCTGCCTGCCTTGACTGCCACCACACCGCACCGGTAGCAACAACAAAATTTCAAAACCACATTGTTGTGTATTGACCCAATGCCCAACTAACAGCGACCAATTTGAGTTATCCCTTATATAGCCAAATGAGTAGGAGTTTTAAAGTTCAGGTCCGTATTCACTGTTGATTGTTGAAGGGTTGTTTATAAATATGTCCAAGCAACAGTCGAAAGTGTACTTAAGACAATGGTGAAATTGATGAACAATTCTCTTTCTAAACGTTGCCCCTTAACTCACCTCTCTCTTGCTATCGATTAAATTGCCACCATTTTGAATTCAAGAGAGAATTTTGTATCTGTTAAATAACTTGTCCGTTTTAAATGGGAAACTTAACTTGGTAATTTGGCATATTCTCCACAATGTTGTCCCCATTTTCTCCCCTATGAAAAACTGTGCAAGCAGAAAACATTCAACTTGAAATTTTGAACATTCCTTTACATAAGTTCAACTCTTTTAAGTTAGTGTTCGTACAGAAAGAGAGGACAAAAAGTTTCAAAAAATCAATTTTTCACGCTTTAGCCTCAAGAAATAAATTCAATTTACTAAATTCTAAGTCTCCGAAAAATTGTTTCAATAACACCAGAGGTACTCCTCCTTCCTCCAATGTTGACAATTTTACATGAGCTACGATTCCAAAAGATTAAAGAGAAATTCAGTTGAGATGAAAACATGAAACAAATCGATTGTTGGAATTATGGCTGCCAAATTGTATTTTGGGTGTGAGCTACAGAGAGAAGGGCTTCGAGCTTTAATAAAAATGTTTAAATTTTAAAACCAGAATTTTCCTAGAGGTCCACATTTTCTCTCCAACCAATTCAATTTGGATAAAGAGCAAATAAAGAGGAAAATGGTGGGTGGACGTCCATTTTTTTTTTTGTTAAGTTAAGTTGCGTGAGTAAAGTCTGGTTCTAATTTTGTCAAAACCTTAAGGTGCGTAGTGCGTATCCATTTGCGAGTAAAATGACTCTCAAACAGCTCTCGAGAGTAAAACTCACAAGTGGATAGGACCATGAAATAAACTTACAGAGGAGTAGGCAGCTATCTGAGAGACACTTAGGAGAGTTTTGTGGTGAAGTTACTCTCAAATAGAAACGTACCTCTATCATATTTTAAAACCCTTTTTCTAAAAGGGAGGGTTTGTTTCTTTTGCGAAAAGACCTACAGACAAAAAAGATATTTATGTAAATCAAAACCCGAAGCCGATTAAGAGTAATCTCCATAAGCATACGGCCCTGTGTGGGGGTGGAGAAAAACCAATTGAAGATGAGGAAACAGTAGTAGTTCAGTGTTCAGTTTGCATAAATGACACTTGAATGCTCCTCGATGGTCCCGGTGACCTAGCCTCTGGAACTTGTAACGGAATTTCGTAAAACCTCATTCAATCTACTTGTAACCATGAGATAAAAAGGAAGGGAGAGAGGTAGATAGATAAAAAGAGAAGTAGCGGACGTAGTGTATTTGTCCATCTCGACAATATTATGAAGGACAAATATAGGAAAAGAAATGAAGCAGTTACAGCAACAACCCCTTCTATTTCATCACCAAAAGGGGGTGGGGGTGGTTTTCATACCTTTGCATCAAGAGAGTTTTTGTTTGGACCGTGTTACAATAACGAACCCAAGTGACATCTGTATGCAAACTTGTTCAACATTGATTATGCATCATTTCAGGAGGAAAGCCATCGAGAGAGGAAAGCAGAGGGAAGGAGGAAGTGAATGAGAGAGGATAGGAGCTGATTGGCAAAGAAGATACACAAACCCGCCACAAGTGGATCTAGGTTCTTTTTGTATGTTATTGCAGGACCTGTGTGATGTGCTCGCTCCCATGTAAATTATGCACATATTTTGTTATCCTTCAAAAAATAAAGGACACACTTTCGTTGGCTCGTTCATTCGTTCGTCAATGCACGAGCAGAGCACTGGAAAAATATTTATTTTCAGCCGAAAAATAAACATAAATCACAGAGGCATGCAGAATACCGAGCAACGAACACTCTATATATGGCTGATGGCTATACGAAGGACACGCGAAAAGGCTTCTCGCGATGTTGATGGTAGTTTCCATATACATCAGGATAAGCGCTCTACACTGATTGGACCTAATGGACCTTGTGAGACGCACGTGCACACATACACAGGAGGAACCTTTTGCTTATACCCTATCTCCCACACCCCTACCCCCATTCTCCATCATCCACTTCCCCAACATGAGTTATTTATTTTAAACGTTGTGACAGTGATAAAGCATGGCTGCCCAAGCCCAAACTGAGCCTTGCATCTGAATCTGAAGCCTCCATGATATTTATGTTATTGATGGCGCAAAATAAAAAGTCAATGGCAACGGCATATGTTGTGGAATCTGTCAATAATGTCCCCAATAGGGTGTGGGAAGAAATGGCTTTGTTGGCTGTCACTGTGATGGTGGAATGGAGAGTGGGAGTCCTGTCCCACGAAATGAAGAGCCAGCCGGGAGGAAAGAGAAACAACTATTCGACCAGTGATTGCTTGTTGATGATGGCCGATTGGTAAATTTGCAAAACCCTTCAGATGGACGAAGCTTGAGCAAGTTTACATAGTTAGCGAGTTTGGTTTGACAACAACTACCATTCTACCCTCCCCACCATCACCATCACTCTGACAAGAGTTAATAGCGGTTGTCTGTCATTCGCTTGATGATAGTTCATCGTAATGAGGTTACTGCTGTTTGTTTAAGCAAGCATCTATATTGGAAATAGAAATGGAGAAAGCTACCACTAGCTCAAAAAAAAAATAACTCGAACAGTTGGTAGGTAGATAAATAATAGCGCCGAACTAGAATTTTTGTGTTGGACGAAGGCAAACAGTTTTCCGCAATTAGATTTCGGATTTACATAGCATTTGTCAGTTTTGTCAAAGATTACCATATGATGGAGTGTGCAAAAGTTTTTTTTCTATTTTTTTTTTTTTTTGCTGTCACATCGGTTACAGAAGTTTCAGTTGATTACAGGAAATCAATTTTTGGAACTAGGTCAATTGACGAAGTGATGTAATTTCAATTTTTGATGATTTCATGGCAAATAAAGTTTTTTTTTTGTTTCTAAATTTGTGACCAATTTGGTTTAGGAAGAAAAAACCCGAACCTTTCAAATTTAAGTTTAAAATAAAAGTAAAATTTGGGGCTCATCAAAGGTTAAAAAAGTTTAAGTGAAGATAGTTAAATCTTTTTAGCAGTAGCCTATCGATTCGGACTGTTTGTTCCAACGCTTATTTTGATATTTTGTCAGACAGAAGTTGTGAAGGACACGGGATTTGATTAAATTTTTCAAATTTAGGACTTCAAACTTTGAGCCTGGCTTATCGTTGAAATGCAAAAAACTTCAAATTGGGAGATTTATTGCACATTCCTAGCATACTTGGTTGCTGAGATGTACGATGTGATCTGCTAATTTCACAGTGAAATTAGCAGGTCACTCGATTGCACCTTTATTTAGCGAACTGCAAAATCGGGAATAGAAATGCAAAAAAATGCCAAAAAAAACTGCAATTTCCTGTCAAAGACCCATTTGCTTGGGTGAAAGATGCCCTGCTAACTTTACATACGTTAAAATGAGATTCAAGAACCATAAGTCCATACTTTCCTCTTTAAACATTCTGATTTCTTCAATTCTTGGCAAAACGAAGTAAACGTCATTTGAAAAAAAAAATGGATCGTGACAATTTTATGTTTGAATGCGGAATTCATGCTATGGTAGACAAAATAGCATAGATAACTAGATAATCAAGCTTCTTAAGACTTTGGCGACTCCAGCGATTTCAATATTCACACCGGAAAGAACTTTTTTGACGATGAAACGTGTTAAAACTTACCTAAGGAGTTCTATATGAGAAGATAGATAGGTGGGGTTGGGTTAATGCCAATTCATCGATAAATTGAGACAAACATTGAGGAAGTAATCTTATAGGAAGTATTTCTTATGGAAGTGAGTCTTACGCAAACAAAATTTTTGACGTTTAAAGCGTAGTTCACAGTTCCCATGCGAAAAAAAATCAAAATTTTCAAAACGATTTTCCATCTATTCTGTGCACCAAATTGAATAATATTCAAGTCGAAAAACATATGCCTTGGCCTTAGCCACCCATTGAGTCATTAATTTACCCCAAATTAATAAACTATAGGCCTTAAAATGGAAAATAATTATTTTTGGATGCAAAAACTATTTGCATGCAAATAATGCCTAGAGCTGAATATGTATTTTTTTTTGGAAGTGTAAACCGACCATCGAAAAAAAAAAAATATTTTATTCACCACACTTTTTTTCGCATGTAAAACAATTGCCGGTCCATTGTTTTGCATGACATTCCATTACAGCAACATTTTTTTTGCATGAAACTGTAAACCAATAATGCAAACACTTAATTTTTGCATTTCACCGCAATTATTATTGACATGCGAGAATATTTGCATAGGTTTCTTTTTTTGCGCACGGGAACTATAAACTATAGGCTTAAAGCTTAGTTACACTTCCCATGCGAAAAAAAAAATGTTTCCAAACAATTTTTCACCTTTTCTTTGCATGATTTTGTATAATATTCAAGTCGAAAAATATTTGCTTTGGTCTAAGCCACCCATTGAGTCATTAATTTTGCCCTTAATTAATAAATTATAGGCCTAAAAATGAAAAACAATTATTTTTGGATGCAAAAACTATTTGCATGCAAATAATGCTGGGAGGTGATATACCAATATTTTTTTTTTTTTGAAGTGTAGTGGAGAGGGGGGTCGCTTAGGACAGAGACAGCTAGTGCTGTCAAATGAGTAGAATGTTACACAGTACGAATTGGGAAATTTGCTTTTCAAATTTTCAAATCCATACAAGTAAATTGTGTATGCATGAACCCATTGTACTATAAAAAGAACAGGTCTGTAACTTCTAACCTTAATTTTTCACAAATGTGATTTTGTTGAATATGTCTTAACTTTCGGCTAAATAAACAGAAAATACTATAAAAAGCTATTTTTTTTTTAAATTTCAAGATCCCTTGGGTGTAAATGGGTTAAGATTTAATATCGATTTTTTTCGGGATGTTTTGATACTATCGATAGTAATATACATCGATGTTTAACAAAAGCTTCGCTGCAAGCATGGGTTCATCATCTTTTTCTATCTGCTGAAGATCGATAGCTTCTGCAAGACTTGGCTTCCAAAATATTTTGTGCACAACTTCTTTTTTTTAAGATTATCGACCTTGCCATCAAATAGACAATAATAATAATGTAGGTATATTATAGAAGTTCTTTCGCGACCAAAACTCTTACAAGCTTTTTGCTTGCAGGGGTCGAGAGGCTGGATATGATGACATCTTTGACAAAAATACCTTTAAAATACTACAATCTTAAAATTGACTACTTTCCTTAAGGATTAAGGTATATGAAAAGTCGTTTGAATCGCACAATGTAGGTACCTTGCTGATGTTCTCACCCCATGCCCCTAGGGAAACATCGTCTTATAATATCAAAGGCAATTCACACCAAAAGACCATCTGCAGGACATTTTGCAATTAATTCCCGACTCCGTTTGCTGCAGGTTTCTTTTTATTATTGTATTTTTTTTAATGTCGTATACTCACACCCACCAAATTTATGTTATCCCGAGAAATGGCAAAAAAAAGAAAAGCTTCATTTTCCCACACAGACGACCATCAGGACCAATCAGAGAGGACACAAAATGAATTTCTCCCTACAGAAGATACTGTTTTGTTCTACGAAATCCTATTTTCTTCTATCTCTCTAATTAATTTATGGTTTCCTTTCATTGACATACGGTCGGTGGCGCAATATGGACAAAACAAGAAACAAAAAAAGAAGAAGAAAAATAAAAATAAAATATAAATCCAGAAGAAGACAATTTGTTTACCAAAAATGCAGACAAAAATGAATCCTTATTGTCCTTGAGCAGCAGCATCATCAGTGAGAAGATCATGGTTTGTTTGTGTGTATTTATATTATTCTTCTCTGCAAACGAAAAATCAATCTCTAATTTGGCGGAATGGGATGGGGGCTGATGGGCTGCTTCCCTTTTCCCATTGAAAGAGGAACAAAAAAAATCTACCAACCCCCTAGACGTAGACACAGTGTCACTGTCAAGGGTAGGTATATATAAGGATCCTGGGTGGTTTTGGATGGCAATCTCCAATATTTTTGCAGAGATTTTCATTCCACACCACACAAAGAGACCAAGAGAAATTTTTGGGAAGAGCAAAACAGGATATTAAGCATGACTGCAGGACACGACAATAAATTAAAGGCACACTCGACTTGGTTGTCGGTCTGTGCGAGATGTGGAGAAGTGGGTCCCAGCTAAAATGGAAATGGAAACGGTAGCAGCAACGGATGACACAAGCACCGCCAGATGGCGTAAACAAAATCTGCGCTGTTATACTACACCAAGCTACCGTTGTTGCTGCGGCATTAAACACATTGCGGGGGTCACAATTTTTAATTAACTTCCCAGGACGCGCAATAACCAGCTGTAAGGTATCCCTATATATACGGAGGACAAAGGCCCACTCCCACTCCAGTGTGATACAAAGGTGGATAAGGTTCGGAATTGTTGGTTCTTTGATGGGATGAAGGTAAATCTTCCTGCGCCCTTGTATAAGCTTTACCCCATTTCCGGTGAATACGACGAGCAGTTTCAGCCGAAAATTTCCATTGCGGCGCACTGCGTGTTTATCTTGCGGTCGACGATTATTTCCCTGTGTCAACACGGATAACAACAAGGATTCACATAAATGAATTACAATTACCTGGAACTGGGCTCGGAATGTTTGTACGCCAAGCGTGAATAAAATTAATGGCTTCGTGATGGCACATGAGGAGGGGGAGGGGCTATGAGCCAAGAGTTGAGTTGAGATGAGATGAGGGGTGGACATTTTAAAATTTGTTAATTTTTTGCTTCGTCCTTTATCCGCACTTTGATTATTATTATTATTTGTTGTATGACTTTTGTGTCCTTTCAAAAAGCGATTTCAGTTCTTCTTTTCCTTCCTGGAGGGTATACAATTGGCTATAGGTACTTTATCCCCAAGTTTTAAGAACTGATGAAACGGACAAAAAGGAAGGACTGCAAAACAATTAAAATTATGTGCTGAGATAAGGATATTCTTTGCGTTGGTGCCTACCCAAAATGTATGTCAATTTTAATTTGAATATTTCCACGGGGATAAGTTAGGAGAGCACATACCCCTTAAATCACCACAATTAAACATAAAAGATAAAAGTTATAAAAATACAGAAAAACCTTTACGTCAATTGTGACATTTCATATCCTTAAAATCCATCATCCATAGCCAAAACCCAATCGTATGCATTTGTTATAAGGTCAGGAGACTCCATGGAGGATAACGTTATTCAGTTTATTTTAGACTCTCTCTGTGTGACAAGAGGAATGAATAATTCTGCACGAAATCACGTACGGCATCAAACTGTCTGATTTTGGGAACCTTTATTTCATACTCTACATATACATTGGTATGACATGTGCGTGTGCGAGTGTGTGTGATGTGTATGTGCGTTGGTACAAATATTTTGATAGCATGGAACATGGGTAAGAAAACGGTTTTGTATATCCCCATAGATAAACAAAATGAAAAATGTCAAACGTGATAGGCTTTCATACGGATTCCAAACGATACACACAAATACCAAATGGTTTGTTGCAGTAAATATTTTGTACTTAGGTACAGTCAACATTATTTGACTTAATCTAAATCTCTAAACAGAGTTGGGTATTTTTGCAGAATGACGTAGACCTAGGCCTATGTATATTTCTAATGGAATGATTCAAAAACAAATGGTTTTGGAAGACAATGAAACAATTCGAAAACTACTTTTTGTGTTTACTATTAAAAGCATTTTGGAAATGTCTTTTACTGAGACTCGTATACAAAATGAATTGGTGTATTATTGTTCATTCATCAGTTAGGTATATCGACAACGATTGAGTTAAAAATGTTCTCTTTTCAATGCATTCATAGGAAATAGTTAATTTAGCAAGTGAATGAGGAAGATTTAAAAGGCTCTCCACAAACGATTGTGTTCCAACGAATAGCTTCAAACGAGAGTTTCAAAGAGGTACCAAAAAAATATATTTTTTAATTTGTATCTTTTGAGTGTATGTGACGAGAATAGAAGCATTGTATATAAACATTGTATATACAATGATAGAAGTGCTCCGAAAAACAGTCAGTTACAATTTTACCTTTTTACCTCTTTTTTAAGTCCTATATCTTGGGAACCACTAACACTATGAGGAGTAGAAATTTGATAAGACGCCCGTGCACTGAAGATAGAGAGCGATACAAATCAGCTGAGTTGATTGCTTTAAAAAAAAGGCTGATGTCTTTTTTGCGTGATGATTCTGAAGCATTTTCTACCGTGAAGATATCTCAAGAAGTGAAAAACTGAATTATTTCTGTCTAAAAATGTTCCCTAGAAATATGCCAGCCAACAATGGACAATTTTTATACAAAAAGAAGAATTATTTCTTAGATCTTTTTTCCTATTAGGCGTGTTCAGGAAAATGGCTCAGCGTCAAAAACTGAGCAATCGAATACAATTCTGAAGAATCCTGTTCACGAGACTGAGATTGCTGAGGGCTCTGAGATAGTGAGATCTCATTTTCCTGAACATGCCTATTGATTCATCAAAATGTTCAAATAATAACGTCTGTCTCCCAAGCGGTATGCTATGAGCAGGAATTACCCGCCATCTTTATGTCAACTAAAATGTGAGGCTCCTCATAAAGCCTAAAAGTATACTACAAAAATTGAAGGTGGGTAAATACATCTTCAATCTTTCTAGTATCATTGCATACCTTGATGCTTTTAAACCTTTTTTTTAGTGGCTTTGGAAAGTATTACCATTTTTGTAGATCAATAAATTTTAACAATCTTTAAAAAAAAAACAAGATTTACGATGAAATACCCGATATTCTTAGCACTTGCGGTCAAAGTCCTGTCAAAACAATTTGAATTTCAAAAACGGTCCAATGTCACGCTTGTGAAAATTATTTTATTTTCAAAATAATATTTTGAATATCTAAGGAATTATCATATGTCTCGTTCTTTAAAAAGAAATTTTCAAAAAAAACATTCGAAATTTTGGCTCCTACGTCGAATGATGCGTTTTTTTAGTGATGTAGGGATATACTTAGGTACAATTTCATTTTTCTCGGAATTAACCCTTGTGGACTTAAGCCATGTTGTGTCCCACAGGCCACAGCCGTCCCACACAGAGGCGGACTAAGACGCAGTGGCACCCGGGGCGGTAAAGCAAGCTTACATCCCTTAAGAAATAAAAAAAAACACGAACAAACATTTTATTTAAAGGTGTTTTCGAGCTTTTAACGCACTGAATGTTTCGATTAAGTAATTAAAGTCTATATTTTTTGTGTGCTCCTTTTTCGTATAACCAGATTAGTCAACCTATTTTGGCTCATTGTTGATCTTAAATAAGTCTTAATTAATTTCAATTTAAAAAAAAACTTCGTTCACATGATGCCACTAAGACGCAAATTGTTAATAATGCCAATAACAGACTCGGTAACTAGACCAAAAACAAAAAGTTCCACTACTTGTTAAGTGGAGTGAAGCATAAAAATTCAAAGGCTGTCCAAATTTTAGCATCTTTTAGATTTATATTTACAGTTGCCATGTGACGTATTTGCCCACAGGGTTGCCATAACGGGCTCTTTATCGCCAATTGGGCTTCTCGAACTTTTCACTCGCTCCTTCGAATTGTGATTTGAGATAAATCCTAAATTGGGCTAGTTATAATTATAATCAGTGTTGCCGCTGAGGAATTTGAAAACGTCGCATAAAAAAGGGTCACGAGGAAAAAAAAGTCGCACTAAGAAATTTTTTGATAAATAACAAAAACAATCAGAAAACGTATAAATTGCGAAAAAAGTGAACTATTTTTTTTTTTTTAAGATTTCTTTCATAAAAAATTGACCACAGCAAAGCTGCTGTTCAAGCTGCTTGGGACTTATAGGAACTTTAAAAATGTTATTTGCCATTTTATTACAGAAAAAACTATAGAAAAAAAGCATGAAATATTCCATTTGAAAAAAATTTGATCAAAATCTTTGGAGCCGTTAATAAGAAAATAAAAGTCATTTGTGTCCCCCTTTCCACGTTTTCAGTTTTAGGGGACGAAATCGCTTTTGAGATATGAAATATTGGGACAATCCGAATGGGGGACGTATGGGTATCCCTACGTTAGAGCCTTTTTTGAGATATGCAAGTTTTTCCTTAACGGTTGTATGACAAGTACCGTTATTTTGAACCAAAACCTCTGGGGAATCACCAAAAAATCTTAACTTTCAGTGGTTTAACTATGTTCATGCAGAAAATAGAAAAATCGAATTGGATTTTCAAGATAGAGGTAGCAAGTTTTGAATCAATTGCACTGACCGTGTGCGAACCCGATGAACCAAGCCGATTTCAAATCATATATAAATGTTTTCTTCATATAAATGGAAAATTGGAAAGTTCTTTTTTAAGAACAAATCCAGGAACTTAACCTTGTCCATGCAATTTTCTAGAGATGGGGTCAGAAAAGTCGCAAGATTTATAAAAAAGGGTAAAAAGAGCTAGTTTTTTAAAAAGTCGTCTCATGGGTCGCATGAGGCAATAAAAGGGGTAAAAATGCGACTAAAGGCGCACAGCGGCAACCGTGATAATAATTATAAATTTATGTAGAAAATCATCTCTTTGTTATTTTCTATTTTACCTTGACGAGAACATTAACTTTTGATAAATCTATTTTGAATGAGCCTTCTTTCATTTCAATATTTCCTGTACCCACACTCTTAACTTTAACCAGTTGATTCAGTTTGCAAACTGTACATCTACGAAACAAATTGATAATTTGGGACCAGAGATTACTTACTTTTACTTTACTTTAGATGGCGCTTACAGTCCAGGGTGGACTACGGCCTCAACCAACAAGCCTCTCCAGCCAGCTCGGTCCCTAGCTAGCTGCCTCCAGTTACGCACTCCAAGTTGGTTGAGGTCGTTCTCCACTTGTGTGCGCCCCCTAAGGTGGGGTCTTCCTCTGCTGCGTAGACCATCAGGGGTAGATTCGAAGACTCGTCGGGCTGGTGCGTCGGTGTCCATACGCTCCACGTGTCCCAGCCATCTCAGCCGCTGTATTTTCAGCTTTTTGACTAGGTCGACGTCGCTGAAAAGCCCAGACCAGAGATTATAAATAAATAATTGATAATCTCTGATTGGGACCCTTGAAACAATATGTTGAGATCGAACCAGAATTCAGTTGACTAGAAAATGCTGTAAAAACTCATCAAGTGACTTAAAAAAAACGACATTTTAGAAATAGTTTGCAGGTTTTAATTGAATTTTGTAAACACTGTACATTAGGGTGGTCCTTAAAAAGGGCATTGTTTTTATTTCAAATCACGCTTCTCAAATAAAAAATTCTTTAAAATTTTATTTTACCGTTACCCAGGTCCCAAAACGAAAGAAATTTTGTATGGAAAACACTTGTAAAATGTTCAATCAAATTTTAAATTTTACAACTTTGGTAAAATTTTGTAGAAAAATTAAAATTTTAAACGAATAATTTTAATTTACTAATTTTTGTGCATCATATTTGAGTGGGGATATCTTCGGCTCTAAGATTTTAAAAATTGAGCTCCACTCGTCTTAAAAATCTGGCAACACTGTTCGCCCGATGTCCAATATGATATCTGCTGTTGTGTCTGTTAGTTCTGTAACTGTCGGGGTCAGCATTGGAACAACAGCAGGCAGTTCTTCTTCCGTTCCGTACAGCAATATCATTGTATATCCAATCTATAGTATTCTCATGAAACACGATTTTGTAGGTAGACATTTGGTCGATAGGTTCGCTGTGATCGCCTTACCGAGATCCCTTAACAAAAATTAGTATTACATTTGGACGCATAGATGGCCATGAGCTTTTTTTCTTCATGAGAATACTAAAGAATTTATATAGGCAATATTTTCGGCTGAAGAGCTTAGAAAACGGATGCAATGTCTTCCATGGCCTTAGACCGATGAATAAGTTCAGTGTAAAATATATCCTGACATTCTAACAAGGATTTCCCAACGTCAATCCAGCATCTTGAGCCTTTCGCCTTTTCTTTTCTTCGCTTTTGTTCTTTCCCGCCTTTCAATTAGAATTTCTAGCTCAGTAAATGGTTCTTTTCACGGTTTAATCATAGAGTTATATGCGATAAAAGGCACGTATTTTTATTTGAAAACGAAACGAAGAAAACTACTTAGAATAGTAAAGTGGGGGCATTTGCAAAAATGCCATTTCGGGCGCTGTTCTCGCAAACCCCAAAAAAGTAATTTAAGAAGAAGGCTGACAACAAAATAATGATTTCTCGGAGATGAATGCAGGAATTTGAAAGATTGAAAAAATGTTTTGAAGGAAAATGTTCATACTTCAGAATGACCATACACATATATTCGAAAAAAAATTACCTCGAAAAAAAAATAATATAGATAACCCCAAATTTGCCTACAGTTTTTTCAATTCTTTTGGTTCAAATATGTCAAAAAGGCGAAGTTAAGTGAAGTGAAATATCGAGTGGATATTCGGAAACTGTCAATTTCAACAAGCGCTTGAGTCGGAGATAAAAATCTTAAACGGAGATTTGTTCCAAATTCTGTACATACTTTCAATTGTTTTTAGATTTAATTAACCTACGAATAATTGATAGTTTTCGAGTCATAAGTGAAAAACCCACACAAAAATTGAGTTTTTAGCATTTGTTTACATGTTGCATCACGAAAATTTAGTTGCAAGTCACAAATTCGGATTTAGCACCCCTGAAAACATTAAGCCGGGAAAAAATCAAAACTACCCCACAATTTAGTTGCTAAAAAATAATTTTGTAGGCTTTTAGGTTTCAGGTTGCATTTGAAAGACCTTAGGTCTTACAGGCATATAGTAAAAATATTATTATTATTATTATTATTAAGAGAAGATCCTGCTTTCTCACGGTGTTCAGGCACACTCTCCGCTACGGTTGCAATATTCTTTTCCACAACGGTATGAATGTCAGGTCTATTCCGGCAGATATTACCCACTGAGACTCAAATTTGCGGATAATTTTGACAATGGTGGACTCGAAAGGTCGTAAAATCGACTAAGCACCATATGTGTCTCTAAGTGCACGAAAAATATGTTTACACAGAACACTAATTTTCGTAAACCTTACTTTTCAATCAATACTTAAGACTTCAAAACAAAGCTCTTCACCAAAATTCACTTATGTGTGTCAGAGTTTGTTCGTAATGTTTCCATATTTTCGTCTAAGTAATTTTTTTGGGCTACAGTGAATTGCGCAAAATAATTTCTATCAAAATCTATAAAATCCTTTGACGAGATGAGAAAAGCGTAAGGAACAAAGGCGTCGCATGTACAGGAATCCCTAAATAGTAATAAATTAATAAATCATTATTTCTGTTTTTAACAAATAGGTAATATTATTGAGTTAGTGAAGTTATTTTCAGTAATCCAGGATTTTCTTTAGTGAAATCTCCTAAGCATTAAGTGAAAACAAACTGTGTGAAAAAATAGACAATTCACTTAATGTAAATGACAGTGTCTAAATTCTATTACAATAACTATTAGTAAATGCCTTATTTGTTGGGTAAAAAATGCCACATAAAGGAATAATTTTTGACAAATTAAAAAAAAAAAAAAAATGTTTAAATTTTGAACTGCTCCCACTTGGAACAATTCTGCAAACGCCTATGGTTGGTAGTTGGTATAGAAAAATAAACGAATATCCTGTCTCTATACAAAACAGTATGGAAGTGCGGTGGATGATGATGGTGATGCTTCCAATCAAATGAATTTTTCATGACATCTCACATAAGAGAGTGTATGTGTATAATAGCATCAAAGTATAGATAGCGCTCACTGTATTCCATATAGAAAATCCTGCCAAGCGTGTACCATAACATCATACCGATTTATATAAAATCTATCTAAGGACCAAAAGCGAAATAATGTTGTGCACTCAATTTAAAAGAATTTTCACAATAAATTTCTATAAAATATTTATTTTGCTTTTCATTTTGCACTCGCAAAATGAAATAATAATGGCTCGACCCCCCCAAAGGGGAGCGATTCATTCCAAATCGACATTCGCATCCGGTGCGATGCGGTGCGGTCCTGGGTATAGTACCGTTTGCGGCACTCAATACTCATATAAAGCCATTCAGAATCAAACAGCGTATAGATCCTGCAAAGGCACGAATGAGTGTGGTTTTAGGATGGTAAATGGCATCCGCATAAATATATTTATACATTTTTATATTTTTGTTTTTGTACATTTTGCTTTGCTCCAAAAATATCCAAAAGTACCTATATACATACATAGAAAAAAAATCTGGAATGGGAAGAATGATTGAATGAAATGCATCTCTCCATTACCCGATGTTGCCTGGGTGAAAATCCCTAAAACGCAAAAAAATAAATCCCACAAATAAATACTATACATTCAAGCCAAAAATTGAATATAGAAAGTAGAGATAGGATGAAGGAAAATAAGGGGGGGGGGGGTGATGGTGGCAAATATGGAGGGTGGGCGAGGGTGGGCGACACCTTATAAAACATTCATGACGAATTGCGAAATGTACATGTGATTTAAGGGCAGGGTTTCATCCAGAAAAATGGATTATCCCAACAAAAAATAGAATGTTAAATCCACAAAAAATGGAGGGGGGGAGGGGAGGTAGGTCATGGCACAAGCTGGATAACAATAACATGATATCCATACATATGCTGATGTGATGAGAATACTTTTGGCTCTAGATTCAGCTGGATTTGTTTTTATATGCTAAGCTTCAATGCTTTTACTATCATATAATATGGCTTACTGAATGGAACCACATTATTAAGTTACTGGGCAACCATGTTGTCATAATAAAAGATTTAATATAAGATTTGTTGGTTAGTCAAAGCATATTGTCGATTCAATGGTAAAACTCAGTAGCCAAGTACCAAAAACAACATTTTGACGAAAATGATACTCAAACATAGATTTTGAATCAAAAATGTTGCATTTCGCAAGGCTCTATAAGGATCGAGCAACGCTTGCTCAAAGGAATGAGAGATATTTACTGCACTAAAAGCATCTCCACTTCCTGGTTCCAACTCACAAAGTTAAAGTTTAACCATGATTTCATAGCGGTTTTCTATTCACCGCACTAATTTGAACGGTTTTGTTCTTCGCGCATGCGGTACATAGTGGTCCGTTTGTAGAATTTCGGTGACAAAAATCATTTCCAACGCCAATACTTGGTAGACATTGTGATGCTTTTTTAGTTTGCAGCTGAGGTAGGCCAGCGGGGTCCAGGGTTTAACCGTAGAAAGCAAGGAAAGCTAGGTTTGAGTAAGATTTGGAACTCCAATTAAATATATTTTTCTTTTTTTTTCTTTTGTTATTCTTAACACGGTATTCTTATGAATTTAATATTTTCTTACTTTACAGAATATTATTACTTATGCTAACATGGTATTTCATATAATTGAGACAATTATTAATTTTCTTAAAATAAAATAACACAGTACTTCGTATAACAAGGTGGAAAAGGTTCACTGGTCTGTTCGAAACTCAAGGCAGCGTAGATTGGGACGTACTCCCTAGCACTTGAAACAAACGGCAGAACAAAATTACAGTCGGCGGAGCAGCGAAGGAACGGGCTTGCTAGTCTGACCGAAGATCAAGGCAGCGTAGATTGGGACGTACTCCCTACCACTTGAAGCAAACGGCAGAACAAAATTATAGTCGGCGGAGCAGCGAAGGAACGGGTTCGCTAGTCTAACCGAAGCTCAAGGCAGCGTAGATTGGGACGTACTCCCTAGCACTTGAAGCAAACGGCAGACAAAAATTATAATCGGCGGAGCAGCGAGGGAACGGGTTCGCTAGTCTAACCAAAGCTCAAGGCAGCGTAGATTGGGACGTACTCCCTAGCACTTGAAGCAAACGGCAGAACAAAATTTGTAAAGAGACGGACGGGGGGAATATTTCACGGCGTAAGCCAAAAAGTTTTGAAGCTTCTAACTGGTACACAAAAGTAGCCAGCAGCGTACCTCTTTATTAGTGTGATTAATAAAAGCGAGATCTTTCTATGGCAAGAAGAATCTTATTTTTGGTGGATTTCCCACCCTTACTAGTCAACTTTGCTGGCATAACCAACTGTGGACTGTAAACTGATAAATAAACATCGTTTGTTGACGTAACCCACTGCCATCAGATTACCTCCTTTGAAAACCGCATGGGCGCTTTAGGGTATGAATTGCTTGGCGGCAATTAGGTACTAGTTGCTGACGTGCGTCGTAGTAAGCGGCAGGTTGTATCCTCTGTTGTACTTTGTATGGGGGCCTCGTTCGTATGCAATACTTGTTTATTGCTTCAGCTGGTAAGTTGGTGTAATGGAATCCAGTTGTTTTGCTTTCCTTGTGGGGTGGTGCGGGTGATTTTAGGATTATAAAGTATGTGACTTCGTTACAAAACTAATAAAATTTGGTTGTCCTGTTGTTCTGGCATGTTATTTTTATTCTGTATTATTTGATAAATTATCATGGAAAGAGTCATACCGCAACATGTCCAAATTATTCAGCTGTACTTACCTACAATTTGAAGCCAGGGCAAACATTTTTAGGGGGGTGAAAGTGGGCTAAAGTATTTTTTCCTAGTTTTTTGGAAACCATCACAATAGATTTAGAAAAAACGTTCAAAAGCTTCATATAGTGACGCAAAGAAGGAAAGGAAGACAACCATTTTTGAAAAGTAGGGTCATTTGTTTTTTGTCAAGTTTAATCAAGGTCCCGAAACCTGAAAAGGCTTTGGTAGTGGCAATCTAGACAAGGAAAATTTGTCAAATACTCGTGAGGCCCTCGCTAGTAAAAACTTGTCGGATAGGTCTTGTTATCCCATCACAAATATCCCAATATGACAAAAACAACAAAAAAAATATATTTTATACCCATCATGTATATAATTTTTCATTTCCAACATTACGGAACTTAATTGCGACTAGCAATCAGAAAATCGCAGGATCGAATCCCAGTAAAGACATCTTTTTTTTGTCTCTCGAGGCAAACGGTTGCTTAACTGGTGAGCCCTAGAGAAAATCGATAGTTACCCTTGCTTGAGCCTTTGTTAGGGTCAATGTTAAACTTTCTAGTGCCCCGTTAAAAACAAGATTGTTTTCCAGGTACGTTTTAAAATAAATAGCTCATAAAATTCAACGCAAAAAAGATTATGACATTTTTCATTTCACAGGAGGAATAGATTTTGATTTTGTTGAACTTCAATGAAATATAAAATAACTTTAATTTTCTTTGAGAAATATAAGAAACAATTTATTATGTCCTTCGTCGAAACCAAAGAAACATATTTTTACCTTGGACATGCCAACAACAAAGTTTTCACAAAACTTTCGAGAAAGCTATGTACATTAGGGTGGTCGTTATAATGGTTTTTTTTGAGTTTTGTTATTTGGATGGGTCTAAATCAGCTCTAAATGAAGAAAGAAAAATTCCCTATTTTTTTTAGATTTTTATTTTCATTCCCTATAGTCGCTGTAGGAGTAAATTAAATTTCCCCCTTTTTTTTGGAAATTCGCGTAAGATCTGCCGAAACATTCAGAGCATGTTGGTGAGAAGAAGACAAGAAAAAAATCCTACTGGAGAGGGGTAATATCTAAAATTTAATAAAATAATTGTATAAAATAGAAAAAAATAATTAAAAAACAATGGCAACACTTGCAGTAATGTTTTGTAGCTTTTTGAAAAGCCAGAAGTCCATTTTTATAGTTGGTTATTAAATAAAGTTCTTTGAATAAACAATTTCAGGAAAATCTGTAAATAATAAAAAAATAATTATAATAATTTTTCTTCAAAATGTTGAGTTTAAAACAATATTTTGCCAAAACCGTTCACCAAAAAAACTTAATTTAAAAACAAGCCGCAAGAAAAGACTTCTGGCTTTCCAAAAAGCTACAAAACATTACTGTAAGTATTGCCGTTGTTTTTTTATTAATTTGTTTGTATTTTATGCAAATATTTTATTAAATTTCCCCTCCCGTCCAAGCGGGGGGAGACTTACCCCCCTCCGGTAGGATTTTTTTCTTGTCTAGATCCCACCTACATGCTCTGAATTTTTTTGGCAGATCTTACGTGAATTCACTAGTATACAAAAAAAAGGGGAAATTTAATTTACCCCTACCTACAGAGACTATAGGGGATGAAAACAAAAATCTGAAAAAATTAGGAAATTTTTTTTTCTTCACTTAGAGCCAATTTGGGCCCATCCGGGATGACCTTTTTTTAACGACCACCCTAATGTACATACATATGTATGTAGATACCTAAATATTAAAAATAATATTTTTTCTCAGTGCCCAACTATTGAACCCATGATTCCAATTTTGTACATAAAAACACACGGATGAAATGAAAAATTTGTAGCCCAACAAAAGGCAATATAAAAAAGCAATTTAATAAAGAAGTGACCTTGGGCACTTCCAACCCCCAAAAATCCGCTAAAGAAAATTGTCAACACCAAAAAGAAAATGTGTGACATTTAAATTTGTATTTTTGTCAAAACATCATAAATATTTAAATAAAAAAAAAAGACTAGCAATCCAATTTTCTTTTGATTTTATTTGTATATGGTGTAGCCAAGAAAATATTCCTCGTAAACGTGGTTAGACTTTCCCAAGAATAAGAACATTAGGTATCAACTTATGTATAGGTAAGTAAGTTCCTTACAACAAATCTTTTCGATGAACTTACCTACTCAATTTAAATAAAATCTGTATTTCCTTGTCAAAGAAGAAAAAAAATAACACCGTAAGACTTCATAAAAAATAATCCCTAACCTCGGCATAAACAAGCCTGCCACCTGTCAAATTGTCAACGTGCATAGCCTATTTACATTAGCATTCTTCCTGAGCACTTCTTACAATCGGTTGAAGGACGAAAGAAAAAAGGTAGATCCTGACACCACAAAATATAAATTTATCCTGACCGTGGTGCGTGTTTAAAATAATGTTTTTGTGGTTAGTTAAGGGCACAAAGGCCAACCAAAACCCTATTATCTCTTATGACAGTAGTCTCCATCATCTCCATCACATCGCATATCGGTTCAAAAAAACATTCACAAACAAAACAAAAAACAGGCAAAATAAACACAACACCAACAAATTATTCACTTCGCGTATCTTTCGCAATGAATTTCTTCACTTCAACCGACAAAAAAAAAGAAGAAGCAAAAAACATCGTCGGACTTTGTTGATGGCAGCAGAGCGCTTTAGAAGAGCACAATAACAGGAAAAACGAATAACAAAAATCTAAAGGATATGTCATAAAATATAATTCCCGTTGAAATGCGATGACAGGATTTCAACGTTTCACAGCCATTTTCTTTTGACTACAGTTATATATGTTTGTTCTTCTTAGCCATTCTCTATCTCTATCTCGCTATGATGGCTGTGAATATTTAGAGTTTTTAAAGAAGACACAGTCAACAAAAAGAATAACACAGACATTCACTTTTCTTTGTATGAAATTTTAATGAAACACCCTGTGTTTTTTGCCCTGCAAAGGAAAAAATTTCACACACAAAAAATTCCGAGCTACATCACAACAAAGTGGCTAGGAAAGCGAAAAAAAATCCGTCTTTTATTCCCGGATGCCCATAAATTATTCAAATGAACTTCGTTTTCCCGCCACCCAAGAAAAAGAAGATCGTTGAAACGGTAAAAAATAAATAAAAAGAAAAAAACTAAATGAAATGAACAAAACAGGAAACCTCAGTGACTTGGAATGGAATTTATGTTATTCGCCATTTTTTTTATAAACGCGCAGCCTTTAATAACGGAAAAACAGACAAAACGAATAAGAATGATGATTACCCATCACTATGCAGCTCAGACTGTCTGACCCAATCAGAACCAATTCGGATTCGGATGCGGATCTTTTGTGCGACATTTATACCCAATTGTCGAGTTCTTCTCATCTTTTTGTTATTCAATATAAATAATTCGCTTTGTTTTTTGCAACGACCTCTTCTCAGCACCGTAGACGCGTCACGATGCCGACAATAACAATGGGAAGAAGGACTATTTTGCGGTAGAAAATTGAATTTGGAAAGCAGAAAATTATGACAAAATGTCATTCATTTGATTTGTTCCCACTGAGGTTTACCGTATTTTCTTTTTTCATCTTCTTTCAGAATTTTCATTTTGTCGGCAGCGGTGTTCAGTCTTCTTCAGTGGACAAATGCGTCAAACTTACCCTCGCACTTTTGTGCATTTATTTATTCATAAAACAAAATACTATAATGTCAAAGAAAGGAAATTGGTCCTTTGCTGCTATGTAATGAAATGACAAACAATCTTTTATTTATTTTTTGTTCAAGTTTCTATTAGAAAAGATATTTTGTTAATTTAAAATTTCAATTTCAATTGCGAGAAGGAAACGATTGGTACTTCCGTTGGTTTGTGTCTTAGCACGGGCGGCAGCGCGTCGGTCATTTTTGTTTATTTCCCCGTTTAATGTCGCAAAGTATGCAATGAAATTATAGTAGTTTTCTTTGAAATCACTGCTTGTACAGTAAGCAACGAAATTATAGTAACAAATTTATTTAATTTGGAAAAATTGTTTGATATTTTATTTTGATACAAAAATAATACGAATTACATACAATTGAAATTATGAATGAATGAAAAGTTAAAAGATACAATTAATGTTATAAAAATGATGACGTTGACAAAAAAAAAATGGATCAAGAAAAAGTCATTTATTCAGCTGGCTTAGTTTCAGCTGCGGGTGTAGATCCTTCAGGGAAACCCATAAAAAAGTCAGCAATACGTCCGGCTTCACGAAGTCCGCTTAAAAATGCACCATGGACGGTAGCTGGATAGTTACGGATAGTATGCTCACCTGAAAAGAAATAAAATATATAGGTTTAATGGAAAAAATTGTTTTTAATGCAATCATTGTAGTAAAATTTTGTATTGTAAGGCAACCAGGTGCGAGAGGTTTATTGTGTCGGCTTAGATTGTAAAGCAGCTAACTCCTATTTTGCATTTTTTACAAAAAAAAAAAAAAAAAAAATACTCCAAAAAAAGTGTTGTTATTGTTTGAATATACAAAAACTCTGAGTATTTTCTTATTCATTATTACAAATTGCAGTGAAATCGAAAAGCTTTGATTGATTTTTGTATTTATTGGGAATTTTTGAAGGGATCTATAGTAATAAAAAAAAAATGTCGAGTTAGCTGTTTTTCACTCTAAGCCGACGATAAGTGTATAAATCAAAATTTCACGATTTTTAGTACCCGCACAAGGCAACTGTAAGTTGGTGCAATTTGTTAGGTATAATATGTGAAGTTGCAGAGAATTATTTGCCTGGCCTGCGCTCTACCATAAGACCCAATGTATTTATCAGGAGCACCTAAATGATGCTTTTAAGTTGAATGTTGACTAGGGTTTCCTTCAATTAGGCGAGATCAGGGCTTTAAAATAGTCATGTTGAATGCAACAACAATTAAGTAAATACAAGTTAAGCTAAAGAAAGAAATCAAAGGGCATAATAATGCCGAGCCAAGTCCGCGGCACTACACCATTTTTACAGGAACAAACTCAGATGATTTTCAATCCCCTTCTAACTGCAGTACCAATTAAGTCAGAAACTTCAAATCCGCAGTATTTGCTGTGCTGATCAAACACAGGTGGCTCACCAAATTTCACTTTTAAGCGTTAGTAATTCCCGAGATACAGGACATCAAATATTGCAAAAACCGTAAGTGACTGACTGCTGGACTCAAGGACAGATCATCAAAATTATAGATCACTTCTTGATACCGCAGAAATTTGAAACTTCGCACAACGGTAGGCTTTGTAGTACATACAAAGGAAAAAATCAACAATCTGCAATTTTCAATTCAGAGGGTGTGGCATCCACCTACTTTCATAGAAATGCTTATAAATTATATGGAGCACTTCTATGATTGTTGTAAAATGATGAAAATTGGTAGATCGGTAGGGCTTGAGGAACTAAGGAAGCAAAAACAATCGAAAATTTGAAATTTTCCATTCAAAAGGCGAAGCATTCACCCACTTTCTTACAAAAATTATAAATGATATGGGGCACTTGCGATTGCTGTAGAACGATGAAAATCGGTAAATCATTCAATCAGTAGAAGTTGAAGTAGGTACTTAGAAAGAAAAAATTCTAAAATTTGGAATATTCCATTTAGGGGGCGTGGCATCCACCCACTTTTTCTAAAATTCTTATAAACTATAAGGAGAACTTCCGATTGTGTTAGAACGATGAAAGTTAGTAGTACGGTATGACTTGAAGAGCATACAAAGAGAAAAATAAAACATCCACTCACTTTCTCGGAATTGCTATTATCATTGAATAATTACAAATAAAAGAGGACACCGAACATTGCTCAAACGACAGTCACACCAATCAAATCCAGTGGCCGCTCATGAAGCTCTAATTTCCTTTTCAAACAATTATTGGTTTTCTTCTCGGCTAAGAGAGCCCTAAAAAAAACCTTTCATCATTTTCATGCTCTATGAAAAAAAAACATGTATTCTCTTTCTTATTCGGCAGTAAATAGTGAAATCACAGCAAAATCATCAATGTTTTAAAAAAGAGCCAAGTTTTAATATGTACAAGAAACCTGCGTAAAAAGTCAGTCAGAAAAAGTTATGAGATCTAAAATACTTGCCAAGTTTAAAGTTCATGAAGTTGAATTTCAAATATCTCAAGTAGAGAAATATCGAAACAGCTAAAAATTATGACAGAAATTTGGTATTTAATGATTACTGATACAAATTTGGTGGATTTACTTGGCAAGTTTTCTCTAAGTTACTAACTAAATAAGACTAAATTGACCAGTGAACCCACCAAATTTTAATCAGCAATCATTAAATATCAAATTTCTGTCATAATTTGGAGTTGTTTCGATATTACTATACTAAAGATATTTCATATTAAACTCCATGAACTTGGCATATATTTTTGATCTCACAGGTTTCTTGTACATATAAGAACACAGGATATTTTGAGACGATTTTGTAAGTCCATTAAAAGTTAAGAATTATTTTCTTTATGTAAAAACAGTAAATATTTTTAAGATAAAAAGTAATCTGCTAAAAAAAATCAATTCGTTTAAAAATTAGCAAACACGAAGATTTTCAAAATAAAAAAACTGTTTTTGTAAACTTTTGCATTTGCTTGGCAAAATAAAAAAATTTAGCAACCACTTAATGAGAATCACTAAACTGATGCTGTTTTATTTGTCAGTTGTAGCAGATTTTTCACCAAAACTATTATGTCCAATAACGAGTGGTTGTAAAACTATATGAAAAAGATATTACCCATGTTAAAATCGGACTTGTTAGTGATATGATTACTTTGATGAACAAAAAAGTGTAGGGCTTATACAAATATTGTTTTTTTTTTTTTTTAGTTTCTCATATAACTAGATGATTGCTGGACTTAAACAGATTAAAATTGACGGACTTTGTCATAAAAATATTGCTTTTTAATGAGGTTCCTATTTGGAAAAATGATTTCGTGTTTCGTTCCTTTTTGAAGAGTAAAAACATCCGTAGGAAAACCTGGCCTAATTTATATGCCAAAAATTGTTATAGAGGTTTTCTTTAAAAATTATTTCTTGAATATAAATCTTTAACATAAAAAAATCAATCAATTAGTATGCCAATTTTAAGTTCTAACAAACACTCACAAAATCACAAAAGAAATATCTGGAAAGTGATTTGAAGAAAATCATCCTTAAGAAGCAGTTTTTTCCTGAAAACTTCGAATAAATCACGTAATAAATTTCTGATCAAAATTGTTCAGCCGTTAACGAGAAAGTCGAATGTAAACAAAATATTGTTACAGGTACTGGATATAAGAGGCTGTGGTATTTTCTTACCAAGATGATGATTATTACGACAATACTATATCCGTGGTGTTTGGTAGAAACATGATAACATCATTTTAAAATTTGCTTCTTTACGTCCACTTCACATCGAGGTTGAGCCTACAAGTGTTTACTGATTTTCTTCATACTTATTTAAAATACTTATATATTGATATTATCTTTGAAAATAATGTCTTAAATTTGAAGAAAATCGGTTTCCCCGATTACGTTCTGGCTCAATGTAAAGTGCACGTTAAGACGAAAATTTTACAATGGAATAATCATGTTTCTCCCCAGCATCACAGATATGTATAAACGTTTTTCATTGAAATAGATAGAGTCGTCTTAGAGATAAATAACGCTAATTTACAAAATAAAACTATTTTCATTCCAAGAAACCAGGCTATCCCACTGTGATTAAAAATCGTTTGAATATACTATTAAAACTGTTATACGGGGTAAACGTTGATGGCTTTTGTGTACATTTAATTTTAGCGAAAAAGTTAAACAAATACACATTTTATGGTTTTAATTCAATCAGTTTGAAACAACTCCAATGACAGGATATAATAAAGTTAGTATAAAAATATTTGTCCCTTCCAAGGTTTTTATATTAACATTTTCTTTTATAATAATTATATTATGAAAAAAGTGTTATATTAAATCTTTTCTTGACTCACCCTGTTATTTTAAGAATGCACTCAAAAGTATGCAATAAATTTAATTTAACATGTTTGTGCTCAGGAGTATAGTTTTGGAATGTAAGAAACCGGCCTAAGAGTATGCAATGGTTTATTAATTCGATTTCTGTATTTAAAAAAATCCGAAACTGAAGGTACAGCAAAACTCGTTAGAAATTATCAATCAATTAAATATTCCTCATGACATTTTTTCAACATTCAAATTCAATCAACAAATTTCTTTTTAAGTCCATTGTCATTAGCTTGCAGTGTCCTTTCACTGGCTATACACAATATTTTCAGTAAAAAATCTGTTTCCTATTCAGTCAGGTAGGTTGCCTTCAGTGCAAATTGTGTTAATTAACATCCTATCAATACAGACTGTTGCCTTGAGCCTTCTACAGCAAAACCATTATACCCACTTTTTTCCTGTGCGCTTTAGGAGGTGCAATGCAACTACTATTCACAGCTTAATTATAATTTTTTTCCATTTAAATTGCATCAAGTGCTGAATTTCACCTTCTGCTTGGAGTTCGGAGTGTCTATCTACTCTACCTGCTCAATAAATCACTTTACATCCCCAAAGATTTTTCTCGTTCGCCGAAGATTATTAATTATCGCACCAACCAGCGCTCGCGAATGCCTGAGTATCTTGTATATCAAGCACGGGCTTTGGCTGGCTATATCACTGCAAGCCGTTGCCAAACTGTGTTGTCTCTCATTCATGGCCAAGCGCTAACAATTCCATTTTTCAACTGTCAGCAGCGTTAAGTACCCGGGATTGAGTGATTGAGCGACGACGACAACGACTATACGACGTTGATAATGATGGCTATGCCTCCAATTTAGTAGGTATAGGAGGTACACAGACATCAGACTACCATCATCTTTAAGTCCTTAAAACGTCACAATATAATAACCCCCACACCTCTTCTCTTTTGCTCGCAAACTAGATCCCTCTTCTTCGAACTTGAACTCTCACTCTTAGTGTTTGTGCGGTTTTATACTTATAGCCTTGGCTTACCTGCAAAGAATAATCTTGGCATCTCCTTGGTATCTTCATCGGGGCTAGTGCCATTAGCATTTGGTGGAATGACTGGTGCAGCGAGTAGATCATAATCGGAACCAGACGAACCAACTGAAACGAAGCTATAGGAGCCACGAGCCCAGGGATCAGCGCGCCATCTGTAAAAGAAAATAACAAAAAAAAAAGGATGCAAAAAATGTGATTGTGAGAAATTGATGCTTTATGGATACAACAAAAAAAAAGAAGAAAAGTGGTTTATTGTTGAATTGTGATGTTGTGTTGATGGTTCGCAAAGCCGCTTTTGAATCGATACTTTAATGGTTTGCAATAAGTTTGGATTTAAGAGTGATACCTATCTATACTGTTACCTATTCCTCTTTAAAAATAAAAATAAATTGAATAGGGGAAACAATAGTTTCAAATATAGGGAAAGGGTTATCTTCAATTTTCCAGAAAAATAGATTTTTGACTAAGAAATCTAGTTTTCAAATTTTTTGAACCCAAAAACATAAAAAATGATTAACAGAAGAAAAGTCTCCTTAAAAGATGACATCCAACACAATTTCATCTAATCGATTGAGCATTATGCTCTTAAGAACTTCATTCTCTTAATACGATGCAATCCAAACAAACTGCAAATTGGTTGTCATCAAGACCTCAAGGATTATATGTTTCGATTACACTACAACTGAGATGCACCACACACCACCCCTCTTAGCACACTTTATTCATACAGGAAACAGCTCTTAACATTAATCACCTACTTACCTAGTAACCACAGTTTCCTTCGGTTGTGGTACCGAAGCATTACCAAATATTCCCTTAAGCACAGCAATGCATCTACCCACTATAACATCATCCGACACATTTTCCATAATCGCAGCTGATTGTCCTGCCACTAAAGCCAGAAGCACTGGTGATTGCGAAATGCTCCAGAATAAAAAGAGTTCGCCTGAAAAAAAAAGAGATCAATAAATGAAAAAAAAAGAGAATAGCTGAAAAATTCATCATTAATAAGGATTTGTGTCAATTGAAAATGTTTGCTTATTCCCTATCCTCCTACCTTCCTCCTTTTTTTTTAACCATAGTCAAGTAGAGTCATTCATTTTCCTTTTCGTTATCTCCAAATTGAATTTGAATTTCGTAAAATTCGATTGTCGTAGAAATAGAAAATGAGAAAGAATAAAAATCTCTCAGTTTTCTAGGATAAGTGAGATGACATTAAGCTTGTAGGATAAAAAAAGAAATTACGATTCCTGCACTCTTTCCAAAGGCGTATGCAGAAGGGGGAGAGGAGATCAATGAATAAAAAAAATACTTATTAATGTTCTCATTTTTGAATTAATTTTAAATCATAGTTTATGTTTTGTTATAATTTTTTGATCGGCCGGGGCCATTTGGCTTTTTGGCTCTGTCGTGTATGGCCAGCTTAAGGTTAAGTAAGGCAAGATAAAGTTAGGCAGGGTTGGGAAAGGTCAGGTAAGGTTAGGAAAGGTTAGGTTAGGTTATATAAGGAATTATAGGCAAGGTAAGGTAAAATAAGATTAGTTAAGGCAGGCCCGTGCTCAGGAATTGTACATTTTGCATGTTTATAAAGTTAATTTAAAACGTGTTTTTCTTAGAGCAGTTTTTTTTTTTTCGGAAGCGGTACGAAGTTTCACAAACTAAAATCTCTAACTATTTCTCTCAATTTTTTAAAAATCTCAAAAAATGAAATATCGCAACTAAATAATTCTCTTTTCATAATTTTGCAATTACAAATTCTCGCACCAAAAAATATCGCAAATGTCAACTGAAGACCCGCATCCATCAAAATTTCGCAAATCAGTTTCGCAAATCGAAATTTCACAAACTAAAATCACACAGTTATGTACATATCGCTCTGAAAAATAAAAATCATGCAAGGCAAAAAAATAGGAAGTCTCGCAAAATTGTATTGCATTGCAACAAATAAGTTTTCTAAATCAATATCTCGCAAATTTAAATCTCGTGGGCGATTTGATTTAAAAAAAATAAATTGTGGCAATATTAATTAATTTTGCAAAATTTCAATTTGCAAGTTTTTGATTTGCGTCATTTTGGCAATACGATAAAACATATAATGTAATCTTGCAACTTTTTAAAAATCTCGAAAAATGAAATCTCGCAACTAAATAGTCCCCTTTTCATAATTTCGCAATTACAAAATCTCGCACCAAAAATATCGCAAATATCAACTGAAACCCCGCAATTTAAGGTCCCGCATCCATCAAAATCTCGCAATTGAATTTCGCAAACCAAAATTTTGCAACTTAAAATCTCAGAGTTACATATCGCTCTGAAAAATAAAAATCATGCCAGCCAAAAAAAAAATAGGAACCTCGCAAAATTTTATTGCATTGCAACAAATAAGTTTTCTTAATCAATATCAATGCTAATTAATTTTGCAAAATTCAAATTTGCGAGTTTTTGGTTTGCGAGATTTTGGCAATACGAAAAGCGAGATTTTGAATGCGAGATTTCGTATCCAACTAGTTTTTTTGTAACTTGAACATTGACCCTCAGTATACTCATGATCCCAATAGGGGGAGGGGGGGGGGGGGTATAACCACACAACCCCCCTGCCTGAGGGCCTGAGATAAGGTAAGATTCATTAAGGAAGGTTAGGTAAGGTGCTTTAAGGTTAGGTAAGGCTACGTTAAACCTACTTCCCGCTAAGAACACAGCTTCTAAAGTCTACATGCTTGCTATATTTAGCAAAAAAAAACCTCCCAACTACGGCCATCACTACTTAAAGGATTCTATTTCTTTTCTGAAAGAATTAAACAAATTACCCACCGAATAAGGACAAGATGCCCCCCGAACCATCACCCACAGAGCTTTAGGTATTGGAAATTAGTTAATTTAATTACAAACTCTATAAAATTAATGCAAATTAGAGACATCACAGCCGGAAGTTAGTTCTTAAAAGTCCCACAATTCGAACTGAAATAATTATAAGAAAGGAAAAGACACACAAAAAAAAGGACACCATTTTCAACCAAATAAAACGAAGAAACAATGTCAAAAGAAAAAAGTATGTATGTAGCTACGGATGACAATTTTATTATCATCCTCGACTTTTACGAAGCCACCACGAACAAATGCAAAATTTAATTAAACGAATTAAACGCCAGAGATCATTAATTGGATGCGACACAGAGAAAGAATTCTTGCATCGAAAGGTAGGTAGGTAGGAAGGTATACGGTACATAAAAGGTAAGTTGGCTTCGGTAGGTATGTAAATGCGTCCACGTAGCTCCAATGAATTTCTACATTTTTATGACCACATTCAGGACAAGAGAGCATCACATGAAGTGCCTGCCAGAGTGAGTGTGTCTGTATATACGTATATTTGACCATTGAATGTGGAACATAAAAAAAAAAGAATTGAACACAAGTTCAAGACTTGATCGTAATTTTTTACAATTTCAAATTGATTTTCACGTTGCCGATGTGGAGGCATGGCAGCGGCCACCGAATGCAAATTTAATTTGCATCCAATTGGAAGTTGAAAGCGAAGGTGGTGGTGGTGCAGCTTCAATGGAACATACGACTTCCCCCAAAAACTCCCTTCCGCCCTCTAGAAGGATAAAGGTTTTCAATGACGGTTATCCGCCAGGATTAAGGTTGAGATTCATGAACGAAAAGTGGCAAATTGTGTTTCTGGCTGAAAAATGTGACATCGAATGGTCAATTTTTCAGGATGAACCTTAAAACCAAATGCGGGCCAAGTTATTATCTTTTTTTTTGGTTAATCCTCAGGATATATGGGTAGTTATAATATTTTCCTTTGCTTTTGCGTAGGTATACTATATCGATGTTTGAGAATTGTGCAAGTTAAATAAATATTCCTACCTATACCTACCTTCTTCATTAACTTTGAGACATAAAAATAAATTGCCATATAAGAATGATTTTATTTTGAATTTAAATTAAATAAAGGTTCAAAAAAATTGAGGTTATTGCGCAGCTGCAATAAAAATCGAAAAATATTACGTTTTAATAAAATACAAATTAGGTGGGTATGCTAATATTCTTTGTGAAGGGCACGATCTTTTGACGGAATATTGCAGGGTATACAAAGCAGTTAAACGATTCCAGACACTATAGAATATCCTTATAGCTTAACTCAGAAAAGTCATAACAGAGAAAATAAGTTTTGGCGAAAAAATTTTGTATCCTTAAAAAAAAAAGATTATTTTTTTATTATAAAATTAACAAAGAGGAGAATTACTGAAAAAAAGCTTTCCAGTAAATTACAATTTTTCTATAGCAAAACCGTGGGTATTAAAGCATTGAAAAGTTAAAAACAAAAATAAAATGAACAATTGGAGTCAGCGCCCCTACTTTTTTAACTGTATAGGTTCCTCTCATAAAATGGTTCTTGAATTAAGACTTTATCGTTATCAGCTAATCATCATCAAGTCCTGTAACCCCGGTTGGGGCATAGGGCGCCAACAAATCGTTTCCATCCTTCTCGGTCTGCAGATAGATATTTTAACTGTGGCCACGTCTTTCTCTGGGAGTCTGCTTCTGCTAGAACTGTTGATTTCCATGTTGTTCTTGGTCTTCCAACCCGCCGTGCACCCTGAGGATTCCATTCAAATGACTGCTTTGCAATTTCATCGTTTGGTTTCCTCAGTGTGTGACCAATCCATTGCCATTTACGCTTTCTTATTTCAACGTCCAGCCGCTCCTGGCTTGTCCTGCGCCACAATTCCTCGTTTGATATAATTTGTGGCCAGCGAATTTTTAGAATATGGCGTAGACAACGGTTCACAAAAGCCTGCAATTTCTTTGAGATGGTAGTCGTGACTTTCCAGGTTTCGCAAGCATATAACAGCACGGATTTGACATTGGATTCGAAGAATCTCAACTTTGTGCGCAAGGAGATTTGACATGATTTCCAAATTTGGGAGAGAGAACCGAAGGCTGCGCGAGCTTTATTTATTCTACTTTGAACGTCCAGATCAGTACCACCATTTGCTGAAACAATACTTCCAAGGTAGTTAAATTGTTCAAGCGGGTGGCAATGGTGCAGTGGATGTAGTGCTTGACTGCTAGCTTAGAGGTGTGGGTTCGAGCCCCATTCTAGGCAGCTTTCTTTTCTATATTCTCCCAGCTTAACTGGACGCCACCCGTGAGATTTATTGAGATTTAATGAGATAACAAACACCTTGATCTCAATCCACTGTGCCAAATCTTTCCTATCTTCCTACTCTTTCTAACTAGTGCCGTGCAATTCAGGTTGCATTTAAAAGACCTTAGGTCTTACAGGTATATAGTTAAAATTATTATTTATTATATTTAACCTCTTCAACTGGCGTCTCCTGTATTAAAATACGCTGATGTGTGGAGCGGCCTGTGAGCATTATTTTTGTCTTTTTGCTATTTATTTTCAGACCACTCGCCTCTCCTTTTACCTTCAGAGCTTGACACATCCCGTTCAGTCCGCTGATGTTATTTGCCAAGAGACATATATCATCGGCATAGTCTCAGTGGCTAAGCCTTTCAAACGGTCTCCATTGAATGCCCTGCCTCTCTGCTGTTACAACGCTGGCCGTCAAAACATCGTCAATCGCCAGTAGAAAGAGAATTGGCGATAGAACATCTCCCTGTCTCACACCCTGCCGCACTTCGAAAGAGTCGGATAGCTGCCCATTGTGTAAAACAAAGCATCTTGCGTTGTTATAGGACTCTCTTATAATGGCATCATATCAGCTAAACGGAGTATAATAAAATTTTGTGTACACAATTTTCCAAAATACAAAAAATAATATCGAAATAAAGAAAAAAATTAAAATGTTTTGAAAATTCGGTACGTACACACCTATTTCATAGACGGGTTGGTTATTGTTTTGGAAATTTAATTTTTATTTTCACATTGATATATTTTCATAAAAAAAGTTTGAAAACTATTATTTTTTTTTATTTAATTCCGAAAAAATGGTGTTGGTACTGTTGCCAGCTATCTACATTTAGACATACAAAATGATACAAAAAAGTTGTAGGGCCAGTAACCAAATACAGTGTAAAAAATAAGTTTTAAAGCCCAATATTTTGAAAAAAAAAAACAATAAACAAGAAATTTGATTTAATTTCAAGATTTCACTTTACAAAGTAGATACTATTTTTGTTTTTAATTCATTTAATATACATTTAATTTAACCATTTGATATTTAGTGTTTGATTAAAAATTGAAAAAAAAACATGGAAGACGCAAGACTTTGGAAAAAACATGCTTTCAAAAATTTTATTGAAAAATCTTGATTTGGAATAAAAATGGATACATAGATTTCTTGCTGCATAAGCCCGTATGACACTACATTTTTTCTTCATTGTATTTCTCATTTAATCTATCAAAGTGTCAGCAGAGCCAAAAAGGGATAAGAAGAGTTTTTAAGAGAGGGATAGCATTTCTCTAAATTAGTTTTCACAATTACAATGTGTCCCAAAAGTGAATATACATCATAAACTAGTGTTCTGTAGGGTTCAATGTGTATTTTCTTTTGTAACTGAGTGTACTTTGAAATTATTTTTGGTTTTTAATTCTGAAATGTCAAGAAAAATCTGCCAGAACCTGACAAATATTATTTGAAAGTCACATTTTTCATACATTGTTTGCGACATTTTTACATTTATGGATATAGTGCGTACCCACTCAAACCTATCGAAGTTCGAATAAAAAATTGTACGTTCTGCTTTTATCTCATTTGCAGTTCATTAAAAATGAGAGAAAAATGTAGTGTCATACGGGCTATAACTATGTAGGTATGCATAATACTATGATATGATTTTTTACTTTAAATAATTTTTTTTTTTTGGAAAACTGTTCTCCCTTTTCAATTAGCAAGAAATAAATGAGTGGAATGCGAAAAGAACTCTCTCAGTTTCATGGGCTGACTCTAGGAATCAGCTATAGACAGTGAGATTGAAAATTTACAATAAGACAAATCTCAATTTGGTATGCAAGAAACGTGTCTCATATCATAATCTCTATCTCAAATTAAAGAAAATAGCATTCAGTGGAAAAATGACTCCATCAAGTGAAAACTGTGAAATTGATAGCTCCTTCAAAAAAAATTCAAAATCGGAATATGAAAAAAAGTTTGAAAAAAACTATAGAAATACCGCAAGTTTCAAAGAAAATAACTAATATTTAAAATCAAGCTAAAAATAAGTGTGACATAAATTAAACCGTCAACAAAAAAATTGAACTTAAACCATGGAAAAAAGCATAAAAATCGTTTTAAATTGTATACAAAAAAACTCGTAAAATGGCTTAGAGCTAAATAACAAGAATGCCATTTGGTTACTTGACGAAAAATGAATACATACCTCTATGTATGTTTTATTTATAAGATCTTCTTAACGTTTATACAAAAACGTCTTATGCTGGTTTAAGTATTTATTTATACTAGTATCCGGCCAGTGGTCGAAATTCGACCATTAAAAGATCTATACATTGGGATGTGAATCAAAAGGAGCAAGCAAAAAGGACCTGTTCTGGGGTAAGCTATATAATGCATGCCGATTATGGAACTCGCAATTCTGGAACAAAGAGAACAATGCTCTGCGATTTTAAGCTAAACCAGTATTGAGAGTTTCATTATCTACCTTGCACTCCTTTGAACGACCACAACCTGGGGCCGAATTACCGCATCAGCTATCGAGCTCTCGTTTCGAGCAATCTAGTATACTAAAATTTGAAGTGTTTTTTTCGTTCATTTGATCACTAATGGCACTCACTCACGCACTGACGCGGAAATTCGGCCCCGATCTGGTGAATAAAAATAACCAGCCAGGTTCCAATGTTAACAGTTTTCTTCCAGAACAGCAGCTAGGGTACGTAAAGTCGCCATTCAAGCGCCTTTGTCAACAGTTTTCTTTGATAACAGAACATACCTTGGGTGGCCCTCTTCGAACTATCATACTATCCAAAGAATAAAATGCAAAGCAATTATTGTTTTTGAAATACTTAAACAAACAATAATTTTTCTATAGCTTTTAATGCTAGGTATGTATACTTTAAACTAAACATGTAGGTACATAAAGTTCTCTTATATGAGTGATATTTGAGGAAAAATATATGAAACTGTAATTTTCTCTCAGTTAGAAATTCCAATTTCTCTCCAAAAATCCAAATGAATAAACATCATCATCTCCCAAAATTTCAAACTTCTAGACGTAACCCTTAGAAAGATAAAATTCAATAACCTCAAAAAAAATCAAATAACCATTACCTAGCTTAACGGCTACACGGACACATAATTTTTAGATTCTGCACTCTGTGGAATAAAACCTTTCTAACAATACTTAATTCATGCTTTTGCGTTGAGTATTAACGGAGAAAAGTGTACTGAAAGAATTTCCATACATTTTGCTAAGCGTATTAATATATAAGTAGATTTACATTTAACACCGAAATTTAAAAACAATTCATCAACCCATTTTTGAAATATTGAATTTTCAAAAAAAAAAAAAATTTAATGTTTTTTTTTGTATCTCAAATATACTTTTTTTTTCAAAATTTCGATAGGTATGTCATACTATTCACATAAAAAAAATGTTTAAACATTTTTATGGAAACCAGTTGACCCTTTAATGAGAAAATCGAAAATAAAAAAAAAATGCATTAATAACAGTTTCTTGTAAAATAGAAATAAAAAGTGCAATTTTTTTACAGTAATTCACTGCTGTTTAAATCGTTGCAGCCGATTTGGAGATAAATAAAATTGTCTTTTACGATTGTGTGGCAAGTACCGTTATTTTTGGTGCTAAAAATATTTGAAGATAATCGCTTCAGTGGCCTAGGCTATAGAAGTTAATCAAAGTACATTGCACTTCCCGAGACAACTAATTTCCAGTCTCAACAATTTGAAAGCCTTATCTCATTAAAATGAAATTTGGCTTTATTTTGCATCGGAAAACTAAAAAATCTCTTAATTGAGAGAGATGATTTCTATGAATTTTTAGATGCATTCAAAACATAAGAACACCTTTTTCTAGTATTTATCTTTGTATAAAATGCAAGATAGGAGTAAGCTGTTTTCCACTCTAAGCCGACCGACGGTATTAATTCAACTTATTTTAAATTTGTAATACGTCAACAATATTTTAGGGGATGATTCTTGGGTACCTACATTCTAAAAAAAAAAATCGTATAGGGGGAAAGCCCTATCTTACCTCTAGTTTTTTTTTTTATTATCTCAAAAACGAAGAAAGATTTTTATTTTTGATATTCAGTATTTGACTAATAATTGATGAAGGCATTTTGAAAAAAATTGTCAACCCGTTTTTGAGATATCGAATTTTCAAAAAAAAAAAATTGAGACTTTTTTAAAAATCCAAAAACTTTTTTTTTGAAAATTTTGATATGCAATATTACTTCATCATATCTGAAATTTGTATACACAAAAATTCCGTTTAGCTGATAACGAGAAAATTCTCTTTTTTGAGAAAATTCTCTTTTTTTTAATTTTCTCGCTATCAGCTAAACGGATTTAGATGAATTTTTTATATAAAAACGTTCTATGACAGATACTATTAATAGTTGCTAAGTGTATAATTTTATAATTTTTGGTAGTAGATCGTCCTAATTTTAGCATATGAAAAAAATTTAATCAAAATTGTAGTAGTCGTTTTTAAGCAAAAAAATAATTTCCTTTGCTGTTTTTTAACTTTTGTATGGTACCGTTATATTTTCATAAATGTAAATTTTTTTCTAAAAATATTTTAGAGAGTACCTACCTACTTAAAAACTCTTAAATATCGAGTTTAAAAAAAATCGATCATGTCATTTTCGAAATATTTTTTTTTTTTCAAAAAACAATTTTGAAACATTTTTTAAAATTCCAAAAAATATTTTATCAAAAATTTTGGTACACAAAACTATTTAAAATTTTTGGAAGCTTCTGTATAAAAAAAAGTACAGTGGTGGTCCAGTATAACGAATGCCGATATAACGAATGATCGATATTACGAACACTTTTTGGAAGCCCATTAGGTATTCTATATAACGAACACATAATGAATTTCACAAAATTAAACTAAAAATTTTTAAGAAATAAATGTTTCGTTACAGACACGAATTAAGAAAAGAAATTTGTGCAAGCCAGCTCTTGATTTGTACCCTTGTATCCTTATATGAACTTTGTTTTGTTTTGCTTAATTTATCCTCTCATCTTTGCTTATTTAAAGTATGAAAATGTTAAAATTTTTATTTTTGTCACGGAATTGAGGATAAAACGGGGTTGTATTGGAAAATGCTATTAGATAAACTGTTGAAAAAGAAATAAAGTATTCAATATAACGAAATTTCAATATAACGAATGGACCTAGGAAATTATCATTCGTTATTCTGGACCTCCACTGTAATTGAAATCGGTCGAACCGTCTTGAAGAAAATCACAAATTAAAAAAATGGTTCTTTGGGGGGTATCATGAATAACCATTTTTAAGAAATGGTTTTCCACACAAAGGAAGCCTTTACTAAAATAAATTTATTAATTTTTTTTAAGAAAAATTGTCGAGTCGTTTTTGAGAAAAATACGATTATGTAAAATTGCTAAAAAAAATTGTATGGCGGGAACCGTTATTTTTTATTCTAAAAAAAATGAAAAAAACTTGTGGGCATAATCATCAAAAACGGCTATGTACCAAGTTTGAAGAAAATCGATCGAGCCGTTTAGGCTGTAGACGAACAGACAGACAGAATTGTGCCACCCACTTTTTTGGTGTTCTCTATCATCGTAATACCATGTCAAATTTTTTTTCTGCACGAATCCAAAACTTGTCTTATAGTACCTATATCGCAAGTAAAAATATCATACACACAGAATGAACAGTAGAAATTAATCCATATCCTCATTTATACTCCGAGAGTATATTAGCTCTGCTCTAAGAATAAATATGAACTATTGAATTACCGCATAAAAACGTGTTTCAATTGTTACAACTTGAAAACAAAAAATAGTATTTTTTTTATTTCGACTTTGAGATAGAACTTTCCACTACTAAGATTTTTTTCTTAGAAGGATCAGTATCACGTTGAATTACGGGATACCCTGTATACAAAATTTCCAGCCCATGAGAAAACTCAAAATAAAAAAACATACTTAATATTAAAAATTTGCAGTTTTGTATCATATTAAGAAGTAGGTAGATCGCACTAATGTTACCATACAGAACAAAAAAATTATTAAAATCGTAGGAACCATTTTTGAGAAAAATAAAATTATCTTAAACGGATTTTGAAATGATGGAAATATTTGTTTAAATATATATTCTAAAGAAGGATACAAAATTTTAAAGTAGGTAACAGTAGTTTCAAATAAGTTTTCAAAAATTAGATTAGCATATTTTTTAGAGATCAAAAAATAATGTTTTTGAAATTTTGGTACACAACACTATTAAAATGTTTTAGAAGCTCACATAAAAAGATATTAAAATCAGTCATTCAGTTTTAAAGAAAATCGAAAATCAAAAAATGATTCTTTTGGAAATATCTAGGATAATTAATAAACATTTTTTGAAAAACGGTTTCCCACCCAAAGGCAGCCTTAATATTTATATTTATATTTATTGATTTTTTTTTTTTAAGAAAAGTTGGGGAGCCGTTTTTTAGAAAAATACGATGTATGGTATGTAAAATTGCTTACAAAAAATTCTGTGACAGGTACCTACTGTTATTTTTGGTTCTTAAAAAATTAAAAAAAAGAACTTGTGAGGGGAATTATAAAAAATGTTATGCACCAAGCTTGAAGAAAATTGATTCAGCAGCTTAGGCTGTAGCTCAACCGACAGACAGAATTGTGAGACCTACTTTTTTCGTTTTCCTATTATCGTAATAATAAGTTTGATCAAAATCTCGAGTTCAATTTCTTTTACAAATGCACAATTTGCCTTACAGGTACAACATACAACATTGTTCAAAAATAGTACAGTCACTCGACAAAAAAAAATCGCTTTATGAAACTTGGTGAAAACGTTTAATATTTTCCATGAGAAATTTCAGGTCGAGGAAATGATGGGACTATTACCATAAAACCTGTGAAAAAATGGAACCCTCATGAAACTTGGTAAAAATATGTTCTGTTTATGAAACAATTTCAACCAAATGAGAATTAACTGGTTAGTATTTTACTAACCTCGATATTAAAAAACAGATATGGTCAATATAACCGATTTCCTACAACAAGCGAAGGAAAAATCTAAACAAAAAATGGAAATATTTTTTATTAATATTTTTATCAAACAAAAATTCTGTGGGTTCTAAGTTAGAAATTATACGCGGAAGATTTTCTGAGAATAATTCATTTTCATTCAATTAGTATTTTAGGGCTTAATAGTTAAAACTCTCTCATTTAACAGTAATCAAAAATCTATTAGAAGTTCTCTAACAAAAATACTCATCCTTTCGCTACCACCAAACGGGCTTGATGTCTTTACAAAAACATTGATGAATGACTTCCAATGTTCAATTAGCTAATGTAACTTAAATTAAAATCTTCATTATGAGCTCCCGCAGCATATTCCCCTCAATACAGACACAAAGACATCATCAATCACCAATTAGCTTCTGAATTATTGAGCCATCATCCCAAAACTAAGACACTAAATTGACAGCTCTGCTTTTTCGATTCGATTCGATTTGATTCCAAATTAATTTTCCATCACGTTCCTCTTCCCGATGTAATTTAAATTCTAGAAACCACAAAAACTAACTATTCTCCCTCTCAAATCGAGCAAAGTCCTCTGGATGGTGTTAATTTTTGGTTCACTTAGTTTGCGAGTTTATTCCTTGCCGCAAATTGTTTTCTTTCATACTTTGCTTTGTAATAGCATGCAGCGCGCTTCTAGCTCGTCTCGTCTCGTTCGATATCAAAGTTTATTAAGAGGACCACGCAGGAAACTGCATCGATTTCTAATTTCAGATATCCCCTTACAGTATCGAGATTCACAATGATGATGGTGTTACTGCTGCTGCACAAGGGAAGATAGACAAACTGAAAAACAATGTTCAAAATGTGGGCCTTATTCTTTTTTTTTTGCCTCATTACACGAACACACAAACTCACCTTTGTAGCAGTACCTTACCTATAGTCGATTACGACCACGATTTTTTTTTTGTTGCTGTAACTTTTTAAATAGCCTGGCAGCAAGTGCCAAGATAAATTACAATTTTATGGGAATTTTGTCGATAAAAACTCTCCGAGATGAGTTGGCTTGGCAGTCGTGGGGAGCAGCAGCAGTTTGATGAAGGGTAATATGAATATACGGTGGGATAGAAGTACACACCCTGGAATCTGTATCACCTCTGAAAACAAGAGAATATACACGTGATGGTGCTGATGAGATGTGTTTCGTTTTGTATTTTAGTTGACAGTGGGGCAAAAAGGAAGACAATCAGAAACTGTTGAGGGTTAAGTTTAAGAAATTCAATAAAAAGTGTCCCAATCCTACAATTGTACTTCTTCTTACAACACTATGGTCCCACCAATACTCACATAAAAATTAAAAACTTAAGCTTCATCTGTAAAAGGGGCTGTGAGCTCTTAAGGTGCGTATCCATTTGAGAGTAAGAAGATGCGAGTGTCTTTCAAGCAGCTCTCTGGAGTTTAACTCGCAATTGGACATAGTTATGTAGTTGAAATTAGTTCACATAGGGATAGACAGCTATCCGAGAGTCACTATAGAGAGTTTGATAGTGAAAGATAGTAAAAAGACTGCGAGCATCTCTCAAGATTCTCCCGAGAGTAAAACTTGCAAGTGGATACAGTCATGAATTAAGCTCACAGAGGAGAAGACAGCTATCCGAAAGGGATTCTTGAGAATTTTTCTAGTGCGTATCCATTTGAGATTAAAAAGACTGCGAGCATCTATTAAGAGTCTCCCGGGAGTAAAACTTTCAAGTGGCTACAGTCATGAAATTAGATCTCAGAGGAGGAGACAGCTGTCCGAGAAGGATCCTTGAGAACTTTTCTAGTGCGTATCCATTTGAGAGTAAAAGGACTGGGAGCAACTCACAAGAACCTTTCGAGAGTAAAACTTGCGAATGGAAACAGTCATGAAATTAGCTCACAGAGGAGTAGGTAGGTATCCGAGAGTCACTATAGACAATTTGATGGTGAATGTACTTTTAAATCGAAACGTACCATTTGAGAGTCAGAAGACTGCGAGCATCTCTCAAGAGTCTCCCGAGAGTAAAACTTGCAAGTGGATACAGTCATAAAATAAGCTCACAGAGGAGGAGACAGCTATCCGAGAGGGATTCTTGAGAATTTTTCTAGTGCGTATCCATTTGAGAGTAAAAATACTGCGAGCATCTCCCAAGAGTCTCCCGAGAGTAAAACTTGCAAGTTAATACAGCCATGAAATAAGCTCACAGAGGAGGAGACAGCTATCCGAAAGGGATTCAAGAGAGTTTTCTGGTGAAAGTACTCTCAGATAATGGAAAAGCACCTTTAGTTGCGTTTGAGATTGGCAATTTCTACGACGCGACGCCGACGTTACAACCACACCTGTTCACGATCTACTTGAAAGCAGACATATTTACAAAATTAAAGTTCAGCAGACTGTGGGTAGACGAATATTTGAGGGATATATTACTTAAGCTCGGGCCCGTTTGAAAAGTCTTGTAGAACTGGTAGTTTTTAACAAGTCAATCAAATATCTTTATAGAAAAGTTGATTGGCTTGTGTCAAACTATCTGTTAAACAAGACTTGTTGTTTTGTGTTATAAGGCTTTCGAACAATAGTGATGGCGTGTATCTGGAGCCTTTACCACAAAACAACAAGTCTTGTTAAACAGTCAAGCAAGTTAATCGAGCTGTATCTCTACAAAGCTCGATTAACCGCTTCCTTTAGGATTAAGGTGCATAGCTATCGGATCCTGATTTGGATAACAATAATAGAGACCTACGTTCTGTAACCCTTGCATCGAAAGAAACCATCGCGAAACAATGAAAATTTAAATTTGTTCCATTTCCAACGCTTCTCCAACAATTTTACTGACGTGGGGGTAACAGAATGTGGGCACTGGATGATGAACTGGTAAATACAAGTCCAATGGATCAACTTTTTGGAACTCCACAGCTCAAAAAAACCGTAAATATGTTTCGATTTGGAAGACCCCTGATAGTCTCCACATTCTGCCATTTCATTTCCACCACCACGAAATCATTATCAAAATTCATCTCGTCTCATTCCACAATATCCCCTTTGGGTAATAATCGCTGATAATATTCAAAATAAATTTTAACAGAAAATGTATATTAAAAAAGGAATAAAATTAAATTAAAAAAAAATCACAGTTCCAACAAAAGAGAGCAAACAAGGAGCGGCATTGGATGGTTGGTGTTGGTGCTTGGTGCTGGCTGAAATGGCCAAAGTCGAAGTTGAAGCTGAATCGACCAAAACAGTGAGACAGGAGTTGTCGTAATGGAGTATAGGTACATCGGGTTCGGGTGTGGTGGTGGTGTTGTTGCGACTGTTGTACCTGGGATCTCTGAATGGAGTGCGCCAGCAGAGATATACACGCTTCGATATCAATTTAAGGTGATTTTTAATTAAATGCCACGATAAGGCTCTCCATAAATATATACACCAAGCATCACGAGAGTGCGTTGCGTCACGTCGTGCGTCGTCGTCGTCAGTCGCTTTCGCAGGAAGAAGACACTTCTCCAGTGGTGTACACCTGGGGATGAGTACAGGAAATGGGAATAAGGAGGCGCTTTTAGCAAACACCTCTTCTTCCGCCTGATTGGAAACATCTCTCGACGAACTCGATGATTCGAATGTGGGTGCTATCGACATGCTGGTGTGGTTTGAGAGAAAAAAAAAACGGGCAAATGAATACCTTTTTTCCGTCCGTCTGTTGCTCGAGAGAAGTTTCTTTGCATTCGATTTATAGGTTGTCGTTACTTTTTCAAAACCCATTTAAGTGTACGGAGTGAAGAAGAACCACGTGAGTGTTGTACCAGTGGTGGTCATTCTGGTTCTGGTTCTGGATCTGGCTTCGGAATTGAAACAGACTGCTGCTTCTGCTTGTGGGTTAAATTGGAAAATGAATTGCCCACAATTGGGTAATTGATACGTTGGAGATAGGCAGGAAGATAGTGCACGCGGATGCGGAATGTGATCGCGCTACTACTTTAGCTACTTTGTGTTCGCTTCAGAGATACTGGGTGCATGGCGCGTGATGATGTTAGAGGACGACGAAGATGAGGATGAGGGTGGCAGTCAGAGTCGTGGTAGTTAGTTGTTGTTAATGGTGTTATGGGAGATTTGACTCCTCTAGGGGATGACACGGATATTTTCTGAATGAGAAACGAACGCGCGTGTTTGTTTGTTCAGATGCGAGATGATGATGATGATTATGATTAGGAACGTAAACACAAGAGAACTTCAAAATTGAGTGTAGATGTTGCAGCGTTGATAGAGTCGAGTTCTACTATAGGACTATAGGTAAGTAGGTTTAGTGAATAAGGATGGGGTGTGTATGAATGCCGCACTCGACTCGCCATCGCCAGTTGTGTGTTAAATATTGCTGATGATGATGATGAGGGTGTGATGTTTAGTTTGTTTATTTATATTCTAACGATTGCTGGTATAAGGAGCTACTCACTGTGTTGCTGTCAAACAGAAATTAAAATGCTATAGATTCTTGAAGGGATTTTTGTAATAAGACTACTAGGTATATGGGTAAATTACTCAATTGAAGTATCGGTACCTACGTATACACATTAGCCAGGATTGAAAGGTTAAAGTGGTTATATTTATAGAACTTAAAGAAAAGTAGGTACTTTACTGGAAGTAACATATTTGCTAAATGGAGAGCAATATATTTAAGTGAGTTTTTCGTCACATACTTACATAAACGCCAGTGAAAATTGGATAGAGATTAATTATCTGAAGAGGCAAGGACATAAAACTTAGTTAAATATAAAACCCTGGGATTCAATTACAATGAAAATATTTTATAGAACTTTTAAGACTGTACCTACTTATTGCTCGTAATGAAAAAGTATTTTCCAAGGCTTCCCTTATAAAACGGGACAAGGCTGAGTTATTCACGCAGGGATAATCAGATGAGCCTTCTTCCACCACCCATTCTGGACCCTCTCTCCAGAAGTCAATTGATCCCCGTTCTGCTAGTTCCTCCCATTTAGTTTAAACCTGATAGGATTTTAACAAAATACAAAAATACAGTTGAGACAATCATCTAAGCTTCAGCTGGCTCCCAATCTATGAAAGGTCTTAGCCTGAAACGCGGCAGCCTTCCATATTCTACGCTCCCGAGCACGGGCTTCCAACCATCTAGACCAAGCTTTCTGGCATCCTTGATGGCGAAGTAGCACCGGTTTGCTTGGGTAATTCTTCATCGGATCTCCACTATAATGTCGTTCGTGGGATTAATAGTTCATTCGATGTATGTAGATGAGCACCTTAGCTACTCCATAGTTGTTGCGTTTAACAGTGACGTTTTCTCCTTGTCGGTTGACAGATCTTTCATTGCTTGTTGATAGCATTTGATTGGTTTCACGTGTTCTTCAATTGCCGTGAAGGCGGTGGTAAACTGGCCACATCTAACGAACTCGAAAATTAAATTGCATAGTGTTGCACGATATCAATCAATTCAAACGAATGCAGTATGACTGCAATTCTATTTTGACTAAACAAATTCAAATCATCGATGTCTTTTAAATTGTTGCGAGCGATGGCGTAGTTCGGAAGTTTTCTTAAGAGTTTTTTCTCGTAAGACGTGAATTCATAAAACTTCAGTAGTTTTGAGAAATCATCAACTGATGGATCGTTCTGCAACGCAGCTTTAGCTTATTTCCGTATCGCCAGTAATACGATAAATGTTGAGTTCATCTGCAAACGTTGATCACGGGTGGCCGGTCAAATTGAGGAAAATCGCTAGCCAGTAGTATCAACGCTTATTTAAAGCGTTTCACATTTTTCCACAAATCTTCCCATCAAGCACCTCCAATGCTCACTTGTTTGCCATTGTGCATTCATCCTTTATGATAATTTGGCAAGTTTTCAACATTTTTGCCATCGCAGTTTCTTGAAATCATACATGTTAGTTCGTTATTCATCGCCAACGTAGCCGCTATTCCAGGAGAAGCTGCTGCAAGCGCAATTTCAGATCTGGACTAAATTGAAGCCAAAATCAAAGAAATGGGGGACGTTTGGCCAGTTCCACCAGCCACATCGAAGTAGAATATGCCACCATGAGTTGAAATTCCCAATTTACTCAACAGACTGCCGAACAAGAGCAGACACATGTCTCGTTCATTTGAAGTAGTTTGGGATTAAATTTCGAAAACATGTCGAGATGATGGCGAATAATTTACGAACTTGAGTCGCAGGTGCAAGAACTATAGCATTGGCGAGGGTTGCGCTATAATTACTGTCGTTGTAGAGCAAAGTCTCCCGCTGACAGGTTTTTCGAAATGTGGCGCATAGTGCACCATTAACACACAAACCGTTTTCTGTCAATCGTCAATATAGAAAGATCGAATATATACTGCTAAGCTGTCGCTGTGACGGCATTTGTCGGCGAATTAATCGTGAGGGACAATATTAGCCAAATCTCACTGGCTTAAAGGCTATGAAAAGTTTAATGAAGTTTTATTGATGGTTCCTAAAACCATAATGACTCCTTTTTTCAGTCATCACACTATTTAAGTCTTAAGATGCGTATCTTAACCTTTGGCGCGTTAGCAGTTATAACACCTTTTTGTACTAAAAAAAATTCGTTCGAAGCATCGAGTTAGTCAGTTTTTTCATCGTCAGATCGATGCTGCAGTAGTTTTGTATTTTAAGGACTATTTCGAACATTCTAGAAGGTTTTTCAATGTAAATTTACAAAGCAATGGATTCACGAAGTTCTTTAAAGAAAATTTAATAATTTCAAGTGCGAGAAAATGATTTAATTAAAAAGATATAATTTTTCATTAAAACCGTAGTTGAAACCAATTAAATTTTAACTCTTTAAAGGTACCCACTTATACCTCTATAAATTGTATGCCCGCAAAATCTGTTCTTTATACTTTAATATTTTAAAACTATTAAATCTCTCCCTTTACATGTACATACATATGAAGGTATACAGATACACCCTATAGCTATAAAAACTACTAGCAAGAGCAACTCCCTCATCCGTTTATTCAACTCTTAACTATTTTAGCAAAACAAACAAATCGAGGACACTCGACCTCTATTTTCAATTCAAAAACCCGACAAAACACACACGACTTACCAAACTCTTCTCTATAATTTTCTGCTGTATAGAGAATATTTTTGTAAAAGTAAACTATACTCCTGCTTAATTACCCGCTTGATTTTTGCAATTATTTTTATCTCATTTTATTTAATTTTAACTTTGTTGTGTTTCATATCCACGTTGTTCAAATCCACATCATGATGATCACAAACAGCAGTATGGAAGTCCTCATATTATGAGGGTAGCTCAATTGGAAAATAAAAGTGATTATAAACCCCCCGCTGCCACAAGCTAGAACTATACCGCCACCACCGATAATATCCTTGTTGTACGACAATTCACCATTTATAGTTGGAAAAATAATTAAAACCGAGGATGAGCGAGAGATTCTGTTATTTATTTTTTTTTATTTGTATTTTCATATTCTCATCAGGGTTTGTCGAAATTCCCTCAAAAAGATAAATAATTTGATAGTAGAGCATAGGATAACACGGCATGAGAGACGACAGACACGTGTGGCACGTTTTCAAACGACTGCCATACGAGTGTATCTCTATGATGTTTTTATTTATACAATTTGTGAAGCCCAGGAGCAGATACAAACTATATGTATTTATATATAGAGAGGCGAATATTGGACTGGATGACAATATGGACAAAAGAACGTTCTAATTAATAGTTGCAACCTAATTCCTTTAATTCCTTTTGTTGCGGGTTATTTCCAGTCGTGCTTTTCCTATATCCGCCCCATTCAGTGGTGGGCGGAATGTTTAACATTGAAATTAGCTTCAAATTGCTTTCGTTTGCAGCAACAATGACTACAATTAATTTTATTTCATCCTTTTCTATTTTTTTTTGTGTTGCCTCCTTCAGTTAATTTGTTCATTTTTTTTCTGTCCGGTTTCTATGCTACTAGATAATAAAATTGCAAAGGAAGTATGGATGAATGTGTTCAAAGGACTATAGTCATTTGATGTCGCCACCCCTCAGTTAGGAAAGGACGACTGGCTCGGCGGGGCTTAAATAGCTGGCCTTTGTTGGGACATTTAATTGTTACAGTCTCGGGTCCAGCCTCTTTAATAGCCCTCAGTCAAGTCAACACAGCTAAATTATAACGGAGTTAAGAAATAAATCAAAAAAAAATGTCTTCAGTTTCTCGTACCTTTGTTTGTTTAATAGAATTTTATACCTTTACTATCGTGTTGTTATGAACAAAAATATACCTATCCAACATTATGTAGTATAAATATGTAGTAAAAGGTAAAAGATTTTGTTAAAAATCAGCTAAGCAAATTAAAACCAGTTTAAAAAGAAAACAACGTTCTTTTAAATACAGGTAGGTACTTTAACTTGTATTTCACGTTAGGTAAGAATATCGCTATAGGAAAAGTATGTTTTTTTTTTCAAATTGATTTTTTTTTTTTTCAAAATTTTGCATAACCAAGTGCCACTGTACTTTTTTTTTTAATATTCAGAGCTCTTCAATTCTTAATTAAAAAAAACTGAAAAAAAAGATGCAAAAAACATTTTTAGTTTTTGAGAAATTAACAACAAACTAAAGGTATTTTTCCCAAAAAAAAAAAAAAGGTAAAAGGCCAATATGAATGGAATTTTTTTTGTTACATAAATATTTTGTAAAGTTGGCTAAACAACTCCTTGAATAGCTTTAGCCGAAGAATCGGAATTCTTGAACAAGTTTAAATTTATGGAAACAAATTTGGACATCGTTGGAGCGAACTTAAAAAAAATGTCTTATATGTATTGGAGAGGGAGGTACCTTACACCACATTTTGTGATCATAAAAAACTTGTACTTTAAGCTAATTTAACTTTGAGATATGGAATTAGCCTTAAACTTTAACCGATAGTTGAGTTATTACAATAAAGATTTTTAGTTATTATTATTTTTTTAGCGAAGCAAGGCCAAAGCCGGGATACTTTTGATCACCATTTGTTTAAACAGTTCTTACCAGTTAACAAAAAAGTGTAAACTTAATTTTTTTTAAATAAAATATATTTTTTTATTTCCAGAACAAAGGAAGATAAAAAAACCTAAACAAACAAGAATTCACGAATAACTGAAACAACATTAAAGAAGCACCAAGCACTATGAAAATTTATAAATTAAATTCATAAAAGAATTTACAGAGTTGCTTCCCTAACCAAACTGAAGCTATGAAAGTCATTGGCAATAGCCATAATCGTTTCGGTTCTCAATATTTTACCGTACAAAGGTGCCTTGCCCGAACTAAAAAAATTACAATTTAACCTTCACATTCATAGTGGGGCATACTTTCCATCAAGTTTTTACAGAACCACTGAAAGTCGTTTACGATAAAAGAAGATATTATTAACAAGTTTAAAGTTTGGTTAACGCTCTGAAATATTGCCTAGTTACGATTTTATTAACGATGCCCTCCTCTCCCCTTTACATTTGGTAGGTCCTTAAAATACCGAAAATACCGGTTTTCGAGGACATAATTCTGTGTATTGCATCTCCAGAAATTCTGTTTTTTTTTTAATTTTAAATCCAAAACTGTTATAGGTATCTGTCCTTTGTATAAAACAAAATACAAGCTCAGAACTTTGAGAAAAAGAAATTATTTTGAAATATGCAGACATTTATTTTTAAAAACATCGTCGTTTAAGGGTAAACACAAACAAATTTTTAAAATAACGATATTTTTTAATTTATAGCCCTAAAAAAAATAAAGTGCCTAACTGGGTCGCACTTTCTTGCTCTTATGAACGCCATCTTAATTCTTGATTGGATATGATTGCATGGAAAAAAAAAATAAAAAGCCGATGGAGCAGTTTAAAAAAAAAATAGTTTTTTTTAAATCATATTCTTTAAACATTTTTAAGGAAATTTTTTGAAAATTTTTATATGCAATATTATGCATTTAACTAATTTGAAATTTGTAAAAAAAAATAAAAAATAATCTAAAAAAGTTCAAAATAAAAAAAAAACATTCTATGAGAGGTAGGGTAGAGTGAGGGTAGTTGGACCACTTTTTACTAGATATCTCATAACTTTTTACCTATTCAATGCATAACAATAAAACTGGTATCCATGGAAAGAAGTTACTTTTTGCTTCTTTTATAAATTTTAAGAAGTTAAAAATAGGTGATAGCAGAAGAATAAGAAAACTTTAAATGCACCAAGTCCAAGTTTGACCAGTAGATAAGGTAAATTGAACCAAAGCTTACAAAGTGGAAAAAGAATCTCTATTAAGGACATAAACGGTGTTAGTTTGAACTTAATTTGATCTTAAACTAAAGCCTAATTTAAAACACAACTTAAGATAAAAGAAACAAATTAATTATTTTTACTTTTGTACCCAAAAAAACAAAAAATTAGCGCGTGGTTCTCCTTTGGCAGAAGAAATCCAACTCAAACTAGTTTAGCACGTGGAATTTAGTAACTATGCTTCATTCGTGTATGATCGTGCTCATTTAGCTCTTGCGGTTTCTGAATCATTCGCGTGGTCCAACTCACCCCGTGGTCCAACTAGCCCCCCTCTACCGTACTACTTATAGTTTTTATAATTTTTGTAGAAGATCACACTAATTTAAGCATAGGCACGGGCAAAATTTAATCAAAATCGTAGGAGTCGTTTTGAGAACAAATATAATATTATCCTTAACAATTTTTTTTTTTAATTTTTGTATGGAAGGTACCGTTATTTTTTCATAAAAGTAAATTATTTTCTTAAAATATCTGAGTAATAAAAGCCTTAAGAGTCGAGTTTTAAGAAAATCTATTTTATCATTTTCGAAATAGGTATGTATTTGATTTTCAAAAGAAAAAATTGGCACATTTTTTTGAAAATCAAAAAAATATTTGTTTCTCAATTTTAATATGTACTATTCATATTTTTTGGAAGCGTCTGTATAAAAAAATATTTAAATCAGTTATACGGTTTTGAAGAAAATTAATAATAATTTTTTTAACCGTTATATGGCAGGTATTTTTGGTTCTTAAAAAAAATGAAAAAAACGTGTGGGGAGGATGTCCGAAAAACACTATGTACCAAGTTTGAAGAAAATCGATCCAGCCGGTTTGACTATAGCTCAACGGGTAGACAGATAGACATACCTAATTGTGAGACCAAATTTTGTCGTCTTCTCTATCATCGTATTAACAAGTTTGATCAAAGTTTGGAGCTCCAATTTTTATTTTACGAATGCATAGATAACTTGCCACATAGTTACCTACCTAAATATGTATTTATCGCAAGATAAAACTCTTTAAGCCCTAGTTTACGACACGCAAAATAAAGGAATAACCAAAATTGGGGTGCGTCGATCTCACATTTTTTGTGCACATCTAATTATTTGTTATTTATACAATTCAGTTTAGGTGACTTATTATGAGAACATTGCACGAAATACAGACTTATGCACATCATACAACAAATAACACTCAATGAAAACATTCTAAAGATATTGGTAGCAAGGTGTTACAACACCTGGGACGCAACTTGTGCAGGGAAAGAGTTATAGTGTAGCGCAACAGTTATTACGGACAATATTAAACTATCCCTGCACAATATATACAGACTTATGCCCATACAAAAAAAATAGTACTAATTGAGATCTTTCAAATGATATACATAGGTCATAAACGAAGTGTTCCAACGGGTGCAGTGTAATAACAGTTATTACACAAAATAAATGGAAAAAAACACACGGGGTTTTTTCCATTTTGAAATGACAATAAAACCCACGAAAGAAAAGAAATATAGCAACCACGGGTGTTATTGCCTTTTGAATTTGGGATTTAAGCCCACTCTTAAAGTATGATCCATACTCTGCTTTAAAATACTCTTCTATTTAAAAATCTCGAAATGATACAGTATTATTTTTGGATATTTATAGCCCAGGAAAAATATACAAAAAAAAGGCCAAATTGCGGAAAAATCCAAGTGAAGGTTTTGAAATGCAATAATCTTTATTTTGGTATAAGGAATACTCACCCAAAAGTGATTGCTATCGAAAAAAAACTTCCTACAAAGTTTTTACACTATTGAATTCTCTACAAGAAAATATAATTTTTTTTCTACGAGTTATAGTTCCAAAAATATCACTCTATTAAAAACTTCGTCAAAAGATAAAAAAATCTGGTTTTTTGCTTTTTACTCTCAAATGGCGAAGTTGTCAAAGATAAATTTACTACTTTTATGTACTTTATGTGTTATTATATTGTCTACAAAAATTACTGTTAAATTTTTTTCATGGGAGTGATCAGTTAGAAGATATTAGTACCTACTTCAAAAAGGTGAAAAGTTCAAAATATGGTTTTTGTCTACAACTTTTAAACAACAAATTATGTACACAATTTACAGATTATATGACTCTCTACAAGAAAACATTTTCATATTTGTTGTAAAATTGAGCATTTAAATCATATTACTATTTCTTAAATTGGTCAAAATTCTAAAATAATGGTTTTTACGTCTTTTCTCTTAAATGACGAAGTTGTCGAAAAATAATTTATGCTCATTGTTAAGATCAGTCATATTTCCAACAAGAAGTATCATCATAACTTTTTTGATACGAGTGCTCAGTAACAAGATGTTTTAAAAATGTTCGAATTTCGAAAATATAAGTTTTTCAAGGTATATACACCGTAGTCGTTTTGTATAACTAAAGGATTTTGTTATTTTTCTAAAAAAAAATTTGACAATACTTTCGTTATATTAAAATACTTTTAAGGGATGTTAAATTTGAGCTTTATTTTATTTTGTTCAGTTGGTCTTCTTTATAATTGGAACTAAGACCCACAAGGAAAAGGAAACAAGACCCGTGGATTTTATTTCCATTTCAAAAAGAAAAAAAAAACCCGTGGGTGTTTTTTCCTTTTATTTTGGGTAGTATCGCCCACGGGCGTTATTACCGCGGGTGTAGTTACACTGCACCGTTCCAAAGATGGGATGCAACTCATACAATTATGCCCATTCTCCTTTAATAAGAATTGTTGAAATTAGTGAAAAATACAAAGCGCCACATTTGAGCAAGAACAGAGGGTAGGAAGAGCAAAACCACATTTGTATTTTTTTTTGGAAAATTTAAATACTCATTTCCATTTTTAAAATCATCATCTATTGTACAGTAAAAAACATGTTTGGTTAAAATATTTGTATACGATTTTAATCCAGAAAATTATTTAAAATCTCTGTGATAGAAAAAAAGACAAAAAACGTGATAATGAATTTGGTTCACTATAAGCATTCAAACATGCGCTGATGGATGTCCCTCAAGTAAGCAGAGTAAGGTGACCAGAACATATATTTTGTGATGGCATTATAAAGCACTTATTAAATGCCCAACAATTAGATTAAATCCATTCTTCAAACATTTCTATGTTCTGCTAACTTAAAATCGATTTTTCCGACAAAACTCAAACTTTTTCGACTCAAATCTTTTTGATTAGTTAAATGCTCCCCTAAATGCAATTAAATGCTTCAATTTCGAAACAATTTTCGAAGATCTGAGCCAAAAAAAAATAATTTAATTTCCCATGCCCATGTTCTGCTAGCTTAAAATCGGTTTTTCTCAAAAAATTCAAACTTTTTCGATTCAAATCTTTTTAATTGCATTAGGCGAGTGACTAATCGAAAAGATTTGAGTCGAAAAAGTTTGAGATTTTTGAGAAAAACTGACTATGTACATATGTATGAAGTATATGGGAAGTTGAATTATTTTTTTTTTTGGCTCAGATCTTCGAAAATTGTTTCGAAAATGGAGCACTTCATTGCATTAAGGCGAGCATTTAACCAATCAAAAAGATTTGAGGCGAAAATTCAAAAAGAAAAACTTATACAATTTTTTTTTCAAAATTGTGACAACATTTTTTTTGTGAAAATCAAGTTTTTAAATTTTTGTTTGATTCGCAGAGCGTTTAAATAGCTCATTAATATAGGACCAAACCCAATTTTCGTGCTATATGTTTTAACCATTTAAGGAAATTGATTTGCTAACTTAAAGTTAGCAGAACATTGATTTTTACCAAAAGTACCTGAGCATTGAATTTAATTGTTGGGCTTTTAACTAGCATTTAATAAGCGCTATCACAAAATATACTATGTTCTACTCACCTATGCTCTGCTAACTTCAAGGACATCGTTGATGGATGAGGTTCGCGGGAAGCGTAATTCGTAAGCAAGGGTTAACTCTAAATTTTTTTGAACGTATCTACACTTCAGAAAAAAAAAACGAAAAAAAAATAAAAAATAGTTCTTCAACAAAAAAGTCTGGTAGTCTTAGAAATTTTTAAAACAGTTAAAAATCTAAAAATTCTTATTTCAACACATCTTTGCGAAACAACTCATTTTAGCGCACAAAAATTTAATTGACTTGCATTTATAGGGGTTTAATTCAATGCTATTTTACCAGTTTTGCAATTAATTTTGTATTTGATTAATTTTGGGTTTTGAGCTGCTTCTTTTGCAATTCTGAAATGTAGATAGATGCAATATTTTATTTTATTTGAAAAAAATCTACTTGGGGTTTCTAAGATTTGAACTATAATCTTCCGCCTACCAGCTGAATAGATACGCTACCACATTGCTAGTTATTATCCTAAAATCCATTTTTTTTTTCTTAAATCAAGAATTTTATGCTTTTGTTTTAGATTTTCGTTATTCAACTAAAGTTTATAGATTTAATTTTAAGATCAAGCACATAAGATTTGAAAAATATTAAAATAAGGCCGATCGTACCATTTGGATTTAAGCTTAAGATTTTTCTCTGAGTGTATAACTTTTTAAAAATTCAAAATGATTAAAAAATGTAATTTTTAAAAATTAGTCATTTTCCCACGTAGAATATGTTTACCTCAAGTTATTGACTTCACTTCTAAAATTCAAGATAGAATCCACTTTTCGACGAGTCCGAATCAGGTAGAATATTTCGGTGATTTTCCCCTACGTATAACCAATCAAACACCGGCCGAAGAAGCTAGTATTTGACTGAATTAAGCAAAAAGTAATTTTGAATTGATTTGAAATTATGAATGCTTACGCTTCACTCAGGTATCTTAAGACTATCTGTCTACCAAATACTGAAATGAATACAATTTACTATTTTCGTTACAATATTTACATCTTGTGTAAGAGGTTCATTATTTCACATTCCTGTTGATCGAATTTTCCTAATATGTACATTCCTAGACAAAGGACATTTTAACTTAATTCTTTCAATATCCATCGCATCGTATAAAACTTGGCTTCACTCCCAAATCCATCACCATACAAAAAAAGAAGCAAACTATAGAAACCCAGAGTACATTTTGTCTCCATAATTTCAAGTTTTTATTCGCTCTGCTTTCACATTCTTTTCATTTCTTCGCTTATTTGGTTTATAATTTTTATGAACGCACCCGGATGGAGTCCATTTGGCTGCCATCTTTCTAAATCTCCTTTGTTTTTTGTAGATATTCCCCATTTAGTTAGGACAAGACACGATAAGCATTGCCATCTCCAGCAGAAAAAAAAAATGTTCGTAGTAGATGGAAAAAAGACCAGTGGTTTCAAGTTTTGACTTTTAAGTGATTTTTTTCTAAAGGAAACTCGTTCCGAAGAGTGCTATAAGATATAGTTTTACCTTTTTTAAATAAAAATAAAACTTAGAACTACGACTGAAATTCAGCTTTTTGGATTTAAAAAAAATAGCTTAAGCCATTAAACAATTTAAATCTGCTAAATCCTTAGAAATCGAAGATTGAAAGACTGATCCGCAGATTAATCGCTATTTTCATTTGACTCAGCGAAATGAAGTGCGAAATTGTCATCTATAATTCCGGCAGACTGGCAACACCATTTTGCACAATATAGTGTCCTTTTGAATGGAATTTCCTTTTCCAAAATTGAATTTTCTTAGGGATTTGTTGTGTTTTTTTTTTCCTGCTTATATTTTTAGCCAAGGAAAAAACTTATACGAGCAATGAATGAGTCCATGCTTTTTCTCACACTCTGATGGAGTGTGTGCTTTTGTTTATTTGGTGTTTTATTGTTATTACTGCAGTTGTTGACTTTTATCATTTTGGACATATTAGGGTGCATTATTATGTTGCTTTATTGTATAGTGGAATTACATTCAGAGGCAGTCAAGTGAAGAGCAGTTAAGATGCAATGTTTTGGCAATGGACATTTTTTGGGGGGCTTTTTGTGTTGCCTTTTCATGTTTCGAGTGGACACAAAAGGCAACTAAAAAAATAGGTATATTCACTTTTGAACGAGTTGACACACTTGGAGTAAGTCCTTAAGATGTAGTGTTAAAGATAAAGTTCAAAAAGGTTAACAAATTATTTAGGTATTAAGGCATCTATAAGTAAATGGAAAAATATTTGAACAGTTAATTCTATAGAATCTAAAACATTAAAAAAGAAATTAATTAATGATTAAAAACAATCAATGGAAAAAGTTTTTATCTAAGAGTCATTTCCGAGCCACTTCAACGTATTTTATTTCTATAAGAATTAAATAAGTACATGAAGATTAAAGGAAGTGACAAAAAAAGTGAGAAAAAAGGGAGCGCTTTACTTACACCCTTGAGTAGGCATTTGGGGTGATTATAGAAAACCAACAAATGACAGAAACAATTAAAGCAATTTATCAAACGTGATATTCATTCTTTATTTCAGATTCTCAGGAATCTTAAAAAAATTAGTTTTTTTTTTAATTTTTTTAAGGACTAATTTCTAAGAACCAATTTCAAGTAACCAAACAGTCACATACCACAAATCACGTCCCTTTCAATTTTGTTTTAATCTCTTTTTTGTACATGTGTCTCCCCACAAAACAAAGAAAATAACGGAACTCACTCGTTATGATTATACATTCTCCAAAAAAGAAGAAGGCTCCTCAAATTATCATCTACACTTGTTTGGCGTCACAATTTATTACACCCATCATATGGGGTAGACTTATTTTCCTTAAATCACACACAGAGTGTCATGTCAAAGGATGCAGAAGCATATCCCGTTTCCCCTTTTTCTTTTTTCCTTGTTTGTCCCAAAAATAGCAACGAAAAACGATTTTCCATCTCTTGGATGTGTAATGCATGATAATCATAATTCCCCCCCATTCTATACCTATCTTCAGAGATCTTTTGGAGAGAGTGGTGCTGATTAAAAAGACTCAAGATGGAAAACTCAGAGCAACAAAAGTAGACAAAAAAAAAAGTTTTTCCAAAGCAATTGTCACCACTTGCCATATATGTAGAGAAAAGCGGTTGTCTGAGAAAGGGGGGTCTGTTAAGGAACCTTATTCCCCCCTCTAACACAACAAAAAATATATCAAGACGAAACCAAGACAACAACAACAAAAAAATAAAAATGATGAAAACACATTTTCATTTTCAATGTCACGCACTTAATAAGAAGCGACAGCGACTTATGTTCAGCTTAGTTTTTCTGGATTTTGGATTTTAACAAAAACAGCACAACACGCCGGATGTTATTTAGCCCTGAAATTAGAGCTCCATAATGACAGGAATATTTTCTTCCAAATTAAATAGGAAAACAAACAGTACAGACAAAGAACGAATAGAAAAATAAAAAAAAAAACGAACAAACATAGAAAAACTAATCACAACAAATCGACTTGTGTGTTATGGGAAGAGGAAAATTAATAAATTAATCCAACGATGTTAGGGGAGCCCTTGACGGGATCGGTGATGTTGAATAGTGGCAGCTTACATTTTGGGGAAGAATCTGTGAAAATAGCATCTGTCTAGCTGCGAAATGGCTCGGCGGCTGTATTGTGACTGTCAAAGTTGTCAATTAATTTTTTTTTTCCTTTTTTTTTCTTCTTCAAAGTCTGGACAAAGAACTATTTTTTTGCTTTAGCATTTCAACACCTCAAGGCAACTTGCGAAACATTCGATGATGATACGAAAATATATATTCGAGTGAAATATTCTCGAAATGACATTGAACATATGTTATCCCACGGGACCACTTAGATTTATTTAACACTTAACCAATACTGACAAGGAAGTTAGGGAAGCTGAAAGTATATAGAGAAGGGTTGTCTTGTATGTTTATTTTGTATACAAAGACGGGATGCATTTCATTTCAAATAAACAAAAGGGACTGATGATATACCATGGAAACTGATGGGAAGGTATGCTTGTGACACGAGTTGGCAATAAATTGAAGAGCAATCAAATTTAGTCTTTAAGAAATAACACAAAAATGTCATACACGTGGTTCTATTTGTCTACTCAGTTTAGTTTTTGATTTTATTGATATAAATTGCCAACATATTTTATGGATTTTCAAGCTAATATGAGGCCGTGAGAGCCATTTGCAAACTGCAATTTTATTGAAATTGAATTTATTACGAAAATTGAATTTGTATTAAACAATATTTGTGCCACTATGGTACTCACTACTTTATATAATTTTTGATGAATCTCAAGTTAGCAAAGCAACTTTGACGAATCAGAAAATGGTCAGTTGGATAATTTGACGTTAATTAGTAGTTAAATAGTTGTGACAAATTCAATTTGATCGTGCAATGTTTTCTATGTTTTGTTGGGTACTTTGCTAACTTGATATCAAGTTAGCAAAGCAACTCTCACGGATCGAAAAATGGATAGGTGCATAATTTGTCGTTAATTAGTTGTGACAGTTTCGAATTTGTCATTCTATGTTTTCTATGTTTTTTTGTTTTAAAAAGTGGTAAAAACTTCTAAAATTTAATATTTTAGTGCTTAATAACTTGCCGTTAATTAATCGTTAATCAGTTGCGAAAAAATCAATTTCGTCGTGCGATGTTTTTAATGTGTTGTTTGAGTTATTTATTTTCAGTGAGTGTCAAGTTAGCAAAGTAACTTTTACGAATCGAAAAATGGGTTGGTGGATAATTTAGCGTTAATTAGTTGTAACAGTTTCGAATTTGTCGTTCAATGTTTTCTATGTTTTTTTGGGTGCTTTGCTAACTTGACACTACTCGAAAAGCGTGAAAAACTTCTTATACTTAATTTTGTATGGCTTAATAATTTGCCGTTAAGTAGTCATTAATTAGTTGTGAAAAATTAAATTCAATCGTGCAATGTTTTCTATGTTTTTTGGGTTCTTTTTTTATCTTGACATCAAGTTGACAAAGTACTACTTGGAAAATGGTGTAAAAACTGTTTATACCGGATGGTTTATGGCTTAATAATTTACCATTAAGTAGCCGCTAGTTATTTGTGATAATTTTGAAGTTGTCGTTTTATGTTTTCTATGTTTTTTCTCGAAAAGTGGTTAAAGCTTCCACAACTAAATATGTTATTCCTTGATAGTTTGCCATTAATTAGTCGTTGATTAGTTGTAAAAAATTCAATTTTGTCATGCGATGTTTTCTATGTAATTGATGGTGACCCTTTTATTCATGTTAGCATTTAAAAAATTATTCTGAACGTAATATGAAACTTCAAACGCTACGGATCACTGGAGAGCGAAGTACTACAAGCACCCTTGTACAAGAGAAATTGTCCTATATACAATTCAAGTACATATAGTTAGATAATTTGGAGTGTTCCATTAGACAATTTGGGGTGTTATTTCACTTTTGAAAATAAACTTTAATATAAAAAAGAAAAGAAAAAAGAAATTGGTGTATTATTTCATAAAAAAAGGCCAAACAAGTTGGGGCCTTATTTCTTTAATTGTTGGGTCTTTTTTACACCTTAGCGGGGCCTTATATCATTGGGGCATAGTTTCATCATGAAAAGTTAAAATGTGCTATGCTAGCATACTACCAGTACCAGATTCTTTTGTTTTTATTGTAACTCTTATTAGCTGCTTGTTAAAAAAAAAAAATTTTTACTACAGTTCCTATAAAACTTTCTTAGTAGAGTATAATAGCATAAGCACAAGGAACAACTGCTTGTTTTCATTTTGCCAAATATTAATTCACTTAAATATAAAGCTTTGACCCAATTTATGTTGTATTTGTTTACACAAAAACCTGCAATTTAATAAATTAGAGAATAAAATTAACATGAAGTAAAACTTATTGCATATTTTTAACTTGAATTAAGAGTCACTTTCATAGTTACAAGAAAAAAAAAAAAAGAATAAAAACAAATACTCTTCTCTTTACATTTAAAATTATATTCCTTCGACAACGTCTTCTTTCTTGTCAAAGCTTTCAGTTAAATCTTGTCAACATAGTTAATGAATTTCTTCGTCTTTTGCAAATTTGTTATATCAATTTCACATGGACTTGCATTTTATAATGTTTCCTCTCCTTTGGGGAGGATTTTGATATCCAAAAACCCAACAAGAGAATAACCAAACAATGTTTAAACTACATTTCCCGGGAGCATCATCAAACGTAAAGTTTCGAAACGCGTTTCGCTGCTGCAATGTCCTAATTTTCTCTAAAAACCCCCGCAGAGACATTTGCCAACCGTTCAACGACAACTACTAGGTATATACAAACGCCAACGACTATGACTATGACACACCCAAACCTATACTTTATCTTTACTCATAGTACAACATCCAAAGCGAGCGTAGAGCAAACGCTTTTTATTAAAAATTCCATTTGGAATATAAATGCACGCTTAAGTAGCCGAGAACTGGCCAAAGGCCGGCCCTCCCCATTGCCATCATCATAGAATGGCTATATAACAGCATTCGACCAAGTCCATTGCTGTGCATAAAATTGCATCAATATCAACTTTGCATAAGCTCGAGAGTGCACTTAAACTAATGACCAACATCGAAAGCGACAGAGATGGAGATGGGTTCCGAGTCAGAGAGGAGGAACTACTATGTACGACGACGACGTTGACGACGACGATGACCATGTCGGGGAGATTCTATATAGTACGACCATGGAACAAGTGCAACGATAATTAATTAAATTAATTAATTTACATTGGCAGGAGCAACTCTATGTTTAACAAAAAAAAAAAAAATAAAAAAAATAGAAGCTGCATATTGCCAAACCGAACAAAAGACTTAATCCACTGGGAATGCTTGCCTTGGTCAATTCTCATATCCTCGGGACTAAGAGACGCAGTTCTACATTGACAACAATCAATTGGATCGATAACAGGGTCGGTTATGTATTTATTGAAACGGGGCGCTAAAAGCCCTATAGAATTTCAGAAATGCATCCGTTAAAGCAAGCTTTTTGCATGTTCTGGGAAGGGCTACCGTGTATTAAAATAAAAATTCTATAGAATTTTTTTCAACATTTTCTAAGTCGTGAAAATATTTTCCACAAATGATTAGCTAACAAGACCTGGTATCAACTCAACTTCAGTGGATTGAAAGTTGAATATGTTCTACAATCTTCCACAATGCTCTATGCCTACTTCATAAAGGGCAAGCACTTTCTGCTTTCATGTCAAAAAAAGAATTTTAGTCAATTTTGACAATACGATGCCTTAGCATTCGTGCGTCTGCATTTGCATTTGCGTCTTTTCGTCGGAAAGTCTGTATGTCCACTGTTCATCAAGATAGTCTAAACAGGTGAATGGATTTACTTCAAATTTTACAGGCCATCTAACATTGTTGGTTCTTTCAAAACGAATACCATCCACAACATGTGGCACACCAAATTTTATTTTTAACAGCTTTTGATTGTACCGCAAAAAGATACTTTAGATTGGAAGTGTTGAGCGTACAAAAAAAATTAATTTCAAAAGATAAGTTGTGGAATGTAACGTTGTAAGCGTCATCTGGCTTTTGGTGTTTTCAGTGCGAAATGTACTCCATTTATTTCTAAATTTGGCGATTTTGAAAATTTTCGGTCTTCGTTCTACTTCTCACATCTTATGAAATAAAATATTCATAGACATTTTATATGAGTGTCAAGTTAACAAAGCAACTTTCACGGATCGAAAAAGTTGGCCTTAATTTCTTTTTAGCAGTTTCGAGCTTGTCGTTCTGAATTTTCTATATTTTTTTGGATTCTTTGCTAATTTGAAATCAAGTAAGCAAAGCACCCTGTCGAAAATCAGCACCAACTCCTTTGATTTATAATTTTCCATTAATTAGTCGTTATTTTAATTGTGACAAATTCAATCTGATCGTGCTATGTTTTCTATGTTTTGTTTAGGTACTTTCACGGATCAAAAAATGGGTGGAGGGGTGATTTGTCATCAGTTAGTTATGAGAATTACAAATTTTGTCATTCTATGTTTTCTATGTTTTTTTTCGAAAAGTGGTAAAAACTTCTGAAACTTAATAATTTACAGTGAAATAGTTGTATCGCATCCATTTTTGGTGTGCGATGTTTTCTATGTTTCTATGGGGATTTGTTTTCTGTGCGTGTCTAGTAAGCAAAGCAGTTTTCATCTATAGAAAGTGGTTGGATGGATAATTTTCCATTAATTAGTTGTTACAACTTTGAATTTGTAATTCCATATTTTCTATGTTTACGTGGGTGCATTGCTAACTTGACATAACTCAAAATACGGTTAAAACTTCTTATACTTCATGTTTTATGGCCTTATATTTTCTATGTTTTTCTGGGTCCTTTCCTAACTTCCAAGTACTAAATTTTCGATCCGTAAAAGTTGCTTTGCTAACTTGACAATCATACATTGTTTAAGGCAAAACTGTAGTTTACTTGATGAAGTTCCAATTAGATAATCTCCAGTTTTGACAAGCAACAGCTTTAACAACATCATAAACGTTCTCCATTGTTTTAAGCTTCAAAAGTGAGACCACCAAAAAATAATCTGAAAATTTTTGAAAAAGCCTTGTTTTGGAAAAGTTAAAAGAGTAAAATGTACGGTTGATAAAATCAAGCTGACAGTTCCGTAATGAAATGTGTTTTTCACTTGAATTTACTGTCTCAGGCTCCCCGTAAGATCAATCCCCTCCTGACCACATTACAACTTTGACCAAAGATAAACGCTTTTGCCACAGGTGCGACACAGTCATTAAGTTAGCCATTGCATGCGATAATCATATCCACATAAACAACGTGGTCCGCACATTATCGCGCGATTTCACTTTTTTTTTGTAAACGTTCAACCCAATGGATCCAGCGCGATGTATAATAAACGATTCAGGATATACGGACACTCTCCTGGCTGTGCATTTAGTTATGGCTCCTTGTTCATAATTTTCTTTGCCAATTCTCGTCGTAATGAAGAAAGTCATTAATGCGGCAACGCGTGAAATGTCGCTGCTGGTGATTGTGTGCTGCTTCTGTGTTGTGGAGTTTAAAAGTTCTTCTGCTGGATGATGATGCTGATTCTTTGGGATGGCCACTGGCCAGGCCAGTTGGTGCTGTGGTTTTCGAATTCGATACAAAAGACCGACGTGGAATAAATTTTATTAATCACAATTTATGGGAAAATAAATTCAAAATGAGAAAATGCAGATGATGTTTCAAAAGGCTCATCAGAAATTTAAAAAAAAAAAATATAAAAACATAAAAGAACAAGAAACGTAGAGCCGAAATGGTTGCACCGCCAAGCCAAGCTACGCCAACCACTGCTGCTGAGCCGCTGAATCCCTGCGGGGTTTTGACGCATGCAGCACGTTGAGGTCATAAAAATGTTTCCACTTTGGTTTTCTACGTCGCGTCGTACAAGACAAAAAATAAAAGCTTTTTTTTACAGACATTTTTCTACCTACATTTTTATTTTCAAGACAAAATTAACAAAAAGAAGAAATAAAAATAATTTTGTTGTTAACAAATTGTGTGGGGGTCTGTAAATCAAGGTTTTATTGGGCTGATCTTAAATGATGGCTTATAGTCAGTCAGTTATACTTGAATGTTTGCAAATATGCAGTTTAAATAAAATCTTGAAGGAAATGAAGGAGCGAATATGCGGGAAAGTAACATTTTTTGTGAGGAGAAGAAAACTTGAAGACTTGTTTTATATTTGTTTATACCGTCGAGCTACATATTGAGGTTATTTTTAAAGACTAGTTTTGTATTGCTTTGCGGAACTCAAACAAGAAATTCCGATTCTTAAACCCTTTGTAGCTGGGATTGTTGAACAGCTGAGAGGTCTTCTAAGGCCAAGCTCTTCAATGGGAGGTCATTTTATGGTTAAATCCAAGTAAGCTGCCAGAAACTAAATTAAATATCAAATAAATTCGGGATTAACCAATTTAGTGCTGAGTTAACTATGAGTTAGATCATAGCTAGTTAAATCTTTAAGTGAAGGATTTAGTTTGAACAGGATATTCATCGACCTCGATCAAAGGAAAAGGCTGAAGATACAGCAGCTGAGTGCTGCTTTGATTGATATTCCATTCACTAATTTAGCAAGTTTTTAAATCTACTTCTGATCAGAATAAAAGTAAGACTACAAGACAAATGGCGCCCAACAGTGGGACTTGGAAATGGATGCTATGTGTTCGTTGCTAACCTGATTGATTGAGATCAGTCATTCATCAAAGCAGCAGTGGTGGGTGGAAGAAAATTCAGGCACCAGATTAAAAAAGTTTTCAAATCTACCCCTAATACAAAAAAAAGGGAGACCCCACGTTAAATGGCGCCCAACAGTCTTATATGTTACAGCAATTGAGAGTGCTGGAACACGTGTTGCATACCGATACTCAGGGACCATCTTTACAAGTTTCTTAATCTACTTCTGATCAGAACAAAAGGAAGACTCCAAGATAAATGGCGCCCAACAGTGTGACTTGAAGAAATGGATGCTATGGGTTCTTTGCTAACCCACCGAAAATGCCATTGATTGAGATCAGTCATTCACCAAAGCAGCAGTGGTGGATGGAAGAGAATTTAAGCACCAGCTTCAAAATTTTTCAGATCTACCCCTGATACAAAAAAAAGAAAGACCCCACGTTAAATGGCGCCCAACAGTCTTAGGTATATGTTACAGCAATTGAGAGCGCTGGAACACTTGTTGCATATTTACATCTTAAAACCAGCTTCAAAAGGTTTTAAATCTAATCCTGATCAGAATGAAAAGAAAACCCCACCTGAAATGCCGCCAAAAGTCGAATGTGTAACTGGATGCTAGGTGCTAAATTGCTTGATGGACTTTGTAGGTTGATGCAGATGGAAATTAGACCATCACCGCCATATTCGAGTGTGTAAGATTCTTCAAAAAAATTTCTTTATTTTGAGGAAAAACAAATATTCAAATATTTTGCAGAGAACCGTTACATAAACTCTTTTTTTCACAGGATGTTTTGTCTTTTTATGCTTTTCGCAAGAATTTTAGATTTTCAGAAATTAGCACCGATTCGTGCCCATTTAAATATTGCTTTGTCAATGCCTAAGTGTGCCTCAAATAAGAATACCAAACAAAAAATGTCACCTTTCAAAATATGGTATTTTCCAACAAAATACAAAAAATAAAACAAATTTCGTAAATCCCCCACAACATTTGAAAGATATGCAACAACCAACAGCGCAATCTGAGATCTGACATCCAATTAGCAATTTTTCAAATTCAATTCCAAGACATCTAGCGCCTGCCATCACTGAACAAAGACAACCAAAAATATCTTTACAAAACAAAAAAAAAAGACAATCTCCAAAGGTTTCACCGCGATTGGATTTCAATAAATGTCTATGTGTGTGGGATTCGCACTCTATAAACCTATCACCTTGCTTATGGCACCAACATTTCTGGCTGCCACTGACCTGTATAGCCTCTGCAACGTTCGTTTTGCAATTAATCGTTATATACATAGTTGCAGTTGAAAAGCTGGGCTGATGAGGTGACTGCTGCAACCCCCCAAATCCCAATCACATTCTGGCGAGTGATAATAATAAATTGAGTTGCATTGCTAAGTCGCAATCTTTTGCAATCTTACAACAACAACAGTGTAACGTGGGGGCGTTAAAAAAAGATACAGCGCCACACTGGCTTCTCTATGATTACTTATTTTAGATTTTCAATAGCTTGTTCGGACTCGGACTGCAGTATAAGACCTTACTGTGCCTTGGTTTTGACAGTTTGTGTCGATTTCATTCGCAATGCAGCGTCTGTGTTTAAATTTGAGGAAACCTCGCATATATGCATCTTATATGCTACAAATAGTTGATGCATCATGATGAGTGCTAACAAGCTTTCGCACGGTGTGTCTGCAGATATGCGGGACTACATCTTGAGTCTCAGCTAACACCACCAATATAATAGCCTTGCGTCACCTTCCATTTTAATCGAAGTAATAAATTCACTTGCAGACACACAAGCCAGAGGGAGCGGTAAGCGAGTGCGCGAAAAAAAATTCATTTTCACAAAAGCCAGGCCAACTGTATACTACCACATCACAGTATGATGATGCCAAACGGTCCCGTCCCAGTCCCGGTCCCGGAATAAAACCATTAACATGGGGGTAATTTATGGGCTGCAATCAAATAAAATACGTCGAGGTGGACCTTAGCTTCAAATCCGCAGTGTTCTACCGTCTGCGTTTGTCCGTTTGTCTGTTCGATCATTTGTGTTCCAACGATCGTTATACGTTTTGGCCAATTTCCTTTGCGACGCTTGCTGGGGAGCTATGTATACTATACATATAGTGCTTCGCCTTGTTGTACTCGCGTTGTTTGGCGATTATTGATTGGTTTTTGGCGCATTGTGATTGGGGCTAACAAATAACCTCGGGACTGTGAGCTCAGTCTTGAATATGGTGTTTGCCTCTTCGTCGTCGTCGCTTTATGTTGAACCTCATTTCAGCTCTGGGGCCAAATTCAAATCCAATTCCAATTGGAATGTATCTTCTCTCTGTGAGGAGATGGTAACAACAACGCGCGAAAAACTACTTCACTTTACTGCAACATCAGAAAAACAAAAACAAACCATCATCATAGCACCCAGCTAGAGCGTTAAAGCAATAATCATAATCGTGTGTTGGGACTTTCAAAAATTGAAAGGAATTCCACTTCAATACTGCGCATTGATAGATGGTCAGATGCGGGACACAAAGAGTCTATATTCGTTCGACTTCGACTTCGACTTTGGCTACTCGCTGCAACTTGCTATACATCGAGACAAGAAGCTATTGGCGATTGCGCACAAAGACAACAGACAACAAGGTCAGAAGCAATTTTCTGTTATTGGAGACAGTGGGACTTGGAAATGGATTTTATGTGTTCTATGCTAACCCGCGCTCCATGTCATTGAGATCACAGTCTTTCACCAAAGCAACAGAGGTGGATGGAAGAGGATTTGTTTAAGAGGTTTCATCCAAACGATCGAACGACTACCGATGATGACGACCGTGATTTGCTTGTTGTTTGCTTATGTGGAACACTGAGAGAAATGTTTAATTGGGAGCAGTATTTTATGTCAATTTATAGATGTTCAATATATTGAAGGCTAATGGAAGCGAAAATGTCGGAACTTGAGAATGAGCGAGTATGTATTTTCCTGTAAATAAAATTTAATTTTAAAAATTAGAGAGAAAAGTTGCTACCAACTAAGTTCCTTGAGGACCTTGTAGCAAATAGAGTTGCGAGCAACTTAGTTGCCTGGTGGAGGCTGTCACGTAATATACTCCAATGTAATTGAATAAAGAGTAGCTTAAATTTTCTGGGGCGAAAAATTGAAAGTTGCCATGCCCTATCCCACAAGAAACCTCCGACCAATTTTTTTGGAATGCGACTTTTGTGTTTTATCTATATTTTGTTTTATTTCGGTGATGTTCGATTGTGTGGCTGTCCTTGTGTATGATTGAAAGTAGTAAACTGGCAGTAAATGCAAAAAGAAACGCCATTTTCACATCCTATTTTGACAGAAAAAGTTGTCGATCAAAGTTGCTTAGTGGACGGGGACAAGCAACTTAAAGTTGCTTCGTGTTGCGAGCAACTAAGTTCCACGAGCTACTCGGAGCAACTTAAATTTGATGGCAGAATAGTTGATTTGTGGCGCTATATCATATAATCCAAAAAAAAAAAAAAAAATGTCTAACAGGGCTGTTTAAAAGTTTAAGGTATTATATGGGAATTTAAGTGGTTCCCAGGTCTTTCAGCTGCCTCAATTTGCTCGCAACACAGAGCCACTGAAGTTTCTTTCCCTCGCTTACAAAGCGACTTAGTTCCTCACAACACAAAGAAACTTTAAGCTTCTTGCCCTCAACCACTAAGCAACTTTGACGGCAACTTTTTGAGCTTGTTGTGTTACTTTTGACAATATTTAGCTTTTTTTGTTTGTATTATCTGATAATCCCACTGAGTAAACTCAATGTCCTCGTATATGATCAAAAGCGGTAGAGACATGAAATGCAAAGAGAACCTCCATTTTGGCATCCTATTTTGACAGAAAAAGTTGCTTCCTGTTTGAAAGCACCTAAGATCCATTAGCAACTTAAACCTACCGGCAGCATAGCTGCCTGGGGCAGGCAACACGTAGTCGTTGTCCGAAGCTTCGTTGTTGAAATTAAGCATCAACAAGTTTTTCTTAACATATTTCTGACCAAAATAACTGAATAAATACAAAAAATTATTAGCATCAGGATATTTCCGCAACCGACGCGACGCACGTTCGTAGGATTGATGATTTTCAATTCGGAGTACACTTTTCATATTTCTGAACATAAAATTATAAGTTTTCAACAAAAATGTAAACAGGTTTTTGCTGGCGAAGCTATTTAGACCAATTTGTTTCACAGATGAATGAATTTCAATGCTTCCTTTGAAGATTATCGTTTTGATGCTCATACTGAATAAAAGCAGGAGATAGTTTCTTGAAGTTATTACTTCTATACGACTTGCATTAAGGTTGTGCATCAAAGTTCCAAGTTTTCAAAAGTATATCTTGATATACAGCTATTTTAAACTTATAAGAGGGCAATTTTGAATGGCATTCCATCTTTTTGAAATGAATTATCGGAAAATCAAATATTTGATAGTTTCTATTTAGAAGCTCAACCAAAAAGTGTGTAAATTTAGCTTACAGAATTCCTAAGAAAGCCATTATTTTCTGTTTTAAAACTAATTGCAAAATCTATAGGTTCTATAAGCCTTGTGTAAGAAAGTTCTAAGAGAAGCTTGACTTTCAAGCAAGCCAGCAAGAAGCAATTACTTCGATAAGTTTGTCTAAGCGAAACTATTTTCAGTATTTTTATTTGCAAAAGCTCGTTCGCACAAGCTTTAAGGAAGCACAATTGCCTATAATGCTCAGCGCCGTAAGTTTCATGGAAGTATCCATTCGAGAAGTTAGTTTCAGAAGTCATCTCAGCTGATTTAACTTTTAACAAAGAATAATATTAAAAAAAAATTAAAAAAATGTGATTTAAGGAGCAATAATTTATTTCCTCCGTGTAACCCCAATAAATTCTCTTTGAAAATGTATAGTACAAGGTACATATACCTACTCTCAATATCCATTCCAAGACAATTCGCATATTTGTCTCAACCTCGCATCGCAGAGTGAATCCCATTCGATTGGTTTTCCATTGACTTCTTCTGTCCATTGTATATCGTATATAATTCACTGACTCTGTGCTCTAGACCCCATAGAACATAAATAATCCACGTTTACCTGTCAAAAGACCACATATCGTATGAGAATTGACGATCTTTTGTGCACCCAAATCGAAGAAGAAAAAAAGGAGGCGTATGTATACAATGTGAAGCCATTCGAGGAGTCCCACTCAAAAAAATTAAAAGGGGCCAAGGCACGAGCAATTGTGCGAACAATGTCAATAGGTACGAATTTTTATTACACTACCGTTTGTATATCACAGACACTAACTCACTCACACATAACACGTACCTCCATTTAATTAAAATGTGACTCCAATTTGCCAAACCCAAACCCTGAGAGAAGCACCAGAAGATGCCCGCGCGCAGAAGAATCATCTTCCTTTTGGGATATCGTCATGTCTATACCCGAGCCCGAGTGTCGTTGGACTCTTTGACTTGACAACGATTATTGCCCCTTTTCGCATAATTTAGTGTCAACAATTGTTTGGGGGAGAGCCTGTGAGATGGTGCAGCCAAGACAACAGCAACGTGGAACGTCTTCGGCGTGCTTGTGGACAGAAGACGAGACAAGGCATCGCCACAAATGGCCAACACTCATTCAGACACAAAGTCCAGAAAAATGACACACGATAATTTATCTTTGTTCGACTTAAGCTGCAAAATAATGAGTTGTTTCTGCAACCCGGTCCGGTTAGCCGTTTTTATAAATAAAACTATATTTTTCTTTTTAAATTTATTTTAACAAATATTTTTTTTTTTCGTATGCCGTATGTAAGTATCTTCAGCTACAATGGCAAATGTTATGTAGAGGGTGACAAATGGCAATTTTTTGGTTCAAAGGCTATGGAACGTTCGGAACTGGCTTTTGGCTTTCTACATATATTCTCCTTTCGACGTAAAATGAAGTTGACATTTTTATTACGCTGACCGATGTGAACGGTGCGAACTGATTTGCAGTTTTCGATTCTTTTTGACAGCTTTATTCAGTTGTTATGTATGTGAGTGTGTGTATGTGTGTCAGTCGTGCCAATGATTCATCTGTCAATTTTTTTCTTATTGATCATTTGGCATGAAAAGGACAGCCCACACTTAAACCAAGGAATGTTTTATGTAAGTTTTATGCCAATTTTGTGTTTTTAATTTAAATTCATTCTGGGGGATTCAAATTAAACAAACAAAAATGTTAAACACACTTGTAAGGTGTCCAGTTGAAAGATGACTTTGAAATTTTGTTGGGTTAATGGTGTTGTCGCTTAACAGCTAAAATAATTTTTTTTTTCAAAAATGAAACATCTTGTGCATAAACTGGTTCATTAACATCTTAAAGAAACTTTAATTTTGTTCACATCTTTTTTGAAAGGTGATGATCTGAAATGAGAAATCAGACTTAAAGAAACCAACTAAATACCTAAAAAAACAAAAAAATAAAGCTAATTCAAGCTTTATTATCAGTCTTTATAGAATAAGAACCCCGTAATAGACTACGACTATACTTAACCTCATAAAGGATGCATGTGGTACCTATACAGTTTTGTATATATATAAAAGTTCCTTAGCGAAAAGTGTTCAAAGCATAGGGCTGCCAACCTTTGAAGGTAAATTTTGAGGCTTTTTCAACTATCTAACCGAGCTCAGCTGTAAAAGAAACATTAAACGCGATTCTTTTGAAAATCTAAATTTAACTTGGGTAAATAAGGTTTACCCGAGTTTATGTCTTAAGACCCCCGATCTTTGGATGGTACCTACCATTAATAACCATTGCTTACCAAAATTTTCAAAAAGTATTTTTTGGATTAAAAAACAAATTTCATAATTTTTTGGAAAACCCAATAATTTAAAAAACGACTCAGTCGACTTCTTTAAAAGCAACTTATTGATTGATTGGCCCTGTGGATGAGTGCTTCCGTGTGTTGAAAGTTCCTAGTTCAAAACTAAGTAAGTATCTTACACTATTTTTAAAATAAAATAAAAATACAGTCATTAACATATGGATAACCTCACATATATTTTTTATTAAAATCAACTGTAGTTGGCACCTTTTTTAATGGAAGCATATATAGAAATCAGTCAAAACTTAATACAATCTTAGGAAGGCTATCTCCTCTCTTTTGCAAAAAGTGAGGCTATCCAAATGTTACGGAGTGTATAATGAATTCCTATACTATCAGAACAATGCAAGACGTGTTAAGTGATAAGAAGTATTAAAGACGGCTGAGGCTGAGACACATGGAACAGTAACATAAGTACAAGATACAGGGTTGATTTAGCATTGAATTATGTTAGACAAACTAGATTTTCATGTAAGGATTAACAGGATCACTATTTTAAACCAGTGTTAAATTTACAAGATGTCATACAGATTTTACCTGTAACCTACGTTGATTTAACACGACATTTAAATCCGATATTTGGTTAAACAGTTAACCTGATCAACCGTGTTGAAAAATAACAACCTAAAAATCAGGTAAAATAGACCAGAAATGGGTTAATTATACCTGCATTTTTCTCAGAGTGTATATGATTTTGATGAAATCAGTGTTCTAGAATTAAAATAGGTTACAAAAAAAAAATACATTTAGCAAGTACGTACGAGGAGGGGTCAATAAGTCCCTGATAATTGAAAGAAGGAGTGCTTTTTTTCAGAAAAAAAAACTTTTTATTTTTCGACATAATCTTCTTTTAGCTTGATACACTTCATCCAACGTTTTTCTAATTTTTATATTCTCTCCAAAAAATAGTTTTTTTCGAAAGTCTCAAAATATTCACTTGTTTCTTGAATGACTTCAGCATTCAAGCCAAATTTTTTTCCACCGACCCATTTCGTCAAATCGGGAAATAAGAAATAGTCGCAGGAGGCTAAATCCGGAGAATAAGCTGGATGGGGGAGTAGCTCGTACCTTCAATCATGCAATTTTACCATCGCGACTGTCGACTTGTGCGCAGGAGCGTTTGTCTTGATGAAAAAGAACTTTTTTCTTGTCAAATTGGGTCTTTTTCTCCTTAAATCAGCGTCAAATCGCTCCAACAGATCAGCATATTAAGCACCAGTAATAGTCTTCCCTTCCTCAAGGTAATCGATGACACCTTGCGCATCCCAAAAAACTGTCACCATCACCTTTTTTGCCGATAATAATGCTTTGGCTTGGATTCACCTGGAGAAGACCACTATTTAGACTGTTCTTTGGTCTCTGGTGCTTGAATCCATGATACATCCACAGTCACAATTCGGCCCAAAAACTCACTTGGATTTCGGTTGAAGATAGCCAAACACTCCTTTGAAATGTTAAACGGTTTCGTTTGTTAACGATTGAGAGCAAACGCGGCACCCATCTCGCGGAAAGCTTTCTCATATCTAAATATTTGTGCAAAATTGTAATAACCGAGCCATGTGACAAGCCTGTAGATTCCTCGAGTTCCCTCACTTTCACTCGCAGATCGTCCAATATGAGACCGTGGATTTTATTGACCATTTCCGGTATGGCAACTTCAATTGTGCGACCTGAGCGTTCTGCGTCATTTGTGCTGGAGCGTCCGTAGCGAAATTGGGTCAACCAATTGTGGATTGTTCCAATAGATGGAGAAGAGTCCCCTTAATATTTAAGAGCTTTTGTTTTGTTTCCGTAATGTTTTTTTTTGCTCAAAAAATAATGTTTTATCAGCACGCGAAACTGGGGTTTTTTCATTTTTTTTTTTTAACCTTTCGACTGCTCCTGACAAAAACCGCTATAACAACAAAACTATTTGACGGATCTGAATAAAAATTTCAAGGCTTTTATTTGAAATATCTTTTATAACAACCTAATTTTTGGATTTGAGATAGTCATGTGATGAGTGAAAATTTTCAGGGACTTATTGACACGCCCTCCTATAAACAGTATGTACTTTCTTATGATTTTGAAGAAAATTAAAAATAATATTCTTCTTTTTAAGAGAAGCGAATGAAATAAGTTAAAATAAAAAAGTTTAAGTGAGCTCTACTCCATATATTGCATTTCCCCCAGGTACAAGAGTTGGGCTAATCAGTTAGATGCTGTTGTACCAAAATTTGCGTATTAGAAGGGTACAACAGCATCTAACTGATGATGAGTCCAACTGTTGTACTTGGGCGAAACGCAATATATGGAGTAGAGCTCACTTAAAATTCTTTATTTGAACCCATGTACTTCCCCTAGAACGCCATTTTTTTATTTAGAATTTTTTCATTACTGGCTAATCGGTTTTAATAAATTTTATTATTTTACTAGCAGTTACCCGCCCGCTTTCTATCCACCTACTAAATTGAGGATATTCGAGAATGGACTATAATACAATTTTTTGTAGTAAAGTTTTTGAAATAAAATTTAAAACTTGACTGATTTGTTTAAAAAATAATTGATTTTTTTTTCTTGTGTAAAATTAAGTTGTTTTGGTACCAAATATTTTTTTTTGTTTCGAATATTGAAAAAAAAGTATCCCATAGCTTCTTCCAATACATAATAGCCATCCCCTCAAAATTTCGATCAAATCTGTTCAGTCAATTGAGCGTGATTGTCTTACAAACATCCAAACAAACAAACTTTCACATTTATAGTATAATTAAGAAGTAAGATATAAGATTAAAAAAATCAAAATATTTGTTTTCTTTGAGAATTAGATATTTCAAAATCAGCTTAGTAATTTTTGAAATTTTTGAAAATCTTTTGAAATTTTTTTTAAAAAACAGCTCGACGATTTTGAAATTTTTTCGCATAAGCTCATATTTACATACATATATGTAAGATTCAGATGGCATACTTTTTTTTCAGCTCAAACTATTGAAAGTGTTTTCTTAGCATTTTTAAAACCAATTCCATGCTTTTAAACATTTTTCTCTCATAATATCCATTTTGTACATATAAAAATAAAATAATAAATAAAATGCACGACTGGATCGCACGTACTTGCTCTTATGTTCAAGTTGTGTGGGACTTAAGAACTTTAAAAAATATTCAAGTAATTATAGAAAAAGTATAAAAAGCATTTAAATCGTTCTTTTAATTGTATAAACAGCCTGATAAATAACTTAGAGCTCAAAAAAGAGTATGCCATTTGATTACTTGAAAAAATATGAATATTTGCAAAAAAAAAAAATTTAAATCGTTGGAGCCGTTTTCTTAGAAACTAATTTTTATATATAAAATTTTTGTAACATTTTTCAAAAAAAAATTTGGTATGCCAATTTTGAGTATATATTAATATACATTTAAAACTGAAATTTCAAAACAAATCATCATCACGTTTTTGAAATATTGAATTTTCAAAAAAAAAATTTGAATCTTTTTTTAAAAATCCAAAATTTATTTTTTCAAAAATTTTGGTATGCAGTATTATTTATATTCTAACAAAGCTTTTGTGCAAAAAAATTTATTGAAATCAGGTGAGCGGTTAATGAGAAAATAAAAAAAAACCGTTATATGGCAGGTACCGTTACGTTAATAAATGTTTTTGATGATTTTTTTCTTACTAAATGGTACATCATATCTACAATAATACACTGATTTTTTTTTATCAAAATCGTTGGAGCCGTTCTTGAGATAAATAAGCTTTTCCTTAACGGTTGTATGGCAAGTACCGTTATTTTTTGAGCAAAAAAAAAATTTCAATTTCCCCGCTGGAGTTACAAAAAAACCTTAAGTTCAAAATTTGAAGAAAATCGCTTCAGTGGTTTAGGCTTTAGGCTGTAGGTTGAGGTACGGACAGACAGACAGACAGACAGAATTTTGCCACCCACTTTTTCGTGTTCTCTATCATCGTTATGTCATGTTTGATTGTTATCTCGAAAATTTTTTTTTGCACGAATCCAAAACTTGCCCTATAGTACCTATATCGCAAGTAAAAAAATAAGATATAAGAACTTAAGAGCAAGTACGTTCGATCCATTCGTGGATTTTATTTAATCTTTTTAGGAAACGATTAAACACAGACATTTTGTTAAAAACGCCTTCAAAATTGGGCTTGGCACACATTTTGCATCATTTATTTGTTCCTAACCTGTTATAAGGGCAATTCGTTTTGTTTTCATAGAAATTAGTCAAAAAAACAAAAATTTTGCGAAAAAACGCCCCCAAAAGTGGGAGTGAAAAAAGTTTGGTATCAAAAAATTACAATAAATCACATTATTAACAACTCTTCTAAGGAACACATCACTCATTTATAGCAGCCTTTAGAATCCAATTGACCTATTTTAAAAAGTGGGTGGACATTTTCGTTGATGATGTCCTATAATATCCTTTATCATGTTTGAAAATTTCATCCAAGACCTGCTGCATTGATCGTGAGAAAGATATTTGAAGTCAAAAGCTTACGTCGATAAGCCATCTACTAATCAGGGCTAGGAGCCAAGATTACTCGCAGAATTGGGCAGACCTTGGTGTCAATTAAGGAAGAAGCGGCCAACATTTGAATGAAATTATTTTCAAAGAGTAAATGTTAAAGATTATTCCTTCAGGTCTTATCTAATAAAGAATTCCCCATCCAATTCCATATAAGTTTTTTATCTTGAATTTAAAAATAAAGTTCTAAATAAATGACCCGTTACATACATACATAATGGTTCTTAACACCAGAATCTAAACATTTGCAAAAACTCAAAAACTAACGACCTGATTGAGCTGAAACTTACTGAATGTATTAGTTGTGAAGTGAGAAACGCACGCTTGTCAAAAGTTTTCAAGTTTTATTTTTGATTGATGGCGTTGGTCATAGAAATATTAAAATTGGTTAAAGCTCAAGAACTCCTACGAATTCGATTGAACTGACACTTGCAAGGACAATCAACGACAACAGCCAAGGGTAGTTAAAATTCTGCTGATGTATTAACAGGCAAGCAAATATATGTAGTATGAATCAATTCATATTCTTTAAATGGTTAAATGTAATTTCCAAAGTAGGTTTTTATCTATAAATACCTTATTTTGAAATACGAATTGTTAAATCAATTTGACTTTGATCATGTTTTTTATTGTCTAAAATCCGATCAATTCGATAGCTTCCCCCAAAGGTTAGGTAGGTATACGAGTATAACTCACAGCACTTAATATTCATATATTTCAACCACATACACACGATTACTCCAAGTTAATTACGCCAATTTGCACAATCACACCATTCTGGTCATTCCACCCATTCCACCTTCTGTTAAAGTGCCTTTCGTCGTCGTCGATTCGTCCTGTGAGTTGGCATCTTCCACACCTTATTGGGTATAGGAGGTTATATTATAGACCCAAAGTCGTATCTACAATTCAAACAGACATCGAATTGCGAGCTATTGGTGAAGCAGTGGTACTGTGTGCCTCGCCAAAGCGCCGTAAATCGGAAGTCACCTGTGCACGCTGTGCAGCCTGTCAAATTCATCTCACTCTCCCATCTGTCCCACAGGGTCTCTTCGCCTCGGCTATATTCTATAGCCAGTAACTTCGCCACAATTGCACCTCTCCGTGATGCTACTCTGGGGTACCTTTATGTGTTGCACATGGAGTAATAATAATGGGACAAGAAATGGATGCATCGAACGATTGCAATCGACGATAGGCGCAGCATTGCGCCTATTTGTGGTTAAATCCTTATTTATGGTGAAGTTCAGCAGACCAAGCTTGGTCTTCTTACGGTCTTGGTCTCCAAGCGGCCAAAGCCATTTTCTTGAGCAACTCTCTTTTGTGGCAAGGGAATCAATCCAAAAGTGGAATTACGTGGAAAATTGTTTGCCAGTGTGAATATCAGTTCTTTTTTCTTTTTCTGGCTGTCCGTCCTCCGTTCATTCGTCTGTCTGTCTGTCTACAACGATTTTCACAGATTTTCGCTCTTTTTTCCAATATAAAATGAAAAACCGTCTTGGAATAGGCTCTGCGCCCTAGCAAGCATCGGACCAACATGTATTAAAGGATGCTGGTCAGAGAAGAGGACGAACGTTCAACCATCCGAATGAGGATGCATTTTTAATGTGCAAAGGTAATTTCGTGTACAAAGATTTATTGAGATGTGACCCATGCAGGTATCTTCTCTCTCCCATATTACAAGGATTTACAAGATTTTTTATTGAACGATTAATATTTACAATTTGCTTAATGTTAGTTATCTTAAAGTATACATTGATTATTACATAAAATATGTTGGCACAATAGGGGGCCTAACTGTTTACATTGAGATTTTTTTTTCAAAATTTATATTTAATTGTCATTTATGTTTATTTCTTTTCTTAATCTATTGGCTGCTTTATTTCTCGGATTGTTCAGGTCCGGTTGTCATTGTAGTGATTGGTTGGGGGGATGGTGAGGCTTTCAGCCACGGTAGTGAGCTGACCTTGGGTCAGCGTAGAAGGGAATGTTCTCTTCGTCGGTGGTTGAGATAATATCCTCTTCTAGCAGCTCCATCGCTTCGAGGTACCGCTGGTTGGGATGTCTTGGCTGGTTTACAATTCCCACTATAAGAGGGTTCGGGTGGTTCATCATATTTCGTAGACATCTTCTGCTGGATTGGATGAGGTATCTGTCTAGTTGTACAATGTTGGCCTCTTCATAGAGTCTCTTGTTGCTGACGTGTTTTCTTCGTATCCTGTCGATCTCTCTCCCATATGAAGCCTGCCTAGCATCATATAGGATCGATCCTTCCACACACCATCTCCCTGCATCCGAAATCCAGAATTGAGTTCCACTCATGAGGGTTGTTGCTGTTTTTTTTTGTTTTCTATTTGGACATCGTCCATCGTGTTGTCGGTTCGGTTGGTTTCGAAAAGCGAGAGGTGACAATTTATTTAGATTTATGTGAATGGGATTGAAAAGTCCAGGTTTTATAGTATTTTATTTTTTGTTGTTGTTATACATTTTGTGTGACGCAGAGATCTCGACCTTTTGATAGGTAACCAAGTCATTAAAATATAAAACGCTCGGTGATTAGAAAGTCAGGGGTTCGTAAATTTGGTCATTGATTCACTTGGTGACAGGCGATTTTGTTGGGAGATTGCATGTTGTATATCCACTTCGATAAAGTTACCTACTACTTTCGATAAATTTCCAAAGAAATGTATCAATTTATGGGCTTGAAGGTAAGAAGGACATTGGGTCAGTTTGATTTGAACTGATAATATAATGTTTGCCTCATATGTACGCAACAGGGAAAGTGTGATTGTTATCATATCTAGGTCCTGTTTGTTTGTGTTGAATAAAGCGATATAATTCAAAGGGGTTTTGTTTGACATTATAAGTCCATTAATGAACAATGTGAAGAAAATTTCTAAAGGATTCAAGGAATTAGCTTGAAAAGAGGTCTTTAAAAATACTTAAACATATAAGATAGTTTTTATCTTATCATTTATAGTTGGTTTGTTTTAAGAACTTCTTAGAAATTCCTTCCTAAAATAAATAAATTACAAAACTGTGTAAAACCAGAAACTATGGTTTAGCCTCGCATTGGGCGCCAATTTGCGATATTAATTTGAGTTAATAAATAGGATCTAGAGGAATTTCATTTATATGAAGTAGGTATGTGCGTTTTCTGCACAAATTAGTACCGACGAGACAAACCTTTCAAGCCTTTTTTCAAAATTATCGTCTTTCAGTAGGTACCTAAAGAGATTTAAAAAAGAATAATTTTTAGTAAGACATTTAATTTATTTCAAAGAATAAAAAAACGAATATACATTAGCAACTAATAAATTGGATTTTATTTTTGAATTAATAACGAATGTTCAAAAAAATAGGCCATCCAACTGTGCAACGACCGACAACGACGACGACGAAACTAATATACCTCCTGTTAAGAACTATTCCAAATCCCATTTAAAATCCTTTGACCTGCGATCTCAACAAAAAAAAAAATCATACAATTCGAAGGAGATGAAGAAAAAAAAAAAACAAAATTCAAAATTGCCCACTCAGCTTGAGTCCAATAACAATTTGCATCCAGTTCGATACTTCTGGAATTTTATGATTAGCCAATAAAATGACAACAAGTCGTCGAAGTCGAAGTCAATGATATTAATGTCTTTAAGGTTCATAAAATTTTGCGACTTGGTGAGGTTTAATAAGCCCAATGTCGTAAATCAGCTGCGAACATAAAATATTACTTGGGTGGTGTCGTGTGCGGTGGTAACGGACATTTAACTTTGGTTAAGTTTTAACGTTTTTAATGCACCACCTAGTATACTAGGTAAGGTATACCTACTTGAAGTCCTATAAAAGTGACTTATTGGTGAAATGAAATCAAAGTTTATGGTTTTTTGAAAAATAGAATTTAAGTAGATATAACCATCAGTGGGGGAAGGTATAATGAATTACTTGCGCCTATCAATGGTTCATGTTTTATGAGAATTTTTAATAGACATGAATATCTTTTAAAAGAGGTCAGATAGGTACATAATGTGAATGTGTTGTGCAGGTATGATGTGTATAGGTTTTATGTGCTTGGTGAAGCTATACCTATGTTAAGATTCCTTTCCAGCCTTAAATGGTTACTATTCTTCAAAGTTATTTGTGAATTAATTTTAGCAAAAACTACTAGTGAGCTGTACGTTCTTGCTCTTATGTTTAAAAGGCTTAGAATAAAATTCAAAAATCAATTGATCTATCAAATCGACTCCTTAAAAAGATAAAGTTAGAAAAAGAATGATATCTGGATTCTTGATGAGTGCTAAGTTAGCAAAGCAACTTTCACGGATCGATGAGTAGGTGGATAAATTGTGAATGTAACTTCGGCTTCTTTTATAAATTTTAAGAAGGTAAAATATGTTATAGCAAAGACCGTATAATACCAAGATATTGCATCTAGTGTAAAAATTCGCAGTCAAAGCGCTAGTACTGTGACGACCCCAGTGGTGACCCCATAGATGTGTGAGTGAGAACCCCGTCTATGTATAAGTCTTACAATAGTCGGTGGCGCGGTCGCTGAGTCGTGGGTCTGCGGCGAATAAAGGCTTGCATGTCTGTATGTGTTATGTGAGTTCGAATGTGAATGAGGATGTGATACAATACGTGGGAATGTTTCCCTTCCCCCGACCGACCGCATCTAGAGCTGATTTTTGGTGGTTGGTTGAGATGCGGTATCTTGGTATTATACGGTCTTTGGTTATAGCAAAAGAATAAGATTACTTTAAATGCACCAAGTCCAAGTGGTCCAGTAGATGGGGTAAGTTGGACCAAAGCTTAAAAAGTGAAAAAAGAAGCTCTATTAAGGACTTAAACGCCGTTAGTTTGAACTAAAATTGATCACAAACTAAAACTTAATTCGAATCACAACTTAAGATAACGTAAATGATCCCATGGTGCCATGGCCTGTAATAGGGAATTTTGTTAGGGGTTGGATCTCAGCAAGAATGGCATTGCACCCACTTCTCGCCGGGTAAAGTCTCAGAATTTGCTTCCATACTCATCGATAACACTATACAGCAATAATATTCTTCTTCCTTTGTGAAACATTTCCAATATAAAATAAACAGCGGGGCAAGTTGGTCCAACTAACCCCACACCTAGCTTGATGAATATATTCCGTCACTTGGAAATTAAACACTTTGAATTTTACAATTTCAAAAATAGAATATAAAAATTCAATAACAGAACTCTCAAAATTACTGTACTTTGTTGAAAAATTCGCACGTTTTCATCAAGATAACACAAAAAGAAACAAATTCGTTTTTTTCCTTTGTACCTAAAAAACACAAATAAGCGCGTGGTTTTCCTATGGCAGAAGAAATCCACCTTAAACCAGTTTAACACGTGAGATTTCTTAACTATGCTTCAATCGTGTATGATCGTCTTCATTTAGCACTTGCGGTTTCTGAGTTATTGGAGTGGTGGATAATTAGCCGTTTATTAGTGTTTAATTAGTTGTGACTAATTCAATTTGGTCGTGCTTTATGTTTTCTATATTTGTTTGGGTGATTTCTTTTTACTTTCATGAATCGAAAAATGGGTGGATAAATGCCGTTAAATAGTCGTTAATTGATTTTGAAAATTTCAATTTTGTCGTGCAATTTTGTCTATTTTTTTTGCGTCCTTAACTAACTAGTAAGCTAAGCACCCAACACCACATAGAAAATATTGCACGAAAAACAGATTTTTTGAAAACTACATAATTAACAACTAATTATCGGCAGATATTAAGCCATAGCCATCCATTAATGAAAAATTATTTAAATATGCATTTTTCAACCCGTGAAAGTTGCTTCTCCAACTACACGCTCATGAATTCTAGAACAAACAAGAACTTGTGCAAAAAATAAAAAAATATATTTTCTTATAAAGAATAAATTTGCAACAAAAAATTTAAGGAAAAATGTTGACTTGCTAATTTTAAGTATTTATTAACTTGCAGATAAAAAATTAATAAGAAGGTTTTTAGAATACAAACTTTTTATCCTACTGAAATAAATCAGAAAAGTAGAAGACTAAGCATTAAGGATTGGACTTGTTGGCCTCAGGTAATAAAAGAAACTTCCAGCTCACTGATTAGGAATTCTAATCTTGTTGAATATAGTTTATAGTTGTTTTTGTCAAAAAATTCATGTAAGTTGAACTGAACTCAATGTCATTGATGAGTCCAAGTGAGTAAGCCGGACGAAAGGCCATAAAAAGCTATTTTGAATAAATATTTAAACAAGTCCAATCCTTAATGCTAAGTCTTATACTTGGCTGATTTATAGAATTTTTATTATAAGAACCTTCTTATATAAACTATGCCTGATATGGTACTTGCCACATCCTACTAATATTATAAATGTGAAAGTGAGTTTGTTTGTTTGTTTGTTACGCTTTCACGCCTAAACCACTGAATCAATTATAATGAATTTTGATATAGAGATAGATGGGTCTCTGGAAGCGTCAATAGGAAACTTTTTTTTTACCATATGAGACAAAAAAAGAAAAAAATATTTGGTACCAAAACAACTTTATTTTATATGAAACAAAAATAAATCAATAAAGTTTGAAAAAATAATCAATCAATTTTTATATCGTTTCAGTGATAGTTTGTTTTTATTATTTTGAGGATTTCTAATAGGTCCTATATGCTTCACAAACGCGGTTTAAATCGTTTAAATTAAACGGGAGCTCATCGAAAGCCCGGGCAGTGAAAATTACTCGATAAAAAGATCTATTAATGCCGAATTAAGGAGGCTGTCTTAAATGCTGATGAATGAGACACTTACTCAAAGTTTTGATTTTCTTGATGGTCAGCTATAATATGCATGAAGTATATTCCCGTGTGCCCAGTGCCCAGAATTTGTATGTAAACGTCAAACGAAAGGATATACAACATATATATGTAGCATTAAGCACCATGCTCATATATATGTACAATTGTACATAGACTAAGAGCTGGCAGAAAATTCTGTGGGAAAATGCATAGCCAAAATATGAGGATTATGTGAGTTTTGTAAGTTCATGCATCTTGATATCGAATGCAGAAGTCAGGGTAGGATTTTTTGGCCTCCGTGTTCGGGACGAGGGGTTTAAAATAGCGCTTTTCAAATGTTTGCGTCAAGGGTACCACCAGTTGAATTTTTCCTAGGCCCACAAATTTAAATTTTGTGACCTGAGTAATAGAGCACAAGATGTGAGCCTCTGCAAAGCTTATCGGATTTTTTTTTAAATTTTTAAATCTCCAAATATTTCATGATATGGTGCATCTAAAATGGTTATATATCAAGTTCTATTAATCAGATTGTCAAAATTAAAGTCTTTGGGCTTAAGAAAAATGCAAGAGAATCATTTCCTGTTTTTTGAAAATGAATTCGTGTTGTTGTAACCCTGCCACAAGATTTGGAAAACAGCTATTTTGAACACAACACCGTCCCCAACACGGGTGTCGAAAAAATACTCCCAGACTTTTGAATTCGATATAAAGATGCATGCCCCTGCAAATTCTCAAAAATCATATTTTGGTAATACTTTCACCCAAAAAAATTGCTGCCAGCTATTGGACTAACAGTGGGATATTCAGTTCGCAGTGAGGCAAAAGCTATGACTCTACAATATTTAGTTTTCTTTTTGTAATATGTACATTTATTTATATCTGAATTAACCAATAAACTGAAATAAGTAATAATATTCGTAAATGTTTTCTGTATCGATCGTCAACCAGAACCGGTTGACGAAATAAACATTAGCGCGAGCGAAGCCGCGGGTAAGGGCTAGTTTCAAATAATTTAAAAAAATCTTATTTTCTAAAAAACAGCTTCACAGCTTTTCTTTAAAAAAAAAATAATAGATTACTTTAAGTGAAGGCTATCTTTGGATGAAAACCCATTTTTCGAAAATGATTATTTTGCTAGGTACCTTCCAAAGAACCATTTTTTAATTCTCGAGTTTTTGAAAACAATGTGACTGATTCTAATCATGCAGAAGCTCCCAAAAAAATCAAATAAACAGTAGGTAAATATTGTGTACCAAAATTTTCAAACGGAATTTTTGGAGTTAAAAAAAAAATCTTTTTTTTTTGTGAAATTTCAATATTTCGAAAACGACTCAATCGATTTTATTAAAATTGGTGTTTGACCTTTTCTAAACACTATTCAGAATATTTGAAAAACATTTTACTTTTATGCAAAATAACGGTTTAAAAATGTTAAAAATCCGTAGAAGAAAATCTAATTTTTCTCAAAAATTTTTGTTGTGAGCTAAAATTAAAACGGTGTACCTACTATAACATAGAAAAAAATATACTCAGCCGCTATTATTAATCATGACTTAAATAAATTTTTTATAAACAAGATTCCAAAAACTATTTCAATTTTTTGCAATGATAAGATAACAAAAATCTTTCAAATATTGGAAACCTTGAGTTTAGGCTAAGTTGGTTAAATATTCTACAAACCAAAAATAAAAAAATATATATATGAATAAACAAATGATAATTAAATGAAATATAATAATATTTGTTAGATTTAAATGTTTATAATGTGACTGTTTCATTGGATAGGTATTTAAAAAGACAGGATTTAAAATGCAAAGTGCTATTCACTTTCCTAATTTGATGGGCAAGGAGTTTCACAGACGAACAGAACTAACAAGAAACTGGCGTTCTGAGGTTGAACAGGCATAACTTGTTTGTTTTAGCATACACGATCTTTCCAATTGGAAAAAACGTAGCTTCTTCATACAGTACTGTATCGTCCAAAGAGCATTAAGTCTACCATAGACATTGCCAAATGCTCAATTTATGTATATGAGCAGACCAAGTAAGAGTCCGATTGAAAATCGAACCAAGAAACTTGGCAGATTCAACATACTTAATTGGATTTTGGTCAAGTCGGATTGTTGGAGTGAAAGATTTGTCTACCCTCTTTGTATGTATTACAAGAGCTTTTGTTTTCTGTGCATTGACTCGAAGGTCATTTTGAGTTGACCAATCAAGTATGCACTGTAGATCTTCATTTATTCAAATTTTAGCTTCGCTTATCAAGTTCAGAGGGTGACTTAAATGAATTTGAGTAAAATCAGCGAACATGTGCATCGAAAAATGTTTTACAACTTAAGGAAGTTCATTCAAAAATAGTAATAGACCGTGGATGGAGCTTTGCGGCACTCCACACTTTACTGGCAACGAACTTGAACAACTATTTCCTGCTACAGCTTAATGCATTCTCCCTTGCAAATAAGAAAACATAAGTTTTGTTGCAAACTTATGTTTGAAAAGGCAAATAGAGTGAGAATTGTAGCATTATTTTTATCACCTGCAATTATTATTTGATCGACAACCGATATTAATGCCGTTCCTCCTTACTGGACGGAAACTAGTATCAGCGAAATGCGTTAACGCAATTTGCGCCATAACGCAATTTTTGTTTAACTTATTTGAAACAAAATAACTCACTGACTCAATTTGCGCAACAGCGCAGTGTGGACCGCGTCACTCATTTGTGTGCTTTGTTGACTCATATACATACAAACTTCGTACAACTGGACTGTGTTGAAGCAAAAAAATAAATTAAATAAAACTAATAATAAAATGAATAAAATTTACAGATGACGGAAATGTTGTTCTAAATTTGGTTTTGAATTTCTAGGGTTTGGGTGGGTCTATGGATCTTGACAGAGGTGGATTTGGACAGATATGGGTTTGAATCTGGAAAGAGGTGGGTCTGGATCTGGACAGAGGTGGGTCTGAATCTGGACAGAGGTGAGTCTGCATCTAGACAGAGGTGGGTCGGGATCTGGACAGAGGTGCGATTTTTTTTGTTTTAAAAAATATATCAAATTTTTCGACTTTTTTTTTGAAAAATTAAAAAAAAAATTCATTTCAATTTTTTTTTTTTTTTGAAAATTTCAATCAAAAATTTCTCAACTTTTTTGTGCGTTCTTTAAATTTTTCTTCGAAAAATCAATGAATTTTTGTTTTTCTGAAAATTTCAATGAAAAATTAAACTTTTCTTTACTTTTTTTTTAATGGTCCCAAAAATCCTCCTTAAATCCAGATTCTTTAAATGCAAAAGAACTTTGTTTTCACCCAACCCCGTGGTGGTGGGTGCCACCACGCAGGGGGGTTGTAGGAGGGGCAGCATGTCCCCCATAATCCCTCAAAATTTTATATAAATTGTTCAAAAATTTATTTTCTTAAGAAACTACTAAAACAATTTTCATTTTTTTTCGTATAATTTAAAATTTATTTTAGAATTTAGATGGCATACATTTTTTGAGCTCAAAAATTAAAAGCATTGTTTTAGCATTTTAAAGAAGAATTCCATGTTTTAACATTTTTCTCTCATGGAATAACCAAAAACTAAGATTTTCTCTAACTTCGAAAACAAAATTGCAAGTATCAACGAGAGAAAACAGAAATTCAACTGTAAAACAATTGGTTCATTATTCGGAGCAGAGGTTTTATTTAGTTAAGATATTTGAATAAATGAAAAGAAATTTTAAGCTTCATTTAATTCATTTATGTTTTTGATGAAAAATCAAATTTGTAGAGTTGTGGTATTTTTTCTTTCGGCCGATGAATCATATGCAATATGCATATGCATTGGGTTTTCCTCTATTTTTCTTATATAGCAAATGGCATCCATTGGTTCTATTGTTCATAACGAATCTACCTTAATTTTAAAATATTAAAATGTACAAACAAAGTAACAAATGAATACCGCGGCGCTCATACAATTATAACAATATCTTCATTTTACAACTTCTCATAAATCAAATTCAATTAAGAATGAATGAAGAAGAACAAAAATTTAAAAATAAAAAAACAAAAAAAAAATAAAAACGAATATCTGTAACGCCCCTTTCTCAAGCTGTTTCCCATCATAACTTTTGGAATAATAAACTTATTTGTTCCGTTATTGTTGTTCAAGATGTTAAAAATGACATGCGACATCGTAAAAATCATATAAATACACACATATACATAACTATGAATGAATTTATAATTTAAAAATTTTTCTTTTGAAAAAAAAAAAAAAAGAACAAAACAAAACAGAAAAAAAAATAAAAATATTATTACTCCACGGTTGTATATAATTTTATTATTATACCTGAATCGATTGAGCTCGTAAAATCGAAAAATTATTTTTTAATAGCAAAATAAAAATTGGAAAGAAAACTAAACTATCCAATCAAGTGACTGAGTTAAATTTCATGTCATGTTATTGTTTGTTACAAGTTTATAGATGGCTCTTAAATTTTTACGAACAAGTCAAATGTGTAAGTTCAACTTGTTTGTACTAATATTCACAGTGGGGTAGAATTAATTCCAAAATGGTATATCCATATGAGCCTCATATGATCGTAAAAGAAGAATAACCTGAAAAATTCACAATACATTTTTCAGTTTGAGAGAGAAAAAATTAAACCTAAAGAGCGCAAAACTCTCATAAAAGTTTGAATGGGAAAAATATGGCTTTAGAGAAACAGATTATTTATAACCCTTGGATAAAACTGAAGCAGACTTCATATTCGTCAAATCTGTCAAAAAATTGAAGACATCACGCTATAAATCACGCAGCCTGACAGAGAGTCTATTACTGGAGGCCTATGTCTACGAGCACTGTAGCACTTATAAAACTAAAAGAAAAAAAGAGAAGCGCAGGGCCGAATAAAGAGAGCCAGTGCTCTAGTTGAGATCGCTTCTTGTCAGATAAGTTTCCGCTAGCGAGTTGCCTACTTTCAAAGTTAGGAGTCACCAGTTCTTTGACGACCGCCATTTTGTACTGAATGATATAAAGATAAAGGTACCGACTGCCGACATGATCCAAGGAACGGAAAATCTCGAAATTCCAAGAACATCTTGTTTTCGAACCAGAATTCGTTGGAGATTGTTCATGACAGCTCGAGCTCGTTCGATACTTATTGGACTTTTGGCTATCTTCTGTGATCTCCTTCTTCTCGTGGACATATGCACTGTCCCTCTAAATGGATCAATCAAAAATCAAAAGAATCCATATTCCATTAGAATGGAACAGAACGCAAAATCAAACGAAATCGACATAAAATTCCCAAATTTGTACCATTTCAATTTTATTCCAGTTCGCATTGTTGGCCTCTTTTATGTCAGTTTGTTCCACTGTGATGTGAGTTTGGTTTTGTATTCAAATTAGAGATAGTTCAAAGGTAATAACTTCCATCAGATATATCCAATATTTGTGTTCCTTCCTCGAATTAAAGCATTCTCTTTCGGTCACTACCGGCAATTTTGATCTAAATAATTCAACGGATGGGTGGTTCCGTCCTTATCAAAATGAGAAATACATTTTTATTTAATTTTCTTTGTCAAATTGCTGTTTGATTTGCTTATAGTGTTGGTTTTATTTCATTCTTCTTGACTGGTTTTTATATACCTACAACTGGAAGATATAGCCGCCTCTGAATGCGCTCGACTCGACTATAAGTTATTTTATTTTTCCAAACGATGATGATGATGAAGAAAAAAATCTTAATTTACATACACTTCTGGAATTTCTTTGTTTTTCATCTTTCTTCTGCGATATACTTTATACCTACTTCCTTCTTGGATATGAGTTTCTATTTCAATGGGCGCGCGTACTAATTAAGAAAATATTTCACTAATTAATGAAGACCAACACAGCAGAAGTAGGTATGCTTCTGGTGCTGTGGACAGCGAGTAGAGGGCATGATTCGTCTTTAGGAATCATCGGATAAATTTTTTTTCTTATTTTAATTCCTTAATTGGTCTAGCTCAGTATTAAAATTGAAAAAAAAAAAATAAAACACATTTTATAGACTCAACCGCCCAGAATGTTGAATTGAAATTTTAAAGGAAGGAATTAAGGGATAGAGGTATCCTAGAATTTATTTAAGAATTTTTATTTATTTTATTTTTTTTTCGTGTTTTTATTCATCCATTCAAAAAGGTGAACGACGAAGAATATTCATAATGGGGCTATGAGTTTTTTATGGTAATTTTTGAAAGATGTTTGACGGTGTTCGAGTTCATCTAAAGTGGGCCACTCCTGGATTCTTTTATTTTATTTGTTTACAAAACAGGTTTCATCAATGCAAATATGTAACAGCTCCTGTCTTTTGTAAAAATAAAGGTACACAGGTACTAATTTTCTAAATGAACAACGTAGGGAAGAAATATTTTATATTCATATAAAACAAATTTTATGTCGACTTCCATAATATTTTACATTTATTTCTTGCACTTACAAGAGTGGTGAGTTCGTAAGAAATATAGCGACAGCGTGGGCTTTTTTTTTTATTAAAATAGCCCATCAGTCTTTAGGAAATATACTAAATTAGATTTTTATTAAGAAAGAGTTGAGGATTCCCAAAACAGTTTTGGTTTTGTTTCATTAAAAAAACATAAACGTTAAATATTTTATAGCATAGTAATTTTCCTATAAAAATTATTAAATTTAATTTAATTCCTTGAATAACTGTTTTAAAGATTATTTTTGATATTGGTATAAGATTTACTCACATTCATATCTAAACAAAAAAATTGAAATATCCAAGGCGTTTCTAAGATTTTCGTAATTCGTGCTCAATTTTTTTTGGGAATTTTCTTGGGATCATTGTAAGGAACAAAAAATTGTATGGAAGGGGGGGGGGGGGGGTTAAATTAAAAAAAAAAATAAACTACTATAAACAGCGATCTTAGGCTCCTTAAAATTTTTAACAGAAAATATTTTTATTTTCCATAAATAGATGAGAACTAACAACTTTTGAAAAATCTATTGTGAATGAACATCTCAATATTTGCTTGCAACCACACTCTCAACTCTAAAAGTTGATTCAGTTAGCACACTGTGCACTTTGGAAACAAATTGATAATTTGAGACCAGAGATTATAAATATATAAATTGTAGTCTCTGACCCTTTTCATGCAATATTTTGAGTTCGAACCAGAATGGAAAATGCTGTAAGAACCTTGAAGTGACTTAAAATATGTATGTACTCAACCCACAGCTTGTTTAATAAAAACATTTATGCAAATTTGACTACGAAAATGACAGAAAAGTCATCCTCTGGTATGGAATGCATTTTGGAAGCAGTTTTGATTGAATTTCGAAAATTAGGAACATTAGGGTGGTCTTACAAAAGGTCATTGTTTTATTTTAATTTAGGTTTGTCCCAACGAAATAGAATCTTGTAAAATGTTAGCTCCTTATTTTACCGTTTACCCGGCTCCCAAGGCGAAAGAAATTTTATATGGAGAAATATCATGTAAAATGTTCAATAAAATTTTGAGTTTTTATAACTTTGGTAATAGGTAATTCATAGAAAAATTTAAGTTTTGAATGAATAATTTTAAATTACTAATTTTGTGCATCATTTTTGAGTGGGGCTATTTTCGACTCCAAAATTTTTTGAATTGGGCTCCACTCGTCTTGAAAAATCTGGCAACACTGATTATTAATGCAAAATAATAATCAACGAAACCACATACAACAATGTGCTATAGCTGTTTTGAAAGCTACATAATATTAGTTTTTAAAAAATTGAATTTCAAAATCAAAGCCCCCTGGCTCACGGTTTAGATATAATTTAATCGCTGCACAATTTTTTTAGAATAATTCCCGAGATTATCCCCCAAAACTATCGAGCACGAATAAGGGGACACCCAGTAATAGTTGTTTAAGAAAATCAATTTTTGTAAACTATTTTTTTTTATTCAAAATTCTTTGTTACTAACTCCCAATTTTGTTTTTAGTAGGTATTCAAATTTTAATTGTTTATTGTTTAAAAGTTTTGTATTTTTGTTACTGTAATCCGGTAGGTACTTTGCTATTTACTTTAAAAGTTGAAACTGGGTGCTTGGAGAAATTTAAACAACAAATTAAAGTCCCGGTTTTCAAATTAAATGAAAACTAATTTTTGTTATTTTCAATTTTCTCAAATGTTAAACGGCATTTAAGCTTACAAATTTTAGTATTTTATTAAGATACATTTTTTGAACAAATTTTGAACCTTTAAATTTTTAAAACATTTTTAAGGAAAAATATTGGTATGCAAGTCTTAAATATATACATATAATAAATCAAACCGTTTTCAAGGGATCGCATTTAAAAACAAAAAACTATTTTGATTATTTTTTCAGCTTCAAAATATTATAGATCGTACTGACTTAAGAGTACCAAAAAAAATGATCTAAATAATAGGAGCCGTTTTAAAAAAAAAAGATTTTCATTATATTTCCAAAAGAGTGTAGTATTTTTTTAAAACATTTAAAAAAAAAAGTTATTCATGGAGTCTGATATCAAGGCAAATTCCAATGACAACAACAATATTAATACTTTTGTTTCGCCCTTAGTTGACTTCTCGGACGATGAAGAAAACACCGTTGTCAATTCAGGGGAACAAGTTTTAATAGAATTGCCAACGTCTAGCTTGAAAGTTGAACCCCATGAAGCTTCATCCAATCATGAAACTACTGTGAGTGATTGTTCGGACTACGATGATGCTGATGACCAAACATTTGCTCCGGATGAGGATGTTACTATCTTAGAAGATGAAGACATGATGCGGCGTTCTGAGGGGATTAAGTCCCTGTCAAGGCCAAACTACAATCTTATGGCAACAGATCAAATTCTCAGTAATTCTGAGCTCTTTGGAGTTGTGACGCTGAACTGTGGAGAAATGCGATGCAAGAAGAGTTTGACTCCTTGATTTCAAATGAAACCTGGACCTTAACTGAGTTGCCGCCAGGTAAGAAGGCGATTAGTTCCAAATGGGTGTTCAGAATAAAATTTGATACTGAGGGTAAACCCATTCGACGGAAGTCAAGGTTGGTCGTGAAAGGTTTTTGTCAGCAGAAAGGGATCGACTATACGGAGATCTTTGCACCTGTGGTGAGGTACACATCAATCCGTTATTTGTTGGCACTAGCGGCTAGATATGATCTTCTTGTACATCAGATGGATGCTGTTACGGCGTTTTTGAACGGTGAGTAAAAAGAAGATATTTATATGACTCAGCCAAGCTGTTTTGAAGATGGTTCCAGTCGAGTATGTAAGCTGCATAAATCTCTTTATGGACTCAAGCAATCCAGTGAGTGTGGAATGAGCAGCTCAATCATGTTCTGACAAGAATGGGCTTGAGGCGCAGTGATGTCGATCAGTGCATATATTTTCGATATTCTGGAGAGCAGATGTTATTCATTGCCATTTATGTCGATGACGTGCTGATTTTTTCTAACTCTCTTGATCTTGTGAATAATTTAAAGGATGAGCTGCCCAAAAACTTTAAAATGAAAGATATGGGCGAAGCCAAGTCAGTTTTAGGCATAAGGATCAAGCGAAGTAGGTCATCCTTAAAAATTTATCAATCTCAGTACATTACAGATATTTTGAGACGCTTTAACATGGATGACTGCAACCCTATCTCCACACCGGTAGACCTTAATCAAAAGCTGTCTTCTGATATGGGTCCCAAAGATGATGATGAAAAACAACGAATGAAGGATGTGCCATATATGCAGACAATAGGCTGTTTGCTCTGCGCTGCTGAAATCACACGCCCCAACATCTGCTAAGCCGTGAATCTACTGAGCAGATTTGGTACAAATCCAGGGAAGGCGCACTGGTCAGCTGTCAAACGTGTGATGAGGTACTTGAAGGGTACGATTGACAAAGGCATTTTCTATCAGAAGGAAGCATGTGATATGGCTGGATACTGTGACGCAGACTGGGCTGGTTATATGGATGCCAGACGATCCACAACTGGCTATGTGTTTACATTCCAATCAGGTGCTATATCATGGGCTACAAAACGTCAGCGGACAGTTGCGCTTTCTTCAACTGAAGCTGAAGATATGTCAGTTGTTGCTGCTATCCAAGAGTCTGTCTGGCTTAGACGCCTGGAAGGTGAGCTATCTTCAAATGCATCGAAAACTATGGTACTTCACTGCGATAATAAGAGTGCTATCCACATTGCTTCAAACAACTCTTATTCCCCGAGAACGAAACATGTTGATATCAAGGCAAAATTTATTCGAGAAAAGTTAGAGCGTTCAGAAGTCAAGCTGCAGTACCTTTCAACAGACCAGATGTTGGCAGATATTCTCACGAAAGGCGTATCTGCTGCAAAACAAATTTCTTTTGTAAATGGTTTTGGTTTAAAATAATATGTTCAGTACTTTGTATATTTTAAATGAAATTATATATTTACATACATTGTACCTACTTTATAACATAATATATTTTTCAGTATTTAAAATATTTCATTTAAATGAATTATAGTTAAATAACTTTCAGACAATATTTACTTTGTTGTTGACTTAATTGTTAACTTTTTTATAAAATATAAAATTAATTTTCTTAAAAGTAGTGAATAGTTCTTCAGGGAAGGTGTTGTAAATGAAAAACTATCACTGAATACGTTCATCAAACTATGTAAACATTGTAACACGTCAACTTATGAATTCTGTCAAAATAAACTCATTCTAATTTATAACCTACTCCGTTTCACTTTTCTTAACAACAACCCATTCAAAAAAAATCGGCTGTTTTTTTTTAAATATGAAGTTTTAGAAAAAAAAAAAACAAATTTGAATATTTTTTAAAAATCCGAAAAGTATATATTTTTAAATATTTCGGTGTCAATTTGAAGTTTTTATTACTTTGGAGATAAAAATTAAATTTCCAAAAAACAATATTTTCAATTTTTACTTGCGATTATAGGTACTATAAGGCAAGTTTTGGATTCGTGCAAAAAAAAATTTTTGAGATAACAATCAAACATGATATTACGATGATGGAGAACACCAAAAAAGTGGGTGACAAAATTCTGTCTGTCTGTCAGTCTGTCTGTCTGTCTGTCTGTCTGTTCGTCTACAGCCTGAACGGCTCGATCGATTTTCTTCAAACTTGGTACTTAGTGGTTGTTGGTGATTCTGCCGACACGTTTTTTTCATTTTTTTTTAGAACTAAAAATAAAGGTACCTGTGATAAATTTTTTTTTGGCAAATTTACATAATCGTATTTTTCTCAAAAACTCGACAACTTTTCTTAAAAAAAATTCAATAAATTTATTTTAGTAAAAGCTTTCTTTGGGTGGAAACCATTTTTCAAAAATGGTTATTAATGGTACCTCCCAAGGAACCATTTTTTTAATTTTTGATTTTCTTCAAAATGGTATGACCGATTTCAATTATTTTTTTTATACAGAAGCTTCAAAAAAATGTTAATAGTTTTGTGTACCAACATTTTTGAAAAAATTTTTTTTGGATTTTTAAAAAATATTTCAAAATTTTTTTTGGAAAATCAAATATTTCGAAAACGGCATCATAGATTTTTTTGAAACTCGATATTTAAGACTTTTTAAGTACTCTCTAAAATATTTTTAGAAAAATTTTTACATTTATGAAAAAATAACGGTACCTTCCATACAAAAGTGAAAAAACCGCAAGGGAAAATATTTTTTTGCTTGAAAACGACTCCTACGATTTTGATTAAACTTTTTTCATATACTTAAATTAGTACGATCTACCATTAAAAATTATAAAATTTTGCACATAGCAACTATTAGTAGTACCTGTCATAGAACGTATTTTTTTATTTTGAGTTTTCTCATTATCAGCTTAACGGATTTAAATGAATTTTTTTATATACAAATTTCAAATAAGATTAAATAATATTGCATATCAAAATTTTCAAAAAAAAAGTTTTTGGATTTTTAAAAAAAGTTTCAAATTTTTTTTTTTGAAAATTCGATATCTCAAAAACGGGTTGATAATTTTTTTTCAAATTTTGTTTTTATATACACATAAATATATTGTTTAAATCTGCATACCAAAATTTGTTCTTAAAAATGTTTTAAGAATTTTATATATAAAAAAATAATTTAAAAAAAACCGCTCCAACGATTTTTTTTCCATACAATCATATTCCATCATGAATTAAGATGGCATACTTTTTTTTCACCTCAAACTGTCAAAAGAGTTGTTTTAGCTAATTTAAGTGCCGTATTTCATGCTTCTCTACATTTTTCTCTCATAATTTCCATGTTTGTATATACAATTTTCTTAAACTCGCATTGTCTTGAACATAAGAGCAAGTACGTGCGACCCAGTCGTGCATTTTATTTTTTAAATTCCCAAAATATTTTTTTGAAAATTTTGAAATACATTATTATTTATATTTTCTGGAAATTTGTAAATGAAAAAAAAATTATTCAAACCCCATCACCAAATAATGAAAAAAATCAAAATCAAAAATGGCGTTCTAGGGGATGAACTACTGTTAGTAATTGCTTAGTCGTTTTTTTTATATTTTATATAGACCGTACACAGGACACATTTTATAAAAATTCTAAAAGTCGTTTTCAAGACAAATTAGATTTTCTTCAACGGTTTTTAACATTATGAAGGTAGTTACCGGTGTTTTTATATAAAAATAAAACATTTTTTATTTTAATATTCTAGAAAGTGTTGAAAAATTCTTAAGAACCAATTTTCAAAAAATGGACTGGGTCGTCTTGGAAATATTAAATTTCCAAACAATTTTTTTTATAAATCAAGAAGAAAAAACTTTTTTTTTTTGAAAATTTTGGTAGGATCAATTCTATGTATTTAAACTTTATGGTATGTGAGCTTCTGCATAGGGAAAAAAAAACAATTAAAATCAGCCATACCGGCTTCGCAAGCAAATTAAAAAAATATTTCTTTGGGAGGTACCATGAATAACTATTTTTTGAAAGTTGGGTTTTCATTTAAGGGTAGTCTTTACTTAAAATACCTAATTTATTGAATTTTTTCAAGAACAATTTGGAAAGGTTTTTGAGAAAAAATCAAATTTTGTAAATAAAAAAAAAAAAAAATGTATGGCAAGTATTTTTTGGTTCTAAGAAATGTTTGAAAAAAGTGTGGAGGAATTGCCAAAACAACGTTGTGAGCCAAGTTCAATAAGAACATCGGTTCAGCCGCTTAGGCTGTAGCTCAACGGACAAAATTGTTAGGCCCATATGCTTTTGTCTTGAAAGTACATCGCAAGCTAAAACACATGTATTTTATGTTTAAAATTTAAATCTAAATCTCAAGCCTGGAAATGGTCTAAATTTACTTTATTTCTTTAACTTTATATTTTAACCCAGCCTGCAGTTATTTTTCAAATTACACTCCTGTTAATTAACTTACTATACAAACTCATTGATCTTATCTTATAACATTTCTTGTTAAACCTATCCAATCCACTATAGCTCCTCAGGTTATGTCCATACTACAGTCATTCAAACACAATTTAATTCCTTTCTCCTTTCATCTCATCTAACATCTAACAAATCACTAACCACCCACTTTGCAAACACTTGTATGCATTTATGCTCAAATTCGCATTCACCCGAACGATGCGATGGACGCAAAATTTATGAACCCAACGCCTTTGCGCGTCAATTCAAACCAACCTATCGCTCGAGGGGGACACAAGACACAACACATGATACTCCCGCCCTCCTGCAGAAACTATAGGAACATCTAACACCGATGGAGCGCAAACAGACTTGAGAAATCACCGCCACTTTAAAGTCATGAATTCCAAATTCAATTCGTTGCTCCTCCGCATCTGGCCAGCTATAGAGACACACGTCCTAAATCTCCACCAGCCAAGTATGTGTGAAATTAGGACCAGCGGGATTAATTGGCTCAGCACTTGCATCATCATCATCACCATGATCGTCTCGTTGTCGGCAGTGACTGCGATCCTGAAGTCCGTCGCCGTCGTCAGATATGCTGTCTCAGTCCATCCAAGACCGTATGTAGGAAGGCATTGGCTCGCAAAAAAAAAGGAGTTGTAAGCCTTCGACTAAAAAAATTGATATCAGGTTTCAGGTGTCTCTCTAAGGTTGTGTCCCCTCAATCAATAGTCCTCGCCGAACTCCAAAGCCCGGGCTAACAACAACAAACTCGGATTTGAATAAAGCGAGAATAAATTCTTTTGGATGCGGTGTCCTCCTCTAGTTGTGCATTTATATTGTCCGTTTCGTACGGTCGTCTATTGGGGGCCTAATGTCACGCTTCTATGCGGGGCAATCCATATTCCAAGACAAGAGATCGTAGACCTTCTGGCGATCCCCACACGGATTCATTGCGTTTTTTCTAATTTATTTGCCATTCCATATGCGAGAGAGAAGGAGCCGAAGGAGGGAGTGTGTGGATCGTGTGGATCATAGTTGATCGGCTGATCGCATTAAACAAACTCCCCGCAGGTTTTATTAGGTGTTTGTGTTTTGATCAATGAGCCTCATAAGAAATTGCATTTTCGAGAGCCCCAGGCCTATAAGCCTGCTCACACTTTGTGTCGTCGTGGTCGTTCGTCTCAGGTTACGTGACTTCGGCATGAATTCTCTATGATCCGCTGGCAGTAGGTAGGTAGGTGGTGGATGACTTGACATCTCCACCAAAACATATTTGCTCTTGTGACTGATCTAAGAGCCAATTGCGGAGGCAGGCAGTTCACTGTGTTTGATACGAAACTATTTATTTTATTTTCGCAAGATTTTCGTGATCGTTATAAGAGAGGCTAGTGTGTTTGTTTTTCTTGTTTTTTTAAATTCAACCATTTCGAGAGAAGAATGCCAAAATGTCACTTTGTGTGTACGGAATTCTTGTCTGTTCACAACATGTCAGAAACAAGCACGAGCAAGCGTGCAACTCGATCAGTTACGACTTACGACCGGCGAGGTTGATGTTAAGACTTGGGAGTATCTAATGTCGTTCGTGTGACTCACTCACTGGGCAAGTCTTTTTTTGAGGCGCACTTGTGATGTGATCTAAATATAAGAACAAAAAAGTTGTTAACGATCACTCTGTGGGCGATCAATTTTTATGATTCAAGGAATGCTTGTGATTTGCCTATGAAATTCTCATAGATGTCAAATGGGGGACATGAAAACTTAAATGATTTTCAGTGAACTTTTCGTGCAAAATTTTAAATACATTTGCGGGTTATATTGCAAATGTTATAAAAATCTGGGCAGACTCAGCACTTTTTATTGGAAGTTGGTACCTTCTGTTTAGGTGCAGCCAGGGCCCTCTGTCAGTGGGGAAAACAAGGGAGATACTTGGAGCTACTTTGTGAGCTTTGAAAAGGCGTAAGAAGCGCTTTATTTACGATGTATAAAGCATCATTTAAGCGTTAAAGGAGTAACATGTAAGCCTTAGCTTTCTTAAAACAAAAGTTAAATAAAACAGTACCAAAATATCAACCTTTTGGCATTCCACAAGGTTGCCCAATATGGCCTTTAGTTTTTCCTAGTAATATAATTTAATTTTTCTTTAAATTCTCTTTAGAAGAAAACTTACCTCTGCTAGCTGTAGTGCTTCCCACATGTCCAAACAAATTCGAATTCGGATCCCAGAAGATTCTATCGAAGCACAAAACAACTTTGTTTAAGTTGCCAAATCCTAGACGCTGAATAGCAGCCTGTTTCCATTCGGGCAATGGAGGATCAAATTTAACAGTATTCGCTTGGTTAGTCGATAGCGGTGATGTAGCCACCTTCAAAACGCCCAATGTGAGCGTGCACAGAACAAGATCAGCTGCAAATATATAAACAAGCAAAGTAAAAAAGAAAAATGAGAAAAATATAATAAATGAGATCGTTGAAGGATTAATTATTACAACGAATATAATGTTTGGATGCAATGAAATGCACTCCATCCCGGGAGCGCATAGGTATAATATCATACTGCTGCACCACCCGAACCCAAAGTGCCACGACTGATGATGGCGACGCATGGACCGCTTTTTATTTATACCCTTGTAAGTTGGGCAAAATTAAGCTATAATTCAATTTAAACGGAGGAAACAACATGCCATGCTACCTTGTAGGTTATGTTTTTCTGCCGACTCTTCTTGCTATATGTATAAGCTCACTCGCTTTTTACATGCGGGTGCGGGGTGCTTGTTTCGGTAGGTATAGTAGGTAGGTAGAGGTAGCTACATGTTGCCGGGACTCTGTGATGGGCTTCGTTGCTCCATTCTTCCCCATCATCTTGATCCCGGAAAGCAAAATAAATGTTAAGTTAGAGGAGAACAAGTCGCACTCGGGCTAAGAATGATGAGTGTATGCGTGTGCTTGAAAGGAAGACATATGGATCAGGATCAGGAGCAACACTGACAGATGCGATGGGAGGGTATAATACATATATATGAAAGGCGCTGACTATACGAAGTCGGACACTATATTGCTAGGTTGCTTTATACGAGAGCTCGTCTAGCTTGGGTATAATGAATAGCATCATCAAGGATGCAGGAACCACTCATCGCATGAAAGATATGACTCTTGCTTTTTCGATTAATGACTTTGCCACGCAGTTAAAACATAAAATGCACAAAACACCAGAGAAATGAGGCGGTTCAATGTGGTGTTCTGTTCTGTGTGGGGTTGGTTGTTTTATATTATTCTTTTATCTTCAATTTTTTTTATTGTTGATAGATAAATGGTTTTTGTAATGGAAATTAGCTTAGCCAGGGTTCGTCATCGGAAGTCATCAAAGAATTGGTATGAAAATGGGGTAGTTCTGAATTATGAAAGATATGTTCTTCTCTTTTGGCTTAAAAATCAATAAAGAAGGCGTTAACAATGCCTTGAAAGTGCGTAAACCCAAAATACAAGTCAGACAAATTGTTTATTTTTCAACAAATCGAAAGATTGATGAGATGAAAAACTATTTATTTTTAGAATTGAAAAAAGGGTGGTTTTCTTCATAAAAGTTTTGAGAAATATTAATAGCGAACTATTTCACTGGAAAAAAATATTGAATAATTAATTAAATACTAGCTGTTAAGCCTAGTACGCAGCTGAAGTGAAACGAAAATTTTGTGGGGTCTCCAACTCGAGAACGAAATCAGAAACGAAGTGATTGCGAAAAAAATATGGAGAGTTTTATCAGAAAGATGTCACAATAAATAAAAAAAAAAAAAACTGTTCAAAATCTTAAGTCAATTTTTTTTTTTCGTCTGATGTGAATTCTTGTTTTTTTTTTTTGTTTTCGTGTCGTCCGTTGTGGTGCTAAGGTTCCAAATAATTGTGTTCTGCAGCTCGTTTCGACGGTATTTTCTTCCATTTTCATTTTCAAACGAAATTCAACAGCAAAATATAACAACCTGTCAAAATTTCGTCTGAAATAATGTTCCGATCAATTAATTGTGTACGAAAAATAAGTGGAGACTTGGTTCGAGTATCTGCTAGGATACTGACATTTCACTGTCGAACTGCGTACTACATAACAAAAATTACTACGAAATTTTTCGTTTACAATTTCGTTGGGTCAATTTTTGTATGAGAATTTTCGTTTCACTTCAGCTGCGTACTATGCTTTACCCATGAACTCGTCAGATTAAAGTTTTTGGCACAAGTTGTTGGTTCAGTTAAAAGAAATCTTATTTTCCGAAGGATTTTTTTTCGGGATTTCAAGAAAATGATTCAAATAAAACAAAAAGCATTCGAAATGGTTCCAATAAAACATCTTGAAACTTGAAAATACACACTTACTTACTTAAGTCCTCGGACCTTTTACGTTCGTGCTGGGCTTAGGACCTATACACTACTCCTACACGCCATCATGTACGGTTTCTTGAAATGAAACTCAGGTCTCTCAAGCTCTTGACCAGCTGTTGATTCCTCTTCCATCGTTCTTTGCCAATTACTAATAGTTCAGCCCACTCGTCTGCCTTGCTGCGTGAGAGAATTTCATTGCATCGCTTTACTTGGAGTGCTTTCGTGAGTCGTGACCCTTTAAAAGCATATAATGTCAAATCCTCTTACGTTTTCGTACTATAGATTCGATATGGTTTTCAGACCTGCCGTCGCATGAAGTTCATCATTGGAGAGATACGGTAAGGCCAGAACATCCTCAAGATCATCTATTCACGAACATTTGAAGAACTCTTGTCAAAACCGGGTGTTACTTTCCAAGTGCTGCACGCATAAAGCAGCAAGGATTCAACATTGGAGTGGAAGATTCGAAGCTTGGTCTATAGGCTTACAGAATTGATTCTCCATATTTTGGACAGCATTCCGAACACAGGCTTTGTTTCCCCGATTTGGCTGATTAAATTTAGTTCGGCCTCGCCTTCATTAGAGAAAATACTACCAACATATTGGGGGCTACACCTAGTGGGTAAAATTTCCCACGGCATTTCTCCCAACTTCTAAAATTGGAAATGCCAACAATTTTCTACTGTTACTTGTAGGTTCAAATTTGATCGATCAAAATGTCAGGGAATATTTATTTTCGATGCCAATAAATTCCGAGGGAAGCTGCAACCACAATTCACGTTCCCAGTTTTCGACGATGGGTAAAAATTCCGGGGGAAATTTTATTCACGATAGCTCTCATTTAAAACTCTACCATCTCTACTGGTTGTCCAAAAATATTCAGTTCGCTAGATGAGTAAGTTCCAAGGCTGATTATTTTTGTTTTTGCCATATTGATCTTAAGTCCAACAATTTCAGCTTCTTTCTCCATCCTTGTTGTCATTTGATTGAGATCTATATAATCCTATGAGAGAGTAAGCATACGTCGTCCACGTAGTCCAGATGTTTGAGTTGTGATTGTAGATTCCACTGAATTCTTCCATTTGCATTTGAAAAAGCTGCATGCAGCCCAACACTTATCCCGAACAGAAATAGTATTGGTGACAATTTACAACCGCGTCACACCCCCACTTTGGATTTCAAATTCCTCTGAAAAGCTTTTTTTTTAAGGCGGAACGTGATGTTTGGATCCATCATAAGTATCCTTAAGCTTAGATTAAACGGTCAACGTAAATGGTCAACGCATTGACCCCTTGACGTCATCAGAAACATTGTCAATATATCAACGTAGACTGTGTAATTGCATAACACGTTGACGGTCACATGAATGACGGCACTCGGTCAATGTTGTACCAAAATGCGTTGACGTGTTATCTGTGTCAACGCAATTGGTAGCCTCTTGTGTAAGCATACTGACACATGAATTATCGACGATTACACTACTTAACCACATCCAAACGTATGAACGTTGACGGGGAGTTGACGAGAACCAGAATTGAATTATTTTTTACTTTGAAGAGCACACGACATTGACTGGGGTGTTATCGAACAATACAACTTCCATTGAAGGATGGCTACGATGTCGATTGATTAAATGACAGCTACAAAACCAGACATTTTTTAAGTTTTTTTTACTGCTCCGGAAAAAAAGGTGATTTTAGGTCAACTGGTCAAAATATAGTTTGTCCTCCATCCGTCAAGCAATCAACTGTAAAATTTCTTTGCAGGATGGCTACGATGTCGATGGATTAAAAAACCTCTGAAAAGTCACACAATTTTGAAGTTTCCTTACTGCTCCGGAAAAAGTGATTTAAGGACAATTCGGTGACATTTGCATCGAGATATACTTTTACTGCCAAAATATAGTTTGTGTTCCATTTGTCAAGCCATCAACTATCAAATTCCTTTGTAGGATGGCTACGATGTCGATGGATTAAAAAACCTCGAAAAATAAGAAGTTTTTGAAGTTTATTAACTGCTTCGGAAAAATTGGATGACATTTGGATGGAAATATACTTCTGCTGTTAAAATATAGTTCGTCCTCCCCATCTGTCCAGCCATCAACTGTCGATGTATTTAAAATCCTCCAAAAATGCTAAATTTTCGAGATTGAGATGAAGGTCAACGCAGGGCAGAAAATTCCGCCGTGTCAACGAAATGATACAGTCCACGCGTTGGTGAGTAGTCTGTCATAGTGTCCTATATGCGATGACATGGTGATTGCCCGGCCAATAAAAACGATGACATGGTGATTGCCCGGCCAATAAAAACAATCAACGCATTGACCCTTAAATTCGTGTCAACGTGAGTGTCAACGCAGCCGTCAATGCATGGACAGTATTCTGCGTTGACGATCACACATCAAGACAACTTAGGGAAAGAGTTTTACGTCATTTTGACGTCAGGGAGTCAAAGCGTTGACCATTCGCCTTGACCGTCTATTCAAAGCTTTAGTAATTGCAATCAACTAATTCCAGATGTCAAACAGATGTATTTTATATTGACACTGTTTTTCGAAATCAATGAACAGTGGGTATGTAGTTGCGATCGATATTCAACAAACTGTTCGATGATGATCCGCAATGTGTTGATGTGGTTCACATAGTGCGTTATCCTGCTTGCGTCAAGTCCAACCGCTTTGTTGTTCTTCGGTGCTCTGATTACGTTAAAGGTTTTTTCACTACTGCAGTAATGGCGGATATAGCGTGTATTCAGGAATTTTTTATTACGAACGGGTCATAAGGTGTTGGGTTCAAAACAGCAGAAAACTGTTCCGTTCACATTTTAAGCTGGTCCTTATCCGAAACTAGCTGTGTTCCGTTTATGTCTTTTACCAAGTGTTATTTAGAGCTTTGGACACCTGATAGCTCTTTGGGGATACTGTAGACGGTCCTACTGCAACACCTACTTGCAGCATCTTCTGCTTATGTTGTCAATGCGTTGATATAGTAACGCTTATCACGTGGCACCCTACGGTAAGCTTCTCTCATCTTCATGCGATACGCGGACTATAGTTCGTTTCTACCTACTGCTGGAGTATTTTCAGTGTGAGCTTTGAGCTGTTTTCTTTCTTCAATCCTAGCCCAAGCTTCTTCGGAAAGCCAGGCACTGTTTCTTCCTTGCGACCAACCCACTATACTCTCAGCACCGGATATGAAAACATTTTTAGCACCACACCAATGATTTTCGATGAAGGTGGGTTCCATTGCTATCAATCCTTGTGAAAGTTGGTCCCGTAGTTCTTGGCGTGCTGCGGGATCCTTAAGACGATCGGTTTTGAGCTTGGGCATTCGGTTGTTTTCTTGGAATCTCTGAACTGCAGCTGTACGTGGTCTCAACTTTTCCCATGTCTTCACCCCTCTTGTTAGGAACGTCTTGGAAACTGCTTCTAAATAACCAACTGATCGTGAAGTGTGCAATGTGGTTGTTAGTTGCTTGTCTGTTCGTTGAATTTGTGGCACGAATTTTAAAGCTGAATGGTTAAAAACTGACGACATTCACAAATACAAATATTGAGAAAAAATGATTAAATTGAGATCCGTTTTGAGTTTTCTATACATTGCCCGCACTTCTTGCTTTAGGAACAATAACTCGCCTTTTCTGGACTTTTATGACCACCGATTGGCTTATTTTAAGCTTCTTAGCTATCATTTGCGTCGAGAAGCCACTTTTTGTTCATTTATTAAAATACGCTAACCATACGCAATTAAACATATCTCAAACTACAAAAGATAAAGGAAGTCATAAACAAACCAAAAACTTGCAAATCTAACAGCAAACTTCGATATTTTCGCTGATTATCGCTTGGTGCAAAATTGAGTACATGCGATTTATTTTTGTTTTATTTGTTTTTTTCTTAGAACTTGCTCCTTTCCGTTATGTGTTATATACCGTTTTGTTGAGAATTGAACCATTGTATATAAATTCTATAGTATTCTCATGAAGAAAAAAAGCTCGTGGCCATCTATGCGTCCAAATGTAATACTAATTTTTGTTAAGGGATCTCGGTAAGGCGATCACAGCGAACCTATCGACCAAATGTCTACCTACAAAATCGTGTTTCATGAGAATACTATAGATTGGATATACAATGATTGAACACAAAATACAGAGCAAAAAATTTTTTTCAATTTGCTTTATTATTTCTGTTGTTATGCATCAATAAGTGCGCGAGTTACGAACATGTACTCATAATTGCTCCCTACTGTATATACTGTGCTCCTGATTGGCTCCTGATTGGCTTTCGCATTTATACATCAGCAAGTTAAATGCTCTGGCAGCTTCAGATTAGCAACAGCTACGCCCCTACAAAATCGGATTGGTGGAAACTACGCCCCTGGTGGCTCTAGATTTGCAAGTGATAGGCCCCTGGTGACTTGAGATCGGAGTGTATTTTGTCCCTGGTGGTTTTCCTACACCAAGCTAGGGTACCACGAGATCATCAGGCACCAATGCCTTTTGTGGCAGTTAGAGAGACTGAAGAACTGAAGACTCCTTACATCTGGTGGGGGAAGAACTTAGAACAAAATGGCAGGTACTCTACTTTTTGGTGGCTTCAGACTGGCAGGCAATATGCCTTTGGTGGCTTCAGATCACCAGGTGCTACACTTTTGAAGGTTTTCATAAACCAGCCTTAGGAACTAGTAGATCAGCATTAGGTTCATTAGTCCTTGATGGCAATTAGTACGCTCTGATCTTCGAACTAAAAACTCATTACCATCCAATACTTAAAAGGAAATGGCTGAAATGTTTCGTCTACTAAATTTTATGAAATATAGAAGAAATTCTTGAAGCCAAGACACCACGATTCTTAAAATATTTCGGAGTTTATTAAGGATATTAAAATGAGGACGTTAAATGTTTGATAGTTTAACTTATTTCTCTGATTGAGCAACCTCTAAGGAAAGCTCCCAATCAGAACTTAAGAAAAATGTTTGCTATTAAACACTCTGAAGAAGTTCTAACAAAGCTAACCCTTGATTGCCAGGAACTAAATTCGTTGCTTTTAATCTCTTAAAAGAACTGTAGCAAACATCAAATGAAGGTAAAGGCTTATTAGTCCTCTAAGGCCATTTAAAAATCTTTGTTTGCTTCTTTAAATGCATTACACACATTCAATCTCCCGAATTGATATCCTTCTTAATTGCAGTTGATGTGATTTTTCCATCAAAAGCTGGTAGTCACCACCACACACACCCATCGCAACTCTATAGCAAAATGAGAAAATCCATTAAGTCCAAAGCCATTCGGCAAACTCAGCTAATCTATCCATCCCAATGTTAACCACCTGTTGAAGTATAGATTTGGTAAGATTAACTCCTGATGCAATATTCTTTTCATTCAGTTGAAATTCTTTTCAGACGAAAATCGCGTAGACAAAATGTCACCTGGATTCATTCGACACAATCTCAGGGAATACTGGGGCATTATAGAACCAACTAAAGCCATTTAATGTCAGCTAATGAACTGAACGATAAGCCAGAGATCGTTACCACTGATAAGGAGCGGCAACAGCATCAGCATCGGGTGTATTTTTATACCCGCAGGTTGCTTTCCTCTGAAAGTTACAACAACAAAAAAAAGAAGAAGAAAAATCGAAGAACTCTAGGTGGTCAACGATATGGTCACTATGGAGCTGATGCACCAAACAATCATAGACAAGTCGTCGGAGTTGTGCTGCATCGTTCCAAATAAAAATGTAAATTTGTCGGGTATTCTTCCGCCGCACTGTGCATCGTTCGGGGTTCAGTTGGTGGAATAAGAATCGGAATGTCTCTTAACGACTTTTCTAGGTCATGACAGACCCAATGGAGTCTCGCCATACTGAAAATGTGGCATTTCCATTCAGGTAAATGTTTGCTTGACACACAATGGGCCGCGCGCCGTTGACCCCGAAAAAGGGACGGACGGACGAACGGACGGACGCACCACGAACATCACGATGACATTTATATGCTCCGAAAGGGAATAAGTGGACCATAAATTAGTTGCCATTGCCCATTGAGGATGACATCTGACAACATAGTCAATGCAAGTCGCCCTCTCCTTCATTCTTTCTATCTCGTTCACTCATGTGTTTGCTTGTTATTTAATGCCGCTCTCCCACTGTCACTGTTCTTAGCCATAATTTGGATATTTTATCGCCTTTATGCGCGGCAATAGAGTCGGCGGAGTGGTGGCGGCAGCGGCGCGGCGGCGCATAAAGCCCCTTTCCCACAACAATAATAAAATTATATATCAAAAGGGTTGTGTGTATTCCTGCAAGTTTTTTTTTCATCTCAAATAATGCGGAGAGCTCTCCATCTGTCAAATGTATTTCTTAGGTGATATGACAGTCATTCGCGCTTGCGCGTTCAGTGAATTAGAAAATGTTCTTTAAACAAAAATCTTAGGGGGAAACCCATCCCAGCAGCGGCAAGAGGTTTACAAGGCTTTCTTTTTATTACAATGTTTATGTTTTCCTTCATAAAAGGAAAAAGAAAAACTTATTTTGTGTTTGTAGTATTTGGAGGTTAAGTTTTTTTTTAAATAAAGAGAATAAACTGTGTTTGCGACCATTGTTGGGTTGACATTTGGGGAAATAACGATTTTTATTTTTTTCAAAGTTTATTTGTTCATCTGGCAGAAAGGGTATAGGTACATATTTATGGGATTTTTTTTCATCTTTAATTCCTTTTTTTTTTTGGTAAAATTTATGGAACTGAATTGTGTGCTTTGGGTCATTGAATTTGTTGTTTTTTTTTGTTTGTTGTAACCGATTGAAGGGGGAAGATAAACGCCACATTTTTTTTAAAGAGAACAATTGTCATCGGAGGAGTGAATTGTTTGTTGAAGGTTTTTATAGGCAATTGTATTGTTAGGCAATGAAAAAAAAATAAATAGATTATGAATGGATTTGAATTTGTGAAGAATATTATTTATTTGTGGGGTAGGTAGATGATTAAGTTCTTGAATAATAAATAACTTTCAAAATTTGATTTAAAATTTATGAATTGTTTTTGGGGCTGAATATGAGTGAAGGTACATACAACTTCAGACAGAAATAAGTCTATGAATAAATTAAGTTTCCTATTAATCCTTTTCGGAGGACTTTTTAATTTAACAGCAGGTGGAACTTTTCCTTTTAAAAATTAGGAGCCTAATTTAGTTTTTTCTATACAATTCTGAAGATTTTAAGGCAAAAAGTGCAACTTATAACATTTTACATGGAAATGATTAAAACAATTTTTTCAAAAGGGCAATACATTTTGAGAAAAACGTTTTTAAAAATCTCTTCGATAAGTGTGTAGTTTCTAAAAATATACAAAAACTAAACTAATTTTAACCATTTCACCAAAAAAAATCGACATAAGAAAAAACGCGGCCCGTACATTCTCCCAACGTACAGTGGTCCGTTTGTTGAATTTTGGCGACAAAAAATCATTTCCCAGGCCAATTCTTGATGCAAATTATTAAAATTTGGTACATTGAATGATTAGGGGCTGCTGAATTCAGTGGCACTATCTATTTTTACTTGCGATTGTAGGTAACTTATGGCAAGTTATGCATTCGTAAAAAAAATTAACTCGAGATTTTGATCAGACTTGCCATTACAATGATAGGGAAGACTCTCAGTTCGGCTACGAACTAAACGGCTGGATCGATTTTCTTAAAACTTGATACATAGTGGTTTCTAGAGATTTGTTGGTAATTTTTTTAATTTTTTTAGAACTAAAAATAACGGAACCTGCCATACAATTTATTTTTAGCGCTTTCACAAATTTGTATTTTATCAAAAACGGATCCCCATTTTTTCGTTAAAAAAATCAGTGAGTTTATTTAAGTAAAGGCTATCTTTGGATAGGAAACCATTTAAAAAAAATGGTTACTAATGATACCTCCCAAAGAATCATTTTTTTTAAATTTTCAATGTAATTCAAGGCGGTATTTCTGTTTTCAATAATTTTTCTTATGCAGAAGCTTCTAAATATAAATAGTTTTTGTTACCAGAATTTTCAAAAAAGTATTTAGCATATTTTAAAATATTTTCAATTATTTTTTGAAAAACATCATCAAACATTTTTAAACTTCATGGCCGATATTTATGAAACTCAGTATTTAAGGTTGTTTTTGGCACTTCTTAAAATATTTTAAGAACAAAAATGAAAAATAATGGTAGGGTAGAGCTCTCATAACTTTTCGCCTATCGCCTTTGAAATATAACAATGAAATTGGAATCCATACAAAGAATATAACTTCTGTTTCTTAAATAAAATTAAAAAAAAACAAAACAGAATAATAATGATACATGATATAATACAAAGAAGCTCTTTTAAGGACATAAACCCTGTTAATTTGAATACAAACTAAAAATAAATTCAAAGCACAACTATAGATAACGTGAATGACCGCATGGCCAGTAATAGATATAATGGGCCCAATTTCATCAAGCATTACACCAACTCCTCGCCGGGTAAACTCTCAGACTATACGCTTCCATAAACATCGAAAGCAATATACAGCAATAATATTATTCCTCTACTGTGGAACTTTATCTGTCCAAAAATTTTCATACTATTTTCCAACATGCAACATTTATTTTTCATACAGCAGCGGGGTCTTACTGGTCCAACTTACCCCCCACCTGCCTTTATGAATATTTTCTTTCACTTAAAAAAAAAAAACTAAGTATTTTTCACTTTTATAAATGCAATACAAAAATTAAATAGCAGAACTCACAATAACACAAAAAGGATCAAAATCGGTTTTTTAATTTTGTACCCAAAAAAACACAAACTAGCACGTGGTTCTCCTTTGGCAGACAAAATCCATCTTCACCAGTCTATAACGTGTGATTTAGTACGTATGCTGCATTCAAGTATAATAGCTCTTGTGGTTTCAGAGTTGTCCAACTTGCCCCGTGTCCCAACTAGCCCCACCCTACCCTTCCTTCCATACAAATGTTAAAAAAACCTTGTGGAAAACATTTATTTTGCTTCAAAACGGCCCCTACGATTTTCTAAAAAATTTCTGTACCTACTATGTTAAAATTAGTGCGATCTATTACTAAAAATTATAAAACTTTACACTCCGCAACTATTAATAATACATCTCATACAACGTTTTTTTTTTTGCCATTCTCATTATCGGCTAAACGGATTTAGATTATTTTTTTATATACAAAATTTTAAATGAAATTTTATTATTATTCGCACAAAACTAAGTACTTAATATTTGCACACTTAATTTTTACCTTAAAAATGTTTTAAGAATTTAATATATTAAAAATTATTTCTTTTTTTTTTAATTTTTATTTTTGTCCATACTCAATCAAAGACTACAATGGCGTTCATTTTTTCAACTCAAACTATCAAAGAAATTGTTTTAGCTAATTTAAATATGGTATTTTATGCCTTTAAACAATTTTCTCTCATAATTTCTATGTCTTTAAGTGTATACAATTTTCATAAACCCTCAGCATCTTGAACATAAGAGCAAGTACTTGCGACCCAGTCGTGCATTTTATGTTCTTCTTCAAATAGGGGCTTCAAAATTTAGGTCAGAGCATGGTCAAAAAGCCAGGAACTGAGTCAAGTTGAAGCTTGAAATATTTTCAAATATTAATAACTCCATACAGATTTGCAGAAAATTTCAAAAAGCTAGTCCCAAATGATGAGCAATATGTTTCCAAGGGATAAGAGCTTATTTTTAGGCCAACTACTCTAAAACTGGAATAAATCAGTAAAGTTAAGAATTCCGATAGTTGGCAGTTTGAAAAACCGTTAAGCTACAATTTATATATTCTTGTATTTAAAAAATAGTATGGTAATTTAACGTTTTTTCCAACTGTTAACTATACGACTTCTTAGTCAGATTTAAATAATGCAACCAGAAAAAATAACAACTTTCGAGTTTTTGAGTAGTTGATCCAAAATTTGTTCGGCAACTTCTAACAGTCGCAATTGTTAAATTGTTTTCAAATTCGATCAGATAAAGTCTTAACATAATTTCCATAGTGAAAATATTTTTAAAAACTAGCACTTAAAATTTTGGACTAGTTTTTTTTTTTTAATTTTGTACAAATCTGTATAGAAGCCACTTTTATGTGAAGGCTTACATTCAATCACATATCTCAGGACATTTCAAACATAAACTTGAATCAGTTCCTGACTTCAACAATGATTTTTTAAATTTTCTCACAAGAGGAAGCTACGTTTATTGTTGAGAATTGCATATAATACAATCTAATCTTCATAATCATATTTCTTCAAAAGAACTGATAGTTTTTGAGATAGGTACATAGGTACAAACATACCCATTAACAAAAAATTAAATTTAGGTACATTTAATTTGACTAAAAGGGAACATATTTAACCTAACCTTATCATACGCGACGGCATGCTATTCCTCTAGTTTTGTTAATTATATTAATCCCACTTTAAATTGTTAAGAAAATAAGGTTTCTCAATGGGTACAGAAAATTAAAAAAAAAACGCCAATTTATTATTGACTTAAGTAAATGAAGACAAATCATCAAAAGCCCTATCCTTCCATCAAATTCAAAGTAGAAAACATGACACATGAAATGAGAGCGCGCACGTAATTCAACTGATGAGCTATTTTAAATGCAAAGTACAGTAACAACAACAAAAAATTAAACTTCCATCATCAAAAGCAACAAGCAACGCGCACAAGCTAAATCGGTTGTTGAAAAACAAATCGCTTTACAAATAAATTTCAATTTTAAATGTCAACACACACTGGCATCGCTAATCATCCCCGACAGATTGATAAATTACCCCAAACTGCCCCCGAGAGAGAGAGAGAGTAGGAGTGGATATTGAAGCCAGAGCGAACAAAGTCAGATTCCAGATTCCAGATTCCATACCATTTGGCTTGCCGTCCGTCCAATCCGTTGATTCACTTAATCGCACATTTATATGCAGATTAGTCTTCGTCGTCGTAGTCATCGTCGTCGTATAGTAGTTATTCTCCTGATGGAGCAAGCGAAATACCTCTCTCAGTTAAAACTAAAAGCCATCATTTTGGATGAAAAGGCCCCACATCCTCATGGAATCAAATCACATCGTGTAGTAGAGTAGTATCCTTCCCTACAGCAAAAACCAGTGCACACATTCGACGGCTAACAACAGGTAACAAGAACACAAAACTTAACCCCAATTACTTCCTCAATAACTTGGCCAAAAGGAAAGCAACAGGAACAACAACGACGTGATGCGACGCGACGCGACGGACAAACTCTCCCATCAAACATCTCACGACAACGCAACGGGCCTAGCGAGCCAAATGGCGATGAATGGCTTCCAAGCCATTGATTTGGCGGATATTCGCGCTCTGTTTACTGGCTGCTACTGCTACTGTCTGTCTGTCTGGTATCGAGGGAAGGTACATACCTATGCAAGCTTGGTTAAAGGTTTTTTGTTTTGTTACTTTTTGTTTAACCAGACACAAGGTTTAAAATAAATCACAGATAGGAATCTTCAATCACTTCGGACAAGATCATTGCTGTTGATATTATGCGTTCCCGACATCCATGTCGATGTCGTTGATGGCCTGACGACCTACCCATAGTTAAAGGACTCATGGTCGCATTTCGTAGATACTTACTTTTGGCGGCGAGCTGAGGTAATATTTGGAGCTTTGAAAATCACAAAAGCCAAAATATAACTTCCAAAGATGAAAATCACAAAGATATTGAAAATTCGAAATGTTAAACAAAATCTGGAAAGTCCACTATCCTGAACATAATGTTAAACTAAGGGCCAACTTTTCAGTGCTGAGTTAACTAATAGTTAGGGACAGTTTTTCGGTGCGAGATCATCCTTGACTCGAGGATAAACCTGGAATTAACTCCAGAAATATTTTTGTTCCGTCAATTTAAATCGTAAGTTAAGTCTGAACTTACTTAATTTGCTGGTTAACCGAGAGTTTACCATAAGAGCCAGATTTTCAGTGCAGAGTTAAATCAGATTTAACTTACCCCGAAAATTATTTAACCATGAGTTAAATCGGAAGCAGTTTTTCAGTTGAGGAATTTCTTTATTTTCCACTTAAACGATTTGCCAACTATTCAAAAATGGCGCCCAATGCAAGATTAGAGTACTGTCGTATTATTTCGATTATTTTGAAAAATACTGAAATTGCTTTGCCTTTAATTTAAGATTAAGGGACCGTTTTCAATGCAGTTAGTTTTGAGTTAAATCAGAGTTAGCTAGTCTTGAAAAGAAATTAACGCCTAGTAAACAAATGGATGAATGGTCGATGTGCTACTCTATGCATATCACACTTTTACGACTTTCACTATCGACATAGAGATGGCGCCACAATTAAAATAGCATTTTACAAAGATTTCCATGGCTTTCACTTTCGATATCGAGATGGAACCAAAACAGAAATTGTCCTCAGTTTAGTCTCTGAATTAGTATTTAAATTGACTGAAAACACGTTTCTGGAGTTCATTCAGGTTTAACCTCGAGACTAGGATGATCTCGCAATCAAGAGCTAGCTTTAAAATTGATTTCTGATGTGGCGCCATCTCGACCTTGATAGTAAATGTTATTGAAATATCGATTTCGATGGTTTAAGGCACAAACTATTTTTAGGTTGTCAATTGCAGTTTCGTGATTCGAAATATCATAACATAATTTTCCCAGTGCAAGTTGAGGATACGGGATGATGTTTGTAGATATCTGACATTAAGTTTGAGAGATAGATCTCCTGTAAAGTCAGCTTGTTAGATTTGATTGTAAATGAGTTTTTATCAATAATCAATTTTCTTACAATTCTAAAATGGCGCCCAACGCAAGTGAGCTAGAACCCCGACAAATGTTATTTCAGATCATTATGACCCCAATTAGCCTTCAGCAGATTTAAATTATATCCACTGTATTCTTTATGAGATTTAGTATAAACAAGACTTTGTGGTGCAAGTTTTGAATACGTTTGTAATAAAAAATAATAAACATTGCAACCATCAGATGCTTGATAGGAACAAATCCCACCATGTTCAAAAACGATTTTCTTACTACTTGTCTCTCCATATCGTTTGATTGTTTGTGCTTCTCTCGTTATTGGCATTTGCCTCCAATCTAGAGCAATTTTGTGCGATTAGTTTTCCATAGCAATTACTGGATAAGGAGGTTTTTTTGTTTACTATGTAGGTAAACCTGGCAAATGCGTCTTTTCTGTCTTTCCTTTTTTATTTTTTTTGTATTATTTAACATGAAATTATGCGAACGGACAAGGAATGCGAAATGTCATTTTACTTGAATAGCTAGCAATAGGAACATCCGAAAGTAATATATCCATGGGGCATGCTCACATTTGCACACATATATTCAATGGGGGCGAATAAATTCTGCGCTTAAACGCCCGCACAGACTTATGACTGTAATAAAGCTTGAAGTTCATTCTTTTTCATGTGATGGTTGAGGATATTTTGTTTCTTTTTGTTAAGAGCTCTTGTGAGAATTGTCATAAAATTGAAATATACCTTCTTCACTTAAATTTATTTAGGGGACAAAAGAGAAATGCTTATAAAATCTAACTAACTAACTTTTAAAGGTCATATGAGATTTCGGGATGTTAAATTATCTTTAAATTATCGAGTTTTTAAATTTAAAATTTGTTGATGGATAGACTTCAGGAAATAAATTGGTAACTCAAATGTTTAAGAGTTTTTAATGGTTTTTGGGGCAATTTCTATTCTTCTACTTCACATTGGTATGTATCTATTTACGTATTTCCTTATCGCAATCCACAATTTGTATTCGTTTACAATATCTGCTCACATCCCAACTAGCAAAATTGCTTCGCATTTCAGACATTATTGTTATTTGCTGCTATAGCGCTTCTGTTACCCTTCTGACTAAATACGTTATAGAAGCATAACTGATCCCCAAAATATTTTCTGGTGCAAATTAAAGCAGCGTGGTAAAAGCGATGCACCAATATTTCTTTGATCTCGTTATATTGGTTTTAAGAATTGACGAACGAGCTCTCGCTTCTGTAGACATCCTATAAAATTGTTATACATTCTTTATGCAAGTTTGTTTTCTTCGTTTTTATAATGCTTGTTTTTGTGAATATGGTGAGGCTTAAAGCTTCAATCTGTCATTTTATAATTTATATTTAGTTTAACATTCGAGCCAAAATAAATACAAGGTTTGTATTTATTTCACCCTTCTATTTATTTAATCAACTATATAGACTTATAATAGCCACACTAATCTATTATTTTATATTATTCTCGAACAAATAAGTGCAAGCCCTTGCTTTTTGTTTTATAAAGAAAAATCCAAAATAAAAGTGATTCCTATTAAATGCATCGTATTGCATATTTGAGATTGGTGAAGCGGTTAGCGAGCGCAAGACTATTAGTGCAAAGGGATGGATGGTCGATTCCTAGGTCTAGCTAAGTGTAAGTTTTTTTTTTATTTTATGGGAACATCTCTTATACTCCTATAATTAACTCATTTAATGTTCAATAGGAGTAAAATAAGGTCACCTTTTTTACTTTATGGAGTATTATGCAATGCTTTAACGTTCCTGTTTCAACAATGGTCCGTTTTTTAGATTTTTGCGAGATAAAGTAAAAATTATTTCATAAATTTGCACAACATTTAGAAAAGCTACCCCAAAATGTTGAGCAAGGATAAGAGCCAAGTTTATTGCTATTGTCTTGATTTTTTGTATCGAACAATTTTTTTTTGACTTTATCTAAAAGAAATTTGACATTTTTAACAGTTGGAAGATGACATCAGACTTCATTATGCAACCAGAATAGGTCCAATTTTTACTGACTCGGTGGCATAGATCTGGCTGAATTTGAGCGATGGTCTGAGTAATATTGAATTTGAGAGAATCGATCGTTTGCGGCTTTTTCGCATAGACCTGCGACTTCAAAAAATCTCACAAGAAAGAGTCTAATGGAGGGGGGGGGGGGGGGGGGCAATGTTTTTGGCGAATCAATGTAGATAGCCTCACCCTCAAATAAAATAAATAAAAAAATAAATGTTGGTAGCGCAACAGCTCATGAAGATTGATTGACAACTCTCAACCATTCCTGTGTGCGTGTTGTTGGCAGGAGTGAAGGGAACCTACAATTTTTTGCCGAGTCCGATCGGCTGAGAAGCACTTATTCATGACAAATATACTTTTGGAGAGTTTGTCAGTTCCTCGCAAGAAGCTGTACCTTGGAAAAAAACATTTCTGCTGTAGCAGTGGATGGGAATCGATCCCAGACCTTCCCAACTAACAATTTAGCTTGTATAAGGTAAAGTTTTTCGAATTTGGCAAGTAATAGCTTGTATAGAGCTTGTATAAGGCAATCTTGAGCAAGCCAAAAATTTCCCACCTGAAATTTAAACAAATAGCTGCTATAAGGCCTTAAAATATGAGTTACACAAGCTCTATACAAGGCTTGTAAATATAAGTTATAAATGGCTTTTATAAGGCCTTCGAAAGTTGATTACTGAAAATGTTTAAAATAATAGCTCTTCACGAGAAGTCATTGCAGACAACTTGTATAAGGCTTGTTTGTAAAGGCCTTATATAAATTAAAATAATCAATGAATTGTGCTTATAAAAAAAAATCAGATTAACGCTAAGAAGTAGCGTGAACGTAGGTATATGGTATCAACTTATTCACTTTTGACTATGTTTTCCTCAACAGCAAATTGGCATAGTGGTGTAGTGCTAGACTGGTGCGAGGAAGGAATCGAGTTAAAATCCCAGGTTTAAAAAAAAATTTCATTTTTATAATTAAATTAACATTTCACTCATTACAGAATACAGAAAAAATGTTTTGGGAGCGGACTGAGGAGAAAAAATACAATAAAATAAAATGCAATAAAAAAATACAATATCAGGAAAATAAAATAAAAAACGGATACAAAAAATTTTCTTTTGTTAATTTCAAAATCAGCTTTGCTAAAATAATTTTTTTCTCTCGATGGCAAAATAGATTTTTGCGAATCGCGACAGCGTATATTATTGCTTATGCAAAATAAATTTGGGTAAGGCCTTATATAAACATCCAAGGCAATAGCTGTCATCAAATGGCTTATTTAAGGCCTTATATAAACATCCAAGGCAAGCTATTGACAATAGCTGTCAAAATGGTTTTCGAAAGGCTTTATAACGGGTGATTTTTTAGCTGGTTTGATTTTGGCAACACTGGTTTTGACAGCTGACGTGTGTTTAGTACCTTGTGTCACTGTCAAACAGCTTCAGTTTGGTTTGCAATTTAACCATGGATCGTCTTACAAATGAACAACGCTTGCAAATTATTGAATTTTACTATCAAAATTCGTGCTCGGTTCGAAATGTTCATCGCGCGAGTTACATATTTGTATGGTGTCCTCCGTCACCATTAGTACAACAACCTTTTATTTGTAATACGAATATGAATAATAAATCAATTCGTAAAATGCAAAATAAGCATATAAGTATATTTTCATATTGTAAAATAATATTGCAAAATAAGCATATAAGTATATTTTCATATTGTAAAATAATACATTGAGTTGCTCAATCAGCATAATAGTAATCAAAGGGAAATAAATCTGATTGAACAAAATTTAATGATATATCTAGACTAACAGTCGTTAAGATACCTCGAAGAAATAAAGTCGTCGTTCGAACTACACTAAAAATAAAACTCTTTTTTTTAACTGGCGCAGTCGGAACGGAATCGAGTAAACGCGGAAAAAAAAAATTGTAACTACAAATCAGTTACAAACATTTTTTTTAAATTGTTTTGTTTACCGTCCACAACCCGTCCTCCACCCGAATAAAGTACCAACAACTATTTGTCGGGAATTATAAAAAAAAAAAATATATTAAGTTACTGTTGTAGACTACAAATCAGTCACAACAAAGAAACACAAAATAAAAAAAAAAAAAAGAAGAAGAACAAACAAGTGCAGTGCGAACTAAAAATCAGTAGTGCTTTTTTGTGCGAGTTTTATTAAAATACATTTTTAAAAATTTCGCGACAAATTCTTCACGACTCCAGAAGGAACTTGCAAATAGAGGATACAAACGAAATGGCAACCGACCAAACAAATCTTTTAAACACAATGGCACGAGTTTTGTTGAGATTAGAGGCGAATTCTCAACAGCAAGCTGATAGTCGAGCCATAGTGATTATGAAAGAAATTTCATATATTAAAGAATTTTCCGGCAACAGGCAAGAGCTGACTCAATTTATAAACGTTGTCGATAATCACATGAGCTTGACTCCAGAAGACAGAAGAGCTGCAATGTGGACTGCTATTTCACAGTGTAAGGTGATAGGTAAGGCAAAGGAACTGCTACTTACCAACAACATGAGCACATGGGAAGAGGCGAAGAATATACTGAAGCTGTCATTCCGGCCAAGCATCGACCAAGGGGAAGTTACCCGCCGGATCAACAATCTTAGAGTGAGTTCGGTATTAGATTTAATTAACAAAATTGAATATTTACTAACAGATATTCATACTATTATTATGTATGAGAATAATAAAGATAGTCTGAAAACAATGTTATATTCACTAGTAATTAACAAAATAAGAGAACTAGCTGCAGGCAACTTAGCAAGAGAAATTAGGGATGAATATGATCTACTTAAAGTCAAGAGTATATTGTATTCTTATGTGAGGCCATGAGCGCAATAGTGGCCTAACTGCATTTTTCAATATTTTCAGTAGAGCAAAAATAAGAAATGGGTTGTTTTCAAACACTTGTTGTTTTAAAATAAAGAAACATACGCTTGATTTTATTTTTGCAATATGATCAAAAAATAAAAGGTTTTTGATTTTGTATCCATGATCATTCAAAATACCGTTATAACTGATTTTAAAGTCAGATAGGCCACTATTGCGCAAAGGAAAAAATATAAAAATTAAAATCCTGTAAAGATAGGCCAATCATTTGTAAATAAAACTGATTTCTATGAGTTTTTCTTATTATTTTTTTTTAATATGTGTTGAAATTTAACATTTTTATTCACTTTCAGATGTGTTAGAATCCATAAAAGCTTTTGTAGTATTTGTAAATTGTTATTCCTGTGATCGGTGTAAAAACTATGATGTGCGGGTATTAGGATATAAAGTATCAAGGTTAAAGCTTTCTGGTAGAACGAGAACCCACAGCTGATTTTGAGTGTGAATGATACAAGAAAAGAAGTACAGGAGTTGACAGCTTAAGTAAAACTTATTCAAGAAATTAAGGTATTGGCAGTCCACAACCGGGACTTTAGTGATTAAACAGTGCATCGAAATCAAAATATGAATGCATCTCTCCCTAGATAATGATCAGATCACAGATCACGGAATCTGAGACCACTTGAGTATATAGTAAGCCCTGCCAGATAATTTAAAAAACTTCAAAGTTCAAAGCGAAAAACGGGTTTTTGAAACGATCTGGTAGGGCGAAATATACACGCAAATGATCAGAGTAGCATTACCCAGGAAGGGGTGATGAAAGCCAACTTTGGTTAGCACAATTATTACTCTCGATGTAGTGTTTAATCACTATAGGTATCCCCTGTTATGGACCGCAAGACTTTGATTTGTTTTACTCAAGCTGTTAGCTCCAATATTTCTTTTCTTGATACCATTCACACCCAAAATCTGCTGTGGGTTCTAAGCCTATAGGCTTATACTTATTTTTATTTGTAAAACAAACATGTTGACAAAAAAAATCAAAAAAATGTTAAAACAATATGTGGGGTTGGTCTTTGAAGCTCATGAATCTTGAGTCGGTTAACCTTAAGTCCTTCTCTAGAGATCATTCTATTTGAAATTTCCGATTTCAAAGTGGAGAAGAAGTGCTTTTTGGTAGTTTTATGACATGGAATGTTTTTTTTTCTCGCTGAGCCTATGAAACTCTAACTTTATGGCTAATCGAAGGTGGTTATCAGGGTACTGACTTATGTTTAGTTCATTGAATTGATGTCACCTGTGAGCAAATAGTTAAATAATTGGCCTAACTTAAAGTTTCAAACAATAAAATCAAATATGCGAGCGCAATAGCGGCCTTTAAAAAAGATAGGCCACTCTTGCACTTAAGCTTTTAATTTTTTTTTGTTTGGCCTAAGTACAAAAGTCCTATAACTTTGGCATGAAGCCATAAATTTGAAAAATTAAAATGCAGAAATGTTGCTCAATGTGTACAGATTCAATTTTCGTCGTAAACTGATTTTCGATAAAATTGCAGTTAGGCCACTATTGCGCTCACGGCCTGATGTAGGGTTCGATGTAGGTAACGTCCTTACTAACGGAAATAATACTAGAAGAAACCATGATTTTAGGCCCGCAGAAAGGACATACCGACAGAACAACCAACAGTTACGAAACAATACTAATAACAACTCTAGACAGACAAATCAGCAACAACAAAGTACTGATTATAATTTTACAAGAACAAACGACACAGAGAGACGACATACATACAATAATTCTGGCCAGACAAGCCAAAACCAACTCAATAATACCATACAAAATAGCAACCGAACACGGAATAACTATAACTATAACAATAACAATTCCAGACAGACCCATAATAGACAGAATGTGGAACCAATGGATATTAATAATATAGATCAAGGATCTTCCGAAGTGGTTCAAGAAGAAATACATTCAATAGAAGCTCCGGTTTTTCTGAATGTAGCCTCTCTGGTAGGAAAACACAGGTAGTATTTGCGTTGAGAAACCAGAAACACATATGCTTACTAGATACAGGGTCTACAATGAGTTTAGTAAATACAAGTAAGATAGACTGTAGTTCCTATAACGTACTCGAAGAGCTGACTTTAAACTTGTCTACCGTAAACAGCCAAAGTATAGAAACATTAAAAATTTATCAGGTCCCAGTACCTACAGAATTTGGCTACCCAGAAAATGTCTTCGTTAGAGCATATGGAAAGCCATTAGGAGAACAAAAATATAGTCTCTTGTTAGGAATGGATGTACTAGGAAACATGGTCGAAAGCATTAACTTTATAAAAAAGGAAGTACTTCTACAAAACAAAACTATACTCCCAATGGTCATTGAAGTAGAACCATTCATAGAATGTTATGAGTTAGAGGGTAGTACTGAAGTTAATTTACAAGATTTGAAAGTATTCGAGAAACAAGAAATACAAGATTTGCTTCAAAAATATAAAAATCTCTTATATAGAGATGGAGATCAGCTTACTAATTGCGAAAGTATATTTCATGAAATAAAACTATCCACAGACCAACAAATAAATGCTAGACTGTACCGTCTGCCTCAAAAACACGAAGAAGAGGTAAGAAACCAAGTTAATGATATGGAAAGGCAGGGCATAATACGAAAATCAAACAGTCGATACGCTTCACCAATCGTAGTGGTCGCCAAAAAGCCCGATAGCGAAGGAAAAGTTAAGTATAGAGTATGTGTCGATTATCGAGCTCTCAATGATATAACTGTAGACGATAAATATCCATTACCAAATATCGAAAGTATTCTTGATAAGCTAGGAAGGTCTCAGTACTTCTCAACCCTTGATTTAGCCAAGGGATATCAACAAATAAAGGTGCATCCTGATGATATACATAAGACTGCATTTGTTACACCAAACGGTCTATATGAATATACCAGAATGCCCTTTGGGCTGAAAAACGCCCCAGCGACATTTCAGCGTCTAATGAATGAAGTTCTCAGAGAGTACATAGGCAAAATTTGCATAGTTTATCTTGATGATATACTTATTTTTTCGACCTCATTAGAAGAGCACATAACATCGTTAGACAAAATTTTTCAAAAATTAGCTGACTACAATCTTAAGATACAACTAAGTAAATGCTCTTTTCTTAAGAAAAATACAGAATACTTAGGTCATATCCTTACTGCAGAGGGAATGAAACCTAACCCAAATAAAATAGAAGTAATCCAGAAATATTCACTGCCCCAAACAATTAAGCAGTTACAAGGATTTTTAGGTAGCACTGGATATTATAGGAAATTTATTGCTGATTACTCCAAAATAGCGTACCCGATGGTTAAATATCTAAAAAAAGATATGAAAATAAATAGTAAGGACCCGGAATACATTCAAGCATTTGAACGATTAAAAGAAAATCTTATCAGACATCCAATACTCAAATTTCCAGATTTTAACAAACAATTTTCCCTATACACTGATGCAAGTAATTTTGCGTTAGGAGCTGTTCTAACTCAAGAAGGGCAGCCAGTATGTTATGCCTCCCGAACATTAAACGACCATGAAAAAGATTATTCTACAACAGATAAGGAATTTTTAGCAATAGTATGGGCTACCACATATTTTAGACCATATCTTTGGGGTCAGAAATTTAAAATAATCACTGACCATATGCCTGTAAAATATTTAAATAAAAAATATAATGGAAAGGAGTTTAGTCAAAGAGTCCAAAGAGGACTTCTTAAGTTGCAAGAATTTGAGTTTGACATTGAGTATATAAAAGGGAAGGAAAATAAAATAGCAGATTTCTTAAGTAGAATCCCAGAGGAAATAAACGAAACATCAGAAACTGTACATTCATCGAATGAACAACTTTTAGACCATATACAAATCAAAGAGGGAATTGTTAACATTTACCAAACTCAGCTAATATTGACTTATTCCGTGCAAAATGAAATAATAAAAAAACAGCACACTAAAACAATAATTCAGGTTGATATGACGAAAAATGACAAATACTGGAAAGATTTATTTAAAAGAACTATTAAATCAGGAACAGTAGGAGTTTATTCAGAAGTAGATGATGCTGAATACAATAAAGTACAAAAAGTTTTAATTGAAATGTATGGACACGACAAAGAAGTAAAATTCTACAAGATCACTCAGAGAGCAAGAGATTTAGAAAAGGTTGAAGAGGCCCATAAACAAATATCCTTATATCACATAGAAGAGAGTAATCACTCAGGTATAGTTGAGACATATCATAAATTAAAAAACAAAATATATTTTCCAAAACTTATAAAAGAAATTTCTAGAGTAATAGGGAATTGTCAGACTTGTCAAGAAGGTAAATATGACAGAAAGCCAATAAGACCAAAGTTCAGACTAACAGAAACTCCAATTAAAGGAAACGAAATTTTGCATATGGATGTTTATCATTTCAATAAACTAACATACCTGACATTTATTGACAAATTTACGAGAAAAGCTTATGGATACAATTTAAGTAGTAAAAATTGGACAAGTAAATTAGAATGCATAGACGAACAATTAAGTAAATTCGGAAAACCAAGAAAAATTATCTGTGACAATGAATTTAATTCAGAAAATATTAAAGAATACTTTAGGAAGGAAGGAATTGAAATGCATATGACAAAACCAAATTCGCATACTGGAAACTCAGATATAGAGAGATTCCACTCTACATTACTTGAAATTTTACTAACAATTAAAAATACAGACATTTCCACCAATAGAAAAATTCATAAAGCTATTCAGATATACAATAGTAGGTATCATTCAACATTAGGTATGAGTCCAAACTCAGCAGAAAAGACAAATCAGTTAAATTTAAGAACAAAAATAGAAGCTAAAAAGGAAAAAATTAGAAAAAAGAGAAATATTTCTAGGGAAAATTATGATGAAAAACGCAATGAAGGCTACATAAGGAACTATAAACATTTAAGACATAAAAATGAAACATATTATAGAAAACATAATTTAAAAAATGTTGACCCAACAAATATTAAAAGACCAAATCAATTCGCAGGTAATCTTTTGGCTGTATCAGGTGATCTCCTGGCTCATAATAATGCAAATAGCGGAAGCAACACTCATAATAACACCGATACAAACCAATAAGGGATATACTACATTAAATTTAGGATCAGTAGAAATAATTAATAATAGCCAGACCATATTACACATAATAGATACTAGGGATTTATTTTCAACAATCGGAATGATAGAAGTTAATCTACAAGCTTTACAATTAGAAAACAATACCGAAATAAGTAATGAAATTTTTAATATAAAATCTAAACTTCAAGCAATAGTTCCACTAAGAAGACAAAAAAGAGGACTTATAAATATTATAGGAACAGGACAGAAATGGTTGTTTGGGACAATGGATGACAACGACCGACAAGATATTATCGGACATATGAACACAATTGATACTAATAATCATGCAGCCATAAAAAACCTGAACCATCAAATACAAATTAACGAAAAATTTATGGACTCTATTAATAAATTTAAAAAAACAATAGAAACAGATAGAGAAGTTTTATCCTATACTTACCAAAGTATTGCTTCGAACCAAAAAGACATTATTAGAAAACAAATTATTACAGACCAACTACTAAAACTTCAAATATTAGAAAGCAAAATTGATAGCATTCTAGATAACATAGCATCTGCTAAACAAGGTAATCTCCATCCAAGCATATTGACAGGAGAAGAAATAAGGACATTAGGGATAGACTTTTATAAACTTGAAAACGCTAGAATAGGACTTATGAAACTCGACCAAGACAGACTTATAATAGCTTTGAAACTACCAAAAGACTATATTTTGACTCAGTTAAAAATGATTATACCAATGCCAAATGATAAAAAAAAAAGAAATAGATATGGAAAATTTACAATTTATAGAAATAAATAATGTACAATATGAGTATAATCCAAGAAACATTTACTTGAAAGATTTAAATATAAGTAATTCATGTATAATAAAAGATTCATGTACTTTTCGTTACAATAAAGAAATTAAAGTAATAAAAATTGACGACGATACTTTGATCTGCAAAAATTTAGAAAAGAAAATGTTTATAATCACTGCGATGATAGAAAATTAATTTTAACTGGAAATTTCATGTTAAATATTAATAATTGTTCAATAAATATATTAAATGTAACTATTTTTAATTATCAACTAGAATTTATTCAAAAATTTCATTATGAAGAAGAAACAAATTTAAATGTAACTGACAAATTAAAGTTTGAAGAAATTTCAAAAATGCAACAAATTGAAAATTTACAAAAAATTAATGAATTAACATATCACAGAACTATAAGTCAAATCAGTAATATTACAATGTTCTTAATAATTATAATTATTCTTATTGTAATATTTTTCATTAACAAATCAAATCGTAAATTGAAAATTAAAATAAATAATGTTACTAAGCCCCAACCAAATGTTAAAATTATGGAAATTCCAACGATTCAGGAGAATCTTAAGAATAAGGGGGGAGAAGTTACATATTTGTATGGTGACCTCCGTCACCATTAGTACAACAACCTTTTATTTGTAATACGAATATGAATAATAAATCAATTCGTAAAATGCAAAATAAGCATATAAGTATATTTTCATATTGTAAAATAATATTGCAAAATAAGCATATAAGTATATTTTCATATTGTAAAATAATACATTGAGTTGCTCAATCAGCATAATAGTAATCAAAGGGAAATAAATCTGATTGAACAAAATTTAATGATATATCTAGACTAACAGTCGTTAAGATACCTCGAAGAAATAAAGTCGTCGTTCGAACTACACTAAAAATAAAACTCTTTTTTTTAACTCGCGCTGCTTCCATTTTATGGTCGGCATTCTCGACCTTCTGAGCAGTCTATTCGGAAGATTGTGACCAAATTTCGCACCAAATTTACTTTGTTGGACATTAAACCACCAACACGTTTACGTACTGTGCGTAGTGAAGAAAATATTGCGGCCGTATCAGCTAGTGTGACAGAAGACCGCGAAATGTCGATTCGGCGCCGTTCCCAGCAGTTAGGCCTTTGTTACAGCACTACGTGAACATTTTTTTTTGCCCGAAATGGAAGTTCTTGACTTGCATGATATGTGGTTTCAACAAGACGGTGCCACATGCCACACAGCACGCGAAACAATGGCGCAATTGCGAGGCGAGTTTGGTGAACAGTTAATTTCACGTTTCGGGCCGGTCAATTGGCCGCCTAGATCGTGCGATTTGACACCATTAGATTATTTTTTGTGGGGGTATGTCAAGGCTAATGTCTATAGGGACAAGCCCGCTTCGATTGACGCACTGGAAGCCAACATCCATGCATTCATTCGTGAGATACCGGCCGATATGTGTGAAAGAGTATGCCAAAATTGGACTCAGCGGATGGGCTACCTGAGACGCAGCCGCGGTCAACATTTGCATGAAATTATCTTTAAACATTAAATTGCAAGGTTCAAACTATCGATTCAAATAAATATTTCATTCATTTTTTCGAATTCTTTGTGTTCTTTTTTTTTAAAGTTCTAAACCTCTTAAAAAATCACCCGTTATTAACATCCAAGGCCAGCTATATGCTTGTTAAGCCAAGTTAATAGAAGTTCATGAAAAGCTATTTGCTGCTATAAGACCTGTCAACAAAAGTCTTATGGCAGTTAATTAGCTTGCTTAAATGGGCCAAAATGACTTGCGTAAGGCCTTTTACTGTTTCTATAGCAGTCTGAAAATAGCTTGTATAGAACCTTATACAAGTTAAATTGTTAGTTGGGCTTCGGCATGACAGTCCAACGCACTAACCATTCTGCCACGAAATATCACCCTACCCTCAAATAGTGCATGTAGAATATCCTTTGTGACATCAGTTGTGTGTGACACGCAGTATAATGTTATGTTGGAAACAGTGATTGTTCACTGAACCGATGGACTTGAATTTGGCCACCAAATGTTCAATAGTCGACTGAGGAGGACGACCCAACAGTGCGTCAAATGGGTGCACACCGTTGCATAGTGAAACAAATGTTTTTTCTCTCCTTCTCAGGAAAATTCAACCATTCTTATCGCCAAAGTGCAATGCAAATTCAAAACTTCTTCCAGCGCATGTACTTAGAAAATACTTCTCAATTTAAAACCGCAAAATAACGCTACTCAGACGCTTTAACCTGTCATTCTTCAGAAGAACCATCACTTATCAAACATTTTACTTGCTGAAAAAAAACCTTGCATTGTATAAATAATAAAGCCATCTAGTCTCCACTTTCATCAAACAAGTTGGTTCGGTTGTCAGCCAAGCCAATTCGCCTCTGCCAACATCTCAAAGAGATTCCACTTAACTTCACTCACACACACTAGCTGTCACATTTGACAGATAGACAAAACTTATTTTGCTCTATCCTCCTCTTTTTCATTTCCATCTGTCAATCTCACCCACATAAAGCTGGCAGCAGATTTTTTTTTTCTGTATGTGTGTGACTTATTGCAAAAATTTTAATTTCCTCCATTTTTGTATAAAAAGGCAGCAAAGGCAACAAAAAAAAAAAAAACAGGAAACAAGAATATTGTGCGCATGCGCGTGTACCTTAAGTTTATGAGAAGTTTTGTGGTATGGACTCTTGAGGACAATAGCCAATATACATATATAGCAGCAAACACGATGCGATGTAATTTTGTGAGTGCCTGGGTGCTCCTATACCTAAATGGGCTTTTCGGGCACAAAACAGGCAAATGGAATGCCATTTAGGTTTAACGCGCCTCAGAGAGAACGAACAGACCAAACGAACAACCGATGCGAAGGCCCCCAAAGGCAGACTTTTTAAAGTGGATTTATAGCCCTCGTTATGGTGCACACGGTAACTGAAAAGTGTAACGAAATCGCCAACAGTATTGTGTATGTCCCCAGAAACGGACTTTTAATTCATTTATATTCGCAAAATCAGAGGCGGAAGGTAGACGAGTATAGGAACATATTATACAAAAATCTAACTTTAAGGGAAGCCGGCATCACAGCTCAACTCACATCGTTATAAGAGATGGTGGATGCCCGGGAGCCTCGGGGATTTCAGCCAGTATACCTACCAACATATGAGGAGTAGAGTCGTAAGAAGATTGTGTCGTGTACCTGGTGTCCATCCGGCAGGCAATTTAGAATCTCTTCCTTTAACTACATAAATGGATGGAGTTTCCTACTCTCCTACTCATATGTGCATATGCCTGAGAAGCAAATGAACTTGTAACATGGGATTTCATTAGAACGTGTACAGTACGCCGTAGATGTAGGTACTTACCAATATGGTAGATAAATGAATATATGGGAATTTTGCAACGACCGGGATGCAGCGCACTAATGAAGTGCGTCGCCTGTTCATTAAACCCCAGCCAAAATGTGGGCGGCTGTGACCCATGAATCATGAGATAACTATGTCCCATAGTCCCCCACAAATGTCTTGGACAAAAAAAAAACCTGAAAAAATTAATTATCCCGTCAAAACGGGCCTAAGCGAAATACGTCTTAATCGGCTTTCGATAGCCAACAATCAATCATCATTTAAGAATGCCCCACGGCCACGGAATCAGTCGAACGGAAATTGCTTTTTTTCTTCTCCGACTGCTGACTCCGACCTCGATTCTGACTGACATTAACTCTCTTCGGCTAATGACATCTGTCCAATTCAATTAAGGATCAATGCGCGTTGTAATCGATAAGATGACGCGACCAATGTTTGACCGTCATACACACATCCTCTCTCGCTCTGTCTCTATCTATATCTTTGTGACGAACAAACCGGTGCGGTGGCTGCTGGGGGAATATCTAATCTCCATTTCATTATAAGAGGCGGCGGCGGCGCTGTCATCGCCTCGGGATTGGGGTGCTACCACAAGGAGTGCATTGGCATTGTTTATTGGCCTGCGGCTAAGAGTGCTGTGTGCCAACGAGATTAAGGTTCCTGCTGCACGTATGATGGTCTGGTAATCACCACTCATTCATCCTTACAACACCTCGTCGGGAAGTCTGTTGGCAAGTTGGCAACCATCGTCATCGTCATCGCCGACCTGTGCTCGGAGCTGCAAACTAGGTGCCTATGTCTAAAATAGTTGGGCTGTCCCCGCAATCGCCCTCAGTCAAGCGTTGATGATGGGGCTACATCTAACGTGTGAAAAGTCATTACAGTAAAGCATTTCTGCGGGCAGAATAATTATTTTATGGGGACGCGGTAGCGGATTATGGGAAGAATATTCCCAATGCTCTGCTCCAGGTTGTGTTTCGGTTCACTTTGTTTGGTCTTTGTCGTCGAAGTCTGACTTGGAGTTTGCTGTTGTGGTTGCCGCCATAGACGCGACTACTGCACATTTTGGTCGAGTGGTCGTGTTATCAGTTAATTAATTACGCGATAAACCATGATGGAGTGCATAAATTTGTTCGGTGCATGTGTGTCTATGTCGGATAGTTTGGCCATAGTTAACATCAAGTAAAGTGGCGGTGGCTATGGCTTTTTTACTGTTTCACTTTTACGTCTTATGGAACCCGGTCATGCTATAGTGGATGACAAATTAAGTTTTTTTTTGTTGCTGTTGTTCCTCTCTTTAGATCCTTTGTTGGTTGTTTTTTGGAAAGTGCACAACATGGACATGAATGAGTTTTATTGAACCTAAGAGGGTTGAACCTTTATAGACTCCTCTGACACCTGGTTATACCCAATAGAATCAGTTTTAATGGCTTCAGTACCCTATCTGGTGTTTATATACTTTACGTAGTGAAGGAACATTCAATTAAAAGGTGGATATTGTTACCTGTATACGATAATGGCTTAATGCACCACAGAAGTATAAAGAGCGAGAGAAAGAGTGTCTCTTTTTATCTGTGTGACAGGAAACATTAAGATATGAAAGTCTCGTATGTTTATTAGATCATTTGTTTGTAATGGTTTCACAATGGTAATTTTATTCAATTAGCACGTAGGGTTTAAAGGGTTTTGTAGAGTGTTGTTGGATGTGGTGCGATGACGAAGAAAAACGCAGGTGTTGGAAAGTTCTAAAAATAATTATGAAAATAATTATTGTCTATAGGGATATCATGCCCTTTTGAATAAAATTAACAATAAACTGTAAATCAGTTAGATAAGCACGTTTTAAAATATTGAAATAAGTTGCCGAAATAAAGACAATTGTTTCTGTATTTTATGAGACCAAAAATCTAAGAACCAAGAGAAACTTAAAAATAATTAGCCTGCTTTTGAAATGCCCGAACTAAGAACGATTTAATTTATAATTCGTGGTAACATTATTCAGCGCTATAAAATCTACGAAATAAAAAGAAGAACAAAAATAATGGTACCTATATATTTATGGCATGAAGACGAGAGCTTTTTGAAGGCTAAATGCGTTTTGTTTTCTCAATATCTTTCGTAAGAAAAAACTTTTCGCTTTTTTACTTCAAATTGCAAGTTATTGTAAGTGGTCTGATTTGCCAAATCAAAAATTTTGAAATGTCTCAACTACGTTTCGAGCACTCATAATGGGAAACTGTCATTTTTAGAGAAATGTCTGTGTTCGTACGTACCAACGATCGTAGTTCATGCTTTCCTTTACCTTTTTTCGTTCACCATATCTCAGAAACGAATAAGGATATCGACTTCATATAAGTTTTATTTTAATGCCATTGAGCAGATAACACTTTCAAAAAATTCAACAAGCGGTTTTTTTTTTTCTACAGCAGTTTAAAAAAAGTTGTAAAATATCAGTAGTCTTTAATATAATATTGAATTGTTAAAAATATAAAAACAAAAACTGATAAAATGGCAGTTTTTTTTACATAAAACAAATAGTTGAAAAAAAGTTTTTCGACTCGAATGTCTTGAGAACAATCATTGATATTGGCTTCAGGCAATTTTATTTCTATTGCCATGGCATGTATGTACAACCAGGAAAGAGGTTTTCGGGCCAAAACTGCGAAAATTACAAAAGTGGTAAGGCCGTTAGCAAATAGTACCAACCCAAGAAAATAGCGCCAAATATTTCCCGAAAAATTTTTGTCACCCAAAAGCAAAGAAGAAATTGGAAATATTGCCCAAAACTACTTTGAACTCAAATAAGAAAGTGGAAATGTCACCCAAATATTGTGCATGTAAATTTGTTTTTTTTTTTTTTTTTTTTTTTTTTACAGAATTTGGGCGATATTTCGTCAATTTTTGTGATATTTCCAAACTTTATTTCATAAATACTGAAAGTTTTTAGAAATATTTGTGAAGGTAATATTTATTTAAGATCTCAAAATGATACAGTTACAGTTATTGTTGGATATAAGTATAGGTATAAATTCAAAGTTTCTTTAAATGCAAAAGAAATTGTGCATACACTCAACCTCGCACGCACCCCAAATCCTACAGTGAGGCCAAGTAGGGAGGTTGCAAATTTTTCCTATTTTGAGCATTAATTCCAATTTGGACATTGTTTAATTTTATGAAAGATAGCGAAATAAGGAAATAACTACGAAAATGGGAAACAAATTTACAACAACAATTTGTTCACTGTTTTTGGGCGTTATTTCCAAGTCGATTTGGGCACTTTTTCCTTGGGCGCCATTTCCTAACGCCAATGAGAAAGTGCTGCTGCCATAAGGAAAAAAGCCGAATTTCCATTTAAGTAAGAAATGCAACTTAATGTTATCGCCTTCAAATGAAATAATTTTGATAACTTTGAAGATCGATTTCTTATTAAAAAAAATAAATAATAATCTTAATGTTCATAAAAGTCTTGTATAAACATTTTTTTTCTACGACACGTTTGGTTCACAAGCTATATTTTTCTAAAAAGGTATTCTCCACCACCTACACTCAGAGAAAAACGTCAGGTAAAGAATTAAACTTGGCCCTGTTGAATTCACGAGGTGCACAATCCCATACAAAGTTACTGACATTTTAGAAATTTACCTGATATTAGTAACCTTTTATTCAGAGTAAAATGAACCTGGTGGGCTTTCTTGCCATATTCAGGTTGATTTAAGAAGATGACCTGTTATTTTAACATTAAATTCTTGTAAATAAGAAATTTTAACAAGAATATAGTGTTTATTTTAACCGACATCGTGTTTTTCTAGCACTGTATGATTTGAATTTCTGTTTTACCACATATCAGGTTGAATTAACATTTAATGTGGTTATAATTAGCTTTTGCATTTTACCTGACCTCATGCTAAAAAAGCACTCTGCCAGTTCATTCCAACGTGACACCAGTGCTGAAACGTACACACACAGGCAATTTAAGTAAAACGATTTGAGTTTAACCTGGCCTCCTGTTAAAGAAGCACTCGGCCAGTTCATATAAACGTGACACTAGTGTTAAAACACACACACAAGCCATCCAATGATTTTCAACTTAGGTATTGATATTTGGCACCAGTTTTTTGAGTAGTGAATTGGCCCAGTGGATGAGTGCTTTCCTCGTGTGTGAAAGGTTCCCAGTTCAAAACTGAAGTACATAAGTATCACAAATTATTTTTAAATTAAAATAAATAAATAATAAATGTCTATATGTTCTTTAAGAATAATGCCTAACGAGTTGAGCGATAGGCAGCGCAAGAGATTTTTAAACGTATAGATTCATGACTTATGTCGGATTTACACGATTGGAAAACTGCGAGTATAATGACAAAAGCAACAACAAAAGAATGGATAAATTCATTCTTTTTGTCATTATAGTGGCAGCGTTCAAGTCGTGTAAGTCCGGCATTAGATACAGGGTTGATATAACATTGAAACCTGTTAAATTAACTATAGGTTTTCAGGTTAAACTAACCAGATTTTCACGTTAAATTTACAGGACATTGAATATTTTGTCAGGTTAAATTAACAATATTTGCAGGTAAAATTTACAGGATTACAGTGTTAAATTTATAAATCAGGTATCTGGTTAAACAGTTAACCTGATCTACCGAGTCGAAAAATAACAACCTGAAAATCAGGTATGATTGACCAGAAATTGGTTGATAATACATGCTTTTTTCTCTGAGTGTAAAAAAAAAAACAAATCAAATCTCCCCAGAACTGAAAGGCTATCTTTCGTCCTTGTTGCTTCATAAAATATTTGTATCGAAGGATGTTTATGGATGTTTCAGCTAACCTTTCAGCACTTAGTTTTACTTATCTAGCTTTTATGTACGTACATAAATAAGATCAATTATTATCTACAAATTCTTACAAATTGATTCCTGCATTTGTTAAAATAGAAGTTTATTTAACTATTTGACTTAAAAGAAATTTCTTTGACGGGAACAGGTCAAAATTCTGATTTCAAAATTCTGCTTATCAAAATTCTGTTTTCTTCAAAAAACATCTGCTTTTCAAAATTCTGTTTTTTTCAATTTCTGTCTGACGTAATTCTGCTTTCCAAGAAGAAGTCGCTTCAGCGGTCTGAATTAAAAAGCGATATTTTTGGGCTTCGGTTTTTTTTTTTTTTTTTGTTAAATAAATGCCGACGATTATCTGCGAATGCAGTTGACATAAAACAGTCCCTTCGAGCTGTAAATATATTTTTGTTCTTATTTATTTTTGTATGTAACAATTTGCTGTCCAAAGAGTCGGAATTCAAAGCACGTTAATCTTGAATCGACATTTAAACTTACATTTTAAATTCTCGTACAAAACTCTGCAAATAAAAAACAAGAAGTCTTTTGGAAAATGTTAAAAGGCGCACGTATAAAAACAGAATTTTGAAAAATAGAATTTTGAAAAGCAAAATTATGAAAAACAGAATTTTGAAAGCAGAATTTTGAAGAGCAGGATTTTGAAAGCAGAATTTTGAAAATAAAATTTTTGTACAAATAAGAAATAAGAATCTTAAGAAATCTCAGCATCCCTTCTCCGTATGCCATTGGCAGTTAGCTCTGTAAGTATTTCTTGAGTTTATCTTTGCTACAAGAAAAGTTATGCGCAATTTACTTACAAAATTTAGAAATCTTTGATTGTCGGTTTTTAGTCTGTTTAATTTTCCTCAAACATTTTTTTTTAATTTAATTTTGAACAAAAATTTTGCAGTTTAAATTTTCCAAATTCAACTTCGTTTCCGAGTTATATGATGTATATTGAATAGTGGCCAAACAAAAATGGTTACATTCTCTCAGAAACACAAGGGGAATTTGGGAGAATTTTCAACTTTAAACATGGAAGTTGCATTGATACAAAAAAAACACATAAAAACCTTGATAAAAAATCTTCCTGGTTAAAAATATCTAGTCTCCAATAATATTCGGTTTGGTTACTAGACGCCAAATCAAGGAAGAAGAATACTCGATCCAAATGCTTTAAAATCACTTTTTTCCTGAGCAGTATACATTTTATAAAGATTTATGATTTGTTAAAAGTTTTTCAATCCATCGACATCGTAGCCACCCTTCAATGAAATTTGAAAGTTGATGGCTTGAAAAATGGGGAATAAACTGGAAAAAGTGATTTGAAATCACCTTTTTCTGTAGCAGTACAAATTTAAAAAAATTTCAATCCATTCACATTGTGTTGTTCCCCATCAAACGCGATGATCTTGTTAAGTGATAACAACTCGCGTTTAAAATTTGATTAAATTCAAATTATTTGGTTTGGTTCAACTGTTACAGAACAATATACATACCTTCAGCCTGAGTAGATGCGAAATCAAGTTGTAACGGAACCGAGGTGTTGTCGGCAGGTTTCTTCGACAGGTTGTTCCAGGATCTCTCAAAAGGCAGAGGTGCTAAAACCCAATAACCGAAACACCAGCACATGGTTGGAATTTACCTATCGAAAAGCCCTAAAACCTTCCCCTCCCTCACCGCCATTACAACCCATAGCTTACAGGGGCTATGGGCTGATCCTGGCAGCAGAAGGGAAAGGGTGTCCAGGCCACGACAGCTGGCATGCTAGCATCAGGCACGTCCTAGCTCGTCGGGGGGGGGGGGGGGGGGTTCTTGCTGTCGCAGCGCTGGACTTTTGTCACGTATTACATGCCGGAAAAAAGTAAAAAAAAATAAAGGGTTCATATTAATAGGGCCAAAATCGTCCTTGTATGTAGGTCGCACGATGATCAATCTTAGTGGTGAGGAGAGAGCGAGGTGGAAGTGTCTCTCTGAGGTGATACCCACCCACATATCCGGAAGGATACATCCATGGCTGTTGTGTCCTCTTTTTAACAATAGCCCCTAACTTAATGTTTATTCGAAATTATCTCATAACATAAAGAATTAAATCTCAAACCAAAATCGAAATTCGAAAACCCGCATAATCAAAATAATTATAATTAGTCTCAAAATGTCATCATCGCTATCTGTATCTTATCTTCGAACACCTGTTCTTACCTTGCCACATCCACCCATGACTTATTTAGTGCTGTCTCATATCAAGGTTTCCATTCCTACAAGCTTAAATTCCGAGCGGAAAAATAAAAATTTCTTCCCATAGTAAATGTGAACAACGAAGAATTGATTTCAAATGAGAATGCCAAATGTTTTCATTTAAACAATAATCAATATTCAATTTTATTAAAAAAAAATTACCTTATATCTAACAAAAAAACTAAATATAACCTATACTAATTACTGTACACCTACTAATCTTTATTATAGTAAGAATTCAAATGTTTTACGTAAATAAATGAAATGTTTTATGAAGTTATGTATGTATAAAAGGTTTTTTTTTTCCTTTCCAAATCAACAGTCAGTAGCTCAGTTAATTTAATTTATATTTTTGTTTTTATCATTACAGTATTGTTGAATAAACTAAAAAAAAATAAAATAAATTTAAACTTCGTTATTTGAAGGATTACAAACTAAAACAAAATAACTTGGCAAACAAAATATATTTATTTGCCATAAAAGAAATTATCAAAATGTATTTATCTTTTTTTTTCTTACCTCACCCCACTGTTTCAAATTACCGAAATATAGATTCAAATTTATTAATCTAAGTTCGTTGTTTTTTTTTTTTTTTATTTATTTCTTTCTCTTACTCTCTTAATAATTATGTATTTTGACACTCGAAGAGAAACATTTACAGTGTGTCATTTTCTTATGTTGTTTTCACAAAATTGAATTATGTATTTACATGTTTTTTTTGTGTAGTAAATTTAAGCTGTTATTTTTGTTATTTTTGTTCTCTTTAATTTTTTTAAATTTTATATAACCATGGTTAGTATATTGAACTAAGATAAATCACAAAATCGTTTGATTATTTAAATGTAATTTTTAGATAAACTCACCCAAATTATTTTTTTTCTTATACTGCTTCTTTGTTGAGGTGCACCGCTCCAAAGACAATGACGATCAATCAAAAATATTTACCGCACTAATAAATTATTATTGTAATTATTATTTTTCTAAATATTCAAACGATGTACATTCTACTGGTTTTTATTTAATTTTTTTATTTTATTTAATCTGAGAAAAGAAAGCAACGAAAAATATTGAACTAAAATTATTGGGGGGGGGGAGGAAGATTTAATTTTGATAACGAGAAAACGGAATACGAGAAATGGTAACAATAAAAAAAGTTGGTATTGAATATAGAGAAAAAAAAAAATAAAGCTGTGGAGTTGTAGAAGATGTTGTGGATGGAGATGATGACGTCAGGTTCTTGTACGGTAGGGGTAGAAGAAGATGGATCGTTGCGCTGATGGGGGGGGGGATTCTGTTAGCTTTGCAGGTGCCGTTTTAAAAGTGATGAAGCTGGTACAGTCATTTTTTTTCAACCGGTATAGGTATGTAGGTTTGAATGGGTAGTGTTTTTTTTTTTTTAATTGTAGGGCAATATTCAATTTTTTTTTTGTGTTTTGTAGGAGTAGTTTCTTTCGTTTATGGTTTCTGTTCCACTTTTAACAGGGTGGGTATTTACTATTAATTTTTTTTTCCAGATTATGTTTTTTTTTTTTGATACGGGTGGATATGTACATATATGAATTTTTCAGTAAGTAGATTTAACCGTTCGTTTTACTTTTTTTTATAGGGGAATTTTTAGTTTCAAATGAAATTTAGCATATGTGTACAATGTGCACATGTATATATATGGTTTTAACTTCACTTGGTTTTTTTTTTTTTTGCATGCGTTTTTTTATTTGTTCTTTCTTTTAAATTACTAGGGAAGGTAACACTTTTCTTGAAAATTGTATATTTTCTTAATCAGTTTTTTTTCTGATTTTATATAACGCCTTTTTTTAGGACTTTTTTTTCAGATTGCACGTGATTTTTGTTGTGAAGGGGCTTCGTGCTAGATTTCATGTGGGAATAATCGCGATTAGGGTTTTATTCACTTTTGTATTTATAGGTTCGATTGTTACAAACACTTTTAGATTAGATTAACCCTTTATTTTTGCTTACGCAACTATGAACACGCGTTTTTATTTTTTTCTTTCTTTTTTGATTTGCACGTGATAATTTTTTCTTTCTAATTTTATTCTTCGGGTTTTATGATTATATTTTTGTTCGGTAGCACATGAACATTTTTCGGAAAGTTAATTTTATCTTTTGGGTATTCTTTTCCCTTCTTTTTTTTTTTACAAAAGCATGATGTTAAGTTTCAGATTTTATTTTTTTTCGAACAAAAAGAACTACCGCCAACATGAAAGTTTTCGTCGTCGTCCCGGGAAAGTTAAAACGAAAAGAACCAAGTCGTACATCCCAGAGAGCCTTTTATAGCCGGCTGGCCAGCTTTGTCGCATCTAGAAAATTCGATGGAAGACAACTCAAAGATGGCGTCGAAATCGAATCCGGAAGATGCAATTTCTGGCCCCGTTCTAGACCGAAAAATCACATATTTGGTTTCAAAAATTATTTTGGATTTTTTTTAAAAATATATGTAACCAAATATTGATTTTCGAGTCTAAAAAGGGCACAGAAACACATACCGGACACACTTCCATGATGGAATTAGAATTAAAATTTCGTTGTATTGGTGGCCATCTCCGATTCTTCAAGCTCATTCTCATTAGGTTTTTTCGAAATTGTCAGCCAATAGACGCTGAGTTGAGCACCAACTCGCTCTCGCATTATTTTCTCTTCCTTCTTATTTAAGACGATCATCTCCATCTTCTCTAACACCTTCCACAAAAATCTTAATCAAGTTGGAAACAAAAGGAAATATGCAAAATTCAAAAATTGAAAGGTTCACGTATATGCTAATGCCTACAGGCATTCTCAAACTTTACTGACTGTTGATTTTAAAGTAAAAAAAAACGTTCACATTGATCAAAATTCGATTGTTTAGGTCGTTTCCTACAAAGTCAAACCCTAAGCATTCATTTTTAACAAACCGAGCCCAGCTACCATTCCTTCCATGTTTCAGAGCTCTACTTTTGGCACCTCATACATATATGGGAGATTTGAAATATTGTAAGAAAGAGTCTATAGCTGACCAATTACTGAAACTAGCTGACCTTTTATATAGATCTAAATGAGGTGCCAAAAATTGTTGACATTGATTTTTTCTAAACTCATTAAAAATTCCAAAAAAAGGATTTATGGGTGACCAATTCTTGAAATTATTTCACCTTCTATGGCCCAGAAATGGTCTTTCAAATGTTATACTTTTTTTCATGACCCAAGGTACCAAACGCTTTTTTTTTTCTGTGACCTCGAAACGAACTTTAAAAATTCATGGATACAAATCTATAGCTGACCAATTACTCAAAATAGTTGACCTTTTATCGCAATCTAGAGATTTTTCAGATCTGAGATGGTACATATTTTTTGTAAATTTCTCACAAATGAGGTACCAAAAATAACGGGTACCTTCCCTTACTTGACAATGCGAAACTTTAAGCCTGATTACAAGTTATTTAGGGCTTACCAATTTCTAGAACTAGTTGACGCTTTCTGACCAATAACTTACCAATCAGATGACATTTTCTTTTTTTCAAATTTCTATATGAGGTCATGAGCCATGTTCCCGGTTTGTCAGATTTGGCGATTCATTGCGACTTGAAATTTCTTCTTGCGAAACGAAAATCGGTTTGGCAAATGACGTACCTCAAAAAAGCCGATATTTTTAACTTTTGGTAATTTAAAATTGTTTGAATCGAAATACTTACAGTTTTTTCTTAAATTTTACTTTTGAATTCAGTTATTTGTGGAGTGAAATATTTTGAAATCTTGCGATTTTTTGGCAAATTATATTTTATGTTTGGCTATTCATACCTGTTAACCTTTCCATGTTCAAACTAGCTCGGTTTGTGCTTGACTTGATTTCATTAACCGAATTGACACATCTCTAATGAAAGAAGCGGTGTAAAGTTTAAATACAAACCAAATAAAGGTGGCAAAAATTGTTTTTATGTGACGACAACCTTTAACTGAAAGCAAAATATAAATTGTGATCTTTTTGAAAGATTTTATTCAGTCTTATGTAACAGTTGTTCAATCTTGCTTCTTCGGTGGGTATTATAACAACAAAAGTTGATGATTTTTTAAAGGTGGGCATAAATACATTTTCTAAGGTCGGTAGCACCCATCTCTGCCCCACCACCTTCTTACGCCTATGGTATCGACTATAGGTTAGTTACATTTTGCCACCCAATACTGTAATTAAGAATTTATAATTTGCAAGAAATATAATAAACGTTTTTTTTATCAAAAAAGCTACAAACAATATTAAAGAATTGATTCAAAATAGCTTTTTATGGCCTTTAATCCTAAAAATTGGCGTTTCGTTCGGCCTAGGATTGGACTTGTTGAATTATGGATTCAAAATAGCAAGACTTTTACTTGGCTGATTTATTTCAGTAGTATATAGAATTTGTATTATAAAACCTTCTTATAAAGAAACTATGCCTGGCCCCGGGCAAAAAACTTCCAGCTTAATGATTAGGAATTCTAATTTTGTTAGATATAGTTTACAGTGGATTTTTGTTGAAAAATTCATGTAAGTTGAACTGAACTTAAAACAAATTGCGTATGACAAAGCCCTCACTATGTCACTGATGAGTTCAAGTGAGTAAGCCGAACGAAACGCCAATTTGTAGGACTAAAGGCCATAATATTAAAGAATATTTTTTTTCTCGAATATCTCAAAACCAAACAAATCTTTGGTCTTCACTTGATAACATAATGAAGACCTGATTACGGTTTTGAAGATCTTGAATTGGCGATTTTTAGTTTTGATGGCACCAATGGGAAGTTACTAGTGTGGGTCGCAACCATCTTCTTTAATTTTAAATTCATATCCTTAAGCCTTTACCTGCGACTTCGTCCTTGAAAATGAAAATAAAATTGTTCAATTATAACAATTATTACATATTCTCTTCATTTTAATTTTACGGAAAAAGGTACCTAATATTAACTTGGCATTACCCGCGCGCCGTTAGTATTCAAGACAAATACTAAAATAATTGAGTATTTTAGACATATTTTGTTATTCCAATATTCCATTACATATTTAACATTGTTAATTTCGCACAGAGAAATTAACAAAATTATGATGAAATTTTTCATTATGGAAAAGATTAATAAAAGGAAGAAACGATTTCCCGAAAATATTTGTTTAGAAAAGAGTCTGACAAAGTTAAAGGTAATTAAAAAAAACTGCGTTTATTTAACTCATTATAGGTTAGGCATAGGCATATCTACCTACCTTCTACCTACATCACATACCTATACGATCTAAGTTTTCCCCGAAAAATTCAATTAACACTCGCAACTAATTTTCGCCGCTACCCAACCAACAGTATAATTTAATTATTTTTAAAAAATAAAACAAACTCTCTTCATCACTAATGGGTGGTAAAGGCCTCACTGGCTTCACTAAAATTCCATTTTTAGAACCCAATTTCCACAATCTACCTTCATTAAACTATTTTATTTGTTCCATTGTTGGTTGACTTGTTTTGTCTATAAAACAAAGAACCCAATTTCCATATTTTCCCAAAAAAGCACAAAACAATTCCGAAAATAACAATAATTTAGTTCACCTGTAAAACTATATTATTAAAAATTTATTAACATTTCTATTCTAATGGTTTCCTGAACGCACTCCATGACTATCAACGTTTTGGTGTCACGTTCAGGCGTCACACACAGTCTTTATGTACAATAGCTGTGATTGGATGCTCACGATAACGTTACACGCACGATATTTTCTCTTTTTGTTTTTTGTTTAAATATAGAAAACTCGGAAGCCCCGTGTGCTTAAACAAAAACCGTTTGAACAAAAAAAAAATGAAGATAAAATAGTGAAAATCCCCCAAAAACAGAGAAAAAACAATGAACCATTGGCCATATTAATTGGATTTTAATTAGAATGTCTGCTTGGCCAGCCGTGACCCGCAACTATACACGAATACAAAAAAACTCACATTCGAACTGAACCGAACGAGCCATATAATCATTTGCTAATCTAATAATATGTGTGTGTGTGTGAAAACAACGGTAGAAACCGAATAATCAGAAGAATTTCATTTCTTTAATTTGGGATTTTTTTCGGGTTTTCGTTTTTTTTTTGTTATTTCTTGGGGGTGGGCAACTCGGCTGTCCAAATTGTTTCTTTATTGTTCTTCCGGTGCTGACCTTTGTTGATCATTTGCAATGCAAATTTTTCTAGATGGCCATGGGCTGATGAGAGAATTCCTGTCAACTGTCATTCGAGAAGGCTCTCTCATCATCAGGGAGGGAGAGTTAAATTTTGGAACTTGGGTTTTTTATTTACCCAAAAAAAAAAAGTCTCTCACGGCAGACCCTTGCTTGGAAAAGTGATCTCGAGCAGTGATACCTGTTCTTATCTCAATCAAACGTCAAAGCCACCACCCCATTACTCGTGAGACAATAAAAATGGAAATTTCAACCTTTTTTTCCGGGGCAGTTCGTCTAATTTTCCTATTTTCCTATTTTTATTGTAGCTTCGGTCCCTGCGCAGGGCGCAATGATACCTTCCACCTCAGGTGCCCAAGTAACAAACGCATCTAACGGATAAATTTATGCAGAGAGCCATCCAGTTGTAGGAGCAGCGCAGGGCGGCTGTGATGGTAATGTTGATGTTCGTTAGCATTGTTGCGTTGCATGCGTTTTACATTCAACATTTCGTTCCATATTGTTGAGCAAATGGCAAATAAATTATCACCTGACAGCTCACATTGTGGATAACATAAATTCCAGCGTCGTCATCATCATCATCATCGTCATCGTCATCATTGTCTTTGTCTATGTGCTGTGTTGGTAAGGCGAGGAGGAATGGAGTTTCTGGGAGCTGCGCCCGAGGGTACCTTTAGTTTATTTGACTTCTTCCACCCAGTTGGGATAATTAAATCGTCAAGATCAAAGGAAATCATCGGACCAAGTGGAGTCAGAAGTGATATCAAGAAAAGGTCATTAATATGTTTTGAGTTTTATTTTTTATTTCTTTCTTCTTCTCCTGGATGGCTGGATTTGGCCTGAAGACTTACTATAAAGGAAACAGGCAGAAGGTGAGTGACTTGTCGGCAGAGACTCCCCATGGTGGTGCATCAAGGAGCCAGAATTGGAAAATAAAATCCCTACATATCGATGTTGTCGGATGCTCTCTTTGAAATAAATATTTCTTTCTTTATTTTCTGTGTTTTGTTTTGATAGAATAGAATTTAGTCAGTGAATGCTGTTGACAAATCAAAGAAACGATCAAAGTTATACGTCTTTGACACTTGAGATTATGTCAAAATTGCTGCTCTAAATTAAAATGGATTTGTATACCTTATACTTTGAAACATACTTCAATGATGAAAGAAAGTCGTTGATGTAAGATGTCTGTGTTTGTTTCTTTATTTTAAATTTATATTTAATATTTATTGATAACAAATTTTTCAGACCATTAAGATATTTGACAGCAAAAGAACACCCAACAAATATGAAGCTCTTAAATAAAATGGTTTGACAGATATTGAGAAAGACTCTAACTATAAACCGTTGATTTACCGGGTGATTGGCTTCAAAATGGCGATATCCAGTGATGTAACGAATATTACACGTCAATTTTTCTTACTTTATATCCACGTGGTAACACCATTGGACATTGGTCTCGTCCATCCGGACTTGACTTACCTAAACTAAGAAATGCGATTGTTGAACAAAAGACAAAAATAGTAACACTATAACCTTCTATCGGAAATGACTGGCTGATAATTCGACTGAAAGCCTGGACGAGCCATCAGAAGGATGGTGTGCAGCGATTGAATTCAACATTGGTAATCAACAGCCTGGAAGACAGAGACCTTGGAAGAGCTACTTTATCATACTAAGGGTTGCGCACAGAAAGGATTTTCAATACTTGCCAAGCTGCTGAAAAGGAGATGATGGAGGATGTAATCTTTACGGACCAACGCAACGGCAGCGCTCATATCCTTGGGCGACTGGCATCTGATTTTCCGGCCTGCTGTCTTTAGGCTTAACAAGGAACGGGTATTCCGGGTTTGGGGTTGTGTCATTGGGTTAGTTTCAATACCACGTAAAAAAAACAGGTTATGAGAGAGACACTAGGAACCTCGGCTAATGACAACCCTCAAATGGCAACAAGACCCAGCAAGTCAACGGATAAGGAATTGAGAGTATGCAGTTGGAACGTGAGAACCCAGGTAACACAAAACTTGAGCCTGTCCTTACGCGGTACAAGACATACAATACCCCAATCCAGGAGATGCAATGGAGAAGATAAGGTATGATGCAAAGAAAAGATTGCGATATTTATTACCAGCTGTGATGAAAGACTACAGATGCGGATTTGTCTTGGGAAATCGCTTAAGAAGCAAAGTTATCGACTTTAAACCGATAAGTGATCGCCTGGCTGTGGTCCGTATCAAAGCTTTTTTCCAAATTATAAGTCTAGTATGTGCACACACTCCTCATTACGGTGTTAGAAGCTCATTAAAGTAAGAGTTTTATGACCACCTGGACAGAACCTAGAGAGGCAGCCTGGAGTATGCGATGTAAACATTTTGGTCTGGGATGTCAATGTTCAAACTGAAAGGGAAGACACCTTCGGCGAATTAGTTGGAAGGCACAGCCTCCACGAGGAGACATTTTTCAGAAGCTCGTAACACGGTGATAAGTCGCACAAGGCTAAGACAGTTAAGAATCCACTAGGAAAACTGGCACTCCTCAAGTGATCGATACGCCAACCAAATCGACTATGTGCTCATCGATGGAGGACACGCCTCTTACATCTTAACCGTGCATGCCTTTCCAGAGGCAAACGTTGACTCTGACCATTTCCTTATGAAAAGAAGCTACAAACCGCCCTTAAGACGATATTCCCCGTTGGTTGCCTAAGCATACCTAGAGTAGATAGAGCCTACAGTGAGCATCTGAGCGAGAAGCTCTCCGCTGTGTATTAACCTGCCACAGACGCCACCAACCAGTGGGCTCAGTATCGCGACATCATAAAAGAGGCAACCAAAACCACAATAGGCTACAAAGCAACCCGAAAAAGTTCGCGTGATATGATGATGACTGCATACAGCTGAAAGGTGACAGAAGATGCACATGCCAATATGCTGAAGCAGAACAGAAGAGTAGTGAGAAAAGAAGTATCGAGCAAGGAGAAGTAGACCTTGCGTAGAAAGAAAGGAGGTACACAGCTTCCCAGATCAATAAGATCGAAGAGTCCCGGGATCGAAACAACATCCAGAAGTCTTATAAAAACCTAAAGCCTAGTACATACTACCTCGGGAAGTGAACAATCATAAGTGGAGAAGGTGATTTTTTGACATTGCTCACTGCTACAGACTTGCGAATGTGCTGTGAACGTTTGAGGTTTAAAACCACAATGCCTCTAATGAGGCGTTTTTCTTTTGTAATCGAACTGTCAACTGTTCACCAAGAGTTCCCGTACATTTTGCACATCTCCACACAGCTTGACAAGTATGTTCACGGGTGAACAAAAATGCAAATTCTGTATGGATTCACGACATGATTCACAAGTATGTACTAGGCTTAAGCAACTGGCTGCTAGCTTTAAAACCGAAAACATATTCTTTGAAATAGCGGTGGTTACCTTGTAACCGAAGCATAAGAATTGTAGATGTATTCAATCAGCAATTCTGAATAAGCCTGCTGAATGGGTATCAGGTAGAGCGAGAGCTAGGAAGAGAAGCGAATTCAACTGCAGTCAAGGAAGACGCATTACCACCACCAATTATAGAAGAGCTAGACTACGCTATAAAAGGAGCTCAAGAACAACAAGGCCTGACGGTTTATCCAGGGAGTTCTACAAGCAAAGAGGAGATGTGTTGAAAAGGTGCATGCATGAACTCAAGCTTGTGCGGAAGGAAGCATGCCCGAAGACTGGTCTAACCAGCTCCATATGTCTCATCTACAACAAAGACGACCCTAACGTCTCATTCAAGATCCTATCATATGTACTGCATAAGCGTCTTAAGCCAAGCCGTTCTGCAACAGTCAAATCTGCAAGAACCAGTATGGCTTTCCAGCCAGGCAGATCCACCATAGACCAAATATTCACTCTCAGGCAAATCCTGGAAAAGACTAGGGAATTAAGTCGGGACTCACTATCTATTCACTGACACTTCAAAAACGCATATTATCATTCATCGAGAGGAGCTCTATATGGCGATGGCTGACTTGCTATCTCGTGAAAACTGATCCAGCTGTATCGCGAGACATTGGAGAATACGCGATGCAATGTGCAACTAGGAAAAATCTCTTCCAAACTATTCCACACATGCACAGGGTTTCAGCAAGAAGATGCGCTATCATGTGATTTCTTCAATCTAGTTTTGGAAAAAATAGTGCGCAGGGCAGGCAATAACATTGAAGGTACTGTTTTTCAGAGATCTGTCAAACTATAAGTGTATTCCGATGATAAAGACATCATTGGACGCTCCCCACAGACCGTTACAGAGGCTTTCACGGCAATTGAAGAGTCGAAACTTGTTGGTCTTCAAGTAAACGTGGACAAGACCAAGTATGTACATGCTATCAACAAACAATGGAGAATCTGTCAACCGGCTAGGACAAAACGTCACTATTGATAGCAACAATTTATAAGTAGTTAAGAAGTTGATCTAAAATAAAAAATAAAAAATTGGTGGCGCAACAACTCGTGGAGAACCAGGGCTTAGTGACTTACAACTCTCAACCATTCCTGTGTTCGTGTTGTAAGCAGGAATGGAGGGAACCTACAATTTTTTTGCCGAGTTCAAATAGCTAGATGAGAAGCACCTATTCATGACAAGTATACTGCTGGAGGATTTGTCAGCTCCTCGCAAGAGGCGGTATCTCGGGAAAAACATTTCTGTTTTAGGTGGCAGCGGCTAGGAATCGAACCCAGACCTTTAGCATGACAGTCCAACTATCTAACCATTATGCAACGAGGTTCTATCTTGGAGTTAGCATTAGTTGAGATCCAACAAAGAATTACCCTAGCAAACAGGGGCTACTTCGGTTTGGCGCAACAGATGGATTCAAAGCTCCTCACACGAAAGACGAAGTGCACGCCCTATAAAACTTTTATATTGCCAGTCCTGCTTTATGGCACCGAGTGTTGGGCGATAAGCAAATATGGAGAGCGGGTATGGCTTCTTCGAAAGAAAAATTCTTTGAAGGATATTTAGTACTGTTTGCGAGGATGCCGAATGAAGGAGAAGATACAACCAAGAACTCTACGAGCTGTTTAAGATATCAAGAAGTGGATCAGTCCAGAAAATCAAAACACCTCCACTACGTTCGCTCGGCCACTTTGAGTTAATGGACAGTAATGCTCCAGACGAGAGAGTCTTTGAATTCTAGCCCCCAGGTTCAAGAGAACAAAGTAGACCAACCTCCAGTTTTAAGACCAGGCCATCATGGATACCAGAAAGCCTGGGCTTGATGACTGGATGCACCGAGCTCCAAATCGTAGAGAACGGAAGGCTGCCGGTCTTGCGGCCCTTCATGGTTTGGCAGCCTGTTCTCAGAATTCTTGCATCTTTTTCTCTGAATCTATTTATCGTTTGAAAAAAAGTATAGGTTCCAATCTTTTTTGTGTTGAATCGTATAAGTTACACTTTTTCCCTTCACAATAAAAAAAAACGAGTTTTTGAAAAATAAGCACAAAAAGGATTCTTACTTTCTTTCACCACCCTTAAAAGTAATATAAGCTCAGGCCTAAATTTAGGGTACTTCTCGGGAAATGCTTAAGACGTCAAAGCAAAGCTCTCAAGCCAGTTTGAACTTTTTCTTAGAATTTTGCCATTTTGTCATCTACTTTTCCCGGGCTAGAGTACCTATCGAGATTGTTTGGAAGTACACTTTATTTAAGGAAATATATACGATTTCTGCTAATTAAAAATTTTGTGATAAGATAAGAAATAAAAACAACAAAAAAAATAATTCAATTGTCTCATTTGTGAAGCCATAAATAACACACCCCCTGCTTACCTTATCGCATCATGGCTATTCTATTCATTCATTAATAAATTAAAGAAAAAAAAAATCTTCATGCGACCATAATTTTTGGTCAAATTAATTTCTCACATTCTAACTAATATTCTCACTCACCCTTATATGTCACCGTCGAATTGTTTGTCTTCAGATTCTCCGTTGATATTTCGACACCGCCGGGAAAATATTTGACCGTTTTCACAGCGGTATTCACACGAATATCCAGACCCTCGGTCAATGCTATCGGGACACACGAATAACCATTTCGAACTGAAAAGAAAGAAAACAAAAACTTGAGCCCAAAATAACAAAACATTAAAAATTATGAAAGAACAAAGCAGTGTTTTGTAAGAAACCTTCACAAAAACAAAATTATTATCATAATTATTAATAAAACTATAAAATTAAATAATAAAGTTATTGCTTAGTCGGCATTTAATTTCCGCCCTGCGCTGAGATGTTAAATAAGAGACGAAGCAACAAAAAAAACTTGAATAATAAAAGCGGGCTCACCAGAACGGAACCACGGGATCGGGAACACTATTTCTAAGCCAGCAGAAACTGTCATATAAAAAAGATCAGCTCGCTGATAGTGTCAAGATCTGGAAGACCCCATATCAGAAGGGGACAACTTCGTCGAGAGAATTTATTTGGAACCCCTGGGTTCTGCGTGCGGTGGCGGTGCGTTTTATTAATTTATTTAATGCGCGCACTTGCACTTGTCGTTTCATTTATTAGGACGGTTTTTACGATGGGAACCCACGCACTTGCCCGAGCATCACCCTCCCGCTGACTTGTGACTCCCAGAGATGTCTCTATTCTCCTCATAATGGTGCCTCGATTTTTATTGTGTGCATAGTTTGAGCGAAGATCTATTGGGATGGGACTAGGCGCTGGCTGGGGTAACCTGTTATCCTGAACCGGCATTGAGGAAACATTAATAAAGTCGTCCTCCCCATCACATACACCTTACTTCAATTTTGCCCATAGGTACACAATACTGATGGTTCCACTCTGAGGTTTTCGAGATACCAAGTTCTATTGTAGAGGCAAATTCATTCTGGCTGGCTGGCTAGTCGGCTGGTTAGAGAATTTCTGCTGAGTGAGTGGTTTTCAATAATTTACGTTGTCGTTGTCGTGGTTATGTAACACGGATTGTTTGTCCAGCCGTTGATTAACGTCGAACCATGAATCTATGGTGGTTGTAGTTTATAATTTATGATCCTTAAACACTATGGAGAGGTAATGTGCACTTAATCCATTACCTCGAGAGTCAGCATCAACATCAGCATCAGGAGCGGTTTGATGGTAGGTTGCAATTATATTATTGTTATGCAGCACCAGCAACACAGCAGCATCCATATATGTATGAGTGAGGTTGGCTTGTTCAAATTTAGTTGGGTTGAAATCAATAATTTTATGTCTGATATAGGTGTTATGGCTGGTTGGCTTAGATGGCTTAGCTGCCGCCTGGCTATGGTCCACTTGACCACATCGTCTATAAGGAACAGAATCACTCGTTTCTCTTCGATGGTGGTGATTTTAGGCGGAGATGGTATTAATCATGGTTTCGAGTGAAGATAAATCGACACAAGCTCAGGTAGATAATGGGTATGGGTAGGAAAGGTATATACATATGATTGATACATTTGATTACCACATGAAGATGGATAGTTTATATTGTGCTAGAAGGTTCTTAAAGATTATGTGAAGACATATGGATTGAGGAATTTAAGCATAGCTGGAGTCTGTTTCGAGTAAATCAAGGAGCTAGAATGATGATGCTTTCAAATTATTCTCCAATGGTCATTTGTTTAATTTAAATAAATCAATCGAAGCTTTTCACAGTCGAAACAAAGTAATAATAATAAATTCTGCTAACAAAGGTCTATAAGCCCTCTTTGTGTTTGTGGATTTGTAAACACTCTATTCAATTATAAATATACAGCAACAATAGGTATACCTATTTTACTTGCCCTATAGATTTGCTTTTTTATTATTCAGTCTTTTTGATAGACTTTCAGCCGAGTGGCAAGAAACAATCAATATACTTACTTATTTCAGTTCAATCAATATTATACCCTGTGATGAATCAATTCATAATAATTAATGAAATTTAACCTATTTCAAAAGTTTTTATTGGCAAAACATTATAGAAAAAAAGAGTGGGGGCAGTTTTTCAATTAAAATTCCAGTTTTGAAATTGAAACATTGTCATTGTTGTCATAAATATTGGGCTTTTAAGAATTGAGTAATTTTAAAAAATATGGAAATGCCACGACTTCTGTGGGTTTCTCTTACTTACTCCATAGAGCACCCACAGTACAACGGGCTTAACAGGAAAATCGATTTGATTAAAAGTTGGAACAGATCATTTTTATATGATTTCCTACATGAAAATTTTGAATTTTTGTTTAAGATCATCTAGAATGGGAAGCTGACATTCAACAATATTAGTTTTTTTCGTAAACCATGATATTGGATTTTTGTCTTTAAATGAATGTGAAGAAATGGAATATTGACATTTTTTTTTTGAGAAAATTGTGACTTCGTCAATGGCTCTAAAAATAGTTGTTCAATTTTTACACACATGGGTTCATACAAATAATGATGACATAGGATTTCCAAAAATGTTTAACAGCAATAAAAAAAAAATCAAAGAAGATTTAATATTTTTAGTTATGAAGAGGTACTTTTCCATTAACATAACTAAGCGATGATGTAAAGCCCTAAACCAGACGAGCAAGTAGTGTTCGATCTATAGTTTTGCATATTATGTTAAATATATCATGAAATGTGGAATGTAATTTTGGGCTAAGAATTTTGTATTATGAAATGGGTTCATCAGTTTTATGTCTAAAGAATGTCCAAATCTTTTTATTTTTTTTTTAATATAGGAACATTTTAAGGAAAATTTTTAGACAGATCTTAAATATTTTAGTTTTCATATAAAATCAAATTTCGAAAATAATTGTTAACCCGTTTTTGAAATATCTAATTTTCAAAAAAAAAAAAAAAAAAAATGTTTAAGCTATTTTTAAAAATTCAGACATTTCTTTTTTTAATAAATTTATTTCAATTTATTCGAAATTTATAAGAAAAATAGTTTGAAACCGTTCAGCCGATAGTGAAAAAATTCAAATAATACAAATGTTCTACCTTTATAGGAGGTACTTTTAACTATTAAGTGCAAATTTTTATAAGATTCGGTGGTAGGTATATTGCATTAATTTTAGCATTCAGAAAAAATTTAATTAAAATCGAAGTAGTTTTTGAGATAAATACAAATTTCTTAACGGTTTTTAACTTTTGAGTTTAAGGCACCGTTATTTTTTCATTAAAGAAAAATACCTTAAAATATTCTGTGCGTGTTCGCTGTCTGTTTGTATCTGGATCTACAGCCAAAACCAATGGTGCGATTTTCTTCAAATTTTTAACTTAAGGTTTTTTTTGTAACTCTCCAGAGGAAAAATTGAAATTTTTGTATAGCTCTAAAAATAACGATACTTATGTCATACAACCGTTGAGGAAAAGCTAATTTATCTCAAAAACAACTCTAACGATTTCAATAAAAAAAATCAGTGTATTATTGTAGATATGGTGTACTTTTCAATAAAAAAAGGCCAAAAACATTTATTAACGCTCACCTGCCATAAAACGTTTTTTTTTATTTTCGATTTTTTCACTTACCGCTCATCCGATTTCAATAAAAAAAATTTGCACAAAATCTTTCTTAGAATATTAATAACACTGCATACCAAAATTTTGGAAAAAAATAAATTTTGGATTTTTAAAAAAATAATAGGTACTCTAATACTCCAATCTTGCATTTGGTTTCTAAATCAAGTTGCTTAAGCGAATAGTTTTTGAGAAATTAAATTTCAAAGTCAAAATTTAGAAAAAAAAATGTGATTTTTTTTTCTTTAGTCGATATTTTTCAAAATTTTTTGTGTTCAATATTGAATGCCCTCATTATTTTTTAGTCCATTACTGAAAACCAAATGCAAAAATCTTTCTCAGTTTTTGAGAAATTAAAAAAAAAAAAACAAAAAGTATACTCACTTTTCGCAAATAAGCCCGAAAAAATGAATTTATTCATGAATTATCCATAATTTAACCCTTTTTTCGGGCTTATTTGGTAAAAGTACCTTTTGTTTTTCCTAATTTCTCAAAAATTAAGAAAGATTTTTACATTTGGTTTTCGGAAATGGACTAAAAAATAATGAAGGCATCCAATATTGAACACAAAAAAAGCACTTAACTACTTAAAATTTTGAAAAATATAGACTTAAGAATAAAAAATCTCAACTTTTTTTCTTATTTTTGATTTTGAAATGAAATGTCTCAAAAATTATTCGCTCAAACAACTTTATTTATGATTTAGGAACCAGATGCAAGACTGGAGTATTAGCTTTCATAAAAACTATAGCACATTATTAGATGTGTTCGCGTTGATTTTTTATGATTTTTTTTGCATTTGAAGTCAATGTTTTAGAAACTGCCCCCTCCTGCCTCAGGGAGGGGAGATACAACTTTCCCGCCATACAATTTTTTCTTAGAATAACCCCAAGAACCACACCCTTAAATACTTCCACTCAGGTCCGAGACACCCTGTATATTAATATAAACTCAAAATTGGTATACCAAAATTTTTTTGAAAAATGTTACGAAAATTTTATATAAGAAAAATTAGTTTATCAGAAAACGGCTTCAACGATTTTATTTCTTCTACTTTTTTTGAGCAGTGAGTTATTAATAGGTCTGTTTATACAATTAAAAGAACGATTTAAATGCTTTTTATATGTAGTTTTTCTATAATGACTTGAATATTTTTAAAAGTACTTAAGTTCCACACAACTTGAACATAAGAGCAAGTACGTGCGATCCAGTCGTGCATTTTATTTTTATTTTGAATTTTCTCACTATCTTATTAGTATGTTTATATTCAAATTTTAGATTAGTTCAAATAATACAGCATTCTTAAGATTTGCATACAAAAATTTTCCTTTGGAAATGTTTTAAGAATTTGATATAATGTACCTATAAGAAAAATTAAAAAAAAGCGCGTTATTTGTTTCCATACAATTATATTTAATCAAGATTCCAGATATCATTCTCTTTTTCACCTTAAACTATTAACCCCAGAACCACAACCATAATTGGAGTAGAATTATAATACCCATGGGTATGGGTACCATGGGCACCCTGGTTTATATTTCCAGACATTTTTGTAAATACAAGCAAGTCTTTTAACATTCTTAATAATTTTATTCTTCACTTCGGTAAATAAGGGTTAAACGAGTTGTTGTAGCTAATTTAAATATCGTATTTAATGCTTTTAAACATTTTTCTCTCATAGTTTCCATGTCCTTATATAATTTTTTGAAAACCCTCAGTGTCTTGAACATAAAAGCAAATACCTGAAAATACGTAGAATATACTCAGGATTCATGTCCTAAAATAATATTGACGAATTACAGGACACTTTGAATATACAAAATATTTTTATAAGAATTTTTAATTTTCTATTTGCATTAATTCACATTTCTTAAAAACACCAGCATTCAGAAAAACAACTTTTCAATGAACCCCAAAAGATTTTTGGAGCCAAGCTCAGTAGCGCACCGAAAAAAGGAGAATACAAAAATGACTTCCGAAAGAAAAAAAAGCGCACAGTTGTAGTTAATCCATAGAGAAAAACATCAATTTAATTATATTAATTTTAAGTCACTGACAGTCAAAATGCCCCTAGTCCCGGTTACTCCTACACTTCAGAGAGAGGTCCAAAGTCTATCTAGGAACTGGCTGCCGACGAATCCTTCCTTCATATCCAAAAGGAGGACAGTATAAAAGTCGAGCACTAGCTGTTCATCAATTATAGGAAAAATGAAGCACATGGTGGGATTGTTGGCTATAGAAGAAGAGTTTATTTAAACTTCAAACAATCGAACTTAGATCAGACAGAAGTAGCAATGTCAAGTCTCTTTAAATCCAGAAAACTAAGCAAAACTCTTTTAAGCTATTGCTGTACCGAAATATGTTCTTGCAGTACTTACATTATGATTTAATTCATGAACATTTCGATACAAAGAATAATAATTGTCAACCCAATTATAAGGCAGGGCGATTTCAGAAACGTTGGATGAACAACAACTGAAACATGATCTAACTCGATTCAAATAAAGTGACGAAAAAAACGTTGAAGAAAAGATGTGTTAGTTAAGGACGGCCAAAGCTTCGGAATTTATTGTTACTTGATGATTTTTTTTTGTATTGCATGCCGTTTTTCAAAGCTTTGAAAAATGACAAAAATTGGTTTTATGTCTCTTTCTTTTTTTTTCCATTAAGTTCTCATTTTATTGGTTATTCTAGTCGTTAAACCAAACTCATGATCAGAGTATAAGCCGTCGGCGTCGTTCTTCAATAAATTCGGAACAGCTACTTAAAAAGAATTTTTCACATAGCTCGGAGATCCCCGACAGAAAGAGAGTTATCTGTTGGATTTCATTTCACCAAAAGATATTCCCGATTTCGAAGAGCCAAGTTTTAAAATGTGTGGGTCCCTATTGAATATAACCGGAGGCGTTCTTGGTTGTTCAAGCCTGGATACAATGTAATGCAAACAATATATTTGATATAAGGGAAAGCAAACAAAGAAAACAAATGAAAACCCTGCATCAACATTTTATTTCAGTTAGATTTTTTCAAGTAGTTGAGTATGCGGAAAAAATATTCTTTTTCCTAAAGAAAGAAAGATTTTTGTCTGAAATATCAATCTGTTTCCGTAATATATAAAATGTCAGACTTAATTCGACATACAAACTTTTTCTGCTCTAACAAAAAAAATCACAACTTGCAAGCAAATAACAACTTAAAAAAAAAACACATCACTAATTCCTGTCAATCTGTCAACGGATATATCATTGCCAGATACACGCAAACAAAAACTTGAATAAGGAAATAATGTCACCCTTCAATATGTTCCCGAAAAAAATGTTGGATTATTTGAAAGATGATGATGGTGATGCTCTCATTTTGGGACACCAAATTGGCCTTTCAGTGTTGAAAGAAAGTTGCAAAAATCAGGAAGACTTACGACAAAGACGATGACGACGCAGACGACGACACACGAGACCGCTGTCTAAAGTAATAAAAACAAAAATTGTAAGAACAAAAAATATAAACTCTCCTTGAAGCACAATGCCTGTCCAGATCGAGAACAATCTTTCAGGAACTCCACCAAGTAGAAGGTACCTACATACCTACATCCACACAAGAACCATCACAATGGTAATTTTTCTTCTCAACACGATTTCTTCTCACAGATCGCGTACTGATCGAGATCTGGCGGGCAGTTCACATACAGCAGCATGGAGCCCAATGCACACCAGTGGTGGTGGTGCCGGCCGCCCTGGGGCAGCAATTGAATTTCCAGGATCGATTCGGGACTCTCGCATCATCAGGAAAAACAGCTTCACTCTATATAAGTCACATGAAAATAAGAATTGTAACATATCGATAATGTTGTGTTGATTATAGTTTATTTCGCCGTTGGCAGCGGGCGAACGAGCGGGCTAAGAGAACGGCCGGCAGAGCATGGGCATTTTTTGATGGCCAAACCACGATGAAACACAGCGGCTTGCCGTTGACTGCTTGAAAAATGCATAAGAATAACGCTGATGATGATGATGATGTCGGCTGAGATGCTGCTCCTGCTCCTGCTCCTGAGTCCTGCATCATAATGCTGATGATGATGATACTTCTCTCTTGAAGTTGAAGGCGATGATGACCATAGCCAACGGTTTTAAATTGATTTGGCGTTTTTATGATTGTAGATTTAGTATTTGTATTGCGCGCTTGTCCAATGATTCATCGGCGGCCAGCAGCGGTGGTGCAGCAACGCGACGACGGACGGCAACGGCAAACCCAAGGTGATGTTTGTATTTGACGAAGCCTGAAAAGATGATGATGATGGTAGGTTTATGCGGTTGTTCTTCCTGCAGCAAAAGCACTACATAGCAATTGGCAATAAACTTCCTGGTGAACGTTTTATAAACTCGAATGTAAAATTTTTGATGGATGAGATTACTTGTCTGTGTCGACAGTCAGTGGTGTATGTTTTTGTTTCTATGTCACGACTTTGCCAACAACCAGCATAAGTGCTAACCTGTGTTGCACATGCAGCGAAAGAATTTATTTAACTGTCCAGAAAAAGACCCCCTTTGAATGTTTAAGTGGTTTATGGCCCAACATTGATGGTGTCTTATAAGTTTATGAATTTATTTATATATTTTTGGAAAGAAATCATTTTCGTCTGATTGGTATAAATTTGTAAAACAAAAACTTCTCTCAACTAATAGGCCAAGAGCAGGGTACTTTTTGCTTGCAAATAATTACTGAACCAATTTTCTTGATGTAATATGTTCAGAGGTGTCCCTTTAATGTAAAGTTGGCGGGACGGGGGACCGCTAGCATCAGCCACCATCATATAAAACGCGTTTTATCAAAAATCTCGTGACCCGTGCATCGTACGACAAAAATAGTAAATTTTTTTTGAGGGGCAATAAATATTCCATTGTTTTATTTTTTTTTTAAATCAAGTTGTTTTTGTGAATTTTTTTTCAGACATCACAACTGTGTAACGTTATTAATTTTGAATGTAAACATTCAATTTTATTAATTTTACGTATCTAGCAGCACCATCAAATGCATTTATAACAGATAAAAAGCATTAAGAATGTCTACCAACATATTTTTGGTTATATTTTTTCTGATTGGTATAAAACAAGCAATTATTTCGGTTTGAATACCAAAAAGTAAAAATTATTTCAAATACTGATAAATAGATTATTAAACTCCTGATTGGTATTACCCTGTCGTAGGATTTTTTTCCAAATATCCATTCGCTCTCTTCGCTTATACCAGTCAAAAGATTTATTATTTTTGCTTGAAATTTCAAATACCTAAAAAGTAGACAAGAAATTATGGATAGGTACATTGTTTGTGTCAATTTTCCCTCTGATTGGTATAAACTGTTAGACCAGATGGTTTCAAATATTGATAAAGGTATTAAACTGTCCATTATAATCATTTTGTCATAGAGAGTATCTTTTCTTTAAACATTTATACATATTTTCCATTGTGGAACAGTTTATACCAATAGACAGAAATATACATCAACGAAGTTGTGTGTTCTTCTACTTTCGTCTACTATTGAATTCCTGGGACAACGTCATGGAAGTAATAAAAAACAAATATTTAACTTAAAATCTACTTATTTTCGGGCTGTTTATACCAGTCAGGTGCAAATCGTAGATTGGTTAATTTTTCTCTGTCGTAAATGGCAGACTATGTTGATCTGCTCATTTTAATTTCAGAAACTATGTAGTTTAACGAAGATAACAAATAAAATATAATTTTATAGAAAAACGAATACGAAAAGTGTAACATAGTTTTGCAGATTTATAGCCTGACAGATGGTATAAACTATCCTTGCACAACTTTGCACTAAACAATTTGCTTATCTATGCACATCGTTAAATGTCTTGGAAAAAGTTTAAAGGAATTAACTTCTCATATCGACTTTAAATATGTATAGAAATATAGTTTTTGTGCGTTCAACTGGTATAAATAAAAATTGACAGCTGATATCACAACAGCGTAAACTTAATAATTTTTAATTTTAACATAAAGTTGTATTCTTTTCACGTATCCAGCAGTGCCTTCAAATACCTTAATAGCAGACAAAAGCACAAAGAATTCATACATATAGCTTATAGTCATTCTGATTGGTATAATAATAAAGCCACAAAAAGCAAACAATAGCTTCACATGTACAGGTAAGTAGGAACAAATTATGTAAAACAAATGAATGACCAATAGATTATTAAACTCCTCATTGGTATAATATTGTCAGTAAATATTTGTTTTCCAAATATCATTGCTCTTCCCTTTATACAAATCAAAAATTTTATTAAGACCAAAAATTATTTACAAGGTATCCTACATATTTTTGGCTTTATTTTCTCTGATTGGAATAAAGTGTTAGGGCAAAAAATAACAAAAAAAATATTGATAATTGGTTTGTTTAACACCTGATTGGTATAATTTAGTCAAAGTGAATACTTGTTTTTCAAATATCCATTCGTTATACCAATCAAAAGTATTATAGGTTTCGCTTATCGAACAGAACTTTCATTTACCCTAATAGTAGACAAAAAATTATGAAAAATACATGTTTTTGATTATGTTCGCTTTTATTGGTATAAAACTGTTATGCCAGAAATAATCAAACGTTTTAAAATATTGATAAAGTATTTTAAACTGGCAATTGTTATAATTTCATCACAGTGAGTATCGTTTCTTAAAACATCCTTGCGCATGTTTTGATATGGAAGGGTTTATACCAATAAACGGAAATATGCAACAAAGCAGTTGTGGGTACCACTACTTCTGTAAGCTATTCAATTCCTGGTACAAGTTCTTGGAGCGTGGTAAAAATCAAATATTAGTTCTTATTTTCTGACTGTTTATACCATTCAGTTGCGAGTAGCAAATTGGTTAACTAACGAAATAGCGAAATAGAGTCATGGCCAAAGTACAAGCTCTAGCAGTTTGTCTCACATCATCTAAAACACCCTGTATGATTTCTTGTAATCCTAACAGGTTAATAACAGTGAAGTATCAACTTTTAAAAACCGTTCTCATAAACATTTACATACACGAGCAGAGAAACAAAACTTCTAACTCCATATATCCCCCTGAATCCTATATTTTATAAAATGGCAAATTTTTCCGTTTAACTCCAAAAACAAAAAAGCTTCTCAGTCGGCAAAACTTCACAGACAGTGTTTTCGTTAAGAGCGGCAGTTGCAAGTAGTTTCTATATCCATACTGTACTTATCCTCATAGAATTATTTCGCCCGCACGTTAAAGTCGCTCTCCCAAAATGGAAATCCACTCTAATTTCTATTTTGCCAATAAATTTTGCTGTTATGTAGCGAAAGTTTGTCCACTGTGGCACGACGACAACAACGACGACGTCGAAGCTGTGGCAATGGTAATGCCATAATAAGTATGTGCCTCTTTTATGAACACATCCCTCTGTGCGCCCTCTGGTGTAGGTATGGTATATCTATCGTGGGTCAAACAATTTGCATAGACACGCGGTACAACCGCGCGTTGATCATCCATTTCAACAGTTTGGGGGCTTCCAGGTACATTATAACAAATGCCCTGTTTTCATTCCCCAACCTAGACGCCTCCTCCGCACCATGTTCCGACCTATCCAAACCGCCAACAACTCTGTTTTTCTCTGTGAAATGGCTCCCGCTGAGAAGGTATGCCAAAGCAAAGTAGGTACCGCCAGTCAAATGGCTTATATCTCGCCAGTTCACCCTGCAGCCTCCCGCGAGTGCAACGACTGTAATTCTACCGAAAAAGGCTTAAAGCCGAATTATTTTCACACCGCGGTGCTAAAATAAAAATAAAATAATTTCAGCACATTCAGAATGCGGTCATAAATAAAATGGAAATGGCCAAAGTGCTGGCAAAAGCCACATTCAAAGCCATCACAAATCCAACCGCATATAAACAAACGGAGACGACTGCGGCAACAGGAAGGAAATAATGGCCAAAAGGCAGACCGCTGCACTCGCTGCGCTGGACGGTTTCGGAGACGACATGTCCCAATCTAATGCACCACGAAAGTCATTCGGTCTTACGATGATGTTAGGCTTGAAGTTCTCCCCTGCGCTGCGCACTGCACCCGCCCGCACACAGAACTTTCGTTTATGGGGAACAATGAATGCATCGAAATCGATGTTCCCTCCAAGGAGGCACATCTCTCGAAGAGCTTGTCTCCACAACGGTATCAAGCTTCTCACTCCGAAGCCCAAAAGAGGAAGTGAATTTTTAATTGGTATAAGTTGCTGCTTCAGCGGCGGCCGGCCGGTGCGGTGGTTGCGGAGGTGATGGTGGCGGTGGACATTAAAGGATTCGCGCAAATGTTTTATGGGAATTCTAGAACATATTGCGGTGGTTTTACTCTGGGATGTTTCCATTGGGACTTTGGATGATGTGGTACCTAAGAGAGAAAGGGTGTTTGAAAAAAAGATATCTTGTGTCATCCTGCAGCTATTGGGAGTTAACATTCACGCGTTTATCTCGCGCTCTTCTGTTGGAATATTAATTACCACTGCGCTCTGATGACAAATTAATAGATTTATCGTTGAAATAATAGGTAGCACGCAAATGGAAGTACATAGCTAGGCTAGGCAGCCCAAGGGTATATAGAGAAGTGGCATTTGTTGGCCATGTATGTAGAATAGGGTTCGTTATCTGATCTGGAATTATTGTAATTTACTGCTTTTGGGGACATAAATGCAAAAGCGGTTGGTTTTTTTGTTGTTAAAGCTCTATTGAGCTCATAGAACTGAAACAGAACATTTTAGCAGTTTACGCAAATATTTGTTTTAAATTGGAAGCTTTGAGCAAATTTAACAATTTTGTTTTGGATAAGCGATGGTTCTAGCAAGAATACTTGCCACACAAGCCGTTTAAATATCGATTTATTTCACACAAAGTTGAATAATCTGCTAATGAGTTGCTTTGTTGATGATGGAACTGCGAATTGTCTGACTTGACGATTTGATTTTTTTGTAGTATGTCTTGTGTCATGAAAGATTGAGTTTTTGGGAACAATCTTACACGATTCAAGCACTAAAACATATATGGTCAAGCTATTAACTAAAAAGGGACCGAAACCATCGAAATTGAAAAATTTGGTTAACTGCTTGACTTACTGCTAGTACACCCGAGGGAATCATTTGAGTATACATATGAGTATGTGGTCCGGCCACTGCAGTCTTCGCAGCAACACTTTAACTCCTCCTGGAGCATAAGGCAGCAACATATTACCTCCATAATTTATCCCGACTTACGGCATGGTGCTTTAGCTGTGCCTACTGTCCACGTTAGAATATTAATGGACTTATCCTCGTTAAGTGCAGTGGACCTCCAAGTGCTTCTTGGTCTTCCAACTCGCCTTACAACCTGAGGATTGCAACCGAAGGACTCCTTCGCTATATTTTCGTTTAGTTTCCTAAAAGTATGGCAAATGCATCGCCATTTTCGTTGCCTGATATCAAGATCCACTCTTTTCTGCTGAGCTCTTTTCCACAGCTAACGAATCTTTAGAATGTATGCAGGACAATGGTTGATAAAAGCCTGTTGTCTGCTCCAGAAGGACGGAAGTACAGAAGGACGGATTTAACGAAGGACCCGAAGAGTTTCAGCTTGGTTCGTAGCAATAAAGAGTTCCACACTGGAGCGAGCATTCCAAATGCACTAAAAGCTTTGCTAATCCTATTGACAACATCAAAGTCTGTTCCATCATCGGTTGGTAAGATACAATCAAGATAGTTAAACTGTGTGACCTTTTCAATAACTTCCTGCCCCAGAATCTGCAACATTCTTGCATTTTTGGCGTTCATCTTTAAGCCGTTCACTTGCAGCAATCGGCACATTTGGTCCAACCCACCCACACTGTATGACATGAAACATAAATCGTAAGTTCCAGTGGATGTCATTGCTTTATTTTGTACCAACCGTAGCAGTCAGTACATTGTCAATTAATAAAAACAGAATTGGTGACAGTACATCTCCTTGTCTTACTCCCTGACACAACTCGAAAGAATCGGAAAGCTGTCCATTGTGCAGCACACAGCACCATGCATTGTTGAACGACTAATTAATAATAGCAACTATCTCCTCCGACATACCTCTCATGATAAGTGATCACCAGATACCAGATTAACTCATATAAATACTACCGAACTACTGGAATCAAAATAGCAGCCGTTGTTTCAGGATCCACCTTCAAGAACTCGGCTGGTATGCAATCAAGCCAAGCTACTTTGTTTATTTTTAGGAGAAGGATCGCAAGTTTAAGTTCTTCACAAGTTGGTGGGCCGGTGTCAATGTCTCTGAAAGATCTGCGCATTTGGACCATATGTGGATATTTGTACACATTTTCGTCAGCGTTGAGCAGTACGCAGAAGTGCTACATCCATATTCTTAGCTGATCTTTGATTGTCACCAAAAGATTACCGTTTATGTCCAACACAGCATGGTCTGTGGTGTTACGTTGCCTAACAATTTCTGGGATGATTCTGTGCAGCATGATCCCTATTTTCCACTTGCTTTTTTCAACATTACTCTTTTGTGAGTTGCTCTTTACTCGTGCTGCGCAGTTACTTTCCATGGCGCGGCATTTCAGCAATAATGTTCACTTTCAATGATCCTTGGTGTGTTACTTTATTGTTATTGCGTGCTTTCCAGTCCAACATATTCCAGGCCAACTTTGACATTTTAGTCATCCATGATGATGATAATATAAACTTAAGGAAACGCTCCTCCTGTACAAGGAGTTCATAAAACTGTAGAGTAAATTTTTGTCACCATATTATGTATCATTTGCAGAAATAATGGTTAGCTTACGAACTTTTCAGCCAAACCGTGCCGTTACAAGCCTCACCGAAATTGAGTTCCAGAATATAAGACTGTTTGCTAGCTTCCTTCCCCAGAACATTATAGCCAAACCATTCAATCTTGGACCTCCATGGTTTTCATGTTCACTGGAGTACAGCATTTTCGTCATTAGTACAGCTTCAGTCCGGGTTGGACCAGGGCTTCAACCAACAAGCTTTTCCCAGCCCCTTCAGTTTATAGCTAGCTGTCTCCAGTTTCGCGCGCAAAGTTGGTTGAAGTCCTCTTCCATTTGCGTTCGCCACCTGTTTCGCTGTCGCCCTCTATTGCGCCGTCCCTCAGAGTTGGATTCAAAGACTTTTTGGACCGGAGCATTGGTGTCTATTCACCCTTGTTGACCCAGCCATTTCAGTCCTTTGCTTTTAACTTTTGTGGCTAAGTCGGTGTCACTGAACAGCCCGTACAGTTCATTATGGTATCTTTATCTCAATTCCCCATTTATGCTGACAGGACCAAAAATCACCCGGAGAATTTTCCCCTAAAAACATCCAAAAACGTTTTCATCCACTGTTAGTAGTGTCCATGCCTCTGAACCATACATCAGGACCGGGATGATAAGCGTCTTATAAAGGGACAGTTTAGTTCCTCGAGAGAGGGCTTTGCTTGTCAATTGCCTTCTTAGCTCAAAGAAACAGCGGTTGACAAGAGTAATTATTCGTTTGATCTCAGCACTGGTATCGTTCGCTACAAATTGGTAGCGGAGTCTAGGTAGAAAAAGTCCTTGACCACCTCAAAATAAAAGTTGTCTATAGTGAAGTTCTGTCCGAGACTTCAGTTTTGGGTGTTCTTTCTTGTTGAGAACATAAATATTTTTTGTCTTGCTTTCATTCACCGTTAAACCTATTTTCTTGGCTTCCTTCACCAATTCCCATTCTCTTTGTTCTGATTATGTCAATATCTTCGGTAAGCGAGTAATTGGACGGACTTTTAAAAGATTGTGCCTCTGGTGCTGATGTGAAGGTTTTGCACTATTCATTCCAGTTCGGTGTTGAGGAAATCGCTTGACAGGCGTCGGTTTGTCTAAGCCTTTTTTGACATCAAAGGTACCGGTGAGGACTTCCCGACCTCAATGAAGCAGAGTGCATTCTCCATCGTTATTCTGCACAAATAGGACGAGTTTGGGTGGGATGCCAAATTAAGGCATGATGGCTCTGTATAGCTCGTCTCTATAAATGCTGTCATACGCGGCCTTGAAGTCGATGAAAACCTAGCTGCTGCAGGATGATTAGCCAGATTTTGTTCACTTCTTGGGGAATAGATACCGTTAGTTGTCATTTCACATGTATGAACTTCCTCCGCCCACTATGGGAAACAAACGCCTTATGTAGCCGCACAATATGAGATACCGACGCTACTTGCTGCTACCGTTGACCATTCAAGATAGGCTCCTCCACTACCAGACTCTCATGCCGTTGTCTACTAATTTTAAAAAAGGAGGATGAGCTGAGGAACAAAATCATGCTCCAAATATAGAACCCCTAATTTTTTAACGTTTTCATACCCCCTTCCCAACCCCCTCCTGCTACATTCAAAATAATTTATTTTTTGTTAAATTTTACCCAACAATACACTTTTTCAGGGTGCAATAAGTTTCAAGACAGAATTTAAGCCAATTGTTAAGTTTCATTAGAAAAATATTTAAACACTTTGATGTTTCAAAAAATGCAACATCTTCCTCATCATTACCCTATCTCATTAGGGACATCCTAAATTTAGCAAATAAATTATCAAAAACTATTAATAAAGGTCATGAATATGCGGCTAAATATATAAATTGCCACTTTTATTGTATTATCATCAAAAATTAAACATTGTTTGCCTTCCATCCAATTGAACTAAATTGCAATTTAATTAGCAAAACCTTTTGTTCAAATACTAAACTTTATTTATTTGGCTAATTTTCCACAAAATTAAAAGTTGAAAAAAAAAGAAATTAAATAAAATAAAATGGATTGCCTGGCAAAAGTTCTGTGAATGATTCTCCAATTAGTTCGGTGTGCGCGGCATGGCAGTGCAAAATACGTTAACTGTGATCATAACTCAGGCAATAAAATACAAATTGATTCCAAAATTAAATTACAATTAACGCCACCCCGTAATTTCAGGATCCATTCTCTTTATTTCTTCTCCTATACACCGATGATAATGGTCTTGCTCTATATAAGCTCCAGCGTCCCTATCGTCCATCGTCGTCCTATCCTGTCCCGTCGCGTCGTCCCGGCTGTTGTAAATCACGGGACATTAAAAACATCACTAATTAATGAAAAACCTAGAGAGTAGGTACCGGGTATTACGAGTATACAACACCGGGGCTTGGGAATTTTTATCTCCTCGTCGTCACTCGTTTGCTGCTCATTCGAAAGCAGCTTCTTTAATTTTTAATTAAATAATCCCCCCTCAAACCGAACGATCCTTTAGGAAGTAGAACAAAACAAAAAAAAAAAATGGAAGAAAAAATGTGGTAACAGGTGTGTTCCTCGTCATCGTCGTTGTCCTTTATTTTTTTCATTAGTTTCTTCTTTCTATATTTTATTTTTTTCTTTTTAATTATTTTGTTGGTGTTCCCTTTCGCGCGGCAAAGGAAAACGAAATCGCCACCTTGTCCAGGACTTTTTTGTGGGTATTTTCAGTTCTCAAGCTCTGGACTTCAAGTTAAATTTAATTAACAGGCACAAGCACACACAACACACAGAACGGAGACTAAAATCTCTGGACAGAATTAATAACTAGAATCTCACATGGAAGAGCAGACTATACACCTCCTCGAGTTGGAGGAGCAATAGATCTGCAAGTATAGGCATCTGCAGCTCACAGGACCATTCTCTCTCTCCCATCGCCGCCGGCCGTCGCCAACCAACCATCATCGACTGGCTATTGAGGCTCGTAAAGCGGGCGACTTTATTGGCATTTTATGGAAATGGCCGACTGAAGAGACCCTCAACGAAATGGCCGGGCCTAGACGTGGTGGGTCAATCTTCACCTCTTCAGTGTGGTTAGGCGATTGTGAGGGTTATGGGGTGGGGTGTTGGCTTGGGTTGGGTTGTCGGCTTTGAGTATTCAATTAAAACGTTTCTTGCACATTCGTAAATTCTAATAAACTTGTGAGCTATGGTCATTCCAAAAATATAAAGAAAACGAAGTCTGCTGGAGGATGAATGAGAAGCGAGAAGGGGATGTGTAGACACATCATAGCACTTGCCATCATCACTGACTGGTTGATGATGGCAAGACTTGTTTGGAGGCAATAAATTGGGATTTTGTTGAAGGTTTTATTCACATTTGTTACTAATTTGTTTGGTTGATGTCGTTAGAATGACATAAATATGAAATGGTTGCGAAATTTAGTAGCACTTTGCCATCAGAGGAGGGTTTTTGCCAGCGGACCATTTGGTTTGATGTCAATAATTGGTCAATTTCGAAGAGAAATGTTGTTGGGTTGAGAAGTTTTGCCGGTTGATTTGGCTATATCGTTGGTTGCTTGAAATAAAAGGTTTTATATTTTAAGTGTTACATTGTAAAAGGGAAATTTAACACGCACACATTTTATAAGAGCAAAGTTATGAGAGCTGTTTTCAAAGTGGCGGCCGGTCGTTAATTAGTAAGAAATCGTAAATTTCATGTCAGGGGATGTGAAGAGTTTATTGAAATTGTTTTTGTGTGTTTTAAATGAAATTGGAGAGTTTTTTGGGTCATTTTATTAAGCCCTTTTTTGATATTATCGCCTTCTAACATCAAGCTTTATTTCAATAATAGAATGTCAAATAATAAACTGTCAATGCGATAGCATTCGTTTAGTTAAAATTAAATATATAAAATATATTGGCAGAACTTGTTGAAATAGGGAAGAAGGTTAACATTTTGCTCGGGGACCTCAATGCTCAAATTGGAAGCGAAGACACCTTCGGCGGAATAGTTGGTGGACACAGCCTTCACGACGAGACACATGATAATGGCTTCTGACCAATTGACTTTTCAAAAGCTCGTAAAACAGTGATTAGTAGCACTAGGTTTCCACGGCTTAGAATCCACAAAGCAACCTGGCGCTCCTTAAATGGTGGATATGCCAACCAAATCGACAGTGTGCTAGCCAACGGAAGACATGCCTCTTACACGTTAGTCATAGTAATTTTAGAGGGCCAAACGTGGACTCTGACCATACCTTGTTGCGACTACTTTTACAGTTCGACTGTCAAATGGAAAGAAATTACGAACCGCCCTAAAGAAGAAATTCGACGTTGGTGGCCTTAGCATACCTGGAGTCTCCAGTCTCCACCGCCAAAAAGAACGCAGGTGACAGAAGATGAACATGCTAAAAAGCTGCAACGGAATACAAGAGCAGCGAGAGAACGGTATCGAGCAAGGAGAAGAAAGGAAAAGAAGACTTTGTGTGGAAAGAAGAGGCCTCCTAGCTCAAGAAGATCAAAGAGTCCCGCGATAGAATCAATACCCGGAAGTTTTATAAAATAAAGCTAAGCTGCTGGCTTTAAAACCGGAACGAAGAGTCTTCGAAACAGCGAAGGTTGCCAAGTCACCGAAACACAGGGAATAGTAGATGTATTTAAACAGCATTTCTAGCAGCTGCTGAAATGGGATAAGGTAGAGCGAAAAAAAAGTATGAGAAGCAAGCTCAACTCCAGTCAATGAAGGCCCAGTACCACCACGACCTCCCAGTACTGAAGAAAAGGACTTAGCTATAAAGAAGCTCAAGAACAACAAGGCTCAAGGATCTGATGGAAATGTGTTGAAAGGTTGCATGCGTTACCCCCTTTTGGTGGAAGGAAGCATACCCAATGACTGCGGTCTATCGGCTCCATATGTTCCATCTACAAAAAAGGCGATTTTATTTCCTGCTAGAACTATCGAGGCATACCCCGAATAAACGTCACACACAAGATCTTATCCAACTGTGTGACTGTGTGAGCGTCTTAAGCAGTTCTGCAGCACAATCGGTTAATAGCAGTGTGGCTTCCTGCCAGATAGTTTGCCAATACCAAATATTCACTCTCAGGGAAAACCTGGAAAAGACCAACGAATTTCAAGTCGAGACTCGCCATTTATTTTCTGACCTCAAAGCCGCATATAAAAGCATTCATCTTCAGTAGCTCTTTATGGCTTTGACTGAGCTTGAGATCCCGGGAAAACTGATCGAGTTGTGTCGCGTGAACCTAGGAAAAAGCAACTTCTTCAATTGCGTTCAGGACCAAATAGTGCGAGGGAAGGCGTTAGCACTGATGGGACTATTTTCGACAGATCTTTCCAACTTCTAAAGTATGCTGATGATATCGATATTATCGGCCGATCCTGGCAGAATGCCTTAGTTGCTTTCACGGCGCCGCAGCTGAAGAACAGGCGAAATGTATGATATCAACAAACAATGAAAGATTTGTCAAGCGGCTAGGCCAAAACGTCACTTTTGATAGCAACAACTTCGAGTACAGAGTTCATCTAGCTGGGAGTTAACATTAATCCTGCCGACGAAGAATTAACCTAGCCAACCAGCGCAACTTCAGTTTGGTGCTACAGATGGATTCGAAACTCTTCACAGGAAAGACAAAGTGCACGCTCTATAAAATCCTTATGCTGCCAGTGTTGCTTTATGGCGCCATGTGTGGGGTGATTAGCAAAAAGGGAGAGTTCCTTGGAAAGAAACATTTTTAGACGGATATTTTGTCGGGTGCACAAGGAGGGCGAATGGAGGAGAAAATAAAACCGCAAACTCTATAAGCTGTATCAAGATGTGGATATAGTTTAGTTTAGAAAATCAAAACACGTCAGCTTAATTGGCTCGGTTACATTGAGCAAAAGGGAAATAATCCTCCAGCATAGATAGTCTTTGAATCCCAGCCCCCGCAGTTTCGAGAGAACGAAGAAGACCAAACCTCCAGTTTAAAGACCCTGGCCATCGCTGATGCAAGAAAGCTTCGTCTAGATGACTGGAAACAGCGTGCTCGGTATCCTAAAGGATGGAAGGCTGCCTTGTGTCAGGTTGCTAATCTTCATGTATTGATTATTGGAGCCGGATAAGTAAGTACGTTAAGAGTATGGCTGAATACCCAGGCGCGTGTCCATTTCAAGAAGATATCAGAAATTAGGGCTAACCAGCACCATTTTTACTTTATTTTTCTTTAATTGGACGTTAGCGGCGTAAACTTTTAGCAGAACAGCACTACATGCCACATATTTTGTGAATCAATGAGTCTATTGCGTGACAAATGTCCTGGGCGAGGGAATTCTGGAGATGGAGTTTCCAATTTTCCGCCTTTACTGGACCATTTCATACAAATAGATTTTTTTTCTTTGTCTACGTCAATGCCCCACTAAAAATTTAATTAAGGAAAATATAAAAGTTGTTATTTGTGAAATACAGCCACATTTTTGTGAAAACGTCCCATTTTGCAAAATTGCATCACTAAGAATCACTTTTTAAATGATTTAAAATAAAACCTCTTGTTGGAACATCCGTAAGCTGCATTTAGACCTTTGATTTTTTTCGTCTGTGTAAATTTGTCGCTGCTGGCCGCACTCTGAATAACGAAGGTCTAAGCTCTACACGATATAAGATCGAGTAACAACGTTCACCGAATAAAGAACAAAGTTCTAAAAGCAGCTTAAAGTTTAAGGCAAATCCGAAAAAGGATACAAACAAAACAGTTCTATTTAAAAAAATACAATTTTTTCAATACATACCAAAATTAAGGTTACCTTAAATATTCCCCAGAAGAAAAAAATATTTAACTTAATTAATCCTTCACACATATTGAATTCCCTAAATCAATGCTAAGACCTTTAACCTTATCTCTATATTCCTTAAAATCGCTCCAGCAGTTTAGATCAAAGGCGCAAAGATAAAAATGTATAAAATAAAAATAAAACTCCATTCGTGCTCACAAGTCGTCATCATCATCATCATCATCATAATCATCAACATCACACACCATACATCTCACATCACTTCACACCTGAATTTTTTCACACACAATCCGGGGAACTTTAATCTTCTTAACATTTCATCGTAACTCGCGTCTTATAGCCTTTCTAAAGGTACTTTATATATATCGCGCTCCATAAAACCAAAAAAAAACAGAAAAAACACCAAACACAAAAAATAAGAACTTCCTTTCTTTCTTTCTTTAAAATTGTGAACGTCCATACCTTGAGTTTAGGGCGCATAATATACTAACTCGTCCATATATCAAAAAAATATCATAATTCCAACTTGATGACATTTTTCCTTGGGACTTTGTATAAGCCCATAAGCGCCCTTGTTAATGGCTCATTTACGCCGGGAGAGCGTCAGGTGATAGAATCGCTTTTGGCCGCATTATTTAGCCTTCCCCTTCTATACCTACCTATAATGTTTTTTAGAGGCACATACTATACACGCGCGATAGGTGTGAAGATTACTGTTTCAAACGTAAGCGGATTATTTTGGCACCTTTTATACACAGTTGAAAGAGTTTTAGCGTGTTGTGCCGACATTGCTGCCGCCACACCACACCGTGTCGCATACACGGTAGGTATACATTAACTGCCCTCTGACTGGCACATGGCTGCTGGTGGTGGTGTCCCTATAGATATCACGGCTTACTTTCAGTCAAAAGTACCTACTTTTTTGTTTTTTAAAGGGGCTATCGTTGCATTAAGCTCAGCAACTAGTTTTTCATGGTTCTATCTATTAATGATGCAAGCGAATGGAAAATAAGGTGATTTTTTAAGTTTTGAATTGGGGAAATATTATGGTGACCTCTGATAAAGCAGGAAGATGGGAATGATTGATGTGTAGTTTTTAGAGCAAAAGAGACATTTTTAACTTTCTGAATTTAAGCTGAAAGTTTTAATTTCAATCACGAATTTGATAGCCGAGAGCCGACCCAACAGAGGATAACAGTACGTAATGGGGCGTATTCATAGAGAATTACTAAAGTCGTGATTTCTTGATCTATAGTTTAAAACATGTTGGTTAAATAAACACAGCTCTTATTCATAGCCAATTTCCCAGCTGTGTTTAGTAGAACCCCAGGTTAAGGTTATGTTCTACTACAATTATACTTCAAATGATGACAGGTCAAAGAAAAAAAAAATACACTTATACATATTTCCAAAGTGTAAATATTAGCCGTTTTCCTTTGGAGGTGGCAAAGTACTTATGAGTAGATGAAAACCCTAATCTAGTACTACCAACTGCACATGCTCTCATGTGCGAGTAGATACATTTTACATGGGTAAGCAGTTTGATGTGTTCCATTGAAAAAAGCTAGCAAAGTACTTGCAAGTACTTCGCCACCTCCAAAGGAAAACGCCTATTGTGTGGTCCTTCCTCATATTGAATGTTTAAAAAAAGTAAACAAAACAAAATAACTAAATAAAAAATCAAAAAAAAAGTCGAACAAATGCTCTATGATATTCTTAGATGAATATGAAGTAAAATATAAAACGCGAAAGCCAGGAATACTGGTCGCAACCACAGAAGGAACTAACTTTTTTTTCTATTCTTTCTTTTTTATTTTTCTTTTTCTTGGTTGCACATTTTGCTATTTACTTAATGACTCAAACTCATCTAAAATATCCATATCTTCTTCAATTGCGGTATCAATCGACATTTTTCAGACCGATATGTTTACGTAGCATTTATTTGGTATAAATCACTTTTTCAGCTTTTAAATTCACAAAAAAAATCAAATTTGACATTTGGCTGTGATAATAACTACTTAAACACAGCATTTACTATGTTTAAAATTAGACCATAGGTTTAGCCCTAAGCTAAGGTTTTAATTTATTTATGAATGGCCTAAACTCTGGACTTGCTTAGTAACAACTTAGCAAACATCTATGAATATGCCCCAATGAGTTTATAAATGTAAGAAATACCTGTAACTGTTATGATCCACATGCTATCATGTCTTTGTCTTCAATTCCAACTATTGTGTTGGAAGACACCTCTGCAGTGCTGCTAACCGTAGAATAATTATGCTACATGTAGCATAATTTGTGGTCCTGTATGATGTATGATTGAAATTCATTATCATACGCAAAATGTATGATTATTTGTGATATTTGACTTAAATACAAAATTTCGCTATCTAAATTTAAAAGACATCAAGTCTAAACATAAATCTACTCTTTTTCTTAAACTTCTTCTGAATGCAGCCATCAGCCTTCTACTACATTGTCAGCACTTCTTAATTCGTGTTGACGCTTTCATTTTCGTTGTTCATTGAACTCTTTTCAACAAGACATTACCTCTGTTCGCGTACTACCCAAAACTGCCAATTTCTACCCATTTTAGGCCAAAGTTCTGTCAAAGTTCATATAAAAGAAATGATATTGACAGAACTTTGGACTAAAATGGGCTGTTTTGGATAGTACACGAACAGAGGTATTATTTTTTGTTACATTTTTTTTCTGCTCATAGAATATATAGCTGACTCTCTTACTCCAAACTAATTTACCTTAGAATAGAATAGAAGATTTTTTTTGTATGGCATTGTTTAAATAAATGTGCCGTTTGCCGCAGCCTGTGTCGTTGTCAGTGCTGAGAACCGTAGAATAATTATGCTACATGAAGTATAATTTGTGGTCCTCTATGATGTATGTTTGAAATTCACTATCAAACGCAAAATGTATGATAATTGTTATATTTGGCTGAAGTTTGAATGGCTATATCTCTGTCAGTTTTCAAATAACATGTTGCTTTAACATTTCATATTAAGGTCTTAAAACTCTACTTTACTTTGTTTAAACATGTCTTGAACGTATCTTCGCTCCGAAAAAAGTTATGCTCAACTTAGAAAAAAATTTAAAAATCTTTGATTTTTCGATATTTTGTATGTTGGTTTTTGTTTTCTTTTCCTGCATAAATTTTTTAAGAAATTTTCCAAACTATCCATTTCGATAGAAAATTTAATTTTGAACAAAAAATTTTAAGTGTAAAATTGCCAAATATTGAAAAGTGGCCAGTGTGACCATTACACAAATAATAATAAAGGCCAAACAAATATATTGAATAATAAATACTCTTGCACGAAATTGTTCCTTTTTAAAAGGTCTATTCAATAAAGTGGGGCTGTTAAGGAGACCAACCTTCCATTTTGACCTTACGGGTTGCACTTTAGTATACAAAGAGTTCATGTCCTAACTTTACTTTAAAGAAGTGTTGGGAGGGTGTCAACACTAGGCGTTTTCCTTTGGAGGTGGCGAAGTACTTGCAAGTATTTTCCTAACTTTTTTCAATGGAACACATCAAACTGCTTTCCCATGTAAAATGTATCTACTCGCACATGAGAGCATATGCAGTTGGTAGTACTAGATTAGGGTTTTCATCTACTCATAAGTACTTTGTCAACTTCAAAGGAAAACGGCTACTGTCAGAAGGACAAGAGAAGGGTTGCCACTTACCAGTTTAAATCCCGAAATGTTGCTTATAAATCTAAAACTAAGGGTTGGGCGTTGACTCGAGAACTCCCGTTGGTTTCAGCACTCTTCAAACCATAGGACCACATAATTGTTTTCTCCCACCTTTTCCCTTGTACGAAGGGGTAGAAAAAGTCGTTTCGGGAAAGAAAATTTGAAAAGCCAAGAAAAGTAAGAAAAATATTTTAATTAATAAAATTTTAAGACGGTGTCGACGCAGAATTTCACAATCTACTACATTACATCCGAAGTTGATTGAAAACCTACTTTGGTTTGTTTCTAAAGCCACTTTCAAAGTGCTGGGAGAGAGGATATGAAAGATTAACAAACTTAAATATTCATCTTGGTATAATATAAGCATATGACACATGTTTTTAGGATATTCTTAAATATCCAAGCATTGACACACACTTCATGAACTATTAGTGTACTTAGACTCAACCCGTCGGGTCAAAATGAAAGGTTTGCCCTCATATCGTGCACTAACGCCCCTACTAATGGCTATGTGGAATTCATTAAACAATCAAAGCATAGCAAACATCATAATTGCTACTCGGTATATATTTATTTTAGATGAAAAATGCGTTCTTTATATGTACTTACATAAATATTAAGGGACATTTTTTTTATTTTACGTATGATAATTTTTACTCTGGTATGATAGAAATCAGCGCATTGCATGATAATTCATTGTGAACGATATGGCAGCACTGCACCTCTGCTAACTAGACAACTCCAATTTGTTTGCAGGTAGTATTCCTATTGAAGATCGAAAACTTTTCAATGGACGGTAGTTGGGCTGTCAATTGTCAAAGCAATAAATATTTCACTTGATATTTAAAATGCACTCGTAAAACGTCATATTATATAATGAGACCGTGCGTGCAAAAGTGGTGTAACCCATTTTTTGGCATAATTTATACTTTTGTCTCTTATTTTCACATTAATGCATTAAAAATCATTTAAGCTTCTATTCAAAATTTTTAAATATTTAAGCTTGCCAAAAATGTGATTTAACATTTTCTTATCCTCAGTTAAATATTATTTAAGATCGATTAAGGAGAAAAATGTGATAAAAAAGTGGGTTACACCACTTTTGCACTCACAATCTCATAATATGTAAATTGCATCGATGTGTCACTTCTTCAGATCGATTATTATAAATCATTTGTCAGACAACCCGTGTTTGAGATTTTCAAGTATTAAACTCACAAAATAAATCCTGGTGGGAATAACACAAGGCTCTATTTTTTGGGCCAAATTTATTTTTCACAAATTTACGAACCATCTTTTTAGCAGAAAATCCTAATTAATTAATTAATTCCATTGTTTTAAAGATAAAAGATTCTATGGGTTTTTTTGATTTACATTCTCTGATCAATAAAGTATGAATATGTCATTGTCGAGTTATTCGCAGCTCATATCAAAGGCACTTTAAGTGTTTTCGTGGTCCTTATGTCGCAGTGAACAGCGTTTAAATTTGTAAAGAAAAATAATAATTTTTTCGAATTTTCGAAAACAAGTTTTTTGTCAATTAACTCAAAAAAATTTGAACAATTTCGTTTTGATTATTTTTTTCTCATAAAATTAAACGCTGCGCTGTTTGCAATAAAAATGTGAAAAAGGCAGAGATTTCTTTTTCAATTTGTTAAAGATTACGAGCTTTTAAGAACAAAAACTGGCTGGTTGAAACTCAGTAGGGTTTTTGTGGCCTTATTGGCCTAACATTAGTGGTTTTCTCGATAGTTTTGATTTCACGTTTGGATACAAAAAAAATACCAAAAGATTTTTTTTTCTTGCTTTTTCAAATTCCTGGAAAAAAGTTTTTTCGAAGAAATAATGGTAAATTCTTCTAGAGAATTTATTCAAGTTGTCAAAACGAGGCAATTTTTTTTTTTATTTTACTATTTAATGTGTAGCAGAATCTAGCAAATGTTTTTTTTTTAAACTAAGCAGAAGTTTTATTTTTAATTTAAAATCACTCCCAGATATTTAAAAAAAACTAACAAAATCAATCCTAAAGCAAAATTTAGAACAGGGAACACTAGGCGAATACGTAACATTATTTGGAGCATCGATATTTTCTCTTTAAGTCAAATTTTCGAAATTCCGAAAATGAAACAAAATACTTATTACAATAAAACAGCAGGAAAAACCTTTAAAACTGAAGTACATTGGTTTAGTTTTACTACTCAAAAACATTTTATGAAGCGAAAACCAACAAACGCACAATTGGTATGGGTACCTACCTCCATAGGCCAAAATTTAAAAAAATAAATGTCATTAGTCAAGAATTCAAAGTGTTAACAAGGTTCCAAAAATATTTTGACGAATTATTTTCGTCATCCCTTTATTAGCATTCAAAGTTAACATATAACAAAACATATAACTCGCCTGTAGGTGCAGAGAGAGCTTGTGATAATGGTAACTTGTACTAAGAAATTTTGAGCAAGGTTTACTTGTTATGGATTTTAAACAGGGAGGTGATTAATTTCTAAAATAGGTGATTTAATAGGACCTTGCACAAAGCACTTTTTGTAGTTTTTTTTTAGCTAAGTTTAAAACAAATTAAAGATTTTATTGGTTTGCTTTCGAGTCGCCGCTAAAAATGAGGTACTTAATTGAAGAATATTGTTCTGTTTTTCAAATAATAAGGTAGTTTTTCTCGTTTTTTCAGTTTTTCGAGTAATAATAGTTAAAAGAACCATACTTCGATAATTTTCGATTATGAAACAAAAAAATCAAAAAAATTGTTTTTTTTACGATACATTTTTTTCATTTTTACTTGCGATATAGGTACTATAAGGCAAGTTTTGGATACGTGCAAAAAAAAAAATTTGAGATAACAATCAAACATGATACTACGATGATAGAGAACACCAAAAAAGTGGGTGGCACGATTCTGTCTGTCTATATCTGTTCGTCTACAGCCTAAACGGCTCGATCGATTTTCTCCAAACTGTGTTTTTTTTGTGATTATGCCCACACGTTTTTTTTTTCATTTTTTTAGAACCAAAAATTAACGGTACCTGCCATACAATTTTTTTTAGCAATTTTACATATTCGTATTTTTTCTCAAAAACGGCTCGACAACTTTTCCTAAACAAAATTCAATAATTTCAGTAAAGGATTCCTTTGGGTGGAAAACCATTTTTCAAAAATTTTTATTAATGGTACCTCCCAAAGAGGTAATTAATTATTGTTTGATTTTTTTCAAAACGGTATAACCGATTCCAATTATTTTTTTTATACAGAAGCTTTCAAAAAATATAAGTCGTAGGTAGGAACTGTGTACCAAAATTTTTGAAAAAATTTTTTTTGGATTTTTAAGAAATGTTTCAAAATTTTCTTTGGAAAATCAAATATTTCGAAAATTTCGATGTTTTAGAAACTCGATATTTAAGAAATTTTTAGTACTCTCTAAAATATTTTTAGAAAACAATTTACATTTATGAAAAAATCATGGTAGGTACCTTCCATACAAATGTTAAAAAACAGCAAAGGAAAATATTTTTTGCTTAAAACTGACTCCTACGATTTTGATTGAACTCTTTTATATACTAAAATTAGTACGATCTACTACCAAAAATTATAAAATTTTCCACTTAGCAACTATTAATAGTATCTGTCATAGAAAGTATTTTTTTATTTTGAGTTTTCTCGTTATTGTTAGATGATTTTTTTTACAAATTTCAGATAAAATTTAATAATATTGCATATCAAAATTAAAAAAAAAAAGTTTTTGGATTTTTAAAAAAAGGTTCAATTTTTTTTGTTGAAAATTCGATATCTCAAAAACGGGTTGACAGTTTTTTTTCAAATTTAGTTTTTATATACACATCAATACATACTTTAGATTTGTATACCAAGATTTGTTCTTAAAAATGTTTTAAGAATTTTATATATAAATAATTATTTTTTTAAAAAACCACTCCAACAATTTAAAATTTTTTTCCCATACAAGCATTCTTTTTTTAACCCCAAACTGTTAAAAGAATTGTTTTAGCCAATTTAAATGTCGTATTTCATGCTTCTCTACATTTTTCTCTCATAATTTTCATGTTTTCTACAATTTTCTTAAGCCCGCAGTGTCTTGAACATAAGAGCAAGTACCGCACGCCCAGTCGTGCATTTAGTTAGTTTGGAAACGATTCAATAATTAGATTTTTGTAAAAAACGCCCTCAAAAGTGGGCGGATTTTGCATAATTATTTTTTTGCATGTTTTTACGGTAGTTCGATTCGTGTTTTAAGAAATCAAAATGTTTGTAAAAAAAACGCCACAAAAGTGGGCGTGGTAGTAAGTTTTGTATACAAAATTATATGAAATGACGCTATCTACAACTTCAAAGTTAAAAGTTCAAGTGAGCTCAACTCCATGATTGCGTTTCGCCCAGGTACGATAGTTGGGCTCATCAGTTAGATGACTATCGTACCCTTCTAAGACGCAATTTTGTATCAATTTTTACCGACTAATATAAAAATCACAGCATTAAGATACGCAATCATGGAGTTGAGCTCACTTGAACTTTTAACTTTGAATTTATATATTCGGTCACTCCACTTAAACAGAAGAATTTCTTTTCAAATTTTCTTCATATTCAATTGCTATCTACAACTTTCTAAAAGAACATTTATATCAACTTTGACAATTAGAAGACCTTTTTTTAAAAGTGGGCGTGTCAGTGGGCGGAAATTTAGTCTGACGAAAATTTCATTCAAATTGGTAGACTGGTTCAGATTTTATAGATCCCTACATACAACCTGAACCACTGTGGAACGCCTTAAAATATCAATATCAGCATTGATGTCAGCAATAAGCTCCAGAAGAGATTTATAGCCTCATAGAAGAAAGCAACATCATTGCCAAAATTTGTCGGTTGACCTTTAAAACTTTAATCAAAACTGAATTTGGTAAAATTTCAAAATTTTATTTTCAGTTTTATCCAGTTCATGGATTCTTTATTATACGCCAAAAGCCGGGTACTTTTTGTTTGCAAATAATTCCTGAACCGTTTTATTGATGGAATACCAGTTCCTATGTTCAGGGGTATCCCCTTAATGTAAATCCAAGTTGGCGGGACGGGGAGCGGCAAGCGTTAGTCACCATCTTGTAAAACGAGTTTTATCAAATATCTCGTGACCCGTGCATCGTACATACGACAAAAAGAGTAAATTTTGTTGAAAGCTAGATGCACGGGTCAGGAGATATTTGATAAAACGCGTCTTCCAAGATGGCGGCTGAAACTGGCGTCCGGCCAAGTTGGATTAACTCCCATGGACAAATTCCATAAAGAAAATCGGTTCAGAAATAATTTGCATTATGAACCTACTATTTTTTTATTTTTGCTTTGGCTCTTCGGCTGAATAAGAAAATATATTAATCTCTTTGAAGCCAACTATTTTCAATTTAAAATTTAATTTATTTGAAAATATTTATACTCAACAAATATGCATTTATTTACATATAGGTAGGAAAACTTAAAAAAGAAACACAGTTTTGAAGCTCATCATGTGGGAGGAATAATGGCATTTTTTAAGTCGTGCAAATTTATCTACAAATATCTTCTTTGTAGCTTGAGGTAAATTTTGTTGTCCAGCCCTCAAAAACCTTATCTCATACACTTCTTTAAATTGTATGCATATGAACTTAGCTCTCAATAACATGACTCATTCTACAGAAATTTCCTGCTTCTGTTTCAAATTCAATATAAATCACTTCTGATTCACATATTGAAGCTTTTTATTTTTTTTTACTTATTGCGTCCATCGATGTTGTTTTCCGAAATTACCAAATAAGCTATCGTTGTTAACCCCATTGAAAAAGTGTCAATGAATGTTTATCAAGCCTTTTAGCTATGGAAAAAGAACAACAACAATTTAGTGTCGAAATGCAAACATATTGGCATCAAAGACTTTATTCTCACAACAAAAAACACAGCAATACGAGTTACAACCATGCACTGATTTATTACACTTTGCGTATAAAGGATATTGAAGTTTTGTCTTCAAATGCTCTTTCCAATTGTTTGTACCAAGCTACTAGAGTTACAGCCTAAAAAGACGATGAATGTTTAAATTACAAATCGTAGATTTCTGTTGGACTTCCAAAATGGACAGATAGAAACAACAACAACAAGAAAAAACGACAAAGAAGACATAGCAAAAAATGGCTACATTTCTTGTTAGTTGTTGTTGTTATTTTTTTCTGTCTCCATCTAAAGGTAAATTAGCCTACGCTATGGCTTACAGCGGAAATAAATTCGTTCCCGCTGGCGGCGATCTGTGAGCCCAAAGTTAGAAACGCGACAACGACCGAAACAACAGCAGAAAAAAATAAGGTTCGCCTTTGTTTTCGGTGCAAGGGCTTTTTCCTATATGTGTGCCAATTGACACCATGCGATATATTTGTCCACCAAACACCTCGTTTGTGTGTCCCCGTTTTATACGAAATACTCATAGGCTTTGCTTCCAAAATGTCCAAATGTGTATGTCTTCTCTTGCCACTTCGGATTTGTTAGATTCTTGTTTTTTTGTTAGTGACAAACCTATGGACTTGGGTCTGTCAACGACAGCGGTACTCGTTTGCATATTTTTTTTTGTCCAGCGCGCTGCAGGCAAAGTAGAGAGAGAAGCAAAGAATTTGCGACCCATTTCAAAGTGTTAGCCTAAAATTGGACATTTGTGCGAGACACAATTTTTTTTCCTCTGTTCTTTTATTGTTCGTACTATTTCGTCGAGGCTCTTGTTATGCATTTGGATGTGGAATTGATGGGTCCTTCACTAATCCTGGGTAAGAAAAGAGTCACAAGACCCATGCGGAGGGAAGAAAAGGGTTTCAAAGTGTGTGCAGACTGAATGTGTTAGGAAACATAATTCTAAGTGACAAAAAGTTAGTTCGGGTATTTGGACAGACTTTTTGGATCACACACAGTCTTGTGAGTAAAAGAAGGTCCAACTTTAATAGATGAAACACAATTCGAAATTCTGAACTTTAGCATTAGGTGGAAGAGGCTAAGTAAGGCTGTAGTTTGGATAAATTTCTAGCTTTTTTCTCAGTAAAATTGATGTCGAAAATTGAAATTTGGGAACTTTGTTGAAAAGTTCGCCCAGATATCGGCCATGAAAAACCTTAATATCTGACCAAAATATGTATTCAAATGATCGAAAAAGATACACCTGTCAACTTGGGTTGATAATCCAGAATCGAAAAGTTTGATATCCTCGAAAAATATCGGATCATCAACTTGAAGCGAATTCGTTCGAATAGTAGTCAAAACTCGAAGAAACGACATACATAATGTGCATAGTTGCTTAACCTGAATCACCATTTTTTCGTAGTTCTGTCGTTTTGTTGATATCATTTCTAGACCAGAGTCTGATTGAAATTATGAGTTTCTCCAAAGAAATCTTGTTCATTACTGTCCTTCCAGACGTTTCCTTTAGAAAAAATTTTGGAGACAACCGATTCATCAGAGTAGGAAACAAGAAACGTTGCATACTTTGTTCAGTTATTTTAGGAACACAAGAAAAATACTACAAAAGATGTTGCGGATACTTTTTTGTTTCGAAACATTAATCTTGTCCGAGTTACCTACTGTTTCACTCCTTCGCAACATACTGTATCTGACAGCAAAAAAAAAAACTAAAAATAGTGCGCCTACAGCTCAGGGTTATTCTGGCGTATCCCTATTTGAAGCCTTATAATTGTCGTTAGCGGTGTTCTTATTCGCCTGCTCTGGCCGCGCACTATAACAAATCTACATGTATATATGGACAATTTAATAGCATATCCTCCCTTGGCCTTCGATACTCCGCAACTGCCCGCCTCACAGTCAAAGCTGAGTGAGTTCTTGTGTTAGCACATCCACATCATCTTATATGACCCTTTGGCAGAACCTACAGTAGAGACCCCTGTCCGATTTTCTTGTTACGCTCTGTTTCGCCTGTTTGCTCTCCTTAACAACAATTTTATGTTGCTGCTCTTGTTCTTGTCCTGTTTTGCAATATTGTTGTTTATTTTTTTTTTCTTTTCGACGCCACGCCTTCCTTCAAACAAAAAACACACATTTCCGATGCCCATCTTGAACTTTTTGTTGTTGTTATATAGTTAAGACCGCAACCGCCATCGCCACCGCCCCGCTGCGCGCGGTGTTTATTCAGATTTATATCGAAGGAGATAATTTGTCCTGCAAAAGCAACACAAAAAAAATAATTCAACAATAACAACAACAACAAGCAAAAAAGAACATAAAATTCAAATTGGCAACTCCTTTGGTCCAATCCGCGTGACTTCAACTCCAGCTAACAAGATGAGGTCCACCACGGGGCTATGCAAATTCATAAACAGGGCAGGACGACCGGCCAGCGTGCAGTGTGCAAAGCGACGACCATCATCAGAAGATTCGAATTCAGTCGAATGGGGTCTTTTATAGTCCGCGGTTTTTTTTTTTCGTCTGCAGCACCAAACAACAACTAGAGAAGAAGAGTGCTCTGCAACTTGTCCGACTTGTAGAGAAGAAATCGTTGCACGGGGGTCGCCCCGTGTCGTGGTCGTACCAACAACTCGTAGCTGTACCTATAGTCGCGTTGTTCAATGTCCAATGCTGTGGAACAAGAATTGTTCGCCAAGAAAATTTATTTTTATTATTATGTGACAATTTTTTATCACTTGCCATCGATTGGATGCAATACGAGGTTTATGACCATGTTTCCGATAGTCTCGCTGGCTTGATATCTGTGTGTTTGTGTTCCATTCTGCATATTATACGTGGACGCGCAATCATCTAATCAGAATCTTGTTGGTCGAATGGATGAGCACCACAGAATATACTTATGTATAAGAGGCGAGGACGAAATTGCTTTGGACAGTTGTATGAGAGTACAGAGTGTTTGAGTGTCATTACGGGTTGTCAGCTATGGGAGCGGTTTATGGCCAGAAGTGTGTTAAGTTTATGGTGGTAATTTTTGTCAAACAAAAATGGACACAAAGATAAGATTATAGAGAGTGGGCACACATGTATGTATATGAACTTGTTTTTTTTTGCGGGTCATAAAAGGAAGTTATAGAAATTCTCTTAAAAGGATCTAAGGTAAAAATGAATGTGTTTTTTTAGGGCTTCGGAGTAATGTCTGTAATAGTTGTCTGCAAACCAACATGTGCAATTTACATCAAGCCCAAGCCTCTGTAAGACTTCGAAAAAGTGTTGCTCACAATAATTAATAGCATTAGCGAGCCCTTATACCTTTATTAACATAAGATTTGATAAAAATTGAAAGAGACATAGTATCAATGTACAAAATAATTTTTAAATTTTTTACCTTGAAAGGTTTGTGTACAGTTATAACTTCTAAAATACTTCGCTAAGAACATTAAAAAGCCTTATAGAAACTGAATATCTCCAAAATGTTTTTATTTAGTAACGATTTTGTTCATTACTAAAAAACTTTCAAGCTCAATTAAGTCTAGCATTTTATTCCCTACGCTAACGGTGATGTTCTTATAAACCAAAGAAGCTTCCATGTCACTAGTTAGAAGAGACAAAATTTCGGGACATAAAAGGAAGTTAGTGAAATTCTTTAAGGAGGACCTGAAGTTAAATTAATGTTTAGGTCTATTTTGACTGTAATAGCTGTTTTGAACCAACATGTGCGATTTACATTTATTGAAGAGTGGATAAGATTATAAGCTTCTGTAATGCTTCTATAAAGTGTTGCTTACAATAATTAATAACATAAGCGAAACCGTGTACCTTTCCTTATATAATATTTGATATGCAGTGTAAAAGACATAACTTAAATAACTGTACAAAATAAAATTTCAACGAATCTTGAATGAAATTTTACCGAAGCTTATTCGTGCAGAAAAAAAATCACTAAAAACACAAAGAAGCTTTATAGAAACTGATTTTTTCCTTCGTATTTGCATTTATTAAATATTTTGTTCATTACTAAAAAAAACATTATTTTCCTTATGGTATTTGAGCTGAAAATGCTTTGGATTTAGGTCCAGCACGTAATTCCTTAAACTAACGCGAGCACTTGATGCCTTCATAAACAAAGATATTACCTTTTATCAGCTTCTATGTCAACAGGAGAAGAAGGAGGAACATCCAAAAAAGCTTTTGAGAAAAAAAAAAATACTTTGAAATATGTAAGTTATTTTCTCCAGATCTTGATCAGTGTATTTTTGACTTCCATTCACTAAATCCTCTAAAAAAAATAAACTTGGAGCTTATAAATCTTTTTATTGCTTTTCAACCTCTCCAACGAAGCAATAATCTTTGTTTTAACTATACTACTGAAATAGATTACCTACAGTTTTTTTTTTGTAAATAATTCTACCTTTAAACTTTTAAGACACTTGATTTAATTTTTGAATTACACTTTTTTGAATACTTCTATTATATTTTTAATTGAAACTTTATAGAGCTTCCAGTTTCTTTAAATATTTTAGAATTGATCCACTAATTCCTGAACAAAATACAAGTATTTAAGTATTCAAGTACTTAAATTCTTAGGTTTTCACTTCGTCAACAGGAAATGCTCCCAAAGAAGCAGACTAGAAAGATCAGGTGGATTTTTCCATATTTTTTTATGGGCTTCCATGTCACTTTATTGGTGTTAACAAAAATTTTCCATAATTCAAACATTTTGTTGAAACAAAACTTTAGGATCAGTGCACTTAAAACTCTTTTATTTATTTATGTATTCATGTTTTGAAAATATTTACATAAAAAGAATTTCAAAACTTAGTTAGTATGTCAATAGAGTTCTCATGAAGTACATATACCTTCATTCAAAACCCAATCAAAGTATAAAAAATCACAATTTCTATAATATTCTAAATAGAACCCATATAAAGCTTTTAACTTCTGTATTCTTGCTTTTGTTTTTCGTTTAACAGATGGAATGAAACATTTGCCAAGGTTAAAACTTCCATAAAGTTTCCATTAATCCATAGAGGTTAATCATAAAGGTACATTCATATATTGCTTACCTTCTTTTGTCAAAGACTCATCTTTTAATCTTCAATGAAATCATTCAAATATACTTTTTTAACTTTTCTAATGGAACCTTTATAGAGCTTTCAACTTCTATAAAGTTAACAAGTTTTTAAATTCTTAAGTTTTCTTTTTTTTTTGAATTGGAAATGATCCTTTGTAAGTAGACTAGCAAGATCATTTGATTTGTCTATGTCACCAAGTAGAAGAGAACGAATTGGCTTCTTCAAAACTCTCCCAAATACAAATGATTAAAAAAAACTTCAAAGCACTTAAAATCCTTTTACTTATTTATTCACGCATCGAAGGTATTTACATGGATGGAGTTTAAGTTTAAGTAAGTTAGTCTGCCAAAAGTACAAATCTAAAACCCAATCAAGCTATACAAAATCACAATTTCTATATTATATTCAAAAAAGAACCTATATAAAGCAGTTAACTTCTGTGTAGTTGCTTTTCTTGTTATCTTTAAACAGTATGTTTTTTATAAAGCTTCCGTAAGACCCGCCCCCGGTAAAATAAAACAAGAAATTGACATAAGTTTCCGTAATAATATTAATTTTGTTTCTATAGGACTTATACTGTTTTTGGCATTTTTTAACTAAATGTTCTTAAAAAAACCGCAACTTCTCTTACGAGGCAATAACCTCCTTTTTAAACTATTCTTTTAAGCTCTCATATTGCTTTCGGTTTTTTTTGTCGCAGGCGCAACCTTAGAACTGATTTAACTTTTAGTTAAATTATTAAATAATACTTCAATAAAGTTTCAATGAAACCTTTATAGAGCTTTTAGCTTCTATAAAGATTTTTAGAATTTATTTACTCATTTTAAGGCAAACTATAAGTATTAAAATTCGTATATTTTCTTTTCTTCAATTGGATATGCCCCTAAAGAAGAAGGCAATCGAGATCAGGTTGATTCCTCTATGTCAGGAATTAAAGTTTAACCCTTTAACTCGTTAAGTCACCCAAGGCTTCTAAAATTGCTTACGCACTTCAATAAAAAAAAAAAAAAACAAAAGAATTGCCATGAAAATTATTCCAAGAAATCTTTATGTTTTCTGTTAGCCACCACCTGTTCCATGGCCATCATTCATGACCAGATGGCGTGCCACACAGTCGCGAATAATGTTAGCACTTAGCCTAACCTAATTTCAAAATTATGTATAAATTTTTTGACATTTGAAAAACTCCATCCCTCTCTCTCTAAAACGGAATTTAAATTAAATTTTCTTGTATTCTTACACTTTACTTACTCCCGGTACAATAATCAACAAAAGTCATGTTCAAGTACAAAGCACTTCAGTGTATACCTATGTATATGTACCAAGTCACTAAAAGAAGTAGGTAAGGTAAAAGGCATAGGTTAGGTAGGTACCACCTTGGTCTATTTAAACTACAACAACATTTCGGTTGTCCCTTCTTTACTCTCTTGTTTCTAAGCTGAAGCTAAAATTCATTTGCGAGTTTTCGAAGTGCTAAATGGCTTTGGGTGTGTGTGTTGGCCCAGTTTTTACCCTTTTCTTTAGATTTAGCGAAACATTTGTGCACAGGAAAACTAATTAAATAAATAGGACACAGCGAAGAAAGCACAGGCAACAACAGCAGTGTGCGAGGACAAAAATTAAAAAAAAAAATTAATAAAGAGAGAGAATTAAATCAAGTCCTCTTAATAATAACCAAGGACTAAACTATACAAAGGAACTCTTTTTTCTTACAAAATAACAAAAAAAAGAACAAAATTGAAACGGAAATACACAGTCAGAGACACATAAAGAAACAGAAAAGGAGTTAAATTTCGTGGCCGGCAAATGAAAATTTCAATTTCTTCCCAACACTATTATAAAAACCAACCATCTGCTGTTGAGCTTGCTAGCTAGCTGGATTTTTTTTTTCTTTTAATTATTTTATTTTCCTGGCCCAAACCATCATCATACAACATTCTATGGCAGGATAACATTTGCCAAGGACATATTGTGTCCGAAAAAACGTACTAAAACAAAAAACCAACAAAAAAAAAAAAAAAAACTGTGCAATAAAAATATAAAAAATCTTTTTGTAGCATTTGTTGGTCGTTCGTCCTGTATAGTCGTCGTTGTCGTTCGTCCTCGTCGCTAGTCCTGCTGCTGAATTACCTGAGTATAATTTCGTTTTTAATTAATTGCATTTGTCCTTTCATTATGGAATCTCTCCTCCTTTTTTATGAATATTTTTTTTATTTTTATTTTTAGAGACAGTTGGACTGTTGAATTAAAAGTCCTTTTCCGGAAGATTTTCTATATCAGGGACATGAGAGTTGGTGTGTGTGTGTGTGTGTACTGTAGCTTTTTCTAGCAAAATATATCCAATTATTGTGGTTTATTTGCTCAGATGGACTTTGCTAGAGTTGCATGTGTATATATGAATGTGGAGTGTAATCGTCCAACGTTTATGTTTACAGGACATTGCAATGAAACTAAAATAGTAGGTACAGCTAGCGTTCGTTACTACAGAGTCCTTCAGAGAAAAATAATACACAAAAAGTAAAAACGAAGCAGATAGCAAAAATAAAAAATAAAAAAAAGAAATAAAATGAATTCGGTGGACATTATAGGTAACTGTCAGAGATAGCAATATCTAGACAATAACTGTCCTTGGGGCATAATGATGGGCGGATTGAGGTGGAAAAGTTTTGTGAACAATGTTGCCAAAGATAAAAGTTTTTTAAATTTGATGAGATTTGATATCAAAAGCAGTAATACCTAATTAATACCGAAATCCTTATATTTAGTTTGAAAATTCTACAAATTTGTACCTATTTCTCCAACTAAAAGCAAAAATCACATCTTTACTTTATAACTTAAAACTAAAAACTTTTGGCTAGGATCAGTATGAATCAGAAAAGATTTAACAGACAGAATTTAAGGCTGAAAATGATGAGGTTTAAATTTGAAGCATAAGTTCAATTTAACTCTTCGCAACTTATCAAGGCAAAGATTTCTGCTGGGGAACCTAATTGTTAAAAAAAGACATGTAAGGAGCAGGACAAGCAACAGATTCGTGTAGAAGACGATGGAAGAAAAGTATTTAATATCGGATATGAAGATAAACAGAACGGGACATTTGTGCCTGCCTTGTGGTACGCCAAATGTAGCTGGAGCAAATTGACTGGAGAAGACAAATCCGAAACGAACAATTTTCAGGTAGGTTTGGTTAGGTTAGGTAGTAGTGACTGTCAGTAATTAATACTGACACACTTAGATTCATCCCAACTAATAATTTTGCCCCTATAATCATCCAAAGAAGCTTCTCTTAATCATTTCTTGCAATCATATAAGCATTATATAATAGTCCATAGAGTTAAAAAGGCTCACTTTTTAAGCTCCTATTGGACCGTTATGGAGTAAATTCAGTTGGCCCGAAAGACACATACTGGATTCAATTTAGAGGTCTTATAGGAGAAGATGGAAAAATAAAAAAAATATTTCACAATTGATTTATATTTATTTATTTATATTTGTTTATTTTATATTATTTATTTGCTAATATTTTATTTGAAAGTTTTTATCTGAAATGCAATCTTAGAATTTGTTAGAAATTATTTAAGTTATAAAAATTACAAGGTTTCTGTGGGATTCGAACCATGGTGGTTTCGCACTGAAAGTCCACCACGCTAACCGCTCGGCCATGGAAGAATATATTTACGATGAAAAAAACTTATTCACCTTCTCCACACTGCTGGTTTGTGGCTTTACTCTTAAGTATACCAGAAGTTGCTTGTGTTTTTACCAGTAAAGCGAGCATACAGAAACGAAGTTACAGAAACTAACATAGAGATTGTATAATTATTTTACAGGATGACTATAGAAGCGAAAGTTCTTTCGTCATTTCATAAGAGAAATATAGAGATTAAAGAAACATTGGTATATCGCTTCTATCAAACTGATATTATTTGCACCAGAAAATATTTAAGGAATCAGTAATGCGTCAGAGGGGTAATAGGAGCGCTATAGAAAAAAATAACACTTTAATGTCTGAAATGCGAAGCAATTTTATTAGTTGGGCTGTGATACCATTTCCAACAAAGATGCTCGATAATTAAGAGCTGTTCTTAAGTTTATAGAGACAGAGTCCAGAGACTTAATAACAGCTTGACATTCAGAGAAGATTCAGGTGTCCAAGGTTGATATCACATTTTCTTTAAGTCAAGGTAGGATTTCTTTTATCGCTAGAAGTTCAGCCTGGAATAAAGTACAGTGATTAGGAAAACTTACATAATTTCAATCAGAGAACCTACACACCTCCACCAACATCTTTGGTCTGTGATCCGTCGCGCCGGTTTAGAAATGAATTATTGATTCATCTTCTAATAATTCTGGATTCTGGAAGGAATATTAATTTCAAAGTTTTTATCGAAATTTAATGATGGTATTGTGTAGTCAGTGATACTTGGTAATGATCCGAGTGAGTTCAGAAAGAGTAGGGTACTAAATTCTAAATGCCAAAATCCCGAAAACGCAAAAAGTTCCAAATGCCAGAATCTCGAATGACAGAATCTCGAATGCCCAAAGCACCGAAAGAACTATTTTTTATTAAAAATCGCACGCTATTCTCATTTTTTGCCATTCAGGATTTTTGCATTCCGTATTTTGTACCCTTTTCATTCAGAATAGCGAAGTAGCCAATCTAATTATTGATCCACTACGGGGAGGTTTTGAGGCGAATCGTTGTGCTCTTGGCGATTTCTTTGCTGTAAATATCAAGAGGTGTAAGATGGAGTAGTGTCTAATGCAGCTGAGGGAGTCGACTAAAGTATTCCGCTTGTACATAGATATGCTGTTCTTTGGATCTTGCTTTGTTTATCGCGATGTATTGCTTTATCTAAGGCATTCACCCATACTGGACTGCCACTCCGTAAGTTAGAATCGGTCTTGCTACCAAAATGTATAGCCAATGAGTAATGAGTGGTTGGAGGCTCCGTTTACTGCCAGTGGCTTTTTTGCAAGAGACTTTTTGACTCTTTCTTGAATGCTAGGTTTCCAGCTTAACTTCTCAGGGAATAGGCTTCGTCTGAGAATGTTAATAGAAAACCTTTAAAAGAACGGCACGGCGGTGCGCCATTTGCGGACTTTTGTATTTCCTGGAAAAGAGGGCAGGATCTGTTTCATGGGGGTTAACTCCCAGTTCACACCTATCCGCCCACCGTGCTAGCATGCTTGGAGCATTTTGAAAAATATCTCTCAAGGTAGGGTTTCCAGAACATCTCTTTTAAAGAGAACATGTTCTCTTTTTTGACTCTGATCTATCTTATTCTTTCTTTTTTCATCAAATTCTTTTTTTTTACTCTTTTTTATTTATGTACTCTTTTTTATCTCTTTTTCCTAAATGACCAAAATATTAACTTAACGCGCTTTTCATTAATGTCGTTTGTATTGTCCCCTAAAATATAAAATAAAGCATTAATACACTGAAGTAAAAACTTTCCTATTCAAGATCGATGGATGAATTTAGAAAAGAAATAAGTAATGGAAGACTTACACCCCTATTACGATTGTCAAATATCAATTTGATAGTTGATAAATTTAAAATTCGATATTTAAAAATCCATTTTATAAAAGTTTTGATCATTGAGAATGATGCAGACAGTTGCTAATAACAATAAAATTAAAAAATCTAAAAGAATTGTTGACCAGTTTATTCATAAACTGAGTTTAAAAAAACAATTTTCAAGGTTTATCAAATTTCAAATTGATAATTGACAACTGTAATGGGGGTGTTAGAAAAAAGTATCGATTACCGAATTTCTAAGGAAGTTTTACTGGATACAAAGTTGTTTGACCAATTTTACTATTTAAACAAGTTTCTTTCGAAAGAAAATGACAATTTTAAAAACAAAATATCTGTTCAAAAGTGGACCAGTTTTTTTAGTTCGTTGATGGGTTCGCCATGGACAAAAGAACGAAATCGTTTTAAAGTAGGACTCTCATATTTGCCTATAACTTAAATGATTTTAGCTATCAAAAGTTTTCTGAAATCTTTTTATATGAAAATAAGTATCTTAATCAAATATGACACTTCAGATGAGGAAGAAAATTAATGTATATTTGGCCTACATTTAACTAAAATTCTGCGATATTTTGAATTCAATAAGATGTTTATGTATTTTAATTTTTTTAATTTGAAGTGCAAATAAGTGTTTATAAAATATACTGGTTTATATCACAGATATGTTTTCTTAAAATAGATATTAAATAAAACTACCTATTACTATCAAAACTGCTGTTTCTTATGTACCTATATACATTACTTGTATAAATATATCTGTGGTGTTTGGGAGAAACATGATAACTCCATTTTAAAAATTGCGTCCTTACGTCCACATCGACCTAGAACCTAAACGGGTGAACTCATTTTCTTCAAATTTAAAAACAATTTTCTAAAGGTTACGTTCATGAACGTTTAAAATTTGAACAAAATCGGTCTTCCCGTTTAGATTCTAGGTCAATGTAAAGTGGACGTAAAGACGCAATTTTTTATATGGAGTTTTCATGTTTCTCTCAAACACCACAACCACATATATATTTTTATAAAATAAACTTAAAGTAAACTCTTGGTCATATTTATCTATTATTTTAATGATGGTGTGGTGAGCGAGGGGGGTTAACAGTAGAAGTTTGGATTTTCGAAAACGTCCTCTTTTTTTTCAAACACGTTATGGACACCCTATCTCAAGGTAGTATTATGTTTTCCTGATACTGCTATAGCCACGTAATCCACATAGGAAATCACACAGTTGCTCTCCGCTGCTTGTTACCTACCAAGTTCCAAAGAAGGGGAGAAAGAATGCCATCTTGCGGTGTACCCCTTACTGACAGATCTTCTTGTTGAAAAGCCACCTATGTTTTGAATTGATAATCCTGCTTGTAAGCATTTGATCAACCAGCTCATCAAGAGACCCCATTCAGAGATGCCAGTGCAGATGTGTCGACGTTATAGAAAGCGCAAAAAAAATACGCAAAAATATTTATGCCAAAGGTGCATCGCGTTGCTCTCAATGAATAATTCTTCAAAGAGGGTGTGTATGGTTCTCGTCCACAATAGGTTTTTATGTCAAATCAATGAACTAAATCTAGGAAGGCAACTATTGTGTACTCTTTATTGTGGAGAGAATATTCGATTGTACCTACGTACCAGTGTGTGGAGAGTTGTTTCCACTGACTTCCTCCTTGCAATTAGCATGTTGATCTGTGACAGGAGTCTCGTATGTATGCGTGATCGTAGTTCTTAACAAATCAGTCGTTAAAAAGTTTCTAGAAGAAATGATGATAGACTAATTAAGGTCTTATATCTTTCGGGCCAACGTGGGAATATTTAGGAGCTTTAGGTTTAAACACAATTTTGACTTCTCTCCATAGCAGTGGAACATTGACCAGAGTCATGCAACTTGTATTAAAGATGACCTCCAGAATCGGCAGAATTGCATCTGAGTTCATTTGCAGTTCATTAGGAATGATACCAACTGGTCCTGATGCGGACTTGTATGGCTTGAAGCTGTTGATGGGCCCATCATTGTAATTTTCCTATGTAATCAGACCTTTTGAAAAAAGTTAAATTCCTCCTTGTGCTATGTAGGGCAGTACTACAGCTGCCTGGAAAATGAGTATCCAATAGCAAAAAGCGATTCTTCGGAAGAATTGGTCCAGAAGCTAACAGCTTTTTTCAAGCAACTATAGGCATGACTGGATTTGTGGAGAGGATTTATTTTTATATTGATGATTCGGAGGTTTCCTCTATATTGCCACAGAAGATCGTTTGGTCTTCCTCAATTATTCTTTCTTATGCCTATACAAGTTTAGCGATTTCTTATAGGAATCTTATTCAGACACTTCTAAGGTGCCTTGATTTTCAGATTAAAAGACATAGGTTCAAAGCCACACTGAGAAAAATATTGAATATATTCATGTTTAAATCAAACTCAAACACATATGATTTGGCATGGAAGCGATTCCTGTTTGAATTTAACAGAAACGTATTTATTCATCGTTGACTACAACTAAACATGTTTTTGTTTAAATTAAATATGCTTTCTATTTGATATGAACATATTTCTGTTTGTTTTAATTTACTTCATTAAATGTTGTTTCAAATAGAATCATGTTATTTTGTTTTTGAACATTATCGTGTTTAAATCAACTATATTTTTTGTTTAAAATATGTATAGAGATGCAAATATACTTACCCAAACTTATTTTTAGTTTTACTCCATAAATCTGACCAGAACACACAATAAAACAGTAAAAAGTCTATGAAAATGTCAATATCTTTAATCAAACATGTCAAGCAAAAACACATTAAGTTTATAGTTAAAAATAAAAAATTTAAATTAGTGGAATTAAGCTTCTTAATTGTATTTTTGTATTCCATTTAATTGATGTGGAAGGAAAATCTGTGGAGCACCTGTATGTGAAATTACATAATTAGCTTTTTTGCATAAAGTTAAAGAAGGATTAGGTCTTACTTACTTACTTGCAGAAGGGTGGTTTGTGATAATCGATAATGTGACTTGACTTAAGATTATCCCTAATACTGATTTATAAGAAAATCAAGTCAAGCTGTTCCATAACATTTTTTGAAAGGGCAATTCATTTTCTGGAGAAAAAAGGAAAAAAATATGATTTAGTTTTCATATTAATATCTAAAAAAAGTTATTACTTACCAAAAACCTCCTTTAAAGTTTGAAAGTGCTCCAAACATTCTTTATTTAGAGTTTTGATATCTCATCTTCTCGAAAGGAAAGTTTTTACAACAATGACATCATCACAAGGTAAAATTATCCTAAATTTTTCTTCGTTTGAGTTCAATTCAAACTGATTTGAGTTTAAATTTAAGATTTTGTTCAATCTTTTTCTCTTGTTATCATTTTCTGTTTGTTCATATTTGAAACAAACTCGCTCATATTCATTTTATGTTAAATACTTTCAAGTGGGAAAAATAAATTAAACAGGCCTATCAAAAATCAAAGTCAAACTAGTTTGAATAACATTAAAAACATATTTCCATGTTCTAATGAAATATTCAAACATGAATCAGTTTGACTTAAACACAATTTACTCTAAAATAATAGTATTTTGCCATTTAAACAGATTAGAATTAGGTTTAAACCGATTTCTATTTGTATAAGTTAAACATACAATCAAACATGCATCTTTTTAAATAACTCATAGTTCAGTTTTCTCAGTGCAGGTGAGTGTTAAAGATCATCAATTTTAGTCTTCCATTTAAAAAAAAAATATCAATTTCTTTGTCTAAATTGTAACATTTTTATACATCCCGTCATATTTCTCTTCAAAGCTAGAGACCACAAACAACTTTCACACTAAGAAGCTACCTAAAGGCAGGTTCACACTATTACATTATTGTTTACCCGTTCTAGCATACCTACCTCCTTAAGTTTCAACTTTTTCCGCCTTTTAGCTTTACAAATTGATGAGCACAATAAACTTTCAGTTTCCCAAAAAACATTCGAAACCACTTTATTGCAACGAAGGTGCATGTAGAGCATGTTACGTCCTTTAGACTAAAAGGCACTAAAAACACACAAAATAAACAGAAAGGTTAACATTGCTGGAGAAACAAATTCACAAAAATGTGCAAACTTGCCTGGCAACATCAACCACCATGTAACACACATATGACATGCAGAGCATAACATGCCTCATATATGCGGAGTTTCCTCCCTCTATCTCCTTCTCTCTCAAACGATCAAACTCAATGTAATACGACTGTTTCGTTTAAAAGAACAAACCGAGCGATGTTACTGGCGTAAAGGAAAATTGTATATATTTGATACCAAAAACCTGTGCACCTGTATGTTTACATATATTTCATCCTTCCAAATTAAAACCAACAAAAGTCTGCCTGGCAAAAGGCTACTAACAGAGTTTCTATTGCTTTTGCTTGTTTTTGTTGTTGTTCGAGCCAGAGCAACCTTCCAAACTGCACAAGGACATCCCGCGCCGCACATAAATAGAAAAGGACTTCCAACTGATATAAAACAAAACACAGTAACTCCACACACAAAACCACACACTGATCCACCCGATTGTACAAACAAGAAACTAAAAAAAGGCTCCATCCCACTCTACTCCAGCTTCTCTATGACTTTTTTCTATTTTTAGAGAAGTGGTAGTTATTCTTTATCCTGTTTCAGGTTATTTATTTTTTATGCGAATGTCTTTTTTTCTTTTATTGTCTAGGTAAACGGTAAACTTTTATTACATTCTCTTCGCAAAGATTGTAATACATTACACACTCAGGGTCCACAAATTGAGATTGAATTTGTCTTCCATTTTGTCTGGGCATTAGAAATGTCTTACTAAAATTCGTCTTAGCATCCTTAAGACTATAGTCACCAATCAAAAGACTCAGACTGTTTGCATGTCTGTCTGTCTGTTTGTTTGTCTGACTTAGTAGAGAGGATTTCTATGATATGGCTGTTTGTTTAGTGAATGAGAACTGTACACATATAATAAGGACACACATAACAATCGTAACAACATCCTGCGAGTACGTGATTTCATTTAAAAGTTCACTACAATTTGTTGCAGGTTACATGCTGCGGTATGTCCTTCGTCGTGTAGCCAAACATATGTAGACAAAGCCGCCTTGTAATAAGGACACACACACACACACACACATTCCGAATAAAACAATGCTGAAGAGAGATATTCTCTCAATTTAATCCTGGCTCCTGGGCGCAAACAAAAAGGACGACTTCTATTTTTATCGTTATTAGATTACACCGAGGCAGCAACAAATGAGGGGGAGGCTTATGATCCTTTCCCTTTGCCTCTTCTATCAGGTTTGTAGGTACGTTTACCAGAAAGGTACGTTCGTCTATTATACCGATTTCAGACCAGAGTTGCTAGCTGGTTGCTGGTATATAGAGAGCCAAGCTTTTGTTGCTTAATTGCAAAACCTGTAATTTGCGCTACGTTTGTTAGATAATTTGTTTTTACTGTTTGAACCGTTAGCTGGAAGTCCTAGCCATTCGTTTTCTGCTCTTCTGTGGCAACACTCATATTATTATTATTTAGGCCAAACAAGAGATTTGCACTACAATAATTGTCCGGTAGCGGTGCACGGAGGTGGGTGGTGGTGGTGGCTGATGTGCTGATATTGCTACTGCTGCAACAGGACGAATGTTGTAAATATAGCACAGTTTTGCAATTTGGCATACATATATAGAAACGGATCCACCTGCACCTTTTAACTACACCAGTTATAACGTAATCATGTTTGGAATTGTTTTGGCGGGTAATTGCTGGTGTATACAGGTGGGGCGAACTGTGCAAGGAGTAGCACAGCAAGGATTTTAGGATGATGGTCATGTGCCACGGTTGCCTCGATACATGGATATATATAGAAATAGGTACCTGTGTATATAAGGATTTCTCATTGCAATTTTGATTTGGGTAATTTTATTTTGCTTTTGTTGTTTTCTGTATATGTGTTTCATTGTTGTGGTTTATATTTTTCTTTAAAATGAAAAAGCATTCCCGTCCGGTGCCGCATGAAGTTCCATTTTAATTTCAAAACGATTTCGTGCAAGTTTTGAGGGTTTTTGACTGCGGGCAAAATTATTTGTAATGTTAAGAATTTTGAATTATGGAGATTTTGGTGGTGAGCTGAATTTTTGCAAAATAACTTTTACGTTCAGATATTAATTTTATAAAGCATCACAGTGGGTATAATCCTTTCATTTGTGATGGTCGTATAGTCTGAATTAATTTTCTATTTAGGGTCTTCTTCGGATTTATTTGAATTTTATGACACTTATGATATGGTATTATGTAGGATTAGTTGAAAACTGTGTTCTTATCTTAACCAAAAAAGGAAAATGCATAACCACTTCGAGAAACATTGAAGAAAGGACACGATCTTGTTCTAACCTTGTTGAAGCCTTTGAATAGAAAAGCTGATCATAGGGCAGTACTAAGCCAGTTTTCAAAGACCAACAAAAAATTATAAGCAGTAGGTATTATAAGAAATTACTTTTATTTTTAGTTTCAAATAACTGTCAAACCTTTTTTTTACATAGCCGGATTTTCAATAATGTTAGCTAATGTCTCCTTAAATAGAGACAAAAGTGTGCCAGACGAGTTTGGCTGTCGAAAATGCATGCCAGACAGCCCTTAATGTTATAAAATTGGTGACTTCTAATCCTTTTGTTTTTTGCTTTTTTTCTAATTTATTAAATAATTATCAAAACTAACAAATCTACTTTCACAAACCAGGGTATTTGGTAGTTTATGCCTTTCTTTATATAGACAAAATAGTGCCAGACGAGTTAGGTATTCCAAAATAAAAAAAGTTGTTTCTTTAATACCTACTTACAAAATGTTTAGCTGGTCTGGCAAGGACCTTCAACCGTAAAACTGGTCTAACACTAATTTTTTTTCATGTTCGAGAAGGTATACGCTAACAAGTGCTCAAAACCCAGTTTTATAAAAGCAAGAGTGATGATTTTGACAATTATTTTAAATTTTGAAAAAATTAGATGGCAAACCTAAAACTGCAAACAAAATTGAAACTTGACTTTTATTTTTGACTTAACTGGTCATGACTACCTAATACACCCAGTTTGAGTGCATAATCTAACAAGTAAAAATAGCCAAAAATGCCATCTATAAAGCTTTAAAAACTTAACATCAGCCTAGTTTGAACAGGAAATTTAATTATCTTTTCTTATGTGGAGCAATGCATCTGCTGGTAAAAAAGTTGTAAGCAAATAAGTAAAAAAAAAAAAACAAAAATTGGGATTTTTCACATTTTTTTGCAATGATATTTTATATTAATTTTTGCAAATATTTTTTTTTTTTAAATTTTAAATTATTATTTTAATTTTTATTATTATTATTATTATTATTTATTAGTATTTTTTTTTGTTTACTTTTCCTTATTTCTTTTTCTTCAATTTTGTTCTTATAACTCTTTTTCTGTAATTCCTTTTGCTGTTTCTATTATTATTATTATTTTAATACTTTCTTAACTTCAAATTATTTGTTTAATTATGTCTATTGGCTTTTCATCTGGTGGTATGGATATGTGCACTAAGTCAATGTTAAAAATCCTTTCTAATGCTCGTGAGGGATTCAGAGTTTGTTGCATAAATGCGCGAAGTTTAAATTTTGAAAAACTAGATTTTGTGAAGTATGTTTTTGATTCCTCAAGAGTTGATGTTATCTGTATAACTGAGACATGGATGAATCCTGATACATCTAATAATTTGTACCAGTTTCCCAATTACAAATTGATTCGTAATGATAGAATCACGGATACTCGTGGTGGAGGGGTTGCAATATATTGTAATGCAGCTCTTAAAAGCAAAATAATTTCTTAATCAGCAGCGAGTGGGATTGAATTTCTGATCTTAGAACTATCCGATGGCAATATTAAATGCCTACTAGGAGTTGCTTATAATCCTAATAGAAGCTGCTCACCTGAACCACTTTTTTCAATTATCCGTGAATTATCTGCGAATTACGAAAATATAATTCTCTGCGGGGACTTCAATGCTGACCTTTTATTATCTGATACTAGAGCAAGTCAACTTAAGGATGAAATTTTAGCAACTGGTTTGGCTATTGCTAATTCACATGCAACTCGTTTTGGGCCAAACTCGAACCCAAGCTTCCTAGATTTGATGATTGTGTCTGATACGGAAAATGTGCTTTTGATAGATCAATTATCTCTTGAAGGAATATCTGACCATGACCTGTTATTTTGCACGTACAATATTGATTTTTCGAGCACTTCATCGTCTTTGTCATTTCAATTCCGAGACCATAAATCTATTAACATCAATGCCCTTCAATTGGACGCAAGTAATTTCCCCTGGGATAGATGTTATTATTTGTACAATGTTAATGATAAAGTCAATCTTTTTCAAGATTTGCTACTTGAACTTTACGAAAAACATGTTCCGTTGAAGACTGTTTTGGTGCGTAACAAAAAATGCCCGTGGTTTACTTCTGACGTACTTAATGCAATTAAAAACCGTCGTAAACTTTACTCTAAATGGAAGCATAACCGAACAACCTCAAACTGGGTAATATTTTGTCAAGCTCGTAACCATTCGTCTTTTGTAACTCGCAGAGATAAAAAAAGATATTTTATGTCCAAATTAAGTTCTAATCAAACTTCACGTAAGCTTTGGAGTAACTTGCATGCTATCGGGGTTGGAAGCAAGGAGAAAGTTGACAACTTTCCAGATCTTGATGACCTTAACAACGCCTTTGCTTTAAATAACTTGCAGACATCGAATTTTTCACCCATCAACAGATCCCTCTTTCAAGCTTCTGCAGAATTTGACTTTGAAGTCATTTCTGAGTATGATTTGGTCTTGAACATAAGTTCTATTAAATCGAACTCTGTTGGGGAAGGTGGTGTTCCAATTTCTTTTATTAAAATAATATTACCACATATCATATCCATATTTACCCACATTATTAATTTCTGTATAACCACGTCATAATTTCCTCAATGTTGGAAGCTGGCTAGGGTTATTCCTGTGCCGAAAAAGCCCCACCCTTTATCCTGTGCTGATTTTCGGCCTATAAGTATCTTGCCTAGCCTGTCAAAGGTTTTTGAAAAAGTCTTATCAAACCAAATTTCTAACCACATCAGTTTTCATAACTTATTATCATCGGCACAATCAGGTTTTCGTGCAAAACATAGCTGTTCTACGGCAATGGTTAAAGTTCTGGATGATATAAGAACTGAATATGATCAAGATAAATTAACAATACTTTGTTTGCTGGATTTCACAAAAGCCTTTGACAGAGTAAATCATGATATTCTTTGCAAAAAGTTAAATGTATACTTAGGTTTCAGCAGTAGGTCGGTACATCTTATTCGAGATTATTTGGAACACCGTACTCAGCGAGTTAAAGTAGGTAACACCTTCTCTGATTCCATAGAATTAATTGCTGGCGCACCACAGGGCTCAATTTTGGGTCCAATTTTATTTTGTATATTTATTAATGACCTGCCACAAGTGTGCAAAAATGTCATGTTGCATCTTTATGCAGATGACGTTCAAATGTATCTCTCCCGGCCATTGAACTTGTTAGAGGACTTAATCTACAGACTAAACGAAGATCTTCAAGGCATCTACGAATGGACTTTATGTAATGGTTTAACACTTAATCCGACTAAATCACAAATAATTGCCATATCCAAACATAAATTCGATGTCAACAGCCTTGCACCTGTTTTTGTATCAAGTTTTCAGCTTAAATTCATGAATAATGTTACAAGCCTTGGCTTTAAGATAAATCAATCCCTTTCTGCAAACGATCATATCAACCTTTCTATTGGACGAATCTATGGTGGTCTCCGGAAATTAAACCCTTTTTCGTACCTTACACCTGTTGAAACCAAAATGAGAATCATTAAGTCATTATTTTTGCCTATAATCGATTATGCTGCAGTAGTTTACTGTAAACTTGACTCTCACTCAAAGCACAAACTCCGTGTTGCTTTCAATGATATGGTTAGGTACATATTTCATTTGCGAAGGTTTGAACATGTCTCTTCATATCATCAACTTGTCCTGGGATGTACATTCGAACAGTTTCTGGATGCTAGATGCTGATTTTTTTGCATTAAATTATCCAGAAAAAAGCACCATCATACCATGAATCTTATATCTCCATCTTTTACTTATTTGAATTCTTCAAGACTGTTTTTTGTCTATGCCATCAGACTCTGGAATGCTTTGCCTTTAACAATAAAACAAATAATAGGGATTTCTCAATTCAAAAAAGCGATTTTTATGACTTTTAATTAATATATAAACAGCAATTTGAAAAATTAATTAAGTAAATCTATTTTCTTTCTTTCTTCTTCTCTCTTCCTCTTTTTAAAAAGTTAACTTATTTATTTTTTTCACGACTAAATATTTTATTATATATCTTTTTTCTTTTTTTTTAAGTAAGTTCTCCATTCTATAATATGTATTTGTTTTTTTTTTTGCTTATTTGTATAATTACTGAATTTAAATTACTATATACAAGAATTGTTATATCAACTTAGGTACTATAAAAGACTATGTCTTATTTGTACACCGCTATAAATTAATAAATTGAATTGAATTGAATTGAATATTTTTTAATTTAGCTAGCTTAATTTTTTTAATTTTTTTTTCAAAAATCCATTTCGATGGTAAATTTTATTCTCCACAAAAAAGGTTCTGAGCATTATCTCGAAATTTTGCTTCGTTTTCGAGTTATATGCAAAAAACCAAAAAGGATGCTTTTGCACCCCCCTATCCAAAATGCACCCCTAATTTAATAGCACTCTGTGGTTTTCTCATCTTCAATGACCCCTTTGAAGATTGTTACAATAAAATTCCATGAACGTCTTACTTTCTTATTGCCCTGTTTTTTAGGACATAATCAATAATAAAAGCATACAAGTGAATTTCAAAGTTACTGCACGGGGCCGTTATTACATTGGGGAGTTATTTCACGGAGCCGAAAATCGCTATAATCTTAAAAAAAAATTTTTTTTAATCATTTTAAAAAATCTATTCCTGACCAATTATTGAAACTACCTTTTATGACCATTTAGTGACTTTTCAACGTACACACTTTTTTTTCTTAATTACCCCAGCTGGCCATCAATTACAAAAACTAGTTGGCATTTCATCACCATTTAGTGGCTTTTCAGAAAGTGATTGGATAGATACACAGATGAGGTGTCAACAACTTTAACTATTCTTTAAAAATTGTCTATGGCTGACCAATTTCTAAAACTAGTTGATCTTTTTTCAACAATTAATGACCGATTAAATTGCATACTTTTTTGACTCTGGATCATTGGCACTTCATACATATATGGGATATTCGCAAAAGAAGTATGCGCAAAAGAATCTGCTAACAACCATACTAATTTAGCTCATTGAACAGTGTAGTACAGAACGACAAGAACAATTTTTTTTGTTTAAGTACCCATGATTTAGTTGGGTCAATTTTGTTCGGAATTTTTTGTTTCGCATCAGCAGCATACTAGGCTTTACTTTACTGTGAAAATAATGGCGATCATCGAAGACTTTTTTAAAAATGTGCTTGGAATTCACTTAATATCCTGATATCCGTAAATCAATTCGTAAGAACGGTAGAGAAGTATGGCAGGAAAAACTAAAAAGATAGTATCCACTATTATAGAGTTGCTGGCGTCTTTTACATTCCATTTTTAAGAGATTGAACAAATAATACTTTTTCTGAAGTTTTCGTTATCAACTCTTTCCCCGAAAATCCGGTTGAATCAGGGATTCAGTAGACGTGGTATAGATGTCTCTGTGGAGGATTTATAAAATTGGTAGGGTATACAGCCCTCTCTCAGAACCTCGTTTAACTTTTACAAGAGTAAGCTACATGTTTTACCTCAAGAAGTGTAAACATTCACTTAGATCAGCATTTTTTATATGAATAATGAAAATCTAGAAAGTGTTTCTTTCGGCTAGTTGGGGATTTTAACAAACTTTAAGATATTTCACTGCATGTGATTGTTTTCGAGAGTGGTTGTCAATTTTTTGATGTTCAATATTCTAGCTAATTTCTAAAAACCATGACTGTTTCTAACTTCAATCGTTTCCTACAAAAGAAAAGATTTTGCCAATACTGGCTTGTTTTCCTTTTAAGACAAAACCTTATTGTGAATTTCAACTATCAATTGATAGTTGATGAATATAAAAATTTGTATTTCAAAACTCAATTTATTAAAAAACACACACATTTCTTCATTGAAAATGTCAAAATTCTTGTGTTACACAGCAATTTGCACCATTCTCAATGATAAAAGCATCAAGTGGCATGTTAACTTTCGAATTTCAATATTTATCAACTATCAATCAAAAGTTGTTACTCACAATAAGAATGACTATTTTGTTCAATATTTTTTTTAGAATTTGTTTTTTTACTTTTTTTTAAGAAAACGCAGTAGCTAGATATAACTTTTTAAGAAAAGTACTTATCGAAAAAAGGTAGGAAATACCATATTTTGTAGAAAATTAAATTTTCTACAAGTTTGTGCTAAAACTTTTTCTTCTAACGTTTAAAAGGCGTGAGTTACGTCTGAAAACAAAACTTAAAAAAAAATTGGCTGCCAAGTGACTCTAGGTGCAATTTTAAAAATTTATTTTTGGCTCGTGTATTACTACCCTTTCGAATATCGAAGTCAAATATATTCATATATTTATTCATATTTGAATTATTACCCAGCAGGAGTCTTACTACCCCGTACTATACCTACCTATTTATTTTATTAATGTAGACTGTAGAGGTTGGAAGAGATCAATAACAAAAGATGATCAGAAGACCGCTATTCGCCTATCTCAAGATCAGTCATCGCAATTCAACCATTCTCCTCTCGCCATAAAATATAATAGTTTATTAAACAAGCAGGAGTACAAAAGCATAATCTCTACAAAAAAGTAAAAGAACCATTCAAAACTGAAATGACAGACCACTAACAGATTTCGATGAATTTCAAGCCACTACTGTGGATTGTTTTGTCCATTGCTTAGCTTGAAGTAAAAGCCATATAAACTGCGAAATCTGAAAGAAATAGTGTGTTTTTAACCCTTGTGTTTTTAGTCTCCAATTGCCGTTGCAGGTTGTTGTCTAAATTTTGACAAGAAGTTATACACGACAGAGAAATCTGGAACCCAAAAGCGGCTCCTATAATATAAACCGGGAGAGCATACTTTTAATTTTAACTTGGAAACCGGATAGCGATAAGAAGATTTGTGTATTGGAGTTGGATTTTAAGTATTTCTGTCTTATGACTAAGTGCTTTAGACAGATAGTTATGCAACTTTTAAAATGTATTTATTCAGATATTTTGTATTTAAGAATATAACAACAACAAGTACTTAGTTGAAGATTGATTAACTAAAAGTAGATATACCAATTACTAATTTCTGACTATCAAGTTACTTAATGCCATTCCATTTTCCTCACACCTTATTCCACAAGAAAACCGAATCCAATCAATTTCTATCAACATTTCTTAAACCATATTCAATTCCGGTAGCAATAACCCAATCCGATCAAACCTAATTGGTCCAACTTAACCAAACCACTCAACTCTGACGATGAAGCACGCCATATCCTCCTTCCATTGCTATCCTCTTATATTTCCAGTAAAGAAAAAAAAACGCTCAATTAATTTCGATACTAACAAGATGACCATAAACCGGAAATTGAAGCTTATTAAGAATTCGTAACTACATCATCATGTTCTCTCTACACCCCCAATTGAGGTGTTTCCTTCTACAGTAAAGAGTCAAACCACAAAAACAAAAATAAAAACATCGACAAAATAAAAATAAACCACGAAACGACCACATAAAGTAAACATCGTTTCGCGTTAAATCGATTTTCTCGCACCTTATTCAACAGTCAGATTGTAGGTAGGTATATAACAATTTTTATTCAACTCTTTTTGATGTTTAATCTTATTTCAATGGAAACACCGACACAACACAGAGACTGGTCCGGCCGGCCGACTGAACTGTGAGGTGTCAAATTCAAGGTCTTTCTCTCTATCGTCTTTTTGCGATGAGATGAAATTCGCATGAATGAATGAAATTCGAAATTCCACAAATGATTGTCAATGCGGCGCGCGGCGGATTCCTTCGCAATTTATTTTCATGGTCTAAATTCAAAAGTGTTAGGTTCCATCCATTTTATTTGTGTTGTAGTTGGTTCTAGTAAAAGCGGGAACACCTCTTTTTGGAGCATGTTTTTCACATGAAATACATCTGAGCTCATATCATGATGTGTGCTTTGAATTTTATTATACTCTTTAGTCAGAGCTTCAGAAAGTCAAGTAAAACAACAACAATAACAAAAATTGGCTTATTTGGTGTGATTCAGAGATTCCAGCTAAGAAGATAAATTCAGCAACACACCGATTTCAATTCAAGTGTCGCACTCTGATTTGTAAAGAATATTTATGATCATTTTGTTTTTGTTTTTGGGGTTTTGCGGGTTTTGAGTCACAAATATCGGTGGTGCGGAGATGGGGAGACAAACTTGAAAAGAATATTTATAAATACGAAATCTGTGGATGGTAGAATGTCAGTTTTAATTGGATAAGTGAAGCTTAACATATTTGAAAAGAACCCTTAAAGTTGATGAAGAATTCGTGATATGAAGTAAGTTTTTTCATAGAATCGTAAGCTGAATCAAAGACTAGAGATCGCTTGATGACAAACGAAATTTGTCGAGGTCTTCAATACCAGAACGATATTCTAGAAAAAAACTAGTGCACCTAGCTATGCTGTATTTTGTTATAAATATTTAACAAACAAATCGCAAATTTGTAAAGTTTAATGATGATTTTTGTATCGTAATTTCAAATTTTCTAAAAAGAAATTGTGCTTTTTTGTGCTCAGTTTGTGGTAGCATGCGCCAAAAATATAAAAAAATCGTATTATTGCTACTATAACAGCCAATAAAAAGCTTTTGCGAAAATGTTAAAAAAAAATATTCGTAAAATTTCCAAATTAAGCGATTTTATTTTTAATATTTAGGACTCAAGGCAGCACAAGCTGAGCACAATACAGCACTTCCTTTTGAAAATCAAAAATGGCAGTCCTAACCTCATGCAACAGTATTCCGCAGTTTATTTTGCCCGCAAAAAGTTAAAACTATGCAATTTTTTGTATCGCTTGGGGGTAGAATACAAAACAACACTGAGCACAGAGCTGAGCACAAAACTGAGCACAGAGCTGAGCACAAAACATCACAACTTTTTTTTTAAGAAAATTACTAATTTTACAATATTTTAAACTAGCGGTGTCAACCTCACGCTACCAGTATTTCGTAAAGTATATTTTTGGCCACAAACAGTAGCGATTATACGACTTGTTTCTCTTAGGCGCAGGGCAGCACAAACCGAGCACACCCAACTAACAATATTCCCCTATATATATCCAAAGAAGCTTCTCATAATCATTTCTTGCAATCATATAAGCATTATATAATAGTCCATAGAGTTAAAAAGGCCCACTTTTTAAACTCCTATTAGACCTTTATGGAGTAAATTCAGTTGCCCAGAAAAATACTTACTGGTCTCAATTTAGAGGTTTTATAGAAGAAGGTGGAAAAATAAAAAAAAATATTTTACAGTTGATTTATATTTATTTATTTTTATTTATATTTATTTATATTTTTATTTTATATTATTTATTTGTTGATATTTTCTTTGAAAATTTGTATCTTAAATGAAATCTAGAATTTATTAGATATTATTTAAGTTATAAAAATAACAAGGTTTCTGTGGGACTCGAACCATGGTCTTTTCGCACTGAAAGTCCACCACGCTAGCCGCTCGGCCATGGAAGAATATATTATTTACGATAAAAAAAAGCGTATGCACTTTCTCCACACTGCTTGTTTGTGCAGTAAGGCAGAAATAGTTTGTGGCTGTACTTAAGCATACCAATTCAAGCAATATAGAAACGAAGTAACAGAAACTAAAATAGAGATTGTATAATAATTTTGCAGGATGACTATAGAAGCGAAAGCTCCGTCATGCTTTCATAAGAGCAATATAGAGATTAAAGAAACATTGGTATATTGCTTCTATCAAGCGGATAAAATTTGCACCAGAAAATATTTAAGGAATCAGTAATGCTCCAATAAGGTATTTACTTTCCTTCAGAGGGGTAATAGGAGCGCTATAGAAACAAATAACACTATAATATCTAAAATGCGAAGTAATTTTGTTAGTTGGGAAAACAGCACAAATTTGTATTTTACAAAAGTTCAAAAATTCATTCAAAACATTTGCAAAGTTGCAATTTTTTAATATTTACGCCTTACAGTACGTGGTCTATCATTTCGAAAAATTGCAGGCTTTTGTGAACCGCTGTCTTCGCCACATCCTAAGGATTCGCTGGCCACAAATAATATCAAATGAGGAATTGTGGCGCAGGACAAGTCAAGAGCGGCTGGACGTCTACATAAGAAAGCGTAAATGGCGTTGGATTGGTCACACACTGAGGAAACCAAACGATGAAATTGCAAAGCAGTCCTTTGAATGGAATTCTCATGGTGCACGACGGGTTGGAAGACCAAGAACAACATGGAAATCAACTGTCTTAGCGGAAGCAGAATCCCAGAGAAAGACGTGGCCACAGCTAAAGTACCTTGCAGCAGACCTGAGGATGGAGACGTTTTGTTGACGCCCTATGCCCCAGCCAGGGTTACAGGACACGATGATGATGACAGTACGTGGTAGCAAAAGTTGAGCACAATACTTGCCAACATTTTGTATTGAAAGCGACCAGAATGTTTTTTTTTTTATGGCACCACAATTTGGGAAATTGTAGCTCAACTTTATTTTAAATAAAATCCAAAATGTGGGTGATAATTTCACGCACTATGCGGTTCGTTTGTTCTTAGCAGAAGCCTCCATACTCGCCGGATTTTAGTTCAGGCTTGTTCATAAAGGAAGGAAAGAGTGTAAACAAAAAATGACAGTGTGGAAACATTGAATCCCAGCTATACTTTCGTGCTCCTTACAATTCTTTGAACACAAGTATTGAACAGTGCCAAAAAAGGCGATATGAGAAATTGACATGCTTCTCATAACACTAAACGTAGGTACTTTTGACACATGCCTAAACTACGAAATATAAACAAAAAAACCTTAGAAATGAAAAAACAACAATATTTTGAAATTGGTAACACTTAATTTGAACGACCCAGTGTTTAATATCACGCAACATATTCGCGCCAGCAAAAATAACCATCAATGTCTAATTGCCCTTTAACCTCGCGAATTACTCTCGCATTTCCAACGCATCGAACTATCACCTAGTAAACATGTGTCCTCTACTATTAATTGTGGTTAACACCTGACCCCACTATCACTTCCTCGCACACCAAAAGCTAATCAACCAAACTCTCGGTAGATAAAATATAATACGTGACATAGTGTTTTACTGAAATTCGTGTTATTCGCATAAAATCTCTAGCTCACCTATTAAGCTTGTAATATTTTTTTTTTTTTGTGAACAATTTTAATTAAATGAGGGCTGGACAGCCACGTCGACGACCTTACTTTACTTCATTACTTTGCCAAATCATTACAACATGCTGTGGAAATATTTCCATCAGTCATTCGTTGTTTAATAGCCTAATGCGTGCCATAGTAATAGAGGCTCGCTTACCCATAACCAGCAAGCACAAGCACAAGTCGATAAAATTGATTGTAAGTCGTTAATTTTCCGCCAATGGTGTACCCCACGGGTACCACTTAGGACCCACACTGTGTAAATTGCATTTGAAATGCGCGCAGCCGCTGAAATTGCATCGTAAGCAAAGCGGCACGCAGTTTGGCGCGTCTGGAAATTAGTTAGGAACTTATTACAAAATAATTTTTCATACTCCCAACTAGGAGTCGAGTTGGCTAAAGTTGCATTGGTCCTTGTAGCTGGTAGGGTCACATGAAAACCAGTCATCTTCGCGGCACATATTCTAGATGCGCACTCAGAATTCGCACATACATACTGCTGCGAGGTTTGTGAGGGTGCGCGGTGGCGGAGGAACTATTTTATAAAGTGCTAAGATACATTACTATCTAGGCAACTCTCAGAGTTGGATGCTGGGAGGTGATTAGCTTTGGAGGTGTTTATTTTTTATTTCTTAGAAAACCCATTTACATACGAGCGCTGTGCACGCATATATGGTGAATGATTTCCTATAGACCGATAGACCGAGGAGAAAATAACACTAAAAAGGGAAAACGTTCCTCTCTCTCAGCAGAGATGCGATGATGAGGATGTGTGGAATCCCTTAATGGCTGTGAGTAATTGTCTAATGGGATCCTTGGTGAATTTATCATCATCTGCATTCAGGTCACTCGTGACCTTCGGATAATTTATTCCGGTAATTTGTATCTTGGTTTCGGTAAGAATATGGCTTTTGACACTATGGTTAGGTTCGGACTTATGATGCAGAGAGGTGGTGTATGGTATATAGACAGCCCCATATGGATGGAGAAGAAGCCGAAGACATCTCACAGACAAAAAGGGTCTTTGGTGCGAGAAATTACTTTTGATTTATTGTCCATCCTGGGGGTGGGTGGTGGTGGTAGCTTATGGATGTTATGGAAGAATATATAAGGTTGAATGGTCAGATGGGCTATACTATAGGAATGTGAAGTTGACAAAGGGTTTCTTCTTTTGTAATGTGTTGAGTGGAAAAATAAAACATTGAGTCGTTTATAATTTTTTTGTATGTATATATTAAGCACTAGAGAAATTATGTTATGATTTCCTGCTAGAAATAAACAGAAATAGATATGATTTAGTCGTTCGGTACTAGCACTTTGATTCCTCAAAATACGACTCTGGCTTTATATTACAAACTTTCAACTTCTTGAAAATGATCATTTTAATCCTCTCTCAAGTGGACTATTATGAAATCTGAGCACTGATCTGTAATGGTAAGTTCCTAGTTGCACTGATAACGAAATAAATTCTGTGGCCTAAGACCTTATCATATCTCAATAAAAATCGAGATAAAAAATCAATAAAATCTCCGATTGAAGTTTTGAGAAAAATTAAATTTCGTTGTATCTTTTGTTTCGACAAGTTCAATTGTTTGTAGAAATGGGAAGTTTTGAGAAGTAATCGATCAGAGGTAGTGTTTCATTATTTTTGCATAATTTTTAAAGTAGATTTTTTTTATTTTTGAATTTTCTCAACTAATTCCAGGTTGCCGTTAATCGATCGTAAATCAAAAAGAACAAAAATAAAAATAAATAAACAAAGGTAAAAAAAACAAACATCTGTAAGCAATAAAACAAAACAAAACAAATAGACCTGGAAAAAAAAACATACCCAATTGATGGATTCGGATTGGCTCTATAAGCTTCATTCATTTGTCATTGGCGTCAACAATTAATGAGGTGCAATTCGACACTTTCCTTCATTTTTCATTTTTTTTTTTATTTTCTTAAATATCATAGGAGAATATAGAATAAAACAGCTTTTTGGGTTTGTTTGTTTTATGTTTTTTTTTTTTTTAAAGCACCCAGCAAGTGATGAGTAGTTAATTGTTTGAAAGCAAACGCGAATGATTGAAATGAAACTATAAATAGGTAGGTATAGGTACCTACTCAAGCAATCTTTTGAAGTGAAAAATGTTTGATTTAGTTGTTTTCAGTTATGAAGTAGGCCTGTTTGAAGATTATTTAAAACTTTTTATTTTAAGTTCTTAGAGTTGTTCTAGAGTTTGGCTCCGATTGATCTGAAGCACCTCATTTGTGCAGAACCTATGCAAAATCCAAATTTTCGATTGCTATGTAGCAGCAGTTAATGAAAACAATTTAAATTTAAGCTGAAACTATTTTCTGACCTTTCAGATGGTATTGTGTGTGTTTTGTTTCAATTTTATAAATGGGGTACTAAGATCCCGGAACCATGGCTATGGACTTTGTACCTCAAAGGAAATAAAATAAAATAAAATAAAATAAAATGCTATCTAGTAGGTCAGAACAGTTTCAGGTTTCTCTAGATCACGCAAGGTCACGCACGATTTGGCATCTCATTTTCTGGAAATTTTCAAAAAATTCATACTGCCTGAAAGGCCCTAAGATCTTTATTGAAATTCAGCTAGTTTCATTAATTGGTCGGCTATAGATTCTTTTTTACGATATTTTCAATTTTTTTTAAGCCTTTTAAAATTCACAAAAAAGTCTATGGCTGTCCAATTACTAAAACCAGCTGACTTTTTACATAGATCTTAAGGCCTTTCACATGATATTATAGTTTTTTTTTTTTCAATTTTCCCAAAAATGGGGTGCTAAAAATCGCGCGTGATCTTGCGTGACGTTGACCCTTTCTGACCAATAAGATGACATTTTTAAATTTCCTATATATATGAGGTGCCACATGTCGAGAGCCATCATGGTTCTGGGATCCTAGCACCTCATTTGTAAAATTGGAACAAAATATCATCCGAAAGGTCAGAAAATCGTTATACCTTAATTCTAAAGCTGACCTTTTATATAGATCTAGATATATTTCAGACGTTATACATTTTTTGCAAACTTCCCATAAATGGGGTGCCAAAAATCAGTAGCCTTAATTTTTTTTAAATTCATTAAAAATATATTAAAAAATCTACGGGTGACCAATTACTGAAAATAGTTGACCATTCATATCACGATCTTGTGATATTCCGGATGTTTAAAATTTTTTGCTAATTTCTCACAAATGAGGTGCCAAAAATCGGGCATGACCTTGCGCGACCTTGAGAAATTTTAGGTCTGGATTCAAAGCTATCTAAGGCTGACCAATTTCTAGGACTAGTTAATCTTTTCTGACCAATTACTGACCAAATAGATGGCATTATTTTTTTTTTATTTTGTTTATAGATCGAATAGATTTTTGTACCTATTCAAGTTTCCTCTAAATGATATTAAAAAATTGGTGCTGCACAAAACTTAATTTTGAAACTTTAATGAATTATTATACAGGGTGTTTTGCATAAGAGAGGCAACAAAAAAAAGAAAACAATTAATCTAATTAAACAAAAGAAAAATTAGGTTACTACTTACAAAATAAAACTAAAATTTAGATAACAAAAATGGCTGACTGGACAAGCTAGCTCTTCGGATTCAAGGCTATCACGTGGCTAGGAATTTCAGATACAAATTATTTGTTTTTTATTGAATAAACAATACAACTTGTGTGTGTTACCACCAAGCTTATAGGCTGGAGTTATAGCTATTTCACGATAGCCACCTCGATCATCAGACTCCTTTAGTGGTGCTTAGTCTGGTTATGAACGTATCAATTGAAAAACTCTTTGAAGTCATCTGGGAGCGAACCATGAACCTTGTAATTCAGAGGCCGATTTATAACAATAAAATTTATTGTTAACGTAAGTGCAAAAAAAATAACAAAAATTAAATTTTAATTTGAGTTTTTGGACTTAATAACAAAAGTTGGTGGTTTGTGTTAAACTTAAAACGCTTTTGAAAAAATTTTAAAGTATCTAAATTGTACCTCTGGCAGCGACTTGTTCTACTTAGTCGAAATAAAAATTACAAAATTTCCTTCAAAATTTGTTTGACATGAACCCAATACTTTCCCTATAGAGCTCCATAGTACAAACAGTTTAAAAAATATCTTTTTTTTTTTAATTTAATTTGAAAAGAAAGTGAAACAATGAACTTCTGGCTTCTTAAAGATGAAACATAAAACTGAAAGTGTTTGCGATTTTTATTTGTCAACTTGTTTTTTTTTTCTAGGCTAGATTCGGATCTATTACTCCGGGCCAATGGAAATATACCTTTTTTATATGGAATTGTTGACAAGACAGTCTCCAGATTGTGCGTCAACGAATGACTTCTGATTTCTTACAGATCCTGTTAATTAAAAATCATTTCATTTTTTTCTCATAGTTTTGTCTTTGTATACAATTTTCTTAAACCCTCAGCCTTTTGAACATAAAAGGAAGTATGTGTGAACCAGTCGGAAATTTATTTTTGCCGCGTTTTGATGGTTAAATAGACCCCGCCATCCTAAAATTTCATTCTTGTTTTCAACCACCCTACAAACGCTATAGTCTTTTCTAAAATTTATGGAAACAAAAACTTTGTATATATTTGAAGTTCCAATTTCAAAATTAACGTTTCCGATAAAATGATAGTGAATTTTGGTAAACAAAATAAATTTGGAAATTTTTGAATTGATTTTGCTTTTTGTAGATTTAATGGGAATGTATGAAGTTAGCTCCCTTTTTTTGTATTGTTTTTTTTTTTTTAACTTTTTCCACATTGTTTCAGATTTAAGTACTCCAAAGTTTTTTTTTTTTAATATTCAAAAATGGGGGTTAGACTTAAAAACAATTTTTAACGTAACGTAACCTCTTTTTTAAATTAAATTTGAAAATTATTCCAGATTTTACAGGTTGTTCTAAAGATTTTTCCAACTGTTTGGACTTTTTTGAACCTATTCAAAATTTCAAAAGTTATCTATGGGCAATATTCATTTTTAGAAATTTCTCCTTTTTGTATTTTCTTCGAGTCTGAACCAGTGTCCTTACCAAAAAAATAAAGTTGTAATACATATATGTATCGCAACTTTTTTTCAAAAATGCAAATTACTTACGCAAATTACTTACGGTGGAGCCATTTTTTTAAATTTTTGATTTTGAAATGCGGTGAAAGTGTTGACAAAATTGTATATGATTATGATTATAATAGCCTATGTGGCTAAAAACGAACTCAGAAAAAATATCTTCCAGTTTTTGAAAATTAAAAAAATAACCAAAAGTTGTTCCTAGTAAAACCCTCTGTTGTCGAGCATAAACCAATATTTCTTTAAAAAGTCTGTAAATATGTATGTTTTTTCTCATTGCTTATACATTTATGCCATTATCTATATTTTTTTTTATTTATTAATCAATTTATTTATTAAATTATTACTTCTATTTATTAAATTATTCATTTATTTATTTATTTGTACTTGTTTGTAAATTTTTTCTTTATATATATAATTTATTTAATTACCTATTATGTTTTTTTGATTTATTTGTTAATGCATTTTTTTTTGTTTCTATTTATTTATTTATTATTTATTTATTCATTAACTTATTTTATTTATTAAATTATTTATTTATTTATTTCATAACTGTATTCTATTTTTTTAAATTATTTATTAATTTTTGTTTTTTGTTGTTTATTAATTTATTTATTTATTTATTTATTATGTTTGTTTTTATTTATTAAATTAAAAATTGTTTTTTTTTTTTTTTTTTTTTTTAATTCATTTATTTCATCTAACAGATAATACATTAAAACAATAATATACTTCTTTACGACTACTAGATACAATATATATACTTAAGTACCATCCAGGTTACCTTATAATACTTAACAATTTTTCTTTGAACAAGTTTCTATTTTAAGAACTAAAAAAATTTATAAAATTCTCTACAGAATTTGCTTCTCTTAAACATCTTGTAAGAGGCTCATTTAGCCCATAATTCATACTATGAAAGGGTTCACAGAAAATATTTCTTATTCTCAAGTTTCTTGAGGGAGCATAGATCTTAACTAAAGCTTAAAGAAAGGGGCAGTTGATGTGATTATATAAAAGGTCTCTTACAAATATTATTGCGAAATATTTACGGCGATAAGCCAGGTTTTTTAGATCAATAAGTTGGCATCGCGAATCATATGAGGGCATTCAAATTCAAATATTCCAATGTAAACGATAAACAACAAGTCTTGTGAAGCGTTTTTGAATATTTTCGATTCTTAAGGAACTGTTTAAATAGAAAGGGCTCCATATCACCGAGCAATATTCCAAAACAGACCGAACATAAGCTATGTAAAGTGATTTGAGAGTATACGGATCCGAGAACTCTTTCGAATTCCGCGATATAAATCCGTGCATTGAGTTTGCTTTCGCAACAATTTAATCTATATGTAGATTGAAATTAAGTTTTCTGTCAAATAAAACACCTAGATCCTTCTTTTCAAAAATTCTCGCAAGAGGTGCATTATCAATCCTATAATTGAAAAAGATAGGAGACTGATAACGATAAAAAGACATTATTTGACATTTTGAAACATTTCAAAATAATAGATTTTGTTTACACCATTGATCAAGTCGATTAAGATCTTCTTGGAGAAGTAAAAAATCGGAAATAGATTTAATACGACAAAAGATTTTCAAATCATCAGCAAACAACAGTTTTTCGGAGTTGATAATACGAAGAGGTATATCATTTATCAGAATTAGAAATAAGAGTGGGCCAAGATGGCTTCCTTGGGGAACTCCTGAGGGAACCTGAATTTGATGGGATTTAATATTATTAATATTAACAAATTGGATGCGATCACATAGATAGGATTGAAACCATTTCAAGAGATTTGAGTGGATACCCAACTCTTCTAACTTTTTTATTAAAATTTTGTGATTGACTCTGTCGAAGGCTTTTGCAAAGTCAGTGTAAATGACATCACATTGAGAGCCTTCTTCAAAACATCCGACTACATTATTGCAGAATATCATTAGATTTGTCGAGGTAGATTTACCTGATAAAAAACCATGTTGATTAGGTGAAATGACTTCTTTGAGAAGAAAAGAAAGCTTTTTACATACAATTTTTTCGAATAATTTAGGTATTAGAGATAGTTTGCAAATCGGCCGATAATTTGAAACATTCTGTTTCATTAATATTCTTTAATTGATTAATTACGATCAAATATTTATTTATTTATTTATTATACAAATATTTATTTCTAATTTGGCATTTCTTTTAGTTTTTAAGTTTTTATCTAGTCATTTTCCATTATTTTTTTTTACTTATAAATATTAAATGAAGGTTTTATTCATAATAAGAATAAAAACGTAAATAATTGAAAATTAATTTTTTTATTTTTTGTTTTTGTGGACTTCTTGAATATAAATTCAATTTTTAAAGAAAGATTTTAACATTTGTTTGTTCAGTATTTGCTTAAATTTGACATCAACATTTTATATCTAAAAGAACAGTGATGGTGCTTAAATTCGCAAATTAAAAAAAAAAAAACTGATGTATTCTAAATTTCAAAAAAGTCCATTATGTATCTATTTAAAAAAAATTAATTGGTGGGTATACTAAAAATTATAATTTTCACTGGCGAAATTCTAAAATTTAAATAAAATTAAACAAAGTAAGGTAAAGAAAATTTTGTTTTCAAATGTTTTAACCATTTTGATTGTTTATTCAAGCTTTAACATATTAATGAGAAGTAAACTTTTTGTTTAACCAACCTTTGAATAAAATAACAATTTAACGTCTGAAGTAGGTATATGTACGTACATACCCAACCAGTACCTACCCAGTCCAAGCTTCATAAAGCACACGCATTTAGGCTCGCACAAAAAAAAAACGTAAAAATTCCGCAACTCACGTTTTTTTTTAATATTCCCTAAGGCAATCTAAAAATCTACTTCACGTTCATTCAGCACCATCAGAACCATGGAGAGTTATAAAAGGAACAAATATTGCGATTCGTGCTCTATAAATTCATTTTTGACATGACTTCAAAAATGTTGCTGTCGTCGTTTTATTACTTTGCTCGACTGATGAGTATTTTTCACATTTTGACACAAAACAGCTTTGCAAAGCGTTTTTATATAGACTTGAACAACTCCCACAATATAATTTCCACCTCAAGTCACTATATAATATACGGAAACGTCGTCGTCGTCCGCCAAGTTCATGACTGACTACCTCCATCGTCGCGTTGTCGTCGTCGTCGGCGTCATATTACCGTCACCATGCTTCCATCTCTGTCATCGCAATAATATATTTCAGTGTGTTCCAAAATGCAGAGAGCTCGTAAAATATTTATGCCGTCTTGATTGGGTATACAATGCTATACCTCCTCTTCTGTATACCCAAATTTATATGATACTCGTACAAAGATACAGTTTTTATGACTTTGGCCAAAAGTAGGAACTGTGTAAGCCATTATCGAAAAGCCAAGGCCAGCTTGAGGATGTTAAACACTCATTTCAAGTCCAAACGGGGAATGTTGAATTTATGGACTTTGTCAATTAGCCAATGAAGTTCCTTGGGGATCTTCTCAATTATACATATTAGAAGTCTTCCTCCCCTTGTCATGTTTTCAGGTGGATTCTGTTTTATTTCCATTAGATAAACTAACAAACATAAAACGAAAACAAATCCTTATCCTCTCTGGATGCTCTACACTCGTTTACCATCAGAGAAACTTTAATATGCGTCGAGATTATATATTTTAAATGTTTTGATGAGGTTTCGGCCTTTCATATGGTATCACGAAGCTGAAACTGATGAGCGATGCAAATGGATCGAAGGCAGTGTGTGGCGGGGAGAGGAAGGGGGGAGGGGTAATTAATCAATTATCATCTGGCAACCAGTAGCACAGTCTGATGGAACATACCGCAGTTAGAAGGGTATTAGCTGCAGGGCAAAGGCCCAACTGCATATTGTATACAAACTTTACAGGGTGTCACCGTTATGACGTTAAGTAAAATAAAACAAAAGAAATTTGAGTCAAAAACCTGATTTTGTTAAAAGATGTAAGGATTCTAGTTAAGATGGTTAGTTTTTACACCCTTATGAGTAAAAACTTAATTATTTTGTAATTCACAATTTTACTTATAATCAAAAGTTAGTTTACGAATTTAGATTTCTTATTAATAAACACAAAAAAACTGTTTGCAATACCTGATTGACGTTTAAAAAAATTTTTTTTTACAAAAATCTACTAGGTACAATCAACAGGAACTTTCTTAGAAAATGTGAAAATTTTGTGAGTCTTCTTTTATCCCTAGTTTTTTTTTGCAAAAATAACAGTGGCATTTTTTGACTTATGTACTTTCACTTCCTTCGGTAAGTTAGCTAATTAATAGTAAATTCACATCAATTAACTTTAATTTATAGGATTTATAACTTTGCTTATTCACTTTGCCTAATCATTAAAGATAATCCATGTTTAATTAGCGTTTATTAATAAATATTCAGGAACAATGTCATCCTAAATCTAGGTTTTAATATATTTTTGTGATATAAAATCCTATCTAGATTGACTGTAGGTACTTAATCAGGAACACCCAGTAAAATAAACTTAATTTGAATTAGAAAATGTTTATTCAGCGAAAGCGAGAGGAGAACCATCAAACCTCTGTCCACTATAATACTGTTCAGGTGAAATTTCCCAAAGCTAAGAGCTTCCTCCGATTAATCCCCGACAAATTAAGTAGATACTATAAATGTATGCTCGTGTATGTATAGAACCCATCCGCAGCAATTATCCACTTTGAAAGGCAATTATTAGTTTCCAATGATGATGTTGATGGCAATTTCGAGCCGCTTCGCCTGATGGGATCAGCGTATAGCATTCAGAACATACAAAAGCGAGATAGAGATGAATTTTTGATGTTTGACCCAAATCGCGCGAGACCTTTCACTGCTTAGGAAATTGGTTTAAATAAATAATTTTTCTGATGCGTTTTTTGATAGAAAATTATAATCATTTTTTAAAGAAGATTGTGCTGAATTAAAAAAAAGAATTTATTTTTACCTTAATCTTGGGTTCGTCAATCTTAACTAGCCTGAAGATGAAGATGGTAATTTGGCGAAGTTTTTTTTCTCTTCTTCGAATCAAAAAGAATGTTTTTTTTTGGTAAATAGGTGACCAAAAAGGTCAGCAGGTTGCTGAACATTGTTGTGTTGGAGCAACGAGACAAACAGACATTTGCACGCGATATACTTGTGTCGAAATGGGTTAATACCAAGCTAGAGGGAATTGTTGTTTTTGGGGATAAAAGGTATATTATATATGAAGAGTCGTCCATGAGGCGATAATTTGATGCAAATTGGGATGAGCCAAGTTAATTGATTCAAGATTATACCGCCTTAGTTTGGGGTTAAGCAGGTATTTGACGGGGATTCATTTGGCTAAACAGGAGAAACTCTAGAGGTGGTCGAATTTGAAAGGAATTTCGGCTATATTTATTTATTTGTTTTTTGAAGAAAGGTTCATTGTTATTTTTTTTTTTTAGTTTAAGGCGGTTAATTGGCATGAGCAAGGTTAACAATGGTGGACGGAAGAGTTAACTAGGAGTTAAATTAGTAGAAAATGAGGTTTTATGTAAATTTTATTATAAAACACGAAAGCGTTTTCTTATTCTATCTTATACCTACTTCTAAACGTACCAAAAACGCTCCCATAGAATTAAATTGTTTGTTTTATTGAACTGCTTTTTGATAGCATTCTCTGTTAAAAAGCTATATGTTTAAATAGGAAAAACGGTCTTGACTCTTAATGATTTGTATGCTCAAGCACGTGCACGCTGCATAGATTATAGGTGGCTGCTTATATGTTTTATGAAGGAAATATCTCTTACAAGTTTAGTTCTACGAATTTTCATAAGTTCTCATTTTTATTTCTATTTTGACTAGGGTCTATTGCTGACCTATAACCAATGAATACTACCCGTCAATTGTGCTTATTTTACCTCCACAAAGTAACCATCGGATAGGGGTCTCGTCCATTTGAACTTGACTTTCTAAACTAATAAGCGCAAAAATAGCAGCACTGTATAATCTTCTGTCGAAAATGACTGGCTGTATAATTCGGCTGAAGTCTTGAAGGAACTTATCCAGGTATACGGCGAATGAATTCAACATAGAAAATAAACGGTGTTACAAACAGTCTGGAAGACACCTTTAGGTACCCTAGTATACTAAGGGTTGAGGTCAGTTAGCATTTTCAGTTCTTGCCAGGGTGCTGAATAAGAAATGGTGGCGGATGAACTCTTTACGGGCCAACGGCGCCGCTCATATTCTCGTACTGGGCTTCTGGTGGCATCAGATTATCTGGCCTGCTGTCCCAAGGCTTAACAAGAACCTGGCCCTCATGGTTTGTATCATTGGGTTAACTTCCTCACCACGTACAAAAATTTCGAGGAGACATATGTAGATAATGAGAACTCTCAAAGGGAAACAAGACCCGGCACGTCAACGGATAACGAATTGAGAGTATGTACTTGGAAAGTGAGAACTCTTTACACCCCAAGTTCAACTCAAAAACTAAAGTCTGTCCTCACGAGTAATAAGGTCGACATTACCGCAATCCAGGAGATAAGGTGGATTGGATCAGGTATGATGAAAAGAAAGGATTGCGACATTTATTACAGCTGTGATGAAAGACTACAGATGTTAGGATGTTGATTCGTCGGGGGAAATCGGTAAACAAGCAAAGTATTTGACTTTAAACCGATAAGTAATCGCCTGGCTGTGAACCGCATTCAATCCAAAATATAAGCCGTCAATGCTTAAATTGGAAAGGCGATGACACCTTCGGCAGATTAATTGGTAGGCACAGCCTCCACGAAGAAACAAATGATAACGGCCTCCGGCTAAAAGACTTTTAAGAAGCTCGTAATACGGTGATAAGTAGCACAAGGTTTCCACAGCTCAGAATTCAAAAAGTAACCTGAAGGTCATCAAACGGTCGATACACCAACCAAATCCACCAAGTGATGATAATCAACGGAAGACACACTTTTGAAATCTTAGACTTGCGTACTTTTCGACAGGTAAACGTTCACTCTGACCATTTCCTTGTCGAAGCAAGGTTTCGAGGTCGATTGTCAAATGGAAAGAAAACTTCGAACTGCCCTAAGGAAGAAATTTGACTTCGTCTCCTTAGCCTACCTGGAGTCGCCGGAGCCTGTAGTGAGAATCTGAGCGAGAAACTCTCTGCTGTGTATTCACCTGCTATAGACGGTCCCAGTATCGCGACATCATTGAAGAGGCAGTCGAAACCACAATAGGGTACGAACAACACCTGAAAAAGAACGCGTGGTGTGATGATGAATGAATAGAGCTTAAAAAGGTTTAGAAAAGGCACATGCAAATATGCTGCAGCAGGAAATCGATGGAGCGAGAGAGCAGCAAGGAGAAGAAGACCCTGCGTAGAAAGAAGAGGGCGTACGCAGCCTTCCAGCTCAAAGAGATCGAAAAGTCTAGCGATCGAAACATCACCCAGAAGTTTAATTAAAAAAGCCAAGTTACTGGCTTAAAAAACCGGAACTAAGGCTCTTCGAAACAGTCGATGGAACCTAGCTACCGAACTATAGGAGTATTAGATGTATTCAAGCAGCTGCTGAATGGGCATCAGGTAGAGCGAAAAATGGGACGGGAATCAAACCCAGCTCTAGTTAATGAAGACCCAGTACCACCACCGAGTATAAGAGAGGTAGAATTATGTAGCTATAAGGAAGCTCAAGAACAACAAGGCCGTCGGATCTGATGGTTTACCAGCGGAGCTCTCCAACCAGGGATGGGATGCGTTGAAAGGGTTGATGTATCAACTCATTAGCCAAGTTTGGGTGGAAGGAAGCATGCCCTACGACTAGTCTACCAGCTCCATATTTCCCATATACCAAAGGGCTATCTTATGTGCTGCAAGAACTTTTAAACATCGCACACAAGATCCTATCCAACGTACTGTGTGAGCGTCTTTAGCCGTTCTGCAACACTATAATCGGCAAGTACCGGTGTGGCTTCCGGCTAGGCAGAACGACCATAGCCCAAATATTCAATATCAGGCAAATCCTGGCCAAAGACCAACGAATTTCAAGTCAAGACACACCATCTATCCATCGCCTTCAAACTCGGATATGATAACATTAATCGCCAGGAGTCAAAAGCTTTATATGGCGGTGGTTGAACTTTGGATCCCGGGAAAGCTGATTCAGGAATGTCGCGTGATATGGAGAAATACACATAATGCAATATGGAACTAGGCAAAAGCTCTTCTGAACTATTCCAAACATGCATAGGGTTTCGGCAAGGAGATTCACCGTCATGTGATTGCTGCAATCTCATTCTGGAGCATATAGTGTGCAGGGAAGACATGGCACTATTTTCAACAGATCTTTCCAACTTCTAGGGTATGCCGACGATATCGACATCATCTATTCTCCTAACAGGCTTTTATAGAAGCTTTCACGGAACAGGCGGAACCTGTTGGTCTTCAAGTTAACAAAGACAAGACCAAACACATGCTATCAACAAACAAACAAAGATCTGTCAAGTGGCTTCGGCAAGACTTCACTGTTGATAGCAACACCTTTGAAGTTGTTAAGGAGTTCATCTAAGAAGAATTACTCTAGCAAACCAGTGCTACTTTGGTTTGGCGCAATAGATGGGTTAAAAACATTCAAAACACTATAGACGAAGTGCACACTCAATAAAAGCCTAATGCTGCCAGTCTGCTTTACAGCGCCGAGTGTTGGGCGATGAAAGGAGGGCTGCTCAGAAAAGACGAAATATAGGCTATCATGGAGAAATGAATCTCAACATCGTCGAATCGGGCAAAACGTCTCGATGGAAAGGGCCAACTTCGAAATCGTCAAGGACTTTGTCTACCTGGACAGCACTTTAATAATAATATGAGTAGTAAGGCTCTCTCTTAAAGAACCAAGGACACCTTATATAAGACCCTAATCATTTCGGTCCTGATGTATGGGGCAGAAGCATGGACCATGTCAAAAAAGGACTAGAATCTGCTTGGGTGCTTTGAAAGGAAAATTCTTCGGGTGATCTTCGGTCCAGTCTGCAATCGATGGAATTTGGAGGAGAAAATTTAACAACGAGCTTTACGGGCTTAACAGCGACGTGAACTTAGTCAAGAAGCTGAAAATACAGCGGCTGAGATGGGTAGAACACGTGGAGCGTTTGAATACTGACGCATCAGCCCGACGAGTCTTCGATGGTCAGCGCAGCAGAAGAAGGCCCCACCTCAGGTGGCTCACAAAAGTGGAAAACGACCTCAACCAACTTGGAGTTCGTAACTGAAGGCAGCTAGCAAAGGACCAAGATGGCTGGAGGGGCTTGTTGGTTGAGGCCGTAGTCCACCCTGCGGACTGTGAGCGCCATCTTAAGTAAGTAAGACTCTGCAGGGCTCTTTGGGAAGAAAAATTCTTCGACGGATATTTGGTCCCGTGTGCGAGGAGGGCAAATGGAGGAGAAGATACAACCACGAACTCTATGAGCAGTATCAAGATGTGGATGTTTTCTAGAAAATCAAAACACGTTGACTACATTGGCTCAGCCACATCGAGCTAATAAACAATAATGCTCTAGCTAAGAGTCTTTGAATCCCAGCTCCCAGGCTCGAGAGAAGAAGAACCTCCGGTTTAAAGACTTAGCCATCGCGGATGCCAGAAAGCTTGGTCAAGATGACTGGAAGCGGCGGGCGTAAAATTAGTTAAATGAAGGTTTATCTAAAAAGAAGTTCTATGTCTTTATTTAATTTTCATCACTTGAGAACAGGGACGTGTCCACCAGTTGTTAATATTTTATCAAATCCGGGTATGTTTTTCAAACTTTTCTTTAAAGGGCAAACGGAGCCTCTCTTACTTGTTTAAACAAAATTATTTCAGGAGAAACAAAAAATTCGCACAAATTATTTTGAAGAAAACACTTAATTTTCATGCAGGGTATGGCGAGTTATTATATGTTTTCCAAGATCTGACGCTAGGATCTGATCACAAATATTTTAATATTTACAAGAATCACAAAATTTATTTATCAACTGTCAAGTTTTTTTATCAATAAATTCTTCAAAATGCACTCAAGAATTTCTGATATTCCTCAAAGCTATCGCGTCGGTAGATTGTAAAAAAAAAATTAAATGATCCAATAAAGACTTCAGAAAATAAAACGCATATTTGCATAGTTATCTTATTACTGCTGTCAATCAATAAGAAACTGTAAGAAATTCTTTCTTCTGAAAACTTTGACGAATGACGCGATATGAGAAGGCAACAATGTGAACAAGAGTTATTTTCAATAAAACACACAACATTTCATTTTGTCACTCATAAGATAAGTCTTTCATTATAAATCAGAAAAATCCACCTATAAAGCTACTTAAAAGTTCTTTAAGCAAATGAATAATGCTCTTTACCTCAAAACCATAACCACTCCCTCGCATTTTTTTGTCATAAGCAAATAAACATATTTCTCTTTACCGAAAAAAACATACAAATAACTCAAACAGCTGCTCATAAAAATGCAAAAATATAATAAAATATAAAACGCCTTTTAGCAAGAGATATCCCTGTTACCAACCATAGTGAAAAGGTTTTTTAACCATGCTTGCCACAGTGCATCAAAAATCTTAAAATTGAAAATTGTATGCCAGAATAACATTTAGCCGAAATATAATTTCGACATTGAAAATGGCAACTCAGAGAATCAAGAATGGGTGTTTTATTGTTTCTTTATTTTTAAAATTTGATATTTGAAGCCTCCTCATAATAACCATGCGTAGGTCAACAAATTCTACTTCAAGAGTTCGATAGAAGAAAACAAAATATTTTTTTTAATAAATTTTTGTAAAGTCACTGTTTCTTAAGTACTTCAAAAGTTTCAGAATGTTTTAGAAAAACTCAAACTCCAAAGAAAACCAGACAATGAACCAATTTCTAAAAAAATACAAAATTCTTTTATTAATTTACCAAATAGTGGCAACCATACTTATAACGACCACGCATTGGCAGTCCAATCTGCAAACAGTAGCCTAATTAAGCAAACAAAGCAGGTCCCACACGCGAACCTAATGGCACTCCATGTAAATGGCGCATTAACTGCTGCATTCAACAACCAAACTACCGAGCGATAACTACATAGTTTATTTGTTGTTGTTGCTGTTGGCAGAGTTTGAATATCCATTGTCACATAAATGCAACCTTAACTACATCAAACCATAAGAACACTCATGATAACGATCACCAACATCAAGAATAAAAATCGTGATGAAAATGTTCTCCATTTGCGCGCCGCGGTGCATATCATAAACGGTACACAGCAATCACGTTCCATTACACATAAAATACAAAAACCGTAAAAAATATAAGAGATACAATTTTTTGTTGTTGTTGTTGTTGTTTGCATTAAACTTATATTCATTTGACTCTGAGAGCTCTGTTTGATTTAATTTTATTTGAAAACATCGTGCGATAATTTAATTCACATCAGGTGAAGAAGAATGGAATTACTGGTGGGTATAGTGAGGTTGGAGAGTTGGAACACAATCACGTCGTGATTTTGAACCTATACATTGGAGCCCTGCTAGTTCGCCCCTGATTTTCAAGTACTCGGTGGGGGTATGTGCTGGCTGTGATAACCGGGAATGGTCTCTTTGAAAATAATTTGTCGATACTTGCATGTATGAATATTTTAAGGGTGGAGCGCATACCTATCAGGTGGGTAACCGCACTATAACCAGCGAGCAGGATTTTTTTGTTTAAGGAAATAAAATTACGTGAATGTATCACTTAATGGCCATTAAATTGTCCCGATTCGATCTCTGTGTTCTTATTATTTCGATTTCGTTTAAGAAGCATAGCAAGCAGCCAGAAAAGAAGTTGAAGTATAAAAATGCTCGCATTAGTAGCACCAATTGAGAGCCATTGCTCACATTATGTCCCGCATTGGGAAGAAGAAGGTGCATTCGAGAAATAAATTCCAAAACCATCGCTTATTCTAATTTAAATTCACATCACGTAAGTGATATGAACTGAAATCCTAACCATACGTAGATATAGTGGGGTGTATAGTGGTTGGTGTGGACCCTTGTGGCATGCCACACGAAAACGTATAAGAGCATCGCGCACTTTAAAAGAATGGTTGGTATGGTCTTTTTTTTTAATATATATATTTCAATCGTCCTCAGACGGTAGGTAAGTTGGCTATAAATTTAGTGCTTGCCCAGCTGAACAAGTTGGAAGAACTGAACATAACTATATATGCAACGGGAGGAGTGTTACACTATACCAAAAGCTTTTGAAGGGCCAGATACCATAAAATACCTCTTTTATATTGCAAAGGGATTTAATTATTTAAGAGACCTGTACAACACTGTACCAGGTAGACCAGGCATCAGGATAGGAATACAAATCTATACATACATACATATACATCAAGGCGTAGAGAAGAAGAGATGGGTCCAATTTTAAAGTTAAAAAGGGTAACGTGTAATCTGACTCGACTTTGTTGGCAGGGTGTTAGAATTAAATATTATTCCATACCCCAAAAATTCACTTAATTTTGTGGTAATAACTATAAATTCAAAAACCAAGAAAAAAGGGAATTTGAGTTTTGTTTTTTTTTATTTTCTTTGAAAATTAAAGGAGTTGGAGATTAAATTTTAGAGGATAAAAAGCCAGGAATTAATAATTTAGGAAGAGAAATTATGGGAATCTGTGGAGGATTTTTAAACTTATTCAATTAAGTTAACCATCATAGGAATTTAAGGAAGGCAGGTTTTGAAAAGAAAGATACAACTTAAATGTTCACTGCAAATCAGAAGTCTGGAGTTATTGTAAGAGGAAAGGCGGAAAGGTTGGCGCTGCTAATCAGCTCAAACAAAATATGGATCAGAAATTTTTTCTCTTTTTAATCTACAAAATTAAATGAAAGAAGATTTTTAAAAGGAATCACTAAAAGACGTCAATCCGCAAGTTGATTTTGACATTTTTAGCACCGTCGTAGTCCTTAAATCTTTCAATCTAACTCTAGCCACATACGAGAACATTGCACTGTATGTAGGTATATCTCACCGAACAGTGTTACAAATCTTTACATCGTTTTGGAGGAAGTAAGATAATGGCATTTGATATTTCAAAAGCATTTGATAGATTTTGATACCAAGCTCTCTTGTCGAAAATGCATGCATTTGGTATCGATGAATCTCTCCTTCTTTGGATTAGAAATTTCCTTTCGGACCGATCAATACAAACCACGTTGGACGGTTTCAAAGTTTGAAACCTATAAAATAAATGCTGGTGTGCCCCAGGGCTCTGTTTTGTTTCCGACTCTCTTCCTTATAGCCATAAATAACCTTTTGTCTGAAATTTCGAATCCATTAAAATGTTTCGCTGATGACAGTACCCTCAGCTTTTCATATTCGTTTCTAGATTCACATCCTTGTGCTTCGGATGTGGAACTTCAACGGCAGAATGGGGAATTAAAAACCGTGTAGAGTTTTATGCTTCAAAAAATCAATGCTGCCTTCTGTCATTAAAGTTTAGTTTATAGTTGAGGTGAAATGCAAAATTAATTGTTTGCATGACTGGTTTACAGTTTCATGCAAAAAAAAATCTATTGCTGTCATACAATGTCATGCAACACAATGAACCAGCAATTGTTTTGCATGCGAAAAAAAGTGTGGTAAATAAAATATTTTTTTTTAAGGTCGGTTTACACTTCTAAAAAAAAATATATTCACTTCAAGGCATTGTTTGCATGTAAATTGTTTTTGCATCCAAATATAATTACTGTCCATTTTTAAGCCCATAGTTTATTAATTAAGTGTAAATTAATTACTCAATGGGTGGCTTAGACCAAGACAAACGTTTTTCACCTTGAATATCAATAAATTTGGTGGGCAGAATAGGTGGAAAATCGTTTTGAATTTTTTTTCGCATGGGAACTGTAAACTATGCTTAAAGCAGAACTCATATATTTGACATCATCAAAAACGCTGCAAAGTGTTTAGGTTTCCTCAAGAAAGAATGAAAGAAATTCTTCTCTCCTACTGATGTGGTTGTAACCTTTAAAGCGTTTATCTGTCCAAAATTCTTGTACAATCTCATATTCGGGCCTCTATTGGATAGGATTCAAAAGAGAGCTTTGAAATTGATAGGCGATATAACTAAATTAAATTCAATTTGGTGGCGCAACACCTCGTGGAGAGCCAGAGCCTAGTGTTAACAACTCTCAACCATTCCTGTGTGCGTGTTATTGACAGGAATATAGGGACCTGCAATTTTTTGTAGAGTCCGAAGCCGAACGGCTAGATGAGATGCACTTATTCATGACAAGTTTACTCTTGGAAGATTTGTCAGTTCCTCGCAAGAGGCAGTACCTCGGGAAAAATATTTTTATTTTTTTGGTGGCAGCAGCTGGGAATCGAACCCAGACCTTCAGCATGACAGTCCAACGCACTAACCATTATGCCACGAGGGACTATAACTACAACGGATGCACCTGCATCTCTCGAACAACGCTGCAAAGTTTCATGTCTTACATTTACTTACCGCTATTTTTATAAACAGTGTTCTTGTGAAATAGCCAGTTGCATTCCTCCTCTTAAACAGTTCAACCGTAATACTTGTACTTCTTACTCGTGAGCCCAACTTCGAACGTACTGTAAAGTACCAGAGATTCTTTCTTCAGCCGCATTACACAGACGAATGTATGGAATGCTTTACCCGATTCAATTTTGCCCTCCCATTGTCATATTCAAACATTCAAAACCAATGTGGATCGGTATATCCTCTTAAATTCTATCTAAATTTCTTAATGCTCGCACAGTGTCTAACATTTAAAGGGCAGTCATAACCTATAAAAAATATTGCTTCCGAGAAATGAAGTGTCGATTTTTGAGACTTGCAAGAATGAGGTTCACGAATGCTAATAGCATAAGGCATCAGAAATGCTCTAGGACATCTTGTTTTGAGCTATTCAAATCTAAAATAAAAAAAAAATGCATTTTGTATGCAAATTTCGGGTTTGTTTTTGAGCCATAGTTGAAAAACTCCCAAAAAATCCAATTTGTCACGGTATTTTGGATTTTTTTTTTTTTACTCCTTAGAATATAAGTGTTGAGTAGCTTCGAGTAAATGTCAGTGTTGCCACTTTTCAGAACAACCTTTTTTTGTATGCCAAATGGACGTTTAGTATTTTGAACATAAAACAAAATATGCGGAAACGCTTTAAAATACCAAACGGGTGTTGGGTAAATAACGGTTGATGATTTAAAAAAAAGTTGTGGAAACGCTTCCAGATGCTAAATACGTATTAGGAAAATAACGGTCGCTATGTATTGAAAGATAGATGTTGAACGGACGCACCTTCATGCAGAATCTCAGTGTTGCCACTTTTCGGGGACATTTTTTTTTTGATGTTTTTTAAAAATTTTAACATGAAAAATGTTGCAGAAACACCACCTGATGCCAAACGTATTTTGAACGTGAAACTGTTGTGGAAACGCTTCCAGATGCCAAACATGAGTTGGGAAAATAACGGTTGATGTCTTAAGAGATATGTGTTGAGTAAAAGCACCAACGGATACAATTTCAGTGCTGCCACTTTTCGGGAACATACTTTTTTATGTCAAAATGATATGACCTTGACGTTTTTGGAAGTTTTTATTATTTTGAGCATGAAAATAGTTGCAGACACATCTCCAGATGCCAATTGGGTATTTGGAATACAAGTGTTTCCACTTTTCTGAAAAAAATTAATTTTTAAAAAAGATTTAATATTTTGAAAATGAAAACAATTGCGGAAACGCCTCAAAAAGCCAAAAGCGTGTTGGGAAAATTATATTCTATTTTAATGTCTGTCTTCAATATTGAAATAACTGCATTTTTTAACTCATATGGTTATTTTCTTATTAAGAAATTTAAGTTATAATGAGCATACATACAGTGGTGTGCACGTAATTAGAAACGATTTCAAAGTCATATTTCTTCTTTTCGTATCTGATGTGTTTTTACCCTCTCCATTTTTTTTGCCTTGACTAATTTGTGAGCTAATTAAGCCATGAAACAAATTTATTTCAAGTGGAAGTTCCGTCATTTTTCATAAAACCCATAAATTCTTCAAATTGGCCAATATCAATCGTGCACATAATTAGAAACGGGTCATAAATGATGCTTGTTTTCAAAATTCAAGCAGCTTTAAAGGTTGTATGTAGGAGATTTTAGATCTACTCATTCAAAATATTGAAAATGAGTTGGTTCAGCAGTGTTACCGTTGTTTTTAAATAATTTTGTTTCTGTTTAAAGTCAACTTCTTAGAAAATTGATCCTCCTGGCCATACGGGGGTGAATAGAACCCCCCTCCTATACGATTTCTTTCTTTTCTCAACACACCCTATACGCTCTATCTTTTTGTCACATTTTATATGAATCACCCTGTATAAACGAAATACCATGTTCCGTGACATTCGACCCCGTAGTGGAGCCCGAATCCATGGGGAACTTTCCCAAAAACTTTAAATAAATACATGTATATAAAAAAAAGGTGTTTAACATTTTTTGTAGACAGTAGCATAGAAACTACAACCTTGTGTTTGGCATTTTTTGTGTGAGAGTTACCGTTCGGGAGATATTCATTAAAAACCATTTGGGGGGCCTTTGACCCCCCGTGAAATTGTAAGCGGCACTCATATCGATGGGGACTTCTTACAATTTATAAGTCATTTCAATCTCAAGGTGCATACCATCAGCCTGTTACTAAATTTTGTTCCTTGAAAGTCTATTCTTACTGGGCATTAGGCATGGCACTGAGCTGTCAAAAACCTTTGTGTTTCTTTTTTGCACAGAGCGCTCAACTTGTGTTCATTTTTTAATCAGAGCTAGCTCGAAGCAGGCGAATGGAGCAAATAGCTGAGCGCTACCAACTTTATTGTTTTGTTTCCAGTCAGATTTTAGAATTCATCGATTTTCTGATTGGGCAGCTGTCAGATGAAAATTAAAAGTCAGTATAATAAATTTTGGTGCGTTTGCGCACCGAATTGAATCGAATCGTAGATAAGACTTTTTCAATAATTACATAACTTAGAAAACTCTACTCATAATCTCTGCTCAGAGGTAACTATCCAATCGCTCGAGCTCTACTCCATACTCTGCTCAGAGCTAAAAAAGAAAAACTCTGGAGAACTCGGTTAGCGAAATGCCTCACCTGAGAAAATCGGCTTGTATTAATTAAAACACAAATTGAAATACTCAATTTACTATAAGTTTATTGTATTTCTTCGGTTCGTTTTCCACAACATTAAAATCATAATTTAAGTATTTCAAGTTTATTACTTGTTTTCTTCTATGCCTATACACTACTATACTCCAGAACATTTCCGCACAAATGACCTTACCATTGGATTAGTAAGATCGGTATAAATTCCTAGAAACCCTGGTTGTTCACATCTAGATCCCCAAGATTTAACTCCCACCTGTATATTCGTACCAAGTATATTAAGAGGGCCACCGGAATCTGCATGGCATGAATCCTTTGCCAATGCAGTAGCACAAATCATTGTATCCATACAAGATCTTCCATCAGGGAACTTGGGATAAGCACAGACGTTAATCGGAACTAAATTAACCTTAACCGCTTGCAGTAGTTCACATAGAATTTTAGGATTATTTTTGCTCAATTTTTCCCATCCCGAAATTACTAAAGATGCACCCAGAGTAGGAAGATATTCAGGTATTTCGACAGGTTTAATTGCGTTGCAATAATCAAATTGTCCCTCTATTTTGATCAAGCCAACATCGAATTTCATTGCCACAGGATCATAATTTGGATGATTTATCGCCAATATAGCCTTTTTAACTACACCACCAGAGACCGACGATGAACTACCAGCACGAACCCTCAGGTCAGTAGTATTGGCAAGATGGCCAGTCAAACAATGAGCAGCAGTTAAGACCCATCTTTTACTTAAAACACTGCCTCCACAGAAATGATTATAATTATTATTATAACTGCATCTCTGAAGAGAGACTTGGTATGGAAACTCGTTAACGTTAGTAGTTCGACCACCGACAATTCCGTTTGTTTCTTTAAGGAAAAAAACACTCAAGACTACAATAATTAAACGAAACATTTTGGCAACTTATGATTTTCAAATGCTAAGCCTGGGTCTTTTATAGTCAAAAAGTAAATTGTGGTTTATGTATTTGCTTTGCAAACACCTGTGTGTTAAATCAAAATCTTTGTATATAAATGGGCACGTGCCGATTTTTATTCTCAGCTAACCGGATAGATTTGTGTTGTTGTAATACCTTGTTACAAAACAAAGCTGATAACAGCGGATACAAAAATAACTTAATTATTTTGGAAATTTTTGGAATAACTTGAAAACATATGTAAATATATCTAATAAATATTGGAACGTGAGAAATAAGTATGATAGATATCGTCACTATATGGAAACTTCACTCTGTCATCTCAACACAATGTTGTTGTGTTGTGTTTTTGTCATTTTCTTGTCATTTCAGTCTTAGAAATGCAATGCTGAAGTGAGTCTCACCGCTCCGTAATGAAAAGTGGCTGGGTGCAACCCACACTGGTAACTTCTCATTTGGTCCTATCTAAAGCTAGAGATTCAATGTTTTTTTTTGTTATTAAAAAATCGTCAATTGAAGATATTCGATTGCACTGCAAAAAAAATAATTTCTTTATTTGAATTTGCGTGATTTTAATTACAAAAATTATTTGTGCAATGTGATAAAAGTTTTGCGAGATTTCCTAACTTCTGAAAAACAAATCGTGTGCCTTCCTTCTTTTAGACTAATTGTTTTATAATTATTATTATTGTTTATATTGATATCTCAATTGTTGTTAAGAGCACGAAGATCGTCTCGAAATGGACATACCTGATGAGTTTTCAGCATTTACTTTCAGCTAAAGCGGCTATATTTGTATTTAATCTTCCCGGAAGAAAACGAACTCGATTCTCCACATTACTAACCTCCCAGAAACGTTCAAATTTATCAATAAAATTCAATATAAAGAACTAACTTTGCGAGCTTTCAGCGATATTTCCACCATTTTTTAATAGTGAAAACTAATGACCCTGAACTTTGCAGAGGATTTTAGTATCATATTTTGGACTGTCACCAGTGGAGTGGCGTGAAAAAGGTTGGATTTCAAAAATTGAAAGGCAATCACTTTGTTACGACAAAACCTCAATACACCATTTATTATTTTTTTACCGAATAATTAAAAAGTTATGATGAAAAAAAAAAAAATAAAAGTGGCGTATCGAGTGATTGCCGTTACAATTTTTGAAATCACTGCATTTTTATGGCGCTGCAGGGTCACCAGCGCACTGGTCCAAAAATTTTAAAGTTTTTTTTTCTCGGCACTTCTTACTTTTTATTTTACGGTAAAGAAAAAAACGAGAAAAATGGCTCATCGAGATTTTGTCGTGACAAAGTAATTGCTGTCTCAATTTTTGAAATCGATGCATTTTTAATGCGCTGGTGACAGTCAAAAAATTTTAAAGTTTTTTTTCTCGGCACTTCTTACTTTTGTCATCATTACTTTTTTATTGCGGTAAATAAAAAATGTTAAATCGAGATTTTGTCGTGACAAAGTGACTGCCGTCTCAATTTTTGAAATCGATGCATTTTTACGGCGCTGGTGACAGTCTAAAACTTTTCAAAGTTTTTTTCGGCTCTTTTTTCCTTTTTCGTCATAACTTTTTTATTACAGTAAAAAAAAAAAAAAAATAAAAAATGGCATATCGAGATTTTGTCGTGAAAAAGTAATTGCCGTTTCAGTTTTTGAAATCGAACCATTTCTACGCCACTGGTATGATACTCAAACTGTCTGCAAAGTTCGGGGGTGGTAGTAGTTCAAAATATTTCCCTTTCAATGAAAAAAACACCCTTAAAAATATTTTTGTGAGCTCTTTTGATTCTCGTTACTCATGATATGAAAAATAAAATACATATGTGGACCAAGTTTCATGTAAATGTTGTTGGAATTTGGTAATATTTTACTTGTTTCACAAAAAATTCAGTCATCAATTATGAAAAAGACTATAACTTTTTTTAAGGTGGTTGTATAGGGATCATTTTGAATTAATAAGATTGGACATTAAAAAATACCCTTAAATCATGTGTCATATGGTTATATAATACCAAGACAAATTTTGCTAATCTTTCATATCCCCCTCCCCAGCACTTTGAAAGTGACTCTTTAAATAACCAAAGTAGGTTTTTAAATCAACTTTGGATGTAATGTAGTAGATTGTGAAATTGTGCGTCGACGCCAATCTTTAAATTTTATTAATACTCGTATTAATATTTTCTAATTTCCCCTTCGTGTAAGGGGAGGGGTGGGGAAAATCAATAATGTGGTAATAATCCAACGGCAGTTCTCGGGTCATCGTCCGATCCTTGGTTTTCGATATATAAGCAACACTTCGGGATTTAAACTGGTAAGTGGCAACCCTTCTCTGGTCCTTCTGACAGTGATGCCATCTTGCCATCTTGGATCTTGGCAACACTTCTTAAAAGTTAAGTTAGGACATGAACTATTTGTATACTAAAGCTCAAACCGTCAGGTCAAAATGAAAGGCTGGTCTCACTAACAGCCCGACTATAAAGGTCTTTGTGATAATGGTAACCGTTTAAGGGTTGTTATTGAAAATTCTATATTTTCGATATTCGGCCATTTAGAAATCGCAATTTCTTGAATCCGACCAATCGTACGGAAAAAACGGTTAGACTTTTAATGTAGACCATTTTGACGTCTACAAACTAAACATGAATTTATTTTGAACAACTTTGTCATTTATGAGTAAAATTCAGAAAACCGCTATTTTTGGCTTTTGATTAAAATTTTTTAAATACACTCGACTTCCTCGAAGTCAAATTTTCACGGGATATCAAAATCAGTTCGAGTTAGAGAGAGTTTTGTAAAAAATCGACTTAAGGAGAAATTATTACCTATAGTATGGACATTTTAGGGGAATACAAAATATGGTTAGAGGGAAATTCGACTTAGAGGGTGGGGGGGGGGGGGGGGGGTGTTGACTTAGAGGGAGTCGACCGTATTTAGGAGATTTTTTTTAATTTTCTTATAAAAGGTCAAATGGTCTACAAACATGCTGGAAACACTTTTCGATAAGATTAACCGTTAAAAAGTTATACCCTAAAAACCGATATTTTTGTCAATTTAGTTTTTTTAGAAAAGAGCTATATTTCCGAAACCATATCGGTTTTACGAAAAAAAGTTACTCAATTCTATTTTGATGAAAATTTTATGCTCGGGTGGGATTGACGAGGACTTTTCGCAGTTAATTTGTTATCCCGAAAGGAAGGTCTATACCATTTTCAGCCTTATCCTAATTTTGGCTAAGTTTATACATTTCTATGCCTATTTTGACTAAACTATAAGCTTAACAGCTGAATCGAATTGTTAGTTTTTGAATTATAAAATGTTGTTTTTCACTTTAAAAGCAGCTTGCAAATCAAGTCATACATGTACCTTAGGATTTTTTTTAGTTTTTTTATATTTGGATGGGCCTAAATCGGCTCTAAATGAAGAACAACAAATTTGCCGAAAAGTTCAGAGCATCTCCCCCCGCTTGGTTTATAAATAAATAAACAAAAATAAGGTGAATATCACAAAATTAAATAAATTTAGATTAAATAAATTAATAACAAATAAATGAACAAACAAACTAGTAAATAAATAAACATTCAAATAAATAATTATATAAATAAGCAAATTAATAAATAAACAAACAAGTAAATAAATAAGTAAATACAAAAAAAAAATAAGTTAATACATAAATAAATATTTAAATTTAAATATAAAATAAATAATGAAAAAATAAATAGTTAAATAACTTAATTGAATAAAAAATATCACAGAAAAAATTAAAATCAATAAATAAATCGATTTTCATAAATTAATCTTACTAATATTATAAATGTGAAAGTTTGTTTGTTTGGATGTTTGCTCGTCAATCACGCTCAAATGGCTGAACAGATTTGATTCAAATTTTGAGGGGATGGCTATTGTTTATTGGAATAAGCTATAGGATGCTATTTTTAAGAATATGTAACAAAAAAAGAAATCAATATTTGGTACCAAAACAACTTCATTTTACACAAGAAAGAAAAAATATATCAAATAATTTTTAAAACAAATCAATCAATACTCTTTCAAAAATAAAATTAAAAAATTATATTCCAGTCGACTTTCGATTATACGGAATTTAACCGGTGGCCCGACCGGCGTAGCGAGCGAGTGACTGCTAGTAAATAAATATATCACAGAAAAATAAATAAAATATATAAATAAATCTATTTAAATAAATTAATAAATACATGTTTCACAAAAAAAAAATAATAAATCTCTATAATTAAGTAAAAAATAAATAAACAAACAATGTTCATAAAGTCAGATTTGAAATGAGCTAGTATTTTTTCCGCAGTAAAATTACATTTAGCTTGCACCTTATCAAAAGTCTTTTGTTAATTTTGAATCAAAACTGGTCTTCGAATAAATAAAATAACTTACATTTTCATATCAATCGTTATTTCTCACTCACCTGCAAATAGAAAAAGATAAATAGCATTAATTAATTAAGTTGTTTTAAATTCAGAATTAAATACTTTTTTTTGAAGATTTTCAACAAGCTTTTTGTTATTAAATTCATAAAAGAGTCTTTTTTTTAATAATTAATCACACACTTATAGCTCAAGTTTAACCCTAATTCCAATTAATATTTTTGTTTTGAGCATTTTTGACTTGACCTAATTGTCGTTGATGATGTAAAAAGTAGTATGTCACTTTTCTAAGAATTTCTTGGAGAAACAAAAAGCTTAATTTTCAGCTTGAATTTAATTTTTTGTTTTAAGATTGTAAAAACAATGTATAAAATACACTAGTCAACAATATTAAAGGAACAATTTTTTTTTCAATTTTTGTTAGCGTTTTTTGAAGAGCTGTATCTTTTTGACGAGTGGTCGTATTGAGTTGAAATAAAAAGCATTTTACAGCTTTATGTTTTTTGTTTCGAGATTTGTTTGCAAACAAATTTTTTTGAAGTACCGTTATTGCGTTATTGCAAAAAAGAAGACGAGACAACAAAATTATTTTGTTTTTATTTTTTTGAAGGTCCTCATTTCTATGGATAAATTTTTTTGAGTCAATTAAATGTCATGATCAGATACCTTGTTTATTCAGCTACAATTCAGTTTTAACATTGAAAATGTTTATAGGGTCGTTTTGAGTAAATTATGGTGTTACTAAAATGAATAAAGTGAACAAGTGTGTATATGAGATGAACGATGGCGTATAAGGGGGATAAGATCGAATTTTTGGTGGTGTTACTAAAATGAATAAATTGAACAATGGTAATATGAGATGAACGCTGGCGTATATGGGGGATAAGATCGAATTTTTGGTGGTGTTACCATTCATTTTGGAATGAACAAATATGTATAGAAGATGATTGCAGGCGGATAGGGAGGGTACGGTTGAATTTTTGGTTGGTGTTTCTAAAATGAACAATATAAGTTTTAACTATACATATTACTATAATTATAAAATGCAAGAGCTAGTGCAGTCAGCACTCAGCAGTGCATTGTGCTTCTTAAACTAAATCTAAGCGTTGGAAATTTTTTGATAATGTTTATGATAGGAAAATAATGTAGAGGTGCAATATGACGTTTTTTAAAATATGGTTTTATGTGAAATGGTCGAACAAAAAAAGAAAACAAATGAGAAGTGCCAGAGTAATATTTTTTTTTGTTTATCGATGGTTAAGTTTAATATAACAATTTTGTACATATATTTTGCAATTCCAAAAAATCTACAAAGTGAGATATTATTGGTTGTAAGTTCAAAGTTCTAAAAAAGATGGCTCACAAATGCTACACATCAGAGTTAAGGCTGATTGTACTAAATTGTATAGTTTAAGAAAGATAATAAATAACAAATTGTTTCGTTTCAGGAAATTTTGATACCTAGTATTTTTTTATATTTTATATATTTTATATAATTTTTGTTGATCGATTTTTCGCAGTTATTATTTTTTATCTTTTAAATGGTTGCATTTAAAAATCTCAAATTCATACCGGAGATAGATTATATAGATTCACATATAACATGTAAAATTTGATTTTTTTAATCGTACCTAAGCCGAGATAATAACATATTTCTGTTCATTTACATATCACCTACTAACTCTTTAATCTGTGCACCTAGACAATTAGTTTTTGTTTTATTAGCAGCTTGAATACTTGACAATTATTTTGATATATCATACGTTGCTGTACGTTCTATATAAGCTTCACAAATCGAAAGTACAATTAATTAAAAAGTGGTACTAAATCTTTAATCAATATTCCTAAAATTCATCGTCGTCGATTTGCAAGTTTTTGTGCGGACAAACAGCCCAAATAAACAGAGCACAAAAATATAGTCCCATAGTTCATTGAAGATTTCTTTCTATCTCTGCCAGGGTTGCAAAAGTCGATAAGATTGTACTTTTTTCGATACACTCCACTTTGCTAAAGTACTCCACTTTTGCATTCAACGAAAAAGATAAAGTAAATTAAAAAGAAAATCATCTGACCTCACAAAATGTATACTGTGAACCGAGGCTGACATCGATATAACAGAAGAAATAAAAATGATTAATACAGTTTGTTCGAGAAAATGGCATCTACAAAATACCGGTTTCAACAATCTCGCAGTTAAAAATCGAAAACATTAAATTTATAAAATTTAAATCTCGCAAAATCGAAGGGTATTGCAACAAATTCCTACAGTTTTGTTATAAAAGTTTCGCATATGTAAGTATGTATGTACCTTATATCGATACCTTCCCGTAAGAATGTATTAAGCGACATTTCAAAATTTTTAAAGGCATCGATAAAAACCTCTGGTCCAGTTATTTATTTATGTATTTAAGAAAATAAAAAGATTTGGAACGGGATTTTCAACTCAAAATGCCTCTAAAAATCTGTTTATTACAACAAAAACCCCAAATAAATAACTGAATAAGAGGTGTTTTAAAAATTTAATTTAAAATTTTGAAAATGTCGCTTAGTACATTCTTACGGGAAGGTATCGATATGTTAATTAACATAAACAGCTAAGTTGTTTTTTAATTATTTGGATATAGAAATATTACATACCTTCATACAACAGCAAATGTGGACAAAATATTATCAAATCTAACCAAAAAGTACAATTCTATACACTTTTCTTTTATATTTTGATACATTGCTGAAACACGATTTCATCCCTGATATCTGTCTAGTAGTTTATTATAAGAGACTGTTCATTTCAGTGTTCAGTGTTCAGTCTGTCTTCAGTTGCAAAGATGCCTTGGAGTTGGGAGGTTTGTTTGCGCTGCTTGTCGGTAAATATTTTTTTTATTAATAGTATAGAATGCGATGTGCGTGAAAGGTAAGTAGGATAGAATGCATGTGGGATGTTTAGTTTTCAGGTAGGTTCGTTAGGATATTTGTTGGGGGTTTTTTGTTTGTTTATTATTTTACTGTTGTGTTTTGTTTAGCTATGATTAGATGGATTAACGAAGAAAATGAAAAATATGAAATAAGAATACCTACAAGTGGGAATACAAATATAGGTCAATAAAATCACAAAACTAAAACATAAAAAAGTTATAATTTTTTAACTTCCCATTGGAAGTTATTGTAAATGGTCCGATTTGTCAAAATAAAAATTTTAACATATCTTCACGTTTCGCTCCCTAGAATCGGATTCCATTTTTGTAGAGAGATGTCTGTGTGTGTTCGTACGTTCCTTCGCTTTTTTTGTTCACCGTATCTCAAGGACGAATTAAGATATCGACTTCGGATGGATTTTATTGTATACACAGTAGTTTCATTACAAGCAGAAAGGACCTTTCAATAAATTCAAGAAGCAGTTCAAATTTCCTTAGTCTCAGATATCTCGAGAACAAATCGACTTCAGGTTAATTTTATTCTACGCAAATTGACGTAATAAGGAATTGATTAAAATATAGAAGTATATCAACTTATAGTTTTTTTTTTTAATAAAAAAATGTAGATGAAAATTGTTGAAAAAAGTTGTTTGGCTCGAATATCTTGACAACAAACAATGATATTGGCTTCGAGGTTATTTTATTTTATACGCTAGTTTATAGATACAAATTGATAAAATTTTAAAAAATATTGAATTAATAGTTTTTTTTAAGCGAAAAACTGCAAGCAATTCTACACACTAATTATTAAAAAATTGGTTTTTGCCTCAAAAATCTTGAGAACAGATAATGACATGACATCGGGTTAATTTAAGTCCACACACTAGCTTAGAATTGATAATTGATAGGATTTATAAAAAAATTCAACAAAAAGTTTTTTTTTAAGTGAAAAAGAACTACAAGATAGGTACTTCACCAAAAATTGTGGAAAATATTTTTTCATCTCAAATATTTTGAGAACAAACAATGATATTGACTTCAGGCTAATTTTATTCTTTAAATGAGTTTATAATAAATGATTGATAAAATTTGTAAAAATATTCAACAAATAATTATTTTTATCGAAAAAACTACAAGAAACTTAACAAAATTGTAGAAAATTTTTGTTCGTCCCAAATATCTTGAGAACAAACAATGATATTAGCTTTTGGGTATTTTTTTCTATAAATAAGGATTTGTAAAAATATCCCATAACCAGTTTTTTAAGCAAAAAAACTACGAAAAACCTTACCAAAAAATGTTGAATTGTTTTTAGTCTCGAATATGTTAGGAACAAATAATCATATTGGTTTCGGGCTTCTATATATGTATGTACTAGATTATAATTGACAATCGGTAGGTTTTGTATAATAATTCAACAAACTGTTTTTTTTTTTTAATGCAAAAAAAAAAATACAAAAACTATACCAAAAATTGTTGAATACAAAAAAATAACATTGGACCTCTAGCTTCCGGGGCACCACAAATTGGAAGTTACTAGTGTGGGTCACAACCAGCCTCTTTTTGAAAATGCAATAAAGGACCGTATTGCAAGAGTCTCTTCAAAACAGACTGGTTGATTAGACTAAAAGTCGATTTATCGTTATTGCTAATTTGTATTAGTAAATATTTTCCTATTTGATAGAAATTTTAAGTCCATCAAGAATTTTTGGTTGACTTTTGTCTTGCCGAATTTTTTCGAAAAGACTCGTAATAAACCCCAAAATTAAAAAAAAAAAACTACAAAGGGCATAAGAAAAATAGAATTTTTCTGACACGTACCAAACAGCAGCGTTGAAAATTCGTTTGTAGGCATATATTTGAGGGAAAATCAAATATAAGTTAGCGTTGCCTACCACAATTAAACAGTTACACGAGTTAGGAAAAATCTATTCAAATACAGACCGAAATAAACAAGCAATAGGTGTAGAAATTTTTAATTTTTGTTTGGTGCTACCACAAAGCTAAATCAAAAAGAAAAAAGTAAGGTACCGCACGAAGTAAATGAAAAATATAAGATTAGAAGACAAGCGGGAAAATAATTTATGTGGGTCAATAAAATAACAAAAAGAAAACACCTCTTTTGTATATTTGAAAATGAAACAAAATAAAAAAAAACTACAGTGGGAATAAGGGAAGACAAATTTTGGGGAGAGGTAACAACTACCAACATTAAATATTTGTTTTTTGGAAAATATAATTTTATTTAGTGTTACAAAAAACGTGATTTTGGAAAACGAAAAACGAATACAGGACGAAATAGGAAAAAAAAGTAGTTATACATATGCTAACATCATTTTGCGCTTAGGGAAGAATCAAAATTTGGTTGAAGATAAAACGGAGGGAAAATTAAATGTATGTATTAAGCAATTAAGAGCTCCGATTTTTGTTGGATTAACGGCTTAAAAATTATCCTTCCTTAATTATTTTTAAAGCTGAAGAAAAAAAAACAATTTGGTGTAACTAAGCGCAAGTAAAGATGGAAGTGCGAATAAAGTTTGTTTAACAAGTTTTTAGTTTTCTTAGTTCAATATAATGTTTGGATTGGTCTTCATAAAAAAGATGAACTAAATTGATATGTATGTATAAATTGGTAAAGATAAAATTTAAAAGAGAAAAAAGATTGTATAAATTATAAAGATTAAGGATTTATCTAGCATTAGCAAGTCATTTTCAATGTCCCCATCGTTACTCAAGGAGTGAAATCTGTAAATTTTTTTGTTGTTTTCGTACGATTTTTTTTGACATGGTTGATCTGACTTTGAATGAAAAAAGATACTTTTAGCCTTGATTACCAATATCTCAGCAAATAATGATGTTATAAAAAATTCAAAGACAGTTTTGGAAATTTGAAAAAGCGTTTTACAAGATTTTTTATGATTTTGTAGAAATTATTTTTTTTTACCGTTCACTGTTAGTTTAAAAAAAGTACTAAAAACCTACGTTTTGTGGTCTTTTCGTAAATCTTTTTTTTTCGTTGCAAATATTGATTGCATGGCTTGCGTTGGTGTGCAAATTTATAGACTTTTAAATCATCAATATTCTTGTAAATTTTCAAATTGATTCATCGAACCGTTTTTCCTCACCAAAACTTCAAAGTCTTACAAACCAGGTAAAGGAACAAATTGTGGTGTTCCTAAACAATGCGAAGTTGTTATCAAAATGACAAGAAAACCGCAATTCCAGTGGATTTTTTTCACAGTTTTGCATTAGTTAGATACTTTTTTGAATGGAAATGAAAAAAAAATTACATTTTTCAAAAAAAAAATTAAAAAAATCAAGTTTTTTTGTTTGAAATTTTTTTTAAATTAATTTTTTTTATTTTTTTGTTTAATGTACTTTTTATTTCATTTCAATTCAAAAAAGTATCTAACTAATGCAAAACTGTGAAAAAATCCACTGGAATTGCGGTTTTCTTATTATTTTGATGACAACTTCGCATTGTTTAGGAACACCACAATTTGTTCCTTTACCTGGTTTGTAAGACTTTGAAGTTTTGGTGAGGAAAAACGGTTCGATGAATCAATTTGAAAATTTACAAGAATATTAATGATTTAAAAGTCTACAAATTTACATACCAACGCAAGCCATGCAATCAATATTTGCAACGAAAAAAGAAGATTTACGAAAAGACCACAAAACGTAGGTTTTTAGTACTTTTTTTAAACTAACAGTGAACGGTAAAAAAAAATAATTTCTACAAAATCATAAAAAAATCTTGTAAAACGCTTTTTCAAATTTCCAAAACCGTCTTTGAATTTTTCTTAACGTCATTATTTGCTGAGATATTGGTAATCAAGGCTAAAAGTATCTTTTTTCATTCAAAGTCAGATAAACCATGTCAAAAAAATCGTACGAAAACAACAAAAAAACTGAATTGAAGCTGAATAAACAAGGTATCTGATCATGACATTTAATTGACTCAAAAAAATTTATCCATAGAAATGAGGACCTTAAAAAAAAATAAAAACAAAATAATTTTGTTGTCTCGTCTCCTTTTTTGCAATAACGCAATAACGGTACTTCAAAAAAATTTGTTTGCAAACAAATCTCGAAACAAAAAACATAAAGCTGTACAATGCTTTTTATTTCAACTCAATACGACCACTCGTCACAAAGATACAGCTCTTCAAAAAACGCTAACAAAAATTGAAAAAAAAATTTGTTCCTTTAATATTATTGACTAGTGTAATATAATTTTTTTACAATAATAAAACGAAAATAAAACTTTTCTTTAGTTCTACTGAAAAAACTCAGAAGAGTGACACACAAATTTAAGCTCATTCGGAACAAACAGAATTTGTATATAGTTCTGCTGAATTGGATTTCAATATTACTATTAATTTCTAATCGAACTTTTAAAATCAAATGTTTGCTAGAAAAGTTCATTTATGGTTTTTGTAATATATGTTGGGATTCCAAAATAAAATTTTACTCAAACACATTTATGATTGTTTGACAAGATGACACTACGAATGGAATATAACATCGTTCAAATATCCCTCCCAGTAGCGTAGCTAATGCGGTATCAGCCGTATCAATGATACGGGGCCTCCGAGATAAAGGGGCCCCCACAATACAGAGGACTCGATGTGTGTAAGGAATTTTTCATTGAGATGAATACGACATATACAATGTCGATTACTGTTTAAAATGTACTTAATTTTTTGCATGTGTCTTTTTTTAATAGTTTTCCTACGTGTCCTATAAATCTCCATCTACATTCTACCAACTAAAGCAGTCGTAACTGTAACGTGCAACCACTTTGTGTTTTACCGTCTTTTTCTCAAAATCTGTTTCGGGTACAACTTTATGCGCTGAAATTTAAATCTTTTGAAAAAAAACGTTTTTTTTTGCATAACAGCAGTTAAGATAATTATAAAAACTGTATTTTGTCCCTTTTACCGTACAAATAAGAGGCAATCATTGAACCGCCATATCTTTAAGACTAGATTAGACGGTCAATGTCAATGTTAATGGTCAAAGCATTGACTTCTTAACGTCACTAGAAACATCGTCAATTTACTGTCAACATAGACCACGTCAACACATGCAACAATGATTATCACACGAATGACGCAAATCGGTCAATGTTTTCCCAAAAAGCGTTGACGTGCTACCGAAAATTTGTAAGTTCCTTTACTGCGACGGAAAAAAGTAATTCCAGGGCAATTGCGTGATACTTGGATCAAAATATACCTTTTCCGTCAAAAAATAGTTCGTCTTGCATCCGTTAAGCCATCAGCTGTCAAACTCAACCGAAGGATGACTACGATGTCTATGTATTAAAAATCCCTTAAAATCAGAAATTTTTGTAGTTTCTTTACTGCTTCGGAAAAAAGTGATTTAAGGGCAATCGGATGACATTTGGATCGAAATATACTTTTGATATCAAAATATAGTTTGTCCCCCATCTGTCAAACTATCAAAATATAGTTTGCCTCCCCATCTGTCAAACTATTTTAACTGTCGATGTATTAAAATTCCTCAAAAACATGCTAAATTTTCTATTTTGATATGAAGGTCAACGCAAGCTACGTTGTTATGACAGAAAATTCTGCTGTGTCAACTTTAGAAAACAATCAACGCGTTGTTGAACGTGTCCTTACTTTGTTGACAGAGTGATTACACGGCTAACGAAAATAATCATCGCCTTGACCAGAGAATATGAAATAAAGAAGTCAATCCTCAGCTGTCAATTTGATTTGCCTACAAGCTGAAGCGAACAGCTGATGTATTAGATTTGCAAAGTATTAGTGAAAAGCAGTGCAAAACGCACACATAGAATCAACTAGTCATTCAGCACATCATTCAGCACAGGTCTTGTTGTTGTTGCAATTCACATCTATTTCTTCGACACGAAATGAAATTACAAATACAACAATGTAAACAAATGGGTTTTGGGGGGTGAAACGTACGAAGGATTGGCTTCTTTATTTGATATTCTCTGGCCTTGACCCTTAAATTTGTGTCAACGAGAGTGTAAACGCAGCCTTCAACGCTTCGAATAATTCTGCGTTGTCGATCACATGACAAGACAACTTTGGGATAGAATTTGACGTCAATTTGAAGTCAGAGAGTCAACGCGTTGACTATTTGCGTTGACCGTCTAATCGAAGCTTAACTTATAAAAATTCTTTGATTGCTATACTTTTCAAATAAGTTGATGTAAGTTTATTTTGCAGGAAGTAAAAAAGGTAGTGCCATTTGCCATTAAAAAGGGGACCCCTAAAATTATTTGATACGGGGCCCCTGAAGTACTCGCTACGCCACTGATCCCTCTACCGGTGTTTTTGAAGGACTCTATTCCGACAAGTTGATTCCCTACTTAAATGAATGACACAAATATTCGATTTAATAACATTTTTAAGATATTTCAATATTATATTTCTAAATCCTGCAGCTTGTTTTAATTATTCAGACACATGAATAATTTTCAAAATTTGTAGATTGTAGAAGAACTTAAAGTAGGTAGGTATGTAGGTATACTAAGCGTTTCTTGGTATACCTACTTAGGTACACAGAAAAGATCTCTTAAGACGATGACTAACGAGAATTTCCTGTGACTGAATCATACCTTAATCAATCTTAATATTTTCTGCACACTTGCAATTATTATTTATTTTGATTTATTTTTCAGTTGCATACAATTTCTGAATCAACAAAAAAAAAAAAAATACTAAATTGACCACGAGAACCTTTTAACATCATTCTCCATTAATTGAATCTTCCATCACAACCACCACCGGACGAGCGTGGGTATCCGCACCTGCGATCTGCAATACCACGAAATGGCCTTCCACTCTATAGCTGCACGCTGCTGTACATTTAACCCATAACAAACTTTGCCATCAGCTACTGTGCATCCTCAAGACCACAAAAAAATAAAATTGAACAAAAAATTTAAAAAAATAAACGAAAAGGAAAGCTTTATTTATTTATTATATTCGCCTCCAACATGCACTTACTGCACGAAACCACCAATAAACACCTTCTTCAACGATCTTTGGAGTCCAACACGCCGATGATGATGATGACCACAAGCTTGCTTGCTTGCTGGCAAAAATTCCTTTGCAGGCCTAAAAATAACCCTTTAACGTTTTAGCTATGAGTGCTTAGCTATACATCTACCAACAACAACAACAACAGAACAGACTCATCCTTGTCTGTCTCCAGACAAAATAAACATTGCACCACGTTCAGGCTGTGCTGGTTCATAGGCCGGCCGACCGATCGGCCAGCCCGGAGACTTTAAGAAGAAGAATTACCTTCGTCGTCGTCCTTCAACACGCGAACATTGTCGATTAATTTAAAGACAGACCCTCAAACTCATGCCACAAGGAAAGATTGGGAATAGCATGGGGACAGGGCACAAAAAAAGACCCTCAAGCTTCATAAAAGCCAAAGCAAACAAATACAACAAAAAAAAACGTGCGCGATTGCGCACAGAGAATATTTTATCACCTCTGAGGTCTGAATGAGTCTTGTGTGAAAAGTCTCCCGGATGAGGGAAACAGAATTATAAATGCGTCCAGCTAACGATCGACGACGCGACGACGAAGACGATCGATGACGGGAGACGGGACCGCGATGGAAGATCGTTTTTCTAGGGAAGAATATGTGCCAATAAATTAACAGACAGTCATCCGCATACAGCAACACGCACAAACACACACACACGCCAATGTATAACCTTCGAACCTTTATGTCGATCATCAGTCTGTTTCCCGATGGATAGATGGGATCGGTGATCAGTCGCTTTAGGATCTATTCATCTTAAAAAGCAAACGTCGTCGCGTCACCATCGTTTTAAGCCTTTCTCAACTTCAGCTACAAACGCGAAACTGCTAAACTGAAGCCATCTTCTTCTCTGTCATCTCTTGTTTGCTTAACTAACAATGTTGCACAAACGAGCAGAATGTGCGAATTCTTTATGTAACAAAAAATGAGTCTTCTCTTTAAGTGAAGGTTTTTATGACCAATTTGAAGAAAATTGTTGTCTCGTTTTGTGTAAATATAGACTGCAGGCAGATGAACTCTGCGCAACTTGAAATAAAGAGTTAAAACAGTCTTTTTTTTTAGATATTCATCAAGACAGAATTTAACTTATGGCCAGGATGGTAAGCAACATAATACGATTAAAGAAGAACAGCTTTAAACTTTTTTACATTTAGCATTTAGCAAACATTCTTGGCCTACATAGAAATATTTTGGTAGAAAATTTTACTAATCAAAATATACGTAAGTAATCTAGCTGACAAAATACAACACAGCAAAAATGATACGATCATAAGGCCCATGATATTTTCCAGATATGATATGTTTCTCGAATGATAATTATTTTTATCTAATTTTTTGTATGATATTTTTTTCGCTGGGTGATATTCTTCTTTGAAAATATTCTCGTGTGATATCTTTTTCGCGTGATTTCTTGCTTGCATGATATTTTTCTCGCATGAAATACATATTTTTCGCTTGATATTTTCCTCGCATTATCATTTTCTTGCATGATATTTGTCTGGCATATTTTTTGTACATGAAAGACATCTGGCATGATAATTAATGTATTTTCTTCAAATGATATTTTTCTTGTTTGGTATTTTTCTGGCGACCATGATATTTTTTCCAATAATATTTTCCCACATGATCATTTTCTAGCTGATGCTGAATTTATGTGTGGTATTTCCCCCACATGATATTTTTTGCCACTGATATTATTTTCTCGTATGATACTTTTCTCTCATGATATTTTCACACAAATTTTTTCGCGTGACATTCCTTCGTTTGGTATTTTGCATTCAAGATATTTTCTCGTGTGATATCTTTCAAGCATGATATTTTGCTTCAATGCTATTATTGGTCAATGATTATTTTTCTCGCATGGCAAACATATTTTTTGCATGATATTTTCCTGGCATGATAAATTACTGGCATTTTATTTTCCTTGCTTTTTTTGTACATGATAGATTTCTCGCATGATTATTTCTTCTTATAATAATTTTATTTACATATTTTGTTCGTGTGATATTTTTCATGTTTGGTATTTTAGTCCCATGAATTTTTTTCGTTTGATATTTTGCTTTCATGATATTTTTCTCGCATGATATTTTCACCGCATGATCATTTTTTCGCGTGATATTTTTCTGACATATTTTTTGTACCTGAAAGACTTCTCGCATTATAATTTTCTTTACATATGTTCTTCGCATGGCATTTTCTTGTTTGGTATTTCTCTCCATGATATCTCTTCTCATGATATTTTTCCCGCGTGATCATTTTCCAGCTGATAGTGTATTTTTGGCTGGCATTCTTCCCGCATGATATTTTTCGCTACTGATATTTTTTTCCTCGCATGATACTTTTCTTCCATGATAGATTTCTTCCATGATATTTTCAACCTAATTTTTTCGCATGACATTTTTCTCGTTTGGTATTTTCATTGATGAAATTTTCTCATGTGATATCTTTCAAGTATGATGTTTTGCTTACATGCTATTATTGCTCAATGATTATTTTTCTCGCATGATAAGCATATTTTTCACATGATATTTCCATGGCATGATCATTTTCTGGCATGATATTTTCCTCGCATATTTTTTGTACATGATAGATTTCTCGCATGATTATTTATTCTTATTATAATTATCTTTACAAATTTTTTTCGTGTGATATTTTTCATGTTTGGTACCTTTGTCCCATGAAATTTTTTCGTTTGATATTTTTCTCGCATGATATTTTGTTTCCATGATATTTTGTCTCCAAGGTATTTTTCTCGCGTGATATACGTATCTACATATTTTTCTCATGATATTTTTCTCGCATGATATTTTTCTTACACGATAGATTTCTCGCATGACAATCAACTTTGACAATTTCCCCACATGATATTTTTTACTAGTGATATTTTTCTCGCATGGTTCTTTTTCTGCATAATATATTTCTCCCGTGATATTTTTTGCATAATATATCCTTCGCATGACAGTTTTCTCCCATGATAACTTTCTAGCACTTTTTTCTCACATGATATGTTTCTCGCACGATATTTTTCTCAGAAGATATATTTAGAGCATGATATTTTTCTCGCATGATATTTCTTGTATACTGATATAGCTATCACAAAGGTTGAGAAAACATTAGGAACTTTTTTACTTTTTTTTTCGTTGAAGGTGGATATTTACTTCAAGTTGCAGTGGGAATAAATAAAACTTACAGCAGCAGTGAAAAATTTAAATAATTTAATTTGACTTTTCTTCCTATATTTTTACTTCCACTACTTTGATGCTATTTCTGCATAGTATTTGCATATAAAATTGGCAGATGAAAAAAATAACAAGTTTGCCAATAAGTCGAACCTTTAGCAGAATGCAACTGCACCGTTAATATGTTCTTAGCAATAAAAATTCATTTAAATGTACAAATTGACCTTTCATTTCCTTTAAACGGAGTCCAAGGTTTTTTTTTGTTCCACTTCAAAAAATGCAGCATACTAAACGAATGGAAATTATTACCAATGCAGAATATTCCTTTAATCCAGAAGTAATATCACAGTGGCTACAGCCAGTAGTGTTGTGATATTCACATATGTACCTGTATCTATACATATGGCTGTAAGCGAAAAATATGCAATTCTCACATCCGGTGAACATATGAGAGTTCAAGATTGTGGTATGAATGTTTTTCCCACCTTTAAAGCCCTACCTGATGTTCCCTTTAATCCCATCGAATATACCGATTATCATTGATTGCTAACTTATTCTCACCCAAGAGAAGGGATAAGACAGAAATAAATAAAAAAAATAATAAAATTTTTTTTTCCAGAAATGAGTCCACAAACTGCGATTGGAAGGAAACAATATTGCTTGTTTCTTTTTATTGTCTTCTTGTGTTCTGCTGCTGCTTTTCAAATATTGTCATGTTGTGCAGACATGTTGACATTTCAAAAGATCTGGATCTTTCACTCACTGGTTGAGTTGTGACATTTGACAAGTTGGCGGCGATTTGGTTTAATAACCTAAGGGCCATCGCACCGAAAAGATATAAATATATATTCATCTCGTATACAGAAGGCAATTTATTGTTAAAGGCGGCAAGCCTTTGGTTAATGGTGTGGTCGTCTGTCCTAGCACCCTGACTTGGGATGGCTTATTATGGATAGCAGCAGTGATCCACATATATAGCTCCTGGCGCAGCAGTAGCACGGAATGTGTGTGCCGTGTTCAGTGATTTTTTTTTGTTATTTAACTCGTGTGACGATATATTTTTGCTGTCGGAAAGTAGAATACGTGTGTTAGGTCCCTCGACCCAAATATGGCAATTTCGATCGTATAACGACCAATGTCAATACGATCTTGTGAGCAAGTTAGAGATATGCGGCGCTGTGATACCAAGTTATGGATTTTTTTTTAAATAGTTTCCTCGAACGATTTAATGCAAAAAAGGCATTAAATGCAAAAATATAAACAGGGCGTTAAATTCTTGACATCGTAATTTAGAAAAGGTTAAAGTTGAAGATCAAAGTAAATCTTTCATCAAACTTTGTATGTTTGTAAAAAAAAACAAAGCAACTGGTGAAAGGAACTGTTTTATCCACTAAGTCTTGTTAGTAGTTTTTAGTCGAATAGAACACGGAAATGCATTTTTTTGTTTGCCAAAATCTTAAAAAAACATTACAAAATTCCTTTGTTTAAACTCTCGACCACTAACTGCTATTGAAAACGATGTTGATGACACCACGATTCTTACCCCTGGGCACTTTTTGATAGGAAGTTCTCTCAATTGAATACCCGAGCCAACTATGGAAGAGAGAAAAACATTCCGATCTCGATGGCAGTTAATCCAAAAAATTACTCAAGATTTTTGGAAGGTATGGTCATGGTCATCTGAGTAATTATCTCAACTCCAGCAACTTTCCAAATGGAAATAAAAAGATGACAATACAAAAGTTGGTGACATTGTTCTTGTCATAGAAGACTGGCTACCACCAACAACCTGGAGGATGGGACAAATATCAGAAGTTTATCCGGCTCGAGGGACCAATGTTGAGCCTAGTTTTTATTTGACCAAAAAGATCGGCTCTATTAAGCCAAACCATTTCGGCTTGGGGAAGCCTACAGTATCCCATATAAATTAGTAGGTGAGGTAGGCTAAACAAAATTTAATAAATAAAAGCATGGCTCAACAGTACAATACTTCATTTCGCATGTTTCACGTACTATTTTTACTATATCGCAAAAGAAAAATAATAAACACATCTTGTGTTTCACGATACTTAAAAAGAAATCTGGTTCGATAACATTTGAAAGCTATGCATAGCTTACATATGGAATCCTTTCTTGCGCAAATTTCGCGTTTAAGCAGTTATTGCACTTTATGACACCTTAAAGCTGGGTAAATAAAATTCGGAAAAGTATACTTAATGTACATAAATAGCCCTCCGTTTAGCACGTTTCACGTACTTTTTGTACTAATTTGGAAGATACAAAATAATAACACATCGTGAAATTCTTAAGACTGTAGAACGCATGGATGCATGAAAAGCGAAAAAAATGTAAACACAATGCTAATAAGTTCCGATGGTTGATTAAAACATCGTGATGATAAATGCGAATTAAAATTTTGCGAAATGCTTAGTGTAATATGTTTTTCGAAATAAAAGAAAGACTTGTGTATTGTCGGAGAGCTGATTTAATAATGATGAATTTTATTTGTTATAATGTGTTCATACTTAAAACTATGCTGACTCCATATTCACACATTTGTGGAGTCAGCAAAAAGAATAATATAAAATGCGAAAAAAGAATAATATAAACACGATATGCAATGCACGTTGTTCATTGCATATCGTGGGAAGATTATGGTGTGCTGATGTGCACAATGTCGCTTCGCGACGTATCAAGTGACGAGTGGTATTCGTCACCTGACACGTGCATACACTATGTGCACATAAACACACTACACCTCCCTTCTTTTAGGAAATAACGTAATTACATGGAGTTATTTAATTGTACATAAATTTTAATGATTAACAAATTAAAAATTAATATATTTTTATTTCATATATTTTAATTATTACATCATTTTTTTTGTCAGTAATATTTGATTTATTATTTATTTATTTTATTTTTCTTATTATTTTTTTTTTGCTTACAGAAATTATTCTTTGTACATATATTAATAAAAAATGTAATATATTTTTATTTCATATATTTTAATTAATACATAATTTTTTTTGTCAGTAATATTTGATTTACTATTTATTTATTTTATTTTTCTTCTTTTTTTTTTTTTTTACTTACAGAAATTATTCTTTGTACATATATTGATAAAAAAAAACTCGAAAAATGTATGTTTAATAAAAATTTGAGTGAAGGAGAACAAATATTAAATATTATTAAAAAAAACAAATTTGTTGTTTCTATTTCATTAAAACTCTTAAGTATTATATATTTTTAATCTATTCTTATGTACTTTCTGCTTTTTGTTTTTATTTGTTTTTATAATTATATTATTATTGTTTTCAATTTCTACGACCTCGAAGGGGCCTAAATAAACGGGATCCAACTTATGACCTGATTCGTTTCTTAGCATAACTTTATCTCCTAACTTTAAATCGAGACTAACTATTTTTTTATCGTAATAATCTTTATTTTTAGCTTTATTTACTTCTAATAGTATTTTAGCTCTCTTATATGCCGTTTCTAATCTAAATTTTACTTCCTTAGCATAGTCATCTATATTATATATAGGATCTATCCTATCTATTGAATTAAATTCTATTGGTAAGTTACTTTGCTTACCATAAACAAGTTCGTATGGACAATAATTATGTGCCATAGATGGTGTCGTGTTGAAACAGTAAACGAAGAATGGAAGCCAAACATCCCAATCTGTTTTGTCAACGGATATATAGGAACGAATATATTCGTTAAAAGTTCTATGGCTCCTTTCTACTGTTCCAACGGTTTGGTGGTGATGTGCTGTAGACGTTATATTGTCTACTTTTAAATATTTGCACAAGTCGTTTATAATAGAATTTTTGTATTCTGTTCCCATGTCCGTAATGAACGTCTTCATTGGACCGTACTTCAGAATAAAAGATTCAAATATTGCTTTTGCAATCGTTTTTGCGTTTTTATTTGCAACTGGAATGGCTACTAAATATTTTGTAAGGTCACAAATTAAAGTGACTGCATACTCGTTTCCATTCTCTGATCGAGGTAAAGGACCAATTGTATCAACTATTACCTTGTCAAAAGCATATGTGGGTGTATCTGTTTTTATCAGTGGTGTTTTCGTATGTTTAGTTATTTTCGACGTCAGGCATTTGTGGCATCTTTTTATGTGTTCTTTAATATGACGTGTCATATTTTTCCAATAAAAGTGTCTTTTTGTTTTTGCTAGCGTTTTAGTTATGCCTGTATGACCTCCTGTAATTGGATCGTCATGGTACGTAAACAGTATTGCTTCTTGATCTTTTTCATTTTTTATTTGGGTCACCGGCTTGAGTAGCGCTACTCGTAATGATTTTAATATTTTGTTGCCCATATTTTTGAAAGATTCAATTGAAATTAATTCAAATATCTTTTCGCACGGTGCCACTTTTAGTTTTTTGATTTTTAATATACCGGCTTCTTTTTCGAGCCTTTGGAAGAACTGACCTAAATCGAGAGTTCCATTGGTATATAAATCTCTAACTACAATTCTTGCTATAATTTTGTTCCCACGTTTAAATAAACATAAGGAATCCGTTATTCGCAAGGTCACTACTTTTCGTACTTCGTCATTAAAAATGACTTCAAATACTTTGGGCTTAGAAGCAATGTCAAGAGATTGCTTATGCAGATCTACTTGTTTTTCTCCTGCGCAGGATTTTTTCTGTTTACTTTGGTGCCTGGTAGTGACTTTCAGGACTTTAGCTTGTAAGTCTTTGAGCTCGGATATTGTTATCCTAGACAGGGTATCTGCCACGAAATTGTCTTTTCCCTTTAGGTATTCAACCGTGAAGTCATACTCTTCTAATTCTAGCCTCATGCGTGTTAACTTTGAGCTGGGGTTTGTCATGGAGAATAAATACGTGAGTGGTCTGTGATCTGTTTTAACTATGAAGTGTTTGCCATATATATATGGTCGAAAATGTGTTATTGCCCAGTGAATGGCTGTGAGCTCTTGTTCTGTTGTGCTTTTATTGCTTTCACCTTTTGTGAATGAACGTGATGCATAAGCTATTGGGAGTTGAATTCCGTTATGGTTTTGGGTTAGAACCGCTCCACATGCTTGTTTACTTGCATCAGTTATTATGCAAAATTCTTTTTTAAAATCTGGGTATTGTAATAGGGTTGGTTCAACTAATTTATTTTTCAAATATTGAAATGCTTTTTGGCAATCATCTGTCCACACAAAAGGAATATTCTTTTTACATAACCTCGTTATGTGCCTTGAATAGTCGGCGAAGTTTTTAATAAATCGTCTGTAATAGTTGCAGAATGCAACGAATCGTCTAGCGCTATCCACGTCGTGTGGGACTGGATAATTTTTGATGACGTCATATTTTTTGTCATCTGGCAATACTCCTTTATCTGTGCATTTATGACCCAGAAAAGTCACTTCATGCATAAAAAATGAACATTTTTGTGGATGCAATTTTAAATTGTATTTTCTACATATGTTAAAAACATTTGTTAGATTTTTAAGCATATGTTTTTCGGAACAGCCTATAACCATAAGGTCGTCCATGTAGAGAAATGCTTGTGAAGGTTCAAGTCCAGAGAATGCTATGGTCATCATTCTCTGGAATGAATTTGGCGCTATTTTTAAACCAAAAGGCAGTCGCGTAAAACGATATGAGCCATTGCTCGTTGAAAAAGACGTTAAATTTCTGGAACTTTCTTCTAGTTCGATTTGATGAAAACCTGACATTAGATCGAGGCATGAAAAATATTTTGCTCGACCCAATTGATCAAGGATGTCATCAATTCTTGGGAGTGGAAATTTATCAGATAAAAGTTTTTTATTCAATTGACGATAGTCGATTACTAATCGCCATTTTTTTTCTTCGGAACCCGGTAGGGCTTTCTTGGGAACTAGTAAAAGCGGGCTATTATATTCAGATACAGACGGTTCGATTATTTTGTCGTGTATCAATTTTTTAACTTGTTTTTGAATTTCTTCAACATGACTGTGAGGACTTCGGTAGTTCTTTATATAGGTTACATATCCAACACATTCCACACAATCCCGTCCATCCATATTTTCCCAGTAATCAAATTTCTTTTGATTTCCGTTCCCACAGAAATCAAAAGTGCATTACTCTTTTATTTTTTGCATATAATATTTCCAAAGCACATTCCTTTTATTGTAACCCGAACCTTTAAAGAAAAACTCTAAACGATTGAATAATAATTAAAATACTTTTTCAAGTTAGTTGTAAGTAACATCGCAACCAATAAAGTTTATGTCTCTATTAAAAGTCAAGTGTTTTCTTTTTTTTAAAAAGTCATTCCGCGTACACAAACATTTATCTGGCGCAGTCGGTAGGATTTCTATAAACGGTAGAAATCCATACGAGAACGAACGAAACAAATGCATATTGTTTAACGCTTTCGAGAATATATTTAAACAAACGAATATTGTTTAACGCGAACTAAAAAAAAAAAAATATCCGAAAAGTGAAGTTTTCGAGAATATATTTAAACAAACGAATATTGTTTAATGCGAACTCAAAAATATCCGAAAAGTGAAGTTTTCGAGAATATAATAAAAAAAAAAAAAAAGGAAATTTTTTTTATAATCGTCGATAAAGAGAAATCATATCGAGCATAACAAGTGAACATTAGGAAGTGAACTTTTAGTTAAAAGAAATCACAATTAAGAAAAGAGACAGAACTTTGAAATTTTGGCCAATTATACCAACAATGGACCAAGAAACCTTAAATAGTTTAGTGGAGGCTATCCAAGCCCTAGCAGTGCGTCCTCACGAACAGAGTCGTACCGTTATGATACTGAAAGAAATCGCATACATACCAGAATTTGGAGGTCAAAGTGAGAAGCTGACTCAATTCATTAACGTAGTCGAGAACCATATTAGTGCAACCAGAATAGAGGAAAGATCAGAAATATGGCAGGCAATATACAACACGAAAGTGACAGGAAGAGCAAAGGAACTATTAATCCACAATACATCAACAACATGGGAAGCAGCAAAAAATCTTCTAAAGCAGCATTTCCGTCCAACCATAAGCTACAAAGAGATTGCGAATAAAATAACATATCTTAAAGTAAGTTCGATATTAGATCTAAGTAACAAAATAGAATTTCTGATTCAAGATATAAACACATTTGCGACATACGAAAATAATCCAAGAGAGGTCAAATCTAACTTGTACGTATTGATAAGCAATAAAGTTAAACAATTAACAATAGGAAATTTGTCAAGGGATATTAGGGACATTTATGACATTCACAAAATTAAAGAAATACTTTACTCATATGTAGGATATGATGAAGGAAACATACAGACAGACTTCAAAACGAACAGACAATACAGACAACTCGAACAGATAAATAACTACCCCAGACCACAGAATAGATCGAATGATTTTAGAAATACGTCAAAACATAATCAAAACTTTAATCCTTTCAGACAAAATAATTATAACTCAAATCAAAATTATAATAGGCAGAATAATAATAACTTTAACAATAATTATCCCAGGCAAAATGGCAATAGTTTCTTTAATCCGAATGATACCAGACAATATAATAATAATTTTAGACAGAATAATGCTAATTGCAATCCTAATTATAACAGACAAAATCATAATAGTAGAAATTCAGATCAATATAGGCAGAATGTCCAACCCGTTTTTAACCCCTCTGGACAAATACGAAATTCAGTGCAAAACCCGGCGCCGATGTCGGTAAATCAAACTGAAAACCGAGAAGAAGAAATTCATAATCTAGAGTTTTTTCTAAACTAAGCCTTGGAAACAAAATATTTGTAGATTTAACAATAGATACAAATATATATAGAGCACTTATTGACACTGGGTCAACTATGAGTATAATTAATTCCAGTATAGTAGATTGTGGTAGGTTTCAAGTATACGACAAAATAAATATGCAACTGCAAACAATAAATAATATAACGAATGAAGTAGTGGAAAGAATTATTACTAATATTCCTAAAGAATTTAATTATGATTGTAAAACAGCAACTAGATGGTATAAGAGGAACTTAGGTCCAAAGCCTTACGATATATTAATAGGCATGGACTTACTAAGTAAAATTGTCAAAACTCTTGATTTCGACAATAAAACTCTCGTATTAAAAAATAACACAATAATCCCATTATACTCTGAAAAAGACATTGCAACTTTCGATTGTTTTGAACTCATCGGAGAAGGGAGAGAAATGGATCTTAATTATTTAAACGAAGAAGAAAGGAAAGAAATAGAAGTATTATTAAGTAAATTCAAAAACTTAGTTTATCGTGAAGGTGATCAACTGACGAATACAGATACGATCATGCACGAAATAAAAACTACCATAGATCAATCAATACATGCTAAACTCTATAGGCTTCCCCCACAACACGAAGAAGAAGTCAGACGACAAATTGAAGAAATGGAAAATCAGGGAATAATAAGAAAATCAAATAGCAGATACGCATCTCCTATTGTGGTGGTGGCAAAGAAAATAGATAACTCGGGACAACAAAAATTTCGCCTATGTGTCGATTATAGGAAGCTTAATGAAATAACTATCGATGATAAATATCCACTTCCAAACATCGATAGCATCCTTGATAAATTAGGTAGAGCACAATACTTTTCTTCAATTGACCTTGCAAAAGGTTACCATCAAATTAAAGTTCATCCCGCCGATATTCCAAAAACAGCATTTGTGACACCCAACGGCCTCTATGAATATCTTAGAATGCCATTTGGATTGAAAAATGCGCCGGCGACGTTCCAAAGACTCATGAACGAAATATTAAGAGACTATATTAACAAAATTTGTGTCGTCTACTTAGACGACATCCTAATTTTCTCAACGAGTCTTAAAGAACACATTCAGTCCTTGACCCTTATTTTCAAAAAACTCTCTGAACATAATTTAAAAATTCAATTTGATAAATGTTCATTCATGAAAAGGAACACAGAATTCTTAGGACACGTATTAACAGCGGAAGGAATGAAACCGAACCCAAATAAAATTAAATGCATTCAAGAATACCAATTACCCAAGACAGAGAAGCAGATCAAATCATTCCTAGGTACTACAGGGTACTATAGAAAATTTGTAAAGGATTATTCAAAGATTGCTTATCCCATGGTGAAATACTTGAAGAAGGGAACGAAAATAAACCTTAATGATCCTGAGTACATTCAAGCGTTTGAAACACTTAAATCAAATATTATCAAACACCCCATACTCAAATTTCCCAACTTTGAAAAACCCTTCACACTTTTCACTGACGCAAGCAATTATGCGATAGGAGCAGTACTTATGCAGGAAGGTCAACCTGTATGCTACGGATCAAGAACATTAAATGATCATGAAAAGAAGTACTCTGCAACTGATAAAGAGTTCCTAGCAATTGTTTGGGCAGTTACTTACTATAGACCTTATTTATGGGGCAAACGATTTAAAATCGTCACAGACCATTTACCAATAAAATATTTAAATAAAAAATATACGGGAAAAGAGTTTAGCCAGAGAACCCAAAGGTGGTTATTAAAATTACAGGAGTATCAATACGATATAGAATATTTAAAAGGTAAATTAAATAATATAGCAGATTTCCTAAGTAGGATGCCAGAAGAGAATAATAAAAAAGACGAGGTAGATATAGAACAATCAGTAAATAATGTATCAGATAGTGCTACAATACATTCGGTAGAAGAAGAACAACTTAATCATATTCCTATAAAAGAAACCATAGTAAATATATATAAAACTCAATTAATACTAGCAAACAATGCAGATAAAGAAATAGAAATTTTACATGGAAGAAGAATTATTTATATCGATATGACAAAAGGAGAAGACTATTGGATAGACGTGTTACGAAGATTTATTAAGTCAGGCATCACAGGAATATACACAGAATTAACATATCATGAATACAATAAAATACAACAATTGTTAATACAGTTGTTCGGTCATAATAATCAGATCAAATTTATTAAAGCAACCTTGAGAGCACAAGAAATAAGTAGTTTAGAAGAAGCACAGAAACAAATATCATTGTATCACACCCAAGAAAGTCTCCATAGTGGAATTATTGAAACATATCATAGTTTAAAAAATAAAATATACTACCCCAAATTAGTAAAAGAAATTACCAAAATCATTAATAATTGTAAAACATGTTTACAAACAAAATATGAAAGAAAACCAATTAAGAAGAAATTTGAACTGAGTGAAACCCCTAATAGGCCAAATGAGATTTTGCACATAGATATTTATTACTTTATGAAACATCCATTTCTGACCCTAGTAGATAAATTAACAAAGAAAGCATATGCATATTATTTGCCGAATCGAAATTGGGTAAAGAAGATAGAAACTCTTGAGGAACATTTTTCTAAATTCGGAAAACCTAATAAAATAATTGCTGACAACGAATTTAAGTCTGAAAATTTAAAAGAATTTTTTAACGCACAAGAAGTGAACCTTCACCTAACAAAACCTAACACGCATACAGGTAACAGTGATGTTGAAAGATTTCATTCAACACTGCAGGAAAAATTAGTAACAATGAGAAATTTAGACCTTACACTAATCCAAAAAGTCCATAGAGCCGTGAACAACTATAATAACAGGTACCATTCAACTATTAAAATGTCTCCAGAGGAAGCAATGTTCGCTGACATAGCTACTCTGAGAAATCAAATTAAAACTGAAAAAGAAAAGAGAATAGAAAAACTCAACAGAAATAGGGAAGATTACACTGAAAATAGGCAGGTATTACCCGTTAAAAATTACAAACGAAATTACTATAAAAACGAACCAAGATATAGGATTAAAAAATTAGAAAGAGAACATCCAATAAATTTAAAACGACCTCGTCTCTTTGCAGATGACATTCATAGCCTACATACTAACGACACAAGTAACACCAGTACTATCAACTCTGACAATTAACAAATTGACTACCGAAAATGGATACTCCATTATAAATATGGGACAAACTGAAATTATTCACGACACACAAACCATACTTCATATTATAAATATCCAAGACCTTAATCAAACTCTTGATTCAATAAAAGACGGTGTTAAAAATTTACAAATAGGAGATGACATGACAATTAGAAAAACAATAGAAAACATTCAAGCTAAAATTTCGGCAGTAGAACCAGAAAAGACTAGACAAAAACGAGGACTTATCAATATCGTAGGAACAGCACAAAAATGGCTATTTGGAACGATGGACGACAATGACAGACAAGAAATTATAAAACATTTGAATACTATAGAGGAAAATGATAGTAATGCAATTTTTAACTTAAACAAACAAATTAAAATAAATTCCCATTTTAACGATTCGATCTTTGATCTTAAGAACATTATAGAAAATAAAAAAAAAAAAAAAAAAAAAAAAAAAAAAAAAAAAAAAAAAAAAAGTTAACCAAATTATTGACACAATAGCACAGATAAAATTAGGAATGATTCACCCAAGCATATTAACAGCAATAGAAATAAAAGAAACAAGGTTAGATTTTTATAAATTAAAAAACGTGAGAGTAGGAGTTTTAAAATACGATAATAATAGACTCATAATAGCTATGAAAGTACCAAACACTTACAAGATAGTAAATTTTAAACTAATAACAGCCAGTCCTACAGAAGCTAAACTCGAAGTCATAATGGAAGATCAATATGTCATAGAAATTAACGAAACAATGTATGAATACGATACAAAAATCCTATATGAAAAAGAACTAATACCAATTAATAATTGTATTGTAAATCGTAATTGTAAACTTAAAGAAAATAACGCTATTGAAATAAAATCACTAGATGATTACACTATCCTTTGTAAAAATATGAACAATATAGAATTAATAAATAATTGCGATGATCGTAAAGTAAACCTAAACGGAAATTATCTGATTGTACTTAATAACTGTTCAATACAAATATTAAATCAAACTTTTAGTAATAAGAATTTTCAATTTGTTGATAGATTTTTGTATGAAGAAAATATGAAATACAATTTTACGAAAAGTTTAAATTTTGAAGAAATTATACTTAAAAACTTTGTAAATCTAGAAAACATACAAATACTCAAATTGCATAAAAATGTACACTATTCTGTAATTTCATTATTTTTTCTAATTGTTACATTTATTACCATTTATCTTATAAGAAAAAACAAAAATTTAAAAATTTCAATCAATAATATTAGTAAAGATGCCTCCAAAATTCAGGAGAATTTTAATGTAAAGGGGGGAGAGGTTACATATCCAACACATTCCACACAATCCCGTCCATCCATATTTTCCCAGTAATCAAATTTCTTTTGATTTCCGTTCCCACAGAAATCAAAAGTGCATTACTCTTTTATTTTTTGCATATAATATTTCCAAAGCACATTCCTTTTATTGTAACCCGAACCTTTAAAGAAAAACTCTAAACGATTGAATAATAATTAAAATACTTTTTCAAGTTAGTTGTAAGTAACATCGCAACCAATAAAGTTTATGTCTCTATTAAAAGTCAAGTGTTTTCTTTTTTTTAAAAAGTCATTCCGCGTACACAAACATTTATCTTATATACTGGTTCGCTATCTTTCAATCTCAAGTTTTGCTTATAAAAATTATTTGTGGTTATGGATTCGGTTTCCAATCCAAATACATCACTATATTCGGTGCATACTTCTGTTAATTGTTTTTTGAATTGGGGCGGAAAATTTTTCTTTAGTTGATTTAGGACTGATTCTGTTCTACTATTTCGATTAGTGTGGACCACATCATAGTTTGAGAGTGGTTCATATTTTAAGTTATTTAAACTGGCCAGTTGGTTAGTATCGGTTGTATTTAATAGACGAACTAATGCAAATTGTGATGTTGCTATTGCATTTGCAACATAAATGCCATGTTTTATTTCTTGGTTGGGAATAAAAATGAGGTCTTCTGTTGTTTTTATTTCAATTTTTCTTATTACTTGTGATCTTGCTGGTAGAAGTAGTGAATTATTACCACAACTATATGTTATTGGAACATAAATCGGAAAATTTAAATTATTGGGTCTGATTATAAACCAATCTTCAGTTGGTTTGAAGTCTAATTTGCAGTTAAATTGTTTTATAAAATCCATACCTATGATTCCATCACATGGTATTGTAAAATTTGAATTTACTATATGGAAATTGTGTGGGATGATGTATTTATCTGTTTGAAGCTCTATTGGGGCTAGACCTTGGGATTTTACTATTCCCTGGCCTATTCCTTGGATACTTATAATCTTGTCATTTTGGATGTCTTGGTAAAAATCAGAATCTTCTTTTAGAAGTGAAATATCTGCACCTGTGTCTATAAGGAATGTGAGTTTATGTTTAGTAAATACATTTATAAATGACACGAAAATATTGAGATTAAAATTGATAGCATGGACCTTTGTATTTATAAATTGTTTCCTAAAGGGTCTTGGCAGTTTTCCGAGTTACTTTGAGTAATTCGAACATTATTGTGGTTGTTATTATTATTATGGCCACGGTACGAGTTACCACGGCCTCTAAAGTTGCCTCTAGATCGGCCATTTCCCCTGTAATTGTTTTGGTTATTGCGGTAGCGATTATTGTGATGATTACCTCTTCCGTGGTAATTTCCACGATAGCCTCTATTATTGGTTTGCTTGTAAAACAAAACAGTATTAGAATGTCCGGTTGCATCTGTGCAACTATTTACGAATTTGGACATGGCCTCATTCATATCGCTGAATGTGCCAGCCTGCATTATAAGTTTTACCTTATCAATAGAACAATTTTGTGTCATAGCCTTGACAGCGAGCGTTGTGCTGTATTTAGCAGCTAAATCAGAAGCTAAACCATCGTTGATATAGGCTCCTTCTAAACACTTCGTCAATTTTTCTATTTCTTGGACATATTGATTTGCTGTCTTATTTTTTTGTTGTAGATTTAGTAATTTCGCAGAAATTACATCTACTGAATCTCCTTTTACTTTTGCATTTAGTTTTTCAACTATCTCAACTATCGTTTGTTCATTACTTATTAGATTTCTAGCATGTCCCTTTAGTTTGGTCTTTATGAGACTAATTGCTGATACTTCGTGTGCTCCTTTTAAGGAATCAATAAGGAGAAGGGCATCTTTGAAGCTTTGTAAATTTTCTGCCTTTCCATCAAACTCAGGTAAGAGTGATGAGGCCAGTTTAAGAAATTCTACTAAAGTTTGGGCCATGTTTTCCTTGATTTTTATAATTGGTTGTGGGGATTCATCCAGTGTTTCAATTTCACTGTCAGATTCTGTATTTACTACTGGTTTTGATTCGTCTAAACTTTCTATTTGATTTTCATTAAACTCAGCGTGAAGCTCTAATTCATCTGGGACATGTATTTCAATTTCCCATTTAATGCTAATATTTTTTAACTTAGTGTTAAGTGTTTTTAAAAGCTTCCTACAATCTTTTTCATGATCAGCTGTCAATTCATTTTTGTATGCGTTGAAAACATTGACAATACTATTGTAATGGGATATTAGTGTTTTAATATGGTTTTTTAATGTATCTACTCTTATTGTTGTATTTTTGTTAATACATTTGTAAGATTTTTGGAAATTGTCTTTAAAACCGTTTATTTTTATTGCTAATATTTTCCATTCCATTTTAAATTTTATCTAAGTCGTTTGCTCGGCTTATGTAGCGTTTTTTAAGTGTACGCTTATACAACAGATAAAATTTAAGATTTAAGTTTACTGCCGTGAGGACAACCAATAAAGAAATGAGCATAGTTTGTGTTTCTAAGTGTGGGGTTGTATCCATCACGTCAACAACATTTAACACATTTGCTGTGCTATCCTTTACTTTGGAGGTTTTACCTCCCATTTTAAATTAATGTTTAAACCTCAATGACTTTAAACAGAAGAAGCAATACCGAGCAAAGATTCCATATAATCTTTGTTACAGTTATTCTAGACTTGCAAAGAGTATTTGAGACGATTGACTATATTTTGTTTAAAAAAAAAACAGAACGGCAGAAGAATGCATCAAATTTCTTTTAGAAGTAATTAAATATTGGATTTTCGATGGTTTGTACAATAAACAGATTAGTTCAATAGATTTACAATAAACAGATTAGTTCAATAGATTTAAGCTTCATATATAACAATTAACACACATTTTTTTTCACGATGAATTATAAAAATATATTACCATTGCTGGGCTGGATTGATTTGATCATCATCATTTGATTGCTGGGCAGCTATGATTTGAAGATTATTGTTGTTTCGTTTTCTGAGTTTAGCTGAGGTCGGAGGTCCACACCGATGGCGATAGTGGTCTGTCAACTTCCGAATGATCACTTTCTAATGAATGTATATCACGAGTTATTTTGTCGTAAAAGGAAGTTTTGTTCGTTCCCAATTAAAAATGATGAAGGAATACGAGGTGGTGGGTAGTGGTAGATGAAAGGCAAACATGTTCGTATCGCTTTTACACTTTCCGAGCACATCATATCATTATTTACTTTTCAACTGATTTTAGGAGGCAAACATGTTCGAATCGCTTTTACACTTTTCCGAGCACATCATATCATTATTTACTTTTCAACTGATTTTATGAGGCAAACATGTTCGTCGTGGTGGTGGATGAAAGGGTATTTTCTATCCAAAGATGGTTCCTCTTTTTATTTGTAATCAAAATGCGCACTTCACAAATAATTGGACAAGCGATTTGCCGGCTTGATGTTTTTAAAGCGCACAATGTTCCGATGTGTTTTATGTTTTTTTTTTTTTTTTTTTTTAATAATTTAAAATAAAGACATTTTTGGATTGAATTAAGTTAATAAAACAACAACAACAAAAAAACTTATTTTTAATTTTATATGGACAGAATCACTGTCACGGTCGCCATGTAATATGTTTTTCGAAATAAAAGAAAGACTTGTGTATTGTCGGAGAGCTGATTTAATAATGATGAATTTTATTTGTTATAATGTGTTCATACTTAAAACTATGCTGACTCCATATTCACACATTTGTGGAGTCAGCAAAAAGAATAATATAAAATGCGAAAAAAGAATAATATAAACACGATATGCAATGCACGTTGTTCATTGCATATCGTGGGAAGATTATGGTGTGCTGATGTGCACAATGTCGCTTCGCGACGTATCAAGTGACGAGTGGTATTCGTCACCTGACACGTGCATACACTATGTGCACATAAACACACTACATTAGGTTTGGCAATAGGATTTTGTTATTGATAAAATTCGCAGATAAAAAAGGAAAATTGTTATGGCTGGGAGTATGAATTGCGAAATTAATGATTGCGAAGTTTAATTTTTGCAAAATAAATTTTCCGAACAAGTTGCATAACAATTTGAAGTTGCATTTTGCGAACCAAATCAAAGAACAAATATGAAGAAGTGACAAGACTTTAAGGATAAGGTTTTCTTATCTACACTTTAGAACATTTACTTTCCTCGGAGACATGCGGGCTCAGTAAACTCAAGATATTTCTTATATTTTGAAGGTTGGGGTTTGTTGTCTTTACATAATCAAAAAAGTTATTGAATCAATTCAGCTAAATGTAAAAACAAACTAAAAAAATAACTAAGACATTTTGCGTTCACTTCGCAGATCATCGGAGAGCATTTACCTGCCCATCAGCATCAGGACCTTATAGTACGGGAGGCAGCGTGGAATTTGAAAAGTCATTTCATACCGGCTGAAAATTATACCAACAATAGTTTTCCGCATTCCCATAAGACATCTGACCGTCAGCTACTCCGGTTGTGGTGGGTCTAGGAGCAATGGGGTCTTGAAGTTGTAAAAAAAAATGTATTTTCAAGTCATTTCATACCGCTCCAAAATGTGTTGGATAGTTGTTCAGATAATACTGAATCAAAAAAAAATCGTCAGCTGCATGGGAGGCGGGGGATTATACGTCAGTCGGGGGCATGAACTGGTAATTTTTTTCAAAAAATAAAGTCATTTTATACCTTATGAAATTTACGGAGCTGAATATTGATGTTTTATAAATAATGAAAACAGCCGTCAGCTGTTTGGCTAACGGGGGAAAGACCGTCAGTCGGCGTCTTAAACATTCTTCGCCTATAGCAGCTCTGTGCATTTCACAATCACTGTAAAATATAAAGTAACGACCTTTACCTCCACAAACATTCAACTGATACCAGTTTTTATAAAAAGTTCGTTCCGCAAACCGAAACCATTGATGGATACAGGGATTCATAGAAATCATAACCCTCCCTTCCTGAGATTTTACCGAGTTATAAACGCATTTACAATATGTATATGAAATCAATTATTTTGATTTCACCACAACAAATTAATAAGGTACATTTTTATTTCAGTTGTCAATAAACCATTATTTGTATAATATTTTAAGAGATAAAACCCGAACGTTCGAATGAAGAAAACGCATAGTTTACTAGTTAACGAAAAAAAGTCGTACCTAATTATTTTCCTCCAGAGAAATACGAATAATTTTCTTTTGTGGATAAAGTTGCAAGCAACAATTGCGGTTTTTGTTCAGTTTATTTTACTTTACAATAAATTTTTAATTTGTTTTAAAAAATATAGTCCAGTCAACGAAGGAAAAATAAATCATGCTCTCTCGGTTATTATTTTATGTCATAAGAGTGACCCCAGGTATAACACACTAAAAGTCCCCTTCTCAGGGCCACGAGCTTAAGGTAGGAGTTGAGTTGGGGTTAAAAGTAGTTTTTCGTGAATATTTTTAAAACTTAGTGTATTAGCGGAAAAGTTTACACTACTAAATGAAAGACGATTAAATTTCCTAAAAAAAAAAGCTTTATTCATATTTTCGGTAAGAGCGGGATTATGAAAGGTACGAGGCGTAGAAATGTCAAACATTTGAAAAACAATGTTACTGTCTTATATAAATGTAGGGTTAAAGGTCTAAGTGAGAAATTTTATTATTAAGAAATATACGATAAAAACAATACAAAAAACATTTCAACTAACCAGTAACCTTGTAGTTTCATAGAACTGAGACCTTGCGTCAGTTCCGGTAGCTCTGAATTTTTGCTGAGTTGTTTATGATGTTGGCCTCAAGCACCAAACGTAAAAAAACGTAAAAATCCAAAAAAAAACACGATTTTCTCACGGTTTTTAAACTTATTGGCCATTTTAATCATTACACCTTAATTTCCGAATAAAAAATTGCTCTAGGATTTCAACCTTATCTACTAAATTTTATTCAATTTTAGTCCAAAACTGTTTTCGTAGACACAACAGTTTCCAAGGGACCACTTTTCATAATATAGCAATACAAATTTAAAACAACAGTATATTAAACAGTATAATAACAAAAACATGGTCTTTGACATATGAGGCATCAAAGCAATGGGGCTTGTAGATTGGGTCTAAAGAAGAAAACAACTGCTCTATTGCTTTGATGCAGCATATGTCAAAGACCATGTTTTTTTTATTATACTGTTTAATATACATTGGACGCCCAATATACCGAATACCCGATATAGCGAATTTGCGATATAACGAACGCATAAATAAATTGACATAAAATGTAAAATGTTTAAAATGGGATATGTTTATGCCACTCAATGTAACACCGTTGATACAAGTTTTTTCTTTTATTTCATAATCCCAGTTGTATATTTTAAACAGAAAAAATGTAACTGATGTTGTTGTAAGTTTTAGTTGTATGATGTAGTTGGTGAGGTTTTTAGCGCTGAAATAGGCCCCAGAATGCTATCCACGTAACAAAGCTCCATTACCGCAATAACTTGCTCAGTGACATAATATGCGTTTTTCTTTTTACTTGCGATTATAGGTACTATAAGGCAAGTTTTGGATTCGTGCAAAAAAAAAATTGAGATAACAATCAAACATGATAATACGATGATAGAGAACACCAAAAAAAAGGGTGGCACAATTCTGTCTGTCTGTCGGAGTGTCTGTCTGTTCATCTATAGCCTAAACGGCTGGATCGATTTTCTTCAAACTTGGTACATAGTGGTTTTTGGTGATTATGCCCACACGTTTTTTTTTTCATTTTTTTAGAAGCAAAAATAACGGTAGGTACCTGCCATACAATTTTACATAATCGTAAGATTCTCAAAAACGGCTCCACAACTTTTCTTTTAAAAAAATCATAAATTTATTTTAGTAAAGGCTTTCTTCGGGTGGAAAACCATTTTTCAAAAATGGTTATCAATGGTACCTCCCAAAGAACCATTTTTTTGATTTTCTTCAAAACAGTACGACTGATTTTAATTATTTTTTTATACAGAAGCTTCCAATAAATATAAATAGTTTTGTGTACCAAAATTTTTGAAAAAAAAATATTTTTTGGATTTTTAAAAAAATGTTTCAAAATTTTTTTTGGAAAATCAAATATTTCGAAACGCCATGATCGATTTTTTTGAAACTCGATATTTAAGACGTTTTTAGTAATCTCTAAAATATTTTCAGAAAAAAATTTACATTTATGAAAAAATAACGGTACCTTCCATACAAAAGTTAAAAAACCGCAAAGGAAAATATTTGTTTGCTTAAAAATGACTCACAGGATTTTGATTATACTTTTTTCATATACTAAAATTGGTACGATCTACTACCAAAAATTATAAAACTGTACACTTAGCAACTATTAATAGTACCTGTCATAGAACGTATTTTTTTTGTTTTGAATTTTCTCGTTATCGGCTTAACGGATTTAGATGAATTTTGTATGTACAAAATTCAGATAAGATCAAATAATATTGCTTATCAAAATTTTTAAAAAAAAAGTTTTTTGATTTTTAAAAAAAGTTTCAATTTTTTTTTTTTTAATTTGATATCTCAAAAACAGGTTTATAATTTTTTTTCAAATTTTGTTTTTATATACACATAAATATATACTTTAGATTTGCATAACAAAATTTGTTCTTAAAAATGTTTTAAGAATTTTATATATAAAAATTAATTTTTTTAAAAGCCGCTCCAACGATTTTAAATTTTTTTTGTCCCATACAATCATATTCAATCAAGAATTAAGATGACATTCTTTTTTTCCTCATCAAACTGTCAAAAGAGTTGTTTTATCCAATTTAAATGTAGTATTTCTCTACATTTTTCTCATAGTTTCCATGTTTTTAAATACAATTTTCTTAAACTCGCAGTGTCTTGAACATAAAAGCAAGTACGTGCGACCCAGTCTTGCATTTTATTTTTTAGGAAATTTAATTGTCTTTCATTTGGTAGTGTAAACTTTTCCGCTAATACACTAAGTTTTAAAAATATTCACGAAAAACTACTTTTATCCCCAACTCAACTCCTACCTTAAGCTCGCGGCCCTGAGAAGGGGACTTTTAGTGTGTTATACCTGGCCCGGGGTCACTCTTATGACATAAAATAATAACCGAGAGAGCATGATTTATTTTCTCTTCGTTGACTGGACTATATTTTTTAAAACAAATTAAAAATTTATTGTAAAGTAAAATAAACTGAACAAAAACCGCAATTGTTGCTTGCAACTTTATCCACAAAAGAAAATTATTCGTATTTCTCTGGAGGAAAATAATTAGGTACGACTTTTTTTCGTTAACTAGTAAACTATGCGTTTTCTTCATTCGAACGTTCGGGTTTTATCTCTTAAAATATTATACAAATAATGGTTTATTGACAACCGAAATAAAAATGTACCTAATTAATTTGTTGTGGTGAAATCAAAATAATTGATTTCATATACATACATATTTTAAATGCGTTTATAACTCGGTAAAGTCTCAGGAAGGGAGGGTTATAATTTCTATGAACCCCTGTATCCATCAATGGTTTCGGTTTCCGGAACGAACTTTTTATAAAAACTGGTATCAGTTGAATGTTTGTGGAGGTAAAGGTCGTTACTTTATATTTTACAGTGATTGTGAAATGCACAGAGCTGCTATAGGCGAAGAATGTTTAAGACGCCGACTGACGGTCTTTCCCCCGTTAGCCAAACAGCTGACGGCTGTTTTCATTATTTATAAAACATCAATATTCAGCTCCGTAAATTTCATAAGGTATAAAATGACTTTATTTTTTGAAAAAAATTACCAGTTCATGCCCCCGACTGACGTATAATCCCCCGCCTCCCATGCAGCTGACGATTGTTTTTTGATTCAGTATTATCTGAACAACTATCCCACAAATTTTGGAACGGTATGAAATGACTTGAAAACAAAATTTTTTTTACAACTTCAAGACCCCATCACTCCTAGTCCCACCGCGGGCGCGGCGACTGACTTGCATTTTTTTGATTGTTCGATTGTAATCTTTCACATACAGTAGGAACCATTCGGGGTAAAATGACTACTAAAAATTAACGCTGCCTCCCGTACTATTATTTCAAACAACATCAACATTCAACATAGAATATTTCTTTATTTGTTTATTACTTTATTATTTTTATTTATTTTCTGAAGAACAAGAAAAATATTCCAATGCTTGGATCAAAAAAACTCCATAAATTTACGTGATTTGCAAATCAGATTATTTTCAGATTCGAAAAAATGTTTCCAAAGAAGCTCAAGAATTTTTGTGTGTAGGAATATTTCTCCGGATTTGGTTGTTTTTCTTGAACTTCTTTGTTGTTGTTGGTGATTTTTTTTGTGTATTCTCAGACATCTACCGCATCAGCTATTTTTGCTCGAAGGACAAAGTTGAAGGTTTATGTTTTTGGTTTTATTTGTATTTTTTTTTTTGTTCCACCTACCAATTCCAACCAATAACAATTCCGTGCTCTATTCCTTTAGAATTGCGCGTTCATCTGCGCGTTCGCGAAAATTTTCTATAATGTCCGAATCACGAAAATGCTATTTTCCTGGTTCAATCGTTTTATTTTATTTTCTGTTTTTATGTGTAACCTAGGTAGACCTATCCAATGAAACAACATCGAGAGCTCATGGACTAACAACAACAAAAAAAAGGCCCAAGAAATCCTCCCTCTTGGTACACCACGGAGCACACAGCACCGGGACCGTGTTCAACAATCTTTTCGTGAGTCGAAATCAATGTTGGCTCTTGGGAAGTCTATAGAGTAGGAATAATGCACTTCATGCGACTATACGACGACGAAGACTACAAACGATGATGACGATGATCATCATCATCGTCGTCATAGTCGGGCCAGCCGAAGCCTTCATCCTGTGGTGGCCCATAGCCAAAGCACTATTAAGTGCGTAACAATTAAGTCGTGACGCGACCGACCGGACGGACCGGGCCAAGTGGCGGTTGAATTGGCGTATCTGGGAGATACCTTCGCTTATTGTTGTTGGTGTTTTTCTCTGCTGACTGTGCTGCTGCATCTGTGCCTCTGTCAAGTGGGTAGTAGCATTTCCATCACGACTATATGGGCACAATGTGTTCCTGACTGCTGCTGCTGCTGCAGTTGCTGACGTTGGAATGGCTGACTGGGTTATTTCCTTTTTTTTTTTTGAAGCACAATAGATTGTTCCCCCATTTTTTTTTCTTATTTTATTTGAATTTTTTTTTTTTACTTTTTCGTCGGAATCTGTAGCAGGAATGAAAATTTTTGAATGAAATTATTGCGAACACGTCTCGTTGATTTATTGAATAATCTCGAATGAGTAATGGGAATGTGTGTGCTTCACCATCCACCACCAATGAATGTACGGACAAACGGTGGGATGACTATGGCCTTTTTACTCTACCAAAAAAAAATACTCAGCAAGGAAGACAAAACAATGACTACAGCCAAAGACAATGAAAAATTTAGAAGCAATTAAGGTAGCGAAATTAAATTCTTTTATTGCGTTGTGCTCTTCGCGAAATGGTGCGCTACAAAAATATATTAAACGTTTTTGGATTTGGAGTCTTCTGTCGTATGGACCATCCGAAAGGCCGAAATCGAGAACACAAATTTTGGAATGTCAAAATTAAATGTTTTGTTGTTTTGTCATCGAATTCGTGAATGGATTTTGGGAATTTGTCATTCGTATTTGGAGTTCTTTGTAAATGGAAATCGTGCCAAGATTGAAAGTTCGGTCTACCTATACCTATGGTGAGATGTGCATGAGACTTCGAGATACATATATCGGGGAAATATAAGTTTGAATTCTAGTTACAGAAATGAAGATTTATGTATATATGGACCAACAAAACCATGACTCAGCTTTTATTATATATTTTAAATCAAAGCTACTAAGTCGCGCCCGGGTAGAATTCATTCCATTTTTACTAGACTGTGGATAAACATATAATTCTTTTAAAATGACATATATTACTCATTCATTAGGTAGATACATATTGTTGGTCTGAGAGAAACCTATCATAGTTCGACACATGACATTTTTGAGTTTTTTTTCCGGCACAAAATCTTGATAATACAATTTCTGCTGGAAAAGCACAAAGTTCTAGTTTAATATTTGGAACTTTCACTGTTCCCATTGGGTTTTGGTATTTTGTCAGATTAATAGTAGGCAATTCAAAAAAGAAGTAGTTTTGTATTCTCTCTCTGTAGAAAAGATATGTTTTTTGAGCTGTGCCGTTTTCGCTCGGAGAGATGTTTTCATAATTTTTTTTTATTTCACTCTAAATGCTGTTCAAAAACCTTAAAAACTGCTAGTTTAAAAAAAAGACAGTAGGTAATGGAAAATGGAGAAGTTACTGATTAGAAACAAAAAGTTTAATTAAGGCTAAAAATACAAAATGGCGCCCGGGAGATCAGCAATCGTCACAAGTAGACGGTTGCAAGGGCATTCCCAAGGACTTTAGAAACTTTCAATAGAACTCAGGTAACATGAGGTTTATTCACGATAGTATCTAACACTTTTCCATAGAAAATCTTCGACATTCACGTCTAAAAAATATATCGTCAGGCTAAAGCCCTTAAATGGCGCCCGGGAACTTTTGTGGACGATTTAGGTTAGAGGTGATATTACGCATGAGCATTACTAAGCAATAAATTCAAAATAGAAGTCGAAAATGAAACTCAAACTTTAAAATTTCACTAAGTTGCCTAGAATTTTAAAAAAACGTCACTTAATAACTTTAAAAGAACTGTTTTCGGTTTCTCTCAGTGAGAAACCACTGACCACTTACTGAGAGAAAAAAATAAATCTCATTTGAAGATTTTTATTTTGTTTTGCCTTTTCCAAAGGATTTTTTATCAGTCATTGTTTAACACTCGTTTTAGCAAAGTTTGGTAATTTAGCACATCAAAATTTCGTAAGTCGAATTGACATGTCACCGACGATGACGACTGCGATGATGCCGATGGTGATAATGAGGATTTTTAGACGTCAACGTTTAGGTGGATTTGTCGTTAGTTACCATGGCATTAGTCTCACCGTGACTGTTTACACGTGGTTTTCTCATCTCGTCGGAGTCTCGTTTGTGGTTGTTTCACCTCGTTATGGTCTTATTACAAAAATTTGGTTAAAGGGTTCTTTTAGGGGTAGTCAACAGCTTTCTTGAGTGACAGTGCCTTGGGTGGTCAACTTCGCGGGTTCCCATCTGGTTTTTAAGTCCCTATTTGGGTCCTCTGTGCCGCTCACGCAATTCTATTGATCCGCTTAGGATACGTTCAGTCGGCAGGCAGGTGTCAAATGTCAATGTCAACAGTTTTCTTGGGCCAGACAGCCACCATTGTCAGCAGCTTGAAAAATTTAGCTTCTGAGCTAAAATAAAACTTTAATTACAATAAAAGTCGAACCTTGGTGAGAGAAACTTAAAAGAGACGATGATAGTGCACAATTTTGAAAACCACGTGTAGATTTCATGACGTGACCAAAGCGAGACTAAAGCGAGACTAAAGCGAGAAAACCACCAAACAGAAAACCTTGTAAAACCTTTAGAAAAATTTAATTTTGAAAAAACAGGAACTTTGGCGAGACCAAAGCGAGGTGACGGCAAAACATGCTCAATTCTAAAAACCACGTGTAAATGTTATGGCGAGACCAAATCGAGAAAGCCACGACACAAATTCCCGTGTATATTGGCATGATGAGAATGTTAAAAATCAAAACGCGTTTAAATAATTGCGTTAAGCATTATCTGTATGTTTGCTATCGAGAGCGTCTTGCACTCAACAGATGAAAGATTTCAAAACTAACTCAAGGCAATATAAATCCAAATTCAGGTGAATTAGAATGAAGAATGTATAACAGAGAAAGGTACTCGAGAACAAGTAAGACTGGCAATAAAATCACCAAATTAAACTCATCAACATTTATTCATTTGATCAATCCACAAGCTTTCACAATTATTTTCTTCTTTGGCTTTCCATTTTTCGTTCCATAATCTTGAAGTCCATCTAGCACCTTCAAGCCTTCCATTACTTTCCCAAAAGCAACACTCTTACCATTCAAAACCTTCAATGGCTTAAAGCTCAAGCTAAATTCAAAACACCCTTCTGATCCTCTTTCGAGAAGATTCAGCGTTCCACTCTGTCCATGATCAATATGTGGATTGATCTTTTGTATAGAACCCAGTTCTAGACCTTCAGGTATTTGAATTTCCCCTTCGATCCAAAGATTAGGATATATCCGATTGAATTTCACCAAACTTTTGCCTTCCTTACACATTCGTACAAGATGCAAAACAACATTTGGAGCAGCTTCGGTGCAAAGAACCAATACAATTCTATCCAAAGGTCGAAAGTCTTTGATTTCGAGGTCGACATAGATTTTTGGCCAAAGAAGCAATGGTACCGTATTGATATCTCTTACTGGCATGACATCCTGATACTGCTTAAAAAGCTCCTTACGATACTCTTTTTGATCATGAGACGTTCTGGGGATATTTTTAACAGCCGGTGGCCTAGTTCTCATAGTTGGCTTCATACAAAGCAATCTCCGTCCGAGATATAAGTTCTCCTCATCGATTTTTTTCAACCAATTTTTGATATCAGGAATTCGTGTCTTTCGGACTCCAGTGACTTTATTATAGGACTTGACTTCACCTTCAATTCTTTGGATTTGATTTAACTTCTCTAGAAGACTAACATTCTCCGAAATTATTCTCTTCGAACACTCGTTATCGAGTCTCATACGAGTCGTTCGGAGAAAAGTCCCGGCTTTGAAGTTTGGCGGACGAGCATCAATTTCACAACGTGCATTGCGGACTTTACAGAAGTGTTCCTTATAATGACGGTCCATAACGAAATTTCATTTGGAAAAAAAAAAAAACAAAAAAATAAACTAAAACTAGAAGAAACAAATATTCAAATAATTCTGACATTGACAACAGCTGCCCTCTTCTCTCGATCAAAACCGGACAAGGTGAACATAAAAAAGGTACTAAAAGATAATTAAAACAAAAACAATCCTTTTCTTTTTCTATTTTTTACTCCTTTTACTTTTAAAAACTAATAACAATGAATTTTAACGATTACGGACTTCAAAAAAGGCAGAAAAAGGCTCATTGCGCATGCGCAACATGAAAGGTAGATTTTTCAATTCCTCGAAAATTCTTCCTTCTTCATGCTTTAATTTTATTTTTATTGATATTTGAAAACCCTTTTTTTCTACACATTTTTCTCTTTCTTCTTTAAGAAGGACCCGCCTGTCAAATCAAGGGTTTCTCTTATAAATTTATTTTATTACATCATCATCACTCCCTGGACATCGATTGATTTTCAATTCGAAATAGTGCGAGACGGCTTTTTTCTGTGATGTCCCCCAAATTGGCTTCACTGCATTGGGAAAATAGTTTTCCCTTTTTTTTAAATATGTTTTTCCATCGATCTCCTCGCGTACACACAATTCCCCCTCCCACTATTTCCCTCTGTTAATGAGCTAGCTAACGACAAACAAAAAAGTGTGACCCATCATAATAATAGATACAGAGCGAAGAGATACACAGAAAAACAAAGAGATCAATTGTCAAAACCGGCAGCGGCATGATGATCAATCACCTGTCAGTGAGTGTGTCCAAAAGTCATATCTATACACAGTGTGATAGGGTTGTCAAAAATGTCATTATCTCTATTTTGAATTGTACAAGGGTTTAATGAGACATACGCCTATTACCGAACAGCTCTCTGTTGCACATGAGTGATTATCTAATTTATGAGAGAAATTTTTATATTTTTGGCGGAAAAGCTGCGTGTAGCAAAGCGGAAGTGCTCATCAGGCAGTTATATGGATGGGAAGATGATTTAATTGAGACTTTAACGAGTATATAACGAGAATATGGACATTATGGGATATTAAGTAGATCGTGTGCTTGTTCTTGGCTCAGGAATCAAACAGGAAATTCATGTCAATGAGACAGAAGGAGGTGAGAATGGATGAGAGAAATAAAAATGACTTTACTTCCTGCAAGTTTCACACGCTCGCCTAGCCTAATGGACAAAAAGATTTATGTGGTGCCACACGGCTCATTCAAGGGACCTCTTTTTTTTTTTTTGGTCTTGCCGTTTACTCTTTGCCTTTGCCTTTAAATCTCTTCTGGAATATATTTGTTGAGCTCGTAATTTGCCCACTGGGATTGTGTCTTGCAATCGGAATAACATTTCAAATAGTCGGACGTGTGTCTTCACTTTCAACAGTAAATCTCCGTTAATTGCGGTGGAAGAAGATCTTGAGTTTGAATTTAATTTCAAGAACTTAAACATGATAAAACAAATAAATTAGATTTTTCCAAAGGGAGAAGTGGGGTGAAATTGACAAAGGAGCCATTCAATGAAATTATCAAGCTGCTTTTACACGACAGTTTTTGTTAATAAAATACGAATATGGGTATAAATGGCTTAATTAGGGAAAAAATAAAATTATTTTGTCAGTCGTGTGAATCCATCATAAGATAATAACATTAAGGGCTACTTTCTTAGTTCACGGTTAACCCTGAGTTAAATCAGAGTTAGCTAGTCCTTAAAATAAACTAACCACGAGTTAGCTAAGAACAGTTTTTCTTTCGAGGATCAACTTTATCCTTCAGTTGTTAAAAATCTACTGTCATCGATGTGCGACACTATGGATATCACCCTTCAACACCTTTAACGCATCAAAATAGAGATGGCGCCACGTGCAATGTGGCCCACAATTTGGTCACTGAGTTAACTCACCAAATTAGATGAGCCAAGTTGGAGTGAACTTAGAATTTAAATTGACTGAAAAATTTTGAGACTATGATGATCTCGCACTGAAAAACTGGCCCTAAGTCAAAAATATTGGCAATAAAAACAACTTGTTGGTGGTGTTAATGCCGGACTGCTGTCAACTGTCATAATTTCATTCACTTTGTAGACATTTTCTGACATATTAGGCGTTATTACTTGGGTAAATAGCTAATATATCAAATATGGCAGATATTATGGCCAATTTTTAAGCAGGTAGCTTGCACCATGTTGTTTCTTTGAACTTACAATTTAAAAAAGTAGGTGGCACTGTAATTTTTTTAATTTTCAGAGAAGTAAAAGCATTTAACCGGGAATTGCTGTTCCAAGTACCAATTTTCTCACCTAATTGGGGGGAGCGCGAGAGCATCTACGTGTGACTCCAAATCTTTCCGATCTCCCAATCTCTAAGGTAGAAATAGACACAAACCAACAAAAAAAAAAATGAACCTAGCAAAAACCCATCTCGAAGATCATCATCGTTCCCAAAGTCCCCATAGAGCCACACTCTCTCAACCGCTCACTATAAAGGTACCTATATAGTCTGGTCTCGGCAGGTCTGCACATCTTGCCCCAATCTCAGCCATAGAGTGTTTATCATCGTAATCAGCATCACTGTCGTCGTTGTGCGTTCATTTTATCTGTTGGTGGTTGTCATCATCGTTGTGCCATTGCAAGAGCCTCTTCCTCCGTTTGTCGTTTGGTGGTTGCTGGCTGGCTGGCTGCTGGGTTGCGTCCATCCATCGGGATCGGTCGTATAAATAATTTAATATTGTGGACATGTCAAAAACATCACGTTAAAGTGCGGGCAACTTGTCTCCTTATTTATGCAATTAAGTTGGAATAAAAAGACGTAGAGGGAGTGAGGGGCTCAAGGTATCTATATAGGAGCAATGGAAGCAAACAGCACGCAGAAGCGCTCAACAAGGCAGTTAGCATGGTTGCGAGGCAGGTTGTTTTATCTGTGGTCCAGAGCGATGTCATACCTCATCGCTGTGCAACAGAAAAGTGATTTTTTTTTTCTTATACATTTTATTCGACTGTCCCCAAAGAGACTCACTCGCGCATGCGTGTGAGTTTGTGCGAGTGCGTGTTTGGAGAGATTGCCTTTTGATAGGCATAAGGAAAATCTATGAACTGATGCAAGTGGAATCAGTGGGTAGGCCGCTTCCACATTATAACATTACGGAACTGGAAGGGAAATACCTCAAAAGGAAGTTTTCGCTATCTACGGTTGAATGAATTGATACCAAAGAGGCTTCTATATAAAGGCAATAATTGTTTGGCACAAGCAAATTGACTGTTTGAGGCTTTATTTTTTGTTTTACTATAGGCGCCGTTGGTATTTTTATTGAGAATTTAAGCCAATTAGTTTTGAAAATTTACTAAGTTTTCAAATTGTTTTTATCTAATGTGATGTATGTTGAGAGAGATAGAAGTATGCGAAGTAGTAGCTATGGCCTCATTAGTAAAACTTTTTATAATTTTCTAAATTTTTCAAATCGATTGACCTCAAATTACGGTGAACACTGTGGTGGCATTCCAAGAACGGCTTTAAACAATGGATAATGGAACTTCTTTGGATGCCGCTGTAGAGAACTTAGGTAACTTTCTCAAGACCTAAGAATTTTTTAAGTATTTGAAGGTTAAGGAGACAAGAGCTTACTTGATGCTTGTCCAATCTTATTCAACAGCTGCTAATATTGAAGTGCTTTTAAAGAAATTCAACAACTATTTGAGGTGGTACAAGGAGCTACTAACCCCAAAACATTTTTATAGACCACATAACTCCACCAGGTTAAATATTTGGCAACATATTTTTCTTCAGTATCGAGACCTAGTACGCTGCTGATGCAAATAATCACAAAATTACACAGCGAAACAGTTAACGAAAAATTAAGTTCCACAGTACGCTTTTGGAAGAGTGAAATTTATAGTTGTAGTTGCAGATAATTTGGAGAAGTCATCAGTCCTCCACTCCTTTTTCGCAGGGCCCTTTATTGTACTCGGAAAAGTGGCATTTGTGAACTATCGCAAACATAATGTTGCGTTGTTCAAGATCGAAAGAAAATTTTCGTTTCTCATCAGCAGTGTGCTAGGGCTTAGAGTTATTTATTATTTCTGTTCATTGAACATTTACAATGCAATTCTAAGAGACGGAGAGATTTCGACAGTTCGTGGCAGCCATGTTGTTTTAGCAACTGTGTTTTTTTTTTTTGTAAGCACTAAGACTGTGTATTCACGGAATGGATTCTGGCGAAATAGGAAGAGAGACCCGGTTTAAAAAAGTTTTGGCAGATGCCAATGCACAAGAAGTCCACTAAGTGGCAATGCAACTATTGATATTCACTGAGTGGTGTGAATACTAGACCCAGTGGTGGCCTGATCGGGTCGTACTTCTTCGAAAACGAAAATGGAATTATTGCTATCAACTTCAACAGAGAGAGCATATAGATGATAACAACGAGCGCGCTATCTGCCACACAGCTGATGTCACATGGACATAGGTAAGCCCGAGCGATTTGAGGGCATGGTTATATCAAGCAGAGGCAACACTGGTGAATTCACCACCGAGATCGTGTGATTTGACGCCGTTGAGCTACAATTAGACGGAAAACGAAAATGGAAAACGCGTTGACTCTCTGACGTCAAATTGTGTTTCAAAGTTGTCATGTCATGTGAACGTCAATGCTGAGTACTGTCTATGTGCTTGCTTACATGTGAAGAACGAAAGTGTTCAGATGTGAAGAAAATCACTCTGCAGATTTTGTTTTCCTCTTTGTGTTTTTCGTAGTTTCATAATGAAAGACACGATTTGATTGGTTGGATTGGATAGAAGAAGCAACACAAAAGAGAACGTCAATTTTCTACACCGAATATTTTCAAATATTTTAAAATATTTCATCCCCTTCCCTCTTCTGCAAGTTACCCCGCTCACCACCACAAACCGCAGAAAATGCATGATTTTCTTCACGTGTAATCAGGGACAATAGGTTCACTGCTGCATTTACACGACACGGATTTTAAAAGGAAATGCGTTGATTATTTTCGTTGGCAGTATAATCAGTAATGACAAATTGACAGACTTCTCACTATTGCGTTGAGTGCATCGTAACTTTGATAGAACCGAATATTCTGCTACGCCTTAATCTCAAATAGTTTTGAATTCTCAGAGATTTTTATATTGGTGGCACTATTCAGCAAGTACAACGCTCTTGGTGGCACTATTCAGCAAGTACAACACCCTTGGTGGCACTATTCAGCAAGTACAACGCCCTTGGTGGCACTACTCAGCTAGTACGACATCCTTGGTGGCACTATTCAGCAAGTACAACGCCCTTGGTGGCACTATTCAGCAAGTACAACGCCCTTTGTGGCACTCATCAGCAAGTACAACGCCCTTTGTTGCGCTATTCAGCAAAAACAACTTCCTTGGTGGCACTGATCAGCAAATATAACGCCCTTGGTGGCACTAATCGGCAAGTACATTGTCCTTGGTGGCACTAACCAGCATGTACAACGCCCTTCGATGCAATATTCAGAAAGAACCAAGCCACTGGTGGCCTCGTGGCATAATGGTTAGTGCGTTGAGCTGTCATGCCGAAGGTGTGGGTTCGATTCCCAACAGTGCGACCTAAAACAGAAATGTTCTATCCGAGGTACTGTCTCTTGCGAGGGACTGAAAAATTCTCCAAGAGTATACTTGTCATGAATAAGTGCTTCTCATCTAGCCATTCAGACTCAGTAAGAAACTGTAGGTCCCTTCTATTCCTGCCAACAACACGCACACAGGAATGGTTGAGAGTTGTAGTTCACTAGGCCCTGGTTCTCCACGAGCTGTTTTACCACACAATTTTATTTATTTATTTTAAGCCCCTGGTGGCAATTAGGACGTTTGTTTCCGAATTAAGGCCCCTTACCGCTGGTGGAGGGAAGACTTAATATGAAATAGTTGGACAATCTGTCCTACCTTAATTGGTATTTCAAACGAAACCTCTTACCACTGGTGAAAGGAAGCTCCGTGGAAATCAAAACCAAAAGCTAAATTGACCGAAATGACTTGACTCGTCTGGGGCGGATCAGGTTAACTAAAATGCTGTCTTACGTTGAGTATGGTCAAAAGGGTGCCTTTCGTGCATCTGAGCTGGTCCACTTGTTATATTTCCGGTAAGGACTGTAGTACCTCGTGGCTTGATGGTTAGTGCGTAGGACTGTCATGCCGAAGGTGTGGGTTCGATTCCCAGCCGTGCCACCTAAAAACAGAACTGTTTTATTCGAGGTACTGCCTCTTGCGAGAAACTGACAAATCCTCCAAGAGTATACTTGTCATGAAAAAGTGCTTCTCATTTAGCGGTTCGGACTCGGCAAAAAACTGTAGGTCCCCTTCATCCCTGCCAACAAACACGCACACAGGAATGGTTGTGAGTTGTAAGTCACTAGGCCCTGGTTCTCCATGAGCTGTTGCGCCACCCAATTTATTTTATTTTTTTAAGAACTGTTTGGGAGCTGTACTGAGGATGAAAGAAAATATAATAAAGGGTATCTAGAGCATTTTTTTTTCCCGAAAAACACTCAGCCTTATTATGAGTTTCACGTGAACAACATTCGACGCGGAAAATTGAAATTTCGCTTTTGGCCTATTGTGAGTTTCACCCGAAACATGAAAATTCCCTTTTTTTGTGAGTACTCATTTTGGGCGAAATGTATCGTAATTGAGGTGTTAAATCATCACTTATCTTATGCAGGCGAACCATAGATAAACAGGTGGTACTGGTGCCCTTTGTGCAAGTTTTTTGTTTATTTTAGGCCAAGAGACGTTCGGGCGAAACTCATAATAGCTTCAAAAATTCCAGAGGAACGAAAATTTTTCGGGTGAAATATTTTCCGGGCGAAACTCATAATAAGGCTGACTAATGTTGTTTTCGATTGGTTATCGAATGAAAGGTTTTCAGGAAAAAAAAATCCATTAATGTTAGAATCAAGAATTCAAAAAGGCCAAAAAAGTATTTCCTTTTTTTCGAGTAAAAATGTTCAAATTTGCAGATATTCAATGGGGACATGTCAATGACTTGCAAAATCTTAATCCCTAATTATAATAAGATTGCACTTCAAATTGCTCGAATTTTCAATATATTAGAACAACACCTGCTTCCCGATTAATGTTCCCAGGATTCTCATCGAATTAATGAAATAATTGGCATCTTTCCTTAAACTCAAGACTTCTTCGAATTCCATCATCAGGCTAATCCTTTCCGTTACTTCCACCTCTAGCATAATTCATTAATTTTATCTCATAAACTGTCACATTTTTTATAATCTCAAACAATTCACCGAAAACTATAATCATTCTTCAACCAGTTCAGTAAAAAAAAACTAAGGTCCAATAATGGAACCCACAGGCATCCCATCATAAACCCAATTATTGTTTCCTCAAGTCCATCATGTCCAACAATAATCTTCCCTGGCCCCTACCTCAGATGGCCACAACTAAGTTAGTTGCAATATATCTTTTTTGTGTGTGACAACATTCGTGCACATAACCATAATTTTTTATGACGCAATTACCGCAACTCGACACAAACTATGTATGAGGACATGAAGCAAGTACCTATGGAAGCTACCGAGAATTGACATCCAGTGTCAATCTCATATCAATACGTCATCGTTTACGAATGAGATTATATACGAACACGCCCATGGAAGAAATTGATAAATTAGAATCGCGAGAGGAGGAAGAGGTTCGTGGAAAAGCGATGGGGAGGGGTGTGGGCAACAAGACACCGCTGCTCCTTTGAAGGGCCCTTAGGATAGGAGTTGTTGTCTTCTTGCTTGTTTGATCGCCTGTACATCATCATCTCCGTCATTGTCGTCATCATCATCATTGTCGTTTGTTGTCGTCGGTAATTTCAGCAGCGTTTAGTAGTACACGCACGTCACGTCATATTATGAAAGAGACACCGTGTGTCGGCCGATCGTCGAATTGCGCCCGGGGTAGGCTTCCAGTCTTCAAGATCAGAGAGCATTTCGCATGTGCGGCTTGGCTTGGCTTGGCTTTCCTGTGCATTCATTTTCCATTGAAATATGGCGAAAGACAACAAGTTTTCCAAGTGCAATAGAGTTGGTATTCCTGATGCGAGGAGTTTATCCGCATTGTGTACACTTTAGGTACACATATACATAGCTCCCATATGCTGCTGCTGATGCTGATGATGTTGCGTATAACTGCGGTGGCGGTGGCAGCAGCATTACACCACCTTTCACTTTTTCCAAATGACGATGTCTACAACGACGACGACGGCGACGTCAACAATGACAACAACGATGCTATGTGATGCGGGATTGCTGATGGTGGTGGGTTGGATTTTTTTAACGATTGCCTTTTAAGAAGGATAAATTAAACATTAATCAAACGGTTAATGGCTGCTTTGGCAGACTTTGGAATTAGGTAACACACACCAAGTTAGAAAAACAAAAAAATTAAATCATGGTGGGAAGTTATGGATTTTTCATCATAGACGCGCTTTCCAGGTGACGTGAGTGCATTTAGGATTTATAGAGTTCCATAAAGTTGATGGCTGTTAAATATAGAATGAGGCCTTTTATGTACTTACTCTTGGAAATTGGCAAGGAGACCATTTTATTAGATCTTTTTTAAAAAAGGAAATGTGTTGTCAAACATAGATATGTCGTGCCTCGTGTGTGAATTGGCACAGTTATTTCTCTGTCAGAAAAGTTCATAAAAGTTTTTAAAACCATTAAGGCAATAAGTGAGATCATAACGCTCTTAGCTCTATATAACTTTTATTTTAATGGAGCAGCGTTTACATTATTAATAATGTTTATGGGGAAGTTGGAAATTTTTCTGAAAGAACTTATGTTTTTCTTGGTTCCAGCGTATAGTTCAAAGATAGTGTATGAAGCGGTCGTGTCAGTTTTGACAGTCTGTGGTGGCCAGGTTTTTTTTTATTGCGATGTGTGTCAAATCTGTTGATTATTTTTCAGTCACTGATGGTAAAGGGTGTTTTTTTTAGACGTGTGGTTTATGTCTGCAAATCGTGCAAATTTATAACCAAAATAATGGTTCAGTTCGCGCATCGTGCGCTGCGTTCAATATCCCAGCAGAGTCGGTAATTCGAGTAACCATGGATTTCGCACCACGTTCAGTCCAGTCGATAATGCGCATCCTCAGAGACGCTGTACAGTGCGCACCGAAGACGCTATTGTTGCTGTGGAGCAGAGCATCGAAGAAGACCCGAATGATTCGAAAGTTTTTGGTCAAAAATTTGTGGTCGAAAATTCGCCCTCTCGGCTGGAATTTATTCGAGCCAGACGCGGCGGCCACTTGCTCGAAATCGTTTTTAAAACATAATGACAAACCCTTATCTTTATAATAAAGCTAAATTCTTGGCCATAACATAAGATTATATGCTTTTTATTTCTTCTTGAAAACCACATGTCTTAAAAAAGCACTAAGTTACACGATTGACCAAAGTGTTGGGTATGAACTCTCGCGAATTAAAATCTCTCATTCGAAATCTCACAAAATCTCGCAATTACAAAATTCCGCTTTTCATAATTTCGCATAGCGAAATCCCGCAAAGTAAAATCTCGAAAATAAAAATCTCACAAAATTTACTTGCGTTGCAGCCGATATATTTTTTTAATTAAAATTTCGCGCCAGATTGGTGGGGTTTTTATTTGCGATATTTTTAATTGCGATTTTGGTCGAAAACTTGTGAGATTTTTCGGTGCGAGACGTAAATGCGAGATTGGCAAAAGCGAGATTTTGTAATTGCAAAATTAAGAAAAACAAGATTTTAAATTTGCGATTCGTTATTCAAGATTTTTCAAAAAATGAGAGATTTTGTTATTCGAGATTTTGGTTTGCGGGATATCGTACCGCTCCCTTGAACAAAACGTGCAATTAATAAAACTTTATAATCAAAATGATTGTATTTCCGTAACAATGTTGAGCATCAATTAGAAGGATTGCACAGTCGTGCGCTTTCCGGTCGACTATTCAACATTTGGTGATCAAGTTCAAGTCAACCATAGCTGAGTGGACTATCAACTAATGCTTGCGTACGTCAACGAAGTGCAGAATCCTCCCGAAGCATGGACAATACACAATGAAGTATGCAGGAGAACCCGATGCAGTCAATTTTGTCAAATCAGTCAACGGAGACGGCCCAAATTGAATGATATGGATGTGAACTACATGTGGTTACAAAAGCATGGCATTACGTTCTACACAGATGATGGAACGAAAGACATTCTGCATGAACATGAACGAGTTGAAGACAGACAGGGTTATCTCTCGCGGGATTGACCTGACTTGGCCACCGTGCTATTTGCACCCGTTAGACTTTTTTTTGTGAATTTCTGAAGCCACAGGACCGCCGGAATATGCCGCAATGGACCAATGCCTTTAAATTTAGTAAAATCCGTGCCATCGGTTGATGGTGAATGTGTAGGTGGTCCAACGTTCAGTTAGCGAAGGTTACTGCTGTCGACAACACATGCTATTCTCTTCTGCGGATGAGATATTCGGGCAGACGCACTTCAATGGGAAAAGTACAGAAAGCAGATGACAGCTGTGCGAAGACGCGAAGCTCTACCCGTGTCAAGCTGCTATCGAACAGTGTCATAACCAGCCATCTTTCGTTGTAGGAGAATGACTTCAAAGGACTATCTAGCGGCAAAAAGGAAGTACGTCTACGACAAAAACATGGAAGCTGGTGTGGAAACGGCAAGGAAGTTGCTCAGGAGCTCACGAAATAGAAGTAGCAAAAGCGTTGAAGCTCGAAAAGCAAAGGACGATAGATAGCGAGGCTGATCAGGAACGTTGCTGACTGGAACGACCGGCAACACGGTGTGGTAAACTACAACGTCACCAAGTTACTCACCGGACACCGATACTTCAACGCCTCTCTCCACAAAATCGGCAAAACGAACAGTCCAGCCTGCCAGTACAGGGACTCTTAAGAAGCCGACGTGCAACATACCTTCTTGCTTGCAGCAGATGGGAAGCCGAAAGAGGAGACCTGGAGAGAAATTTCGGTATACAATCACTTCATCAGACAACATATCCGTAAGGACGGGTAAGCAGTGAAGTGAGCAGATTTAGAACCAAGTCTGAACCTACGCCCAACCTATTATCCGAAGAAAGAAAAGAGAAGAAGAGCAGTCCCGCGAGACAGAGTGTGTCCGTAAAGGTGTATGATAACAGTCCCCGAAGTAATGGGAACAACGGTCTTTGGGTGTGGTTCAGAAATCGAAGGGTAGGGGGACTCGGACACACGGTGACGGTTAACGCCAAAAACAGCTCGCCTTATGGTGCATAAAGTTAGTAGCTCGTGGCACAATGGTGGGAGAGTGCGTTGGACTCTCATGCCGAAAGTCTGGGTTTGATTCCCAGCCGCTGCCACCTAAAAACAGAAATGTTTTTTTCCTAGGTACTGCCTCTTGCGAGGAACTGACAAATTCTCGAAGAATATTCTTGTCATGAATAAGTGTTTCTCATCTAGCCTAGCCGTTCGACATTGGCAAAAAATTTTAGGTTCCCTCCGTTCCTGCCAACAATACACACACATGAATGGTTGAGATTTGTTAGTCACTAGGTCCTGGTTCTCCATAAGCTGCATAAAGCATTTATTAGAAAAAAAAAATCGATCAAATTTAGCCGAAACTATGCGTCACAGTCATTGAAAAGTAGACTTCTCGGATCTGTGCCACAGTAAGAAGCAGTTAGACTATGCTTTATTCCATACATGCGTCGTTCGAGTAAACAGGAATTTTGTTAATAACTCACAGAAATTTTGTTTAATCCATTTCCACATCATCTAACCTTATTGGAAAACCCTTTACACACTTACTATAACTATAACGAAGATTGATAACTTCTGTTTGCTATTTCTCAGAACATATTCAAAGCATGCCGCGCCCCGGCCACTTCACTTCTTGATGATAACAAACATGAAGGCCATAAATAGATTTTTGTGTTGACCTTTGATGCTCATTCAACCCTTAAAAATAAACAGCTTAGCGTTGTTTTGATTGATGCCTGCCGCAAATGTTTCAGTTCAGAAGTCATGTGTTTCAGGAAAGTGCTCTATATAAACACCACAACTGCCCTGAACGTGTTTAAAGTCAAGCAAAATAGACATCACATTTTTATGACCATCAACAGCCCTTTCCATATGAATCTCTATTCCGAAAAAAAAACTATAAAAAGAATTTTTTACAATTACTTGTCATTTTCGAACTAGATAACCCAACTGATGTGATAATTGTGGACCTTGCAACCAAAGTAGAGGCCATCATCAACTTTATATAGGTCGTGTTGATTTGGGTCTCTGGTGAGGGCTTGCAGTTGGTAGTCAAAGGTACTCATTAACACTTTCGAGGTTTCGTGATGTGCAAGACCATCGGACACCCTGGTTCAGTTGTTGTTGTTGTTTTTTCCCAGAAAATACTGTAATTACGATTTTCAAAATGGTTTGTATATTTTTACGGTGCATTCCATTGGATGCAATATATACCTTCCCATACGCTTGTCCAATTAGTGGATGAGTGAAACCAGTCAGTAGCGCGGCAAACGTGATGCAGCAAACCATACCGGCATATCGGTTACTATGAGATTTATAAATTGTAGCTGTACCTACATCTGCTTTGAGTTGAAGCTCAACTCACCTCAACTGCACCGCCTCACCTCACTTACCAGAGGGTTAATGAATTTGTTGACAGTCAATTTTGACGCCATCGTCACGCTGTACACTTTTCAGCTTCCTAGTGTGTGGAATTGTAGATTGGATGCCATGGACCGGCATCATGTATGGCCTTTTGCAGTCAACTTTTTTCATGACATTTTATCGCTTCCACTTGGATGAATCTTTGAGATATTTCTTAACTATAAAGATATGGATAGAGAGGTGGCGGCCGGCAGCGGGCAACTCTATCAATCCCGGTTCAAGTTATATTGAAAAGCCATTTCATGAGTATAGAGCTCGTCGTAGTTGGCTTAGAGGGTCAAGCGTTGTCGATGATGATGATGATGATGAAGCGATGAAGGTGTGTTTCATCCGCGCGTTGCTGATGGTAATCTATCTTTTGGATTCGATTAAAAATTAACACATGACTCGAGAAGATACAAGGAGAGAGGGGCTTAGGGGGGAGGATAAAACCAGCGACTCTGTCAGATATACATGTGCACTCTGACGGAGATATGAATGTATAATTCGATTATGTATGATCCGACTTTGCGCTTGATGCACGAATTAACCCGGGGATATGCGATGGTGGCTTGTGAGAGGATACACATAGGTAAACGAATACGACAACACGTTAAAATATAGGATTCCATCAGGGTAAGATGTGAAATGTGTTAATTAAGAAGTGCCAGAGCGGAACATGTGCTCTGCAACTATAAAGTGCTTCGATCAAGCCTTCAGAAGAAATAATAATTATGCATATGTACGAACCAAAAAAAAACATAAAAAAGAAAAACCTTTCAAAAAATGAGGATGACGAGAATACAAAAATAAAAACGTGTCAAACTGACATTAATTGCTTCAGGAATTCGAGCATTTTTTCATTCGAAACTGATACACCTACTCACAAAAGAGTGAGCTAATTTGTGTTTCTCCATTAATGTTGGAAAATGGTCACCTGGTGAAACTTTGTCAAGAACACCCAATTAATGACCGCGGAAGGAATGTATGTACCTACCAACTTATTAAAGACAAACACACTTTAATTTTCAAAAATTAAGAGTTACATTTTTTAAACCCAAGTAGGTTTCGAGAAAAAACGAATTTTTAATATAAAAACGTGATGGTCGGAATATTTACAACACATTACATTCAACAGCGTTTGTGTTTTAAATAAAACCAATTTTTTAAAAGTTTTTGTGGTCACTAATTAAGTTGAAGAGAATAGAGAAAGTTCACAACTGAACATTCAAAGAAGTCTATTCGCCAAGCTTTATATTTTTCAAAATGTTTAGTTGGGCTCTAAATTTTATCCTGAGTAATCTTACTGAATGAAAAAAAGTAATGGGTCGAAATTCTGATCCCAAAATTCTGATTTTCAAAATTCATAAATTTAAAATTGTAAGAAATTAAATTCTGCTTTTTACTTGCGATTATAGGTACTATAAGGCAATTTTGGATTCGTGCAAAAAAAAAATGTTGAGATAACAATCAAACATGATATTACGATGATAGAGAACACCAAAAAAGTGGGTGGCACAATTCTGTCTATCTGTCTGTCTGTCTGTTCGTCTACAGCCTAAACGGTTTGATCGATTTTCTTCAAACTTGGTACATAGTGGTTTTTGGGGATTCTGCCCACACATTTTTTTCATTTTTTTTTAGAACCAAAAATAACGGTACCTGCCATACATTTTTTTTTTTGGCAAATTTTCATAATCGTATTTTTCTTAAAAACGGCTCGACAACTTTTCTTAAAAGAAATTCAATAAATTTATTTTAGTAAAGGCTTTCTTTGGGTGGAAACCCATTTTTCAAAAATGGTTATTAATGGTACCTCCCAAGGAACCATTTTTTTAATTTTTGATTTTCTTCAAAATGGTATGACCGATTCCAATTATTTTTTTTATACAGAAGCTTCCAAAAAATTTTAATAGTTTTGTGTACCAACTTTTTTGAAAAAAATATTTTTTGAATTTTTAAAAAATATTTCAAAATTTTTTTTGGAAAATCAAATATTTCGAAAACGGCATTATAGATTTTTTTGAAACTCAATATTTGAGACTTTTTAAGTACTCTCTAAAATATTTTTAGAAAAAAATTTACATTTATGAAAAAATAACGGTACCTTTCATACAAAAGTTAAAAAGCCGCAAAGGAAAATATTTTTTTGCTTGAAAACGACTCCTACGATTTTGATTAAACTTTTTTCACATACTAAAATTAGTACGATCTACCATCAAAAATTATAAAATTTTACACATAGCAACTATTAGTAGTACCTGTCATAGAACGTATTTTTATATTTTGAGTTTTCTCGTTATCAGCTTAACGGACTTAAATGAATTTTTTTATTTACAAATTACAGATAAGATTTAATAATATTGCATATCAAAATTTTCAAAAAAAAGTTTTTGGATTTTTAAAAAAAGTTTCAAACTTTTTTTTTGAAAATTCGATATCTCAAAAACGGGTTGACAATTTTTTTCAAATTTTGTTTTTATATACACATAAATATATAGTTTAAATCTGCATACCAGAATTTGTTCTTAAAAATGTTTTAAGAATTTTATATATAAAAAATTAATTTAAAAGAAAACCGCTCCAACGATTTTAATTTTTTTCCCATACAATCATATTCCATCATGAATTAAGATGGCATACTTTTTTTTCATCTCAAACTGTCAAAAGAGTTGTTTTAGCTTATTTAAATGTCGTATTTCATGCCTATCTACATTTTTCTCTCATAATTTCCATGTTTGTATATACAATTTTCTTAAGCTCGCAGTGTCTTGAACAAAAGAGCAAGTACGTGCGACCCAGTCGTGCATTTTATTTTAAAAGTGAATTGAAGTTCTAATGACCCTATCACATATATAGGAAACTACGCGGCTTTTAAACCCCCACCCCCACCAAAGGCTGAAAACAAAACCTGCCAGACTTTCATATTCCAAATCACGATACATGTACCTATAATCCCTCATACTCCACTCCCAAAATTTGCTGTCGGCTGTGGGACTATAAGGTTTTTGTAAACAGAGATAAAAATAAGTGGATTTTAAAATTTTGGAAGGTGTAGAATAGGCTATTGAGTAGACCGGGAAATGAAGGCTATAAAGGGAATAATGTTTGTTTAGCCGATAAGCATGCTTAAAACTGAAAGTACTAAATTCACCCATGTGTTTCTGAGAGAATGGTCACACTGGCCACTTTTTAATATTGGTTGACAATTTTACGCTTAAAAATTTTTGTTCAAAATTAAATTTCAAATCGAAATGGGTGGTTTAAAAAATTTTACAAAAAAAAATTAAGAATAGGAAAAATTTACAAAAACCAATGAAAAAAAGCGAAAAATCAAAGATTTCTAAACTTTTTAATAAACTGCGGCTGTTTTCAAATGCTTTTAGACCTACAAAATGAAATGTTGGAATTGGTACAAGAATAGAAATGGTAACAAATGGTTAAGTTTAAATGGCTATATCTCTGCTCATTTTAAATAAATTTTTTTTTTTGAAAATATCATTAAAGATTTTAGAATTGATTATACATTTTTTGTTCACTATCCATTTCGATAGAAAATGTAATTTCGAACAAAAAATTTTATGTACAAAAATGTCAAATTCAGCCTAGTTTCCGAGTTATACCTACCAATAATAATGAAAATTGGCTAGTGTGACCATTGTCCCAGAAACGCTTGGGTAAATTTAGTAGCATTTTCGGTTTTAAGCATGCTTATGGTCCAAACAAATATATTCAATAATAAAAACTTTTGAACCTAATTGTTGATTTTTAAAAGGTCAATAGCCTAAAGGATGGGTCATTTCGATAATCCTGTCGCTTGGGAGCCATTTTGAAAAAATGGCGCATAATCTAAAGTCTAATCAGGGATTCGAAATCCCTGCCCTTTTTGTAGGGGATGGGGGCCTTACTTTAATGTTTGTAATTTATTTTTGACATGCTAGGGATATAATTTAGGTTGGTCATTGTTGTAATCTTGTCGTTTGGACGCCATTTTCTGAAATGGCACCCAATCTGTGGAAAATGGTAAAATAAAAAAAATCGTAAATTACTTCTACTTGGAAAATTTTAATAAGAAATGAATACTTATTTATATCTGATAGGTGTCCTGCCACTTTTCAGGAACTTATTTTCTTATGCAAACGGGTGAAACCTCCACTTTTTTGAATTTTTTAATATTTTGAACATGCAAAAAGTTGCGGAAATGCCTTCAGATTCAATTAATACCTCAAAAAATAGGTGCTGCACAGAGGCACACTTGGTTTAAATTTCAATGTTGCCACTTTTCGGGAACATTCTTCTTATGATGTCAATTGGGACATTTTATATTTTTGGTAATTATTAAACTTGAAAAAAGTTGTGGAAATACCGCCAGACGTCAAACAATTGAAGAAAAAACAAAAAAAAAACAGGTGAGGCACCTTCAGGTAAAATGTCAGTGTTACCACTTTTCAGGAATATACTTCTTTTATGTCAATTGTTGGGATGTCTACTTTTTTGGAAACTTTTAATATTTTGAACACAAAAACTTGCAACTAATTTTATCAATACGCGTTTGGCATCTGGAGGCGTTTTTTCCTCAGTTTTGTGTTTAAAATATTTTGATCATGAACATTTTCCAAGTATTTTTTTTTAGTTTACCATTCTCTACAGATTTTCAGTGAAATACAAATCAAATACGCTCACAAAATTGTTTGTAGTAAAGTTTAGTATGTGATTGAAATTACCAATTAAAGCTTAGTAGATACAACTCTATTGAAGGGAAACATTAATATATTCCACAATCCTCTTATGACTCAAGCTTAGTTTGTACTTCAAAGCGAAGTGAAATCAAATTTCAAATGAAACATCAATAATTAATGCACCAAAGGATTTTCAAAAAAGAATAGTTTTCGTCATAATGTTTGGTTTCTAAAAGCCAATTGAGTTTTGTTTGTTTCCAGACATAATATTTGTTCCTCTTTGTCGCCAAAATAATTGCATTTTGTTTTTGGCAGTTTTTCAGGCCTAGGAAAACAAATATTTTTGTATTTGACACATGCATGAATAAGCTAGGCTTTATTTCTAAATTCTCGGTATACGATATCAGTGGAAAGAGCTTTAGCGGTGTCTTAAATTTTTGCGTTTGTAAATCGATTAGATTATATTTAAAGCTTAGTAGGTACCTACACAGTTCAAGTGAAAATGAAAATTTCATACAATAGGTAGGGAGCCGGTGACATCAAAAGTTCCGTCATCGCGGAAATGGACATAATATATATCATTGGAAAGGTAATTGTATGTACTTTCAGAAAAACTTGGTATGACAGGCCCTAGCTTGCCGAAAGTATCTGTCATACCTGTTTGAACGATGCTACCTCTGTTTTTTATAAAATTCATTGCGCCTTTGTATGTATGCTATTTATTTCTAAACTACTGAATAGATTGAACTCAAATTTGTAGGGAATATTTTGAATATACCTTGTATTATTCCTGCAAAGTTTGGTTAAAATCAGTTCACTGGTTTTTGAGGAGGGGCAGAGATGCACGCCGGGTACCCAAAAAAAATGATGCGTTTTTGAAATAAAACTTTGTTTTTAGCTTTATTATTGTTTATTGAACCGTGATTACTAAAAAAAAGTTGACTATTACAGCCTACAAACTTCCTAAAATAAGATCTGAGAAAAAAACTTGACCTGATAGTACAGTCAAACCCACTTATTTTTAATTTTTGAAATCATATTTTTTTATTAATTTTATAACTATTCATAAAAAAGTTTGATTTTATCACCAGAAAAATTGTGTGTGTGTGTAAGTACTAATAAAAATAAAGTTATAGGTCCGATTAGGTGAAAAAAATATGCCTACATATGTACTTTAGTTGACTGATTTTACTTACAAACATGAAATAATCAAAATTTGTGTGTTAAAACGTTTTTAAATAATTTTATTATTGTTATTGAAACGTGATTGAAAATAACTGCCTAAGAAGAAAAAATCCCAATGTGATGGTACAGTCAAACCCGCTTATTACGATTTTTTTCAAATCTGTTTTTTTTTTTTTAATTTATTTTCTAACTGTTTATATTCATAAATACTCTTCGGTTACATAAGCATAAATGTTCTGTGAATATACATAGCTATAAATGTACATTAAAAGGTTTGGAGTTCACTTAGGTGAAAACATGCATGTACATATACAGGGTGTCCCGCACCTGAGTGGAAGTATCTTAAGGTGTGGTTCCTGAGTATATTCTAAGAAAAAAATTGTATGGGGGAAAGTTGTATCTCCCCTCCCTGAGGCAGGGGGGGGAAGTTTCTGAAAAATTGACTTAAAATGCCAAAAAAAACATTAAAAATCAACGAAGACTCATCTAATAACGTGCTATAGTTTTTTTGAAGGCTAATACTTCATTTTTGCATTTGATTTTTAAATCAAGTTGTTTAAGCGAATAGTTTTTGAGAAATTAAATTTCAAAGTCAAATTTGTTTAAAAAAAATGTGATTTTTTTTTCTTAAGTCAATATTTTTTAAAATTTTACGTAATTAAGTGCTATTTTTGTGTTCAATATTCATTGCCCTCATTTATTTTTAGTCTATTTCCGAAAACCAAATGTAAAAATCTATCTTAGTTTTTGAGAAATTAAGAAAAAACGAAAGGTACTTTTACCAAAAAAGCCCGGAGAAAGGGTTAAATTATGGATAATTCATGAATAAATTAATATTCTCGGGCTTTTTTGGGAAAAGTACCTTTTGTTTTTTCTTAATTTCTCAAAAACAAAGAAAGATTTTTTCATTTAGTTTTCGGTAATGGATTACAAAATAATGAGGGCAACGAATATTGAACACAAAACTAGCACTTAATTACGTAAATTTTTCAAAAATATCGACTTAAAAAAAAAAATCACAATTTTTTAAAACAAATTTGACTTTGAAATTTAATTTCTCAAAAACTATTCGCTTAAACAACTTGATTTAAAAATTAAATGCTTGAAATTTGGTTTAAATTAAGGAGCTGAAAAACACGGAATGGATTTCAAATAAGTGGGTTTGACTGTATAATCAGTAAATGATGTATTTTTGGGAGGCTGTAACACTATTTTCGTATCCCTGAAATCGATTGGTATATATTAAGGTGCTGAAAAACATGGCATGGATTTCAAATAAGTGGGCTTGACTCTATAATCGGTAAATGATGTATTTTTGGGAGGCTGTACAACTATTTTTGTATCCCTGAAATCGATTGGTATAAATTAAGGTGCTGAAAAACACGGAATGGATTTCAGATAAGCGAGTTTGACTGTATAATCGGTAAATCATATGTTTTTGGGAAAATTCAACACTATTTTTTTAATCATCCTAATATGAACGAACAAATTATGATTCTTTTATGTTTGTAAGTTAAATAAATTTACTTAGGTACACTTTAGGTACATATCTATATATGTACATGCATTTTTTCACCTAAATGAACTCCAAACTTTTTAATGTACATTTATAGCTATGTATATTCACAAAAAATGTATGCTTATGTAACCGAAGTGTAATTATGAATATAAACAGTTAGAAAATAAATTAAAAAAAAACAGATTTGAAAAAAATCGTAATAAGCGGGTTTGACTGTACCATCACATTGGGATTTTTTCTTCTTAGGCAGTTATTTTTAATCGCGTTTCAATAACAATAATAAAATTATTTAAAAACGTTTTAACACACAAATTTTGATTATTTCATGTTTGTAAGTAAAATCAGTCAACTAAAGTACATATGTAGGCATATTTTTTTCACCTAATCGGACCTATAACTTTATTTTTATTAGTACTTACACACACACACAATTTTTCTGGTGATAAAATCAAACTTTTTTATGAATAGTTATAAAATTAATAAAAAAATATGATTTCAAAAATTAAAAATAAGTGGGTTTGACTGTACTATCAGGTCAAGTTTTTTTCTCAGATCTTATTTTAGGAAGTTTGTAGGCTGTAATAGTCAACTTTTTTTTAGTAATCACGGTTCAATAAACAATAATAAAGCTAAAAACAAAGTTTTATTTCAAAAACGCATCATTTTTTTTGGGTACCCGGCGTGCATCTCTGCCCCTCCTCAAAAACCAGTGAACTGATTTTAACCAAACTTTGCAGGAATAATACAAGGTATATTCAAAATATTCCCTACAAATTTGAGTTCAATCTATTCAGTAGTTTAGAAATAAATAGCATACATACAAAGGCGCAATGAATTTTATAAAAAACAGAGGTAGCATCGTTCAAACAGGTATGACAGATACTTTCGGCAGGCTAGGGCCTGTCATACCAAGTTTTTCTGAAAGTACATACAATTACCTTTCCAATGATATATATTATGTCCATTTCCGCGATGACGGGACTTTTGATGTCACCGGCTTCCGGGCTACAAAGTCGTCAGCTTTAAATTTGGAACATTAGGTGTCACAGCTTCTACTTGAGCTTAGCAATTTATTAGGTAAAAGTTGCAAATAAGAGATGTGGAGTCTTAAGTTCAAATTTTCACACTGGTGGTTTCTTATGAACATTTTCACTCGAACTATGTAGGTTAGGCATAGCTTGACGTTTCTAAAATATTTAGCTACGCTTCGAAAAAGAAGCTGGTGGAAACATTGTTAAGTTAATACTTTTCACGTGGACTTTTATTGAGTTTTTGAACGTAAAAAATAAAAATGCCAAGTAAGTTTAAAAATTCCACTTTTTAATATTTGCTCAATTTATGGGTTCTAAATTGTGCACATAAATATGTTAATGTACCTTATTTTTGTAATGTTTTACTCATAAGAATTTCTGGCTCAACACTATAACGCCTTGAAAGCATGAAAAATTACAAGACAGGTGCTTACGAAAGAAAACATTGAAAACTGGTATTTCCTACATTATTTTTCAGATCGTGTTATTTGAAAAATTAAATTAGAAAAAAATCAAAAACTACCTTCTCAATGTTTTTATGCTGTCCCTGAAACAATTTGAACATTATAGTAGATCGTTGTATTATGCAGACATTTTCTAATTTATAAAATACAAATATTTCTGTCTATTTCATCTCAAATAACTTCAAATATAAATTCCATTCCATCTTGTTATGAAACTATCTTAAATTTTAACCCCAATCATTACTATGTAAATTTTTTGTTGAAAAACATCACGTAACGAGCTTCCTTCTTCTTCTTCTTCCTTCGTTTGTCATCATCAAATAATGCTGCAACATGATAGAAAAATGTATCTTTTTGGACATAAAATTCTTTGTTAAATAAATGTATCTACACCTTTTGTTGTAAATTTATATATTTTCTTTTGTTGCATCATCGATTTGAATGTGTTTTTTTTTTTGTTGTTGTTCGATTTATTTCTATACATCCTCACCATCCTTTCCTGTTTAAATTAGATAGATGTCATAGTCAATAGCTATCAATATCTGTCCAATTTATAAAACAAGATTGTTCAACAAGATGAATTTGACAAACGCCAATGAATAGAGAAAGAGAGAGAGAGAGAAGGATAAAGAGGTTGTCACATAAAGTCAGCTAGTTGTATTTAAACATTTACCTGTGTTCCTTTTAGATAGTGTATCTTCTCACAAAGTATTTGGAATTCTATAGTCCAAGTGCCAATGTCAGTTTAGTACCACTTCACAGATAAGGATACAAACAACAATAACCCAAAAACATACCGATACTTCTTCTCAATTCCACTACTACTGCTGCTGTTGCTGTTGCTGGTCTTTCGCTTGCATGCATCTAAGGTTTAACTATTGGAAACAGGTAGAATCCATGAAAAGAGCACACAGACTGAGGTGGAAACTAATCCTTTTGATAAGAATCTAACCCAGTGATTTAGATACACCATTGATGTCCATTGAATTCAGAAATAGTATCGTATCTCTATGGTGGCTCTGCCTGCATATTATGCAACGATGCAGCAGTACAAAGATGAAGAACAATTTTCCAACCATATAATCCAGAGACACACAGTAGACCAAGAAATCATAATATTCCCAGCTGTCGTTTTTGCATCCGGAATTCGAGAGTATCTCTGACCGAATTTTGTGCCAATTTGACAGGTGAAATATGAACTTGCTACTGCACTACTGCAAGCACCAGCCACACACATACAAGAGCTCCAGAGGAAGTAGGAGATTTAAATTTTATTTGAGATCTTTTTGTGTGTTGTGAAATTTATGCATCTCCTATTTCTCGGGGATTTTCTGAATTCTCATATTTAGCATCATGCTGTATAAGTTTGAATGGGAGTAAAGGCAATAATGGGCGTTACGGTTGAACCTACGCACATAATTCGATGAGGAAGTCGTCACATCACAGATATCTGGGGCAATCTTTTTTAATTTTTATTTCAGACATATAATGTAGGTATGTATAGGTACCAATCACAGTTTATTAGGCGTGTTATTGGATCGCTCACAGCATGCAGCATTTGAGCTTTTCTGCTAATAATCGTAACTTAAGTAGTTTAATATGAGATACAATGTGCCAGATGGTATATAGAGAAAAGTGGGTGATGAAGAAGATACATACATACACTCAAGATTCCCCGCAGATATACAGAAAATTTTGATATGGAAATAAGGTCTCAAATACACCATTTGACACTCATTTAGGTGATCATATCTAATCAAAACTTAGTCTCAAGTGGGCCACCATGATCGTGTTTCTTTGTTGTTATTGTAAGGTATTGTTGCTGTGGAATGCATTGTGGAACTTCTTTGGTGTGGTTATTATCAATTTTTTCTGATAGCAATAGAGAGCTATGCATATTTTATCGTTGTTTTTGTTTTGTGTCATAAGAAACTCAATTTTATTGTAGATTTTTTTAGAATTTCTTATACAAAGTAGATAAGATAGGCACGATCGACGACGATGGTCTAAAATGTGTATCTTAAGTGGGAAAAGCTACTTAGAAGTAGTAACACATTGAACTTGAGTTCGGATTAGATGCATAATGTAGGTACGTTATGACATTATGATTAGGACTTGATATAAACAAAGTGGTAAAAGTATAGATATTGGCTTTGTTTATGGATTATACGAGCTTTAAATTATCTGACTTACTTTGTGGATTGTCTTTTTAAAATATGCACTTATCCAGCTACGTTAGTATCTTGGAAGCGATACGAAATCCCGCAAACTTATTCGAAAAGTAGAAATCCTGCTTTTCATTCAATTGGAATTACAAAATCTCGCTTTTTACAATCTCGCATTTACATCTCTCACCGAAAATCTCGCAAATACCACCCGAAATTTCGCATTTTTAAATTTTGCAAATTCAAATTTCACATAAACGAATCTTTTTCAATTTCTCACATGTCGCTTTCAGTTTCGCACTGCAAATCCTGCGAACCAAAGTAGGCACTTAATTTATTTTGCAGAAGTTACGAAATCTCGCAAAAGGTAATTTGGGAGATTGTGATTAAAAAAAAATTATTTTTGCAATGCAATGAAACTTTTAAAGATTTTAGTTTTCGGAATTTTGTAATTGGGAGATTATTAAAAGTGCGAAATTTGAATTTGCGAGATTGTGATCAAAAAATTTGTTCGTTACAATGCAATTAAAATTTGCAAAATTTTAATTAAAGAGTTTTTAGTTTGCGGTGCTTTGTAATTGCGAGATTGTTTAAAGCGATATTTTGTAATTGCGAGATTCCGTACTGCACAATTACGAATGCGAAATTTTATTTTTCAAAATTGCTTACCTAACCCTGGGTTGGCTACGAAATTTCGCAAATCAAAATCTCGCATTCGAAATCTTGCATAGCGAAATCTTGCAATTTTAAAATCTCACTTTTCATAATCACACAATTACAAAATCCTGCTTTTCATAATCTCGCAATAAAGAAATTCGGAAAACTAAAATCTCGCAAAAATTTAATTGCATTGCAACAAGTACATTTTTTAATCAAAATCTCGGAAACTAAAATCTCGCGCGAGATTTTGATTTGCGAGATTTGAAATTGCGAGATTTTGGTTGAAATTTGCGAGATTTTTAGGTTCCAGATGTAAACGCGAGATTGTTGAAAGTGAGATTTTGTAATTGCGAGATTATGAAAAACAAAATTTTTAGCTGGCGAGATTTCGTTATTTGAGATTTTTAAAAAAAGTTCGAGATTTTGTTATTCGAAATTTTCCTTTGCGGGATATCGTAGCGCTCCTTTTAACCCTGGTATCATTACGTGTCAACCTGAAAAAAATGATATCAATAATATATTTTTGTGGATTGGGTTGGGTTGTAGTATCTGATGTTTACACCTATTATTTGTGAGGAACTCGGATGAATAGGTTCTACATTTAGTTCCGACTTTTAGGTGAAGGGCTCTTAGGCATAAAATATAAAACTCTCGTTATATTTTAAATTCCATTCGTTCCACAATCTATTCCACAAAAAATATGTTTTTTCTAACAGGATGCATTGCCAATTAAGAAGGCTCAACTAAAAACGATACGTCTTACAACCGTTAAGTATTTTGACTTATTTTGAATTAAAAAAAGTTACTCGTATACAACGTTCATTACTCAGCAGTGACTTTGGGTTTGGACTAAGTGAGATGCAAATACAACACCACACAAATACACATCCACTATTGTGGATTGTAAGTGGATCATATTTTAAAATTTCTGGTTAGTTTATAAAAACAGCTTTTAATTGCGTTTTTCAATCGATTACTTTTGTTCAAACTGTTGTGAACAGGCCTCTACATTGGAACAGGCCCCTCTGAAACAGGCCGTGCAAATATAATGTAGCCAACTCCTTACGGCTAAGAGCTAAACATAAATGTCTTTGCCACATTTGTTTAAAATGGCGATTTCATCATTCTGACTGCGACCTCCAATAATTAAAGTTACCTTTTATTCATTTTTCAATTAAAGCTTCCAAAACAACTGTTATAGTAAGCTTCTATTAAAATTATAAGTACTTATTTGTTTAAAATTAAATTTCTTTTAGATCTTATTTAATTGCTCATTGCACTTTAATTGCACATGCAATCCATTATCTTGTAAAGCCGAAATAATCTTATATATCTTAATAAGTAAATCACTGTAAGTCTAAACTTAAGAATTCATTTATGTATAAATTAACCTAATCTTTGAATTAAATCTAGGTTTTGTAATTCATCTCAAGAAATCCTTTGTTTTTTCTACGTTGAGAGGATTAACAAAAAGTCTTTTACGTTGCCAAGTGCCGCAATCTAACGTAAATACCGGCTGTTGCTAAAGTACTGCAAAAGAGTACCGGTTGTGGCTGAAGTGCCGCAATTTTACCAGCACCGGTTCGTTTTGCCTAGTGCCGCAACACAAACCTTAGTTGAAGAAGAGGTCATCATAATATTTTGTGGAACGTAATGTGGAACTTTACCTCTGCCATTTTGTTTTCCTTTTTTGAAGTACAGAAAATTTGATTATCAGAAAAAATCATTCATGAAACTGATGAAGATACTCATGTCAAGCTTAAATTTTTGATATTATTCACTGTGGAAAACTACATACTTTTTGTGCGATAAAATTGAAACTCAGCAGCGACACCATAATGTTCATTGGTATTTTTCATGACAAGTGCTAGATGAACATATTGCAGAAGTTTTGTGGAACTAAGACGTATTTTTAGGAGTATTTTTTCTAAAAGGATATCATCATCGTTTTGATATCTCGATACGTTTTTAATTTTCTAAGTAATTTATTTTAATTTGTTTATTTTATTTTATTTTATTTTATTTTATTTTATTTTATTTTATTTTATTTTATTTTATTTTATTTTATTTTATTTTATTTTAGTTTAATTAATTTAATTTAATTTAATTTAATTTAATTTAATTTAATTTAATTTAATTTAATTTAATTTAATTTAATTTAATTTTATTTTATTTTATTTTATTTTATTTTATTTTAGTTTAATTTATTTTATTTAATTTTATTTAATTTTATTTAATTTAATTTAATTTAATTTAATTTAATTTAATTTAATTTAATTTAATTTAATTTAATTTAATTTAATTTAATTTTATTTAATTTAATTTAATTTAATTTTATTTTATTTAATTTTATTTTATTTTATTTTATTTTATTTTATTTTATTTTATTTTATTTTATTTTATTTTATTTTTTTTTACTTTAGTAGCGCTTTTCACGGAATTCTTAGTTTTACACAAGAAGAATGAGCGATTGTGGATCGTATTGTGGGGAATTTAATTCACTGTTGTTGGCTTAGAAAGATTAAAAAAAGATGACGTTTATGTTACGAAAAAATTTGTTTAAATAGTTATCAACTTTCTTTTATTTATTTATTCATCAACTAACATTAGGAGACTATTACATGAATAAGTTAAGTCGGTTTTGATCCTTATGTATATTTTAATAAGGGTGTTGCTTTACAAGCCGCATGTACAAAGTTCACAAATAAGTATAGTCTTTTTATGTTCGCATTTATTTCTACAAATACTTTTTAGCTTTATAAGCTTTCATGTTCCATTAAACATCCATTAAATTAATCATGTCTATTTAAAATACTCCATGATGACCACCATGATTGGTTGTGGATCCTATTTATAGAAAGACCTTCATTTGCTACTGTGGGTCTGTGGCGTGTTTGTCTGATGCGTTTTAACAACAATTAAAAACGACGCATATCCATTGGGGGGTTTTTCGTTTTGTCACAACAAATCTCCAACAAAACAGAACTTAATTAGACGTACGTACTCAACGACTTCAATCGAATGCTATTACTCGTTAAAGAAGTCACAAAACAACAAGAAGTTGTCAACACGCAAGCTTGCATCTGTGTAAACATACACGCAATCCCCAATGGACAATAATTTTTAACTTAACCGACAGAAAGACACAGACAGACAGAAGATATGGAGGATATCCCATCATATTTAGTTCATCCAATATGGCAGAGTCAGTGTCTATATAGGTATAGAGGTAGGAATTTTATATTACTTATGATCTTTGGTTAGTAGTGAGTTAATCGATAAAATCTGTAAGTTGGGAGAGAGGGAGGGAGAAAATCTTAGCTGGGTGCTTGGCGGCAATCATCGATTAGAGATTTATGATCGAACTTTTAACTTCATTGAAGACAAGAGAGCGGGGAGATGTTGGTTCACCATGTGGATAGGAACATGGATTGACAGTGTTGAATCAGTTACTGATGGGCAATAACAAACGTTTAAACTCTTGTCGCACCACAGCACAGCCCAGAGACGCTGCCATGCCGCCACCGTCGGTTATTTAGTTTGGATGATCAATGATCATTTTGCCGACATATTGCATGGTGGTATAAAATGTGATTGTTGACAAGTGAGTAGGTATAACAAATCAAAAATTTATTGAACGCAACTACGAAGGATTTTATGTTCGCACGATTGTTTCGTGTGAGTGCAATGTCAGACAATTATTATTATTATTGTTCGATCTATGTTTGGACAAAAACAAAATGGGTAAATTATGAGAATCGGTAAAGTAGCAGACAAAGAAATTCATCGGAAGATGTTCATAAAAAAAAATCTGAGTGTCAAGTCCCTAGAGCCTTATGTGAAGAAATTTGTCTGATTGAAATTTTTAAAACCTACCATCCACATAGCTTATTGTCAAAATGTCAAACTTTTATGCATTAAATTGGCTCTTTCTTTGCGACAAAATGTCCAGAACTGAAACTTTGGTTTGTGGAACTAGTTCACATTTATTTTTACGAGGCGTGAATATTAGCCTCGGAAATCATAAAATTACAATAAGCGAAATTTCAGATTTCATGCCGCTTTGGCTTGTGGGAAAAATGAAAAAATCGTATGAAATCGTTAGCGTTAAATTTGAAAGTTTACATTCCACAGCTTCAATTTCAAACCAAATCAAATTGATTGTCAAATTTAAATCATTTTCTAATTTCATCAGCTTTTTCTCTAGTTTTTCATTTCAAGGCTAAAGTAGGTACAAAATTGAAGTGAAAATGAAAACCTTGCACGAATTTTTCCACGTGAAATTGTTCAATTTACAATCCACAGCTTCAATTTTAAGCCAACACTAATAATTTTTCTTTTTTTAAATATTTCAACAATTAGCTTATTCCCACGCTATCTAGTATACAAAAATTGTAAGTGTTACCACAAGAAAATTTTTTTATTTCATGGGAGGTGATAACTAGGCTGAACTTAATAATTTAAAATATGGACACGAGAGGATTTTAAAATTGCTTAGTTTTTCATTTCACAACAGATGAGTTTACTTACTAGACTTTACCTAGAACTTTGTCAAACATGAAATGAACACATTCCACAATATTAAAAATTGTATTTTAATTTTTTAAGATGGGGACTTGGTAAGAAATATTGTGCTGAGCTATAGTTAATATAGTTTTCTATGTTTTTTTGGGTTCTCTTTTAACTTGATTTAAGCAAATCACCCTGTCGCAAATCACCCTGTCGCAAATCGCTTAAATTTTCTTATACTTAACGGTTTAATAATTTTCAATTAAATAGTCGCTAATTAAATGGAACAAATTTAATTTGATCGTGCACTGTATTTTATGAAAACCATAATCAAGTTAACATAGCATCACCTCAAAATGGGATAGAAAGTGCTTATAGCGGATGGTTTATGGCATTATAATTTACCATAAGTTAATCGTCTATTAGTTGTTACAATTTCGATGTTTTTTTTCGAAAAATGGTTAAAACTTTAAAAACTTTATATTTTATTTTTTAGTAAATTTATAAATTGTGCACTAATTAGTTATGAAAAATTCAATTTTGTCGTGCTATGTTCTCTTAGTATTTAAGTGATTTGTTTTCTTTGAGCATCAAGTTGCCAAAGCAACTTTCACGAATCGAAAAATGGGTAGGTGGATAGTTTTCCGTTAATAAGTTGTGACAGTGAATTTCGAATTTATCATTCTATGTTTTCTATGTTTTTTTCGAAAAGTGGTAAGAACTTCTAAGACTTAATATTTTAGTGCCCAATAATTTGCCACTGATTAATCGTGAAAAATTCAATTTTCTCGTGCTATGTTTTTATGTATTTTTCGGTGATTTATTTTCTATGAGTGTCAAAAGTAAGCCAAGCATTTTTCACGAATCGAAAATGGGTAGGTGAATAATTTGCATTTAATTAGTTGTGACAGTAAATTTCGAATTAGTCATTCTATGTTTTCTATATTGTTTCGAAAAGTGGTAAGAATGTATGAGACCTACTTTTTTACTGCTTAGTAATTTGCCATTTATGAGTCGTTAATAAGTTGTGAAAAATTCAATTTTGCAAATTTCACGTATCGAAAAATGGATAAGTGGGTAGTTTGCCACTGATTAAATGTGACAATTTCGAATTTGTCATTCTATGTTTTGTATGTTTTTCTCGAAAAGCGGTAAAATTTTCTAAATCTTAATATTTTATTGCTTAATAATTCGCCCTTATAATTAGCTGTGAAAAATTGAATTTCTGCAGCGTGCTATTTTTTCTATGTATTCTTGGGTGATTTGTTTTCCACCAAACCAAAAATGGCTTGGTTGATAATGTGCCATTTGTATTTGTCGTTCAATGATTTCTATGTTTTATTGGGGCTTTAATAACTTGACACAACTCGAAAAGCGGTAAAAACTTCTTATACTTAATGTTTAATAGCTGAATAATTTGCCGTTAATTAACTCTGAAAAATTAAATTCAATCGTGCAATTTTTTCTATGTTTTTTTTTCTTGAGTTCTTCGCTTGATATCAAGTTAGCAAAGCATCACCTCAAAAGGGGGCTAAAACTGCTAGTAGCAAAGGGTTTATGACTTAATAATTTGCCGTTTACTAATCTTTTATTAGATGCTACAGTTTCAAATTTGTCAGTCTATGGACATTATATGACCATTAAGCAGATTGTGGAATGCATTCATCTTGCTAAAATCTTCATTGTGAATTCAAAAATTCTACGTTAAACTTGTAGTCTCATTTTCAAGGAATATTGCGATGGACATGAGGAGTGGCTCAATTTCGTTCTTTTACGCCTTGAATGTAGCAAAGTTTTGAAGATAATGAAAAATGATGATAAAAACTTCGACGAATTTCTTTAATAGAATCCTAAAAATAAATGTTACACAACTTAATTTTTGTTTGCTCATAGGCGGTCAAAATTCTCAAAACAAAATTACAAAAAATACTATATCATTCCGTTTAAGAAATTGTGGAACGTATTTATCTTAGTCGCATTAGAAAAACTGCTTCAGAAAGATTGTAGTTTTTCTTTTCACTAGAAATACGAGTGCACGAATATCTTATCAGAAAATCTCCTAACACATGTTCCACATCCTACTAGCACCTAAAAAAGGATTAGCACAACATATGTTTTCATTTCTCAAGAATCCTTTTAAGGTATATGCCGCAATCCCAAGATATTTCAATGCACATCCTTGAATCTTTTATTAGGATCCCTAAAATACAAGAAGTTCAGTAGCTATTTCTTTTTTTTTATAATAAACCTGACCTTCAAAGTGAAATTTTACGATCCACATCTCTATTACCCAACTGCATCCTAAGTTATGACCTATTTTATACCTTAACATAATAATGACATCCTAATTCACTGGGTAAACACAACAACTGCCTACAATTAAACAAACAAAAGAGTGCGCGCAACCAACCAACAAAAGGTACCTTAAAGGCTTATTTTTTTATGATTTCCACGTAATAGCGAGATGTTAAGGTACCTATACAAAAGATACATCCGACAAATATGTGCAACCAATTTCCTTTCCATCTGCAGTCATGAAGAACATCAGTAGGAGGTCGAGGTAACATATCTATAATAACAGGTAGACATAAAAGAGTTTATCTAGAATTTTCACATCAACTAATTATCGTCGATGACGACGACGAATGAAGATAATCCAAGCTCAAGCGCATTGCATCTAACCAACCAACCGGCAAACCATCAACCAACTGCGGCAGTAGCAGCAGCAACAATCCAAAAACCACCATAGAAATGCGGAAAGCCAAAAATACCGATTGAACTAATTGTCAGGAACGACCGTTTAATTGTTATTACCAAGACCGTATACGAACCCCATCCGTCCGGTCCGGTCTGAGCCACAGCAATTCTCTCAGATACATCTACGAACAATATCTATAAACACAAAGTGAGATACTTTGAAATGCATTAGAAAACAATTTTCTAAATGAAATTCGCATCGAGAGATATACGAACTTGTGTATACCTATATCTGCTGCACACCACACTGACTTCAACTGCATATGCAGTGCAGTGTTTTGATGTCGGCAAAGGGTATTTAAATATATCTTACAGATACATTCCATTGCAGCAGTTTAGCATGTGAAGCATACCAAATTATACTCATCAACCTACGCTTAGAAGACTGATGGTGAGAGGTTGGCGGTATATGGGCAGCGGACGCAATCTATCCATTAGCTGCTTCGGGTGCATTTTAATTGCCATAAAAATGTCCAGTAGAGATATTTTTCTGTTTTGTTTTATATCTCATGGATACGCTTACGCATTACAATTACCTCAAATAGTAGAAGAAATGTGTGTCCTGTTGCTCCTACTTAACTATCCCAACGTAGATACTGCTTTTCTATCGAAAAGGTCATAACACGTATGTAACGCTTCGCGCGGTGCCGATTGTAGAGCAAAACCCGAAGAAGCTATCTTAAGGAGAAGCCACATTAAATCCGAGAATACACAAAAAAAAATCCACAGAATGTATCTAGATTGGGAAAACGAACGGTTGAAAGACGAAAAACGCTTTAACGTGATTTCGAATGGATTTTTATTTGATCTTTCCTAAAGGCACGTTGGCGTTGTTCGAATTCAGATTCAGATTCCTATAAGTCAGAGACAGGGGTGAGGGTGATGGTGGGAGTTAAATTGGAACGAGACTAGACTTAGTGGCTTCGGGGGCTTTGGTATACATATAGAAATGAGAGGGCTGATGATTATATGCATTTTGTGCTGTGCTAAGACTTTGTGAAATATTCCAAAAAGGCGATAAAAGAATAGAGATTGAGGTTTACCAAAATACATACTTTCGAAGCGGTGGTGGGCTGAAGGGGGGCTGCGAAGTTAAAGGAGGAATAAAGCGCACCCAGGATGCGGGTGGAATTCTTAATTCTTATATTTGTTAGATTTTCTTCAATTGTGGTTTAGATATGAATCAAGGATATAATATTATTTTTGTTTTTTTGTGTAGGTATCGATGAGTGTGTGTATATTGGTGGACTACTAAGTGGAAGATTTTGTGTGTTTTTAGATTCTTGTGCTGAAAAGGATTTGTAGGAGAGCCGATGATGGAGGTGTAGTATAGGAGCAACGCGGTGCGCGGTGGTGAAGCTGGCGGCCATGAGTCTAAAAGGAAGTTTACCAAAATGTTATACAATGAAAGATGGAAATTGAAGATTTGTTGGGAATTGACAAATTTTCGATGTTTTCTTCTTATTTTTTTTTTTCTATTTTTTTGTTTTTGTTTTTCTGTTGTTGATTCTTTGAATGTTTTCCGGATATAAAAACGGATTAGTTGGAGCGTATCCAAAACTTATGACATGTTGATTGGGATATATATATGTATCTACTTATAGTTGGACGGGATATAGTATCTATAGATACCTACCTAAATGTATTTTTGTTACATTGATGGGATTTCATAAGCGATTTGAATCACAGAAAAAATTTTAGTTTTTGTTTTTGAAGATTTCTATTTGATATCTAGCTTATGACCTAAGGTTTGGCCTGTTCTCTCGAATTAAGTTACAGAAGAAGCTTTTGGATAAAAGTCGATAAAAGTTTTTATGTTAACTACTCTTAAGCCAAGGCATATTCAGAATTCAAACTTTTGCTAAATATTTCCTTAAATAAATTATATGAAATGGAATATTGAACATTTTTAATTTCAATGTCTATTAAAATACACAGCCATTCACTGTCTGGAACTGGCAGCTGCGAATGCATTGTATAACCAAAAGCAGCCCAAAATGTCAAGGGTTAGATATCAGCACCTTCTTCATAGGCAACGACTGCAAAGGATCCACCAGCGAGAACATAACACAACCAACAGCAACTATCAGTCAGAACTAGATAGTGTGGAGTGAAATTCAGTGCGTCAATATTATGCTCCGGAATACCATCCAACACCACAACAACAACCAATTCCAGAAGAGACTGCAGTCAATCAAACCTGGATCTGACGCTTTCAAGAACATCAACAGACTGATTGATCAAGAATCACCAATGCCTTGAGAAGATAATAACCAACAATGAAGAAGCATCAACGATAAATGATAAAGAAAAAGTCTCCGCAACTTATTTCGAAGGGAACTTCACGCCAAACCCATCTAATGACCAAGACTTTCTTGACGAAATTGAGGCATCCATTCACCAGTCATTGATGCCTAACTTAAGAGTTAAGTAACAACAATCCTGCGATTGATTCAGTCGACAGCTGGAACCTAAGAACCCCAGAGGAGATAGATGATATTATTATTAGAAACTCTAAACCAAAGAATTCAGCGGGGTCGGATGGAGCATCAAACTTCATCTTTAAGAAACTTTCACAAACAATAATGGTTTTCTTGGCCATCATCCTCAACAGCTACATATAACCAACATTTATTTTCCCCAGAAATGGAAAACTGCAAAAATCGTGGCGATTCTCAAGAAACGTGCAGGGAACATGGTTACCATGGTTACATACAGGTCGATATCCCACCGCAATTACTTAAGTGATATCTTGGGGGAGCTGACACTTACGAAGCACAAGAAGTTCTGCGGAGAGAACAATATCATCCCAGACATGCAATTTGGTGTTTTGTTAAAGCATTCCACTCTGCATCCGATCCTGATTTTTCATCATTTCATGACAGTGATGCCAGATGAGATTTCTAGAATCCCACCAAATTCCAAAAATAATCCCACCATTTTTGTACTGGAAGAAAAAAAAACCACCATAACCTTTTCTGCTACAAATATTTCCTAGATATAAAAAAAGAAGAATGTTGGCTCTGCACTCTTGGTACTTCATATTCGCAAAAAAAGTATGTCATCTAATTGGTCAGTAATTGGTGAAGAAAGTCAACTTGTCCTAGAAATAAGTCAGCCATAGAAAACTTGTAATTAAGACTTAAAGTTTCATAAGGTCACGCACGATTTTTGCCACCTCATTTGTGGAATATTCACAAAAAATGTATACCGATCCGAAAGATCACTAGATCATGGTAAGATCAACTATTTTCAAAGTTTTTCTTATGAATTTTTAAAGTTCGTTTCAAGGTTACAAAAAAAATGTTGCTATCTCACTTAAAAGGTCACTTAACGGTCATAAAAGGTCAGCTAGGAAGTTTCAGTAATTGGTCAGCCATTGATTTTTAATTAAATAATTTTTTTATTTTTTCAGGGTCAGTGATTTTTGGTACCTCATTTGTGTGGTATTCACAAACAAAATTATTTTTTTAAAGTTTCTGTTTTTTTGTGCCAAATCATTATAGGTCATAAAATTCGAAGATAGGCAGGTTTAGTGAATTGTGGTTTTTCCCACCAAAAAAGAGACCATTGAAATATTTTCCCACCAAAAATCCCACTATGAATATTTTCCCACCATTTTTCCCACCAAAGGCATTTTTTCTAACCATTTTGGTTGGAAAAACCACCAATCTGGGAACACTGTTTCATGACTACAGCTATAAATAACTATCGAGATTGATCGAGATGCTTTCTAGATGTCAAAACAGCATTTGACAGTGTATGCATTGAAGCCCTTATCCATAAACTCCACATACTGGGCTCTTCTTCAGCACAACACAAATTATTTTCTCTTTTCCAGGAACTTATTCATGCAACTGGAGAACTGCAAATCGACAGAGAAGAGCCTCAGAGCTGGAGTTACCTAAGGTTAGAAACTCAGACCACTCCTATACAAAGTCAATACCTCTGAGATCTAACCAATTAATTTCAAGCGATTGGAAGAGCTTTACACCAAATGGGGTACCCGGATCAACTCATCCAAATTAGAGCTTGTCTGCTTCAGAAGACCATCAGCTTGGTGGACGAAGCTGCAGAACTATCACCTTAGCACTCCCAGATGGATCCAGGCTATTAGCCAAACGCAACGCCAAGTACTAAGGCATCAACTTCAACGAGCTACTGAGATTCAACCCTGTCACGGACTGTTTTCAAAAAGTCAGTTTTTCCTTCCATCACCTCTACCCGCTAATGAAAAAGAAAATTGGTTTTCGTTTAGTAGAGAAATCTGACGACTATTGTCGCAGGTTTCCCCACTGCAATTCTTTCAAATTGGTGAACATTTGAGTCCAGCTTTTCGTAAGCCGCGAGTGTGTCCAAAATTTTTTGTACATTTACATGCTATTAGTCTAATACGGGGATTTAAATGAAACAATTTTTTTTTTTTTTTTTCTCGTACATAAGAATAAACTCTCAGATTTTCATACAAATCTTTGGAGGCGTTTCCGAGAAATACAGAAAGAAGAAAAGTGGCCGTGACAGTGGGCGGATCTCACTTAAATAAGTTTGCCAATTTTTTTTAACGTCTGCAAGAACAAACTCTTAAAATTTCATGGAAATCCTTGGAGCAGTTTCTGAGAAACAAAGATATAAGAAAAGTGGGCGTGGCAGTGGGAAAATTTTACTTTAACAATTTTCTAAATTTTTCTTTGATCATATTAACAAATTATGAAAATTCCATCAGTATCGGTCCAGCCATTTCTTCATAAACCATGACCGCAGAAAAGTGGGCGTAGCACCACCCCTGCAAGGGGTAGGAGGGCGCCAACTTAGATTTAAGTTGTATACCTACCCCCGAAACGACCTGCAATTTTTTCCCATTTGGTCAGTAGTTAAATTTCTCTATTTACTGGACTAATTTTACTCTTAGCGTCACTTCAAAAAATAGCAGGTAGATATAGCGCACCTGGTGGCACTCAAAATAGCAGGTTAGGACGCTCTGATACATCAGCAGGTACGTCTGTGAAGCTAATCAGGGCAACTTTCACCCACGCAAATGGGACCTTCAAAGGAATTTTTAGTTTTTTTTGCATATTTTTGCATTTCTATTACCGATTTTACAATTCGGCAAATAAGGGTGTAATCGAGTGCCTTCACATGAAGTCAGCATAAAAAGGACTTCAAAATTTTGACCTAGCTTATTCTTAAAATGCAAAAAAACTGCCAATTTGGAGCCTTACTGCAAGTTCTTAGCATTCTTGGTTCCTGAGGTGCGTGATGTGACGTGCTTACTTCTTAGTGAAGATAGCTGGTCACTCAATTACACCCTTTTTTAGCGAACAACGAAATCGGGAATAGAAATACAAAAAAACTGCAAATTCCTGTCAAGATTCCATTTGCGTGGGTGAAAGTCGCCCTGCTAACTTCAAAGATGTTTATCATGTTCTAATCTCCTGGTGGCACTCAAAACAACGGTCTAAAACGCTCTGGTACATCACCAGGTACTACGCCTCTGGTGCCACTCAAGACAGCTGGATAAGAAGCTCTGGTGTATCAGCAAGTATTACGGCCCTGATGGCACTCTGAGTAGAAGGCTAAAACACTTTGGTAAATAAACAGGAACTACGCCCTTGGTGGCACTCAAAACAGCAGGCTAAGATGATCTCGTAGATCAGCAGGTACAAGGGCAATGGAGGTTTGTCTTCCAACCAAGGCCTCTTACCATGTGTGGGTGGAAGACTTAGTTAGAAAAAGCTGGACAGCCTTAACTACCTGACCTTGTCTTTCAACAAAGCCCCTTACCAACAGTGGGTGCAAGCTCCAAGAAAGCAAATAAAGCTATATGACCTGATTATTTCGGCTTGTCTACTACCGGAGTTAAAATGATCAATCAAATCAAAGCAGGCCCCCTTGTTAAATTTTCAGTAAAGACTGAATGTGAACTTTATGAGTGATGAACGAAAAATAATAATGTTGTAGATTTTTCATGTTTTCATGCGGTGTGTATGAATTGTATGTGGTAAAATGCAATTCTCACTAGTAATTACGATAATACAAAAGGAAACATGGAACGCTCCGTTACAAGGCCATAAAAAAAACTTTTCGTCTTTTTTACTTGCGATTATAGGTACTATAAGGCAAGTTTTGGATTCGTGCAAAAAAAAAAAATTGAGATAACAATCAAGCATGATATAACGATGATAGAGAACACCAAAAAAGTGGGTGGCAAAATTCTGTCGTCTGTCTGTCTGTCTGTCTGTTCGTCTACAGCCTAAACGGCTTGATCGATTTTCTTCAAACTAGGTACTTAGTGGTTTTTGGTGATTCTGCCGACACGTTTTTTTCATTTTTTTTTTAGAATCAAAAATAACGGTACCTTTCATACATTTTTTTTTGGCAAATTTACATAATCGTATTTTTATCAAAAACGGCTCGACAACTTTTCTTTAAAAAAATTCAATAAATTTATTTTAGTAAAGGCTTTCTTTGGGTGGAAATCCATTTTCCAAAAATGGTTATTAATGGTACCTCCCAAGGAACCATTTTTTTAATTTTTGATTTTCTCCAAATGGTATGACCGATTTCAATTATTTTTTTTATACAGAAGCTTCCGAATAATATAAATAGTTTTGTGTACCAACATTTTTGAAAAAATATTTTTTGGATTTTTAAAAATATATTTCAAAATTTTTTTTGGAAAATCAAATATTTCGAAAACGGCATGATAGATTTTTTTGAAACTCGATATTTAAGACTTTTTTAGTACTCTCTAAAATATTTTTACAAAAAATTTTACATTTATGAAAAAATAACGGTACCTTCCATACAAAAGTGAAAAAAACCGCAAAGGAAAATATTTGTTTGCTTGAAAACGACTCCTACGATTTTGATTAAACTTTTTTCATATACTAAAATTAGTACGATCTACCATCAAAAATTATAAAATTTTACACATAGCAACTATTAGTAGTACCTGTCATAGAACGTATTTTTTTATTTTGAGTTTTCTTGTTATTGGCTCAACGGATTTAAATGAATTTTTTATATACAAATTTCAGATAAGATGAAATAATATTGCATATCAAAATTAAAAAAAAAAAAGTTTTTGGATTTTAAAAAAAAAGTTTCAAATTTTTTTTTGAAAATTCGATATCTCAAAAACGGGTTGACAATTTTTTTTCAAATTTTGTTTTTATATAGACATAAATATAAAGTTTAAATCTGCATACCAAAATTTGTTCTTAAAAATGTTTTAAGAATTTTATATATAAAAAATTAATTTAAAAAAAAACCGCTCCAACGATTTTAAAATTTTTTTCCCATACAATGGAATTAAAATGGCATACTTTTTTTTCACCTCAAACTGTCAAAAGAGTTGTTTTAGCTAATTTATGTGTCGTATTTCATGCTTCTCTACATTTTTCTTTCATAATTTCCATGTTTGTATATACAATTTTCTTAAACTCGCAGTGTCTTGAACATAAGAGCAAGTACGTGCGACCCAGTCGTGCATTTTATTATTTTCCAATTGATTTATTTTAACTTCATTAAATCGGAGAAAGAAAGCGTGTAGATATGGAAAAAAATATAAGGTCCTACTCTCTGTAGTAAGTGTCTTAAAAAATAGAAAGCAGCAAAATTTCCAAAAATAGCTGAGGTGATGAAACTGTTGTTCGGAAACTTTGCCACCTTCTATTTTTTTTCGATTACGATTTTTTCCTGAGAACTAACGTCATGTAATATGAATTTACGCTCATGTTCACAAAACAGTAAATGTTAACATATTTGCCACTTTACTGTAAACGGTTTGAGCCATTCTACTTTCTTGAGATCTCAAAGATCTTTTTACTGTCAGAAATCAGAAGAAAACTACAACTATGGACTATTTACACTCGTGTATCGTGATATTCTAAATGGTCATAGGTCACAGGTCCTTACTTTCTATAAAGTCAGAAGTTGCTACCTTTACAAAAATCAAAACAGGTTCTCATTTGACATTTTATTGTAAACCAAACTATGATTTAGAATGTAGTACCTCAGGGTTCCTGTTTTAGACCTATACTTTTCAATCGCAACTTATCAAATTTAAAGATTTATTTTTATTATTTTCTACTATTGAAACCACCACAAAACAAACCTGTAAAATTCATGTTTGCAATAAGAAGAACTATTTCCCTTTAAATCTACATCAAAAGCCACAGAGTAATAAGAATTTAATGAAACCAAAACTCCAGCTACTAACTTCAACCAATGATTCGTCTGTACATGTATGTATCTGTTTCTGTAAAGTCATATTATTGTGCTCCATCATCTCTCAAGTGTAATGTGTAACGTTTTTCTCTACACCCCAAACGCAGTTATATATATCTCAAGTTCAAGATATTTGCGGTTCTGTGATGGGCTCCTTCAAGCGACGATGAAACTGCGTCGGATGCAAGCAGACCAGGCAGGTAAGCAAGCAGACTGATACTCCATCATCATTATCGTTGTTGTCATTATATATATCACTCGGAACTCGTCCTCATCGTTTGTGGTTTTCCATCCAATGCCAATGGATTCCTGATGGCTACCGGTGTATACCGATCTCGGTTTCCTTCCGTCTCTGATGGCTGCCTGTGGATATAGCATTCCCCAGAAGAGATATGTGCACTTGGCACAAAACTACCTTTATTAAATTCTATTCCATTTGATGTGTTCCATAGAATTCCAGTTAAGCTCGTGATGTTGATGCATCCAGGCCTCGATAAACGTCTCTAAGACCTTGAATTGAGCTTTTTATAGTTCTTGGGCACGGAATATTTCTAAAATATTTATCCCCTTTAAGCGCTAATGCTGACAATAATGCAGGGACAATTACTGCGAGTAGGTAGACAAGACACTTTTCGGGTATCTTTCTGAGCAAAAAAAAAAAAAAGTATCTGCATCTGTGATGCACAGTGGATCTTTTGTTGCATACTTCGAAGGGATGGCAATTACCGATGAGCGGTGACAATTCTGAAGAAGTTTGCTAAATGACAGAAGATGATGCGAGCGCGGGACGTAGAATTGGTGGCTCAAGTTTTTGTGCTCGGTGGTGACTGATGGTGATCTTGCAGCGAATTTTGCTGGCAGATTTCTGTGGTTTGGGTTTTGTGTTGATGCGCGACGTGGATGAAATTTTAACTCAAAAATCTTTACCTCTCGCGAATTAATGGCATTTTGTGTGTTTGCGTTTCTCGCACGTTATGTGTTTTATTTGCGTTAAAAGAACGATGATGATGAAAGCTGCAGTTTTTTTTTTCTTTTTTTCTCAAAATTGAGAGGAATTTTAAAGCGCAGTGCAAGGTAGCATAGTTAGCGACTTAAATGGTAGCAAAGGTGATTGACTTATGGGTACACCTACCTACGTTAATTTTTTTTGTTTTGTTTTTGTTAAATTCGTCGCTTTACAGATATCAACGCAATGCAACATATAAAACTGAGGCGACGAAATGTTTTTGTGACAAAAATTTTCAAAATATCTGGCCCGGTGTGTCTGAGAAAAATGTTGATGCTTTGTGGACGAAGATGTTCTCGATATTTAAATTCTTTTCTCGAATAGAAGAATGCTCAATGCGCTCTGAGAAAACTAAGTGAATGCAGTAATTGATGATTTTAGCAAAAGATATAAAGTGAAGATATTTTTATGATATTATCACGTGATAATGCGGTGCGGCTTTGATGTTTTAATGGAATAGGAAGAAGGATTTTCGAGAGGAAAAAAAGTAAGTTCGAAGGATTCTCGTGTTTAATGGTGATAAATCGATTAAACTTCTTTCGTAAGTTGTTTTTGAAATAATAAGAACGCAGGCATCTGTCAGACCAAGTTGAGTCAAGGATCTAAATAACCGAAACGAGTTCGTTAAAAAAATACCGCTAAAGAGTGGTAATAGGGATTTTTGCATATTTTTAGTCATAAATTACGTAGGAAGAACAATATTCCTACCTCAGGATCTGTGTCGAAATAACAGCCCGCGTCAGGTTTCAATGTTTAATGGAAAGAATGGTTTTTGACACGCTTAACAACAGAGAGTTCTCCTGTCTTCTTAATGAAAAAAATGTGTCAGAAATCGATAAACTTGACGTGGCAAATAGGAGATTGAGATGAAACCCATATAAAAGGTTTTCGGTAAAATTAACTACACCTTTATCCCGAGCATGCTGCTTCCAGTATCAAGACAAAGTTTTTTGGCCTTGAGTTTGGCGGTGCGTCGTTATCGCTTCGAACCTTAAAAATCGAATAAGAAATAATGAGTATGAAAAATTAGGGATATTACTTCGCTAAGGATATGCTTACTGCCTTTTTAGTTCACGAATGACACGGATTCCACTCTCAATATAAATCCACTAGGTATATTTATTGGTTTAAAACTCTTAACTAAATTCTCCCTGAAAAGACCATCCTTCGCATAAATAATTCAATCCCTAAGCCCCTTAATTCAGAGCCTTTAAATCGAATCTCTTCGAAATAGACAAAACATAATAAAATAATTCTTTAATTTATGTCCCATGCGACATTATTTCAAAAACATCTCTTTATACTACACACATCCCTATAATCCTCATCATCGTTGTGGTTTCCTCATCAATTTCATGCAGATTTTCCACGCACTTTATAATTTCCATTGTATTTCGATTTCGAGAGAACAATCACACAAACAAAAAAAAAACTACAGGAAAATCAATTTCCATCATCATCTCTGTACCTAAAATGCCTTAAAGTCAAGCGAAACACAAAACAAATTGACGTTGAATGAATCATTATTCGCTGCCATTATGGTCAATAGATTTCATTTGTAGTGCAATATACTAGATGAAAATTGATGCTGGTCATTGTTCCGACAGTGATGATGGATTTCTATCAGTTTCATTCGTTTTATCTGTGTGATGTGTCTCTGGATTTTGTGTACGCCATCAGGCAGAAACGAAACTGATTTTTCGGTGGGGTATAAATGAGGGTGAATTGGGGGGATGAGGGTGTGATTATGTACGAATGAAATATATAGATTCTTCTTAAAATGCTATCTATTAATACAAATTGAAGGAAATGTGATCAATACTGTTTCAAGCGATGAGAATGATTGAGACTTTCCTTTATTAGAACAGTTTTTCTTCTTTGTGTTCTTGAAAGTCAAACAGAAAATCTATACTTTAGATGAGGATGGCTGATTTAGTTTTTGTGATTGGGTTAAATTGGAAAATATACAGTCAAAGTCTATATTTTTTTATCAGTGCCACATTTATAAAAAGCGTTTTCATTAAAAATGATTTTGATTTCTACGGATGCAAACTATGCATTTCAGTTTTTTTTAGCGAAATATTAAAAAACGAAAAACCTTCTATAAACGATAAGACGGCTGTACGATAATTTGGAATATTTTGGTGTGTGAATAAGAAAAGTTCAAAGAAACATTTTCAACTTTTAAAATTGCAAGAATAGGCTGAGCTTATAGGAACAAAAGGTCACATTTCAATTTTTTCATTTTTTTTTTAGAAATTTAGAAAAACCAAATTAAGGTTAACATTATGCCTCCTCCATTTTTTAAATTTTAATTATTTACGTCATTTAAGCAGACTGTATTTGTTGTATTTTTAGTTTTTTAGGAAGTTTTGAGAAATGTAGAGCTTATAATTTAATAAAATAACGGGTGATTTTTTAAGAGGTTTAGAACTTTTTTTAAAAAAAAACACAAAAAATTCGAAAAAATGAATGAAATATTTATTTGAATCGATAGTTTGAACCTTGCAATTTAATGTTTAAAGATAATTTCATGCAAATGTTGACCGCGGCTGCGTCTCAGGTAGCCCATCCGCTGAGTCCAATTTTGGCATACTCTTTCACACATATCGGCCGGTATCTCACGAATGAATGCATGGATGTTGGCTTCCAGTGCGTCAATCGAAGCGGGCTTGTCCCTATAGACATTAGCCTTGACATACCCCCACAAAAAATAATCTAATGGTGTCAAATCGCACGATCTAGGCGGCCAATTGACCGGTTCGAAACGTGAAATTAACTGTTCACCAAACTCGCCTCGCAATTGCGCCATTGTTTCGCGTGTGGCACCGTCTTGTTGAAACCACATATCATGCAAGTCAAGAACTTCCATTTCGGGCAAAAAAAAGTTTGTTATCATCGCTCGGTAGCGTTCACCATTGACAGTAACGCTGCGATTCGCATCATCTTTGAAGAAATATGGCCCAATAATGCCGCCGGCCCATAAACCGCACCAAACAGTGGCTTTTTCGGGATGCATTGGTAGCTGTTGCAATGCTTCTGGCTGATCTTCACTCCAAATGCAGCAATTATGCTTATTTACGTACCTATTCAACCAAAAATGAGCCTCATCGCTGAACACAATTTTTCGATAAAAAAGCGGATCCTCGGCCAGCTTTCCATTTCCATAATTGGCAAGCGTTGTTCATTTGTAAGACGATCCATGGTTAAATTGCAAACCAAACTGAAGCTGTTTGACAGTGACACAAGGTACTAAACACACGTCAGCTGTCAAAACCAGTGTTGCCAAAACCAAACCAGCTAAAAAATCACCCGTTATTTTTAATTTATCAGCTTTTGATCTAAAACCAAAAAATCGAAAGTAAAAATGTCATTACTAGAAACTCAATAAAATTAAAATTAAAAATGTCACCTTTTGATCCAAAACCAAGTAAGTATCTACCTAGTCTATAAAATTGATTAAAAATATCACCTTTTGTCGCGAGAGTTCTTTTTCAAGTTGTATTTTCACTGATGCATAGAATTCAGGGTCTTGGGACCAATTAAACAAATAAAAAAAAAAAACTATAAAATTACCAGAATTGAATTTCCTCTAAGAAACGCATCACGATAGAATTTAGTAGCATTTTCGGTTTAGGGCATGCTTATACCCCAAGCCAAAATATTCAATTTTTGGCCGTAATTGTTCCTTTATTCCCCTCATTTTCCGGTATATTTCCAAAAGCTTATTAGGCAGAATCTTAATGTTGGAAACCAAAAAATCCAATACCGTTAAATATTCTGAGGTAACGCAGAAAACAAAAAAATAACGTCTATAGAAAAAATGTCCCAGCAATCTAGGACATGGTTTTGACTTTAAATTTGTCCCACCAAAAATTGATTTCAATATTTGTTGTCTAAAAAGGGTTGGGGTAAAAGTTTTGCGTGTGTAAAAATTTAATTTTCAATATTCTTTATTTTTCAAAATTCTGTTTTCAGAGTACTATTTTACAAAATTCGGGAAATATTAATAATTTGCAGAATTTTGTATAAAAGAACTAAATTTTTACAAAAAATGCTATCATTGAAAAATTTTGGGCAGCATTGTTCAAAGCATGTGACGCAACGGCGGCGAACCAAGAACATAATTTGTTATTTAATTTAAGATTATTCCTTTTTTTTAATAATTCAATGAAAATTCAAGAATAATTACCAAATATTTTCATAAATGGTAAAGGAAAATCTTATCCTAGTCCTCAAAAGTCAAATAAGTTTTTAAATAATAACTCTCATCTCAACATATACCATAACACAGTTGTTATTGACTTATTTTAATGTGATACTAACAATTGTGATATTAACAACTGTGATACTTCAAACTGTGATTTTTTGGGTTTTGATAAATTTGGCGATAGTGCCCAAAGCGATTGTCCTACAACATGGTGAATCCATTAGTGAATAAGTAGTGAAACTCAACAGATATCAATTTGGGAGTCTACAAATTAGACGATTAGTTGCCCGATTGGGTAAAAAAGGGCCTCAAGCACAAAAAAATTCCGCAGTCGCTTCTGGAGCACGACAATCTGAGCTTCGAAAGTTGCACTTTGTCATAAGTTTAAAAGTCATGGAAACCAATGTCCACGCAGTGGGAGACCTGTATATGGAAATCGCCCAGCAGTCAATTGGGAATGATTTGTTTGCAATAAAAAGAGTCACATCTCTACCATGCGCCAAGCAAAAGGGAGTACGAGTATAACAGTGTCAATGCGGAAAGTCAGCCTCAAAAATGCGTAGTCTCAATCTAGAAAAAAGATGTCTTAATGGAAATCACGGGAGCTGTAACATCTCCGAGGTTGGGCTTGCCGGGCAAAAGTTTAATTTGTCAGTTGTCGTCGTGGTCAAAGGAAACAAGCCGAAATTGTGTTTAATAGGTCGTGATAAAATTTTTCCAAATTGGAGAAATACATAATTTCCAAAATATTTTTGCAGTAAGTCAAGTCAAAAATTAAGTCAATATTGTCTCCGAAATAAAATCTAGATTTCCAAATTTCACGAATCCGAATTTGAAGTCGCCCGCCTATAATCGGTTTTGAGGTAGATATAGTCTTAAAAATAGATGCAGTATGTGTATTCCATTCAGCCCATAGAATTAATTTTAAGCTCAGAGATAAGGTCGAAGCTGAAATGGATCGATTGATTAGTAAAGGAATTTTAGTTAAAGTTTCATTAAGTCGTTGAGCAAGTCCAATTGTGATTGACACAGTTAGAATTTGCGTTGATCGCGAAGCCACATCAAACAAATGCATATAATGCACCATCCGTTTCCAAGAATCCAGAACATTTTTGCCGAACTTTCAGGTTGCGTTTATTTTTCCGTGAGATTAATTTGACAGGAGCGCATACTTGCAAAGTATTCGTACATTTACGGACATGAATTTTATTATCAGTATATTTTCTTAAAATCAGTACAAAACAGCTTACAAAAGAGGTTCTAGTATGTGTCATGTAGATTTTTTAACGTCATCTTTTAAACCTTGAGTCAGAAATAGAATACGTTCCTATAGTAAACTACATTCAAAATCGGTTATAACGACATGGGTTATAATAAAATACTGGTTATTGCGATCTAATCTTCAAGTTCCAGCAGAGGTTCACATAAATTGTACTAACCGAATATCGCTGTTAAAGATATCGCTAATGACAATTTATTGCTTTTTTCTTGCATTGTGCGAATTTCACAATCAGTTTTTGAGAGGAAATGGAACATACAGTGTTAGTATTTTTTTGGAAATTAATCCAAAACTCGTATTTTTATTATTGAAGAAAAACCTACAATAAATTCAAGGCTCGAAGCTGACGGTGATTCCAATAAAAAGTTTATTAAAATAAAAAGAATTTGTCCGCTTTTTAATAAAGAACAAAAAATGGTAGATCTGTTATAACGAAACACCGGAATAAGAAACAAATTCTCCAGTCCCATCAAGTTTGTTATAACCGGTTTTGACTGTAAATACTAGGGTTCTGAAAATTTGCTTAATTTTTTTTTTTGTACAAAAATAAACCTTCAGGGATGCTGTTTTACTGTCTGTTTCAAATTTCCTTCGTTGTGGTTGCCCCAAATTTGTAAAAGATGATATTCGCCCTCCTTTTTAAAAAGAGATCAACTTTGCTAAGAGGATCAGTGAATATTTTATAATCATCGGTTAGTTATCCTACAATCATTGCGTCACTCCGTACTTGAAATCTTACACAGTGGTCACGTCGGAGTCATTCGTATGAAGATGGAAAGTCAACTTCGGGGCTTATTTTCTAGTTTAAACCTCCTAAACCATTAGGTATATTACTTCCTAAAATTAATGTTAACGTTAATAGCAACAAAATTAATATTATTGAAAAAGAAACTGAAAACTCATGTAAAAACCAAAAAGAAGATGTACAATAAGTCAAAAAGAAACTCAATGAATTTAATATTTTTTCTATAGGGGATACCTATTATATGGAAGCGAATTAAAGAAATCATTAAATGGATACCAGCAGTTGTCAAAAAAGTAATAAGTAATTTAACATATCGTCGGTTCAAAGGTAAAACTCACTAACTAATACATTATGAACACTTTTGAAGGAAATTTAATTGAAACATACTTTTTAAAGCTGAAAAGTCAGGTTCCGAAATTTTTAAATAAATTTCCCGGTCTATGTTCCTATAAAAAGCGTGCAAAATGAGAATTTTTGGGTTGAAAAAATGCATTTCATTCTCATTTCTTGAACATTTTTTTTCTGGACTTAGTGAGTTTTACCTTAAAATCGACGATACCTTGCTGAGCTAAATTCAAAAATTCGGTACGCTCAGCAAAATCAGTTGAAAACATTCAAACTCGAATTCTCAAATAAGCACTAATATCTTAAATCATGACAACTCAAGATCAACTGCTGATATGCATGACGATGTTATAGTTTGCAAATGACGAATTATTTGATAAAAGTGATGTCACAAAAGAATTAGTTGATGCAAATAGTTCCAATAAAATCAAATTGGTCCTAAGCCAATAGCTGCGAGGAAAGCTCAACGAACTGCTGCAAAAATTGTTAAGAACTATAAATGTTTAACAATTTTGGAATTGATTTTGTTCTCAAGATAGAACAATAACTACTTAGTAATTTTTTTGATTCAACAGCAAAAGGCAACTGACACGAGTTTACTGATATTATTCAAAGCGATTTTTGCTCATAAGCATGTGTTCAGCGGAAAATGCATCAGGGGTATTCGGGTATGCAAGTAGGTATATTTATTTTTTAAACTTTAATTTTGTCCATTTGGCAACGTAAAACTTTCTCTAAAACTTCTCTAAAGATTTTTTCTCTTATTGGTTCTAACAGCAAGTTGAGAAAATTGATAATAAATTTCAATTTTGTCCAACAAATCTATTTCGTAAAACTAAGCTGTGCAATTTTTTATCGAACTTTTACAAATCTGACAAGCATATTTTGGTATGTAGGTACCTACAAAAGGTCAGCGGAAATATCTACACATTCAAATTATGAAGGTTTCTAACTATAGAACCTTTGTTAAATTTAGATTTTCTTAAAAGCCCATATTTTTTTAAAAGGAAACAATATAATCCGCTAAGCATTTATAATTTCTCAAACGATAACAACTTTACTATAAACATGTCTTTGATTAATTCATATAATCAATAGAAAGACACCTCACTCAACACCGCACTGACCTAGTGAGCCCAAAACAAAAAATTTAATGATACTCATCCATTGGTACCTACCTACCAGCATAGAAATATTCTTAAGTCTTTCAATTTATTTATAATTTTTTTCGTTTAAGAACCACTTCCCCAAAAAAAAAATATTCTTATCAAAAATCATCTATCACCCGCAGAGTTCTAATAAAAATCCAATATAACTTAATAAAACACACAAAAATGATTTACCTAACACACAACCATATAAAACACCTTTAGCTACAGGTAGGTAAGGTATAGGTATAGGCTAGACATACCTACATCAGGTATCTATGGTATTAACAAAAAAACTTGATCTCTCTCTAGTTATCTATATCTATCTCTTAATGTGTTAGATACTCCAAGAAGTTAAAATATTTTTCATAAATTTAAAAGAACTAACTGCATCTTAATTTCAATGTCAAATATTTTTAATCACAAGAAACTTTATTTTTTGTTTTATAATTTTATAAAAAAAAAGAAAATTTAAATATACATTTAGATGGCCGTAGATACATTTATATAGAGTCAAGCTGGTTTCCGTTTTCCATCCATAGACACTTCGGGGGACCCCATCGCCTTATGGCTCATCAGAGGCAAAAGTCTTCAACTTTTCTTCTCACTCTTTCGATCAACGACAAACAAAGCCGGCAATCTTGCACATTAATTTTTATTCGATTACAAAGCAGAAAAAAAGCTTGTATTTCCTCGAAACGAAAAAAATATCAGAATCTTCGATTAAAAATTGCCTTCTAGCAACCTTTTCAGCGTCATCAATTCTCCTATTTTATATGCACACCCCAGAGATACCATTCTTGGGCGACAAAGAATAGATACACAAACGACAAAAAAAAAACAATCTAAAAGAATGAATACTAATTTTGAAAAATTGCATCCATTAAAAATAAAATAACGGGTGATTTTTTAGCTGGTTTGGTTTTGGCAACACTGGTTTTGACAGCTGACGTGTGTTTAGTACCTTGTGTCACAGTCAAACAGCTTCAGTTTGGTTTGCAATTTAACCATGGATCGTCTTACAAATGAACAACGCTTGCAAATTATTGAATTTTACTATCAAAATTCGTGCTCGGTTCGAAATGTTCATCGCGCGCTGCTTCGAAAAATTGTGTTCAGCGATGAGGCTCATTTTTGGTTGAATGGGTACGTAAATAAGCATAATTGCCGCATTTGGAGTGAAGATCAGCCAGAAACATTGCAACAGCTACCAATGCATCCCGAAAAAGCCACTGTTTGGTGCGGTTTATGGGCCGGCGGCATTTTTGGGCCATATTTCTTCAAAGATGATGCGAATCGCAGCGTTACTGTCAATGGTGAACGCTACCGAGCGATGATAACAAACTTTTTTTTGCCCGAAATGGAAGTTCCTGACTTGCATGATATGTGGTTTCAACAAGACGGTGCCACATGCCACACCACAGCACGCGAAACAATGGCGCAATTGCGAGGCGAGTTTGGTGAACAGTTAATTTCACGTTTCGGGCCGGTCAATTGGCCGCCTAGATCGTGCGATTTGACACCATTAGATTATTTTTTGTGGGGGTATGTCAAGGCTAATGTCTATAGGGACAAGCCCGCTTCGATTGACGCACTGGAAGCCAACATCCATGCATTCATTCGTGAGATACCGGCCGATATGTGTGAAAGAGTATGCCAAAATTGGACTCAGCGGATGGGCTACCTGAGACGCAGCCGCGGTCAACATTTGCATGAAATTATCTTTAAACATTAAATTGCAAGGTTCAAACTATCGATTCAAATAAATATTTCATTCATTTTTTCGAATTTTTTGTGTTTTTTTTTTTTTTAAAGTTCTAAGCCTCTTAAAAAATCACCCATTATAAATCTACAACAACAACAAAAAAAAGTATCAAAACCTTTTGGTTTGTGGGTTTTCAAGCCCTCGACTATGTTTGCTCAACATTGTCCATTCTTCGGCTTTGTAGGTAAATATTCCATAAAAATAAATAATAATAAAAATATATACATAATTGCTAATTTAATAGTAACAGTTACCTACAAGAGGTACCTACCTACGTTGAGTTTTCTAAATCTCATGGATTGTTTGTTTTTTTTTTTTGTATTTTTTTCTTTCAATTTTGCTTTAGCCAATTTATACCTGGTGGGAGGAATTATTATATTCAGCATCATCCTCAGCACCCCTGGTGTGAATCTTAGGCTTTTCTTCAAATTACCTTTTTTTCTTAAAAAAAAATAAATCTCCATTGAAAACAACAACAACATCAAAAAATGTGAAGGAATAATCAACAATAGCCCTAGGGAACACAAATCTTTTGCACATAGCAATTGGGTCACCTGTCATATAATATATTCTCGCGTAATCTCTGAGACCTTCTGAGATTGAATTTCATGCAACATCACAACACACACTCAAATATATCTACCTACCTACAATCTACTCTACAACAACAACAATATTACAACACAGGAAAAATATGTACATATCTGAACTGCACCACCTCTATACCTATGTGCGCATGCATGCATTACTTTCTCACAAAGATAAATTTTTTTTTTATTTGAGTCAGGCTCAGTGTTATTCGATGAGCTCAGATCAAAAATTCTTTCAAGCAAAAGAAGCCATGAAGGAATATAAAAAAAACCCAAGAAATACAAATCTATCTTTTAGATACACACATGGCGCATAGTGTTATTTGGGTGTGTGTGTGTGCGAGCTTGAGGATGAAAAAGGGTAAGCATAAGCAAGGCAAGAAGTATGGAAACAAAACAAGTTTCGATTACCTGGAGTTAGATGGGAACCAATAACAAACAAAAAAATTACCTCAATAATTGAGTGGATATGTTACACAAAAAAAAACTCGAACTATTAAATGCATTCTCTTTTTCTCTGAGAGAGAATTGATTTCTTATTAGACTCTCTCCCTCTTTTTCACGCTCTTTCACTCCGAAGCTAGATTTAAAGCACTCAAGGCACTAAACCACTCAAAATCAACATTTAAAAAAAAACACTCAAAAGATCCATTGAACTCGATGCATTTTTGTAGAATGGAGTGAAATGACAAGGGTTGCCATTTTTTGCTTATGGTAAGTACTGAACTGATGAACTGAAACAATAAATAAATTCAATGCCAGAGATTATCAAACAGAGATATATATTGACAAGCTTTTGCCAAGTTAATTCAAGGCCCTGGGAAGTTTTCTGTGAGGCTAAATCTAGACGAGGCAAACTTCTTAAATACCAGTGAACTTTGTCAAGCCTTTCAAAAAAGGCAGGATTGCCGACATCACATGGTCATCTTCGGTAAATTTTTTCCCCGAAGTTATTCAGTACTTCGGACCCACATTTCTATAAGGCAGTCGTGGCGACATGGCTCTTGTGAACTGGAGCATTGCCGTGCAAATGCAGAACACCTTTTGACCATTTTCCTTTCTTTTTTTCTCTGATGGCTTCTTTCAATTAATTCACCGGTAATATTGACACCCTTTTTTGTAATCGATAAGCAAAATCCATTTCGAACACCGACAAATTGTAGCCATGCGCCGGCCGATTGTAAGACTTTTGGATTTCTAAGGGAGAGCCTCACCTTTTTTGAGCTACTGCAATGACACAGGTTTAAACTGATTAACCCAAATCTCATGCTCCCGAAACAGAGATCTAAAAACTCACGCTCAGCACTCCATTCGCAGTCGCTTCTCAGCCGTTGAAAGCATTCTTGGCACCCATCTTGCGCTGGAAATAGTTAGAGAGTTTCGAAAGGCAAAGTTTCGAATGATAAAGCTTCGATAAACCAAAATTTCGAAATCACAAAGTTTTTAAAAGATAAATTTTCGAAAAACAAAGTTTCGAAAAACGAAATTACGAAAGAAAAAAAATTTCCAGAAGTTAAAGTTTCGGAAGAGAAAGTATCGAAGGACAAAGTTCCGAAAAAAAAGTTCTGAAATCCTCATAACTTCGCTATCCCATGATCGATTTTAACGAAATTGATGCAAGTGGTAGCTTAAGCAAATAAAAAAAGATAAAAATATTTTCAACAGGGCGTTCCAAAAAAAAAATCAGTTTCGTTGTTTCTTGAGTAGTTTCAATGAAATTGAGACTGGAAAACCCCTTTAAAAATATATTTTTGTTATAATTCTCTAAAAGCTATCACCTGTGTCAATTTCGCTGAAATCGCTCGAGGAACAACCAAGTTGGGATATCTTAACATATTTTTAGAATACCCTGTTTTGAAAATATTTTTTTTCATTTTTAATTCTGTATCAGCTATCACCAGCGTCAATATCTTTCAAATCGCTCAAGGAACGAACTTTTTTTTCGAAACTTTGTCCTTTGATACTTTTTTCTGCGAAACTTTGACTTTTCGAAACATTCTTTAATCGTAACTTCGATTTTCGAAACTTTTTCTATTGAAACTTTATCTTTTCGAAACTTTTTCCTTTACATACTTTGGTTTTTCGAAACTTTATCCTTCGAAACTTTGCCTTTCGAAACTTTGGGTTTCGAAACGCTAGCGGATTCCCCTTGCACTGACTTCAGGCATGCCAAGGTGATGATGATCGTGCAGCATATTAAAAATGATTGACAATTTCTGCAGGTTGTTTCTTCTTTAAACGAGAACAAGTTACTCGACTTTTTCGACGGTATCTGAGGAAGACGCCTCAATCGGCCGGTACAAGAAGGAATCTTCTTCGATTGACACTCTGCCTTGTTTAAAAAGGGAATTCCACTTATATACCAATGTTTTCCAGGGCAAGAGCCCTCGTAAACAGATGACATCTCTTCCCTACTCAGTCAAGAGCTTTTTCTCCATAATTAATATTTTCTGTCCGATTGACTTGTTTACCCAGTGAAAGCAAACAAATATTAATGACCTGATTTGAGCCAAACTTGGAATAGATTTTTCCAATAAATTTCCAAAAAATACGACCAACAAAAATGTTCCCCACGGCTTATTCACAATATCTCTTGGTCCTAAAAAGGGGAAAATATGCCAGAATAGTCACACAAAAGTCTGTCGCCAAATTTTGAAAAAGTTTTACTGCTCAAATTCAAGTGGAATACTTTCTTGTTTTGTAAAATCCACCAAGTGGGAGCCCTTAAATCTATGAGTGGATTTCTATAATAAAATTGAGTTTTTTCTTTGTTGAAAAACAGTTCTCTTAACTCAGCATTTTCTCTTCAAATAAGCACAAAATATATCTCTCTCTTTAGAAATCCAAATCTTGTTTAATTCATTGAAAAATATTAAACTCACTCAGCCTACACACTCAAATCACGCAAATCCAAGAGCGCCATCTGAGAAAGATACACAAATAAATTACATAAAAACGAGAGAACAATAAACTCAGGTAAACATCAAATACAAAAAAAAAGAAACTGCATTCATGCACATCTTTGTCCATTCTTTGGGCTTGGATTGAATACACCAAGCAATACCACTCACCCTCAGTGTTTCGTTCTTCATTCCTAACAACTTTTGTGTCAGTGTATTTGTGTTAAGTAACGAACCATCGTCTTCTTGTTGAACCATCAGAATTATTCCAACTCACGCAAGAGCAAACGAGACAAAAGCCTAAAAGTCAGCTTGGTGCGATGAAAAACTTGCCTAACCGGTGGTTGTTTTATGTCTTTGCCTTTACATCTACACTCTGCGCAACTCAATTTTGGAATGAAAAAAAAAAGAATCTTTGAGATACAAGAAACATACCCAGAGAATTCACAACTCTTCGATCAGTTTATGAGAAGTAATCGAGTCGATCGGACGTGTTATTCGGTTGCGTCGTCGTAAATAAATTAACTTTGTAAAAGAATTTGAAATTTCCCAATCGAATCTATTTTGAGAATTTTTTTTTATTTAGAACAAAAAATATTCACCCGTTTTATTTTTGAGGAAATTCAAAATTTACGAGATTCGACTTTAAAGATTGATTTTCAAATATTTAACAGAAAATCTGATTTCGGATACGGATACGTTTGTCAAACCTGAATGAAGTGCAACTGCAACAAAAATGCATACAAATGCAGTGAATTATAAATAACAAAAGAAATTTTGATAAAAAGTGTTGTTTTTTATGAAAAAAATTTAAGTTTTTTAATTTAAAATAAGAAATGTATACTCAAACCTCGATCATGTCGAAAACAATCCTTTCGGTATTGATCAACTTCATTATTCCCATTTTGGGAGCCGCCTTATCGAAAACCGTCCTCTATCAAGCCCCTGACGAGTGTCGGTGGTCCGGAACCACTGAAACGGATATTGTACTCGTGTGTCAACTGCGTACCATTAATAGCGAACTTGAAAATACAAACTTTAGCGTAATCCAACCGCAAAATACAATTCGTTTGCGCTTGGAGTGCAACGATGCACTCTTCTTCCAAAGCAGTCTCAGTGCCGATAGCTTCCGATCGCTGATTGAATTACGCGCGTTAACTATTGAATATTGCAAACTCGGCAACATTACCGAAGGATCCTTTCGAGGACTGCAGGAGCTGCGAAATTTAACCATTCGTACCCACAATGCCGACTGGTCCACGATGAGTTTGGAGATCGCGCCAAATGCCTTTGCTGATTTCCGTCAACTCGATCGTTTGGATTTGAGTCTGAATAACATCTGGTTGGTTCCGGATGGAATTATCTGCCCGCTGAAAACTCTTACCCATCTGAATATGTCCCATAATGGGATCCAAGATTTGGGTAACTTTCATTTTAGTGCATCACTTAGCACAAGGAAGTCCCGGATTTGTGGAAATGCCATCATTAACCTTGATCTGTCCAGCAACAAAATTGCTAATCTTCCATCGGCGATCTTCTCCGCATTGGGAAGAGTGAAGAAGCTCAAGCTTGGTCGCAATAGCATGAACTTCATTGCCGATCGAGCTTTTGAAGGCCTCGTCTCACTGTCGATCATCGATTTGTCTGAAAATCACCTCACATCACTTCCACCAGAGCTGTTCTCCGAGGCGAAGTACGTCAAGGAGATCTATCTCCGCAACAACAGTATAAACGTCTTGGCACCTGGGTTATTCTCTGAGCTGGCTGATCTTCTTGTCCTCGATCTCTCTGCAAATGAATTGAATTCCCAGTGGATTAATGCCGTGACATTTGTCGGCCTCAAGCGACTGATCTTGCTCGACTTGTCTTTCAATAAAATCAGCAAGCTCGAGCAGAGTATCTTTCGTAGTTTGGGCAGTCTGCAGGTGCTCAAACTTGAGGAAAACTTTATCGATCACATCCCGGACAACACATTTGCTGATCTAACAAACCTTCATACACTGATCTTGTCGAAAAATCACATCACCATGATCGGAGCGAATACCCTGCGGGGACTCAACAACATCCTTGTCCTTTCCATGGACTACAATCGCATCTCCAAAGTAGATCCCATGGCCTTCAAGAACTGCACCAGTGTCCAGGATCTTCATTTGAATGGCAACAAGCTTCTGACCGTCCCTGAGGCTCTCGGACAGGTTCCATTCTTAAAAACCCTCGATATCGGTGAGAATCTCATTACAACCATCGAGAACACCAGCATCAGTGTCATGGAGAGTCTCTATGGCCTCCGTTTGACCGAGAACTCCATCGACTACATTCGCCGAGGAATCTTCGATCGGATGACATCACTGCAAATTGTCAACTTGTCAGGCAACAAGATCAAGGGCATCGAACCAGGTGCCTTCCATCGCAACTTCCAAATCCAGGCAATAAGACTCGATGGAAATCATCTTAAAAGCATCACCGGACTCTTCACCGAACTACAGAATCTCGTCTGGTTGAACATCTCTGACAACCATCTCGAGAAATTCGACTACGGTCACATTCCAACCGGCTTACAATGGTTGGATGTGAGAGCCAACAGAATCACCCAATTGGGAAACTACTTTGAAATCGAGACCGAACTCATGCTGAGCACATTCGATGCCAGTGCCAATCGTCTGACCGAAATCACTGCCAGCTCGATTCCCAACAGCGTGGAGGTTCTCTATTTGAATGACAATCAAATCGAGAAAATCCAACCGTACACATTCTTCAAGAAGCCCAATCTAACCAAAGTCGATTTGGTTCGCAACAAACTAACCACCCTGGAACCGAACGCCTTGCGGCTGTCACCCATCCCCGATGACAAAGAAATCCCAGAATTTTTCATCGGCTCGAATCCGTTCCAATGCGATTGCAATTTGGATTGGTTGCAGAAGATCAACACCGAAGCACGAACCCAACCGAAGCTCATGGACTTGGATCAGATCTACTGTAAGCTGTCATATGCCAGAGGCAAGACACATGTTCCATTAATCGAGGCCAAGTCTAATGAGTTTCTTTGCAAATATGAGGCCCACTGCTTTGCGCTGTGCCATTGCTGTGACTATTACGCCTGTGATTGTAAGATGCAATGTCCGGATCGTTGTTCGTGCTACCACGACCAAAGTTGGACGTCAAACGTTGTGGATTGTTCGCGGGGCAGTTATGATCGTGAGCTGCCACAACATATACCAATGGATGCCACTCAATTGTTTTTGGATGGCAATAGCTTCTATGAGTTGGGCAGTCATTCGTTTATTGGCAGAAAGAGGCTGAGAGTTTTGCACTTGAATCATTCCCGCATTGAAATCATTCAAAATCGAACTTTCTATGGACTACTGGAGTTAGAGGTTCTGCAGCTGAATCACAACAATCTGCGGCAGTTGAATGGCAATGAGTTCCAAGGGCTGGACAACTTGCAAGAGCTCTATCTGCAGCACAACAACATTGCCACAATTGACTCGCTGACTTTCACCCATCTCTATCATCTGAAGATCTTGCGACTCGATCATAACCTGCTCGTTGAGTTCAGCATTTGGAATTTCCTGCCCCCTTATTTGAATGAACTGCGTCTCTCCGGCAACCCATGGACGTGCGAATGTGAATTCATCGACAAGTTCCGTGATTACATCAATCGTCATGACTCGATACAAGATCGCAACAAGATCAAATGCACAGTGACCAGCAAGGTGGCGATCGGCTCCAACACCACGACCACAGTGAACGGGGAAATGTTTTCGATCTATGCAAATGCCAATGACTCAGCCGCTGGTGGACGCTTCATTGCTTGTGGCATCAACAATCGATCAAACACGATCAACAACAGTTCGGATGCTGAGAGCATGGCTTCGAGCGGAAATCTCACGTCCACCAAAATGATCCTCAATCAACCGCCATTCCAGGACTACCTCCCGATCCTTGTGGCCATCCTGACTGGTTTTGCGTTCGTGATCATCTGCACCTTGGTCGTATTCATCTTCCGGCAAGAGATGCGTGTTTGGTGTCATTCACGCTTTGGCATTCGTCTCTTCTACAATGCCAACAAGGATGTGGACAAAGGTGAACGCGAGAAGCTCTTCGATGCCTTCATCTCGTACAGTTCGAAGGATGAGGCATTCGTTGCTGAGGAACTTGCACCCGAACTGGAAAACGGCGACACACGCTACAAGCTCTGCCTACACCATCGAGACTTTCCTGTGGGCGCTTACATCGCTGATACAATCGTGCAGGCAATCGATTCTTCACGTCGCACGATCATGGTGCTGTCGGAGAATTTCATAAAATCCGAATGGTGTCGATTTGAGTTCAAATCAGCTCATCATCAAGTGCTGCGTGATCGACGAAGACGATTGATCGTGATCGTGCTGGGCGATGTGCCACAAAAAGATCTTGATCCAGATATTCGATTGTATCTGAAGACAAATACATATCTCCAATGGGGCGATAAGTTATTCTGGGAGAAGCTGAGGTTTGCACTGCCAGATGTGCCTAACAATCAACGTCGCCCACATGGTGGACATTGTCCAGGAGTGCACATCCCAATGGCGCCACACCATCATAATCCGCATCATCATTTGCATCATTTCCAACCGCAACCGCATCATTTGCAGCATTCCAGTTTCAGGGGCAATAATATGCATCATAATTTAATGGCTGGCACGACGAGGCAGAATCACAATCGGAATAACAATTCAAATCAACAGCAGCAGCAGCAGCAACAGCAGCAGATGCTGCAACATTCAGAGCAACAACAAAGATCACCACATATGCCCCATGTGGGCAATGTAGCCGGTCCACCAGTTCCCGGAACAGCAATGCCAGTTGGACAGTGTCAAAGGAATGCATCCCCGCGAACGGTAGCTGTGCATATTTGATGTGTTTTTTGTTGTTGTTTTCCTCAAAATAGTGTACAATGACTGCCTCAAGTGATAGATAACTATAAAGTCCATTGAATAAGTGTTAATATAAGCAAAAAATTAAATTCCACTAGGTGGAAAAATCACAAAACAATCAGTGTGGAATGTAAGTTCCTTAAAACTACCATAGACGTGAAATGAACTATTGTTGCTGTGTTTTATCTGAATCGAAAATCAATCAAAACTTTGTTAATATAAAATTCAATACCTGCGTGTGAATCCTGGTGAAAAAATGACTGACATTTTCAATAGCAAAGCCTATTCGATCGTTGTGGATCGTATGTTTGTGAAATCGATGCACGTTCGTTTTTTCTACATCTCGTGCTACACGACTGCGAAAAAGACTATTTAAAGTGCAAACTCAACACTGATATGCAAATAAGAATCCAGAAGAATCCTCTAGAGGGAAATGTCCAAGAAGGAGTCGTCGATTTCCTGCCATCACCACAAGAAATTCAACAACAAAAAAAACGACAATAAAGACGCCAGCAAACAAAGACTGATCATCATCATTATTATCATCATCCTTTGGCTGAGACGATTGTTTTTTTTTTTCTGTTTGGTTTAAACTTCTGCAGGTATGGCTGTTTTTTTTTCAATTCTTTTTTTTGTCTTCTTCTATTGAATTTTATAAGAAAAAAAATTAAAGAACACACAACGAAAAGTCATAGAACAAGCAGAATTAGCATACTTAATAAACATTCCACTTAACCAAACCAAACGCAGCATAGGCTAGGCACAGCACAAAGCTTATGAAGAATTGTAAAATTCATTATGTATTATTTGTCAATCATAACGGTAAAGAGATAACTACTTTTTTTTAAACAACTTTCTTAATGAATATTCAAATTAGAAAAGAAACTAAATGTTTTGAAGAAAAATGAAAAAAAAAAAAAATAAAAGAAGAAAATTCAACAAATGTGATAAAATAATAATGTTTTGTAGAATTTCATTGTAATTTTTGTATTTAAATTCTTTTAGTCATTATTTGTATATCAATTTAAATGTAAATAAATTAAAATTTTGTAAATAAAAATATTAATTCTTTTGTACTTAAAAAAAAACTAAATTAAATAATAATTAATTAAGAGAAAAGGCACTTTGCCTTGCCATATATACGAGAAATAAAAAATCAAACTGATTTACACCTATGTAAAACTATTAAATTTAATAATAATAATTATTTATGTATATTTTTGACTGACTATACTATAAGCTTGTAAGTTTTTTATTTTTTATTTGTAAATATTTATAATTTAGTATTTAATAGTTGTTACTAAAAAAAGTATTTGAAAAAAAAAAGAAAACAAAAAAAAAATCTTTCAAAATAAATCAAAAAATTAAAATTAAAAAAAAAAGTATCTTTTTATTTTCGTGATTGTATCTTTTACTTGGGAAGAAATGTATCTTTTAAATGGGGATTATCTGGTATAAATATCACACCTAATTACGAAATAATCGAATAATTACGAAAGTAAGTATAAGAAAACAGTGCGTGGAAAAGTAGGTACCCATCTGATGAAAACGCATAAAAGTGATGGGAAATACCGACGAAGAAGACAAGCAACACTATACAACAACACGGCAACTGCAATTCCACAGGTGAAGAAACAACAAAAAAAAAACGTACAAAACAACTCTTCAGACTTCACTTTTTTCTTTGAGATCGTTAGTGATTGATAGCGGGCAGGAATGGCTTCCAAGAAAAAATCGTTTTTTTTGTCTGCGTCCGTCCGGCCGTCCATCGTCGTAACCTAACCAACCTAGCTAGCTAGCCTGAAACCAATCCAACCAGACTAAGCAGACACAAAGGGCAATAAAATGCCTCCTCATATCGTCTGCTTTATGGTTGTGTTTGTTTGAATTTTTTTATTGTATTGCTGGATTTGATGGAATTGTGCATTTATAAGTAGTTCAGTGCTGCCACTTTAGCAATATTTTATTCAATAGATTGTTAACCAAAAAAAAATGGAAGAGGTTCTCTAATCATTTTTCTTTTTTTTTTTAAGGTTACAATTATTAAAAGAACTCTTAAAGATTTGTTAAATAAAATACACAGCTAAGTGTAACATACTTGTCCTATTGGTTTAGGGTTACCTAGTGGTAAACCAATGCAGCAAATTATTTGAATTTTTTTTTTGTTGAAAGCAGTAATGATAACTTTTTTACTCCAGTTTGGCCCAAGATTAGCTTCAAGTCATTGGTAAAAAGTCCTCATCGATATGAGCACCACTAACAATTTTACGAAGGGTCAAAGGCCCCCCCTAAGCGAATTTCAAGGAATATCTCCAAATGGTAACTCTTCAGAAAAAATGTAAAAACTAGCTTGTAGCTTAGGAAATTGCCTACAAAATATGTTGAGTAACTTTTTTCATAAGAGTAACCGTTTTGGAAATAATGTAAATGTGAGATTTTTTAAAAGCGAGACTTTGAAATGGCGCGATTATTGAAAATACAAATTTTTATTCGAGATTTTTAAAAAAATGCGAGACTTCGTTATTCGAGATTTTGGTTTGCGGGATATCGTACCGTTCCCAGTTTTGCCGGTGGGGTATCACCCATGAAAATGAAAAAAAAAAGTATTTTAAAATATATACAGCGATTTTTTCAAGGGCTTTGGGAAAGTTCCCTATCGATCCGGGCTCCACTATATTAATCATAGGAGGTCGAAGGTCACGAAACATGGTATTAAGATTAAACAGGGTGACCCGCATTAAATGTGACAAAAAGCTAGAGCGTGTATGGTGGGTTAAGAAAAGAAAAAATCACACAGGAGGGGGTTTTTATTCTTCCCTGTTTAGCCGAGAGGGTCAATTTTCTTAAAAAAAATTCCTTTAAACTGAACAAAAATATTAAAAAAAACAACGGTAACACTTTTGTAGGGCCAAAAATCTCTTCTTTCGTTTTCATTTTAAATAAAGTTGTTGAAATTTTTAAGAAGAAAATTAAATTAGTTTTAAAACTCAAAAATTTGACCAAAAAAAATTTAAAGAAAATTTTAAACTTTTTTCTGTACGAGTTACCGTTTGGGAGATTTTCTTTAAAAACAATTTGGTGGGAACTTTGATTTTTTGTAAGATTGCTAGCGCTCATATCGATGGGGACTTTTTACGGTTTCTTAAGAATTCCTTGAAGAGGCTATAAGTAAACCAAAATCCAGCTTTCCGCCATTTTTCCGGAGTTTTGCTTATGCTATGGCTAATATGACTGGTCTAATAAATAAGTTGATTTAATTCTTTGTGTGTCTTAGACCCTTTTGCTGATATGGGACTTTTATATTTATGTTCTACTTAAACGCTTATGTGGTACTTTTCCATGTGCCTTAACTGTCACATTTAGGGCTTATGTTGTATTTAAATATTTAAGTATCGTTTCACCAAATGAATCAGAAAGATCAAGATATGATTAAGTGTATTTTGGCAACACTATTTACTTCATTTAAAAACGCATTTTAGAGACTGCTTAACGTAAAAATGCCTTTAAACGTAGAAATATTTTTCTTAAAAGTTATATAACGCTGAGAAGAGCCATTTAAAGCTTAACTCTTTTAGAGGCTGAATAGTGGCTACTTAAGGATATGAATGAGGATTTACGCAACGTCAAATAGAGCACAATGCGTAACTATTCAGCCGTTGAGAGGTGTTTAAGCGAATTCTAATAAATATGGCTTTATATGTACGATTGAAGGCGGACCGAGTTTTTGCCAGGTTTAAAAATTGCAGTTTATTTCTTATTTGTTCCTTTCAGATTTTAAAAATTCGTCATATACGAGTGGATGAGGCGAATACCATCCGAACTAAAGACAAATTCAGATTTAAGTGGATACATAGCTAGATACAGTTGTTTTAAATAAACAACTTTGACAGCAGTTTTATTCGTCTCTAAAAATATGCAATCGCAATAAAGTGGCAACATTGTTAGCTATTCGATTGCATTTTTTCATTTCAAATCAAGGAAACGAGAATTTTATAAAAAGGCGTTAAAGCTTCCTTTAACAAAAAAAAATACATAATTGAATTTAAAACAAAATATCAATCAATATAAAAATATTGCTCTCAAGTATCTATAAATTTATTTCTAAAATTAGTTTAAATAAAAAAGGAGGGAATATCGGAAGATACATCAAGATCAAGATAAAATGTAGGCTACTTAATGGGCTATGTTCGTATTATGTATATTCTTTTCTAAACGATTTTGTGTAAATTTTAATTTATTTTTAGAAAATCAAAAAACATAGAAAAGATCTATATCTACCAATTAAGAGATTGATAATGGTTAAAGTATAGTAATTTAAAAAATACAGTAGTGAATGGGAAACAGGTCCAAAAAGACCGAAAAATTGATTTTAATTGATAGGGGGAATAGTATCTATTTTTTTTTTTTTTTTGCTGAGATAGGTATTTTAAATTCTTAATTTAATAGATCATTTTAGAGGGACACTTTTTCATATCGAAGCTTAATTTAAACTTTCAAACGCAGTTAAAATCATCAATGATTATTTAATTACGAGAAGCTAACAAATTAGAGAACATAATTTTTTTGTTTGTTGTTGCTTCTGCCTTACCTAACATATACTTTTAAGCAATTAACACTGAATATTGGCTTCCTTAATTTTGTATGCGTATCATGTGGAGTTTTGGATTTGATATTCAGAAGTTGAAATGTCTTCGTTTGGGTATAAGTTTATGTATTTTTGATGCCACGATAAATTGTTGATATTTTTTTTTAACCCTCATAGGTACGAGATGGGAGAGTTTATTTATTGTTTTGGTAGAATTAACAAACAATAAAAACGTACAAAGGGCGCTATTGGAATGGCTATACATAAATTTGTATGCGTTGGAGACGCAATGAGGAATGAATATAGTGTCACACTATAAATTAGGGATAAAGTCGTGTAAAACAATGTTTAGAATACGTAAGCTAATTGAATGTAAAGCATATTAATGGGCAAGTTATACATTGAGGTCGAATTAAATTTGACCAACAACACATCAGGAAAAATTCAGACGTGAGAGCATGGCAATTTAATTTTCTATAACGGGGAATGAGGCAATTGATATCGTTTGGTCATCTCAAGAGGAAATTTTGAGTTTAACCAATTTTAATTAGATTTTAAATGTTTAAAATGGGGAAAATCGTGTTTCTTTTTAATATTCAACTTAAAGGGGAACTTTCATGTTCCAGCAAAAAATTGGAACGAACTTTTTCAAAAAATTCCTGCGAAGGAATTACAAAATCCTTCAAATTTCTAAATATCAGCTTAAAGAAAAAAAATTACTTCCACATTCGTTACAGTCAAGCGTTGTTGTTCACCGCTAAGTTCATCGCTAGGTGAATACAAACAAGCTAAGATAAGTTAGTCAGTCTTAAAGACTTACACACAACTTTAGTATTTAATGACTGGATAGTTATTAACCTATGCAAGAATAACCTAGTGCATTTAGATTAATAGACAAAAAATCAAGTGGGTAATTGTTTGAAAATTAAAAAGACAAGGAGACTTAGTTTTGTAAAAGAGAAGATTATTTAAAGAAAATCATTCATGAAAAGTGCAAACAAAACAGGCACATAATGGGTCACTTGAGGAACCCCTGATAAGTTGTCAAAGTCTTCTTTGAAGTTTACACACTGATATCGGGTTTTTTAATGAATATTACTCAATCCATTTTAGAAGATTTGAGTGAAATCTTAAGGCTTTAAATTTCACTATTGACACATCGTGCTTCTCTAAATGACATCAACTTTACTATCACTATTGCTTTTGAACAGAAGTAGACGAATTGAAAGATGTAGTTGAATCTCTGTTTAAAAATCAATTTTTTTTTTCAGAAATAACTGGTTTATTTTTTTGTTAAAAGTAGCTTTAAAAGAATAAATTGTAGCTGCGAAGTTGGCATATAGTTAAACAAATTTTGTTGGTTAGCTTTTTTCTCCAAATTTTCAAAAAATACGGAAAAACCCAACCCATTCTGGGTTTTTTTATCTTAGGGTGAAATCTTCTGAAAAATTTCGTTTTCCATCAATATAAGTCGAAATAAGTGATAGGCTAGAAATTCACATCAAATTAATAAAACAAGTTTCAATTACAACACATATTCCATCGGAAAAAAGTCAGCGAACATATAGCAGATTTCGGAATCATTGTTAGAACAACCGGCTTTGGGATTAGATTGAATATACAGACAAACAAGATTTCAATTACGCTGACACAAACCTAATTTTCTCTTAATGAACGAGTAATTTTTAAATTGATAAAATAAAACTTACATTTATGAAAAAATCGTTTTCCAATAACTCACCTGTAAAGAAATAGATATAAATTTTAAATTAAAAAATCTTATTGAAATTATCTAAATAATTATTAAATTTTTGAAATTGGAATGATTCGAATAATTTCGAGAAAGATGATTGGGAGATTGGCATCTCAGAAACTCTCTAAACTTGTCTAAAAGCTGCCAAACTTGAAAAAATTAAAAAAAAAGTGTTTATTACTATCTAAGAGCTGCTAAACTCAAATTAAATAAAAAAAACGATTCAATTTTAAAATCAAATGAAGCATATTTTTTACAATGCTTTATTATTAAGATACTGTCTTAGTAGCTAGAAATCTAAAATATGACTGCATTTGTTTAGAACTTTGATTAAGGAAATTCAAACAAAACAAGTAAAAAAATAAACAAATCAACTTTAAAGATAGACAGGGATATCCCATGAATGTAAATCCAAGTTGGCGGGATTGGGGGGCGTGAGCGTCAGCCACCATCAGGGAAAATGCGTTTTATCAAATATCTCGTAAGCCATGCATCGTACGACAATATTAGTTAATTTTTTTGAAACAAATATTTATTTTAATTTTTAAATCAAGTTCTTTTCGTTAAAGTTTTTGAAAAATCAAATTTTAAAGTCAATACAGTTTTGAAAACAATCAACTTGAAAAGAAATTCATTGTACCTACTTTTTTTCAAAAACATTGAAATTAAAATTTAATTTCTCAAAAACTTTTCATGAAAACAACTTGATTTAAAAAAGCAAGTAAAAAAATGGAATAGGTACTGGCTTTCAAAAAAATTTACGAATTTTGTCGTACGATGCATGGCTCACGCGATTAAACGCGATTTCCAAGATGGCGGCTGACGCTCGCGGACCCCAGTCTTGTCAACTTGGATTTACATTCACGGGATATGTACCCCTGAACATATTCCATCAGAAAATCAGTTTAGTAATATTCAGTAAAAAATGAATATTTAAAACTTTAGAAATACATATTCAAAGATTGAAAAAGGTTAACAATAGCCATAAGGAAAGATAAATTTTGAGTAAAAAAAGTTTAAAATACCAAAACCTTGAAGGCACAAAATATCGAAATCCAAAGTGTCGAAGTCAAAAATCTGTAACTGCAATCACAAAAAAACATTGAGCTTGAGATTTTGATCAAACTTGTCATTACGATAATAGGGAAAACGAAAAGAGTGGGTCTCACAATTCATCTGCGTATATCTGTTCGGCTACTGCGCCTAGACGGTTTGATCACTTTTCTTCAAACACGGTGGTTTTTAATCACTACCCAAACATTTTTTTTCATTTTTTTAGAACCAGAATAACGTTACCTGTCCTACATTTTTAGTTTAACAAAATCTCATTTTTCTCAAAAATGACTTCAAAACTTCTTAAAAATGTCAATAAACTATTTTTAGATAAGGCTTCCTATGGATTGAAATTCTTTTTTCTTCAAAAAATGGTTATTGCTGGTACATCCTTTGTTGTGCAGAAGCCCTCAAAAATTTTACAAATGTATTGTGTACGAAATTTTTCAAAAAACTATTTTTTGAATTAAAAAGAAATATATTTTTATATTTTTTTATTAAACTTGGTACTCAACGGTTCTTGAACATTTTCTAAAATACTTAAGAAAAATATCTTAATTGCACTCAAAAGCAATGGTATACCTCTACTTAAATACAAATGTTAATTAAAAAACCTTTGGAGAAAAATTTAATTTTTTTTGAAAAAGACTCCCACGATTTTGAAAAAATCTTTTCCGTGTGTGAAAATTAGAATTCTCTAAAATAAAATATACAAAAAACCCTAAATAACAATTAATATATCCTCTTTCCCGGAATGCTGTTTTTGATTTTGGATCTTCTTATTATTGGATCTGATTAAAATAATTCTTTTCATACGAAAACCTCCGAAAAGTATAAATACTATTGCATACCAAAATTATCAAAGAACTGCTAATACTTCACCAACAATTTCAAAATATTTGTTTGAAAATTCGATTTTCAAAACTAATTTGATTTTTTTTTTGAAAATTTAGTTTTTATCTGTATCTATGCCACTTAAACCTTCAAATTTGCGTTTTATCATTTGGGTCCATTCGAAATCATAGACATCGAGATTTTGACATTTATTGGTGTTTCTATGAGACATAAACTCTTTAAGTTGAAATGGAAATTTCAAAAGTTTCCTGCTCAAATGTCAAACTTCACTTCCATGGGAACATCAAATGCCGATTATAGAACTCGCAATACTGGATTCGCGATTCGCAGTACTGAAACTGATGCGCTCTCTATTCTACTCATTTCTCGTGAATTTGCACTCTAATTCAAATACAGTATAGCGAATTCCAAAATTGGTATATTTCAGGGGACTTTGAATATTCTGTACAGGGTGGAATTTTTCGATGATACCAATCTCAATATTTTATGAAAGTAGGTAAGTTTGCCGATCAATTCCCAGTATCTGCAACAAATATCTTTTGCAGGGACTTACCTCTTGCGAGGAAGTGACAAGTTCTTTAAGAGTAGGTAAATCTTGCAATGAAACGAGCTACTAAGAAAATTGCTATCTAAGCCGTTTGGTTTCGGCAGAAAACTGTAGGCTACTTTCATTCCTGCCAATAAAAATGCACACAGGAATTTTTGAGAGTTGTAGGCCAATTTTTTTTTTTTCTATTTATTACTTTTGGTGGGGGTTAAACCCCAATTTATTGCGCTTAATACAAGCAAATTCTTGATCTAACTTAATAACGAAAGCTAATAAGGTAAGTGTGGAGGAGGGCGATTCAGAAGACGGAGTTTTAGGGAAAGAGTACTGAGATCTAAGTCGAAGGGGTTCATGTTCGAATTTACACTCCGCAGCACACGAGAGAAAGGCTCGTTTGAGCGACAGAAGGTTCGGTGGGTGGGTAGATAAAAGAGACGAGGGTAAGTGGATCCCTCCGACCAATTGCAGCATCTAATTTAATTTATTTTTATATCCAAACGAGGATTTCATAGTAGTTCAATGTGACTTTTGGTGTTTTTTTGTAGCCCAAAAAAAAAATACAAATATTTATGGAAATATTGTCATAAAAATAAATATTTTTCCTTTGAATATTTTCACTTTAAAGTTGAAACCAATATTTACCGAGGTGTAAGTGACTGTAAAAATTTTAAGATTAAAGATGGTGGCTTAGGCGTTTAAGATAGAATGACTAGTTCGGAGTGTTATATCAATAATACCTCCTAGGTATAGGTAGATCATATTACCATTAATAAAAAAATTCAAACGAAAAACTAGACCTTTTTGTCAATGAATTTACTAAAGTTTAGTTTAAAGAATAAAATTTTCTGCAATACTTCCACATTTTTATTATTTTTTTATACTAAGTTTTGAGCTGTGTGAAATCTTACACTAACACACTCTTTTTAAGGTTAAAGGTGTCAAAAATACATCTTAAAGTTTTTCCAGCAGAAATTTTTAGAAATTCAATACAAAAAATAACACTCAATTTCAATAGGTACAAGTTTCTAAGAAAAATTATTTTTCGATTCATTAAAATCCAATTCGTATAACAAAAATATTCTCATAAAATCGGCTTCCTCTCTTAATCGAAAGTGATAATCACATTTTATAAGAAAATTAAAACCAGCTTGATGCCCTTCAAATATAAACAATTCCTCGTAAAAAGTTTTTAAGTTCTTTTGCATGTTAGAGGTATAGGTTAGGTATCTTAGGCGTTATAGATATAGGAAGGAACCTTATATATAATTTTGAAACTTTATGCCTTTATTCGATTTCTTATCTAAATCCATAGTTAACTAAATACCACCTATAAACGTTTTGATAACCTTCATCACCAAAAAAGCAACATTAATAAAAACCAATCTATCTCATTAAACAATCGCCATCGGTAATAAAACAAACGTTAAAACCCCCCAATTTCCAGTTAATACTCATATAATCCTCTTCCAAAGCACTGTAATTGAATCTAATTTAAATGGTCAAAGTATCTTGCTATCTTCTCCTCTACTCTGATGCCATCAATATAATTTATGTATTGGAATATAAGGAAAACCCAAAACAGCAGTCAGTCATTTGGTCAACTATGGCTCGAAGACTATGAAGATGCACCATCCAGCAAAGACCACCAGAAGTCATAAAAAAAAAACGTCGAATTTCCATTTGGGATAATTCTTAAAAATTTTAATTGCCTAATGGCTATACCCAGAAGCTACAATACATAATTTCCCAGCATTGCATCCGTTCCGTCATCCGATGTCGTCAGTCGGTCGTTGTTGACGTCGCTCATCGTCGTCGTTGTGCGTGCGTATTCACTTCATTTAATCGAATCGGAACCCCAATCCCCGAGAAGGTCTCCCAGGAGTATATTATCTCCGATATCAGTTGAAAATTACACCCATCCGGAGAATGGGGGGAATACTGGGAGGTTGATGCATCCATAATAAACAAAAATCTCATATTACCTTCGTTTCGACCCAAAATAAAATAAAACAAAAAAAATGGTTACCTATAAGCGAGAGGGCCCAAAACTTATCGCTACCGATCTTTGGAAAGGTAGTTTATAATGAGCGCATATACAAGCTCAGACATGCACATGAGTTTTCGTATCTTTTACCGAATATTAACCTCACATCAACCTTATACGAAGTGAATCTGATCGATACCTATACTTTTTGGTTAAATAAATTGTTGGCCCAACCTGTGTGGTTCATGGGTGGGTAATGAATTTTGTTGATACCGTTTATACCTATAGCTGCTGCCTCATGTAAAGGCGCGTAAGTCACGTTTTGGGCGTAATAACTGTCTATCTATGGATGTCTGTGGGGGACACCACCGGGACATAACGACGTTTGGGACAAATTTTTGATTAAAAATTGATTTTTATCAAAATTTCAGCTCATAAATTGTGCTTCGATTGATAGAATAGGTTTAAAGCTGCTCATAGATACAAAAGTATCTTTCAACCAGACACGAGGCGAATTTGAAGTATCGCAGTTCAAATTTGTTGGGATTTCATGGGCAATCTTAAGTAACCGTTGGCAAAAAAAGTTTTTTTTGACCAAACATAAAGTGAATGTCTGAAGGTTTTCAAGTCGCAGATTCGAAGTTTTGCAGTTTTTAGAACGGCAAGTTTGAGACGAATACTTGAAAACTTAATTGAATATCCAAAGCTCATAAAGAGGTACAAAGGTTGTTCACTCTATTTCAATCCCAAATAATTCTTATAGACATTTCGACAAAAAAAATAGCTACAGGTACCTTCTTAAACTTAAAGATATAAATGTATCTTTTTAGACAAAAATTATAAATTTTGAGTGACATAACACCTGGTCACTTATAAACATTGGATATATGTATGCCACTTTACCTTTCTAATTTTTGGGTCTGATTTGAAGGAAATAAGATAAAGTGGTAGTTTCACAAAAGTCCAAAACTTGCGTGTGTATCTTTTGTCAAAATAATCACTGTTTTTGTGAAAGTCAAATATTTGGGTCACAATTATTTCTAGAGCAATCATTTTACTCAATCAAATAACTCATTAACACCGATTTAAAGTTCAAATATGTACCACAGATAGTAAGATACAAAAGTATCTATGTATCTTTTTTTCTCCTATTGCTACATAAAAGTAAAAGTTTGAATTAAGTATTTTTGGTCAAAATTTTGATTAACCAAATTAAATTCTTTCATTCACTTACTGTAATGCTCAAAAGATATACAAATAATGTATCTTTTGCTGCCAGACAAAAGCAAATTTAGCGTATCTACTGAGTATGTTTGTAGGTTTTTTTTTTTTTGATTTTGTGGTTTTTATGGCCATTCATTGCGGTTGGTGTCTTGTGTGTTTTCAAAAAGATTATTATAAGTACAATACTCATACCGCGCGCAGATATGTATAGTGAAAGTGTTTGTGGTTTTTTTACTCACGCAAATGCAACATCAACAACAACAACAGCTGTCTGCTTGTCCATTCTTAACTATAAGTTGTTTGTGCAAAAAATAAATTTAGATAGTTTTTCCTATTTCTTATGGTTGCAGCTATTCCCACATAAATGGAGAGATGCGATGCTTGCGCGCATGTGGGTTTAATTAAAAGCGCCAACGCCAGAATAGATAGACAAAACGTGAATACCAAACACCAACCAACAACTACTACACGTAGTACAAAAAAATGAGTTAAGCTATAAGTTTTTGTCGGCTACAGCAGCAGTGGAGGCAGACGCTAGCATCAAGCCTGCCTGCAATCAGCCTTTGACATCGACTATGTGTGCGTATATGTAGGTATAACTATATAACAAGCTCTGAAAAGGCGCCCTCATAATAAGAGTTTGTGTCTTGTCTACTCTTGGTGTTTTTTTTTTATCTTTCTTCTCTTTTCCTCTATATCGATGCGCATACATTTCATCATCTATGATAATAATTTAATTTTAAATATAAATTTTGAAAATTTTTCAGACAAGAGGGAGTGAATAATGTACCAAAACCAAGTCCTCATTATCATCATCATCGGCGCGGCCGACGTTGTGTTTTCTACTAAAGTGCATAGTGACACCCTGACTTATAATAATTTGAGTACACTGGAGAAAAATTCGAGTAAAATTTACACCAATAATATATCGTCCAAAAATAAAAAGTATTTCATAAAAAAATTAAAAAAAAACTGATCATGCAAACGCACAATATTTTACTCCCAACGTAAAATTAACTAAATTTTCGATTACCGAACTACATTACTATTTCTCAAAGAAAATAATTTAAGAATCGATAATATTGAGACATTCATTCGACTAATTAAATAATTACAATGATAGAAATGGTGGGAATACAACGCTGCGGGAGTAAAATTCACAAGTTTCATAATAGAACAAGAATACAATCGAACTCACCTAAAAGATTTCAGAAATTTATTTTAAATGTGGGCTCTGCCTCACTCTCAATTGGTAATGATAGAAATTAAATGAATTTAACCTTCCGGGAGTAAAAGATTTCAGAAACTTATTTTAAATGTGTGTGCTCTGTCTCATTAAAAACTTTCCGGGAGTAAAATTCGCAAGTACAAAAATACACGAACTCGTCTAAAAGATAAGAGCAATATATTTCCAAATTGTGCTCGGCCTCGGCCTCCAAGAAACGAAAAAGTTTTACATTTCACAATTTTAATAATTTCATTTTAAAACGAAACTTGTATTTTTTACTCCCGGGGATATTAATATTTTACACTGGAATCGTATTATTAAATTTAAACTACTGAATCCTTCAGCTGAACTGAACTATTGACTCCGGAACCTTATTTCATTTTTCTTTAACCAAATGCACAGAAAGGTTGAAAGAAATTATTAAACTCATTTGTAACGACGATAAATTAGACCATTGACTACGCATGAAATTCATAAATTCATGAAAAATTGTAGATTCATGCTAATTATAGAACTCACAAATCTTACTCCCGGGGAGTTGAATTTATTGCAAATATTGGAACTACTGAATTCGTCGTATGAACTATATTTATGCAACATTTTACTCCCGTAGAGTCGGAGTTTTTAAGTGGTCTTTATTTTTTAAGGCACTTGCCTACTATATGAGTACATTATTTTTGGGCAGCAATATCTTTGGTTCGGAAATACAAAAATATTTGTATACATTGCGTATTGTCCGAGGATTCACAGATTTGGTAATTGCGAATATGGCAAGAGTAAATCTGACTCCCACCACCAAATCCGATTATAGCGGTATTTATTATCAATTTCTGGGTCACTTTCTCCACCTTTGATAATATAGTTCCACAGATTCAATTATAGAAAGTTTTCCGAACACAAATACATTGCGAGTCCAGTCGATTTGACTTCGCGGGAGTAAAATTTCGCAAATTCCATAATCGGGTGATTTGCATGCACCATACGATAGCGGCGTTAGTTCGGATATGAAACTAAATTATTTGTATGTAGTGATTCACAGATTTGCTAGTCACGAATATGTTAAGAGTGAATCTGACTCCCACCACCAAATTCGGTTATCGCGGTGAGTATTAACAATTTCTCAGTTACTTTTTCCACTTTCGATAATATAGTTCATTCGAAAAATTCAATAACAGAAAGTTTTTCAAACACAAATGCATTGCGAGTCTAGTCGAATCTACCTACCGGGAGTAACATATCGCGAGTTCCATAGTAAGATTATTTGCTTGGACTACATATACGAGTGCATATTTTTGGGTCAACAACACTTTTGGTGTGGATATGAAAACAAAATCGCGAATATGGCAGGAGTAAATCTGACTCCCGCCGTCGAGTTCCGTCATCGCGGTGATTATTATTAATTTATGCATCACTTTCTCCACTTTTAATAAGAAAGTTTATACGACAAATTCAATAAAAGAATTTTTTCTGAACTCAAATGCATTGCTGGTCCATTCGACTCGACTTCTCGGGAGTAAAACTTCGCGAATTCAATAATCGGGTGACTTGCAAGCACCATACGAGTGCATTGTTTTGGGTCAACAATACCTTTGGTTGGGATATGAAAATAAAATATTTATATGTAGTGATTCACAGACTTGCTAATCGCGAATATGGCAAGAGTGAACTTGACTCCCGTCGCCAAATTCGATTATCGCAGTGATTATTATCAGTTTCTTAGTCACTTTCTCCACTTTCTATAATAAAGTTCATTCTACAAATTAAATAATAGAAAATTTTCCGAACACAAATGCATTGCGCGTCCAGTCGACTGAACTTCCCGGGAGTAAAATTTAGCAAATTCCATAATTGGATTTGCATGATTTCTTTCAATTTTTATTAGAATTAAGGTAAGAATATGATATTCCTTGACTTTTTTTTTAGTGTAGATTGGTACCAACATGTAGTAGATACTTCAAGTGTGCACACATTTTTTCTTTAATAACAATCTCTCTAAGTACTATCTCAAATAGCGTTTTTTTTTAGCCACAAATGAATGAAATTCTCTGAAGGGGTTTTTTCCTCATCATCCATATTATATATTTTTCTCAAAGATATTTTTCATAACTTCCATCATGCACCGTGAATCATGGTAAAAATTATATTTATAAATTATTTGGAATTTTTTCCTTTGAACCTAGATATACATTTTATGTATATAGAGTCTTTTGTCTGAGACATATTAATTATTTGATAAATGGTATTTCCCGTGTAGAATTAATTATTCATAAATAGTTTAAGTTCTAAAAATACATGTCGAGCAGAATATAGTCAAAAAAAGAAGAAAAAAGTCAGTGCATCCATAATTTTAGGTGTAAATATCCATGTTAATGGGTTGTGCTTTGCCTGGGTAGCTGCTATAGCATGCCACTTAGATGTGATGCTGCTGCACAAGCTAACATCTATAGGTATGTAGGTACTCAAGGCTGTCAAAAGTATATCTTTGATGGGTCTTCTTCTTCTTGCAGTGAGTGACACAGAGTGATTAAAAATCATAAATAAGGGTGTAAGTGGAGTGACAACCTTAAGCACCTGAAATTATGATGGAACGAACAAGCTTACCATATATGAAGGTTGGTAATTTAGTCTGGCGTCAATCGAATGAGATTTTCTCCCAATTTAACTGCCATTATAGTCTAAGAGGTTGTTGTTTTTTGTCTGTATGGAGCCAACATCTGGATTTTTTTCTCATGCGCACTCAGTGAAACACTATTTATTTGAAAAGTAATCTTTTATTATATAGCAAAAGGTTATTAGGTCAAGCATTGAATTATTTTTTTACTTTAATTTGTTATCTCTCCCTTATTTCATGGGTAAGAGGAACCAATATAGATTTCAACAGTTTTTTTTTGCGGCAAACTTCTAAAGGGTATTTCTTATCAAAAGAATTTTATATGACTTTTTATAACCAGGGGAGTCGTTATACCTAATACTAAGATGAATGTGAACAAGGGAACATAGAATGTATGCGAGTCGATGATGGAGCAATAATTGGTATTAAAATAAAGTATTTAGATGATTAGGTCAGACTTTCGTATTGAAGTTTTTTTTTTTATTAGTAGTGTTTATGGAATGTACGTATATGATAATGAAAAAGTGATGGGCTTTTATTGGAGTTTTATTGGAGGAACCATTTTTATTGGTTTTCAAAAGCCTGGCTATTGATTATAAAAATATGAAGCAATCAGAATGAAAACGATTTGCGTTTATTCTACGAGCTGAATAAATATAAAAAACAATAAAACATATACAAACAGTCAACTCCATTTACTTCTAGTTGAACGAGAAAATTAATCACGTTTTAGTCCGGGAGGCGACCGTATATGTTAGGCTACCTATATCATGCGGCTTTTGAAAAAAAGGATTCCGATTACCAATCGATAGCTTTATCCGAGGCATTTACAAAACCACTGATCGGACAGGCATTTCATTGTAGTCTTGACGTCTATAAATGGGATATCAAATGAAAGCTAAGGCTAGGGTTTCGGTGACAGCGAATTTTACTCGTGTGAGAAAGCGAATAAAGCGATTAAAACGATTAAAAGCGATTGATACTTCGAGTTACCTTCAAATCAAGAGATACAATCGATTTCAAGCTTCTCGTAATACAAACAGCAGAATAACAACTGCTAGGACGAGAATACATAAAAACAACTAAAAGGTTGATTAATCGCTATATGGGTGATTCCGTTCCAACTGTGATTCTTTGCGTCCTGTGCCTTTTTTGTTGTTTAATGTAAAATGTATATATTTCTGGTTTGGATTGTGTAAATGGCTATTTACTACAATCTACATTCAATATCATGACCAAATTTGCAACTTCTTCGACATGGCTTGGAAAAGTATGGTCAAAATGTCAGTACCGTGGCATGTCCGATCCTTGTTTTTCCGATGAAGTCTACTGTTTTCGAATGAAATAGTTCATTGAATAGAAATGTTGCCCTTAGAAAAGTTTGAGTGCAATACTTGCTTGACAAAATAATGCAAAAATTAAGTCAAAATACTTACAGCTGAATAAAATAATCATGAATGAATGTTGTCCGAGGTTTTAGTTTTATTTTTGAATTCAAAAGACTTTCCGCTCAACCGCCATTTTGTTTTAGCTTTAACACGTATGTATTGTAGTTTTCTAAAAGAGACACTATTTATATTATATTTAACAACAGTAATTTTGTTTTTGGTACGTTGTTGTATTTTAAGAGTGATACGTTTGCATGCGATGAAAGTTTGTCACAAATTTATTTGTCAGTACCGTGGTAGTATTTTTTAAGCATGTTATAACATGTTTCTGGTAGGTTATCAGAATTTTGTATTTCTTTTAACGGCACAAGTTAAAATTGTCCTGGAAATTATTTTTCTCATAAGCATAGAGAAGTGAGGTTACATAAACTGTCTAAATGTCAGTACCGTGGATGTCAGTACCGTGGCATTTAAATACTTATTGAGCTTTAAATAAATATAATTAAATAATTCTTTGCAATAATATTTTCTTCTAACAATTTTCTTTATGAGAACGGTAGCAATACCTCAGACGAGCGAAACAAAACTCATTCCGTGCAATAAAAACTAAGTAATAACCCAGCACAAGGAAAAGGGTTGTCATTCAGAAGAACAGACTTCAAAACCGAAAAAGAGATAATTTTTTAAAGAAAAAAAGGGAAGTAGAAATGTCAAAAGGTCAAATTGTATTAGAAAATCCAGAATCTCAAAAAAAAATGGTCAAAAAGAGGGAGACAAAACTAAAAAAAAAAAGAAAAAGAGTGTCATTATCGTCTATACTAGTTTTAATACATTTCACTATATTTTTTGTTCTTTAAAAGTTGTAGCAAAATGCTTTTACAGATATGATACTCTGACTAAATGAAGCCACAAACACAAAACAAAAATTGTGTCCAAGAAGTTTTAGTTTTTGAAAATTTTATAAAAAAAGAATCACAGTTGGCAGAGAATCACCCATATCTAGAGATTAAATACACCCCATTTGCTCAATTTCGCTTGAGCGATCAATCGCTTACTCTCGAGATCTAAATTAGCTGTCACCTGAAACCATAGCCTAAAGTTCTTTTAAGAGTAAAAAGACTGCGGGCAGCTCTCAAGCAGCTCACGTAAAGGGGCAGATAGCTATCCGAGAGTCACTCTCGAGATTTTGTAGTGCAAGTACTCTCAAATGGAAAACGCAACTTAAAGGTGCGCATCTCCTTGAAAGTAAAAAGACTGCAAGCTACTTCTTAAACAGTTCTCGAGAGTTAAGCTCGCAAGTAGACACAGTCATGAAATTAACTCACAGAGGGGTAGACAACTATCTGAGAAATGGAAACGCACCTTTAGACTGTCTTTTATACGATGGTCGGCCATATCCTATTTGGCTGTTGCCTCGAGTCTAACTGCTTTTATAAAAATAACTGATTTGTAAAAAGTTAGACTTTAAAATATTGAAAATTAAAAAAAAAGGGTAAGCCACTGTCTGAGCTACTTCATATGACTTTACTCAGTTTTCGCCAATGTAAAACGGAATGGACGAGAATCATTTTGGTTATAAAAATGGACGGCTTCTGGACTACGAGATTTAAGTGGAATCTATTTCCAATGATGTATTTCAAATTTTATGTCTCATCTAGTGCCTCTGTATGGAATATTTTACGATCGGTTTGAAACAAGTGTAGGTGTACCTCAAGGCTGCTTTTAAGGTCCGATACTTTTTTTTGCATTATTTAGTGATGATATTTGTAAGGTGCTTTCTAGAGGAGTACTTTTCGCTGATATACAGGTGAACATTTTGTTCTACACTAACGCCCTAGAAGCAAATTAACAGGCTGAATACTGAAAAGTGGAACTTGCAACGTGATTTAAAGTTTTGAGGCTCGTCAAAGAAGAAGACTTCACGAAAAAAATTGGTTTCATAATAATGTGACTATTAACAAGAATCTGTCAAACCGATTTTGGGAACAAATAAAATGCATGATTGGGTCGCGTCTACTTGCTCTTATGTTTAAAGGACTTAGGGTCTAAGAAAATTATATATAAGAACGTGGGAGTCATGAGAGAAAATATTAAAAAGCATAAAATAGGATATTTAAATTAGCTTAAAACACTCTTTTTATAGTTGACGGTAAAAAAGGAGAATTCCATCCAGATTCCCGATCGTATACCTATGATCGTCAAGAAAAAAAAAATCGTTGCTGTGGCTACGATCACCTGGTGGCAAGATCCCAGGTACTAGCCCCTGGTAGCGAGATCACTGGTTGGTAGCAAGATCACATGTATAAGCACTTGGTGGTCAGATCACAGGTATAAGCCCCTGGTGTTAAGATCACAGGTATAAGCCCCTAGTGGTAAGATCGCAGGCATAAGCCCCTGGTGGTAAGATTGCAAGTAAATGCCCCTGCGGGCAGGTTCACAGGTATAAGCCCCTGGTGGCCAGGTCACAGATACGAGCCCCTGGTGGCAAGATCGCAGGAATATGGCCCTGGTGGCAAGATCACAGGTATAAGCTCCGGGTGGCAAGGTCGGAGGTATACGCCCCTGGTGGCAAGATCACAGGTATAACCCCTGATGGCAAGATCGTAGGTATAGGCCCCAAGTGGCAATATTTCCTGGTGGCAATTAGACCTGATAAACCTCACTCGTTCACAGCTAAAGTGAAACTGATTTTTTGAATCAAGTTTACTCTAGCTCTTTTGTTTTGAGCACTTATCGAAAGGGTTATTTTTATTCGCCGGAGTAGCTCCTCATTATACCTTTTTCGTAACCAGTGAGTGTTAATTGTAAGGAGGTGAATGAAAATATCTTGTGTATGTTGTTGGTGTGTTGGAATAATATGCATATCTCGTGCTGTTGAGTTCTGATTCCACTTTCACAATAAAGTACTTAACTAAACTTATATAGCATTGCTTCAAAAACTAAAAATCCAATTCAAAAACATATACTTCCTATCTGAGATTGTTGTATACCGACACGGTCGTAATAATTGCCTGAGCCCATTTTTAAATAAATTACCCCACCTCTATTGTATATTTGTTTAATTTTTCTTCCAAAAATCATCGCCACATGCTTAAGGCAACATTCGATTTTCTGGAAATGTAATTTAAACTTCAACTTCCAAAATAGAAGAAATAATTTCTCATCATATTTTTGTATTCTTAAACCCCAGATGGTGTGAGAATTTCTATTCTCAAACACCGACTATAATTAATATTAATAAATATCGATCTTCAGTGGTCTCCCTGTGGCACCCCATTATCTTTCGATGATGTATTGATGTATCGCACCCGTTTATACTTCTCACACAGAGAAATATCTTAACCCGCATCTTAATAATAAAATTTCAAATCTATCGGTACTTGTATTTATCTATCTTAACAAAAACAAGCTACCAATAAATAAAATTGTATTTAGTAAAGTTACAATTCATTCATATAATCAAAAATTTCATATAGAAACAAACAGAGTGTGTTTCTATGAAACAAAAAAAACCCCTGACTTCTTTGATTCTTCATGTGTATTAGAACGTGGTATAAAATTCATACGAGTCAGCGGGGAGTGCATAAAGTGACAACAATTTAGGTATTTAATTAAACAAACCGTTTCCAAAAACGCAGCATGCGGTTTCTTATTCAACTTAAAGAAACAAAAAAAAATCATCGTTTCCATCTTTTTTTTCAGCTTCTTTTCTATAATTCCAAATCAAACATTTTGAAAGAAAAACTAAATTTTCTATCGAAAATGAAAACGAAGAAAAAGAAAGCCATTTGGTGTGTGCAGGGACAACAACAAAAAAAAAACAACTCTTTCACTCACTTAAGACTTAAACCTCAGCGTAGATACTTTTGTATCTATATTTGTATCTTTGTATGTTTTCTGTTAGTTTAAGGCGCCGAAACTCATTATATCGATGACGAGTTTTGATTTTACCATGTTATATGGGGATAGGCCAAAAAAAAGTTCCCCAAAAGTTCATGTACCTCTCAATGTGTGATAAATCAGATGAAGCATGAATATGAGGGGACGTTGAAGTTAAGAGAAAGGTTCAGACTAGAGTCATTGTGTGATTAAATTCCAGTAAAAAAAAACATCAATACGGGAAATCACAAATCAACCGACAATTTTTGCCACAAAAAAACCTCCACAAAGCCCTTCTTATTCCTCACTTATTTTTGGGAAGCTTATCTGGGATCATAACCCAAAAACTCACATTCATTTCCATCTTTCATCGCAGTTTGGTATTATTTCTCGATACGATTATTACAGTTCTTCATCCTAAAGTATCAAAGATGAATGAGAAAAAAAGTTGTTTATTTTTAAAACAAGAACCGATTGACTGATTTATTATTGGGCAGTCTTGAGTTATAAATCAAAATCCTCATCCCAATACACGATGTCTCTGGGTATCTCTTTATAAGCGAACTCACAACAAGCTTTTTTTTATTTTTTTAATTAACGAATCAATACCGAAAACTGAATTTTTGATTATGGCACTTTGTATTCGTCAAGCGCGCAGATGAAATCGAAACTTTGAAGTAAAAAAAATTTCTAACGATGATGTTTGATGTCAAAATCTAATTTATATTGTTTTTATTTATTTGTGAGGGTTTTGTCCATGTCTAAGGCTAACCTTATAAGTTTTCTGTTGAATTTATTTTCGAATAACAAAAAAGTTTACAAATTAAGTGTTGACAATATTAAAGTTGCATAATTCTTTGTCTATTTTAAGCTCAAAGCTAAAACAACAATCAAAAATATGCCTACAGCTAGGCTTTAAGATGAGAAATGATATCACACATGTATAAATACAAAAATAGATATATATCGACCACAAAGACCAAGAAGGTATAATAAATCGACCGTAAGATGAGCATTCGTGTTTAGTTATGCAAATAGGAAGATGATTTTTAAACTTGCTAAAAAGGGTTTCGAATAAATTTTGTTTTATTTATTTGACAAACACAAACTAGAAATGTTAAGTAAACTAGATAATCAAGCAAATTAAACTTGTTTTTCAAAAAAAAAAAAAATTTAAATTAAATGGGTTATTTTTGTTAAAATTAAGGTTGGGATTTGTCAGATTATTGAGTTCAAATTGATCATGAACATGAGAATGACCAAATTAATAAGGTATACACCTTAAATTTGAATAGGTGTTGTTGGAAGCTTGGGTGGTATTGGGTCAGATCATTAACCATTATTATTAAAACCTAAAGGTAGGGTCACAGAAATCAATAGTTTTGACAAACATTTAAATTAGCATTTTTTGGAATTTTTTTCTAGAAACACCTCTTTTTGGTGGCAAATTAATAAATGTTTGACAAAACGGAATTTATAATTCCATATTTATTAGTTTCTTTTTTATCGATTTTAGACTCTGCTTTTCTATATGTACCTGGATGTTTTTTATCGTAAGTCAATTTTAGCCAAACTTGCTATTTAAAGGTTTGAGGAAATTTCCTAAAAAAAAAAATAAACTAATTTTCGTATACAAAGGTCTAACAACCAATTTACATGATATGTATCAATTAGGTACCAAGGAAGTGAAACATAAAATTAGGCTAAAAATACTGCAGTGTTCTTAAGGCAGTAAAAACTTTATGTCATTCGTTAAGAATATTAAAAAATTAACATCTTCATCGGTTCCCACCTTCATCTTCAATTATAATCCTGTCAATAGTGGTGAAATAATGGTGAAAGTGTAACACTTCGTTACAATACTAGCGCTGAGATTAAACGAAAAATTATTCGTGCCAACCGCTGCTTCTTTGGGCAAGCTATTTAGGAGCAAAGCCTTCTTTCGAGCACTGTTTTGAGACGAAAATTTTCCGGGAGTGCAACTGTACTGGCTGTACCAGCGACGACGACACAGCCAAAAAAAAGTGAAAAGCCAACGACTGAGGTGACTATGTCTAATCAACTTGAGTGAATGGACATCAATGCTCCCAGCACAAAAGTCTTTGATTCCAACAACGTATGGTACGGCCCAGTACAGAAGGATTGCGTAACATGTGGTGATGGAGCAGGGAATTGGAAGAGGACCCCAACCAACTTCGAGTGCGAAACTGGAGACAGCCACCTAGAGACCGAACCGGAACACGGCTTGAAGAAGCTTGTTGGTTGAGGCCCTGGTCCAACTCGGACTGTATCACCATCTTAAGTAAGTAAGTAAGTAAGTCAAGTATAGAGATACTTTCTTTAGCCGTACTACACGAATGTGGAATTCCTTGCCCAACTCAGTTTTTCCTTCCCATTTCAATATCCAAGCAGTTAAGAATCTCCGAATCAATAAACCCCCTATTTCCTCGACATTCGCGCTGTGTCAATCCAAACATTTTAAGGGTAGTCATAACCCCTTGAGTGCACGTCAATTACCTATATACAAAAATTAAAAAATGTGGTACCATTTTCGAGGTCAAGGGAATCACAGAAAACAGTCTGTACCAAATTATAAGCTAATAGGCTATTGATTATGTCATATAATAAGGAAGTAAGACGTTCACGGAATTTTATTGTAAAAATCATCAAAGGGGTCATTGAAGATGAGAAAACCGCGGAGTGCTATTAAATTGGAGGGTGCATTTTTGAGAGGGGGGTGCAAAAGCACCCTTTTTGGTTTTTTGCAAATAACTCGAAAACGAAGCAAAATTTCGAGATAATTCTCACAACCTTTGTTGTAGAGAATAAAATTTACCGTCGAAATGGATTTCTGAAAAAAAATTTAAAAATTTTTAGTTAGCTAATTTCTTAAAAAAATCATTGCAAAAAAATGTGAAAATCGCATTTTTTGGTTTTTTTTTACGTATTTGCTTATAACTTTCTTACCAGCAGAGATAGGTATAGGCATTGCTCCATATAAAAGAAAGATAATTAAATTTTCTTTAAAATAAATTAAAAAAAAAACGCTTTGGATAAAAATCGACCGAGAAATAGTCGTTCAAACTAGGCTGATGTAAAGTTTTTAAAGCTATATAAATGGCATTTTTGGGTATTTTGATCGATTTGTTAGATCATACACTCAAACTGGGTGTATTAGGGAGTCATGACCTGTTGAGTCAAAAATAAAAGTCAAGTTTACAATTTTTCGCAGTTTTAGGGTTGCCATCTAATTTTTTCAAAATTTAAAATAATTGTCAAATTTTAGTAATAATGGTTTTGAAACCTGGCAAACCATCTCATGAAAAGAAGTCTTACAGACCGATTTCGCTTCTTCCTGATATATCAAAAGTTTTTGAAAGAATACTTCTCCTTCGCCTGCAGCCGATAATAGAAGAAAAACAATTAATACCTGAACATCAGTTCGGATTTAGAAGAAAGCATTCGACCATTGATCAGGTGCATAGGATAATCGACGTAATTGAGAGAGCTCTTGAAGAAAAGAAAATCTGTTCGACGGTCTTTTTGGATGTGTCGCAAGCGTTTGACAAGGTGTGGCACGAAGGCCTCAAATTCAAATTAAGACAAGTTCTGCCTGAAGGACTTTATAAAATTCTAAACGAATATCTAGAAAACAGACTTATTCGTGTAAGACACGGAAATGAATATTCTAATTTCAAAGAAATAGTGGCTGGGGTACCACAAGGTAGTGTTTTAGGTCCAGTTCTGTACCTTCTATTTACACGTGACATACCTCAAACAGAAGACACTATCGTAGCAACGTTTGCTGATGATACTGCAATACTAGCAGTAGGCAAAACGATTAACGAAGCTACGATTAAATTACAAAATGCTCTTAATAATGTTAATAAGTGGACAAAAACATGGCGAATAGCGCTCAATGAACAAAATTCAGTCCACTTGGACTTTACGTATAAAAAAATAAATAGATTGCCCGTCTTTCTTAATACCGGTCGTACCATTTGCGAATGAGGCAAAATATCTGGGAATGACTCTAGACGCGAAATTAAAATGGAAGCCGCACGTAAAAAAGAAATGCGAAGAATTAAAAAGTAAATTAAGAGATATGAACTGGCTACTCGGTAAATATTCCAAGCTTAGTATTGATAATAAGTTGATTTTATACAGGCAGGTACTTAAACCTGTCTGGACTTATGGTATACAACTCTGGGGTTGTACCTGCAATACAAATTTAAATATCTTACAAACGTTTGAAAATAAATTGCTTAGGTCATTTGTAAATGCACCATGGTATATAAGAAACGAAGATCTTCACAGGGATCTCGGGATTCCTACGGTTCGAGGCGAAATAAAGAGTTTCGCGCGAAAACATAGAAATCGGCTATTAGATCACGCTAATCCAACGATTATTGACATTCTTGACGAGTCGAATTTAGTGCGCCGTCTGCAAAGAACAAAACCTTCCGACTTGGTGCGGTGAACACAAAACCGCTTTAAAATCGCGGAATAAGCAGAAACTTTCACCGGAAAGTTACCTGCAACACGTTACTTAACTTCGTTCAAAATAAATTGCTAGATAAGTTTCAACTTAGTTGCAATCGGGAAGTGGAGGTGGTTTTAGTGTAGTAAGAATCTCACACTTCTATGAGCACGCGTTTTCCGGTCCTCATAGAGCCTGATGCAGGTTTTGCACCTACCCACGGACAAAAAAAAAAAAAAAAAAATCAACACACTTGCTTTTACAAAGCCGGGTTTTGGACACATGTTAGCGTATACCTTCTCGAACATGAAAATAAATTGTGTTAGACCAGTTTTACGGTTGAAGGTCCTTACCAGACCAGCTAAACATTTTCTAAGTAGGTATTAAAGAAATAACTTTTTTTTATTTTGGAATACCTAGCTCGTCTGGCACTATTTTGTCCATATAACGAAAGGCATAAACTACCAAATACCCCGGTTTGTGAAAGTAGATTTGCTAGTTTTGATAATTATTTAAAAAAAATAGAAAACAAAAGGAAAAAAAAATCACCAACATTATAACATTAAGGGCCGTCTGGCATGCATTTTCGACAGCCAAACTCGTCTGGCACAGTTTTGTCTTTATTTAAGGAGACATTAGCTAGCATATATTGAAAACCCGGCTTTGTAGAACAAGGTTTGACAGTTATTTGAAATTTAAAAAAAAAGTTATGTCTTATGATACCTACTTTGAAAAAAGTGAGCTCGCCTGGCAAGGACTTTTAACCGCAAAACTTGTTTGGAACTATTTTTGTTTTCATGTTCGAGAAGGTATAAGCTTACATGTGTTCAAAATCCGGCTTTGTAAAAGCAAGTGTGTTGGTTTTGACAATTATTTTAAATTTTGAAAAAATTAGATGGCAACCCTAAAACTGCGAAAAATTGTAAACTTGACTTTTATTTTTGACTCAACTGGTCATGACTCCCTAATACACCCAGTTTGAGTGTATAATCTAACAAGTCCATCAAAATAGCCAAAAATGCCATTTATAAAACTTAAAAAACTTTACATCAGCCTAGTTTCAACGACTATTTCTCGGTCGATTTTTATCCAAACCATTTTTTTTTAATTTATTTTAAAGAAAATTTAAGTATCTTTCTATTATATGAAGCAATGCCTATACCTATCTCTGCTGGTAAGAAAGTTATAAGCAAATACGTAAAAAAAAAAACAAAAAATGCGATTTTTCACATTTGTTTGAAATGATTTTTTAAAAAATTAGCTAACTAAAATTTTTTTTATTTTTTTTCAGAAATCTATTTCGACGGTAAATTTTATTTTCTACAAAAAAGATTGTGAGAATTATCTCAAAATTTTGCTTCGTTTTCGAGTTATATGCAAAAAACCAAAAAGGGTGCTTTTGCACCCCCCTCTCAAAAATGCACCCTCCAATTTAATAGCACTCCGCGGTTTTCTCATCTTCAATGACCCCTTTGATGATTTGTACAATAAAATCCCATGAACGTCTTACTTCCTTATTGCCCTGTTTTTTAGGACATAATCAATAGCCTATAATGGAACTATCCGTTTAGGCTATAGCTTTATAATACACTTAGACGCTTGGCGGCAAAGACGAAAAGAACAAGAGACGGCATGAAACGCCGGACTTCTCAACCATATTTATGATATAGATTTGATTAAAACTAGTTTCATTTTGATAGATGGAAGCCATTCAAAAAATGGCTAAAGGGCTTTGACCCAAACCTAAAAATGTCATCCTTTTTTTTTGTATATAACTAGCCTAAACGGATACAATGTTGTGCATGAAGGAAGTAATTTTGTATAACAAAGTTATTTTTGACTAAATCAACTATGCACACTCAAACTCATTTCCATTTAAAATAGATTTAAAGTATCAGTTTTCTCCCATCAGCCCAAGTGGTTCAAATTTTATAAAAAAAAAAAACATCTACAAATCAGTTGTAAAGGCAAACCCTCCTCAACATATGGGATATCGATCTGAATATGTATATACGATATATGGGTGACTTCTTTTTTTTTTCAGTAAAAGGTAAATTACAAGTCCTACCTTAAACTAACAACCTACACTCAAACCGATATAAGCCTCCCTTTAAAATTCAAAAATCCATTAAAGGAATAAATGAGAAAATCATGAAAATCTCTCGACTGTATCTCCTTTTTCCATTAAAATTTGTGTTCTTCATCCTCTCTCAATCTATCTATAAGTCTACCGTCTATAAATGTTCTTATTTAAAAAAAAAAATACAAATCTACACAAATTGAAAACCGGAACAAATATATAAGTTTTTAAGATTTTTTCCTTTTAGAATCTTCTATTCAAATACAGATGCTCTGTTCTATCTTTGAGGGATGAGCAACTCCTACAGGTGCAACCTTCATTAAAAGAATACAAAATATGTAAAGAAAAAAAAAAACAACAACATAAAATTTGTTCAACATTAATCAGATTTTAAATAGATACAAATCGAACTACCAGATATTTTTTTATTTTTTTTTATTATTTATTTAACCAAGTTGAAAGTCCATTGGGTTTTAGTTGAGGTTCCTTGGAATCAGGTAGCCAAAGGAGTTATCACTAAACAATGATCACTCCTCGCTGTCATCGTGATGCGTCTTCGTTGTCTTTTTCGTTTTCGTCGTCGTCGCCAAACATGATGACATGTGTAAATGTGGATGCAACGATGAGAAATAATAATAGTAACCACTTTTGGTCTGTGAGTTTTGTTTAAGTGGAATTAATTTGTATTTACCTACAAGAGGACGCGCAGTTGGCTATTCCCGGGCCATCACCATCATCATCGAAGACGAGCGACGAGAACGACGACACGATGAGTCCCAAGAGGACATGAGTGGGTACACTCTCGAAGCATCAGCCAGGAAAAATGGCCTCTTGAGCTGAGCGATGACGACGATGATAATGATGGGTTACTACCTATCTATCCTATACACAACACATGCCACCACCGCCTAGGCCGCCTCTATAACTATTGGATGACAAGTTCTATGAGTTGCTTGTGTTGTTCTTTCCCAAATCAAAAAACAAACACGAGAACTTGAGAAAAGGGGCTCATCTTTCCGGCAGTGACAGGCAGCGCCAATAGTGTCAAGTGGTAGTGTTCAAACATAAGTTTTCACGATAAAACTAGTCGATAGATACTTCTGTTCGGGGATATCGGGGCAAAAGATACATATTTGCACATCGACATACCACAGAAGACATTGTCGAAGGTTGAAATAAGTAGGTATAATGGAAATAGGATCTTTTTCTATATGTCGACGACGACGACGCATCACACCGGTAGAGGTTGGTTACCCCCGCAAACAATATAATGAGCATCAACCGCATAAACTAACAAATGAGTATCTCATAGATACATACCTATCTATCTTTCAAAACAAACAACAAAAACAAAAAGCAGAAAAAAAACAACCCCCCTCACAATGAATGATGAATGGAATTGGATGGAAAATAATGGAAATAATGAGGAATAATGACCACAAAACTCAAATCGATAAATCACCGGCAAATAGCTTAAATTAATTTCCTTCCATATTGTGGTGTATAAGGATATTTGTAGGGTACTATGTATCTCCCAAGTGATGGTCGCTTATTGAAACCTTATATAAGTGAAGAGGGTCAGTTTTGTAAATTTTAAAGAAGAAAACCAAAAATCTAATAAATTGATTTCTGGTGGTAGTCAGTCATGCAATTTGGGCTTACAAGGATTCACACTGACAACAAAAAAAAAGTGGATGAATATCTTTAAATTGAATGACAAACTGTAAAAGTTAAACTTGAAATTAATGAAAGCTTAAGAAAATAACTAAAATTATTCCAATAAAAAGATTAGAGCTTTATAAGATTTAACTTAATTTTTAAAATGTCCATTGATCGTCTACGAGGGTGGTTCCAGAAAAACCCGACCTGACAAAAAAGACGCTAACATTTGGAGAAAAAGCAACTTTATTTCTTTACATTGTTCCCTATTAGCTCAATACATTTTTCCCATCGATGTGCAGTAGCTTTGATACATGTGCGTGAAGTTAGCACCGACATTTTCAATTTTCAAAAAAAAAGTACAGTAGGTACAGTACTGTGCACAACTTAAATTTTTCACAAAATTGCAAAATTTGAAAAATTTGTATCCGTAAAATTTGCAAATTTGCGAATTTTGAAAAAATATTAACGGCACAAGGCAGCACAATACAGCACAACGTTTTTTTTCGAAAATTTTAAATGGCGGTGCTAACTTCACGCTAAAACAATGGGTACACTCTAAAAACTAAATCCTTTTCACGATCTTTTCAAAAAATACGGCATATGGCAGCAGAAGTGGGGAACATTACAGCACAACCTTTTTTTTTGAAAATCCAAAATGGCGGTGCTAACTTCACACACATCTTTGATACCCTCTTTAAAGAAGGAAGCGTCGAACTTTTTACAATAGCGATCAACTAATCAAAATTTTCACTGTTGGCGAATCTCTTACCACCATTTTGTTAAGATTGGAAATAGAAAATAAAGCTAAGGAGCTAAATCTGGTGAATACGGCTCCTAGCAAAGCAGCTCGAACTTTAATTCATGGATTTTTCCATGGCTATAGCGCAAGCGTAAACTAGTACGTTGTCTTCATCAAATGCGGTCTCTTTTTACTTACTTCTTCACTCAGCCACTGCAACAATTTCGCAAAGTATTACCTGTTTATAGTTCTTCCTTTTTGAGATAATCGATGAAAATTATTCCCCGAGCATCCCAAAACTTTGACGCCATGACCTTGCCTGCCGATGGAATAGCCTTCGCGTTCTTTCGACAACTCAAGTGTAAAATTTTGGACCCACGTTTCATCCATGCTAACAAAGCAACTCAAAAATTCCGCTTTACTTCGGTAAAACTTTGCTAAGCGCTTGTGAGGCATCCATCTTGCGAAGGGCAATTTAAGGTCCAAATCAACAGTTAATATGTATGTACGATGCACAGTCTTTTTAAAATAACTGACATATCTGCAAGCTCACGCACCTTCATTCGGCGCCGGCGGTCATCCAATACCTTTTTGTGAACTTTCCCACCATTTCCGGAGTACTCGTCTCACTCGGTGAACCACTCCAGCTCGTACGACCTCACACCCAATATTTTACGGTTGTATATAGTCTTTTTCTAGAAAGCATTTACCTATAATTAGCAGATATGGTTAGGTTAGGTAGGGTTAGGAGGGGTGTGCACAGCACAGAGGCTGTTGCGTACACGGGGGCCTGTTGGTCCATTGTGATCCCCTAACAAAAAGAAAGCAGAGATGCTCCTAAACTAATGATTCAGATAGACTGGCTCATTTACGAACCAGCCTGTGCTATCTATGAATTTCCTCATATTTACCATTGAAACCTGCGCTAGATCGTCCAGTTCTCCAACAAACCTGTTTCCCAAGTAACGGAGGCGGCTTGTTTGGAGGTTTGGACAATCGCAGAGCAGGTGTTTAATGGTTTATATTTCTTCTACATCCTGATAGCTCCTACAACAGTTGGGTGCGAGTACACCCAATCTGGTGGCCATTGTGCCAATGGCGCAGTGACCCGTTAGTACACCTATCAAGATTCTAATGTTCTTTTCACTCAGCGATCAAATATACTGAGTTTCCTTTTCATTAATTCTAGCCCATAGACTTCTAGAGATAACGCAATCGTTCCTGGTAATCCAGGATTTATTGATTTGCTCTTTCGTTATTAGGTCCATTTTCGTTTTAATTACGCCGATCGGGATGTCTAGTCCCATATTTAATTGGCTACTACTGTTTCCATTTGATAATGACCACTTCCTTGTTAGTTCATCTGCTATATCATTCCCTTCTATATTGCAGAGTTTGACTCGGTTAGTGTTGCAAATTTTGTTCAGTATACCTCGACATTTTGCCACTGTTTTGGATCTTATGGTCTCACTGGCTAATGCTTTGATAGCAGCTTGGCTGTCCACGAAAAATGTGATCTCCGACGAGATCAGTTTTTTCTTGTGTACCAATTCTGCCGCTTTATGAATAGCATAAATCTCAGCCTGAAAGACACTACACTCATCTGAGAGTTTATATGATTCTCTAATATTAAGGGCTTCACAGAACACCCCCGCACTTGTTCCTTCTTCTATTTTTGACCCGTCAGTATAGAAGGGGATACCCTGTTCACTAATTAGTGAGTTGGGTTCCCATCCATGTCTTTCGGGTATTGAAATAGAGAAGTGTTTCTTAAAATCCATTAAAGGTGGAATATAATCAGTCTTCACATCGAGTCCAGCCACTGTGTCATACCTTTGTAGGATAGACCCATGACCATAGGTGCTGTGCTTCCACGAGCCCAATTCTTTGAGACGAAATGCGCTTTTGGCTGCTGTGCATCTAGTCTAGCATCCAAACCTGCCTGTGGCGTAGAACTCTGTGCCCCCATTATTCCTATACAGGCTAGTCTCTGTACCTTATTCAGGTTATTGAAATAGCTTACTTTTTCAACAGCTCTCCACCATACTATAGAACCATAGGTAAGTATGGGACGAACTATCGTCGTGTACATCCACTGGATAACCTGCGGTCGCATACCCCACCGTGTACCAAAGGTCTTTTTGCATGCGTAGAAAGCGCATAGTAGTTTTTTCATTCTTTCCTCTGTGTTACGTTTCCATGTAAGCTTGGAATCAAGGATAACTCCAAGATATTTAGCTTCCTTGGAGAGTTAAATGGTTAAAATGAAAAATAAATGGCTGATGATGCTAGGAAGTAGCTTATGTACCAAGAAGAGGTACTAACTTTTTATCTGACACCCAATCCATGTAGGGTCGATGTCTGAAACACGGAAGACTTCTATCCTCTACGATCCCGAATACGCTGCTTCCAGTCTTCTAGACCAAGCCTTCTAGAATTCGCGCTGGCTTGGTCTTAAAACCAGAGGTTCAGTCTTCCTGGTTCTCTTGAACCTGGGGGCTGGGATTTAAATACTCTCTAGGCTTACTGTCCATTCGATCCATGTGGCCGAGCAAATGTATAGTCGAACTTTTTTGATTTTCTGGACTACAACCACATCTTGTTACAGCTCTTAGAATTCACGGTTGTACTTTCTCCTCCATGCACACTCCTTGCACACCCAAATATCCGTCGAATATTTTTTCTTTCGAAAGAACCTAGTATCAGTTCTCACTTATATTGGTCTTATGGAGGGTCCACTTCGTCTTACGCGTGAGTATTTTTAAGACCATATGGTGCGCCAATCAAACCGTAGTAATAACGGTTCTCTAGGGTAATTCTTCGTCGGATCTCCATTGATTAATGTTTACTTTAAGGTAAGATCTACTTCAAAGTTTTTGCTATCAACGGTGACGTTATTTCCTAGCCGGTTGGCAAATCTTTCTTTGCTTGTTGATAGTATGTATTTGGTCTGGTCCTCTTCCTTGTTTACTTCAAGACAAATAAGTTTCAACTGCTCTTCAATTGCCGTGAAAAACTCAGCCTGTTGAGAGTGGCCGCTGTAGATATCATCGACATACCCTAGAAGTTAAACAGATCTGTTGAAAATAGTTCCTTCAGTGTTACCGCCTTATTCCCTGCGTACTATTTGATCTAGAACGAGGTTGAAGAAATCAGATGATAGCGCATCTCCTTTCCTAAGTCTTGGAGCATGTTTGGAAGCTTTTCTCTAGTTGCACATTGCATCGCATTCCTTCGTATGTGACGTGACACAACTGGATCAGTTTTCCCGGGATCCCAAGCTCAGCCATCGCATATAGAGCTCCTAATAATGAATGCTATCGTATGCGTCTTTGAAGTCGATGAATATATGGTGAGTCTCGACTTAAAATGTATTCTTATTCAGGATTTGCTTGAGATAGGACATATGGAGCTTATAGACCGGACATCGGGAATGCTTCCTTCAACCTAAACTTGGTTGATGCATGCACTATTTCCACGCATCCATTCCGCGCTTCAAGAGCTCCTCTGGTAAACCATCCGATCTGGCGGCCTTGATGTTCTTCAGCTTCTAGCAAGTTCTGCCGCTTCCATACTGGGTGGTGGAACTGGGTCATCATTGACTGGCGTGGGTAATTTGCTTGCCCTATTTCTCGCTGTACCTGATAATTCAGAAGCTGCTGAAGGCCTACATGAAGCTGTATGCCGATCGAAACTCAATAAAAGCATAGAACGCTGACGACATGCTAGCAGAGCTTATTAAACATGGATGTGAACAGAAATCCCTCAGTTCGATTTTCGGTATTGAATTGAATTTGACATTCGGAATGTATAGAGAAGATTGCCAGGACTTCCAAAATAAAATAGAAACAGGTACATTTTTAGGTCCACTATTTTGTTTTGCGTAGTATAAAACACTTGTTATTAGAATCCCACAGGCAATTTCTATCAAAACTTTTAAAACTCAGTTCAATTGAAATATATAAAACGAACCCCAAAAATGAACAAAAAAAAACAATACTGGGCACGATTTAAACCAATTTCAACCTTCCATCATCCTTTAAAACATAAAACATACCTCCCTACAAACTGCAAACCAGACCACTAACATTATAATTGAAAGAAAGAGAAAGATCTAACGAAAAAAGGGGTTAACTCACTTCCGACTGGTTAAGCTTGGAAAAGTCCATCTGTCCGTTGGTACGTCCGAAGGCTTTTTTCCAAGGGCGAAAGTCATTCACCACTTCCCTAAAAACTACACCTCTATGTACTCTCCCATAGTCTCAACCACCACCATCCTATATTGAATGTCAGTCAGTATAGGTTGAAAAATTTTCGACTTCAACTTCGACCCCTAAGGACTTCAAGGTTTTTATTTCTAATTCATTTGAGGATTGATTCACTTCGCTCTTTTATGTTCGTTTTGTGTTGGGCTTGTATTTATAGAAAGCTTACGGTTTTGCGGTTATAAAATATTGATTCCTATAGTGCAAAACTTCACCCATCGAATTTCTTGTTTCTTGTATAGGTTGGTTGGTGTATAAAGATTGGTCAAGGCATGGCAGTCCTTGTATGGCATTTTTGGTCCGTCTGGCCTGAGTGCGATGTTTACCCATGTAAATATTAAAATGGGAATTAGATTGAATTTCAGTTTACTTTTCATCAGATAAGTGGGTGAACTTCAGAAATCCAACCATCCATCCGATCCGTCCGACCATCTACAAGCCCATCATCACAGTCCCAGGGGGTTATCCTTGAGAAATTTATACACTAAAATGGAATTTCAATCAAAAGAGTTTATAAATTGAAACCATCTTAGCGTATATATAGAGAGTTTTGCTTCTTCTTCTTCTTCCTTTTTTTTTTTACAAATTTTCATTTATTGAGTTAACCGATTTGGTTTCTGGGGGTTTTTAGTCGAAAAGTTTCTTTTAAAATTATATTTAGAGCAATTTCGAATTGATTGGGGAAAAAGTATGACATAAAGTTTATTTAATTACCAGAACGTCCGTCTTTTGATGACTTATTCATTCAGATGGCTATCGGAATTCAAAGTTATATTTGACTGCTCTACAGTACCTACACTATATAAAGATATCGAGAGGTTGTATAAAAGCTCTTAATGAAAGTAAAAGAAAAACAAATTTTTGGGCTTTGGGTTATTGGTACCTAAACGTAGATATATATTTATGAAAATGAGAAACCATTTAAGTAAGTAGATCGTTTAGTAAAAGTTTTACGATTAAAATTTTATGGTATCAAATTTCAAAAGTTGTATGATTAGTGAAGAGGTGGTGTGGTATATAGCCTTATAGCCATGATATTGGAAGTCGTTAATTTAAAGACTTAACATTTTTATGGGGTTTTAATACATGTCTAGAAGTTTGTATAAATGCACACAACAGATTGGCTTAATTAGGTCAATGGATTTTGAAATATTTATTTGTTTGAAGTTTCTTATTGAAGTTTAGTGATATGTTTTTTTTATCAATATGACAAGCTCTTAAGGAAAAGACATCTGCACGAAGTCCGGTATGAGTTAGCATTATGAAGTTGGCTAACCAACAACGCAACTTTCGAGCTGAGCAGATCTGGTACAGTTGGGATCGTTTATTTATGCTTGGGAAGCTTTTGGACTAATTTTTACATACAGTTTTTTTTTTAACGAAGCTACTTAAAAAAATTGCGGAAATTAGCGCCATCAAAACAAGGGAAAGATGGAGTACCAACAAAAACTCCAAGCTTAAAGAGAGGGAAGAAATTCGCGATCGGAACAACACCCGGATAATTTATTTAAAAAAAAAACCTAGCAACTGGCTGCAGGTTTCTAAACTGGAAAGCAAGCTCTTCGAAATAGCAAAAGTTTCAAGACCGGCTCGTAGGTTCTTCAAAATATCAAAGGTTAACTACTACTTCTAAGTAGCCAGCCTCCCAATCCATGAAGGGTTGCAGCCTGAGGCACGCAGGTGGCCTTCCAGCCTTTTTCTTCGACGATCCCGAACACGCTGCATTAGTCATCTAGGTCAAGGCATCTGGCATCCGCGATGGCTTTGTCGGTTGAAGATGACCGGAGACACCGGAGGCTTGGTCTCTTCGTTCTCTCGAACCTGGAGGCTGGGATTCAAAGACTCTCTTGACTCAAGTAATATTATTTATTAGTTCTATGTGACCGAGTCAATTCGACGTGTTTTGATTCTCTGGACTACATCCACATCTTCGTACAGCTTAAATATCTTTCGAAGAATTTTTCTTTCGAATGAACCCAGTATCAACTCTCCTTACCTGCTTATCGTCCAATACAAGGAGCCATAAAGCAGAACTGGCAGAATAAGGGTTTTTTAGAGCGTGCACTTCGACTAACTTTTTAGAAGTATTAAACCCATTTGTTCCGCCAAACTGGAAGTGCACCCATTTGTTAGGGTAATTCTTCGTCGAATCTCTACAAAGATGTCGTTAGTGGAATTAATATTTACTCCTGTCCTGTCCTCGTTTACTTCAAGACCATAAGAAGATTCGCCTGTTCTTAAATTGCCGTAAACGACTCTTTAACGACCTGTTAGGAGCGGCCGATGATGTCGATACATCTCCCTTGAAGATGGTTGTCGTCATACCATAAAAGGCAGACGCAACAGCTCGTGGAGAACCAGGGCCTAGGCACTTACAACTCTCAACCATTCCTGAAAGTCCAACGACTAACCATTATGCCACGAGGTACTATGAGCCGGACAGATCTATTGAAAGTAGTGGCTTAGTGTAAACGGCTGCCCTGGGCACTATTTGCTCAAGAACGAGATTGAAGAAATCACATAATAGCGTTTCTTATTGCTGAGACCCTATGCATTTTTGGAACAGCTTTTCCCTAGTTACACATTGCATCGCGTATTTTCCAATGGCATGTAACACCACTGGATCAGATTTTCCGCGATCAGTCAAGGTTAACTAGTCACAGTCTAAGAGTAATCGTATAGAGCGAGTAAGAGAAGACAACTGACTTATATTCAATCAAGACGAATCCTAGTTCTATTAGCCGTATTGAGGAAGTTGAATTAGCAGCTTTTCAAAAAATTAGAATCATTAAGACTGCAGCTATAGGTTTGATGGTCAAGCAGCAGTATTATTCAAGTACGGAGGTGATATATATGTTTCATGAGGCAAATGGATCAAATAATCATCCAAGCATGGGTGGATTGACGCATGCATGATGAGGACTGGACCATCAGCTCCATAGTCCCGATCTTCAAAATGAGGTGTGCTTTGTCCTGTAAGAGCTATTGATGCATCTTTCTACTAAAGGTTGCATTTAAGATACTATCGAACGGCCGAACTCGAGATCTCAGTAGAACTGATTCAGCTGTGTCGCGTGATACTTCGCTCCCGAGCACACCTCATTTAAGTAAAACTGACATTGAGTGGAATAGGAATGCAAAAAAGAGAAAGATGATAAATACAGTATGAGTATGTTCCTATTTTTGACGATACGGAAAGCTACTTTTCGTTGGTTTTAGACATTTGCTTCAGTGCCCTACCGACCATTATAGTTCTGCCTTTATTCTTGGTCAACAGATTACTCCAGAAAACCGCTGCTTTTTCGTGTTTGTGAAACAATCGGGTTCAAAACTCCGCTAAACAAAGTTAACGTTCTTCAAAACCCTTTTACTGGTGGCCCTGTTTTGCGGCTCTGATTGTTTGACGAAAGAGAGTCCCGATACTGGTGTTTTCCGAAAAAAAAAGAAGTCTTTGGTTGACCAGCTGTCCTGTGTGCGGGGAGAGCGAATTAAAGAGAAAATATACATCCACGAACTTTTTGAGCTTTACACAAGATTTTAAATGTTGTACAAAAAGTCAAAACACTTCGATTAAACCATTTATCACCTACAATGAGTGAATTGACAGCAATGCTAGACCCAAGAGTCCTTAAAATCTTACCCCGCCTAGAAGCTTTCACGAAGATTGAACCTCCAGTTAAAAGACTGAGTCATTTCGGATATCATCAGAGCACTTAGTCTGGATGACTTGAAAGCAGTGAGCAGCGTGCACGGGATCGTAGAAAAGGTTTGGTCGCCGTTTCTCAAGCAGCAACCCTTCATTGATCCGGACCGGACTTAGTAAAAAAGTAAGGCATAAATAGGCCACCCTGGCGTTTCACTTTCAAGTCGATAATTTCAATAGGGGAACAGCCTGATCAAAGAACGTAGAATTACTTTTTTTTTATAGTTTTTGTTCCTGAATTCGTTATCCGGCATAGGTACAAATCTTTTGGAATAAAAATAACGTTAAGTAGATATGGTTGTTCCCTGAAACTTTACCTTTAGACAACGTAAATTAGTTTTGTAATTTATGTAGGTACTGAACCTCATCTAAGGTCAGTAATTATTTTCTGAAAAAGGCTTTAAATTACACTCAGTTACTATTAGCCGCATTAACATATGCACGCCCATCACCTCGTGTGGTCTAAATAAGGAAGAAAACAAAAACTAAAATCAGCCAAAGACAGCAATCATAACTTCGATATTTTACTTCTTTTCACCGCGAAGGCTTTCTTTTTGAAATTCGTTTATTTCTAAACCGAAACGAGAACAACAAACTGATTCGAGGAAAAATTCAGACGAAAATCAATTTACCACCACAGAGAGAGAGACAAAGTCAATGATGCAGCAAAAAGTCAACTCTATAACAATCATCCATCCGTTGAGCTATTGTGCATCTGAAAAAAAAAATCCGTCCCAGATAGATATAAGAAGAAAAAAAAAAAACTCAAATGCATCATCCACATCTATCCAATTTACAAGGGTCTTCTATCCCCTGTCTGACGAGAGCTGAAGAAATGCCTTTGTATTCCCACCTAATAAACGCCATGAATAGAAGTGAAAAATTGGTGGTACCTAACTTTACGGATACGGTCGTGTTGTAAAGTACCTTTTTGGAGCTCCTCTCTGATGGCTCGCTATAGCACTCTGGCTCTGGAAAATCTCTTCAATTTCTTTAAGATAGTTTTGTTTTTTTGCTGGGTGCTGCGCTTTGGCTGTGGAATCTCCCTTTCGTTCTTTTTGTTAGCCTGAAAATTTGTGGTTGCCCTTTGTTGTGTCTTTTACAAGAAAGTAACGGGCTCTGATGGTCCATCTATGGGTTTTTTTTTCTACGTTACGTTAGGTAGGTACTCCGGATTTGGAATCTTTTTTGTATATTTCTTTTATATTGAAATCGATAAGTTGGCGATCTATCATCATCATACGAGGTGGCAAAACAAAAGATTCGATACTAGATCCATCCTTTGATAGCACACTAATGGTTGTGTCTAAATGGTTAATTTGGACAATGGTGAATGGCTTGACTTTTAGGTATTTGGCTATTGTTTTCACTTTCAAGAATTCAATGGCGTGTTAGAGTGAGTCATGTATAAGCCACAGATATGTATGTATGAAGGTATTCCCGCAAGGTGTGAGGCTAACAAATTTTGGAAGGTATTTAGGTGATATTTAAGTTGTTTAACTCAATTTTGAGAAGCTGTTATAATAATTGAAAGTTGTACAAACAATATGAAAGTTGCTTTTTTTATTTGGTATTTTTTTCAATTCTTCAAATGGAATGTATTTTGAAATGTCTAAAAGGAATTCATTAGGAAATTTTAAGAGATATTAAAAGTGTGAAAGTGCCGTACTATGACGAAGTGGTTAGTGCACGCTGAAGGCCTGACGATCGACTTCTATATATTCACCAAAGAAGTGGAGGTCCCTAGCTTTGACGAAAAATTATATTACCGAAAAGTGGCAATACTGGCATTTTACCTGTAGGTGCGTCTACTCAACAACTATCTTTTAAGACATCAACCGGTGTCTTATAACCATTGAAACTTTCCAAGTAATTTACGAGTTTTTTTATTTTACCATTTTTGAAAATGACGTCCAAACGACGAGGATTACAACAATGACTCCCACGCAAAATTAAAGGAATACAAAAAACTACCACTCAATTTTATTTATGCTCATGCTCGAGAGTATATGAGTATATATACATATGCCCATGCTCACCCCATTAGCACTCTCATTATGCTCATTAAAGTATATATGCTCACTTCATGAGCGTGAGTAGAGAATGAGTAATTTGTGGTTCGTGAGCAATATTATTATACATAATAGAATTTAGCATGAAAACACATTCAAAAATGTTCCGTAAAAGTATTTTTATATTTTTTTTGCAGGGAAATCAATTCATGAATGCATGTTTTTTTTTTTGTAAATCCCTACTTTATGCTCACCATTGCTCATGAGCTGTTCAGATCTGTTCATGCTCGTAAAGTGAGCATTTAATTATTCTACGTTTTTTCTGACCTCATGAGTGAGCATTTCCCTTTTTTTACTTTCGCTCATACTCATGCTCATGAGTATGTATTTGGAAATTGCTGATTGTCATGACTCATGAGCAAAATATAAGCAGAGAGCAAAAATTAGGTACCTAATCAAGAGTGGAGCATTTCCGTACCCAGGAATTTACAGACACACCATATGCATTCCATTAAATATAACCTAGGTAGCCTAGTTAAATTAATATAAAATTAAAAAAAAAAATCTCCAGTGTTATCTGATTCAAATTCCTTTCAAACTTCTGAACATTCACAAAACCAGTAGCTTTGAAAAAATCAACACTCATTTATAACACCTAAAATAACAAATGACATTCCGTTCTTAATTTTTTTGTCAGGTATATTGTTTTTTTTTTTTTTTTCGTCTACCTTCCATATAAGCTCTACAGCATACCCATATAAAGGTTCAACCCAAACAACCCACTTAAAATAATATTTCACTTAAACACCCTCATTCTGCGACTTGAATGATTTCGAAAATAAAATATCTATCTTATCGCGCCATCATTAAATATTCTTAGCGCCGTTAACTTAAACACCTCTTCTCTTATATTCTTTTTCCGATCACGATATCTATAATATTTTTGAAACTCATTTAAATGTTTCTCCGCGCATAGAGCCCGCCAAAGATGGGCTTTGGAATACACTCAATCAATGTCTTATCATCACTTCCCATCTAATTAACATCGATTCCAAATCAATATTTTTCACTATAAATGAATAAAGATACATTAGCAAAAGCTTTTCGGGTATGAAAGGTGTCTAGATAGAACCGTATAGGGTTTAGCCCGCCCTATAAGTCTCATATAGATACGCGAGTAGATGCATTTTTCTTTGGAATAAAGATACTTTCTTTCGATTTATTTTGGAAAGTATCTAGATGAAAATAATATAAATTTTGATAAAGCTAAAAACTTTTAAACAATAGGCGTGTTATATAGAGAAAACCCACATTCGAAAAAATAACATGAAAACATTTGCATAAATTATTAACATGCATATAGGTACTGATAGATACATTCACAAAAGATTCACAAAAAAATTAAAAGAGATACAAAAATGTGCCTCGCGTGGTATAAAAATGTATCTTTTGAGGCAAAAATTTGTATCTCTGTTGTTATTATCTGCTGGTCATTTGTTTTGAAATCATTCCTACTTAAAAAGCTCATCATTAATAATCATAATCTCTAACGCCGGTTCTGAGGCGACTTTTGTATAAGCACACGCAAGGGCGTAAGTTGTGCACGCCTGGCACCAAATACAACAAAAATATGAAACGAATTGAAAATATTTCAACAAAAATATCTAAAAAGAAAGAAATAAGTTTACGTGACCAACAAAACATTGGCATCTATCATCACGGGGCTGGATGGCATAGCGCAGCATCACTTAATCATTAGCGCCTTCGGCTGACGCATGCATGCATCAGCATCAGTTATCAGCCCCATGCCCGCCTGAGTCAAGCCAGCACAAAACAGCCCGATTGTTTCAAGCCTTCAATCCTCCTCTGTATATGCCATGGCTGAATGGTATGTTTGTGTTCCTTGTGTGCCATTTGCTGTGTGACGATAAATCAACAAAAGATGCATTTTTTCCGGGGCATGCTGTTGTCAGGTCTGACATTTCTGTGTTTCTGTTAACCGGGCATGGGTACATGGGGAATGGTGGGCGACTATTTCTGTAAGTTCATGTGAATCGGTTGTTGGTTCGATTTCTGGGGCGCCCTGGTTTGATGATATATAGCCTGCAGGAGCACAGACCGCTAATAAAATCCAAGCACTGACCAATTGGAAATTGGTTCTGGCCCGCTCAATTTTTCCCCCGGAAGTCTCCTGAAACAAAAACAGAATCCCGCGATGGGGGCTTTGGCCAACATCATGCAGCAGCAGCAGCAGCCACATGGCCTGGACAGTGAGGAAGACCATTTGAAACATTTCCCGCGGCTTGCACCTAAATATCTTTTGGTGGAATACCTATAAAATTTTATTTTTTATCAGATAAGACGCGGCGCGCAGTAAGATGTTCGCTTTCAGTTTTTATTGCCATAATTCCTCTGTGATCCCGATATTCACTCGCTTTGCCGTCTCTCTTTGATGCGGTGGTGGTGCCACATGCAACAGCTGCGGTATCAGGAGGCTGAGGCAATTGATTCTTTATACCGTGGTGGTGGGTCTCTAGAGAGAGCGGGGCTTAAAAATCGGTTCGGTAAATCTCGCCTAAAGTATCTTCACATCGCCATATCTTAGTACTATATCCGATTGGAGTCTTCGATTTGTGTCTGATGATGCTGGCGGGTAGGTAAGTAGGTAGGTATATGTTGCCAACATTGTGCGGTGGTTATGGTGCATGAGTAGAGTATGCTTTCCTATACTACAACTCAGCGCGAACAATATTGACAAATGATGTGTATTTGGAACACGATTGTGCTGGAGTAATAATTTTTGATTTTATTTTATTTTAAGGAAAAGTGCGAATTCATGTTTGGGGTGACACAATATGAATTCTTGTTGCTTTTTTATTTTGGTATTTTATTTTATTTGACTTTTATTGGGTGGTTTCGTTTCATCGCGGAAATGATGGGGTTTTTTTTTATAGAAATGAATTATGACTATTTGGTTGGCTCTAAAGGGTGCGTCGTCGTCGGTATATCGTCGTTGTCGTAGGATGAATATCTTTGAAGTGGGAATTTTGACAAGAAAGTTGGAGGAAGTCTACATTTTTAAGTGCGAATGTTTGTGAAAAATGAAAATTTCAGAATGAAAGAGTAGAATTAATGGATTTATTATTTATTTTAAGACGTGACTGTTTAAGAGAGTATTAAGGTACAATATCTAAGTAGCTGTTATTAAAAAAAAAACTTTTAAATAAAAATTACGAAAATATTCCTCAAATGCATTTGACTGCAAGAAAATAAGTAAGTCAAAAGCTTTTTTTATATCACATGCGAATCCTCTTAAACAAAAAGAGCTGAAAGACCTTGAAATGGTACAGAACTTATAGCCTTAAACCATTGCCCTAACGTTGATTTTGAGTTGAGGTTTTTTAATACTAATATTGGTCACACGCTGTAGTACCTCGTGACATAATGGTTAGTGCGTTGGACTGCCATGCCGAACGTGTGGGTTCGATCTTCGATTCCCTGCCATGTCACATAAAATCAGAAATGTTTTTTGCCGAGGTTCTGTCTCTGGCGAGGAACTGACCAATCCTCCAAGAGTATACTTGTCTTGTATACCTAAGTGCTTCTCATCTAGCAGTTCGGATTCGGCAAAAAACTGTAGGTACCCTCCATTCCTGCCAACAACACGCGCACACGAATGGTTGAGAGTTATTAGTCACTAGGCCTTGGTTCTCCACAAGCTGTTGCGCCACCCAATTTATTTAAATCTGAGTCACACATATATTCTTGGAATGAAGCATTAAATACCTTTAACATAAAAGGAAGAATAGTTGCTGCAATAACTGTTAAAACTATGTGAAGTTCTTATTCGGAAAATAAGGATGGACGAATCAGTGCTTGAATCAAGTATAAAATCGACTGCACTTTATTGTGTCGAGATATGGGGACTGAAAGCTGGAATAGAATTGAAATATTTTAAACTTCAACAGTAAGGAAGTTACTTGGTCTTGCAACCAGCACTCAAGGCAACGTAGCTCGTGTAGAAACTGATGGATCTCTTCCATTGGTATACGAAATAGCTTCGCATTTCTGGGTGAAACTTTTAAATGTCACCGATAATCCCTTGGTAAAAAAGCTACCAAACCTGGTAACAAAATGCATAATTTTACTGCGATGTGAGAACAGCAAGGAATTTTGCGAGAATTATACTCTAAGAAAAGAAGAGAGTCATTTTGGGTAGAGATTTCAGGAAAACATCTACCTCAACTTCCTTCTGTAACTATGGTTCTTGCTGAACGAACATACAGGAGTTAGAGTATAAGACGGCTCCCTACTTGAATGCATCTTCCAAGCTGTTCATTCATAAAGTCACGGCACAAATTAGATGTGCTAACAGGTATGCCCATAGGATTGTTTCGCACTGCGATAGACATTTATGCATGTACAAACTTTCGACTCAACAAACATTTGCACGATTTTCGAAAACATAAATTTGAATTTTTAAAATATTGTGTTTTGCCGAAATAATTAGTCCCGCTTTGAGTTGACAAGATAATGGTCCCCTTAGCCATACCTCACACTGTTAAACAAAAGCTTATATTCATTTCAAAACCGGCTTAACGATTTTGATAAAAAGAGTGAATTATTTTTGGCGCACTTGGTGTAATAGAGCCAGCGCAAAAAAATGTTTTGAATTTATCAAGTCTGAAAATTGTCATACAGATTATAGATGACATATGTATATATAACAGTAATGCCAGTCAGTAAGTTCATCAATAGAACAGGGCTGGTTAGTCAGCCCCAATGTTTGTCATTAAAATGACAAGAGTACGATAACTCAGGCGACCAAATATTCATTCTCAGGCAAATCCTGGAAAATACCAATGAATTCGAAGTCGAGACTCCATCTATTCTTCTTGAAGTCGATGATAGCATTCATCGTCAAGAGCTCAATATGGCAATGGCAGCTGCGCCATTGTTAAATATGCAATGTAATGTGCAACTAGGGAACAGCTCTTCCCAACTATTCAAAACATGTTAAGTGTTTCAGCAAGGAGATACGCTATCATGTGATTTTTCAATCTCGTTATGAAGCAAAAAGTGCAGAGGACAGGCGTTATCACTGAAGGCACTATTTTTAACAAATCTTTCTTTCCAAGCTGTAGGGTATACCAGTGATAACGACATAATCGGCCACTTCCAACAAGTCGTTATAGACGTTTTAACGGCATTTAAAGACCAGGCGAAACCTGGATCCAAACCCTCAAGTTCGATAGAACAAAGAAGCCCAAACCTGCCAATATATCGGCTACCTATCATTGTTCTAAAGTGCCTAAATTGTCTGTGGATTGTTCGCAGCATTGATCTTTAAAATACAATTTCGACAATGTCAAATCATGGGTCCTTGCCGAAGCAACTTAATTTGTAATGTTGGACTACTGGTTCACATAGACTGGTTTTTTTACAGGCCAGCCTGTACTTTCTATGAGTTTTCTCATGTTTGAGATTTAGACCTGCGCTAGATCGTCCAGTTTTCCAACAAACCTGATTCCAAAATAACGAAGGCGATTTGCTTGGAGGTTTGGACAATCACATCAGAGCAGGTGTTTAATGGCTTCTATTTCTTCGACATCCTGACAGCTCCTACTGAAAATGGGGGGAACACACCAATTCTGGTGGGCAATACGGCAAGTTGCATCATCTCACTCGGATCTTTGTGAAGCTATTGGTCTCCCAAGGGTTAGGGGAAGGGAAGTTAAGGTGTGGTGCCTATCTAAACCCTTCTGAATTCTGAATCAACTTCACGATGTTCCTCAGTATCTAGAGAAAGAGATGTTTCCCAATTTGTAGAAAATGTATTCTCCTAGGGTTGCTTTTCTGGTTTCGTTTAAGCTAAATGTTGGTAACTCACAGACATAGACATTCCTATAGACTACGTTTTACCGCACATAGATTTCAACCCAGTAACCATAACAGATATCCCAATCTGGAATGAAAACAGGGTCATAAATGCAAATCATGTTTCGGTCTTCCAAAACCTTGGAGGGGGTTGGGTCAAGCATCTTCTCAGACAGCCCATCACCCATAAATAGATCTATAAAGCTTGCAAATGTTTGCAGTGTATTCCAAGCGGAAGTGCTGGCAGTTGGCGAAGCCGCGAAACATCTTGCCTCACGCGAATTAAGCAACAACAATATTGACATTTTCACAGATAGCCAGGCGGCAATTAAAGCCATTTCCTCAATCACCACAAAGTCCAAGGTCGATCGTTGCCGGAATGGGCTAAGAGTGAGCGATGCAACGAACACAGTTACCCTAAGATGGGTCCTAGGACATAGAGATATTCACGGGAACGAAATGGCGGATGAACTGGCCAAAAGCGGGTCATGTCTTGATCCGAGCCAAATCGAAGCCTCTGTGCTCATGCCACTGGAGCAAGAAAAAAGTACAATACATCAGAGTTTCTTAGAATCTGCAAATGTCAGATGGTCATCCATCGGGTTTCAAGGAATCTATGGCCAAATATTTCAAAGAAAAAAACTGAATCTTTTACTCATGGTTGGCGTCCTTACGGGCCACAACTCAATGGGAACCCATATGAGCAGAATTGGCATCAGCTCATCGGACTTATTTAGAGGGTGTCATAATGAGGAGGTAGAGGAGGGCTCCCCTCACTTCCTTTGCGAATGCCCCAGCCTAGCTAGAACCAGAAAAGAGGCCCTCGGAGAATACTTCTTCGACAAACTGGGCGACATCTCTGTCTTGCCACTAAAGAACATCCCTAAATTCATTCAGAGCTCAAGATGGTTCAGGGAGGCCCTCCACACCTAAAACTTAACCCCTTAACTCCCACCCTTTCCCTTCTCACTAACCACCTATACCCTAGGGAGCGCAATGGATCTACTGAGATCCGAGTGAGATGGTGCAGCTTGCCTTATTATCACCCCTTCCAACCTAACCTAATCTAACTCACAAAGGAAGTGAAGTGGAGCCCTCCTCCGGCTCTTCATCTTGACACTCTCACATAAGTTCGATGAGCTGATGCCCATTATGCTCATGTTGGGATCTCATTGGGTTGTGACCAATGATCTCGATAATCGTGATCTGCCTATCTTGAGTAAGTATTCAGTTTTTTTGCCCTCGAAATATTCGGCCATAGATTCCTTGACAACGACGACGAAAAGTGTCAATCTATGACTACCTGACATCTACAGCTTCAAGTGAATTTTCCTTTTTTTTCGATCCAGTGGCACAAGTGTCGAGATGACCGGTTTTTCGGTCAGCTCATCTGCCATTTCCAAAGGTTACTGCAATATTCAAGAAGTCAAGGATACAAAGAATTTCTGAAACGAATTTCCTCAATACTCAAATCTAAAAATCTAGGAAAATGATGATCACAGACCACAGTGATCTCACATTTATCATCATTGAGTCATTTGTAACCCCGGTTGGGGCATAGGGCGTCAAACTACTAGAATTTAATCCAAAACTTTGTCATTACCAATAGAAAAGTCACAGTCAAACAACTCCTTCCTTGAGGACCCAACATGACTTTGTCTTTCATTAAGTACCACAGTAGCAAAGATTCTTATAAAAAAGAAGCATCTTTTTCGTTTAAGCAAAAAAGAAAAAAAAAAAAACAATTCATACTCATACCGCATCCCCAGGCGTTATTATCAAAAATAATGTCAACAGCTCATTTAGTAATGACAAAATATTAGCGATAAAATCAATTCGCAACATGATACAGCACAAAAAAAAAACCGCTGCCAAGAAAAACAAAACAGTCACGCACTTGAAAAGACATCCATCTGTATCTGTATTCTGTGTGTGTTTTGCCAAAAGATATACATTCGTACCCAAACGAAGATAAATAATCTCGCAAAACTCTCGATTTTACTCGGGTCTTCTTCTTCTGAAGTCCCGGGACTAATAACCAATGACTCCCAAGTGATTATATCGTCATCGACATTCGTCGTTGTATATACCACGTCTTTGGGTTTTGCGTTGGAACAAAACCACCAAAGACTCGAAGAATGAATCTTTCGCACCATTTTGTAGCCGCCCAGCACCCATAGTACCCCAGTACCACCAACCGCAGTATATCTACCACCAACAACCAGCACCACCGCAAAAGCGAAACAAAACTGATCGATGCTCATTAGCATTTTATCTTGACGGAAGAGCATCATAAAATATCTGACATCTTCATCGGAACTATAAAGCACAGATACAAATGATCGAACGCATCATATTCTCTGGTTTATTTAATTTTTGTGTGGTTTCTTGTATCTTTATATAGAGATGTCTACCACGCGAAGGATTATGGCTCGAAAATTCGTCGGATTGGATTGAGGCTTCAATGCAGAAACAAAAAAATGTCAGAGGGCGATGATGGCGGTAATGCTGGTGGTGATGGTGGTGGGTGTCTCTAGGGATTGGGGTTTCAAAAATAAAAAAAAAAATGAAGAAGATCCACATAAAACAAAAACATCACACACTTCAGCACATTCTATATCAAATAATAAAATCTGACAGATTTTACTTTGCATCTTAAAGATACACAGATATTATTTTTTTTTTCAAATACATATTGAACTCCATGCGTTGACGGCTCAGTGCATTTTGTTATTTTTACTTCGGAAGTTCTCTTCCATTCGAAATCGAATTTATGTGTAAAGTGAATGCACATTTTTCGATAGTATTTTTTTCTTCATCTTGGCTAACTTTTTCGAACAAAATGTCATAATCGTTGATTATTTTTATTGCTTCGATGACAAGTGCAATGAAGTGCATCAGCTCAGCCAGCAGTGGCGAGGTTGAGTAAGGGAAGGTGATGATGGTAATATTTTTCTTTATTTTTTGTATTAATTTTGTATATGCCCCGAACTGTTGGCAGATTGAAGAAGAAGATGTGGGGCAATAATTGTTGAGAATTAATTGTCAGACAAAGAGAAGTGAAATGATATTTTAGGATGATGGAAGGAGAGCGTTTTCTGACAGCAAATTAATGTACATGTCAGTGTTTTCTAGGTAATTTGTTTGTTTGTTTTAATTAAAAAGATTGAAATTGTGATTGAAATGGGATTGAAAATAGGTTTATTTTTGGAATTTTTATTATTTCAATTAACATCATAAAAATGTTCAAAGTTCTGCTTGCAGCTTTAGTTTTTTTTTTAATTTTAACTGCGGAGCTTTACCGACCGTCTTAGCCATGAACTAGACTGTATTCATGTTTGTTTCCGAAGATTTAAAATGGAATTTAAAGGTGAAGATTTAGAGGCACTTCAAGAATTTTAGAAAAAATATTTTTCAATTTGAAGCTACAAATTTGATGACAACAAAAATAAACAACGACTCTTAGTTCTCTAAATATGGTGAGCTAGAGGTTGCTAAAAACTTCTTCGCATTTAAAGGGAATTTTCATATCCAAGTATGGTGATGGAGTCGAATTGCACAAAATGTTTGCAAAATAAATATAAAATGAGTAGACATGTATATAATTGAGTGTTATTTGATCCATCAAACTAGAATGCTGTTTTTGTGTGTTATATTTGACACCAATTTTATACGACACTGATTTTTGTTTTTTTTTTTATGGAGAATAGTATTATTTCCTCTTTTGCACCAAAATATTATTTTTTTGTAGTAAGGAAATAACGGTAATGATTTAGTTTGACGGATCAAATTTCACTCAGTTTCACATTCATTTAATTTATCCCTCGACCATATAAGCAAATTGAACAAACTTTGTGCAATTCGCTTTTTCACCTTTAGTCGCGTGAAGCTCATATAAGCGACATGCTAATATTGCCGATTATGACAAAGTGTGTTGTTATGGTTGGATATTTTTAGCCTACATTTTATAATAAATTTTGATTTTACAAATTCGACATTTTCATAAAAAGTGGCACTACAATGCTACTTAGAGAACATACAAAAGTGGGTTGTGGGTGTCGTATTTCTTCAGTTCTATAGGTAAAAATGCTTGCATTTCTATATCTATGTAACTGTCGGCTCCATCACAATAGACTATACTAAAACAAATTTCATAAAACGATCAATAAGGTGTTAAGATGATTTTTACTTGCGATATACATATGTAGGTACTATACGGCAAGTTTTGGATTCGTGCAAAAAAATTTTGAGATAACAATCAAACATGATATTACGATGATAGAGAACACCAAAAAAGTGGGTGACACAGTCCTGTCTGTCTATCTGTCTGTTCGTCTACAGCCTAAACGGCTCGATCGATTTTCTTCAAACTGGGTGCATAGTGGTTTTTGGTGATTATGACCACACGTTTTTTTTTTTTTTAGAACTAAAAATAACGGTACCTGCCATACAATTTAGTTCAAGCAATTTTATTTTTCTCAAAAACGACTCGACAACTTTTCTTACAAAAAAAAAAATTATTTTAGTAATGGCTTCCTTTGGGTGGAAAACCATTTTTCAAAAATGGTCATTAATGGTACCTCCAAAAGAACCATTTATTTTTATTTTTGATTTTCTCCAAAACGGCATGACCGATTTCAATTATTTTTTTTATACAGAAGCTTCCACAAAATATAAATAGTTTTGTGTACCAACATTTTTGAAAAAATATTTTTTGGATTTTTAAAAAATATTTTAAATTTTATTTTGGAAAATCAAATATTTCGAAAATGACATGATCGATTTTTTTGAAACTCGATACTTAATAGTTTTTTAGTGCTCTCTAACATATTTTATGAAAAAATTTTACATTTATGAAAAAATAACGGTACCTTCCATACAAAAGTTAAAAAACCGCAAAAGAAAATATTTTTTTGCTTAAAAACGACTCCTACGATTTTAATTAAACTTTTTTCATATACTTAAATTAATACGATCTACTACCAAAAATTATAAAATTTTACACCTAGCAACTTTTAATTACAGATATTAGGTAAATAATATTGCATATCAAAATTTTCAAAAAAAAAGTTTTTGGATTTTTAAAAAAGTTTCAATTTTTTTTTTTGAAAATTTGATATCTCAAAAACGGTTGACAATTTCTTTTCAAAATTTGTTTTTATATACACATAAATATTTACTTTAGATTTGCATACCAAAATTTGTTCTTAAAAATGTTTTAAGAATTATATTTATAAAAAATTAATTTAAAAAAAAAACCGCTCCAACGATTTAAATTTTGTTTCCCCTAGAATCACATTTAATCAAGAATTAAGATGACATTCTTTTTTTTCACCTCAAACTGTCAAAAGAGTTGTTTTAACCAATTTAAATTTCGTATTTTTTTTAATTCTGAGAATAATGGTTAAGGAAGTTCCTTTTCTTGAAAACGGCTCCAATCTATTTTGATCAAAAGAATAGTTTCGGTCTACTATTTTATGAAGTTTTTTTTTTTTGTGTTGGTCTTTTTTTTTTTTTTTTGTCCGTGGGTAGGTGCAAAACCTGCATCAGGCTCTATGAGGACTGGAAAACGAGTGCTCATAGAAGTGTGAGATTATTACTACACTAAAACCACCTCCATACTTCCCGATTGCAAATAAATTGAAACTTATCTAGCAATTTATTTTTAACGAAGTTAAGTAACGTGTTGCAGGTAACTTTCCGGTGAAAGTTTCTGCTTATTCCGCGATTTTAAAGCGGTTTTGTGTTCACCGCACCAAGTCGGAAGGTTTTGTTCTTTGCAGACGGCGTACTAAATTCGACTCGTCAAGAATGTCAATAATCGTTGGATTAGCGTGATCTAATAGCCGATTTCTATGTTTTCACGCGAAACTCTTTATTTCGTCTCGAACCGTAGGAATCCCGAGATCCCTGTGAAGATCTTCGTTTCTTATATACCATGGTGCATTTACAAATGACCTAAGTAATTTATTTTCAAACGTTTGTAAGATATTTAAATTTTTATCGCAGGTACAACCCCAGAGTTGTATACCATAAGTCCAGACAGGTTTAAGTACCTGCCTGTATAATATCAACTTATTATCAATACTAAGCTTGGAATATTTACCGAGTAGCCAGTTCATATCTCTTAATTTACTTTTCAATTCTTCGCATTTCTTTTTTACGTGCGGCTTCCATTTTGGGTTGGCTACGAAATCTCGCAAATCAAAATCTCGCATTCGAAATCTCGCATAACGAAATCTCGCAATTACAAAATCTCGCTTTTCATAATCCCGCAATTACAAAATCCCGCTTTTCATAATCTCGCAATAACGAAATCCCGCAAACTAAAATCTCGCATATCAAAATCTCGCAAAATTGAATTGCATTGCAACAAATAAATTTTTTTAATCAAAATCTCGCAAATTAAAATCTCGCGCGAGATTTAAATTTGCGAGATTTTGATTAAAAAAATGTATTTGTTGCAATGCAATTCAATTTTGCGAGATATCCTACCTACTGCAAAATATATAATCCAGTGTCTGGGTACTTTAAGACCACACTGTTATTTATTAATTTGAACTTTTGATTTTCAATATTATTGCTTTCAAAAGAACAAGAAGGAGAGAGAACATAGAGATGGTACATCCAGTTGTAAAGTGTCATGTGCAAATCGCATAACTCGTATTTGGCCTTGAACAAGAAAATACTTTTAGTTCCATTATGAACGCGTAAATGACTATAGAGGTTATTAACAGTAATAAAGGATGTACACATTTTTTTTATTGACAGGTACAGTTATTAGTTGGAAGGAAAATTATCCAAAGTGCTCTTGGGTAGGTATATTCTCAAAAAAAAAAAAAATTCTAAAAGTCGTGTGTGATTCGTTGCTGTGAAATTTGAAGTTGCGAGATTTTGATTTGCGAGATTTTAAATTGCGAGATTTTGGTTGAAATTTGCGAGATTTTTAGGTTCAAACTGTAAATGCGAGATTGTGAAAAGCGAGATTTTGTAATTGCGAGATTATGAAAAACAAGATTTTTAATTTGCGAGATTTCGTTATTCGAGATTTTTAAAAAAATGCGAGATTTCGTTATTCGAGATTTTGGTTTGCGGGATATCGTAGCGCTCCCTTCCATTTTAATTTCGCGTCTAGAGTCATTCCCAGATATTTTGCCTCATTCGCAAATGGTACACGACCGGTATTAAGAAAGACGGGCAATCTATTTATTTTTTTATACGTAAAGTCCACGTGGACTGACTTTTGTTCATTGAGCGCTATTCGCCACGTTTTTGTCCACTCATTAACATTATTAAGAGCATTTTGTAATTTAATCGTAGCTTCGTTAATCGTTTTGCCTACTGCTAGTATTGCAGTATCATCAGCAAACGTTGCTACGATAGTGTCTTCTGTTTGAGGAATATCACGTGTAAAGAGAAGGTACAGAATTGGACCTAAAACACTACCTTGTGGTACCCCAGCCACTATTTCTTTGAAATTAGAATATTCATTTCCGTGTCTTACACGAAAAAGTCTGTTTTCTAGATATTCGTTTAGAATTTTATAAAGTCCTTCAGGCAGAACTTGTCTTAATTTGAATTTGAGGCCTTCGTGCCACACCTTGTGAAACGCTTGCGACACATCCAAAAAGACCGTCGAACAGATTTTCTTTTCTTCAAGAGCTCTCTCAATTACGTCGGTTATCCTATGCACTTGATCAATGGTCGAATGCTTTCTTCTCAATCCGAACTGATGTTCAGGTGCCAGGTTTCAAAACCATTATTACTTCCGCAACTTTCCATTGGCTCGGAACATATTCTAACCTAAGGGCGGCATTTATTATATAAAGAAAGGCTGATCAAACCTTTACGAGGAAGCATTTTTAGAATTTCTGCCGGGATTAAGTCATAACCTGGAGCTTTATTTGACCTAAGCTTCTTTATTTCTCTTTTTAACTCGGCAAGTGTAGCATTTCTAATTATGTAGCTGTCATTTGATGTTAAATTCATATTAAAATTTTCGTTGAGTACTTGTCCATCGAAAGGCTTAAATGTTTCCTCCAGATAATCGGCGAATACCATAGCTTTTTCTTTGTCACTTTTAGCCCATTCATTTTGGCCTTTCTTAATAGGAGGTGTGTCTCAATAAGAATGCCGTTTTTGATTTTAAAATAAAAATACGTATTTTTGGAGTGAGTTATTGTAACGTAGACATGTTCCGATTACATTTTGACGAAGATCGGCACATGCCAGCACAAGTTGGGCACATTACAGCACAACCTTTTTTTTTTTTTTGAAAATACAAAATGGCGGTGCTAACTTCACGCACATAATTATTTGTTTAAATCGGAGCAAGTTAATTTTGAAAAATATGAATCCAGTGATTTTGTAGTCTATACTTTAAATATACCTAACTTTCCAAGCACAAAAAGTATGTTTAAAATCGGTTACTGTATTTGTTTTACTCCATTTCACCCTTTCATAATTAAATCTGGTAAAATATCTTGCCCTTAACTATAGGGGCCTACGTTGGATAGGATCATGTATGCGACATTGCCCAGTCGGAATAGCAAAAAAATAGACAGGATAGACAGAGTCTAAAAAAAAGTTTTCGACTTCCTAGCTCCATTGCGTTAGCCGCCATCTTGAATTTAACGAAAATTGGTTTTTGTGAAATAACTCGCCTATTTTCAACTTTTGAACAAAAATGTAGGTACTTAACAAAAGTTGTTCAAAATTTAATTATCTACATACTAAAGGGGTGGCTGATCGAAAACTTGTTTTTAAACTCCTTGTGTGTCATCCTCTTCTAATGAGTCGAAAAAAATATATAGGTAACTTTTTTTTTTACTTGAAAAATGTTTATTATGCGTTTTAAACGAGAAAAAAAATTTTAAAATAGGTTTTTTTTTTTTATTTAGTCGAAGAATATCAATCGTAGACAAATAAGATTATGACCAAAGTTGTGGATAATTAAATTTTGAACAACTTTTAGCATATTTTTGCTCAAAAGTTAAAGATAGGCGAGTTATTTCACAAAAGCCGATTTTATCTCAAGATGGCGGCTAACGCAATGGAGCTAGGAAGTCGAAAACATTTTTTTAGACTCTAAATGAACCCCGCTAACGATTAAAATAAGAAAAACCCTACCTAATTTTTTGCATTTCAGCTCAATTTTCTGTCTATTCCGATTGGGCTAACATTAATCAGGGATATCCTCGATAGTTCTTGCAGGAAATAGGATCGACCTTTTTGCACAGGGGATATATGGATCCGATTGACCAGGCATCAGACATGCTTTCTTCCACACAAACTTGATTGATAAGATGATGCAAGCAACCTTTCAGCACATCCCTTCCGCTGGTAAATTATCAAATCCAGTGGCCTTGTTGTTCTTCTCGTCCCATATTTCAACCATTTAACAGCTGCTTGATAACATCCACTATTCCCTGTGATTCGGTGACTAGGTAAGTTTCACTGTTTCCAAGAACCTGCCTTTCGGGTTTAAAACCAGCAACTAGTTGGTTGGGTTCTTTTAAAAAACTTGTAGGTAATATTCCGATCGCGAAACTCTTCGATCTCCTTGAGCTGCGCGTACGCCCTTTTCTCTCTACGCAGGGTCTTCTTTTCCTTTCTTCTTCTTGTTCGATACTCCTCTCTCCTGATCTTGTCTTACGGTGCAGCAAACTCGCATTCTCTGCCACTTGTTTTAGCTGTACGCATTCATTTGTATACCACTGGTTCTTTTTCGGGGGTGATTGATAGCTTATTGTGGTTTCAGCTGCCTATTTTATGAAATAACTGTACTGAAACTACTGATTTTGGCGTCTGTGACAGTTGAATACACAGCTGAGATCTTCCCGCTCAGGTTCTTTTTGTAGGTTTTGCCCACCTTTTTTAATCAATACAAAAAGACTCTAGTTGCGAAGCCTTAAAATTTAGCTGAAACAACTTGCCTTTATCCTGGGCAGAACAACGAATCCATTGAGACCTGAGAAAGGTACTGAGGCTTGCTGTATCATCACCCGTTTTAACCTAACAAACCTAGCTAAAGACAATTATTTGTAGACAAAAAAATACTATTTAACGGCAAGTATTTTTCTAGAGATCAAAAATACCTTTGGACGTTTGAAAAAATATATCACATAACACCAACCTGAAACATCTTATCAATTTAAACTAATGTAACTTTTCTTTCACCATTACTCACTTAAAATTTAGTACCTTGGTCTGTTCAAATAACTTCTATTAACAATTTGAACAACCTTTTCGTGCCATTTTACTATCTCTCAAAATATAAAATTAATATCTATGACCACCGCCAGTGGTATACTTCGCATTAAATTGACTTCAAAGTAAACCTCAATATAATTTTGCCAATCTTTCCCCTTATACACCAGACATTAGCCTCTCCCTATGATGAAGATACAAAGATACCTACATTCCAAAAAAGCCAAAAAAAAAAGAAGATTTATTTGTATTCTTTACCGCACCACGTACATTTTCATTAAAGTTTTTTACTTTTAAAAAATATTGCGTATATGAAATTTTTCACTTTGATTTATTGCTGTGAATATTATAACATGTTACATGATAATAATATGAATGAAAATAATGTACGGGTATACTATATTTCTGGGCAAAAAATTTATTAGGTCAACTTTTTGTGTGCGTCTTTTGTAACTTTTAATTTTATCTTTATTGCGTGGGCAACTACAATAATTTTAGTTGAAGATACAACTCCTTTGGATTTTGGTTTCAGTCAATTTATTATTTGCTCTAGCAGACTATGCCGATTCCAATGCGATGCCGATGGTGCGGGTTAAAGTTCTTTTAATAATTTAAATGATTTATGAACACGCGTGGCAGGTTATTTTTAGTTTTTGGCTAGCTAAATCATTCAAACAACAATAGATTCTCATTCTATTCGACACAAGTTAATAAAGCTAATAAATTCGCAGAGGAAATGAAATAAATAAAAAAAACAAATCCACAAACACAACTAATTAGATAGAGATAAAAAATTACAAATCAATTAAACTGTTCGAATTTATATTATATGCAGATTAAATGACTACTTGGCTTCCATATGAACCACCACATGATGATGTGTATATCAGATGAAAGCTCCCTTTTTCCTGTTTTGATTGTGTATCTTTTTTTTGTATCTGAAAGTTTGTTCGTTTTCTTTAATTAAAAATGTATTCATAAATTGAATTTATGTATGATTGAATGTGCCTGATTTGTATTTTTTAATAATAATTTGGGACTCGTTGTGATTATACGAAGTTAAAAAGGTTAACGAAACTTTTCACAGATTTTATTTCTTTACCTCGTTATTTGACGATTATGGACATTATTAATTAAAATGTTTTATTTTTTTGCAAATCGGGACCTTATACACTCAGAGAAAAATGTAGAAAATTTCTTTCTATTTGCAGCTTTGGGTTGCGCTGATTGCTGGTGAATAAATGAAAGATATTGAAGCTGTTAGGTTTGTGAGCGTCTGAAGTCACATGGTAAAGGGTGACTTTTAGGAAAATTATGGGAATAATTACGTTCAAGCCTCTTTTTTTTATGATTATGACTAAATTCAAATTGGCGTTTCTGAGAGTATAGTCACCCTGGCCACTTATAAATAAATGTTTGGTATAACACGGAAACATAGACGAATTTGACAATTTTATGCTTGAAATTTTTTGTTCAAAATTAAATTTCCTACCAAAATGGATGGTTTAAAAGAAATGTATAAAAAAACAGGAAAAGTTAACAGAAACCAACAAAAAAACAAGGAACTGATTGCGACGCACATCACTGGTAACTTCCCATAAGTTTGGAGAAGCAACGTTTACAGAACGAAGATCAAGCTACGACTGTTTCGCTCGAAAGCAGACACTACTACTACATAATGGGTGTAAATGGATTGGACTACACTCTACGACGAAGTCAAGACTCTATCGCAAGACACGCAATGGAGTAGGATCCTTTAACTCAAGACGGCAGAAGACCTGGGGACCAGAGAAAAACTTGGTTCAAAATAGTCGAGAAGGAATCTCGAAAGCTGGGAAAAAGTTGAAGAAAGCTCAAACACATTTGCAGTAACAGAACGAAATGGCGTGTAGCGGAAGTTGACGCCCTTTACCCCACGGATGGGTTAAGGAGGTAAGTAGGTAAGTAAGTATTGGTTTGCTCGGAAGCCAGAGGCCTGAAGTTATTTCGTTATTACAAGATATTCGAAAACGTTTCCAGGTTTTCAATGTGCAATCGAGTGTGAATATCGAAGATTGGTTTACCTTCGAGATATTACAAACAAAAACATTGTTTAATATAAGCCTTTTTGTACAAATCTCATCAATTACGAACTAGTGCGCAGAATAAAATAATCACGAAGCCAATTGCAAATATTATTCGTTGTTCTCAAGGTATTCCAGACAAAAACTTTGGATATTTTGTCTTGTTGTTCTCATTTTTAGCCTTTAATCGAATTTTTGTACAAATTCCACCAACTCTCAGTTATAAACTAGTGAATAGAATAAAATTATATCAAGTCCAATATCTTTTTCTGTTCTCAAGATATTTAAGTCGAAAAATTTTTTTCAATAATTTTAACCTTTTTTTTATTTAAAAAAAGCTATCAGCAGACCAATTTTTATCTTTTTATCAATTTTTAATTACATCAATTTGCGTAAAATAAAATAAACCCGAAGCCGATAGCATATCATTTGTTCTCGAGATATTTGACACTTACAAAACAACGTTTTTTTTTTTTAATGCTGTAGTGATTTTTCTTTTGAAAATCTCTTTTGCACTTAACGACAATATTATTTATAAAATAAAGCTTATTCGAAGTAGATATCTTTATTCGTTCTTTAGATATGGACAACGAAAAAATGTGAACAAACGTACGAACGGCCACCCGGACAAACCGGATGAACGTATGTACAAACACAGAAATCTCTCTAAAAAATATGGCTTCCAATTCTAAGGAACTCGAAAAGTGGAGATATGAAAATTACTTTTTGAACATTCTATATTAAATGCTTGAGCATGTCTTGAACCTATCTTTGCTCCAAAAATAGTTGTGCACATTTTATTCAAAAATTTGAGTTAAAAGTAAAATTGTCAAACTCAGCTTAGTTTCCGAGTTATATCAAACATACCAATTGAAAAGTATCCAGTGTGACCATTCTCTCAGAAGCGCTTGGGTGAATTCAGGAGCAGTTTTGGTGGCATTAAAATTAACAACCTGTGTATGAAGTTATAGCTATTTTTATTTTTATATTTATTTTAAGGGCCCATGTGTGCCATTATATGAATATGGAATATGAGTGTTTACCGCGGCTTCGCAAATAAAACAGATCCGAGAGATCTAATTTTTAATGACTCTGCAACATGGATCCGACTGAATTTGAGCGATGGTCTTGGTAATGTTGATTTTAAGGGCATCGATCATTTTCGGCTCATTGTCCTACGAATTCAGAAAACTCAACAAGAAAAAGTCTAACGGAGGGTCAAATCGCACGATCTTAGTGGCAAATTCACGTCGCACCTCTACGAGATATAACCCTACCTTCAAATCGTTCATGAAGAATCTTTTTTGTGGCATGTGTTGTGTAAACGTAGTGCTATCTTGTTGCAATCACAATATCATCTAATTTGTGACAAACTAAAAATTGTTTTCCATCAGTTGGTTGAGGTCTCTGCTGACTGAATTGACGGTCTCGGGTTCTGCTGCACACTCACATGGTCAGCGGTGAGTAGCTAGAAATGGTGGTCACCAGCGCTGAAGTGCGCCGTTTTGATACCATATCTCGCTTGGATGAAAAGGGACAGCAAACTGCCGGGCTAGGTGGTTTGTTTGGCAGTTCAAAGCAAGATCTGGGGTATCTGCATGTAACTTGATACAATCGAGTTGAGTCGATGCAATCTAGTTTAGCCTGTTCCTAATTTAGTTAAAACGAATAGAAAACAATCGCCCCAGGCAAATTAGGAACTACCTATCCTCGATTTTATCTAATAAACTTTTTCGAATGAAGTTACGAGTTAGTGCCCCTGATCTCTCAGGGGTTCATCCAATAACCCGATTGCGCTCGAGATTTGTATTGGACTTCTTCTCCTTACGCCGCATGACATGAGGTTTTTAGTGAAGGTCATGAAACCAGAAATATTCCTTTTTTTTTTTTCGAATAACGAAATCTCGCATTTTTTTTAAATCTCGAATAACGAATTCACGCAAATTAAAAATCTTGTTTTTCATAATCACGCAGTTAGTTAAATTTCGCTTGTAACAATCTCGCATTTATATCTCGAACCTAAAAATCTCGCAAGTTGCAACCAAAATCTCGCAATATAAAATCACGCAAATCAAAATCTCGCAAATTCGAATTTCACAGCAACGAATCGCACATAGCGTCAGGGTTGCCAGTTTGGGGGTTTTCCCCCCAGATTTAGGGTTTTTTTTCATCGTTGGGGGGAAATCTGGGGTGACAAAATGTCTGGGGGTATTATTTTAAAAGTTAAAAATTTGGAAATTGTATAAATGCTTAGTTTCCTTCTTTTTAAAAATAACGTCGTGTAGGAATTGAAACAGCTGGTATTAAGATTTTTGTTATGCTGATAATATTTGAGGTCGTGTGCGCAAAAGTGGTGTAACCCATATTTTGGAAAAATATTAATTTTGTCTCGTAGTTCCGCATTTAATCTTCAAAAGTAATCAAAGCGAAAATACTAAATTCTTAAATATGTAAGCTTTCCAAAAATGTGACTTATCCTTCTTGAAAATCACATCTAATACTGTAATCGATTGAGAATGAAAAATATGCTAAGAAAAGTGTGTTACACCACTGTTCCACTCACAGCCTCATTTGTGATTGAGATATTTCTTAAATTCTGGATCGAACTTCATATGTGTATTGAAAAAAAAATTTGGAAGTTGGAAAAAAATCTAGGGGCTTTTTTTGTCAAAATGTGGAAATCTGGGGGGTTTCTAAATTTTTCTGGGGGGACAGTTTTTGTTCATCTGGCAACACTGCATAGCGTTGACAAAATATTTTGTTTTGCGAGATTTCAGTTTGCGGGATTTCGTTATTGCGAGATTATGAAATGCGGGATGTTGTAATATGCGTGATTATGAAAAGCGAGATTTTGTAATTGCGAAATTTTGTTATGCGATTTTTCGAATGCGAGATTTTGATTTGCGAAATTTCGTAGCCAACCCATGTGAGGTATGGCTATATTGTGTTGTAAGCTAGCACTTACGACAGGAGGCGGGTCATGGGACACTCACTCAAACTGGATCACATCCCACTCCAAAACCAACTGTATGATATGCCAAGCTTGGCAGGTAGCAGAATGGCACCGAAGTGCTATCGATCCACAGTACACAAATCTAAGGTATTATACTGCGCAGGTTGTCAGTCGAAAATAAAAAATGGCTGTGCGAGTGAGGAAGAAAACACACGTAAAAACAACAACAAATTAAAATTGAAATTGTCAGAAATAAAAATGGCTGTGCGAGTGAGGAAGAAAACACACGTAAAAACAACAACAAATACTGACATTTGACACAAATTTTAATATATGCGCAGAAGAAACAAAAATCAAAACTCTAATGATATTACCTTTAATATGTGTACTGTGCTATCGATCCAACTGTGTGATCCTAAGCAACATGAAACCCCGCAAACGCCGGACATCAATTACTCACGTTTTGGGAGTAAGGGAATATGAAAGAGAAGCAAACGATTTTAGTCTTAGATCTAATTAGTCGCGTTGAGAAAGAGACCAATTCATTTCGGAAAGTTTGTTAAGGTTGCCAAAAATGCCACTCTAAGCAATTGTGCTCCCATTTTTCCCATAGCAGGAAATTTGCAAAGAAAGTGAATGACTGTTTCTTTTTCTTGCTAGTCCCCACGGCTACAATACGGTGAATACTGTAGGAAATACCCAGCCTTGCCGCATATTTTCCTTTGACAAGTTGCAACGACTAATGTCTCTCCAGGGTCTAGATATCAGATCAATTGTTCGGGATTTATTATAAGCGGCCTAGATTTTTCTGGATATTTTGAGCTTGGTTAAACTGCCCACCTTACGATTGGATTGGGAAATGTTGACTATTTCAGCAAGTAAAGGGCATTTTCGGCAGACTCTATATTTCGTTGACTTGGTCTTGGATTGTTCATTTGACCAGTCGACTTGAATTTGGCCACTACACGTTTTATAGTCTACTGGGAAGTACGACCATGCAATAGGTGAAGTGCGTACGTATCGTTGCAGAAAGAGAACAACCATTTGGTTGATAAAGTGTATCATTTGCACGTTTTGCTCAATCGAATAACTTTCCATGGTGATTTGGCATCAGTGACTGAATAATACAAACAAAAATTCAACGGAAGCCAAAAAAAAAAACAATATAGCCGTCACTGAGTGTCAACTTTCTCTATTGGAAAACCCTACATATTTTAAATTCTTAAAAGTAATTGCCAATATTAGAGCAACTACATGCGATCCAGTTTTGCATTTATTCATTCAACAATAGAAGTGTCTTGAGAAGCTTTTTATAATTTAAATAACTTGCTTTCAAGGATTAAGCAATTTCTCTGAGTGTTCTCTGAAACTATCATCTTCTACTAAAACCAGTTCTTAATTTTGTCGCCATGACTTAACTCCATTTAGATAAAAATTTGTATCTCTTTATCTTATCTTTAAGTATTTTTTTTTATTTGTTCGTATCTTTTATGCTTCTTTATGGTTGGTATGCGCGAAAAATGTATCTCAATGAAGACGAAAAGAAGATGCAAAATTACACATCCTCCGCATGCACGATTAAATCCTTAAACCAGAACATGTCGTCATCGTATATGTATACTAAGGGATTGGTCCCGATCATACAGTTAATGCTACGATCAGCTTTCAGCGATGAAAGGCAACAAATGTCCGTCGTCGGTCGGTCGTATAAGAACGACAACATGGACATCGACGACAACGTCGAAGACGACGCACAGGTACCTAATTAATGTTTGTCAAGTTATCTTGATCGAAAGATCATCAGCATCATCATCATCAGCTACACCATCATCATCAGCAGCATCAACATATGCACGTCAACTTCATCAGCGAGGATGATCAGATCAGCCTTGACCACAGGCTCCATTATAAATTTGCCGCGTTACTTTGTCGAGTTCTTGTTCCTCCTTCCTTTAGATTGTACCCAGCCTGATGGGCTATCAAATGGGAATTTAGCGGGTGCGAGCTTCTCCAATGAAATCTGGCAATCAAGGTATCTTGGAATTTCCTCAATGAGAGGGTATTTGTAAACCTTAAAGATGCATTCTTCATGTATAGATTCTTTTTACGAGATTAATATTTTCTTTCCTTATTTCGGGATTCTTTGTTTTGTTTTTTTCATTCGCTTTTCTCGTTTTTATTAATGTCGAACACAGGCTTCTGTGGCCCGATTGACCCTGCGTGATAAATTAAAGGTTTGCGTATTTTTAATGATAAAATATCGACAGAAATTAACTGTTAAGGTCACATTGGAGATATTCGTTTGGACATTTTTGGCTTATGCATGAATAGGCTGGTGAATGATGGACTCGTCGAAAAGATGCAGACAGAAATAACTAAGGACAACAAAAAGGTCGTCACGGGCGGGCGGTGGTGGTGGTGTAGGTAGTAATGGTGAGTGAATTTGTTTCTCTTCGCGCGGGAATCAAGGTGATGGAAAAAAGGTAAATGAGGTTGTTTTGCTTTTGAGGTAATATTCTTCTTCTTTTTTTTTGTCTTTAGGCCTGGTTAATTTTTGTGGGGTGATAAATGTATTTTGCAAGTGAAATTGATGATTGGAAACCTTTTTAAGCTGTTGTTGTTTTTTGTTATTGTTTGAAGGGATTTTTCCAAATGCACCGACTTGGTTATTGACATTAATGTAAATGCTTCTGATTATAGGAAATTTATTATACAAGGGAGAGGGTCAAGGTTTTAACATTGACATTTAAAGCAATTTAAAATTCTAATCAGTTTGGGATTTGTTACGTAAAAAAGTGGACATTGAATTTTCGTTTAGCAGTTGATTTATTTTTTTTAGAGGATTCAAAATTTATTTGTTTGTTTTTTGTTATAAGAAAATTTATGAATTTGTCGCATGAACTTGCTATTGTGTTTCAAGGCCATAACGTGGAGGAAGTGAAGATGTAAAGAAGGTTTGTTTTAAGAACTACATTCTTAGATGAAAAAAACGAAATAGTTTGAAAATGATTTTGTTCTCTGATTTGCTTGGAGAAATTCTCCACCTCTGAAGGCAGCGGAAGAATTTTCTAGATGGAATCTACGGTGGCGTCTAAGGTTCCAGTCCTCTTATACGGGCTACTAAGATATATTCGGAGCTCAGGACTATAAGGAGCGGTTATTCCGACTCCCCGCCTTTGCATTTATACTAAGGGCCTGGTCCTCTTAGGGCCATCATCAGGGGACTTGCAAGCCACGTAAAGCGACTTTAGTTCCGAAGCAACACCAAGCCTCGGATAAGGATGGATTAACTGTTGATGAACCTAGCAAACAAAATAAGGACAACGAACTTCATATCTGCACGGGGAATGTCCTGCTTCTCTATAGATCATTCTACAGCCGAACATTTGGCAAAGGCCCTAGACTGCTACAATGCATGACATCACTGCCATCAAAGAAGTGCGATGGGATGGGCCGGGTAAAGGAGAAACGAAAGACTGCGATATATACTATCACGCGCCGGTGACTGTTGCCGACAGCAAAGGTAGCGTCTATTTGGGTGTGGATTCATCGTTAGAGGCAGACTTAGACAAGAAGCCTTGAGTTTCAACTATGTGAACGAGCACCTCAGGACAATTCACACCCAGGATAAATTCGTCAGCGTATGCAAGAAAGATGATGACACCAAGGACGAGTTCTAATAGTTCAAGGACAAAACATATGAACAATGCTCTATGAAATAATGCCAAACTAGGAAGAGAAGAAGTCTATAGTGGCACAATCGCCAGCTAGCATGACCCCACCTCCGATAACGTATTCAGGTTAATCGACTTTGCCTTGCGGCGAATTGTTGTGGTAGCTAGTTTGTAGTTCTTGCATCTCGATATCCACAAGGGGACATGGTAGTATCTTGGTCGAAGAAATGCACTTCATCAATACCTTTAGAGGATGTCCGAACGTTCTGAGGAACCAACTATGACTTGCGCCACTATACCTCTTTGTAGGCAAGGAATCTAATGCAATGGATATCCAGACTAAAGTCAAAATAAAGAAATATTGTCAGGCAATTCGACTTTGGATGGCTACAGTCACAAGAAATCGCCAGTTCCTTTTCCGATCAAGCCCTCTTTAATAGTGCTATGACACAAACTTCAAGCATATGGAAGCAATCAGGGATATTTCTTATGACCAACTGGGACTCGCACAACCACCTCAGCAAAGCCCCTGATTCGACAAAGCATGTCGGCAAGTATATGTGGCCAAACAACAGACATACAAAGCGGCACTGCATAGAAGGACCAGAGATGCTCGCGAGTTCTACGAAACAGACGAGGAGAGGAACACCGGCTTCTTGGAAAAAAGAAAGGAGCATGAGAAGCGAACGATCGAGGAAATAGAAGGATGCTATTGCAGGAACGAAGTTCGGAAGTTTTACCAAAATGTAAAAAGAACGACCAAGGAAACATTTTGGAAGAATCACAGGTGCTGAAGATATGGAAAATCATTTCTGCAAATTGACGAATCGAATTCCGCCATCATGCCGATTGCACCATTCAACCTGAACGATAGACCAACAATACCGTCCTACCGATCTCAACGAAGTGAGGATCGCTATATCTAAACTTAAGTGTAATAAGGCTGTCAGAGCAGACGAGTCTTTCAAAGCGGCTAGCGATGAACTGGTTAGGAGCTCATCTGTACAATATGGTCGGAGGAAAGCATGACCAATGAATGAAATTTTAGCATTGTTAGCCCGATCTTCAAGAAAAGCGATCCTCTGGACTGCACCAACTTCATAGGCATCAGTCTTCTTAATATCGCCTACAAGACCTTCTCTGCTGTGCTTTGTGAACGCCTGAAGCCATTCGTCAATAACCTGATAGGTCTATATCAGTGTGGTTTTAGGCCAGGGAAGTCCACCATCGCACTACAGCATCAGATCTTGGAGAAAACCCAGGAGTTTCAAATCGATACCCACCACCTTTTTATCGATTTCAAGGCCACTTTTGACAGCATCTATAGAGATGAGCTATATAGAGCAATGTCTAGCTAAGGTATCCCTCCCAAGCTCGTCCGTTTGTGCAGGATGACGATGGAGAATGTACGCGGTTCAATGAAGTTCGGCAACGACCCCACCGACACCTTTGGTACCAAAAAAGGTTTAAGACAAGGCGACGGACGTTCTGTCATGTGACTTCTACAACATCTTTCTTGAAGGAATTGTGCAAAACTCTCACGTCAACTACTAGGGGCACAATCTTTTAAAAGTCCATCCAATTACTCGCTTGCGCTGACGATATTGACATAATCGGACGAACTAAGCGAGATGTCAGTGGTGCTTTCGTGAGTATTGAGATAGAAGCAAAGAAGATGGGTTTATCAGTGAATGGAGGCAAGAGCAAATATATGCTGAAAACAAGAATGGCGACCCAACATCGACGTCTCGGACAGAACGAGGCTATAGACAGCTACCATTTCGAAGTGGACACAGAATTTGTCTTCCTAGACTAGTGCTAAGATCAAACGAAGAATTACTCTTGCCAATCGTTGCTTCTTTGGTCTTCATAGGTAGGCAGTTGAGAAGGAAAGCTCTCTCTCGAGCGACTAAAGTGTTCCTGTATAAGACGCTTATTATCCCGGTACCAACGTATGGTCTAGAGACGCGGGCACTTTAACAGCGGATGGGAACACTTAAGGCTGTTTTAAGAGAAAAATTTTCCGGGTGATTTTTTGTCCCATCTGCATAGGTGGGGAATGGAAAAGAAGTTACAACAACGAACTGTACGAAGCTGTACAGCATCACCAACTAAGCCACAAAAGTGAAAAGCCAACGACTGAGACAACTGGGTCACCAAGAGCGAATGGAAATCAATGCTCCGGTCTTTGAACCCAACCTCGTTGGACCTCGCTCGCAGCAGAGGAGGACAGCGTTACAGGTGGAACATGCAAGTGGAAGAGGACCTCAACCAACTTGGCGTGCATCTGATCATATTACAAAATGTAATCAACGTTGTCTAACGAAAACAACGACAGCAATTTTAGCAGGGAAATAGAGCCACTTTTAAAAATGAAAAAAAGTTACAGGCCCTATGTGGTTTACTTGTGGTACTTCAACAAATTTGATGATTTTATATGCTTTTTAATGATTTACCGGCTTTTTGATATCAGATAACCAATAATTGACATGAGACAACTTAGCTTCAATAATGGTTAATGCAGTTTTAATAGACGGAACTTTGTAGCTGCAATGATAACTTTAGATAGAAATATGTTCAAAAGAGGGAATACAATGTACAAGTACATGATCATCGTCCATTCATAGATTTCACTTCTTCTAACTTCTATAATCTTTTCTAGCTTGGATAGTTTCTATTTTTTTGTTTTTTCTATTTTGATGGAATTCTTATGGCTAGAAGCCATTTTAATTATTTCACTTATTTGTATGTTAACAAGACTTGGTATTATTATGATGCGATTATGTCCACAGGAGGAACACCATATCAATCCTGACTTTAATTCTCTTATTTTCTTTTCTTTCTCAACACTTGAGGCGGGCACTTTGCAATGAGTTTTTCTATACTCGCTTCGCTGCACTATGATTCTTTTACTATTATTGTCTTCCAGTATTCCGCGAGCGGAAGACATGACGACGACGACAACGATGATGGCAACAACGATGACGACCAAGAGACTTTGTTGATGATGATGATCATGATGATGATGATGATGATGCAGATGACGTGCGATGAGCATTCAAGATGATGAACAACGCACGAAATGTTATTATATATGTGAACAAAGAAGCACGATCATCATGGATCACTTTTGTGTTTGTGCTAGATTCCGCTTGGGGTTTACATTGTAGATAGATAGGATAAACCAGACTATATTCATTGAATGGGAACATCAGGGCTCATTTCTATATATCTTTTGCCTTGAATCTGTATAAAAAAGAGAAGAAGCAAACAGCTCGTGGAATATCATCAATGGGCAACAAAAAAATAATCAACAAGAAGATAGAAAACTATCTTTTTTTTTTGCTTGGAATTTTTTTCCATTATCACATCCGTTGCTGGTAGACTTTAAATTGCAGACTCTTGCTTTGTATTGGGTGGAAGTTTCTTTAGGGCTTAAAACGAATTACTCTTCGCAACGATGATGTGCTGATGTACCATTACAGTGTGAGGCATTTTTTAGCGAATCTTTTTCTTTAGTTTTTTGCAGAAAATGAGCTGCGAAGTGGCAGTCTTGGAGCAGATCGATGTGAATTGTTATTATAAGTTGTCAAAGTTCAAAATAGGGATAATTGAAGATGAGAGGATTTTCAGGAGATATATAAACGGAGACTTAGTTGGATATGAAAAAATCATATCTGTGGACAAAATTAACCCAAAATACTTTGATGAGGAAATTTTCATAATAAACTGTTTATGCATTAACATTCCACACTTTATAATTGTGTGAGGTTTCCTATTGAATTGTTCAAAAAGAGAATTTGGCAAAAACCTTGGTCTTTTAAATGCAACTCAAATTGCACGGCAAATTAGAAGGAATAGAAGAATAGAAAAGAATTTTTGTTGGCACAGCGGACTGACGATTAGGTGCTCATTAAATCCCACGAGTGGTGTCCAGTTAAAGCTGGGAGAATATATAAAAGAATGCTGGCTTGAGTAGGGCTCAAAGTCACACCTCTAAGATAGAAGTAATCCACCCACGATAATTAACAAAATTACCAAAATGTTTTATCAAAATAAAATGCCTTTCAGTGTATTCCTTCGGATTCGGCAAAAAATTGTAGTGTATTTCTCAATTCCTGGCGATTATCTACACGCACGTATGAATTTTTGACAGTGTAAGTCATCATTAGTAGTCCGGTCGGGAAACCGAGTCCCACGTGCTTTTTGGCGGGGCTATTTTAAAAATTACCGCGCTCAATCTGTGGAAAATTGTCAATAAAATTCAACGTGAAAAAAGTTGCGGAAACGACTTCAGGTTCAAAACGCGTGTTGGGAAGTTGCAAGTTTTTTTTTCGTGTTAAAAATATTAAAAATCTCACCATTTGACATCAAAAACAGTATGTTCCCGAAAAGTGGCAACACTGACATTTAAACCAAAGGTGCTTCTATTCGACACCTATGACGTTAGCAGTTATTTTTCCAATGGCAGGCGTTTCCACAGCTTTGTTCATGTTAAAAATTACCAAAAAAGGGGAAGTCCCACATTTTGACATTAAAAAGTATTTTTCTGAAAAGTGACAACATCGAAATTTTAACGGAAGTTGCGTCTACTCAACACCTATTTTGTAAGATGTCAATTGTTATTTCCCAACGGGTTTGGCATCTGGAAGCGTTTCCGCAACTTTTTCATGTTGAAAAAACAAAAAACTATCATAAAAGTGGAGGTTCCAGCCGTTGACATAAAAAAAAATTATGTTCCCGAAAAGTAGCAACACTGAAATTTTATCCGAAGGTGCGTCAACTCAACACCTTGCTTTTAAGACATCATTTGTTATTTTGGTTATGGAAATTTTCCAAGTTATTTCCGAGTTCGTTCTTTAATTTTTTAATTGTGGAAAATCCACAGATTGGGCGCCATTTTTGAAAATGGCATCCAAACGACAGGATTAAAACAATGACTCCCAAGCTAAATTATATCCTTAGAGCCCATGTCAAAAATAAATTAAAAATATAAAATAAGGTCCCCCTCCCCCTCCCACCAAAAAAAAGCACAGGGATTTCGGGTTCCCGACTGAATTATACACATTGGGCGCCATTTTAAAGGTCCCCACCAAAAAGCGCTCGGAATTCGGTTTCCTCAACAGAAAGGTCCATTTTTCGACTTTTTTTTTATAAACAAACAAATTAAGAATAATATTTTATTTAAACTTACTTTTAATTTAGTTTCCACAAATATAAACATCAATCTTTTAAATCTCTTATGTTACTTATTTTCATAACTTTTTTTTAGAAAAAAAAATAATAAACAAACATTCAAATGGTACAAACGATTCGTGACTTATTGGTCATCCACTCTTCTCCAAACAGATATCAACTTCAAGTTCAAATTCACTACCATCTATACCCAAACGACCAACATTAATTTCTTACCTCGCCAAATATTTTGATCAGTGTTGTTCTCTTGGCCCATTCTCCGGGCATCTTGTTATACCTACAGCTTTATGCCTAAAAATATATAGGCACACTACACCACTTCAAATAGATATCAATTGAATTGAACCACCTTCTTTTTATTTGTGGTACCACCTCTAATAGGATAGGTAAATATATACCTGCTCCTCTTTTCAATAAGTGGCTACTCTCAAGTCTCAACGTATAATAATAACAACAACCAAGACGACGACGAATTGGTCTTGAACTTGATTGCAAGTAATTGTAAATCGAGGGTATATAGAAGAGACCACAGATTCAACTTCTATAAAGGTAAACCTTAACATACCTTGAGATACATCATCTAACTCTGGATCACTGTGTTATTATTGTTTTGATTATTATTTGTTATAAATGGTGAATAATTGAGTTCGAATGTGCGGGCACATTGTGGACGGCAGCGCGGCGGGTGGAAGCGGAGAATTATAGCTGGAGGGTAAGGCAACAAATCCAGGATTTATTGTACAAGACCTGAGAAGACCTTTTTCTGTCTGTGATGTGCCTTTCAATTTGTTACAAGATGCCAAAATTCAAGAAAAGAGAGAAATCGGAAGTGGGCCTAGGTATGTAAAGGGTGTTTTTTTTTGTATGATAAATATTTGTATGTAACAAAATGTTGTTCGTTTTTAATAGGACGAGCGGAGGACTCCTTTTGGGATCCGTGAAATAACTCTCCAAACAGAAAATGAAATAACTCCCCAAATTTCCACGTGGCCACCGCGCGTATTACTCCGCACCACTGCAACGTCCCCCTCTGACCATACGCAGTAACTTGGAGATTAATTTTCCCGTGCTCCTGATTTTAGATTTTTCTATAGTTTTTTGTATTGCTGACACAAATCGAAGGGAAATCTAATATATGAAAAAGAGTATCTTTGGGGAATTTTTTCATCGCATATTTTGGGGACTTATTTCATCACGAAATAACCTCATAGTTTAAGAATGCAAAAAGTCCCATAAAAACCATGAAATTAATCCTTAATTTTGGGGATTTCTTTCATTTGAAAGAACTTCCCAACTCCACCCAATATTTGGGGAGCTATTTTATTTTACGGAGCCCTTCTTTTGTACCCAATTTTCACTCTTATTTCTCCAAGCACCTTCGATATGCTGTTTTGAGTAATGTTTTCAGAGTTTATGTCGTCTCTGGACTTTTGGCACCTCAACCTTATATATGGGAAGAAAAGGTCAACTAGTCCTAGAAATTACTCAGCCCTAGATAACTTAATCAAGGTTTTAAGTTTCTCAAGGTCACGCACGGTTTTTGGCATCTTATTTGAAAAACCTCTTGACTGTGATAAAGGTTAGGTTAAGTAGAAGGGCTGATAGTTGATCTTCTAACCGTCACACCCAGATCCATATAGGTTCTTTGATACCCTAGAAAGTTGTATCACACTAATTGTAAAAAGCTATGTGTTCTGTTAGCATTCAAGCCATTTAGAGGCGTTGACGAAGCTCAGAATTCTATCAGCCGAAGTTCTAGATAGTTCCTCTAGGTCGTCATAGAAATTATTCCCTAGTTGTACCTTTCTTAAATAACACAGTGCTGGACAAGGACTAAGGAAGTGTAAGGTATCCTCATGTGCTTCTTCATCGCTGCACCCTCTGCAAAGGTCGTCAGTGCTGAGCCTTATTTTATTTTTGTGGTATCCCAGCAGGTTGTGTCACCGGGATTATGCTAACAATGGAACGAAAATGTTTCTTGTTCATTTGCATAATTTTCTCTGTTCTCTGCTTTCAGCTGTTTCACAAGTTTCGAGCAGGTTCCATCTCTAATTACTTACTTACTTATCCGGCTCCCGATCCATGAAGGGTCTCTGCCTGAGATATTGCGGTCTTCCATCGGCTGCGGTCCCTCGCACGCTCCCTCCAGTCGTCGAGACCAAGCGCTCTTGCGTCTGTGACCGCCTGGTCCCTATAGCGGAGGTTCGGTCTTCCTGGTCGTCTCGAACCTGGGGGCTGGGATTCGAAGATTTTCTTGGCTGGAGCGTTGTTGTCCATTCGCTCGATGTGGCCGAGCCAATGTAGTCGACGTGTTTTGGCTCTTTGGACTACATCTACATCTTGGTACAGCTCGTACAGTTCACGATTGAATCTTCTCCTCCAATCGCCCTCTTCGCATATAGGACCAAATATCCGTCGTAGAATTTTTCTCTCGAAAGTGCCCAGGATCAATTCCCCTTTTTTACTTATCGTCCAGCACTCGGCGCCGTAGAGTAGAACTGGTAAAATTAGAGTTTTGTATAGCGTGCACTTTGTCTTTCGAGAAAGGAGTTTTGAACCCATTTGTTTGGCCAAACCGAAGTAGCAGCGGTTCGCTAGGGTAATTCTTCGTCGGATTTCCACTAAGGTGTCGTTCGTGGAATTGATGTTTGTTCCGAGGTAGGTGAACTCCTTGACTACTTCGAAATTACTGCTACCAACAGTGACGTTTGGTCCTAGGCGATGGACAGATGAGGCTTTGTTTGTTGATAGCATATACTTTGTTTTGTCCTCATTCACTTCAAGACCAACTCGTTTCGCCTGTTCATCAATAGCTGTGAATGCTTCAAGTACAGCTCTCTTGGAACGGCCGATGATGTCGATGTCGTCCGCATAGCCAAGAAGTTGAGAAGACCTGTTAAAGATAGTGCCTTCCATGTTAACACCACTCTTGCGCACTATCTGCTCCAGGACTAGGTTGAAGAAATCACATGATAGCGCATCTCCTTGTCTGAACCCTGTACACGTCTGGAATAACTCGGATGAGCTGTTACCCATTTGCACGTTGCACCGCGTATTTTGTTACGTCATACGGCATAGCTGGATCAGTTTTTTCGGGATCCCGAGTTCCGACATCGCCAATAGAAGCTCTTGGCGACTTATGCTATCATATGCGGCTTTGAAGTCGATGAATAGGTGGTGGGTCTCGACTTGAAATTCGTTGGTCTTTTCCAGGATTTGCCTCAATGTGAAGATTTGGTCTATCGTTGATCTGCCTGGCCTAAAGCCACACTGGTACGTGCCGATCATAGTGTTGCAGAAAGGTTTTAGACGCTCACAAAGTACGTTGGATAGGATCTTGTAGGCAACATTAAGCAGGGATATGCCTCTGTAGTTCTTGCAGGACATAGGATCGCCTTTTTTGTAGATTGGGCATATGGAGCTATTTGACCAGTCATCGGGCATACTTTCCTCCTCCCAAACTTGGTTGATGAGCTGGTGCATGCACCCTACCAGAACATCTCCTCCATACTTGAAGAGTTCCGCTGGTAGGCCATCCGAGCCGGCGGATTTGTTGTTCTTAAGCTTGTGGATGGCTTTCTTAACCTCTTCAGTACTGGGTGCTGGGACTGGATCTTCATTGACTGGTCTAATGCTTGTTTGTTCCCCTGTCGCCTCCTCTACATAATGCCCATTAAGCAGCTGCTGGAAATGCTGCTTAAACACGTCTACAATTCCCTGTGCTTCGGTGACTAGGTTCCCTTCGCTGTTTCGAAGAGCTTGCGTGCCAGTCCTATAACCAGATGCCAGTTGCTTGGCTGTTTTGTAGAACCGGCGGGTGTTGGTGGCGGTGCTGGACTCTTCGAGATACTTGAGCTGAGAGGCTGCGGATGCTCTTTTCTTTCTACGCAGGGTTTTTTTCTCTTTCCTTCTCTTTTCACGGTACTCCTCTCTTGCTGCTCTTGTTTTCCGTTGCAGCATTTGCATTCGTGCATTTTCCGTCTCCTGCTTCAATACCGCGCATTCATCATCATACCACGGGTTCTTTTTTCTGGGTGGTTGATAGCCTATGGTGGTCTCGGCTGTCTCTTTAATAATGTCGCGATACTGGTTCCACTGGTTGTTGACGCTTGTGGCTGGGTGTACGGCAGAGAGTTTCCCGGTCAATTGCTCACTGTAGTCTCTGGCTTTCTCAGATGTGCTAAGGCATGCGATGTTGAACTTCTTTCTTTGGGCGGTCTTCGTTTTCTTTTCATTGGACAGTCGGGCTCTGAACTTTGTCACAACAAGAAAGTGGTCAGAGTCCACGTTTGCACCTCGGAAAGTTCGCACGTCCAAGATGTTCGATGCGTACCTTGCGCCAATTAGCACGTGGTCGATTTGGTTGGCCGTTCGACCATCTGGAGATCGCCAGGTTGCTGTGTGTATCCTTCGCCTGGGGAACCTAGTGCTACTTATCACCGTATTACGAGCTGCAGCAAAGTCGATTAGTCGGAAGCCGTTGTCTGTTGTCGTTTCGTGGAGGCTGTGCTTTCCAACTAATCCGCCAAAGATGTTTTCCTTTCCGACTTTAGCATTGAAGTCTCCGAGCACGACTTTGACATCGTACTCCGGACAGGCTCCGTAGGCTCCGTCCAGGAGGTCGTAAAACTCCTCCTTGTTAGACTCCTCAGCTTCATCGGTAGGGGCGTGTGCACATATTAGGCTGATGTTTTGGAAGGTAGCTTTGATGCGGATCACAGCCAGGCGATCGCTTATCGGCTTAAAATCGATGACTTTTGATCTGAGTCGATTTCCCACGACGAATCCGCATCCTAGCATGTGCAGTCTTTGGTGACAGCTGTAATAAATGTCGCAATCTTTTCTTTTCGTTATACCTGATCCTATCCATCGTATCTCCTGGATCGCGGTAATGTCTGCCTTGTACCGCGAGAGGACAGATTCAAGTTTTTGAGTAGCACCTGGTGTGTAGAGTGTCCTTACATTCCAGGTGCATACTCGTAGATCATAGTCCATTTTCGTTCCGGGTCTGGTTGCCATTTGAGGGGGGTCGTTATCCGAGGCTTCCCGCGTCTCTCTCATAACAATTGTTTTTTTTACTGTGGTCGGGTCGTTAGCCCAACGCACTAACCTCCAATCTGTAGGGCCATGGGTTTAATGTTGCAATTCTTTCCTTGATCAACATTCGCACTTACAAGTTTAGCAAGTCCTGGCATAAAGCCATGACCAGTATCCGGCGGTTACCAACTTGGAGGTATTGTAAGCACTTGATGTGTAGGAAAAGATACAGCTCGAGGCCCCCAGTTCCTACAACATCCAACCACCATCTCTAATTGGTTTCTTATAATATTTTGTTACCATTATCCTGCAGGTTGGCACTTTAATATGTCGTTCGGCTTGACTTGAAGCTCATCAGCTCTTTCGTTTGCCTGTACATCACTGTGACCAGAACCCAGCAGATTCTAATGTTATGCTGCATGACAAGAGCCCTAAACACTTCGCCACACCAAGTTGCAAGCTTCGAATGTATATCGGTGGCAGAAATTGCTTTAATTGCTGTTTGGCTATCCACAAAGAGGGTGATATCAGCTCGTGGTATCGACATCATTGAAATTTGCGTAATGCGTAGCTGTTTTGGTAACTTCCAAGACCTCAGCTTGAAAGACGCTACAAAAATCCGGAAGTCAGCTGCTAATTCTTGCACGAATAGATCCAGGAGGCTTACAGTCCCGCTGTGAGGGTGGTTTTCAAAACCCTGTAGTGCTTGTCAAGATTTTCTGGTTTGTTGTTTTCCTAGTTGCGTTCCACCAAACTAGATTACCAAAGGTTTGTATCGGTTTCCAAATATCCTGTTGCAGTAATGGAGTGCGACAATAGCATCGTGATAAAAGGTCAGCTATTTTCAGTAATATGGTTAGCAATAGATTGCAAATGTTTTTAGCAGCAAGCGTATTGGACTGATATCCAGGAGATCCCAGGGTCAAATCACAAAAAGGTAAGCTTGCTTTTTTCCCAGCTAAAGGCAAAGAGTAACTGCCAAGCCTGTAGCATCAATGCTTAACTTTCTAGGGCCTCGTTAAAGACCAGATTGTTTTTTAAGTGGGAAATATTAAATTAGGTATGTCAACAATTGATAAAAAAATGCATATTTAAAATATAGAAGCGTAAATAAAAGAAAGCATCATGATACATAAAATCGATTTCATCCAGTGAATTCATCCGATGAATCTCTCTTTGTATTCGCTTTTATTTCTTTCTTCAAATCTTCAGTATTTATCTGAAATAAAATCGAGTGAATTGATCCAGTGAATTCATCCTGTAAGTTCATTCAGCAAATTAGAAAATTTCGCTTATATTTTTATTTATTTAATCAACCAGTGAATTCATCAAATAAATTCATAACTTTTATACATATTTTGCACTCATCGAGTGAATTCATTCGATGGATCTATCTTTGCCTTTTTTTTAATTTTTTTTTTCAAAACTTTTCCAAAAATAAAAACATCTAGTAAATGCATCTAGTGAATTCATCCTGTGAATTCAATCAGTTAATTCGGAAATTTCGCTTTTCTACTTATTTATTTAATCTTCCAGTGAATTCACCAAATAAATTCATAGCGTTTTTTTTACAAATAATGCATTCATCGAGTGAATTGTCCGATGAATCTTTCCTTGTAGGTTTTTTTCTTTAAGTTTTTTTTTCGGTATTTATCCAAAAATAAAATTATCCAGTGAATTCTTCTAGTAAATTCAGAAATTTCGCTTCTTTATTTATTTAATCCAACGTATTCACCAAAACAAATACCACAGCTTTTCTCTCACTTTTTACCACTCGAAGCAATAGGTAACGTAACTAGCGAGGCCTTTGTTAGCATCAACGTATAACTTTCTAGAGCCTCCTTAAAAACTAGATTGTTTTTCCAGGTGCACATATCATAAAATCATATCAAATTTTGTTAAGAAAATACATTTTTAAATTACAGGAGTGTAAATTTAAGCAAGCATGATCAATAAATCGATTTCACTCAGTGAATTTATCCAAAACTAATGCATTCATATTTTACCTTCATCCAGTGAACTCATCCGTTGAATATATCTTTGTATTCTCCTTCCTGTTTATAATCAGACTTTTTATCCAAAAATAAAATAATTTAGAGAATTTATTAAGTGAATTATCCAGTGAATTCATCTAATGAAGCCATCCTTTGAATTCATTCAGTAAATTCATAAAATTTGTAGTTCTTTTTATTTATTTCGGTATTTATCAAAAAATAAAAACATATTCTGAAGTCATCGAGTGAACTCATCCATTGAATTCATCTTTAAATTCATTTACATTCGATTTCCCATAATTTTTTTTGAAACATCAACAATTCTTTTTTTCTCTTAAGATTATATGGAATGCTTCAAAAGTTGAGATTCAAAAAAGGATTGTATTGAATTTTTAAAAATTTTATTTAATAACGTTGAATTTCAATCCCAAAAAAAAGAACACCCTATAAGCCTAGAGCTCAGGAAAAATATGATATATTGAGGTTTTCTGGAAAGCATTATATTGTCCCTGAGAGAGAGGTTAATGTTGACATAATGGGTATTGGTAGCTGAATAAGATCCTTTTGAGGGTAGCTTTATGCTTTAAGTAACGGTATGCACTCAGGAGAGTCGTTGTTAAGGATTTAAATCCAACGGTAATGTGGCTTTGATAATCTTGAAATTTAAGAACCTATATCGTGGGAGAATCTTTTTTTTAATTAGAAAAGCACGAGGTAGTTCCGCAGGCGGAATCATAAATAGAATTTGACTTTTTTTTAAATTCATTTTTACTTAAAAATTCTTCAAGTGTTAACAACATCTCACACTAAATAAGTTCAAACCGACTCAACTTCAGTGATGCATTTTATTTTAGGTTCTCCTTCCGGGCCATATGGGCGCACTCTATTGAAATTAAAATGACCGAGACCGGGTGCTGGTAATGTGTTTACACAACGCGATTAAAATGGAAACGACCAAAGACTACGTCGATGTTGATGTTGATGTGGATGTCGACGTTAACATTCAACATAAAAATGTCTTTAACCAAACGAACGACGACGATGACGACGGTCGATGACAACTCTTCAAGTTCGAAACCACTTCTACTTCTGTTTGACAAGTTCCCGAGTGGTTTGCGTTACGAATCATCTAAAGAATTTCGAATCAATATTGACATAGGGGAGCTTAGATAGAATAATGTCGTTGCCGTCGTTGTCGTCGTCAGTTCGTCTATTCTATGGGTAAAGCCAGCATGCTCTCGAAATGGAGGGAAATATACCTTTTTTGAAGGAGGTAAATCTAGGGCAGCAGCATCACCTTTATAGGTCTTTGATGGTCTTTGGATGTGGACTATGATGCGATGATGGAAATTTCATAGACCAACAAACAACCCAAAAACCTGATTTCATTTGACAAACAAATATAAATTTTTGTGCAGAGAATGAGGTTCCATTTTCAAATTGAGTTAGCCAAAGCTGCAACTTGCATCAACTACCCTCGACGACGACCGACGTTACCACCACCACATAATCTCATTCTCGTTCTCCACAAAGTGGTTGTCTGAAGTCTGCTGACGTCTGCCTTTTTTCTATTTTCTATAGAATTATGCTCGTTAATTTGTTTTTTTATTGACCTTAGACTAACAAAAGCCATGCTACGGATGTTGCATCTGTTCTTCATCTTTTTTTTTAAGTCTTTTTTGTTGAACACAAGAGTGGGATGGAGAGATTTTCCTAAGACATACAGCTCTCTAAGCAACTCGCACAAAAGAATTATGTAGGTCCTCATGAATGCAGGCCAAAACAAAGATGCACAAGCCAAATTTGAACAAGCTAATGAGTTAAGTGGGCTGTATTCTGTCAGGTCCCCAGAAACACAGCATCCAGAGACACACAAACATTTGCCAGAATTTTCAATTTAATAGGATTTAGTTTTTGGGAAAATGAATGAATTTGCAGTTTTTGGAAAATCAACTCGAAGCTTATGTTTAATTTAATTTCTAAGAGATTTTGAACTTTTGTGGCATTACAATTTGAATAGAGGATTTATGTACATAGGTAGCTATATAGGTCAGATCTTTACCTCTATAGAGTCCATGTTTCGATATTAAGATACTTGAGCTTATGGTTGGATATAAAAGGAATGAAAGTTGTTAATTAAATTTGTTTGCACTTTGCTATTCAATTTATAGAAAATGTAAATATTTTGCGCAAGAGTGATTTGGATTTCAAAGTAGTTAAACTTGCTTTTCTCCTTTTGCTGAGCTTTGAGTCTTAAATAGCAGTTACCTACAGAGAAGTAATGTGACTGGTCAAAAAGTATCTACAGAGAAAGATTTTAAGTAATTTTTGAGTATAAAGTTGGGAATGCACTACATAATGGTTGTATCAACATTTTGATAGAGTTGCTGGTGCATGCCACGATTGCAGATTTGTTGACTTTCGCAAGATAGTTGCAAAGGCTGAGTTAACTTTTGAGAGTTACAACCCGAATTCTTTCAATTTTTTTTTTAAATAACAGATATAAGTGGTAACTCAGAGATACCCATAGTTCCATCAAGTTGATGATATCTTAAAGATCGGCTCATGGGAATGGGGACGGTAGAAAACTATCATAATAGAAAATTATCATAAAAGAAAACTGTCATGCGAGAAAGCTATAATGAATGAAAAATATCATGATAGAAAACTATTATGATCTTAAGCTATTATGATAGAAACTATCATGATAGAAACTATCATGATAGAAAACTTTCATGATAAAAAACTATCATGATAGAAAATTGTCATGCGAGAAAACTTTCATGATAGAAAACAAGCATGACAGAAAACTATCACAATAGAAAACTATCATGATAGAAAACGATCATGATAGAAAACCATCCTGAAAGAAAACTATCATGATAGAAAACTATCGTGATAGAAAAACTATCATGATAGAGAACTATCATGATAGAGAACTATCATGATATAAAACGGTCATGATAGCAAAGCATCACGATAGAAAACTATTATGATAGAAAACTATCATAATAGAAAACTGTCATGCGAGAAAGCTATCATGATAGAAAGCTATCATGACAGAAAATTATTATGATAGAAAACTTTCGTGATAGAAAACTGTCATTATAGAAAACTATCGGGATAGAGAACTATCATAATAGAAAAATCATTAAGGAAAACTCATGATAGAAAATTATCATGGTAGAAAACTATCATGATAGAAAAATATCTTGAAAGAAAACTATCATGATAGGAAACTGTCATAAAAGAAAACTGTCATGAGAGAAAACTATCATGATAGAAAACTATCATGATAGAAAATTATCATGATAGAAAACTTTCGTGATAGAAAACTGTCATTATAGAAAACTATCATGATAGAGAACTATCATGATAGACAACTATTATGACAGAAAACTATCACGATAGAAAATTATTATGGTAGAAAACTATTATGATAGAAAACTGTCATGCAAGAAAACTATCATGACAGAAAACTATCATAATAGAAAACTATCATGCTAGAAACCTGTCATGATAGAAAAATATCATAAAAGAAAACTATCATGATACTATCATACTAGAAAACTATTATGATAGAAAATTATCATGCTAGAAAGCTGTCATGATAGAAAACTATCATGATAGAAAACGATCATGAAAGAAAACTATCATGCAAGAAAACTATCATGATAGAAAACTATCGTGATAGTAAACTTTCATGAAAGAAAACTACCATGATAGAAAACTATTAGAATAGAAATCTATCATGAGTGATGACATGAGCAATCCCTAAGCCTTTAAAAAACTTAAATATTTTCGAAATTATACGTATCTTTTCTTTCAACAAGACACACATGGGAATTTGAGTGGTTTTTCCACTCACTGATTTAATTGATTTATTAAAAAAAAAATTGCAAGCAAAAACACCAATTTAAAAAATTTTAATCTTGTAATTTTAAAAACTACATAAATAAACTGGTTATCATTTAAATTGTCTGCCAGTTTAACTGAACCGAATAATAATTTGATGCTAAGTCGTTTCTTATATGTGACTCACGCATCATCTGGAACCCGTTTGAATTAAAAAAAAAAATATGAAGACACATCGGTGATTAAACGGATCAAATCATAAATTTGATTAATCGTTTTTTGTGGAAACTTTGTCATAAATCAAAATAAAAATCCCAAATATGACACAAATATTTATCCAACCGTATAAACAAAATAATAAAACTTAAAAAAAAAAATTGTTTGCTAAAACTCTTCTTCAAAGTTCTCAATTCTCAAAGTACATACAACGCAACAACAAATCAAGTGAAGGAACAAAAATTAATTCCCTGTCGGCAGATAAACGCAAAAACTACTTCCTCCTCCCCCAAGCATTTAAAATAAATCACAAAAGCCTCCTTTTTGCTAAGTTTTTTTTTCTTTGCTTTTTTGCGTTTGAGTTTGATGCGGGCAGATCAGCGTTGTTTTTATTTGCTCAAAATCTGTCTGTCTGCCTGCCTGCTGCTGTTATTCCGCCTGCCAGTCTAACTCTCTCACAATATGCCGAGCGGACCTGAAAACATGAACATGGAACAACGAAAACAACAACAAAAATTAAATAAATAAATATTCTGTTGCTCTGAATCTCAAGAGGCTCAGCATGATGATTATTCTTCTTCTTCTCCTTCTTCATCTTGGCCCAAAGGTGATTTGATTCCTTTTAACTTATGATATAAGTACAAGATTAAGAAATGTAATGGATTCGCAGAAGAACTGAAAACATTTTTTTCCGAGGGACATGGTTTTCCAAAAACTCTTTAAAAAATATTGATTAGACTTTCAACTGATTCGAATCGTTTAAGTTCTAAAGACTTTAAATATTCAACCACAACGGGTACTTTGAATTCTTTGGAAACATTTGCATAGATTCAAACTTAAAGAATTCATAGTTAATTTTATTTTTCAACAAAAACATTTTTACGAACAAAAAGATTTTTTTGAATGACTTGCAATTTCAAACCACAGGGAGGGACGTAAATATTTTTGTTTTTTTATTTTGAACTTACAGACATTTTATTTTGTTCAGCGATTAAAAAAAAATATAGGGCACCACTATTTAAAAGAGATCAAAAGTTACATATTTTGAAACGCTTTAATGTAATAGGTATGGTCGACCCAATACTAAAATCTTTTACAGCCTCTTAAATTTTTGTTTTTATTTTTTAATTAATATCTTAATGGAGATTTTAAATGAAATTAATAGTAAAATTTGATTTATGACAAATTTTATACCTAAACACAAAAATAGTTTCAAGTAAAAGTTGATGGAATGCTGTTTTTCTTTTCTTATTTTACTCATAAGAGCAAGTCCGACCGACCAATCAGGTAGGCACTTTGTGTATATTTTTTGTTTGTTTTACAATCGCTGAGTTGTGCAGTTTTTTTTTTTATTATTTTACTTTAACTGGATGCTTTTCAACTTCAAGAATTTGAATTCTGAATTCTGAATTGAATTGGATTGGATTTTGAAATTCGAAGAAGCGCTAGGGATTCATCATCGTCTTGGGTCTGGCGTCCGTCTCCGTCATCGTCATCATCGTCATCTTGTTCGTTGTTGGATTTGAATTGCTTTATACGCATCTCGTTATGATGTTTATTTGTTATTTTTAGAATCCTTCCTAAGTGGGTTCTGTTAATCCATCATAAATCAGGCATTAACTATTAATTTCTGCGTCCGTTTCAGCTTTCAGCCCAGACAACAAGCCAGCGCACACAACAACTCTTCTCCCACTTTAATATTGGATAGGTATTTTTTTAATGGGAAATCTGTTTTTTGTTCTGCCAATGATGCTAAAATAAATATTTCTATAGAAGGGCGAGGAGAGGCGAGACGGTTAGGTGGCAGATTCATTGTTATTTTAATTGTATTTTCCCCCATCTGGTGTTGAGGCTGATGCTTCTGAATTTAATATAAAAATTTTGCTAAGATGAAAAATTTTCAAAATGATTTATTGAAAGTTTTTTAAAAATAATTTTTCAAACAAAAAAATGTATTAATTAATTAGAGATTTTGTAAAATTTGTCATATGAAAATTAGATTCTAAGAAATTTGGTAAACATATATTTTGATATTTTTGGTTTTTAGTCGAAAAAATCCTCGTTCTACTTAAACAGAAATAGTTATGAGACACATAGCTGAAAGATAAATCACTTACCAGCTTGGAAATAACTCTAACTTTGAAACAACCACCTCTTTTAAGAATACCTGTGAAGTTGGCACCACCATTTTCGATTTTCATAAAATAAATTGTGTTGCATTGTGCTCAACTTGTGCCGTGAATATTTTTTAAAAAATTCGCAACTTCGCAAATTTGCAAATTTTACGGATGAAAATTTTTCAAATTCTGCAATTTTGCTAAAAATAAAAATTTTGCTGTACTGCGCTCACTTTGTGCTGCCATATTCCGGAGAAATAACAAAAAATCGCATACTTGTAGTTTTTACGGCCAAAAAACACATTTGCGAAGCGTGCAAATGTGCGATTTTTTTTTATATATTTACTGCACAAGGCAGTATAAGTTGAGCACAATACAGGACAATTTTTTTCTTTGAAAATCGAAAATGACGGTACTTCACGCTTTGCAAAATGTTTTTTGGTCATAAAAATTACAAATATGCGAATTTGGCAGCACAAATTGAGCATAAAACAGCACAGCTTTCTCTACATATATAGTGATTATGAAATTTAAAAAATATTTCATTCGTAAAATTTGCAAATTTACAAATTTTGTTCTTAATATTTACGGCGCAAGTTGGCACAAATTGAGTACAATGCAGAACAACTTTTTTTTGAAAATCGAAAATAGCGGTGTTAACTTCACGCTAAGAAAATGGGTACCCTCTAAAAACTAAACCCGATTTTACGATTTTTTTAAAATACGGCACATATGGCAGCACAAGTTGGGCACATTACAGCACAACCTTTTTCTTTTTCAATCCAAAACGCCGGCCGGTGCTAACTTCACGCACATCTTTTGAGATAGAAAATGCTGAAAAATTTTGTAAATTCATTTTTTTGAAATGTTTGAAACAACACAGTCCACTCAGTTAGACTCTAGACGCATAGACCGAAGCAATGGAGAGTTTGACGAAACCCACTTTGTTGGACCTCCAAGTGTTTTTCGGTTTTCCAACTTGCCTTAAACCATGAGGATTCCACACGAAAAACTGTGTAACTATACGTTATCGGTTGGTTTCCTCAAAGTCAATCATCATCATCGTGTCCTGTAACCCCGGCTGGGGCATAGGGCGTCAACAAAACGTCTCCATCCTTCACGGTCTGCTGCAAGGTACTTTAGCTGTGGCCACGTCTTTCTCTGGGATTCTGCTTCCGCTAAGACAGTTGATTTCCATGTTGTTCTTGGTCTTCCAACCCGCCGTGCACCCTGAGGATTCCATTCAAAGGACTGCTTTGCAATTTCATCGTTTGGTTTCCTCAGTGTGTGACCAATCCAACGCCATTTACGCTTTCTTATGTCGACGTCCAGCCGCTCTTGACTTGTCCTGCGCCACAATTCCTCATTTGATATTATTTGTGGCCATCGAATCTTTAGGATGTGGCGAAGACAGCGATTCACAAAAGCCTGCAATTTCTTCGAAATGATAGACGTGACTTTCCAGGTTTCACAAGCATATAACAGCACGGATTTGACATTGGATTCGAAGAATCTCAACTTAGTGCGTAAGGAGATTTGACTTGATTTCCAGATTGGGGACAGAGTACCGAAGGCAGCACGAGCTTTATTTATTCTACTTTTAACGTCCAGATCCGTACCACCGTTTGCAGAGACAATACTGCCAAGGTAGTTGAACTGTTCGACTACTTCAACTGGCGTCTCCTGTAGAATAATACGCTGCTGTGTGGAGCGGCCTGTGAGCATTATTTTTGTCTTTTTGCTGTTTATTCTTAGACCACTCGACTCTCCCTTCACTTGCAGTGTTTGGCACATCCCGTTCAGCCCACTGATGTTATTTGCCAGTAGACATATGTCATCGGCATAGTCTAAATGACTGAGCCTTTCGAACGGTCTCCATTGAATGCCCTGTCGCTCAGCTGTACCTACGCTGGCCGTCAATACGTCGTCCATCGCCAGCAGGAAGAGAATTGGCGATAGAACATCCCCTTGTCTCACACCCTGTTGCACTACGAAGGAGTCGGATAGCTGCCCATTGTGCAAAACAAAACACCTCGCGTTGTTGTAGGACTCTTTAATAATGGCAACAATTTTTGGTGGAATTCCTCTACCAAGCAACGATCTCCATATACATTCTCGGTTAACTCGATCAAAGGCCTTTTCAAAATCCACGAACATGAGGTAAAGCGGTGATTGATATTCCATCGACTGCTCGAGGACGATACGCAGGGTGTTGATATGGTCGACACACGATCGACCACTGCGGAAGCCAGCTTGATGCCTCTTGAGTGTAGACTCGATTCTATCCTTTATTCGCTCGAGTATGATTGTTGCCATTAGTTTTGGGAAAACGGACAAAACGGTGATACCACGCCAATTGTTGCAATTCTTTAAGTCACCTTTCTTTGGCAACTTAACAATCACACCATCCTTCCAGTCCCTGGGATAGCTTTCGTTTTCCCAAATGTTTTGTATCAGCGGATGTAAAATACTAGCCGCTGCTACGGGATCGGCTTTCAGGAATTCAGCTGGTATTCCGTCCAGTCCAGCTGCCTTGTTGTTTTTGAGGAGATTTATTGATGTACGAATTTCCGATTCTGACGGGGGTTCGATGTCAATACCCCTATAGGACCTGCGCATCTCGTTTAGTTGGGGCACTTCAGCACTCTGCTCAACTGAATCCTCATTTAGCAGGGCACAAAAATGGTCCTTCCATCTACGAAGCTGATCCTCAATTGATACCAAAAGTGTGCCATCCACATCCATTACAGGATGATTGGTGTTGCTTTTTTTCCCGATAACATCTTTGGCTATTTGGTACAATTCCCGGATATCTCCTCTTCTGGCAGCGCTTTCCGCATTATCTGCGAGTCCATCCAACTTCACCCTCTTGTCACGTCTCACACAGCGGTAGACCATCTTATGTGCAATGCGGTACTCTCTTCGCAAGTCAGCCTTTCGTTGAACATCAGCTTCGGCATTTATTCGGATTTTCAACGATTTGCGAAGTTCGATCTTATCCCAGGTGTCTTGGGATATCCAAGAGTCTCTTCGTCTCGTTCGCTTGGGTACAGTTTCGGATCCAAAGTCAATGCATTACCATTTTTCTTGCCTGATTCAAGACCTATTTGATGAGTCCTTTTCCACAACTCAAAATTACTTAGGTTTGTGGCTTACGAATCTTAAAAATGTATCGAAGGCAACGGTAAATATAAGCCTGAAGTCAATACCAGATGTCAGGGGGCCATTTCCAAGTTTCCTAGGCCTACAGAGGGACGGATTTTACGTTGGATTTGAAGAGTTTGAGCTTGGTGCGAAGCATTGTTTGGGGATATCGTGGTAAAATTTCCACGGAATTTCTCCCATCTTCTAAAATAGGAAATGCCAACAATTTTTCACTGTTCCTTGCTGGTTAAAATTTGGTCGATCAAAATGAAAGCGCAGTAGACATGGAATATTCATTTTCAATGCCAATAAATTCCGAGAGAAACTACGACCACAATAATTCACGTTCCCCGTTTTCGACGATGGGAAAAAATCCGTGGGAAATTTAATTCACGATAGCCCCCATTATGACAGCGGAGAAAGCATTCCAAATTCACTACGAGCTTTGCTAATCCTATTGACAGCATCATTCTCCATCATTAGTTGATACGATACTGCCTATAGGCAGAATCTATAGATAGTTGAATTGTGTGGCCTTTCTAATAGCTTCCTGCCTCAGAATAATATGTTATGAGTTGCATGTTTGCATTTTTGGTGGTGATCTTTAAGCCAGAAAGTCCCCCGCCCACTTGCAGTAATTGGCACATTTGGGCCAAGCTACACACACTGTTTTACATGAAGTATATATATAAATTGGCGTTATCGAAATGACTAATCTTCTCGAAAGGATTCCATTGGATGCCTCATTGATTGGCAATAAAAACAGAATTGGTGATAACACAACCTCTTGTCCTACACCTTAAGGCACCTCGAATGAATCGGAAAGTGTCCATTGCTCAGCACGCAGCACCTTGCGTCGTTTTATGACTTCTTAATAATAGCAACTATCTTCTCAGGGATTCCTCTCACGATAAGTGATAGCAAGATAAATTCACCTTAACCTTGTCGAATGCCTTCTCAAAATCAACGAACGTGAAGGGTATAGGGTCAACTGATACTCAGCTGGATTGGAATTATTCGCAGGGTTTTAATATATCGACACAGGATCTGCCACTGAGAAATCCTGCTTGGTGCCTCTTGAGTGATGACTATATTCTTCCTCTTATTTGGGAGCAACAGTTTCGAGAACACAGACAGAACGGTTTTGTGGAATCTTTAAAATAACGCCATTTTTCAAGTCATTAGAATAGGTAATGTTCTCCCAAACATCCTGAGCTAGTGGGAGCAAAATAGCAGCCATTGTCCACCTTCAAGAACTCAGCTGGTATACCATCAGGTCCCGCTGCTTTGTTTGGTTGAAGGAGAAGTACCGCAAGCTTAAGTTCACAGGTAGGTGGACCAGTGTCGGTGCTCCTAAAAGATCTACGCATTTGGCCCATTTGCGAACTTTCATACCCATTCTGGTCGTCATTAAGCGGTACACAGAAGTTTTCCATCCATCTTTTTAGCCAATCAGGCATTGTCACGAAAAGATTGCCATTATTGTCCAACACAGGACAAGTTGTAGTGTTACGTTGCCTAACAATTTAATTAGTGATTCTGTACAGCACTCTTGTGTTGCTTCTCATACTGCAGTGCAGCATTTCCCGTAAACTTGTTCAACATGGCCCTTTTGTCGAGTCTCACACAGCACTGTACTTTTGTATGAGTTTTCTATACTCGTTCTGCGAAGTAACTACTTTCCGATGCGCGACATTTTTAGCAATAATTCATACTTTAAATGATCGTCGGTGGGTTATTTTGTCCCACGTGTCTTGGGATATCCAGGGATCTCTAGATCGTGTCTGCTTCGGAACAGTTGCGGAGCCGGTTTCTTTTCTTTACTCGGTTCCTGTCTATCATCGTTTACAACCATATTCGACGCTGCTTCCATGAGTTTAACGGTGTAGTTGTGACATATGTTTGGATTTTGGTTAGAGCGCTTGTTAGGAATCTTGGCCTCCTTACTATTTCCTCTGAGTGCCTCTGAACAGCCGCTGTTCGGAGCTGCAGCGTTGCTAATACTTTAAGATCGTTGCAAGCGTCAGTTTTAAAAACATTCCGAGTATCACAAAGTGATTTTCAGAAGCTGATTAGCATTGCTAAAGTCAACGAAAATGGTGATATGCATTTTCGTTTTTCTGATGACCTAGGCAATGTTTGCCCAAAACGAGTTCAAGACCTTTAGGAACGCTACTGTACACCAAGCACAAAAAAAATTGGCCTCATTTTCTGCATCATTTGTTAGACCATTACATGTAGCACCAAATGGCATAATAGTTAGCGCGTTGGACTGTCATGCCGAAGGTCTGGTTTCGATTTCCAGCCGTTGGCACCTAAAAACAGAACTGTTTTTTCCGAGGTACTGCATATTTAAAGGAACTCAAAAATCCTCCAAGAGTATACTTGTCATGAATAAGTGCCTTTCATTCAGCCGTTCGAAATCGGTAAAAAAATTTAGGTCCTTTCCATTCCTGTCAATAACACGCACACAGGAATGGTTGACAGTTGTAAGTCGCTAGGCCCTGGTTCTCCACGAGCTGTTACGCGATGTTTTTTAGGAGCATAACATTCAATAGTGGTTATCTTGCGAACTTCGGAGCTAAACCTAGCCGTTGCTACCGTTGGTCTTTCAAAATAGGCTCTTTGACTACCAGACTTTCATACCGTTGACCACTACCAAGAACAAGATCGTGCCCTAACTAGTAATAGATTTTTCTATGGCATTTCTAAGCTGATCTTTGCGAACAATGAACTTCAGAGACAAACTATTTTTTGATATCCCAGGTTTTATCTCTAATATCTTCTACATCTAAATTATAAAATGCTCTGCTACCAGAATTTCAAAGTTATTTGTACACAGAAGAATTCTAAAAGGTAAGCTGATCATAAGTTCCTTTTACGGCTTCCGAACAGCTTGTCAACGATGAAAGTTAGTAGTCCTAAGCAGTTTATACAACCAATGCTATTAAAGTCATCTCCTTTAAACTATATTAAATACTTTATATCAATGTCAGGAAATAACTAATCTATAAGAACTGCACAGCAGGACTAAATACTTAGATCAATCCCTAAGCAGACAAGAATATTATTAAAGGAGCTTCTCGTGCTGTGCGTAATCGTCACATCAAATGAATCTTCTGCCGCTCACTGATCTTTCTAATGCTGTCAATGTCGCCATTGCTAGTGATCAACGTCCATCAGCGTCATCAATTCCTTTCTCTCGCAGTTTTCAGTTTTCACTCAGCGCAAGCAAAGTGCTCCAGATAGGGCAAATGCATAACAAAGTATAAATACTTGGCAGCCGCATGGAAAAACCAGTTGCATATGACTTTCGTTTAGCTGTCTTCATCTGATATGATGTAGAACAGAGAATCAGCTGCTCGAATGGGTATAAGTGCATCATGAATCCGCTGGGCTGCTTCGCCGCCGGCCGGCACCACCACTGCGGTGATCTAATCGCTCTGGTGTATGTACGCAAAAGATATGGCAGAAAGCCAATATAATTGTTGCTAGCTCAACTACCAGGTCATTCACACATGACGCTTTCAGAGCAATACAAGATGAATAAACAACAGAAGCCTAGAGTATACCTACCAACGACGACTGCGATGAGGACTCACGGACGCGGAAAGAAATAAGAAAACAACAAAAACGACAAGGCAAAACCCATCTCACTGAGTCTGTTGGTCATATTGGAGCAAAACTACTTCGTTTTTGCACCCGATCACTTGCTATAGCCCCTCATTGATCTCACTTCACTTCCACTTAGTTTAAGGATGAATGTTTGTCCAAAGAGATTCAGATTCGCGAAGCGTAAAGAAGAACTGACACACGATGTTACCACGAACTTATAGAAAAATACTCATGAGATCTGTAGAGAGAAGCAAAAACCAGCACAAAAACCAGGAACGAGGTAAATCATGGGCGCAATGATGCTTTTTTTTCTTCAACTGCAACTATGTGATTTGTTCAGGTATGGATTTCAGTTTCGGCGCCTGATTTGTAAAAAATTCTGTTAGAGAGAAGAAGTATTTTGTACGAATTTGAATGCCAAGCTTTATAGAAGCTTTTAGCACAGATTTTATAGTTATTCTGTGCTGTAAGGTTTTAAGCGAAAAAAAACGGTGCCTTGTTTCGACTTCCTATCAGAATCTCTTCGGTTCCTTAACTGTTTTGAAATATGCTAACCAAAGTCAAAACATTTACACATTAATGAATCATTTAAGGAAACTTTAAAGAAGGTAAGGCTTGTAAAATTTGTAAATTGCTATTTACTGGCGAAGATTTTACTCCAATCAGCCAGGTTGACCATCTAATCTAATATGTTGAACTACCAATTCGAAAAAGCTTTTAAAACCTTTTCAGATCTTAACACTAGCAGCCCAATTCCACTTCCAACGAAAAGTTACAACTTCGTTAAAACATCTTCATATCCCATCAGGCCCCCAGTATCGTCAAATACACCTCTGAAACTAATTTTCAAAAGATGGTGATGGAGATGGGAAAGGGATTTATGTACCACAACAAAGTGAATGGCTTGGCTAGACACTTGCAACTTATAGAAGAGAAAAAAAATAATAGAAGTTGCAAGAACCATGTTTTTTTTTTCTTCGTCATCGTCGTCGTCGGTAGTATCCATCTGTGATCATTTTCGAATATTTTACGATCGAATTTTTTTCTATGGCTTTGAAAGTTTAGTTCTTCTCCTGTTTTTTTTTTTTAGGTTCCCATATGTTGTCGACTTGAGCAGAAGATGCTGCTTGTCTATATGCACTTTACTATACAGCGGATATCGGTACTTTCTAAAACAATGAACGTTTATCGGTTAGATTTTGCAGTTTTTTACTAAATGTTTTGTTGTTGTTTTTAATCAAGTGAAAGCTTCTGAATTTTCTATTTAGGCCATTTTGGAATGGAATATTATTTTTATTTTTTATTTGTTTTGTTCTCGTTCTTGATGACTTATTTTTTATATATTTTTTTTTGTGTTAAGCTATCATGAGAGGTAACTATGCGATGAGATGATAAAGTGTTTGTTTGCCTCGTGAAAAAAGGTGTCGTTGAGAAGATGAAAGAACTCTTAAGACAATGGGCGAAACAAATTTTTGATAGTTTTGAACTTTCAATAGATTTAATTGTTCTGTACCACGCAATAGATTTGAATTCTTCTTAAGTTATATTCATTCACAAACGCTCATCTTGTCAAGAGAATTGGTTTAAACAGTTTTGTGAAAGGCGTTGGAAAAGAATAACCTAAATAAACAACTATACTTTGAGTAAATTAGAAGATTGAGAACCGAATATGTATTGGAATCAACATAACATTTTTATTTAAATAAATGAAGACAAAATAAGTTTAAAAAATCAACGGCCGTCGCGTCGTAAGAACAATTTAAGAGGTTTCTGCTAATTTCTAGTTGGCATTTGCTTTCGGATGGAAATTGTGAACGAGAGTTTACGAATTTATAAGACTTTGTATTTCCTTGTTTTTTTTCGAAAAGTTTCACTCCTTTTTGATTCCATTGGATGGTGAAAATTCACCTTCAAAAACTTTCACCTTGAACAATTTTTAAACATTTTTAAAATCGCTGACCGATTATGTACTAAAGCTAGTCGAACTCTTATCAGCATCTTGTTGCCTTTCAGATGGTATAAGTTCTTGCAAATATCCCACATATGGGGTGCCAATATTCCCAGAGCTCAAAAATTGTTTTTTTTTGTTTAAATGAGGTTGATAGCTCCGTTTTTAGCTCTCTGATTATTAAGAGGTTGTTTCTATATTTAAGCTGATACAATGGTTGGTTGGGCACTGGCTGTAGGAAGCGTGTAGTCACTGAGTGGTATCAATATGGCGATGTCAAGTGATGTAACGAATTATTTTATCTCCAAGGGCTAACCATAGGATACTAGTCTCGTCCTTCCGGACTTAACTTGCTAAATTTATAAGTGCGAGAGTGGAACAAAACACAAAAGTATCACTAACAGTCAGAAAGGCAGAGACCTTACATGAGCTACTGTGGCATATCTATGGAGATGAGATTTAAGTATTTTGAATACTTGCCAGGGTGCTGACAAAGACATAATGGTGGACGAACCCTTTACGGGCAAACGGCAGCACTCACATCCCCGTACTGGGCTACTGTCATCCGGCCTGCTGTCTTTAGGTAAAATAAGAGTTATGTGGTGGGTGACAACCCCCTTCCCTCCCCTATGTTAAGAAAATAACCGCTTTGAATCGGAAACTACAGCCTCGAACAAGGACTGATTTAACGACGACGACTTTTGGCTATCGAACAAGGACATTGCTCAGGAAAACCAGGTTGAAGCTCCCGCTATTCCGGTATAGGGCTGATGATAGCTCCAAAGACAGATGAAAGTCTTTTAACTTGGAAACCCATCAACGATAGGATACTGACAGCCAAATTCCAGAGTAAATTAAGAACAACCACCACCATTCAGTACTATGCCCCAACTGAGGATGTGAAAGACGTCGTCGCAAAGGACGAATTTTTCAGTCAACTCAGAGCGGCTTTCAGAGATTTGCCAAATGGAGACATTACCATCGTGATGGGAGATCGAAATGCTTTAAGGTGGGACAAGACAATACAGCCATTGGGGAATGAAACGACGATGGAGAGCGGTTTGTTAACTTTTGCAATGCAAACGGCCCAGTCATTGAAGACACACTGCTCAAGCTTTGAATATAAGATCTCGCATAAGATAAGCTGGCTAGTCACGGATCAGTATGGCACAGCGATCACATTGCGATAAGCAAACGCTTTAAAAATTGTCTTCCCAACGTCCGGAATAGACGCTGAGCTGATTCTGGGTTAGCTCGCGATCAACACCTTATGCTCACATATCTTCGACTTAGAACTGCAAAAATCGTCAAAGCTTCTTCCGTAGAACCAGGTACAATACAAACAGACTAAGGAATCCTATAATGCACCGGAGATACAAGGACCGCCTCGCGACAGAAGCAGAAGTAATCAGCAGTGCAGTGCCAAAAAACACTGGAGCACTGTGAAAATGTCTTTTCAACTGCGACGCTTGACTGTGTGGGTAAAAGGCAAGGAAACCTAAGAACATGGCTCCCTGCAGATTCTTGGATAAAGATCGAACTTTCAGCAGCCCCAGAGGGTGAGAGAATGGACATCGAATCCCAGTATCGTAGGAAAAGAATGTGCAGCGTAGTGTCAGGTGTGACAAAAGACGTCACATAAATGTCCCCGCTGAACAGGCTGAGGAAGCAGCTTCCAAGTGCGACAGCAACACTGTCTACAAGATAACTAAGGAACTAGTTAGAAAAATTCCCGAAAACAAGAACTCGTCAAGGATTTAGATGGTACCCTGCTGGCTACGGATGAGAATCAGTTCAGAAGATGGAAGGAACACTTTGCTACCATAATTAACCATCTAGACTAGACGGGGGGGGGGGGGTAGTGTACTGGTTCAAAACCCAAATGAGCAACAAGTTCCCTGCCCACCCAGTTTAGCTGAGATAACATCAGTAATCAAATTCCTAACAAAAACAAAAGAAAGCTGTAGGTTTAGGAGGCATTCCCGCTGAGCTATATCAATCAGCTTCACAAATTTCCGCGAAAATGCTGCAACCATTAAAAGCGCAGACATGGGAAGACGAAAATTTTCCATTCGAATGGAAACAAAAGATGATTGTCAAACTACAATAAGAGGGAAATCTTTGTGATTGCGTAAACTGGAGAGGAATCTGTGTCCTCCTTGCGGTGGCAAAGAAAATAGCCAAAAATAATCTTGGAAAGAATCAAAGTGCATCTGGATTCTTCTCTCGACAAAGAGCTAGAGGGATTCCGGGCAGGCTTATCCTGCATAGATCACAGTTGAGGATTATAATATAGCGATGCATCGAACTCCATTTTTCTCTCCATCAGCTTTTTATCGATTTTTAAAAGGCTTCCGATTGTTTGAATCGAGACTTTATTTTGTTAGCTTTAAGCACGAGTGCGGTTTAACCGAGAAGCTTATCGCCATTATCAAGTCTACCTACGAGGATGCAACTTGAAAAGTCTTGCATAACGGAAAAGTATCTGAGGACTTCGTAATCCAGAGTGGAGTTCGCCAGAGGTGTTTACTAACACCATCGTTATTTCAGATCGTTATTCGGGATGTATGGAGGACCTCTAAGTCTAGCAGCCCTAACTGAGTAACCGCGAGAAATCCGATGAACTGTGTTTTCTTTTCTTCAACATCTCGACTACACGGACGAAATTCTTATTTCCTTTCACACAACATCACGGATCTACATCAGATGGTGAGTAACCTGGAAAGGGAAGCCAATTAAATCGGGATGAGGATCAATTGTCGTATTGCCAAAGCAAATCTTGCTTTCGGCATGCTGTCAAAAGTTTGGAGAAGCAACGTCTACAGTACGAGGACCAAGCTGCTACTGTCCCGCTCGAACTTAGAGTCCGTTCTACTATATGAGTGTAGGTAGTACACAGAAAATGAACGCCTCTGTGAGAAAAAAGCTGAAAACGTTTGTGAATTGATGTCTTCGAAACATCCCAAGGATTTATGGCCGAACACCATCTGCAACCAAGAACTTCATCGGAGAACTGGTCAAAAATCTATTTATGGCATTGGATTGGACACACTCTACGAATGTGGTCATGACTCTAACTCTACTTACATGGGGCCAGAGAAAAACTTGGCGTGATAGTTTTCTCGCATGATTGTTTTTTCGCATGAAAGTTTTCTCGCATGATAGTTTTCTCGCATGATAGCTTCCTCGCATGAAAGTTTTCTATCTCGTATGATAGTTTTCTCACATGATAGCTTTCTCGCATGATAGTTTTCTATTTCGCGAGAAAACTATCATGCGAGAAGGCTATCATGCGAGAAAATTATTATGCGAGAAAACTATCATTCGAGAAAACTCGCATGCAAGAAAAACTATCATGCGAGAAAACAATCATGCGAGAAAACAATCATGCGAGAAAAACTCGCATGCGAGAAAAATATCACGCGAGAAGAGGAATCACAAAAGTTGGAGCTCAAACTCATTCATAGAAATAGCAAAAGATGGCTTGTGGTGGTAGTTGAAATCCTATGCCCCATGGAAGGGTCCAGGAGTAAAGTATTCCAAAAACCGACACTTTGATCATTTGAGGCATTTTTTCAATTGTTATAGCTTCTACGCGATCAGACGGAAGAGGAAAAGTGTCTTAATCTTTTCTGTAGAAAATTTTAAGGTTCTCAAGTTTTGTATTAAATATTTTCCGATTTTATGCGAAAAACAAATTTCTTTCAAGTTTGATGCGGACAGGATTTGGCAATGGACTTTTCGGTGAGTATTCCTTGTACCAAAATAAAGATATATAATTGCAAATAAAAACCTTAACTTGTATTTTAGATATTTTTTTTAGTAAACCAATGTTGTACAATTTACAGAGACCTGGAATAAAGCTGCTACTGAACAATTTATAGCAATTTATCACATGAAACAAAATATCACAGAAATTAATATAATTGGTAGAGGGAAGAGCTACAGAAAAAACCTTCTTTAAATAGATGAGATTGAGAGAAGGGGAGGGAACAACTGACAAAAAAAACACAAATCAACGACTTTTGACAAATAATAAAATATATACAGTAGACACTCGATATAGTGAAGTAATAAAAACCAGGCCTGTTTACTGTTTCGAGATTGTTCACTTTTTCGAGCGGGAGTTTTCTAAGGCTTTATAAAGGCGAATTTTATCCAAAATGCACATTTCGTTCGATGTGAATGTTTTTAATTTTAACTAAGCATTAAACAAGGCTTTCTCTCAGGTTTAAACAAAAAACAGAAACAATTCCTTAGAGCTCTCAAACCATGTAAAATGCTTGCGCGAAATTTGTATACAAAATACGTTTTTTTTATAAAATTTTGTGTGTTCACTATAGTGGATAGTTCACTATTTCGAGATCAACTAAATCGAGCATCTACTGTATAATAAATAAATAAATAAATAAACAAAAATAACGCGAATATCACAAAATTTAAAAAAATTACATTTAAATAAATTAATAACAAATAAATAAACAGATAAATAAACAAATAAGTAAATAAATTAGCATGAATAAACAATCAAATATAAGAAACAATGAAGTAAGTAAATACAAAAAAAAAAAAAAAAAAAATAAATAAATAATAAATTATTAAATAAATAGATAAGGAAAAAATAAATAACCAAATCAAATAAAAATATTACAGACAAAAATAAAATCAATATATATATAAATAAATCTATTTTTATGTTAATAAATAAATATATCAAAGAAAAAAATAAAGAAAAATCTCTATAATTATATTTCCTTAATGATAGAGACTTTTTTTAAATAACGTTCATAAAGTCAGATTTGAAATGAGGTAGTATTTTGTCCGCAGTTAAATTAAATTTGGCTTGGGCTATATCCATAGCCTTTCGTTAATTTTTTTACCGAAACTTAGTTTTTAAATAAATAAAATAACTTACATTTATTCAAATCATTCATTTTGCTTTCACTCACCTGCAAATAGAAAAAATGATAAATAGCATTAATTAATTAAGTTGATTTAAATTCAGAATTAAATATTTTTACAAGATTTTCAATAAGCTTTTTGTTATTAAACTCATAAAAGCGCTTTTTATTGATAATTAATCACACACTAATAGCTCAAGTTAAACCCCCTAATTCCAATGATTTTTTTTTATTTTTATTAATCGATATATTCTTGGTACCTTTATTTCCCATTATAAGCCATGATATAGTAAATCAAAACCTATAACCTTGCTAACAACTCATTCTTTCCCATTAAATGATCACCTCTGGGATAACCTTTTTCTCGCCTTTGTAAACGATTGTATCACTAGTCACCAAAGCTTAGCCGCACCGCATCTCACAATCATATAATGTTGTTCATGCATATATATGACATGATCGAGATCATTTGAAAAAACAACAACAATACAAAAAACCTCATCCCAACACCACATCACCTAAGACCACTTAAGACCATCATTTTTCATAGAACTCAATTCGAATATTTCACTCCACACGCATCCTGTCTATTTTACAATAAAAAAAAAATAATATATCCATATTTCGATCCTAGACAAATGACCACATCCCATACAACCTGACGTAGGCAAATTATTAAAAAAAACTCCATCATGGTCACCGACAACGATTCCCCAACTCAGTTGGGGGTTCCAATTCCAACCACAACCACGAAGAACGATGCCATCACAACTTGAGCATATTCAATGTGTTGTGTGTACCTATAGCAGATCAAGCTATAGGCGGAGTGTGGGTTTCTCAAAAGGCTCGAACCGCGCCTCGAGATCAAGTACATGTGATTAGCCACCCGTGTTTCGATATTGAAAACGATCTTTCGAAGCCCCTTCGTGTCCCAATATCAGATCCTCTCCCCGAACAGTCATCGGGACAAAAAAAAACATTCTTCATTCTTCTTCATCATCAGCAGCATCATAATTTTTTGAAGAATTAATTGATCCTTTAAGGGCCCATCTCTTATGGAAAAAATGAAGCACTGAAGATCACTTAAAGATCGATCGAGTTCGATTTTAATAATGAGATATGAAATGAAACGAAGGTTTTTGAGAAATTAATCAATTAAAATTAGATTAAGTGGGCGAAAAAATATGATTGAAGATCAATTTTACAACAACAATACAATATTGTAGGGCCACGATCATGAGCATCCTACAGTCTTCCTTTCGAATCAAGAACGAACATCCAACCAGATGGCACCAATAGCATCACATCAAACACAAAACTGCCTAAGTCAACAAAAGTTTTAAATAGAAAAATAAATACGAAAATTCAACTTTAAAAAAAGGCGTATTTGTTATTCTTCTTCAGTAATTCAGAGAGATAGAATATAATAAGGATAACAGAATTTGTCTTCTTCATGTTTGTTCAAGGTTCAAAGGAAGTCTATAAATGCGTATGTAGAATATGGGTGCCCCCATAACATCCCACAATAGTCATTCAGTCAACCAAACACACAAAGGACATTGCTAACATTAGTTTTCTTTGGCCCACAGTTTGTTTGTAAACATACCAGGAATTTGTTAGGTCACACAGGAGCATATAGGACCAACAAGCAAAAAAAAAATGACTTAAAAATCCTGGCTTAGTGAGTAGTTTTTTTTTTCTTCCTCAGTCATGCTACCTTCTTCTTAGGTCACCCGATTGTAATCCCATTGTAAAACGACCGATTGAACATATCCTTTTTACGTCCCTTTTTTTTTGACTATCAAATGGACAGCCAGCTGAGAGAGAAGAAATCCTGCTTACAAACCAAGGTATGAAGAAGTCTATAAGAGGGGAAGAGGAGAATCTTTTGATCGATGAAAGTGAAAAATTGATCCCATTTGTTGAGTTACAAATCGTCTACAATACCAAACGATAAATATATCCTTCATCGTCTCTGGACAAAAGGACCTTTTTGCATGGTTATATGCAATGTTTTCCAAACAAACATTCCGAGAGGCAAACATTTCCAGCATCTCACAGATTTTTTGCGCAAAAAAAAAAACTAAGAAAGAAATTCTTTGTCCTTTGGTTTTTTTTTAAGGAAATCTTTTTTATTTTGCGATAAGAAAGGATATCTCGTTGTGCATCCTGTGAGAAAGTTTCCAATCAAATTGATTTTTACCTGGTTTTTGTCCTGTCAAGATCTTACAAAAAAAAAAAAACAATTATCCAATGCAGTGTATCCCTTTTCGATATAGCAACGCGCCTTGATAAATTGCATTAATGTTTCCAGTTTTTTAAGCATCAACATCCTGTTGATTCAATGCGAGTCCTTTTTAGCTTCTGAATGGTGTTTTCTTTTTATTGTCAGCCAATATGCAATACAAAATTAGATTTATTTTCCTCATCTGTTGTGGTTGAGAAAAAAATCTAATTTAATTTGATTTCAGGTGAAAATAGAACATGTGGTTGATTTTAATAAGGACCTAGGAAAAGGATACGAGGTGAGTTCTCACTGCCAACCTATAGGACTGTGGTTTAGAATTTTTTTTCTCGTCTTCTGTCTTTCTATTTCTTCGGGCGGAAATGAAATGAAGTAATTGACTAGATATTTGAATAAATATTGTGGTTTTCGTGGTGGGCGTGGGACATATGTCAATATGGTGCCAACTGAGGTTAAAGTCAATAACCAAAGACACATCCTTGTCAACTTGTCAGTTCGATATTTTTTTTTTGGTTTGTTCAATTCATTCTTCCTTGATTTTGTATCAATATATAGGTTGCATCAAATGTGACGAAGAAAAATTTATTCGAGCAGAAAAATCTATATTAACGAAATACGCGCGGTATGAGTATAGATATTGAGTAAAGGTTGAGGTACAAAGGTTTGATGTCTATAAATGATGGAAAAGTTGTTAAGACTTTGATGGGCGCTTCATGTGACTTATGGTAGGTATGTAGGTAGGTACCTACATATAAAAGACAAATTATTTTGCCTGGTTAAGCAATTTAATAATATCCGTTTCGGTTAACACGATAGAATTGGCAGCAATGACATTTGTCGTCTTCTTCGAGAGGATATTACTATATAAATGACAATTAATGGATGACTATAGGATGAAGGATGTTGCGTGATGGAGGAGGTCAATTTATGTGTCAATGGCTGATGCGGTTTGGTTGGGACTTCGCAAACCTACATATATTCTTCCATATATTTTATCAGCAAAGGAAATTCGAGGATATGCAGTAGTAGGTCGCATTTTGTTGAGTGTTAATATTGTCAGTAAAATGGAGGTCACATTTAATCTGATGCCAATGATGATGTGATGTTTTGTTATTAAATAAGATGGTTGAAAAGTTCGACAACTTAATTGGAAAGACAGACAGGAATTGTTTTCTTTTTTTGTTCAAATAAATGTCTACATAAATCAGTGGGAAAATTCATTTAAATTAAGTTCAACATATTTCCGGTCCGGAGTTTGAGGTATGTTTAATTTTATTATTCCTTTTATTGATTCGTGGGAAATGTGGTTTTCATAATAAAACGAAAATGCTCAATTTCAATTTTAAAAATAAATAATATGTATTACATTTCCTCTGATATACCTACGCATTTACAACTCAATTAAAATTCTTCCGGGAATTGAAACAAATTTATAGAATTTTTAAAGGTTTTGTTATGATGAACCAAAAAGTAGGTATGCTCTATTTCAAAGTTTCGTGGTAAAGTTTTCTATTGTGATGCGTAAATTCATGAAAGTTTTTCCTTACATAAAAATATCACAAAAATAAACCTTTTTCTCTTTTTATTCTATTCATGTAGTCTTCTTGCTGAATTTGGAGGAAAAGCTGTTATTGGAGTTACAGAAAAACTCGTTTGTTTCATAATATTGTTCTTTTTAATATTTCAAAATGATTTAAAATAAATTTATATAATTGGTTTTCCAGTTTTTTATCCTTTTCTCACGTTTTGACAAACTTGTTTGATGCTTCTGGTTGCATACGTAGCCAATGGAAAGGAGACTTTTCAGGATTTTGTTGCAATCAAAAATTCGGCCTTGTTATGATTTTAAAGGAGTGAAACAAGTGTAAATAAGAAGAAGAAAGCAGGAATTCTAAGCAGGACCGTTTTTGCAAAACTCAACAAATCCATTTTGCAATTTTTTCAGGAGAAGGTTTTTCCTTCTCTATTTGTACAAAAAAGACAATACTAGAAAAGTATTTATGCAGATCTCTTCTTCACTGCATATCTCATCGGCAGGTTTTTTTTCGTTAGAATTAATTCGAAACACTCACCTAAATTTTGACCCCAAAAATCTTGCGTTTTCTTTCAAAATGAAACAAAGTCATGCTCTTGTTCAGTTTTGCAAAAACGCTTGATTTTCACATAAAATAAATAGATACAAAAATTAATATAAGATCTATAAACTAAACAAAACAAAATAAATTAAGTTTAAACTAACATTAAAATAAATATAAGAAAAATTATATAAAAATCAAAAGCCCTTTCAAAATAATAGGTAACTTAAATACAAAAAGTTTTTTAAATGTCAAAGTGTTCTTCGATAGTTTCAGAAGACTTGTTTGCGTTGGCTGATTATATTTTTTGTAAAACTTGTAAGCATTATCTAAAATAACCGAAAAATGCTCAGTTTTTCGACATCATCCATCTATTAGGTGGGGGTTTTTATTTTTCGGGATTTCTTCGAACTTAGAGATTTCGAAAATGCTTGAGAACTGTCTTTGGTTGTACTTCGATGCGCTCATAAAATTTTTACCGGGGGGGTCATCTTCCAGGGGGAGCATATTTTTCCAGAAAGGTGGTGGAGAAATCATGACTACTGAGAGAAAAAAGAAGAGTCTTTGCCAAAAGTCCAAGCAAAAATTTAAAAAAAAATTCCACCGTGGTATTTTCCAGAGCTCGGACGCAAATTTCCAATCTTACCCCCCCGCCCCCCTCCAGGCAATGTATTACCCACACTTGAGGTAACTTTCCTTTCCTGATTGTCAAATATATATCTTCGTACTTATTTTTAAATTCAACTTCGATTGATTGCTTATGAAAAATTGACTTTTTCAAAAACACAAGACAACCATCGTGATTGTGTTTTTGCTCCAAAAAGGACCAGAGCCCAAAAAAGACAAAGTTTTGTTAGAATACCTTCGGATTCGGATGAAGGTTTTGTTCCAAGTCTGGCTAATAGTGCTCTTGTAGAAAAAAATCAAACTTCGTTTAGTCCTTGGATTGTCTGTCAGGTGTTGGAAGTTGTACGTTTTTTTGCTGTCAGGTGTTGAAAGTTGTACGTTCTTTTAAAACAGACATACCTTCATAAATTACGCAACAGGTATGATGAAAGTAGAAAAAAGTAAAGCAATGAGGTTTAAATATTTTCCAAAAATTTTTACACTTTTGCCGACATTTTGAATAAAGACTCAAAACTTAATGTATTTTGTATGGTTAATGTGAAATGTTGTCCAACACATGTTAAAGTTATCTGAATAATGAAATCTAAATATATTTGTTTTTATTAGCTTTAACTACTTATAAGGGGCAAGAGCAAAAGAAATTAAAATATTAAAAAAATAGGCGCAGTCCTATAATACATGCATACATACATACATAAACAGGGTTTATAAGTTTCGAAACGCACCGGATCAACTAATGCTTAAACGATGAATAAAATAATTACATAAATATGGTTCTTCAATAGGTACAATAACCTATCCTAACTGATTTAATAGTCACAAACCGTACGTTTAAGACAAAAAGCTTTTGCTTAGGTTTGCAAAAACTCAGTTTGATGAGTTTTGCAAGAACTCAGTGGCGTTCAAAACTTTCAACTTTCAAAAATGTTTGGAGTTAAATTTGTACCGTTTCCTAATTTTTTACTTGCGATATAGGTACTATAGGGCAAGTTTTGGATTCGTGCAAAAAAAAAATTTCGAGATAACAATCAAACATGTAATTACGATGATAGAGAACACGAAAAAAGTGGGTGGCAAAATTCTGTCTGTCTGTCTGTCTGTCTGTCTGTCTGTCTGTCTGTCTGTCTGTCTGTCTGTCTGTCTGTCTGTCCGTACCTCAACCTACAGCCTAAACCACTGAAGCGATTTTCTTCAAATTTTGAACTTAAGGTTTTTTTGTAACTCTCCAGAGGGGAAATTGAAATTTTTTTTTTAGCTCAAAAAATAACGGTACTTGCCATACAACCGTTAAGGAAAAGCTTATTTATCTCAAAAACGGCTCCAACGATTTTGATAAAAAAAAATCAGTGTATTATTGTAGACATGGTGTAAATTTCAGTAAGAAAAAAAATCACCAAAAACATTTATTAACGGTACCTGCCATATAACGGTTTTTTTGATTTTTGATTTTCTCATTAACCGCTCATCCGATTTCAATGAAATTTTTTGCACAAAAGCTTTGTTAGAATAAAAATAATACTGCATACCAAAATTTTTGAAAAAATAAATTTTGGATTTTTAAAAAAAGATTCAAAATTTTTTTTTCAAAATTCAATATTTCAAAAATGGGTTAATGAAAAATTTTGAAATTTTAGTTTTAAATGTATATTAATATATACTCAAAATTGGCATACCAAATTTTTTTTTGAAAAATGTTACAAGAATTTTATATATAAAAAATTAATTTTTAAGAAAACGGCTCCAACGATTTTTAATTTTTTTTTTGGATATATTAATATTTTTTCAAATAATCAAATGGCATACTTTTTTTTGAGCTCTAAGTTATATATCAGGCTGTTTATACAATTAAAAGAACGATTTTAATGCTTTTTATACTTTTTCTATAATTACTTGAATATTTTTTAAAGTTCTTAAGCCCCACACAACTTGAACATTGAGAGCAAGTACGTGCGATCCAGTCGTGCATTTTATTTCATTTCACCATCTTGTCCGCCTCTTGAAGCCAAAAATTTTGATACCCGTAACTAATTTTTGGCGTTTGTTGAGTTTTTAAAAAACGGTCTTCATTCTACTTAAGATTATCTCTTTCTGTACCAAAAGCTAAACTATGTATCTTAAGTAGACTGAAGCCGTTTATGCTTGGGGCCCTTCTCTGTGTTCATTTCGTTCCGAAAGTCAATCCTATTCAAAAATGCTTTCCGTTTCGCTTTTTAATTGGTACTGTGTTCATTTCAAGTTTCGATTTTTTTCTTTTGAGATCCGTCGATGAACACCCCTTTTTTTCAAATAGGTATATAACTTCTCCATAGATTTGTTTTAGTGGTCCTAACGAAGGATATTCTAAAGGTGGGGTCTGGAACTTGGACAAAGGAACAATTTTTTTTGTTTGATAATTTTTTCAATAGATTTCTTTTGGTAGTGGGTCTGCAGAGAAGGTTCTTTTGTCTTATTTCCAGATCCACCTTCTGAACTTTCTCCGGTATACTCTAATCTATGAGTTCCACGACAAAAAAATCTATGAAAGTTATTTAAAAAAAAAAGTTGTTCTTTTGTCCAAGTCCCAGACCCACCTCCAGAACCTTCTCCATCAGACTATAATTCATCAGACCCACCACCCAAAATAAAAATTTAAATTTATTTAAAACACAAAGTTAATCCTTTGTCCCAGTTTTCTAAATCCACAACTTCCTCCGTCAGACCATACCCCATCAGACCTACCATCAAAGAAAATTGAAAGCTATTTATCAAGAAAAGTATTTTACCGGTTATAGACCCACTTCCAGGACCTCCTCTGACAGACCCTACTCCAACCATCGGATCCACCACCAAATGAAAATTTACATTTTTTGATATAACTTATATTTCAAGACATTCCTTCTTCGTTCCGTCATCACATTTCTTGTAGAAACAAATTTTCCATATTTAAATGCTTTGGGCATACGAAAACGAGTTACAAGGTACGAAAATTCGACTTTCGGAATTGTAAATCCGAGAGAAGTAGATTTCATTCCGTTTAAGAAATAGAGTGTACAAAATATTCGTTTTCGGAAAATTTCTTTTACGGAACGAAATACAGAGTAGGGCCCATGGATTAGATATCTGAAATCAAACTATTGTTAAGCTTTCACTTTCAAAGCTACACGTTTTAAGCTTCTTGTGATATTTACATTTTTTTTTTCTTTTGTAAGCGACTCCAAAATATTTATGCTCAAAGGAAGTGTGAACTGAGAAGGCGAATTTTAAAATAATATGAAATTTATGATTTTTTCTAGTTTTTATTGAAATGTTTTCAAGCGTGTCGTTTGAAATTATCAAAGCCTCTTACAACAAATTGGAACATAAGCGAGTAAAAAAAAAATACAAGTAGATAATAGCTAGAAATACATTTTATAGGCAGGTTAATGACAGGAGCTCGATAGCAGCTGCCAAAAATTACTTAAATGTGCTCAATCGCACTTTTCGATTTTGTAAGGAAAAGATCAGGAAAAGAATTTGTGTAATTTTGTGCAACAGCACCGCACTGAATGTAAACTCTACATGCGCTTGTAAATTTAAAAACGGTCAGCTAAAAAAAAAAATTGTTCAATTTCCTCAATGGTCACTTTCGATTTTGTAAGGAGAACGATATCTATAGACTGAGAAGAGTAGGTAATTATGTAATTTTATGCAATAGTACCGCACTGAGATTAAACTCTACATGCTTTTGAATTTTAAAAATATGTAGGGTAATTGCGGGAGAGATGCCGCGTCGGGATAGATGCCGCACTCAACCAAATTGATATATCTTCCACCCAAAAATTTTGTTTTTGTTTTTTGATCGTTAGATACTCAAACAAAAACGCAGGCAAAAAAAAAATTGGTTACTTCGAATGTGTAACGGGAGTTTTTCTTCGTTGTTTTGTTTTAGGCTCTCCCTCTGACTAGTGAAATTTTTCAGCTTGTTGCAATTTGTCTATGCGGAAACAAGTTAGTGTTTTTTCAAGTTTAAGTATTTTGTTAGGTTTAATAGTGTTATGAGAAGTGGTTGGTGTGATTTTTTTTTTTGCTCTTTTTTTTGTCGCCAGGTAGTGCGACATCTCTCCCTCACTTTAGGGATAGATGCCGCATTTTGATTTGTGTTAATTTGTTTGCTTTGGAGATTATATAAAGCTTCATTATGCTACAAAAATATATCCGTAAGACTAACAGAGGAAGAAAAAAAAATACAAACGAGGATTGAGTCGGCTGAGGATTCTAAAAATCGTGCCTGATGTTGGGAAAATTATTTTTTAACGAAAAAACGAAAAGATAAGGTTCAGTGTAAAAATTTATCAAATGGCTCCATGAAAATTGTACACGCTTCAAAAAACCCGATTACACCCTCTATACACACTGTGGACGTGATGAGGAACGCAGACAACATACTTACTTACTTACTTAAGGTGGCGCTACAGTCCGGGGTGGACCAGGGCCTCAACCAACAAGCTTCTTCCAGCCGGCTCGGTTTCTAGCTAGCTGTCTCCAGTTTCGCACGCCAAGTTGGTTGAGGTCCTCTTCCACTTGCGTGCGCCACCTTTTACGCTGTCCACCTCTACTGCGTTGTCCCACGGGGTTGGATTCAAAGACTTTCCGGGCCGGAGCATTGGTGTCCATTCGCTCTAGACGACCCAGCCATCTCAGTCGTTGGGTTTTCACTTTTGTGGCTAGGTCGGTGTCGCTGTACAGCCCATACAGTTCGTTGTTGTATCTTCTTCTCCATTCCCCATCTATGCAGACGGGACCAAAAATCACCCGGAGAATTTTCCTCTCAAAACAGCCTAACGCGTTCTCATCCACTGTTAGCAGTGTCCATGCCTCTGCACCATACATCAGGACCGGGATGATAAGCGTCTTATACAGGGACAGTTTAGTTGCTCGAGAGAGGGCTTTGCTTCTCAATTGCCTTCTTAGCCCAAAGAAACAGCGATTGGCAAGAGTAATTCTTCGTTTGATCTCAGCGCTGGTGTCGTTCGCTGAGTTTATAGCGGATCCTAGGTAGACAAAGTCTCTGACTACCTCAAAATTATAGCTGTCTATAGTGACGTTCTGTCCGAGACGTCGGTGTTGGGTGTCCTTTCTTGTTGACGGCATATATTTCGTTTTGCTTTCATTCACCGTTAAACCCATCTTCTTGGCTTCCTTCTCAATACTCACAAAAGCACCACTGACATCACGCTTTGTTCGTCCGATTATGTCAATGTCGTCAGCGTAAGCGAGTAATTGGACGGACTTTTGAAAGATTGTGCCTCTGGTGTTGACGTGAGAGTTTTGCACTATTCTTTCAAGAACGATGTTGAAGAAGTCGCATGACAGCGCGTCGCCTTGCCTAAAACCTTTTTTGACATCAAAGGTGTCGGTGAGGTCTTTGCCGACCTTGATGGAGCAGCGTGCATTCTCCATCGTCATCCTGCACAAACGGACGAGTTTGGCAGGGATGCCAAAACTAGACATTGCTCTATATAGCTCGTCTCTATAGATGCTGTCATACGCGGCCTTGAAATCGATAAAAAGGTGGTGGGTATCGATTTGGAACTCCTGGGTTTTCTCCAAGATCTGCCGTAGTGCGAATATTTGGTCGATGGTGGACTTCCCTGGCCTAAAGCCACACTGATATGGACCTATCAGGTTGTTGACGAATGGCTTCAGGCGTTCACAAAGTACGGCAGAGAAGATCTTGTAGGCGATATTAAGAAGATGCCTCTGTAGTTGGTGCAGTCCAGAGGATCGCCTTTCTTGAGGATCGGGCAAACAATACTGAGGTTCCATTCATCGGGCATGCTTTCTTCCGACCATATTTTACAGATGAGCTGGTGCATACTCCTAACCAATTCATCGCCAGCCGCTTTGAATAGCTCAGCCGCAAGGCCATCAGCTCCAGCAGCTTTATTGGACTTAAGTTTAGATATGGCTATCCTCACTTCGTCAAGATCGGGTGGACGGAATTGTTGGCCTACGTCGTCCAGGTTGAATGGTGCAATTTGCATGGTAGCGGAATTCGGTTCGTCATCGCCGTTATACAATTTGCAGAAATGATTTTTCCATATCCTCAGCACCGACTGCGTTTCCACCACGATGTTCCCCTGATCGTCCTTGCAGGCTTCGGTTCGGGGTTTGTAACCTTGGGAGGTTCTTTTTACTTTTTGGTAAAACTTCCGAACTTCATTCCTGCAGTGGCATCCCTCTAATTCCTCGATCGCGCGCTTCTCATGCTCTTTCTTTTTCTTTCTGAGAAGCTTGTGTTCCTCTTTCCTCTTCTGCTCGTAGAGCTCGCGAGCAGCTCTGGTCCTTCTATGCAGCGCCGCTTTGTATGCCTGTTGTTTGGCTGCATGTACTTGCCGGCATTCCTCGTCGAACCAGGGGTTTCGCTGTGGTGGTCGTGCGAAGCCCAGCACGTCAGAGGCGGCATCTCTGATGGCTTCCTGGCAGTTTTTCCACTGGTTCTCGATGTTTGCAGTTGGCGGCAAAGGACTAGTTAAGAGGGCGCGAGAGACTCGATCGGAAAAGGACCTGGCGATTTCTTGCGACTGTAGCCGTCCGACGTTGAACTTCCTGACAGTATTTCCCTGTTTTGGCTTTGGTCTGGATATCCGTAGCATTACCTTTGCTACAACGAGGTAGTGGTCCAAGTCAACGTTGGCTCCTCGGAACGTTCGGACATCCTTGATACTAGAGGAGTGCCTTGCGTCGATCGCAATGTGGTCAATTTGGTTGGCGGTTGATTGACCAGGAATTCGCCATGTCCCCTTATGAATATCGAGATGCGGGAACTGCGTACTAGCTACCACAACGTTTCGCCCCGCAGCAAAGTCGATTAGCCTGAGTCCGTTATCGGAGGTGGTGTCGTGCAGGCTGTATCTTCCGATTGTGCCACCAAAGACGTCTTCTCTTCCTAGTTTGGCATTAAAATCACCCAAGACAATTTTAATGTCATAGCTAGGGCATTGCTCATATGTCTTGTCCAGGAGCTCGTAGAACTCGTCCTTGGTGTCGTCATCTTTCTCCTCCGTGGGGGCATGCGCGCATATCAGGCTGATGTTGGCGAATTTAGCCTTGATGCGAATTGTCGTGAGGCGCTCGTTCACATAATTGAAACTCAAGACCTCTTGCCTCAGTCTGCCTCTAACAACAAATCCACATCCAAAAAGACGCTGCCCTTGTGGTCGGTAACAGTCACCGTAGTATACATATACGCAGACAACATGTTCCACATTGAATTAAAAATTAAAATTAAATGCATTTATACTATGTGGCATCTCTACCACACATGCAGGGAGAGATGGCACAGTTAACCCATTTTTTTTTTGTAATTTTTTTATGAAAACTGTTTTTTTTTTTAGGTAAAGTATTTTTTCATGGTAGAATATAAATCCATTATTATTTTTGTTTTAAGAAAAAAGTGTATTTAACTTCTATAAAATTTGTATATTGATTTTTGAAAAACCACGGCAACTCTCCCGCAATTACCCTAAGTCACCAAAAAATTGCTGAAGTTACTCAATGGAAGTTTTCAATTTTTTAAGAATATGTTTACAATAGAGTAAGATAGGAATTTGTGTAATTTTGTGACACAGTATCATACTGAGAGCCAATTTTATATACGTTTATAAATTTTAAAAATATTCAACCTGCCGAAAAATTGTGCAATTCTCTTGATGAAAGCTTTTAAATTTGGCAAAAGGATTACAATAGATAGGGAAGAGAATTTGTGTAATTCTATGCAACAGTGCTGCACTGATAGTTAACTCTAAATGCATTTGTAAATTTTTAAAATCCTTCCTAAAAATTTCCAAATTTGCTTAATAGTTTGCAATTTTATACAAGAGCGCCGCACTAGAGAGTAAATTTAACATGCATTTGAAAATTTAAAAAAAAAACGGTCAAGTTGCTCAATGGTAGTTTTCAAGTTCAGAAAAATGATTACAGTAGAGGGGAACAGGGATTTGTATAATTTTATGCAACAGTGTCGCACTGAGAGTAAATTCTACATTAGAAAATCTACAAAATATTTTAGCTACCAAAACATAGTTCAATTTGCAATTAAAGCTTTGAAATATGTAGTGGGAAAAGGTTTACAACAGAGCGGGAAGAGATGTTGCGTAATTTTTGCTAACTGAGAGTAAATTCTACATGCGTTTGTAAAATTAAAAAAATATTTAAGCCGTCAAAAAATTATTCGATGTGCTCAAGATAACCTTTCAAATTTGTAAGTTAAATACAGTAGACGCTCGATTTAGTGAATCTCGAAATAGTGAACACACAAAGCAAGCAGTTAACAAACTCGGAGGAATTGTTTCTGTTTTTTTAATAAACCTGATTAAAAGCTTTGTTTAACGGTTAAATAAATGTAAAAACATTCACATCGATCAAAAAATGCTTTTTATCTTCAAAAATCCTTATAAAACTCCCGCACGACAAAGTTAACAATCTTGAAAGAGTGAACAGGCCAGGTTTTTATTACTTCACTATATCGAGCGTTTACTGTAATTTCAATAGAGTGAGAATGTGTCATTTTGTGTTAGCAACTCTTGAGGATTCATTGCACGGTAGTAATATCTTAACTTATTGGCTTCCGGGCATGTCAAATTAAACTTGTAAATTGAGGATTCATTAAAAAAAATCTTTAGATAGTTGATAAATTGAGTATGTTCACATGAAAACTTAAGCCGTTAGTAAAGGAACTTGAAAAGCCAATAATTGAAACCTATCATCAGCAAGTTCAACTTCATCGTATAACCAATATCTCAAATTAACCTCAAAACCTTATCAAAATAATGAACCAGATCTTGGTAACATCCCGAAAGATACCAATCAAATGTTAATTCACATTCACAAAAAATATCTTCTCATCTACATACAAGTGGAGGTAGGTATCGCTGATGCAAAAAAAACTTAAAAAAAACAAACAAAAATAGCAATCCACTTAAAATTGAAGTTACAATCCCAAAAAAGGGCTCCAGCTCGCATGCAAAACAAGAAAAGGCCCTAATGGGTTGATGCATGCAAATTGAAATCAATTTTCAGTCACACCGATCCGATCTGATCCTCTAAGGAGAGAGAGTGCAATGATGGAATGGAAAGGAATTTCCAAATCCTGTTCCTTTCCTTTTTATTTTTTTTTTTTTGGTCTGTCTTGTTCACTTTTTTAATGCATCAATCCGCCCCAAAAGTCCAAGTAAATGATACGCACTCTTTCTGAAGAAAAAAAAATCAAAAACACAGACGTACCTTCAGAGCCTTCAGTCAAAAAGTTAAGTGCTTTCGAAAATGCACCTAATAACAAACAGCAGAAGCAGCAGCAGACTATATACGAATGCGGGCGAGGTGCATTCAATTTCCTTTTGGCTGAAGTGATGGTTGGTGCGCAGTTCTTCCTCCTCCTCCTTTCATCTCGATGATGGTGCATTCCATCAGGTAGTAAGTAAGGTACCCACTTTCGAATGGAAATCCATGTGCGAGAAGGATTCAAGCTCCCGCCATTTGATATGCATTTGGTTGGCCCCCATCACCCCAAAAAACACGACTTGCCGGAGTCTCTCAGAATCAAAACCATCACACCAAACGGACGTAGACGGGGACAGACAGCCTGATTCGTTTGTGTCTATTGATCTACACTTGGGAACCCCCGGTGATATTGCGTTCTCAGCTGAAGGAAGAATTACATTTGTCGCTGCTGCTTCCCGCTCTCTAACCATCGCCGTCCATCGCCCGCCGCTGGGGGGTTCTCCACGGCACAGTCAGTCATGTGTCAATATTTTGCGCTTCTAGTTTACCAATTGTATCTCATAGATACAACACACACCGGTAATCTCCCACTGGGAGCTCGCACAGGTTCTCGGGCTTCACACACCTTTTGTCTTCGATATCCATAGATAGGTTTTTTGTTGTTGCTAAGGAGCTTGTGGAACATGGCATCACATTAGCCCAGCTGACATTGAAGCTTCGCGCTGATGTGAGCCTGCGATATACATATTCAATTCTAACGGTGGTTGGTTGGTAGTTGGTATACACATGGTGGTATAGTGACGATAATGATGAAGACCGACGCGACGCGTCGCGTCCCGACCATGATGCAGTTGATTCAATTTATTTCGAGCTGTATACCTACCATGGTCCCAGCCCAGGTGCTGTGAAGTGTAGGCAACCATTTACTTCCTAGTTTTCGTGTTTTTATCGAAGGTAGGTTCGTACCCCTACCCAGTTCTGGTTCCTGGACTACACGTTACGTAGCGATAGAGCTACCTTTTATGCAAAAGGAGGAAAAGATGCGAAGCGCGCACATTAAGTGCATTAGAGGGACATGTCTTTTCTGGATTCTGGTGCTGCTGCTTAAAATGCTGCTGCTGCCGCTGTAACCGTGCTGAAAGGAAAAAAAAGTATCTGCAGCATCATTCCACTTAAGCAACGTCGCGACGGGATGCGACGCGCCACCTACATGGCGAGGAAGCTGGAGAATTTTCAAATTTTCATCTTAATCTTTGGAGATATCGCGCAGGCTGTGGGCTTTTTCTATTGCGGGAAACCCTTTTTTCTCGAAGAGTTCTTTGTCCTTCGGTTAGGAATGGGAAGGTGATGGACTCCTATTCGAGGGGTGGGGGGAAGGTTCAATGAAAATTGTAAGTTGTAATGTTTTTGTTTAGCTTTGTTATTGTTTTTTTTTTTTTCAATTTATTTTTGATGCAGCACGGTTGCTGTATCTTGTTACAAAGGCACGACATGGGTCGCGTATACAAGATATCGCTGTTAAGAATCGATGTGCGGTGTTTGGTTGGTGTTTGAAATTGTTTTTTTTTATTTTTTTCAATTTTGTCTCTAAACTTTTTATTTGTATCTCATGGATACCTCTGTATCTATCTATGTTCACCTATAGAAGTATGATTCTTAAGTACAAAAATTCTTTTGCAAATAAAAATAACAAAAGGCTAAAGGTACATAATGGCTTGAGTTGTAAAGAACAGATAGGTTTCTATATAGGACAGGGGATTGGTGGAGCGAAATGAAGGCGCGTTATATGTAAATCTTTGAAGTCAATCGAGCGCTGTTCTGTGCTATCAGTAGTTATATCCGTTGAATTGCATTTTTTTGTCGATGTTATTGTTGTTGTTTTTCTTAGACAATAAGGCACAGAGAATATAGGTAGGTTGGTTTGTATAGAGAGCCATAGCAATTTCGCGTTACACTGAGTGAATGGTTTTTTGTGAACCGATGAAGCAGCGAGGTATAGATGGCATGTAGATTTTTGTCTATAAAGTTAGTTTAAAATTACACTGAGAGAAATTCTATTTTTATATGAAAGGCATTTTTTACTTGCGATACATCAATCTCGAGATTTTGATGAAACCTGTCAATACGATGATTGGGAAGGAAAAAAGCTAAAAATAGGTTCCACAATTTTGTCTGTCAGTTCTAGCTTGCTTGCTTTGAGAGGAAAATCTTCAAGTGATTTTTGGTCCAGTATGTATCAAACGAGTCTGAAGAAGAAGAGTTAAAGATAAGCTTACGAGCTGTAGATACAGCGACGTCATCTTGGTCAACAAAAAACTGAAAGTACAGCGGCTTAGATGGCTGGGAGACGTGGAGTGTATGGACAACATGGAAGCCCAAACTTAGGCAGTATGTCAACGTTAAATCCGTTTGATGCACTGTCGGACTGAATTCAAGCAATCTTCATACTGAGATCATCTTAACGGGCGATTTTAATGTGCATGGTTCGGTTTGGTAGCAGTAATACCTCGTGACATAATGGTAAGTGCATTTGACTGTCATGCCGAAGGTCTGGTTTGGATTCCCAGCCACTCCCACCTAAGAACAGAAATGTTATTTCCGAGGTACTGCCTCTTGCCAGGAACTTACAAATCCTCCAAGAGTATGCTTGTAATGCATAAATGCTTCTCATCTAGCCGTTCGGACTCGGCAAAAGATTGCTGATCCCCTCCATTCTTTCCAACAGGACGCACACAGGAATGGTTGAGAGTTGTTAGTCACTAGGACCTGGTTTTTCACGAGTTGTTGTGCCACCAAATTTATTTATTTTAAAAGCTCGGATAGGCTTCACCATTCCAGTCAGACAACAGCAAAAGGAAGGTATGCTGAGATCTTTTCAGAATTCTACCATTTGACGCACCTAGTAGAATAACTGATGTTGCAGGTGAAACCCTTTACACTCTCGACTTTTTCTTCACATCTCACCCCGAAAAATATAGTTTGAGTGTTTTAGCTCGCCTGGCCTCGCACTTCTGACCATTGCTTAGTATCGGCTAATTTTTGTGTTCAAATCAATGGAGAAGTTGATGCTTATTCCGACATGATAATTAATGTAATCTTTAATAGTTTAAAATTTTTTGTTTCTCACAGAACAACGAGAATCAAGCCTAAAGAAAACTCTTGGTTTAAATCTAGCTGCAAGGAAGCTATCAAAGTGAGAGAATCGTTTTTTTCGTCGTACAAAACCATTCTTTCAGAAGAAAACCGAACATAATTTAAACAAGACAGAAATTCCTGCAAATCCTTGATTATAAGTACTAAGTTCTTGCATAAGAAAAAAATTAGACTAAAAATACTGCAATGTTCTTACGACAGTAAGGACTTTTAGTCAGTCGTTAAGAAAATTTATAATTCAACATCTTCATAAGTTCCCATGCTCATCTTCAATGATAATCCTGGCAGTTATATAGAGAAGGTTCACGTGTTTGTAAAACAATTCGCCGCAAACTCAACGCTACCAGATAGCGACAGGATCCCACCTGTACTTGAGAACGTCCATTACTCTTTGGAACCAATAAACTTTTGAACCCGTATAGTTGCCAGAGTACTAAAAAATCTCGACATTCGGAAATCATTCGGCCCTATTGTCTTGGAGATGTGTTCTTCCACTTTAGCAAAACCTCTGCGTAAGCTTTTTTACTTTTCATTTTGAATAGGCCACTTTCCTTTTAGGTGGAAAAAAGCATTTGTGCAGCCAAAGGCAAATCATCTTCTCTCTCCAATTACCAGCCAATCGCTCTGACATCAATTCTTTCCAAGGTCATGGAAACGCTGATCAATCGTCAGCTTATAATTATCAGAAACATCATAAATGATCTCTTGCCTGAATTTACTAATTCACTAAACTGTTTCACTGAAGACAGCACACTTAGTTTTTCATACTCCTTTCCAGGTGCACCTCCCTATTTTTCAAACGTGGCAGCAACGGCCAAATATGTTGAGTTCATCAAATTCAGATTTAAATTGCTTTGGCAAAAGGGGTTCTTACTACTAATCTTTTGAAATTTAATGCAACCAAAACTCAAATCTGTCTTCAATCGTTAAAGCCAAATTTGCCCCTTTACCATTCTACACGAAACTTGCATCGAGGAAATGAAAAATATTCGACTCTGACACAAATAAAAGAGGTGAGTCACTTTTTGAACTTATTATTAAGAAAAAATTGTTGATTTTAAATAAAGGTAACGAACCAACTCGTTACCAGAAACAGAAAAGAAGTGTTCGATGTGACACTTTCCACTAACTCCAACTCTATCGTAGTCAGTGATTGGTAAGTCTCAAGTAATGTAACATTCTCTGACCATAGGATGATAACAGCCCAAATTGAACACAATATAGAAAACCCGAAACCCTATAGAAACCCCAGGAAGACAAACTGGGATGCCTTTCATATAAGATTAGCCTCATCTTTGGGTCAGTATGAAAATCAACCATTGACAAATTGCACAGAAGTTGAAAAACAAATCAATGAACTAACATCAGTCATCAATAATGCTTATGAAAGTTCTTGCCCCATTATTAAAGAAAAAGGTAAGTTCAACCCCATATGATGGTCCAAAGAGCTGTCTGGAAAAAATTTTGCACAGACATTGAGTCAACAAATGACGCTGCTAGGCTAAGGAAAGTCATGTCCAAGGCTTACACCCCTCCGGGCTTTTCAAAAAGTCCTGATAAAACCTGGACTGACTCCTGCTCCGAGACTTTAGAGTCACTTTTGAGCACTCACTTCCCAGGATGTTCAACTGATACATCTCCTGCGGACAGGAGGAGGATTACTTAAGTGTAATCTCTAACATAGGTAACCAAATCGTAGATAAATGGAAGGCGGCTTGGGCCATTGACTCCTTCTCAGCATACAAGTCTGCAGGGCCTGATGGAATAATTAATTATTATAATTATAATAAATAATAATCCAAAGCTCTAAAGACATAATTGTTCCAATTCTAGTGGGGTTGTCTTAACATCACCTATGTTCCTTCTAGTTGGAGAGAAGTCAATGTCATTTTCATTCCGAAAGCTTGCAAGCCCACCCGCACCGAACCGAAGGATTTTAGGCCTATAAGCCTATCCTCTTTTCTTCTCAAGACTTTAGAAAGACTGTTGGAGACTCATGTTCGTCTAAAACTGAATGATGGTGTGCTATCACAGGCCCAACATGCATACATGAAGGCCAAATCTGTCGAGACAGCACTTCATGAAATGGTCGGCACAGTCGAAAAATCAATCCAATTCAAGGAATTCACCCTGGTAGCATTGATATAGAAGGGGCCCTTAATAACGATGCAATTCGGCAAGCCCTGAACTCCATCAGCATCGATCCGTTACTGGATAAACTGGATTGACTCCATGCTTCAGACAAGACTTTTAATGTAGAAATGGGTAACACCAAGTTAAAAGTTAGAACATGCAGAGGAACTCTGCAGGCTGGAGTCCTATCTTCTCTTCTTTGGCTCCTTGTCGTTAACCAGATATTATATTTGAACTAAGTATGAGTGACATCAAGGTTGTTGCATACGCCGATGACATTGTGTTAATGGATTCGGGAAAATTTGTCCCAACTCTATGCGATCTTCTACAAACAGCCCTCGACAAGCTCAGTAATTGGGGTAATAGTTGTGGACTTAACGTTAACCCACTTGTTAGACAGAATTGGTGTTGTTTACAAGGAAAAATAAAATTCCAAACATAAGCCCGCCAACCATTAACGGAACTCCGCTTCAGGTCTCGGGTACCGCCAAATATCTTAGTGTTGTACTTGCCCGTAGACTGAAGTGGAAAGAAAATAGTAAAGAAAAAAGCATTAATTGCATTTTAGGCGAATAGTCGAATTTTTGGTAAAAGATAGGGTCCCAGCCCTAAAACCATTCATTGGATGTACACAGTCATAATAAGGCCAATCTTAAAGTACGCATGCTTGGTATGGTGGCCAGCCTTGGAAAAGAAAACCAATCTAATAACCATGACTAAAATTCAAAGACTTTCATGTATTGGCACAACCAGTGCGATTAGAACCACATCACCGGCAGCCCTAGAAACATTTCTTTCACTAGCCCCACTCGATCTATTTACGAAAGAGCTGGCGGCCAAAAAGGCTTTAAGACTTCAGCAGTGTAATAATTGGAAAAGGGGCCACTACGGTCATAGATCTATAGTGAGGTTCACAAACATAGACATTCAAACAGACTACGTTACACCGCGCATTGATTTCAACCCAGTTGCCATAACAGATATCCCAACCAGGGAACTCTGAACTGAAAACCAAGGCATAAATGAAAACCATGTTTCGGTCTTTACTGACGGATCCAAGACCTTAGAGGGAATGGGTCAGGTTTCTACTCAGATAACCCACCTATTAGTAGATCTATAAGGCTTCCAGATTTGTGCAGCGTATTCCAGGTGGAAGTACTTGCAGTTTGTGAAGCCGCAAAATATATCTCCTCACGCGATGTAACAAACAAAAATATAGACGTCTTTATAGACAGCCAGGCGGCAATCAAAGCCACTTCCTCCTGTCCGATGGTCATCAATTGACAGTTGTAGGGTTTCAAGGGAATCTATGACCGAATATTTCGGGGAAAAAACTGAACTGGTTGGAGTCCTAACGGGGTCACAACTCAATGGGAATGAGCAGAATGGGTGTCAGCCCTTCGGACTTATGTAGAGGGTGTCAGGACGAAGAGACTGAAGAGGGCTCACCTCACTTCTTCTGTAAATTTCCCAGCCTAGCTAAAACCAGGAAAGCGGCCCTAGGAGAATACTTCTTCGAAGAACTCGGCGCAACTCTATCTTGCTACTTAAGAACATCCTAAAATTCATCCAGAATTCAGGGTGGTTCAAAGAGACCCCGCACATCTAAACACCTCCATAATCCCCTCCCTTTTCCTCCCCTCACCTACCTACCCACACCCTGAGGAGCACAATGGATCCACGGTGATCCGAGTGAGATGATGCGACTTGCCGTATTATCACCCCTCCTTACCTATGCCCAAAGCTAGCGAATTTGACTATCATATCTGGTCAGGTGCTTCCAAAATATCACTGCACTTCCTTGAAAGTATCCAAAATAGAGCTTTACAAATGATAGGTGACAGGTCAATTTCGGAACCATTTGTTTCGTTGGAACACCCTCGAATGTTTCTTGCTGATAACTTTTTTAACGCTACTTTTTTATATGTTGCTCTGTTGAAATAGCTAGCTGCATTAATCCTCTGTAACAATTTCAGCGTAATACCCGCTCTGCTAGGAGTGCTTCCCTTATGTATATTGTGTACCCTTGAGACTAACCTCGGACGTACTGTCAAGTATCATTAAAATTCTTTCTTTAGCCGTACCACACGAATGTGGAATTCCCAACTCTGTTTTTTCTTCCCATTTCTATATCCAGACATTCAAGACAAATGTACACCATTATCTCCTTCTCGATTCTCCCTCTATTTCATATACGCTCGCACTGTGTGAGAACATTTTAAAGGTTTTCATAATCCCTTGAGTGCGCGCTAATTATGAAAAAAAAATCCAGAAATTAAAAAAAAACGGCCTCAAGGCTCTTACACATTTTTGTGTAAATCATATTTGTAGGATCTAAGCATAACTTCAAAATAAAAGCAACTACGTGCGACCCAGTTGTGCCTTTTCTTTTATTTTATGTTCCGTAGGTTCAACCTTCGTTTTCTATAAATTTTCAAAGAATTACAAAAAAAATGAACTGCAAAGGAAAAAAAAACGACCCCCAAATAAAAACACAAAGAAAGCAAATGCCAATTTGAGTGTTGAACTTTGTATACCTAGAGGCAGAATCACCAAAACCTTTCTAGCAGTGCATTTGCATAAAACTATCTGCTACAATTCGCCGTTGTATCGCTGCCATTACCCATCGTCATCAGAGGCATTACTACTAGAGGTATGCTGTAGATGTTGAGTTGTTTATTGGGATTTTTTTTTTTTTAACGTTCGTCTGCTTCCATCCGCCAATCTACTCCTGAACATTCGACTGGTGCATTGCAAACAAAAAAAAACGAGTAACGAAAAACTTAAAAAGATCTGGTGGTCTAATGCATCTCCCAGGCCAGTTCCACAACCAGCTGACAAAGCAAAAAAAAAAAAAACAGAAAAACCAACTACAAAACACAGTGCCATGGAATCGTGATTGGCGATATAGACAGTATGCCCCAGCCATGAGCGAACTCTACGAGCTACACTAGAATCGATAGATAGATAGATTCTTCCTAATGAAACACACCGAGCTATAGCTGGCGAGCTGGCGCGCTGATGCAATGTAGCACTTTCGGGTGATGGAAGCTTAATGGCTTGGGCAAGGGTGTGAGAACTGCTGGAGGCCGTTGCACGACCCAAACTCTCGCATCATACTCCGTGATGCAGGCGGTAGGTGTGAATGTTTAGATAAAAAACCGATTTAATAGGCGACAACATAGTTTTATTGATGATGGTGTACTCGATGATGCCTCGTCCCGGCGATGTCCCCGAGATGTCGATGATGGGTAAAATGTAATGACAATGGGTCAATGTCATGCTCGTGTCTTGTTCTCTTGGGATTCTCTTTGTTTTTCTTGGGATTTTTCTAAGATTTTTTCCAAACTGCCACCAACAACACCACCATCACCACTAACACCTCATAGTGGGTGGCAAGTTTGGACAGTTCATCATTATTCTGTCCACATGCTTCACACTTTTTATTTTCTGCCCATGCCCAGCTTGAGATACAAATTTATCTCACATCCAGGCAGCTTTGAGTCTTCGCATGCTTGGATTTGCATGTCCTCACGACATGCTACCTTCTCCTAGCCATAGGTATAGGTATAATGCTTCGGACTAAGGCTCCATGAAGTTGTTGTTGTTGGTATTTGTTTGCTGTCAGATTTTGGCGTGACATTATTCAAAGTCTGTTTTTGGGACGTGTTAGCATGTTACAAAGGACAACGGGAAGACACCTGAAGACCGATGGCCCTTCAGCCTCTTCTAGGCACTGGCTCACATAGAGACAGACATTGCATAGTACAACATCGTGGCACCGAAAAAAAATAAAAATCTCATGATACTCGAATTTTGGTATTCAGTTTCGTGTTCAATCAGTTCATCTGAGCGAGGTGCGCGTGCGCATTTTAGATTGCCATTTTAGGATTTGAAAAACGCCATAACTCGATGTTCCTAAACATTATACAATGTACCTTCTATACATAGAAAAAAATGCTATAGGTATAGGTACCTACTCGTAAAATGGGCAAATTGCTTAGCATTGTTATGCGGAACTATTTTTCGCGCTACCGCGCTCGCGCGCACTTGATCAACAGGACATATCTCCAACTGAAAGACCATTAGTCACTAGTTGGCAATTTATTTCAAGAAGAAATGTGCCTTTGGCCCATTCATCGCACCTTTCGCGCGCTTGGTTTGGTTTGGTTTTCGACAAACGAACGAACGGACAGCCCGTCGACACCAACACCGGGATACGACATTCGGGGTATTGTTTTAAATTGCAAATTGGAGAAAGTATGAGAACGTTAAGTGCACCATGCTGTGCTGGATGATGTGACGACAAGCATCATAGACAACCGCATTATAACCAGAGTGCACAGTCTACAACTATACAGTCCACACAGTCCATGAGGAAGTGTCCGAAAATGGTGAGGTGCCCATTTGTAATGATTGTTTATGGCGAATTGGCACTTTAAGTAGCTCGAAATGGAAAGAACAATAAAGGATAGAGAAATGTATAACAAAGGAATTTTTTGCAAACAAAAGCCTTGCTTTGAAATGAACCAATTATTCAGCAGAAGAAAAGAAAGATTTTAGTAAAAATTCGAAGGAGTGGTCGAACGCTTTGTTCTTTGTTCTTAGCTATTGGAACCTTATGCTTTGCTAAGAGATTTTCTGCGGTTCTTCAGTCTTGATGACTGCCCGCAGTCACGCATCGGAATCAGCAGATAAAGCCTCTGAAGACCGCGGATAAGCTCCTGTCCGCTTGGCTTGATACTCATGAGGGGCCACCAAATGCACGCTTTTTGTTGTCTAGGGACGCCCTTAGCTGAGATTAGATTGAGCCTCAAGCCATCCCAGTGATTGCTAATTTTAGCAATACAGGTACTGAGGAAATTCCTAGAGAACAAGTCCGCGCAATTGATTACCCTGTATCTCCTGAGCATCTCACCATTATCAAAACTAGGGAAGGGTCGCTCACTTGCCATCACAAAAGATTTCTGCTGTTGGTGGAGAGCTAATCCACAACCGATACTTGGAGGTTATTTCTGACAACCTCACTTAAAGTACGCGGTTGCGCTGCTGTAGGAGGTAGTGCTTTCTTAACCTTTTTCTGGCTGTCAAACCAGCTTCTTTTCGGAGGTTGAGGAGGAGGTAGTATCTCGCGGCATAATGGTAAGTGTGTTGGACTGTCTTACCGAAGTTCTGGGTTTGACCCCCAGCCGTTGCCACCTAAAAGCAGAAATATTCTTTCCAAGGTACTGCCTCTTGGGAGGAACTGATAAATCCTTCAAGAGTAGGTAGACTTTTTATTAATGTGTGCTTCTCATCTAGCCGTTCGGACTCAGAAAAATTGTAGGTCCCCTCCATTACCGCCAAAAACACGGAATGGTTGAGACTTGAGATTTGTAAGTCACTAGGCCCTGGTTTTCCATGAGCTGTTGCGCCACCAATTTTTTTTGTTTGTCTTGTCTCGAAAACTATTCCGTTTGACAGCTTTTTCGTGGGTTGACAACAATCTTCTGGTACTCGATTTTATCAGCAAGGTCCATCTCAAGAACAGTCCCAGCTTGCGTATTCCTGGCTATATTGTCAAGAATGAAGGTAGCCTTCCGGAACTGGAACTTGAGAAGAGTATCCGCCGAATTCTTTTTACTACGCCGCACAGTGCTGCTGTGCCTGGAATTGCTGCATGAGGGTTCTGGTTCAGAATTGGTGGTCGCTCAGGGCACAGGTGTACTATATGGCTGGTACTACCAGTGCTCTTTGGTTTTGCAGGTTGCCCTACGATGGTCTCCTGACTGGAGGCCAAAAGATCATCCTCAGTGTCAGCGGATGGGAAGTTCGTATTGTCAAACCGGTCCATGTTTGTAGGGAAAAAAAATAAGGTCCCACAAGGAGGTCGGAAGAGATGGTCAGCCCTCGTAGAGCCGATATACTGGGGTAAGGCAGACTAAGTCGGACCCTGCCAAGGCGCCTGAATGATTTCGTTAGTACCTGGTTTGCCCCCAGCCTCCCATTTCTTCGACACGGATTATTAAAAATCGCTCACACCACCATTAAAAATAAGAACTTGCATCTTTGGTCAAATCAAAAGAACACCTCAACAGTCCGTCATTACCGCCCGGAGGAGATTGATACGAGATTTTTGCCAGGCCAGGTAGTTTATCATTTCCCATTTCTTCGGCACGGATTATGAAAAAACCGCTCACACCACCACTAAAAATAAGGAACTTGCATCTTTGGTCAAATCAAAAGAACACCTCAACAGTCCGATACGAGATTTTTGCTAGGCCTTATAAAAATAATGTTTGTAAAGTTAACAAATTACCGGTTAATTCATAAAAGTCAAAAATTTCTACATCACTGCTTTTTGCGATGCTGATATGCAACGCAGCTGATGCTGATTAAAATGCATCAAATGCAACAAAGCATCAAAAATTTCTTCGATTCTGTTTTTTTTTTTTGAAGTTTATGCAGCATTGCCGTCACGGTTTAATTTTCAGTAATGAACACACAAAAAGCAATGCGGAGTCGATGCATGTGGGAATGCTGAGTTGACGGAAGTGATGATGCATCATTTATGCAACCATGCGCTTTTGAATTTACACTACATTCTCAACCCTTCATTCATTTTTAGAGGTCATCTTTGTGCCCGAAAATTTCTCGGTACTAACTGCAGGTAGTTTGGATATTCAAAATCTTAGATGAACAATTTTTGTTTTTTCTCTGACCAAAGGGAGTCAGTTTTAATCGATTTAAGGAAAGACTAAATGGAAGGAGGTCTTCTTTGGAACTTTCATGGTGGTGCATTGTAAGGAGGCGGAGAAAATAAATTATTACTAGGTAATTTTGCCACCTTTAGAAAATGTATTCATGCCAGTTACTGAATTCGTAAGCCAGACGATGGCTAAGCATAGAATTTCAACAAGAAAATTTGCCGGTCAATGGATTGTAATACAAATACATACTTGAAGCCACCAAGCTGTTTACCAAAGTGCTCTGCAGTTCGCATTATTATTAAATTTGCCGCTCCTAGAAAATTGTGTCCGGTGCGGTATCTACTGAAACCAAAAATTTTGTAGTCAACAGCAAATTATTATCAAATTTCATTACTAATAACCCGAAAAAGTGACCAGTAAAAGTAACCAATAAAAGTATGTAACCAATAAAAGTAACCAATAAAAGTAACCAATAAAAGTGACCAAATAAAAGTTACCAACAAAAGTAACTAGTAAAAGTTATCAATAAAAGTAACAAAGTAACCAATAAAGGTAACCAGTAAAAGTTATCAATCAAAGTAACCAACAACAGTAACTAGTAAAAGTAACCAATAAAAGTAACTGATCAACAAAAATAACCACTAAAAGTATGCAATAAAAGTAACCAGTAAAAGTAACCAATAAAAGTGAAAAAGTAACCAATAAAGGTAACCAGTAAAAGTAACCATAAGAAGTACCCAAAAACAGTAACCAGTAAAAGTAAAAACAAAATTGTTAAAAAACTTAATTTTTTAAAATTCATGTAAACAACAATTTTCTTTGAGATTTCTTTCATAAACTTATTTATAACAAACATTCACACTTAGTTATAGTCTAATAATTTTTTGAGATTATTACGATACATTTTTTTATTGATTAGAAGCTATAACTCGAACTGAAAATAATTATAAATATGTAACTGAGAAAAAAAGTACCACTATAATCAAATATTTGAACAAGAAACGCCTAAAGCTCAAGCTTTACCCATACCCTCAATCTTAAAATACAATATAACTAGTAGTTTAGTTGCTAGCACTCAAAATATACATAATTGCATCTCCAAATACCTACAAACATTAAACTTGTAAATTACAAGAAACCAATTAAGAGCTAAGCTCCGCAACAAAATCAACACAATTTTGCCAAAACCACAATCTGCCACTAAACTATTCACTCTCCCATCAAGCCAAATAAATACCTATGCTGCCTGCAATTTATACAGCGAGCTCTCTTCGAGTTGATGCAGCGTGCAATGTTTCGCAGGTGGTGCACATAGCTAGAGAGAAATACACCTTCGCTGCAGTTTAACATCTACACAAAGTGCTTATACACCATACCTACCAAGACGCTCGCGAACACATACCTAACAAAACGACTATGAATTCAGTAGGAAACATAATTTAATTAACTGCATTCTAGTTATACTGTAATTTTGCTTAATTGACTAATTTGGCTCGAAACAATTATAATACGAGGATTTAATGCCTCGGTCGAACACACACACACAAACAACACACACACAACTACTGAGGAGAGCTATGAATTTTATGGATTCCTCCAAAGGGATAGAAGGGATGGATAGTTCTGGAATTGTTTGCTAATTCACTTTTTTTTTTAATTACCAGCTAAAAGCTTTGTCCGTTTATCGTATCGTAATGAAAAGAAGAAGTATTAATTTTATTTAATCGTAGATGTCAGGAAGGATGTTGTGTGTTCAACTTGAAAAATGGTCTTAAATCCAGCACAGGAAAATGGGGAAAGTAAACTTATTTAATTGACATGACAGGATCTGAGAGTAGCTTGAAATGTATTAGCTATTGCCTCTACTTGCATTTATTTCTATGTTTTAACTAAGTGATATGAAATCTCAACAAGGATCATACTTTTCCACTCTTAACATGCTATACACTCCGCATAAGAATGCATAAACTGAAATATTTGAAAAAATCAGATGGCAACCATTTGACCGTGGCAACCCTGCCAGACTGTGATTTTCTTATTTTAAGCTAGTCTCAAATTAGGTATACATAAGGTTGTAGCCCTGTTGGTTAGTCAAAGTGGCTACTAGCTCCAAGACTATAATATGTTCGTAAATCGGTACCACATCGTTAGTAAACTTTACATGCATTATTAACTTTTGCACTTGAAAGCGGGTTTTTGTGAGAATTCACACTGAGAATTGTAGAATCACGCTTTAACAACAGGTGCTCCTTTTACTACAGAGTAAAGAACTGCTTTTTTATCAATGAATTCCATTTAAAAGAATGGAAAAGAAAGCAGTACATAAACTTCTTGGAAAAAATGCCTGAACTTGTGGAAATATTGTAAGCAAAAGTTTGGCTTTCTTCAAAGGAAAAATTAAATTTAGTTTGAAGAATTTTTTGGTGTTCCGGGACTCACTGCAAATTGACGTTACTAATCCACGATTGTCTTTTTATTGCTTCTTAGCTTCAAAAGACTCACTTCAGTGGAGGAAATGTCAAATTTCCATTCCATCAACTAAAAAAAGAAAGAAAAAAAAACAATAACAATCAAATAACTCTTTTAATAGCTTCCAACAATATCTCAATAAACACACCTCATAGATAAAATTCTATGATGTCATTGTGTGTCATCAATTCTATGTATCTCACCCACACATTCTCTGCGATTGTAATCATATCTCTTTTCTTTTTTATTGAAAATAAAAATAATAATAGAATTCCACTTAAAATAAGAAAAAAAAAGTTTCCCTTTGATTTCTTTGATATCGATCGATTAGAATTTTCTATTGTTTTTCTTCTAATAAAATGAAAAAAAAAGAAAATCAATAAAATAAGAATTCAAGAGCAAAGTATCTCTGCCTATCGATCACCTTCACTTGACTTGACTCAGCAAATACACTCCGGAATAATTGATTGAGCTGGCGTAGGTTAAGAATTCCTTTCGGGACTTTTCCTTTTCAAAATCTTTCAAAGTAAAAAACGTTCATATAAACTCTGAAAGGAAAAGTCTACTAAGCTTAGAGTTGGAGACTTGCATCTTGCCTGATCGGAAAGCTATTGATTGCTCAGAACTTGGTCTGGGGCAGTAGCGCAACAATCAGTCCCGATGAAGTGATTGTTTTACCTCCTCGTGGTGTTGCTCGGGAAACTATCTGCGAATCCCTATATACGTGCGTAAATATGCTAAAATTACAAGTGCGAAAGGTCCAGCCTTCTGGGAGAGATTACGGAGGATAGCATTCTTCGTAACTGCAATCAAAACCGCTTACGAAACCAACACTACACTTCGGATACCAAATGATAACACGGTAACGACGTTTCGCTATTGTACCAGGACATCAAAGATTGGTATCTAGAATGTGAAGACGCTTCTTGACAACGGAAGTGAAGGTCATCAAAATACCAGGTTCTTCCAATTAATGCTGTATAAGATGTACATCTAAGCGATTATTAAAGTTTGATGGTTGTGCTGCGGGAAGTTTCCAACTCGTAACACACTACTCTACCCCGGAAAGACACCTGGGCCCTGTTTCATAAAAATTGACAATTGCGACAGGTGACAGGTGACAATTTGTAAATTTACAACTTGACAATTGTCAAATTTCTGTCCCAAAAACAATTTGACAATTTTCTATAATTGTCAGAATATATGCGACAATTGTCAAGTTTTCGGTTCATAAAAAACTTGTCATGACAATGGATTGTCACGAATTAGTCCTAGAATTGTCATGAATTGTCTGACAAGTTTGTAGTGACAATTTTTTTATGAGATAGAAAAAATATACAATTTACATATTTGTCAGTATTTGATTGACAATTGTGACAGGCAATTTAGTCTCGGTCAAGTGTTGATAATGAAGTGAAAGGTATGAGTTTAATAGCCTAGTAATATTTTTAGAGTTAAAATGATGAATTGACTCAAAGAGAATTTCATATAGATAAAAAGCTAGAAATAGTCGAAACTTAAATGAAAATTTTCTTGGGGGCGCTAGGTTTAGCTGATTTTTTTTTTAAATAAATGTTACAATACTGTTTTATATGTAGGTATGCATAAACATATATTTTTTGTTATATGGACTAGAGCTTTACCAACTAGATTTATCATCAATACAACTGTCACAAGCTCTCTGACGTAAAAATTCATATAACCAAGCTACATAATTTTGTGAAAGCAATGACAAGTTTGTCATAATCTTGCAAAATTGTCACGACAAATTTGTCACCAACTGCAGTAACACTTTTTCTATAATCTGACAATGACAAAATTGTCATGACAAATTTGTCGTTGTATTTAAATGACAATTATGTCACATGTCAATATTTTATGAACCAACAAATTGTCAGACAAGTGCGACAAATTTGTAGAATTGTCACCTGTCAATTTTTATGAAATAGGGCCCTGGAAGTTATCGTGAGTCGGGCGTTGGATTGCTACTTCGAAAACTTTCTTGGAAACCTTTAGATGACAGGATCCTGAAAGCCGAGTTCCGGACTAGAGTACGTCACGTTAATATCATACAGTGTTACTCCTCAACGGAGCTCTCTTCTGTTGAGGAGAAGGAGGCCTTTTATAACCCGCTGAATGTTGCTTGAATGCGAAGGGGGGCAATGAGAATGATTGATTCAGAAATTTTATGGGAAAGTATGGTATTGGTGACCGCAACAACAATGGCAAACATTTTGACCATTTTTGTATAGCCAATCGCCTTGTAATAGGAGCGACCATGTTTGAGCACAAGACGTAACACAAAGTCAGTTGGGTGTCGACGGACAGACAAGCAACTTCCAACCAAATTGTTCACTTCGCGATCAGTCGGTGATTTAGAAGCAGTCTCCAAGATGTTCGAAGCAAAAGGGATGCAGACATGAGAATAGCCCGGGACCACCATCTTAAAGTTGCTACTGTAAGATAACGCACAGCATCAGTTCGGAGATCCCAAGAAAACACCCAAATGCTCACGTTTAATACCTTAAGAATCCCGCAGTTCACCAATACCTAGGAGACCACCTTTCACAAGAATTGAGAGCAATCAGTAGCACGGAACCCTTACTTACTTACTTATTTACGTATGGTAGCGTTTCAGTCCTTTTCCAGCCGGTTCGGTCTCTAGCTGGATCTCTCCAGTTGCACACGCGAAGTTGGTTGAGGTCCTCTTCCGCTTGCGTGTGCCATCTGTTATACTGTCCTCCTCTACTGCACCATCCCACGGGGTTGGGCTATAATCGAAAAAAGAAAACATCTCAAAGCTAGCATTGCAGCTACTCGAAAAACGAGCTAGAGTCTGCGTACGGCATGAACATGAGAGTTGTTCACCGTAGCCTGCGACGTGATAAGCGCAACTATATCATCGCACTGGAAACTGAAGCAGAAGAGGCCGCAAGTAGGTGTGACAGTAGGACCGTATACGAAATTACAAAAGAGCTAGAAGGTGTCCTTAGCTCTTAAGAACACCTGGTAGAAGACACAGACGGATCACTGATATTTTGTGATGGAGCCAAGCTGAAAAGGTGGAAGAAGCACTTTTTTGTATTTTTAAACCGCATTTTCACCAATGAAATAAATCCAACACCACATGACCCACCCGAAGTAACAAATTCCCAAATACGTACTGTATCTTCCAGTAGAGAAGAAATCTTAACCGCAATCAGAGCACCGAAGAACAACAAAACGGTTGGACTTTATTCCCCAAGAGCTTTTACGAGCAGTGTCAACAACATCAAGTGAACTCCTGCATCCGCTCATTGAAAGAGCTTGGGACACAGAGAGTTTTCCTGAGGAATGCAGAAGGGAATGATTGTGAAGCTGGAAAACTGGAGCGGAATTTGCATTGCTCCTGTTTTAGCCAAGATAATTGCAAAAATCGTCTTCGAGTGAATAAAATACCACGCTTGACACCGAACAAGCATGATTTCACACTGGAGCTTCCTGTGTGGACCACATCAACACCTTGTTGATCGTCATCGAACAGTGCTTTGTATATCGATCACCACTTCCGCTGCTAATCTTCGACTTGACAATGTCAATAGAGAATTTATCTGGCTTGTTTTGCACAGGAGGGGCATCCCAGATAAATTGATTACTGTTATTGAGGCTTAATATGAAGGATCCGAATGTCACGTTCTTCATAGAGGAAGGTTGTCATCCGAGTTTGAAATCCACAAAGGTTGTATAATATTACCAATACAGTTCCTGTTGATGGAAAGTGATGTGCTGGTTTGCAGGTTTGTCAACTGCAAGTGGAGGAATAAAGTGGAATCTCCTCACTTTTCAAAAGTCTGGACTAAGCGGACGACGTATGCTTAATCTCTCATAGGGTCATGGATCTTCATCAAATGACAACAAGGATGGAGAGAAAAGCTGAAATCCTCATTTATACCCAAGTAGACAACTGGGCAACCAGTAGAGATAGAAGGGAGTTTTTAATATCTTGGGAGAACTATCTCTACTTATGGCGGGAGCTTACTAGTTATCACCAGCCAAATCACGAAAGCAAAGGTTGCTTTTGGAAGGCTTTCCAAAATATGGAAAAAACGCTATAAGCCTTAAGACCAAGCTATGACTGTTCCGCTCCAATGTCGAATTCATGCTTCTTTATGGGTGCAGCACTTGGAAAGGTACCCGCTGTTACAGGAAAGCTGGGAACGATCGTGAATAAATGTTTGAGTAACATAGTTGGTGTCCTTACGGGCCACAACTCAATGGGAACCCACATGTACAGAATGGGCATCAGCTCATCGGACTTATGTAGAGGGTGTCATGATGAAGAGGCAGAGGAGGGCTTCCTCACTTCCTTTGCAAATGCCCCACCCTAGCTAGAACCAGAAAAAAGGCCCTTGGAGAATACTTCTTCGACGAACTGGGCGACATCTGTGTTTTGCCACTAAAGAACATCCTGAAATTCATTCAGAACTCAGGATGGTTCAAGGAGGCCCCCACACCTTAAACTTCCTATTAACTCCCTCCCTATCCCTCCTTACTAACCACCTATACCTCGGGGAGCGCAATGGATCCACTGAGATCCGAGTGAGATGGTGCGGCTTGCCGTATTATCACCCCTTCCAACCTAACCTAACCTAACATAGATTTAGATTTTCTGGCGTAACCGTATCTCCGATGATGAACTCCATCCGAGGACAGGTCAGGAAACCATCGACTCAATACCTAATCGGAAAACGTAAGTACCTATGGACTGCACAAATATTTTTTGAAAAGGTAACGAGTGCGTTGCGAGCCAAGCGATTCAATGGAACCCTCTCACGCAGCGAGGCAAACCGCAGACGAGTGGGCCGATCTCGAAGTACTTGGCGAAGAAGGGTCAAAAACGAATCAGCACAACTGGGGAAGAGTTGGAAAGAGCTGAGTTACATCTCCACCAACCGAAACCTTACACGATGGTGCGTTGGAGTAGTGGAGGCCCTATGCCCCGTTAACCTCACGGACGTAACAGGTCTAAGAATCTAAGTAAGTAAGTTATAATGAAGGTATGTATCAAGCTCACAAATAATTTAACAACTTTTTGGAGGAAATTCATAAAGAATCAACAAAGAGAACAAAATGACAGCTGATTTTGACAGTTTCTACAAATCTGCTCTGAAAACCTCCCTTAAAAAAATTAGATCAGAAAAGCCTCTTCTTATAACTGTAAATGGTTATTCAATGCATTTAAGTTAATTTGGAACAAGAAGAAGAAAGTATGTTTGGAAAAAAAAGCACAACCTTAATCAAGTGACACAGAGTGTAGATCTATTACAATCCAATCGCCTGACACCTCGATTAGGTGTTCCTCATCATTTATCTTGATCGATCATTCTCCCATTAAAAAAAATTCAGACGTGGGTAAGTTATACCTTTTCTACATTTATAGGTAAAAACCTATTCAAAGTCAAAGCTCCCTTTAGATCTTATTAGATTTAAAAGACCTTCAAGAATTTTAAAGGAGAAACAAAAAAATAATAAAAAAAAATATACTAGACATGACTTGTCCAGTGTAAGTAATTCTTTAGCGTTGATGGCGGCGGTTAATGAAAACTAGGTATCCATAACCAGAATCGAGATGAATCAATTTGACACATGCTTATAGCTGAGGATTGCTCGGCCACCATCAGCCACCACACATCAAAATCGCTGAAGAAAAAAGGTGATTTACATTGAATTGGACTTAAATATCTTCAATCTTGGACCTATCTATCTATATCTGGTGGGGTGTATCTTGTATCTCGATAGCATCACGCACAAGCAACTACAACAATAGCCATTAGAAACGATATAAATTTTATGCTGCGTCATTTCATGTCTATATAAGAGTCTATATGCGCGCTCATAGAAGTAATATAGCGAACCAAGCAAGCAGCACTCAACTTAACTAAGCTCAACTGAAAGCATTCAGGGTCATTACTCAAAGGAGTAATTGAATGTGTTTTCACTTATGTTGGCTGAAGCCATAGCAAATGGCCATCTCGTCACTCCTTATGCTTCTAAAGAGTTCCACAAGTGAATTTGCTATGGAATGGATGGATGATGGTGAAACAGAAAAGGGTTTGGGAGGCCGTCGTCGTTGTTGTCGAGGCAGGCTTTGGTTAGGTGGCGGCACGGCGGAAACTGGGAACAAGTAGAAGAACAAAAAAAAAATCGTGAACTTGACCAACAATACCAATTGGTGTTTGGAGAATTGAATTGTTGCCTATTGTTGGATTAATGCTACTCGGACGATAATGGTGTAACGACTTGAGTAGAGAAGTTTTAAATTTGTAAACATGATTGGTGTATGGGGAGGCTATGATGGGAATATTCTCAAGGAGCACGTGGTTTTATTTGATATCGTATTAGATACGGGGTTTTTCAAGGAATTTGATATTTGGCAGAAATATCGTATTATCTGGCAAAACTAGGAAGTAGGGAAGTTTTTCCCTTAAATTATAAAGCTCCTAGAACTGTCCTTTAAACTTGTTCTGGAAAAAAATTTAAATATTAATAAAATTTTCAAATCAAAGTCACAAAAATAGTCACTCTTTCGCTTTGGTTCGTTTAACATTTTCTTCTGATGACGTCTTACCCAAAAAAAATATAACTCCCTCATACTTTGTTGACGATTACATTATTGAAAAACTTTCTAACATTATAAGTCACTCTGTGTCAAGGCTCTCTTTACCCAATCTCTCCACCCTTATATAACCTATAAATACCATCATAAAACTAAAAACTTCAATAAGTATAAATTAATAGTAACACAAACTCTTCTCCGCATGTCCTCTTTATGGCACATCTAATATCCCATAAGAAGTTCACTTTCAAATTAAGTTTCTCTCCCATCAAAAAAGCAAACGAAAAAATAAACAAAAACAAAAAAAACAAACCTCGTTCCAAGTCATTTAGCACCTCCCTCTTCACACAGTCCAACCCCCATACCTATACCTTCTTTTAGCTCCTTCAATATTTATCTGAAAACTTTCTTAAAATAAGAAAATAAACTGTGATGTTCTTCAAAAACTTTCAAACATGCATTTCTGGCCCTGAAGCATTATTTTCCAAACAACAACAAAAAATGTATACTTATATAAAATCTCAATTGTTGTTGTTGGTATAACACACAAATTAATCGTCGTCCTTTAGTATACACCCTCAAGGATATTTCTATAGATTGCTGCTCTCTGCTCCTCAAAATGATAGTAAACATCCTGTTTTGAGTTAAATACAACAACAACAGCAACAAAAAAAAAAACAACCAATGACGACAACTGAAACAGCTTTAAGGAGCATACAAGACAACACAACACAAGACAAAAACAACAACAACAATAACAACATCCTACATATGTAGTTGGGAGTTTTTCAATTTTCCACTTGCCACCCTCTTTCCGTTATATCCCAGTTCCTATCCCTTCCACCCACCCACCCACACCCAAACCTTAGTGAGTGTTATTTCTTGAGAACAAAACACATCCTTTAGCAACAACAAACCTCCCATCGGGACCTCGAGCTATTGTTTTCTTGTTGTTGCGTTGATTTAACAATTTTATAATTAAAATATGCAAATAGCTTTCTACGAGCAGCACGAAGGATTTTATTGATTGGATAACAGAGGCAACCAGCCATGCGGGCACAGAGAGGGCGCTGCTGTTCCATCCTAATTGCATTGTACTAGAACGCCCGCGAACGCCATGGCAATTCTCTTCTTTATGGAATGCAAAGTGAGGGGCCAATATTACTAGGTATACACATTTATAGTAACAGTTAGGGTATACATATACTGGGGAAAGTGAATGGTGTTCTCATCAGACCTGGGGGTTATTTTTCTGTTTCCTACTCATCATTTCATCATAGTCAGCTCGATTGCTGTGATTTGTCCGTTCAGTACAATAACAGCGGGTGGAGAAGAATTTGAATATAGCAGTGCTTCCTACACTGAGAAAAATATTGAACATATTCATATTTAATTCAAACTCAAACACATATGATTTGGCATGGAAGCGATTTCTATTTAATTTAAATAGAATCTTATTAATTCGTTGTTGAAACGATTTGAACATGATTTTGTTCAAATTTACTATGCTTTCTATTTAACATAAGGATATTTCTGTTTGTTTTAATTAAATTCATTTGATGTTGTTTCAAATAGAATCATATTAATTTTTTTGAATATTTTTCGTGTTTGGGTCAAATATGTTTTCTGTTTAAAACAAATGATTTCAATGTTAGTTTTTCAAATAGATGCTAGATCCTTTGAATTTAATGCGAATGTATTCTATTTGTAATGATGGGAGCGTTTCCTATAGCTGTAACAAATACATACATATCGTGCTGTCGGTTCAAAGTTAAAACTCACTTACTAACAATTTACACATTTTAAAGAAATCGGATTGAAACTAAAAGTCACTTTTTGCAAAATTTTAAATTAAGTTCTTTTGCATGGCTTTCAATGTCTTTATAAAAACTGGGCAAAATTATACTGTTTGGATTAAAAAAATGCGTTTCATTATCATTTTCTCGAACATTTTGTTCCGCACTTAGTGAGTTTTAACTTTGGACCGACGATACTACGGTGGCACTAATTTTTGAACTATTTGAACATTTTGCACGACGTGGTCGCGACGGATTCTTTTGCAATTTTTTTAGACGCCAAGTACCTGTACGAATCATAAGACAGTTACAGTTATGTTTTGTATTCCTTTGAGTTCAATTCAAACTGATTCGAGTTTAAATTAAACATTTCTGTTCAATCCCTGTTTCTTCTTAATATTTTGAATGCATTTATATTTGAAACAAACTCGTGCATGTTAATTTAATGTTTAACATTTTTAATTGAGTAAAATAATTTAACAGGCCTTTCGAAAATCAAACTCAAGTAGGCTTGAATTCATGTAAAAAGTTACGTGTAGCTTCCAATGTAATAATTAAACATGATTTACTTTGAATTAAACAGATTTTACCCAAAATAATAGTATTTTTGAATTTGAATAGATTAGAGGTAGATTTAAATTGATTTCTATTTGTACTAATTTAAACATATAGTTAAACATGCTTCTGTTTAAATAACTCATAGTTCAGTTTTCTCAGTGTATATATACTCCTTCCTCCCCCCAAACCACCAATATCCTAGTATCGACTATATCCTTGAGGGTACCATTTTCAGTTGTGTATGTGTATCGACTCGCGAATTAATTTAAGAGCGCAGCTTGTTAAATTGAGATAAAAATAAAAAATATCGAAGAAGTGAAAAATAGAAATTTCACTCTTCGATACTCTACTAGCAGCTGTTGATGGTGTGTTCGATTGAATAACAATTACTCGCACTGGTCTACATCAGAGATGAGTTCGACTTCGGCTTCGGGTTTCAATTTTTTCATTTTTTTAAATTTAATTCGCTTTGATTAAAGTCATTATAGGGAATTGAATTTGTGTTCGATATTATGTAGAGTGGTGGACTAAGACAAGGCTGTATATAGGATCTGTTTCAACCCTCCCTAATTTGTTCAACCCATCGAATAGGTTTTTGATCTTATGGACCTAGAATCTGTATCTTAAATTTAGCTAGCGCCTTTTACTGTTTTAAAATCTTAAATATTTGCCACCAATATGATTGGAGTTTGCTTTGATTGAATAGGACAGGACAGGGCCGTATCAGGACGACTTTTCCTCTTCCAATTTTTAACAAAGCAAAATACTATTTCATTTCCGAATATCATGTATCTTCCCCCCTGCGGGTAAGGGGCAAGAATATACCCGAGGTAGGCATGCCTGTCGTAAGAGGCGACTAAAATCCAAACTCCGTATACTGAGATTGATGTATACATAACTATGCAATGAGCAAAACAATAAGATATAGTACCCCAGGTGGCAGTCCAGGTTCACTGGAAAATCCACCCTCTTCGGAGGTCGGCTCTATGGATTCTGGGGAGAGCCAATTATTGCATTTAATAAATCCCTTCCTAAAAAGTGCAAGGGTATCTCGATCACCACCATCTAAATCGAGTATAAAACCATCCAAATTCGGGCAAAAGAGTCCACCCGTCACGCCAGCGCGCGCCAAAAAAGACTCAGATAAAACAGAAAATCTTGAAAAAGATAATAACGAACTTCGACGAAGACTTGATGAAGTAATGGAACTTTATCAAGAGCTAAAGAAAGAAGTCGATCTTCTTCGAAAAGAAAATGAGATGTTGAAAGGCAAAAATTCTCAAATAAACTCCAAAGCTAGCTTGCCAGAAGTCAATAATTCTAGATATGAAACAGACGAAGAAGAGCTAGCACGTGAAACGGAAAAGTCCTCAAAGAAAAGATTAAGTAAAAAGCGTAAAGCTGGCTCTTCACCTGAGGCAGCCTCGTCTTTTGAAATAATAGTTTCACCAAAACATGCGACAGTAAAAGAAAAACCTGTTAAGGAACGGCCCCCGCCACCGATAAATGTTATCGGTATTGAGGAGTATAACAAGTTGCAAACCATATTAAAGGCATTACTACCATCGGCTTTTAAAGTTATTTCGCTCAATAACAACAAATGGAAAGTATGTGTGAAAGACCCCGAAAGTTATCGCCTTCTGTCGCGAAAACTAAACGAAGAAAAAGTAGAGTGGTATACCTATGAAAATAAGTCGGAAAGACCCTTACGTGTTGTGGCGAGAGGCTTACACGCATCATGTTCAAAAGACGATATCATTAGTGATCTAAAAGAGCGCAAATTCAAAATCTTAGATGCAATTAACATCGTCAAAAGAGAGAAACAGACAAAAGAGGGTGAAACAAAAGTGGTACAGCGTGGTCTTCCACTATTTATACTTTCGTTCGATAAGACTGAAAAACTAGATGAAATTTATAAAATCAAAACAATTCTAAACATCGTAGTTAAGATCGAACCTCTAAGAAAGAGCACAAGGTTAGTCCCTCAGTGTAAACGCTGTCAAGAATTCAATCACACCCAAACTTATTGCAAAAAAGAGCCAAGGTGTGTAAAATGCGCCGGAAAGCATTTAACCGTTGACTGCATCGGAAAAAATGAAAGTCCACCGACGTGCATTAATTGTAATGGAAATCACCCGGCAAACTATAGAGGCTGCGAAGTAGCTAAAGAATTACAAAAGCGGCGATCAAAATCAGCCAAAACACAAAGAAACCCACAAAGGCAAATAGAAACCGTAGTTCCCAAGACTTCCAAATCTAATAAAGCTCCAAAACCTAGTATCCGTAAGGAAAAGAAAACAGTGTCAATACCTTCGGAGAATATATCAAAGCAAGGAAATGCAGAAACATATGCCCAAATAGCGGCCAAAAATATACCCGCAAACAACGACACTGAAACAGACCCGGTTTCAAAAGTCTTTTCAATAATTCTGTCGAAACTTGAGGAACAATGTGACACAAATAAACTTATCTTTGATAGGTTAAGTAAGCTCGAAAATTGTTTTCGACCCAAATCTCTCTCAAAAAAATTATGATGGAAAAGTTTAAAATTCTTACGTGGAATGCCAACGGATTATGGCAAAAACTTGGAGAATTAGAGATGTATATGCAGGAAAATGATATCGACATATGCTTGATATCAGAAACGCATGCCAAAAATGAATCAAATCTTAAAATCCACGGGTTTCTTGACTACCACGCTGTTCATCCTTCAAATAAAGCAAGGGGTGGATCATCGTTATATATAAAAGAGTGCATTGAACACTCAATAGGCCTGAAAATAGAGGTAGAATCGATGCAATTGAGTAGTGTTCAAGTTAGAACTAAAAACATTCTTCTCAATGTCTCTTCGATATATTGCCCTCCGCGTTGCAAAATCGATAAGAGTGAATTTACGACATTGATAAAGTCGCTAAGCCCAAACTTAATTGTTGGTGGCGACTTTAATGCGAAGCACACCTTTTGGGCTTCAAGATGCATATCTCAAAAGGGTCGAATGCTCTATGAGGCAGGAATGGAAAATAATTGCGATTTTCATTCGACTGGAAAGCCAACTTACTGGCCAACTGATCCGTCAAAAATACCTGATTTAATCGATTTGTTTATGGTAAAAGGAATACCCTCCAACCGTATTGAAATTTCAGAAGGCCATGATCTGTTCTCTGATCATTCTGCAGTCATACTCACTATGAGCGAAAGCCTTGTCAAAATTGAAAAACCACCCAGGTTAACAAACGGTAAAACCAACTGGGAAGGATTTAAGAAAGATATCGAGGACAACGTTGAATTGAGGGTATCATTACAAACGCCTCTTGAGCTTGAAGACGCAGTAGATACCTTTGTTGATATAATACAAAAGGCAGCGTGGAATAACACACCTTATCAAAGGGTTACGCCGCGCTATAAAGATATAAAATATCCGCAGGAAATAAAAGACTTAATAAAAGATAAACGAAAAGCACGTAAGAAATGGCAGCGAACCCGTGCTCCTCAACACAAAGCTCATTTAAATCGCTTGTGTAATATGCTAAAAACAGCGATATCAGATTTCAAAAACCGTGAAGTTGAAAATTACCTTGAAAGCTTGTCAGCTGGGAAAGAATCCAACTACTCACTTTGGAAAGCTATAAAAACAACGAAAAAACCAAAGCTTCCAGTACCCCCGATTAAGAAAAGCCAAAACGAATGGGCTAAAAGTGACAAAGAGAAAGCGGCGGTATTCGCCGATTACCTGGAAGAAACATTTAAACCTTCCGATGGGCAAGCACTCAATGAAAATATTAATATGAGTTTTAGCTCAAGTGAAAATTACAGAACCAGAAATGCTACGCTTGCTGAATTGAACAGAGAAATAAAGAAGCTAAAGTCTAATAAAGCTCCGGGGTATGACTTAATAACAGCGGAAATATTAAAAATGCTTCCTAATAAAGGATTAATTAACCTCCTTTATATAATAAATGCCGCTCTAAGGCTAGAATATGTTCCAAGCCAATGGAAAGTTGCGGAAGTCATAATGGTTTTGAAACCTGGCAAACCATCTCACGAAAAGAATTCTTACAGACCGATTTCGCTTCTTCCAATAATATCGAAAGTTTTTGAAAGAATACTACTCCTGCGCCTGCAGCCTATAATAGAAGAGAAACGATTAATACCTGAACATCAGTTCGGATTTAGAAGCAAGCATTCAACAATTGATCAAGTGCATAGAATAACTGACGTAATTGAGAGAGCTCTTGAAGAAAAGAAAATTTGTTCGACGGTCTTTTTGGATGTGTCGCAAGCGTTTGACAAGGTGTGGCACGAAGGCCTCAAATTCAAATTACGACAAGTTCTGCCTGAAGGACTTTATAAAATTCTTAACGAATATCTAGAAAACAGACTTTTTCGTGTAAGACACGGAAATGAATATTCTAATTTCAAAGAAATAGTGGCTGGGGTACCACAAGGTAGTGTTTTAGGTCCAGTTCTGTACCTTCTATTTACACGTGATATACCTCAAACAGAAGACACTTTCGTAGCAACTTTTGCTGATGATACTGCAATACTAGCAGTAGGCAAAACGATTAACGAAGCTACGATTAAATTACAAAATGCTCTTAATAATGTTAATGAGTGGACAAAAACATGGCGAATAGCGCTAAATGAACAAAAGTCAGTCCACGTGGACTTTACGTATAAAAAAATAAATAGATTGCCCGTCTTTCTTAATACCGGTCGTGTACCATTTGCGAATGAAGCAAAATATCTGGGAATGACTCTAGACGCGAAATTAAAATGGAAGCCGCACGTAAAAAAGAAATGCGAAGAACTAAAAAGTAAATTAAGAGATATGAACTGGCTACTCGGTAAATATTCCAAGCTTAGTATTGATAATAAGTTGATTTTATACAGGCAGGTACTTAAACCTGTCTGGACTTACGGTATACAACTCTGGGGTTGTACCTGCGATACAAATTTAAATAAATTACAAACGTTTGAAAATAAATTGCTTAGGTCATTTGTAAATGCACCATGGTATATAAGAAACGAAGATCTTCACAGGGATCTCGGGATTCCTACGGTTCGAGACCAAATTAAGAGTTTCGCGCGAAAACATAGAAATCGGCTATTAGATCACGCTAATCCAACGATTATTGACATTCTTGACGAGTCGAATTTAGTACGCCGTCTGCAAAGAACAAAACCTTCCGACTTGGTGCGGTGAACACAAAACCGCTTTAAAATCGCGGAATAAGCAGAAACTTTCACCGGAAAGTTACCTGCAACACGTTACTTAACTTCGTTAAAAATAAATTGCTAGATAAGTTTCAACTTAGTTGCAATCGGGAAGTGGAGGTGGTTTTAGTGTAGTAAGAATCTCACACTTCTATGAGCACGCGTTTTCCGGTCCTCATAGAGCCTGATGCAGGTTTTGCGCCTACCCACGGTCAAAAAAAAAAAAAAAAAAAAAAAAAAAAAAAAAATTGTATCTGATAGGACTTGAATATGGCCGTACAGATGATCTTAGGTCAGATTTCATCCAATTTGTATAGGTTAGCTGTAAACATTAACATATTTGAGGAAAAAAACTCTTTTGTATCTACCATCTACCTAGATCATCTTCTTACAGGACTCATTGACCAGAGAACTTCATGAACTATTAGACATCTGGAAGTGGAAGGACTTTATATGTGGTGAAGATGTTGCTGTTGCTGATGGGCTTAATGTTGTTGTTGCTCATAAATGGTTTCATGTATCGAAATTTGATGCATCAACTTCTGAGGAATCGCTAATTAAGTATGTTGCTGGTAAGATCGGTGTTGACGAGACCACCGTGAAGTGCTATAAGCTGGTGAAAAAAGATGCTAAAGATTTAAAGTTTGTAAATTTCAAAGTTGGTATTCCGGCTAACAACTTTAAATCAGCATTATGTGGATCTAATTGGCCCAGGAATACAATAGTAAGGGAGTTTATTCAAAAAGACCTTCCAAAAAACGACAAAGTGGTGTCAAATCTTCCGACGGAAATAAATCAGCGAGCAGAGGGGCGTGCTTTGATGTAAACAAATCTGAAATTTCGATATATTATCAAAACATGGGCGGAATGAGATGTAAATTAAATGCCCTCTCCATTAATGTTGATTCGTTCGAGTATGATATTTATGCGTTTGTGGAAACCTGGCTTTTTAACGAAATAACTAATGAAGAAATACTCAATACTTCAGAGTTTACTGTGTTTCGTCGTGATCGTCATGATGTTGGAAGCAGAAGAGGTGGTGGTGTTCTTTTGGCAGCTCGGCATTCACTTATTGCCCATTCTATCGACCTTGGAAGCTCATCTCCGGAAGAAAATATTGAACAAATATGTGTTTGCATCGAAGGAAACTATGACTGTAAATTATTGATTTTTTTAAGTTATATTCCACCCGATTCTCATTTATCTATTTATTTATATCATTTAAAAAACATTGAAAATACGTTATCTAGTTATTCTGAGTATAATATTTCTGTTTGTGTAATTGGTGATTTCAATTTGGGTGGAATCAAGTGGATGCAATATGAAAACAAGGTGCTGCCAATTGTGCTCTCAACAGAAAAAGAATTTGAGCTTGTCGATTCTCTGTTTGCTTTAAATTTAACCCAAGTATGTTTTGTTCATAATTCATTGCGGAGAATGCTTGATCTAGTTTTTATAAATGATAATATTGAAGTTAATGTTTCTGATTGCCTCCCTTTGTTTTCGAACTCAATTCATCATGTTGCCATGTCTATTTGCATAAAAAATATTTGCTTTAGAAATTATAATGCTTTCCAGACTGTTAATAAATTTAAATATCATTTTAATTCTGCAAATTTAAACATCTTAAATGAGTCATTTTGTAATTTTGATTGGCAATTTAATTCTAATAATAGTTTAAAATATAATTTTGATTATTTTTTAAATATTTTTGTCAGAGAATTGGTTACCTCTGTTCCACGCTCTATTTTTAAAGTAAATTCTCATCCTCCATGGTCTAACTCAAGGTTACGTAATTTGAAAAATGCCAAGAATAAGGCTTTTAAAATTTATAAAAGCACAAAGAGTTCTGATGACTTTGCCTTGTATTCACGTCTCCGTAAAGAATTTGCATTTCTATCAAAATTTTGTTTTAGTAACTATGTACATATAACTGAAAATGACTTAAAGCAAAATCCGAAAAAATTTTGGAAATTTGTAAATATGAAGCGTAAATCTATTGGTTTTCCTTCAATAATGGTTTACAATAACAATACCTCCAGTGACCCTCAAACTATTGTTGACTGGTTTGCTGAAAGCTTTCAAAGTATTTATAACACAACGGATTTGTTTGTTGGCAATAACTACGACTGTAACAATTTAGTACCTATAACAGATTGCTGTAGTTTATATTGTGAGTTAGAAGATGTTTCAACTGCCTTATGTGAATTGGATCCCTCTAGTACACCAGATTTTCATGGTGTATTTCCTATTGTATTAAAACATTGTTTTGAATCTCTTAGTTTTCCACTTCAATTTATTTTTAATCAATCCCTTCTAAGTGGTAATTTTTTAGATGAATGGAAAGTCTCTTATATTAACCCAGTTTTTAAGTCTGGAGACAAAAAGATGGTTTCAAACTATCGCCCAATAAGTAAACTTTCAACCATTCCAAAGCTTTTTGATAAAATAGTATAAAATAAATTATATGGTATTTTAAAAAGCCATATATCTAAATTTCAACACGGTTTCTTAAGTGGTCGATCAACCACTACAAATTTGGCTTGTTTTTCTAATCTGTGTTTTAAGGCAGTGGAAAAGCGATGTCAAATGGACGTGGTTTATACTGATTTTGTTAAAGCTTTTAGTAGGGTTAATCACCAAATCTTAATTAAAAAATTAAAATTATATGGTTTTGATGGCAGCCTACTAAATTGGTTTCGTTCCTATCTAATTGGTAGGAAACAAGTCGTAAAAATTGGGGATCTGGAATCTAATTCAATAACAGTGCACTCTGGTGTTCCCGAAGGAAGCCATTTAGGTCCTCCGTTGTTTGATCTATTTATAAATGATTTTCCATCAGTCTTATCAAGGTCTGAGTGTTTAATTTTCGCTGATGACATTAAAATGTTCAAAGTTATAAATAATTATTATGATTGTGTTGCTTTTCAACAAGATATTTCAAACTTCGAGTCATGGTGCAAGCAAAATGACCTTCACCTGAATCTGTCAAAGTGCTCGGTTATGACTTACAGTCGTTTATCGAATCATATAGTTTTTGATTATTTCCTAGATGCGAATAAGCTATCTAGAGTTCATGAAATAAAAGACTTAGGTGTAGTTTTTGATGATAAACTGAGTTTTGAGTCACATGTTTCATATATTGTTTCAAAATCTAATTCCATGCTAGGATTTCTCAAACGAAATTCTGCAGATTTTAAAGATCCGTACACTTTGAAAGCAATTTTTGTTCCATTGTTCGACCATTATTGGAGTACTGTTCTATTATTTGGAATCCTGATATTAAAAAACTTATAGTACGAATTGAGAATATTTAAAGAAATTTTTTAAGATTTGCTTTAAGAAATTTCGCAACCAATGATAATATAAATCTTAATTATAATAGTAGATGCTTATTATTAGGAATGCAAACTCTTGAAGCAAGACGTAGAATGTACAGTATCATGTTTGTTCGCGATATTCTTTCAAATGATATTGATTGTGAGTTTTTGCTCTCTTTAATAAATATTTACGCACCAAGTCGACCCTTGAGAATGAGACAATTCATTTTTGAAATTCCTCATTCTACTAATTATGGACAGCGTGAGCCTATTTCTCATTGTTGTAAATTTTTTAATATGTATTATAATGATCTCGATGTATATTTATCAAGATATCAATTTAAAGCTTCTTTGTTTTTATTATTACAAAATAGTCATTCTTAAATCTTATTGTACATACTTACCTATCAACATTTACTTTGTAACTTGTATAAGTTTAGCATTAAGCAAATCTGTGGATTTAACTATCGTAGATTGAATAAATAAATAAATAAATAAATAAATAAGGACATCGATGACAACATAACGGTTCCATCTTCAAACAGGAATTTGCTGGGACAACGAAATTGACGCAGCTGAAGATGGTTTGGAATAGACTGAGGGAGCGCTATGATATCCCACAAACCAAAATCTCGCATTTTTTTAAAAATTTCGAATAACGAAATCTCGCAAGTTTAAAATCTTGTTTTTTTAAATCTCGCAATTACAAAATCTCGCTTTTTACAATCTCGCATTTAAATCTCGAACCTAAAAATCTCGCAAATTTCAACCAAAATCTCACAATTTAAAATCTCGCAAATCAAAATCTCGCAACTTCAAATTTCACAGCAACGAATCATCGAATTCATCGAATCGAATCGAACATACCTACCTAAGAGCACTTTGCATAATTTTTCTATACAACTAATAACTATACCCGTCAACAAAAAATGTGTACATCCTTAATTACTGTTAAAAACCATTTTGGTTGTCTTTTGCGCGTTTATAATGGAACTAAAACTATCTTCTAGTTCAAGGTCAAATGCGATTAATGCAATTTGCACATGACACTTTACAACTGGATATACCATCTCCATGTTCTCTCTCTTTCTTGTTCTTTTGACAACAATAATATTGAAAAATCAACAGTTCAAATTTATAATAACAGTGTGGTCTAAAAGTAGGTACTCGGACACGGGATTGTATATTTTGCAATAGGTAGGATATGTCGCAAAATGGAATTGCATTGCAACAAATACATTTTTTTAATCAAAATCTCACAAAATAAAATCTCGCGCGAGAAAAAATAAAATCTCGCGCGAGATTTTAGTTTGCGAGATTTTCATTAAAAAAATGTATTTGTTGCATTGCAATTCAATTTTGCGAGATTTTGATTTCGTTATTGCGAGATTATGAAAAGTGGGATTTTGTAATTGCGGGATTATGAAAAGCGAGATTTTGTAATTGCGAGATTTCGTTATGCGAGATTTCGAATCCGAGATTTTGTTTTGCGAGATTTCGTAGCTAACCCATAGACTGAAGCTGATGTCAGTCACTGGACAACCAAAAGCAAACTAAGACGTCAAGGGACAGGTACTAGCATCTTCCCTAGTTCCTTCATAATCTGTATGCTGTGAGGATCCATCAAAGTGATTTCAAAATGACCAACAACAACTACCGAACAGTTTTGAGCGAACTGCAATGTATCAACATAATGTTCCAGAACACCATTAAACAACATTGCAACATCCATTTTCAGAAGCGATTGTAAGCAATTAAGCCACAGGACGCGAACCTTCAAAAACATCAAAAGAATTATTGGAAAATCGGAAACTAGTATTATCAGCAATAACATTTAAGTAAGAAAAAAGTGGAATCGTTTATCAATTTTTTCGAAGGAAACTTCACACCGCATTCACCTGTTAATCCGGAATTTTCGGATGAAGTTGAGACATTCATTCAGCAGTCAAATTCGATGACAGCAATCCAGCCAGTGATCCAATCGGCAGCCTACATCTATGCAATCGAGAGGAGGTAGCAGAGATCATTGGTAATTCGAGACTACAAAAGTCAGCTTGACCGGATGTAGTCCCCAACTACATCCAAGGAAGGCCTCTACATAGGTGTAGTGATTATCCTCCTCATGTAAAATAGCAGCGTCAAAAACTGTTACTTACCTCAGAAGTGGAAAACAGCGAAGATAGTTGCGATCCTATCAACTGGGTGTCCAACTAAAGGCATATATCGCTTCTCAACAACATCAGCAAAATACTGGAGGAATTAATCCTCCGGAGGCTCAAGAGGTTCGGCTTTCGAGAAAAACACTCAACGCTGCACCCGCTGCTTAAGTTTTCAACACAAAATCACCTCAGCACTCAACAGTCACCTTGTCATCGTTAGATGTATCCTGGATGTCAAAAAAGCATTCAACAGCTTATGGATAGAAGCCTCTATCCACAAACTACATCTATTACATTTACCTCCACCACTAATCAAAATTCTTTTTTGTTTTCTTTCTTTCAGAAAATTTTTCGTTCTACTAAACAAAAGAAAATCACAAACAAAGACCATCAGAGCCAGAATCGCTCAAGGATTTTCAACTTGATGACCCAACTGAATGTGGGAACCTTCTATATGCTGATGAAGTGGTGACTAAGTCGCCACGTCAACGTCACCGTTAATCACCAGCCCGTGGTCCGGAAAGTAGAGGCTTACATCAACAGACTCTTTGAATTCTAAAGAAAATGATGCATCCGGATCGACAGTACCTAGTAAATCGGTTCATGCCTGTTTTAGAAGACCCTCAACAGGTGGAGGCAGTCACACTGCAGCGAAATGCAGAAACATTGTTCTCATAGCTGCCAAACGGAACGTGAGGTACCTTGGAGCCCACATCAATGAGTTGCCACATCATGGTACTTCTGTGTGATGAAAACCCTAGCGAACAACGTTATCACCATGGACAACGAGGAAACAGTTTCCTTCTACGCTGACATAGGGTGAGCCTTCTACCGCGGCTAAATGCCAACTCCCCTAACAATCCAACAATCCACACTACAGTCACCACTTGACATCCGGGATGGAACACCCCGACGATGATAAAGTCAACCGACACTTTGGTGAGATAAAGCCATCAGATCATCGCTGGACCTTTTGCTAAGAAAACTAAAAATTGACGGTCATTTAGAAGTTTACGATCTTGAAGATATTTCATGATTTTTTAATCTATCAATATTTCCATGACCTAAATGAGTAGAAATTTTAGTGCAATTGGTCGATAAAATTAGAGGAACAGGAAGATTTGCCTTTAATAAGGAACGAACTGAACATATGCAATTTTCCATCCGATCGGAAGGAGACCATAGAAGAATAGGGCAGATAGAAAAGCTTGTGGAGCAGTTTTGGCAATGTGGAAGAACACCTCTTCGGAACCAGCGGAACTGTTTATGTTGAGATCTTAAAGTATCTATTTTTTCTTCTGTGCGAGTGCGGAAGCAAATATGTGTTCTTAAACTTTTGTTCTCAAGCACAGGAGGTACTATGTTGTTCTCAGGCAAAAGGTGGAGTTTATCGAAAAATCTGCTGCAAGAAAATACGCTCTTTCTAAAACCTCAATTTATTCGGCTTGATAGAAGTTTTAAAAACTAAAAACTTAAGCTTTAAGGTGAGTGTGGGGGAGGGCGATTCAAAAGACGGAGTTTTAAGGAACGAGTACTGAGGTTAAAGCCTATGGAGTGCATGCTCGAATTAATACTCCGCAGCATAGGAGAGATAGGTTCTTTTGAGTCATAGAAAATTTAGTGGGTGGGTGCATTTTGAGGGCGAGATAGAGTTGTTAAGTGAAATGCAGTCAACGGAACCAGAAATTAATCGTTGAATGCAGGAAAGTTTGATATTTTTCTGTTCGGTCCTCGGGATGCAGTTTCGGGGGATTGTTCTATGATAGGAAGGGAAGAAAACGACGCTAGTTGCTCTCGATTCTGGAAACACGAATAAGTTGATAAAGGGACCAAACTTCAGAGGCGTATTCAAGGAGTGGACGAACAAAAGATATGTATAGGAATCGGGTGACATAGGGTTTAGAGAACTCCTTAGACCATCTTTTGACAAAGCCATAAGCGCTGAATTTGCTTTTGATCATTTATGTGAGTGAGACATTTCCGCTCCAGTTAACATAATATGCTAAGCTCGCGATTATTAATAACGGTGGATGAGGGTTCGTTATGAAGGAGGTAGAGTCGAAAAGGAGATTTAATTCGTTTGTGGGTAAAAGTGCTTGATTGGCATTTGTCAATGTGTCAAAGAAATATTCTTGAAAAACTTGGTATCATCAGCGTACAGTGATGAAGAAGAGTATTTGATGACCATTGTTAATAGCATGAATGAACGAAATTGGGCATAGGTGACTGCCTTGGGGGATACTGGAGGCAGATAGGAAAAAGCAAGAGGTGGCAGACCTGGAACGAAAGATCTAATAACTGTACAATTCAAACATCGTTGAAAATGAGAATTCGAATTTATCATTTGGTGGAGTTCTTAATATTTTCGACACAAGCCTAAAAGTTCTTGCTGCCTTTGGGGCTTTTGAGTATTGTTTGCTTTATTTGCTTTTCCTGCTGAAATTTGTCTCCACACCAGCCGGTCGTATCACTCAATACGAGAAGGCGCGCTACGATATCCCGCAAACCAAAATCTCGAATAACAAAATCTCGCATTCTTTTAAAAATCTCGGATAGTGAAATCTCGCAAATTTAAAATCTTATTTTTCATAATCTCGCAATATTACAAAATCTCGCTTTTAACAATCTCGCATTTACATCTTGAACCTAAAATTCTCGCAAATTTTAACCAAAATCTCGCAAATTCGAATTTCACAGCAATCGCACATGGCTTTAACAAACATTTTTTTTTTTTTGAGAATATACCCAAGAGTATTTTGCATAATTTTTTCTTTCCAAGTGATATCTACATATACCTACCCGTCACTAAAAAAAAATGTATATTCTTTATTACTTTTAGCAATCCCTATAATCATTTTTGTTGTCTTTGACAATTAATGCGATTCGCACATGACACTCTATATCTGGATATACGATCTCTATGTTCTCTGTCTCTTTTGTTCTTTTGACAACAATAATATCAAAAATAGTTACAATTAATACAAATAATACAAAACTGTGTGTTCTAAAAGTACTTAGGTACTGGATTTCCATATTTTGCAGAAGGAAGGATATCTCGCAAAATTTTATTGCATCGCCAATTTGTAATTGCGTGATTATGAAAAACGAGCTTTTAAAATTGCGAGATTTCGTTAAGCGAGATTTCGAATGCGAGATTTTGATTTGCGAGATTTCGTAGCCAACTTGTGAAGCACTTTTTATTCGGATTTCTGATATTTTGAAATGTTTCTATTTGAATAAAATTTTCGGTATAAATGCACTGCAACCTTTAGATCTATCGCGCCCCCATTTGGAGCTGGATGAGGTTGCTCATGCTGCAGATCATCCTCCAAGTTAGTTTCTTTGAGAAACTTTAGTATTTGAAGTGTTTTAAGAGAAGGTAGTGGTGCTCTCCTCTATCTGGTGATTTCCCAGATGTCTGTGTCTTTGGCGCATAAGTGCATCACATTTGTCCAATATATGGTCAGGATTATCCTCATGACTACACAGAATCTGCACATGGAACTGCTCACCAGTCCAAGAATATTGAGATGTCTATTAAGTTTGTAGTGGCAAGAGAGGAGAACCATTAGTTTTCTGAGTTTGTTTCTATTTAAGCAAAAACAGAATAGAAATACCTTCTTGGTTGAAACTCCCAATTAGAAGTTTAGCCTGTCTCAGCTTAGGGAGTTCGTTACAGATTTCTAGTCTTGTAGTCTTTAAGCCTCCTTCTCTATTTTATTTTTTCTGTTAATCACGTTTTCTCCTATACCGCAAAAGGACTTTGCATGGTGACTTTGCTCCTATTCTTGCTAAGAAGTTTGCCTCTTCATTTCCCGGTATGTCAACGTGGTCAGGTACCCAGTGAAGTGTGATATTGTTTTTTTCTTCAAGTTCGTTTGGCCCGTCCACGCACTTGTTTCGAACCGATGGCATATGAGTTAAATACTTTGAGTGCTACCAGACTGTCTGGCAAGATGGCAATGTTTTGGGTTTTAGAATTTCTCTTGAGGTTGCGTTCTACACATTTTCTTATGGCTTTTACTTCTGCCTGAGTGGATGCTAGTGGACTGTCCCATGGGTACGGAAAGTTTGGTTCTAGGCCGAAGAATTCTAGCACCAGTTCCTTCAGACGTTCCCGATCCATCAGTACCTATACCATTTGATGGCATGTGCTTTAAGAGTTTACTTTACCGTTTCGGCTACTCCACTCTTTTTGGATACCTAACTACGTTTTGGAAGCTCGCAACGAAAAAATACTTTTTGATCATGCCATCTCTTGGAATGTCAAGGAGGTTTGTTTCTGTGGAACTGCAAACCGACTCCCTCTCCCTGAGGCTAATTATTTTTCCAGTTCGAGTTCCTTTCATCGCAAATCCTAAGAAAGCTTCCGAAGCAGCACTCTCTACGGCCACGGCCACTTCTAGTGGGGTCAGGAGAAGGATTACTTACATTGCTAATGTAGGGCAAGTTCTCATTGATCTGGTAATGCATAAGAATAAGAGTCATTGTACTTTTTCAAGTGATTTCCTAGTACTGATTAGTTCGGTTTTCGGTTCTTTAGTGCCAAGCAAAGATTTTTGGTTTACAGCTCCATGATTTGCCTGGCTTTTCTTACTGTCAACTCCAAGCTAACTATCAAGTGTATTTCCTAGATATTTAATCTTTCTCTCTGTTTCGATTACCTACTTCATCATATCATGAGCGAAGCCAAAACACCAAATTAATTGAAATGTTTCATTAGAAGTTCATTTCTTACAAGACTCCAAAACAAGGGTGAGAGTACCCCACCCTGCGGACAACCTCTTGTTGTGATTATTTCATGTACATTAGGTCATGCTGGAGCGTCTCCTGTTCTCGTGTCCAAAATTTCTTTGATCCATCTGGTTACGGTGATGGGTATAGACTTCCTAACAAGAGCTCTGGCATCGTGGGAAGTATTGTCAAAAGCTCCTTTTACGTCCAAGAACGCAGCCAATACAACATCTTTTACCTCGTGAGTTTTTAGCTAGCTGTTTGTGAGTTCAAACAGGGTGGAGATGCCTTGTATTTTGAAAGACATATTTAGTCTAATCGATGTCTCCCCATCACGCAGTTTTATAGCTCTTCGAACTTTTTCTCCAAGCAAATGTTCTATGAAAAACTCAAAAAAATTGTTAAATATAAACCTAAGCAAATTTTAAACAAATTGACCTACAAACTTCAAGGTTAATCAAGGTGCTCAGATGCCTAAATTCCTTTCCTGACAGGCAATCTCAGTAAAATCCAAATAAAAAAAAAAAGAAAACAATAAAAACATAACAAAAATACAAAGAATCTCACTACAGACCTTTTGTCCTTCAAACAGATGTAAAACAAGAGCGTCGAAGTCGAACTACCACGTAACCAATATATATAATTGCTTTTCCAAGATATTAATGATCTCTTGGCGTAAATGCCTGCCGGGAAGATTGTAATGAGCATTACATGGTGTAAAACAAACAAAAGTCAGTAGCAGCAGCAGCAGAATGACGGTAGAACGAGTATAGAAGAACAAGGTATATGTTTTGTAACCAAATCGTTTCCGATTTCTTCGTTTTTATAACAAAATTCACCGCACTCCTCGCCACTCTACAGAAATGAACATAGAAAAGCCCAAAGATGTAATTACTTTTCATTAATTTTTGTATCTTTAAGGCTTTACGAGTATTTTAAAGATTTAACTTTTTTTTTTGTCTTTTTATTTGTTTTGTGGTTCAGGGACAACATTAAGATAGGAAACTCTGATGATATTCTAGCTTAAGATAGGTACTTAGATACTTTCATTTTTTTCTTTAATTTTGTTCTAGGCTCTTGACTTCTCTCGAAGTAAGTATTTGCGCGTTTTTCGATAAATATCTTTTCTACACGAACAGCAGATAGATTCAACCAAATGGATTAGATTCACGCAAAGCTCCTGTGCCGAGATTTGTCCTTCTGTATATAGATATTGATTCTTCCCTTCCCTCGAAAATATCCTAGATACCGCTGTTGGTGTTCTGTGGTTAATTCAAGGCGACATCGCAGCAACCCAAAATAAAAAATGAGTTCAACAAAAATAAAAGTAAAAATAAAAGAGATACTTCTGTATGCTTAAACAGATATCGCGCAGATCTATTTGTGTATATCTTTGTGCCTTCCGTGCAACTTGGTGGGCTTGAGAGTCTTATCTGTCGATTCTTCGGCTTTATCTGCACCGACGACGACGACTGGCTTTGCAACAAGTTAAATTACATAATTACATGTCACAAAAGATACTCCCTGCAACGTCTTCGGTAGATTCGATTCGAAGAGAGTGTGTTTGTGTTTAGGGAGTTAATGTCTTGTTGTCGCGTATGTTCGATTCGATCACAAACAACATAAAAATCAAAAAACAAAAAAAGCGGGACAAGGAGTCTGGGGAAGAGTTGGTCAGGTTGCAATTAGCTACGGTTGCGTTTTATGCTGGCTGATGCCCCCCCGGGGTTATGCAGCGGCATCTTGCCAATTAAATGCGCGCTGAACGCAACGCAGAATTTTCTTCAATGAATTTGTATCTTCAGGGGAGTGAGAGGGGATAGTTAAAGCACTGAGACTATACGAAGAGACTATACGACGCGAGGCATCTAGGGCAGCCGACACGTTCAAATTGTATTCTGTCGGTTTGTTCTTCATTTCTTCAGCGGTCTTGTAATTGCTTACTTTTGTCCCAATGATGGTGGCAATTGTTTGTTGTTGACTCTCTTGTCAGTGAGTGATAGCTAAACTATAGATCTAAAGACAAGGCCAGGGGGGTAATTGTATTTGTTTTACTTACCACCAATGTCGTCGTTAGTCGGTGAGATATCAATCAAATTAGAGGCAACAGCGGTTGTAATGTGGGAGCTGATGGCGGCGGAATTGTCGTCTCATTGTTGGGTGATGATTAATGCATTTTGGTGTGTTGCAACGGGTATGGATGGCGGGGACTCATGTAATTTTACAATCGTTGCCATGAGGCAATACGGGGGTAGATAATGAACGAAATGACACGATTTTCATTTAGGTAAAGCAAGCTACTATCATTGTATATTGGGGGCAGAACATGGTTTTGAAAACATGACAAACATTGGGTGGGTGTTGAAAGTAAAAATACGATTGAGTAACCAGTCAGTATTGCATTTTTTTATGTTTTTGATTTAAGAAGAGAAAAATGAATCATACCGTTTACGGTGTTAAGTTTTAAATTCTGAATATCAGGGGGAAATTTTAAGACACTTTAAAATTTACTTTAAAATATTGCTGAAGCTTTTTCTACATAAACAGTACTGAGTACATTTTTAACTTGCAATATTTGCTGACACACAAAAGCATTCGTAAATAAAATTTTATCGATATTTGCTAGTATAGAAAGCCTTTAGAACTGTTATCTCTTATTCTGTCTGTATGTACACTAAGGTACGACCACAGATACTATAGTTACATAGATATCGCACGCAGAGCAAATAAAAATGACTACTTTTTTTATCGTGGGACGTAGAGCTACATCCCAGTTATATCAATATTGTGTGAGTTATGGACCACATATGATGTTAAAAAAGATAGATTAACATACATAGACATAAATACAAAACGTCAACAACAAGTCATCAGTAGTTTGATCAACCGATTCGATTTTTTGAGGACGAAACAAAAGAGCTTGCAATCACAAAATATTGAAAAAATGGTCATTTTTATTTGTACTGGATGCGATATCTATGTAACTCTAGTATCTGTGGTACGACTCAAATTATCACGGAAAATAATCGGTTATACAAGCCATCAGTTCAACCAGGCTAAGAGGCAAAAATCCACGTGCGTGAAGTTAGCACCGCCGTTTTCGACGTGATAAGCGATATCATAAGACAACATCAGAGAAAATGTCTGCCCACTGACACGCCCACTTTTTAAAATAGATTGTTTAGTTCTCAAAGTTGCTATAAATGAGGGTTGTGTTGGTAAAAAAAGTTGTAGATTAAAAAAATATTTTAATAATTCTTCGATACAAAACTTTTTTTCACGCCCACTTTTGGAGTCGTTTTATAGTGTTTTTTTGAAAACAAAGCGAATTATCTTAATAACAGGTAATGAAAAAAATAATGATGCAAAATGTTTGCCACACCCACTTTCGAGGGCGGCTTTTACAAAACTTGTTATTTTTTAATCGTTTCCTAAGAAAGCCAAATAATATTCCTCAAATAAAATGCGAAATGTTATTTTTTATAAAAATAAGGCCATACCTACAAAGTTTTTAACCACGTCCACTTTTCAGAGGTGTATTGGAGAAAAGTAGTAGATACCTACCTAAAAAATTCAATTTTGTATGTAACCTGACAGATTTAAGGTTTTTCCTTAATTTAGGGAAAGAATTTTAAACCTTTTAAAAAACACTTCATTCAACAATTTTTTAAGACATAAACTTGTTCTTTTTGAAGGTTCGCATAAGCAGATAGTTTTGTTTTAATTGAACTTTGAATTTGACTTGAAAAATGTACCAATTTTAAAACTTGTCCAACCATCGTTTTTTGGTTAGAAAATTTAAAAATATTTGTAAATTAAAAGATTTATTTCTAAAAAAAAGGTTGTTGAAGTATGCTTTCTTTTTTCGTCAAAATCACTGAAGTTTCTTTTATCAACTTAGGGGTACAAAATTTTACATTTAGAAACTGAGTTTGTTAAACAAATATCCTGTTACCTACTTTATCAGACTGCATTTCAAAAATTTAGAATATTTGATAAATCGATTTTTGTCCGCTCCGGAACTATAAGACTTTGTGCCGGACATAAAAAACAAATGTATGACCAAAAATAAACTTTGCGATTCGCTTAAGCATGAAGGTAGCACCACCATTTTTGATTTTAGCCTAGTTTACAGTTTCAATGCGAAAAATAAAATATATTATGCAAATAATTTTGCATGTTAAAAATTATTGAGTTTACCTAAATACAATTTTTGTTGGCATGATTGGTTTACAGTTCCACGCAAAAAACTTAATGACTCAATGGGTGTTTAAAGTTCCCGTGCGCAGCAAAAACACTATGCAAATATTTTTGCATGCCAAAAATAATTGAGGTGAAATGCAAAATTGATTGTTACGCAAAAAACTTAATGACTCAATGGGTTTTAAAGTTCCCGTGCGCAGCAAAAACACTATGCAAATATTTTTGCATGCCAAAAATAATTGAGGTGAAATGCAAAATTGATTGTTGGCATGATTTGTTTACAGTTTCATGCAAAAAAACTCATTACAGTCATGGAATGTCATGCAAAACAATGGACCGCAATTTATATTGAATAATTTTGAATGAACAACAACAACTTGTGTGTGTTACAATTATTTTGCATGTGAAAAGTGTGTTGATTAAAATATTTCTTTTGGGTGGTCGGTTTACACTTAAAAAAAAAAAACATATATCCACCTCAAGGCATTATTTGCATGTAAATAGTTTTTGCATCCAAAAATAATTACTCTCCATTCTTAGGCCTATAGCAAAATAATTATGGGTAAATTAAATATTTAAAAAAAAAAATCGCAAATTTGCATATTTTACAAATGAAATTTTTGGAGCTTTTTTAATGAAGAAAGTTGTGCTGCTGTGTTTTGCTCAGTTTATGCTACTAGCCACAACGTCGCATATCTAACTGAAACTTCTACGTAATTGTAATGTCGGATAAATTACGTAAATACGTTTTGGGGAACAATAGCCTTAAGAAAAAGGTTCTAGTTTTCGAGTTTCCTTCGCACGATCTTTTTTTGCTGCGAAACTTCGAGTGATACTTCTCTAAGATTTGTATTTAAAAAATTTCGACATGCGAGATTTTATTTGCGTTGATATTTGCGAGATTTTTTGCATATGGAAATACCAGATTGTCAAAAGCGAGTTTTGTAATTGCGAGACTATGAAAAGCAGAATCATTAAATTGCAAGATTTCATTTTACGAGATTTGAAAAAAAAAATGCGAAACTTTGTTTTTCGAAACAAATATTGAATATTCACAAAAAAAAATTCGCAAATTTTTTCGAAACTTAGAATTTACTTAAAAATGAGACATTGCTGTTTTTTGATTGAAATGTTTGCGATCAAGTTTTTATTGCAAGATTTTTTGCATTCGAGGCTTTTATCAAAATTACAAAATGCTAAATACTACAAAGCCGTTTTTAAGTACTTTTTAAGTACTTAAAAAGTAAGTCCTTAAAAATGTTAAAAGATTTTCGCTTTCTCATTTTTTTCATTCGGGATTTTTATATTAGGGTATTTGTCCATTCGGGATTTTAGGCATTCGGAATTATGACATTGGAGGATATGTACCCTTTCTGGATATTTCTTCGTACCGTTATATTATTACTTTTCACACTTTCAACCCCTTTCACCTTTGAAAACATTTCAGAGTGTTGTCTTCAGAAACTCTACAGACGCAGTCAGTACGAATGCAAAAACTTCGGATCTTAAGCTGATCAGAACCAGTCTTTATGAGCACTATGTATTCGTCAGTATACTGTTTTTGCATCACCAAAATATTCAAAAATGTATGAACCCCTATTTTTGTTTTGTGGTTAAAATGATTTTAAAGAACTCTGTTTTAAGAAGCTCAAAGTAGAAGACGTTTAAAGAATGTTGACGAGTCAGTATACATTTTAGTGCAACAAATTCCAACAAAAAGTTTTTGGATGGTTTTCGGGTCTAATAGGTCTTGTCTTCGTAAAAAATAAGTTTACCAACATCGGACCAAGGGATATCAAATTTGTAACTTTTGTAATTTTCATCGTAGAAGAATGATTTTTCTAGGGTTTCTAGGGCGAACGAATTAATTGTAAGCAATTAATGGATTATCTTTGAATATACCCGTTTTTGTGTGGAAGTTTTCTTAACAAATAATTTTCTATACTGCTAAATCGGAAGCATATGCATATTCGACCTAGAAGGAATTCGACTAAGAGAAAGTTCGACTCAGAGGATGGTTTTTGTATGCAAAATTGAGGAGAATGCAAAAATATGGCTTAAAACAATCGAGTTAGAAGGATATTCGACTGAAAGGGAGTTAACAGTACCTATATAGGTACATATTTAAGTTTCTTATTTTTCTTTTATTCTTTTTGTAAAGCCAAAGGTCAATCATTTTATTTAGAAAAATAAATATTTGTTTTACTTCAAAAGCGGTTCCAAATTATAAACGTTTCCTTATTTCTATGTTTACAATATTTTGCTCAAAAATTCCTTCATCATAAATCGACAAGGAAATCCAAAAAAATTTCGCTTTCTTATAACAAGTTTCAATAACAAACGATTTAAAAAAATTCTTTTGCGATGAGTGTCCAGTTCGAAGGTCAAAACGTTCTTCAAACACACATTAAAGTAATTTCGGAGAAAATTACTTTTTAACAACAGCGTGAACACTGAACAACAGGCTTAAGTTTGATGGTTTCTCGTTCATCTTTGACCCTTCAACGCTCAATCACCATCGCGCACCAGCCATTAAGTCTGTCATCTCAAAATGATATATCGGACCACCTACAAATTTTAGACTCTGATCCTGTAATTTTCCCCCAAATTGCGTTCCATACCCATACCCATACCCGGTTTATTTTCTTTTGTTTCTTATTTTTTTTTGTTTTTGTAAGACGAAATTCAACTGGTGGTGTATATATGTATAACCAACTATTAGCACCCTATCTCGCTGAGAGCACAACTTATATATCATTATCATCGTCATCATATCATCATCTTTGGCTGGGAGCTGGGTGATGGTGATGCACATCACCTTCGTTTCATCGTGATGATCTGCATCGCGTCTGCTGGTGGATAATCGTCTCACGATCGAGCCATAATATGTTGCCCGCGTACCATCATCGTCATTTGGAAAAAAAAATGCTGCCAGATCCTATTTCTGGTCATCGTTCCTCAGAATTGTGCTTAAATCCTGCAAAAGAAGTGGGAAATTCCATTATCTTATGGCAACAATGATTCCCAATTCACATTTTTCGTACCCTCCCCTCAGTTCATATATCCATCTGTCGATATCAATTTGTTTTCATTTGGAAGAATACGACGACGATGGAGACGATGTGGTGTGGATTTTTATAGACACTTTCATTGTTGAATCCATTTGCTGGGTCCTGAAGCAAGCATCCTCCTCTTCGACACGCTCGGTGGAGAGGTGGTGTGCTGATGCTGGTACCTACCTACCACCACTTCTCGAAAATAGTTTATTGCTGCTCCCACAACTGCTGCTGCCACTTCGACTGCTGGAGAATGCCTGGAGATGCCTAAACGAGCCCATAGGTGGGTTAATTGTTTAATTGCTTGCGATTAAGCTATTTGTGTGCAAAGTTGTATTTTGCTATCTCATTTGAATGATGATGCTCTGCTCTTCAGGTTGTTGTTTGCATTTGTATCCCTCGCTTGACTCTCCTTCATCTCGTCCCTACTTCCTGGCCCACAGAAAATAACCACACTCATTCCATTCCAGACAGATGAATAGATAGATTGTGGGATTCAGATTTGGTAGCGAGGAGCCATCGTGGTATCTGCGAGATTCTTTTTATTTCTTCCCATTTGGCACACCTATGTATGTATTCCTGCCTTCACTTCCTTGTCCCTCTCTTGCTGGTAAAGAGTCCGCAGGATTGTATAGTTTGTTGTTCGGCGATGCGGGGTTGAAGCTGATGGTATGCATCCAAAAGCGAGTCTTCTTTCTGTCTGGAGCTGAGGCATTATAATGAACAAGATTGGCGGCTAATTATTTCTCAGGTGGGGCAGCATCATCCCGACACACACACAACACACAGTGGCACATTGTAGTGTTCGAGAATAGTGTGACGTGTGAGAGATATTGTTTGCTGTGTATATGTTGTTGCTGAGTGGATCGAGATCCCATAGATTCCCATCCTTTATCTCTACCTACCTCCTCCCGGTCCATGCCTCAAGCCTGAAGGATATACTAACGATGGAGTTTTATTCGAATTTTGTATGTGCGGCAAGATTTAGATTTCGTGATTAAATCTGAAATCACTGGCACAAGGTGAGAAGTGAAGATATTTAGCCAATTGATTGGGGATTCTGTTTTTCTCTCTCTGATGGGCGCTAGCTGGCTCCCTAAAGGTGCGTATTATGGCGTTTGGGAATGAATATACTTAATACTTATATGGTTGTGTATGGTATTTCCTATATTACTTATAGGCTCGTGTGCCCACGCATGGCATATTATGGAATAATAAATAAAAGAATAATTATACAGGATTCCCACATATATACTCGTACAAGAAAAACAAATTGGTAATTAACTTGCCAAGGAAAGTGGCTTACGACTTCAGGAATTAATTGACTTGCGTTTGTTTTTGTTTGGAATTGGTTTGTTTTTTCTTTTACTGTTGGGTTGGGAGGAGATATGGAGAACGTAAATATAGGAAACTTATTGGAAAAAATTCAACTGAAATTAAACTAACACTTAATAAACCAATGGACAAATGAATAAGGGGATTCGATAAAACATGTATAAAAACACTTTTTTAGGCTTCCAACCTGTTTACCTGACAAATTTCATGACACATTTTATATTCATTAAAAGAAGTTGATGTTTTGTAGGGGGTTTTTGATATGGGGAAAATGTCCTAACAAGCCATCAATTGCTGATAAAAAATAAGAAAATATTCGAGACATAAAGAAACCCTCAGTTCGAATAGAATCAGAATCACCAATAAAATTGACTGGACACCATTATCAATAAAATTGACTGGACACCATTATCATCACTTCAGAACATGCTTTTATCGAAATATAATGTTTTCATACACACCCACCATGGGGCAAGCCTCGACGCAGCGCGGCAGTGGTGCTTAAGGCGACTACTACCAATGAAACCTATGAAGAGCTAAATATATAAATTTGGTGTCGTAATAGCTCATGGAGAACCAGGGCCTAGTTACCTACGACTCTCAACCATTCCTGTGTGCGTGTTGCTGGCAGGAATGGAAGGTACCTACAATTTTTTACCGAGTCGTAAGTAGCACTTATTCATGACAACATTATAATCTTGGAGGATTTTTCAGTTCCCCGCAAGAGGCAGTACCTCGGAAAAAACATTTTTGTTTTTAGGTGGTCGACATGATACCAAGAGCTATGCGATCGCGGAACTAGTTTTTGCAGAAGCGACTCTCATGGTCGACAGGTCGAAGTGAGGTAGGCTGTAACGAAAGAGTTCGCCAAACAAGGCACTCCAACAATTGGATGGCAGCGGATGAATTCTGGAGATGGAATCAACGATGGGGTCTACAGTTCCAGTAAGGCTTGTGAACACCTTATATGGGTAACTCCGACTTTTCGAAGCTTAGGCTTATAAGGAGCGGTATATCCGGCTCTCCTCTAACTCTTATAGAGTTATTTAAGAGTCTGATTATCCTCCAGGATGGGGGTTGTGTGTTCGGGGTAACTTCCCTACCATATACGAAAATAATAGTTCCGAAAAAACAACGAGCCTCGGATACGGATGATTGTAATGTTGATGGTCCCAGCAAACGGAACAAGGACAACGAATTTCGGATATGAACGCGGAATGTGCGTTTCCGTTTGAGAGGCCTTTCACTACAAAAATCACGGAAGTGACTCTTGGATAGCAGTCTACCCCTCTATGAGCTAATTTCATGATTATGTCCATATGAGGTCTTGCTCTCGAGATCTGCTTGAGGGTTGCTTTCAGTAGTTTTAATCTCAAATGGACACGCACCCTTATACAGACCACGTGTTATCGAACAATTATTGGAGACCCTGGATAGGCTTACGGATAACGTCACAGCTATCCAAGAAGTGCGATGGGATATGGAAAGAGCATACGATGGATTATATTGTGTGACACCTACTACGGAAAGTGCTAGAAGGAGCAGGGTCAGCGACTATTTGATTGTGGGTTCGTGATAAGGGGAAGACTTAGGCAAGAAGCCTTGGGATTGAAAAGTTTAAGCAAGCGAGTGGTCACAATCGGCATCAAAGCCAAATTCAAGAACATCACGCTGGTCTGCAACCACGCCCCATGAGAAAAGAGAGAAGACTCAACCAAAGAAGGATTTTACAAACACGAAAGGTACGTGCCCGAAGTACGACGACGTCAAGATCATTCTTCAGGGCCAGACTCGGAAAGGAGAGCATATTTGGGTTGAAAGTTGGAAAAACCAGTTCCGATAACGAACACAGGATGTTGGATTTGTGACGGGAGGCAATGTCATCATACTCAGGGCTCGTTTTCCACACCTTGACATACACAAAGGAATTTGGCGGTTTTGTGATCAAAAGACCGTCCACTAAACTGATGACATAGAAGCCAGACATGCTTCCAGTATCTTGGATTTGCGAACTTTCTGAGGGGCAAACGTAGACTCGGACCACTACTTGGTAGCATTTCAAGTACATATACGGATATCCACTATGCCACAACACCGCCGACCAGATGCTGTAAAAAGATTTGATGTCGTAAAAGTAAAATCGCAAGAGATCGCCAGTACTTTTGCCGACTACGTCTATCTTAATCTATCAGCAACTACTAGTGGAGACATTGTTAAAAAGCCGACCCAAGTCCCACCACTGATGTGCTGGGTTTCACTAGGCGACCACAACGAAACTCCTGGTTCGACGAAGAGTAACGGCTGGCGCATGCGGCTAGGAATGGCGTCTTTCAAGCAATGCTGCAGACGAGAACTAGAACTGCTGAGAGAGTAGGCCGGAAGAATTACGGGTAAAAAAGGAGGGAGGAGCATTAACTTCTTAGGAAGAAAAAGAGAGAGCACGAAAAGCCAGAGGTCGAGTCTACTGAGAAATGTACCGCCAGGGGTGATGTTCGTATAAGTTCTACCAAAGAGTAAGATGATCTACCCAATGGGACTGCACTCCAGGCCAAACTATTCAAAGCAGACAGAGATGACGTGGTAAGGAGAATGCAGGAATTCATCTGTAGAATTAGAAAGTAGACAGATGGATGGAACTTCGGTATAGTATGCCCTATCCACAAGAAAAGAAATGCTCTGGCCTGTGCCAACTACAGATGGATAAGTCTTCCAAACGTCGCCTCACGATTGATAGGTAGGTATAACTTCGAAGCTTCCCAAAATGACATCAGTGCAGAGATCAAACGAACAATTATTCTTACCAACCGATGTTTCTTCGGCTGAGGAGGTATTTAAGTAATAATACCCTCTCTCAAAGAACCAAGGGGTTGACATGGTCAAAAAGCTGTAAGACAGCGGCTGAAATGGATGTTCAAGCCCTCTCTCGAGCAACTAAAGAGTCCTTTTATAAGACGCTTATCATCCCGATCCTGATGTATGGTGAAGAGGTATGGACCACTATTAAAGGTAAATGAGAACGCTTTAGCCTTTTTTGAGAGAAAAATTCTCCGTGTGATGTTTAGAATGGAGAATACAACAACGAACTGCACGGGCTGTACACCGACACCAACCAACAAAAGCCATAGACTGAGATGGCTGATGGGTCATCTAAAGGGAATGGATATCAATGTGCCGGCCCGGAAAGCCTTTGAATCCAATCCCGTGGGACGGTGGCGGCGCAGTAAAGGAGGACTGCGTAACAGGTAGCGCACGCAAGTGGAAGAGGATCTCAACCAACTTGGCAAACGAAACTAGAGCCAGATAGATAGAACCGAGTCGACCGGAAAAAGCTTCTTGGTTGAGGCTATGGACTCTAGCGCCTTAAGTAAATAAGGCTGGGACACGTGGAGTGTATGAGAATCTTCGAATTTAAACTAAATGGTGTACGTTGCAGATGCATACAAGTAAAAATTACTTCAAACTAATTGCTGTGCTTATCTGGAGGCGGTTTGCTATGGTCGGAGCTGGCTGAAGAGGCTTGTAGGTTGAGGCCGTATTCTATCCTGGGCTGTGAACGCAATCAAAAGTAAAGTAAGTTATATACGGAAACAAATACACAACTCAGATCTCCGTACAACTCAGCTCCCCTCCCAAAAGAGATCATCAAGTACTCTGCCAGCAAAACACTTACGGACAACAACATAATTAGACTTGACTCCGGAAAGTTACGACCAGCGAAAGAGTAACAATTGACACAGTTCATCAATATCAATATCACTTTTTTAAAACAGTTTTTGAAGCAATTTCAAGTTCTGAGAAATGAATCTAATTGTTTGGGCTTTACTTTGCGATTCAGTTAAAGAGTGTTTTATTTTCTGCTATACATTTATCCCAGCTTCAAATTAAAATTCGTATAGCATCACCATTTACAAACAAGTCCTGCCCACCTGTTAATTGTTTTTTCTTTATGCCATTTCTCGGTCAACAAAAATATTATAACAAACATCCCTCTATAGCCATGGTTAGATCGAGAACGAACCAGAAAAACAAAAATTGAATGCAAATTAAAGCGCCACCTCCGGACCAAGTCCAATTAAAAAGATCCCAGTGGAACTGTACCACATCTCCATATAACAGCAGCTCAGCGTCTACCGAGTTAACCGAAACACAAAACCGCCTTTTTGCTGTAAATCTTCACTGCCATTTCGCCATTTCGAGCAGAAAGACAAATTACTCCCTTATAACCCAAACATATACCGGTACAACGTACAACGCATAACAAATGACTTCGCAAAGTCCCCTGGTTTTGTTGGATCTTCGTCGGTGCAAAAACAGATCCTCCTGGATGTCCAAATGCATATCTTCTCTGACTCTATTATTAAAATCTGCACCACCATCATCATCATCATCGTCGTCGTCATCGTCCTACATCCATATGAGGTTGTTATTTTTTATTCTGTGCACTGCAACATCACAAATGTATACATGTTGCCAATAATAAGTACTTGTTTAGAGGGTCTTGTTAAACCTTTTGTCTTCCATCTCTTTTTATCTCTTTATAATCTGTCTCTCTTTCTCTCTGGAGGTTTTTAATTTAAATAAAATACGTGAGGATCTTCTATGGGGAAACAAAGAGAATATGTAATTAATTAGCAAAAACCGTCTTGGGCGAAGTGCTGTGGCCACCATTAAACGTCAATAAAGATAAACCAAACATAACCTCCTACCGCAATGACTCACTGACTCACAGATGGCGCACAGAGCGAGCGGCAGCTTGTTAAGAGACAGATCATAAAATGTGAATATCGAACATCAATAACGATAAAATATGACAACGGGACTTGAGACTCTCTCGATTCATGGAATAGAGCGCCGCCGCCGAGCCGCTGCTGGGCCGTTTTTGCAGCTAGCTTGCCACATGTGTCATATTCCAACATAACCGTGAGAGTCTTTGTCCGCATGCCAAATTGGATCGATTCGAACTACCTACTGCAGCCTGCATCAGTGGAGTCAGCGCATGCAAAAAAGATTACCATTGGAGGAATAGACAAATGGACTACAGTGACGGTAACGGAAGGAAAGTTAAAACTTTGTATACAGACTCGAAACTCAAATACAATTATTCGCTAAGTGGTGGTATTGGTGGTCTTGATAGGAGAGAGCCGGTCTTTTCATGTGGCCTTGTGCTTTTCTTGGCCAATTCATATTAGTTATGGACCTGTTGCCAGTCATGTTTAACCTGCCGCTGCTGTGCAATGTGCATTTCAGTTTGCAATGCAGTGCAGTGCAGTGAAGGTTGATGCTGCTAGAGTTATGTGGTGGTGCTGTTTTTGTTGTTGTTAGTTATTGTTGTTGGTTATAGCTGCACTTGGCTCATAGCTCCGATGGTGGTCAATTGCCGACGACGAGGAAGATAGACGACCCAAAAGAGTCCCGCGAAGACCATCAATTTGGAGAGTGCATATATCAAATCAACAAATAGCCCCAGCAAGGGACGATTGCGGCTATGGGTGGTGCAATATATAAAAAAAAACCTTTTCGAATGATCGACAGTGAGGTATAAAAGTTTATAATCGGTTTAATGAAGATTTTTTTTAATGCTGAGTCTCTCTCGATTTTTCTCATTTTTTTTACTCCTTTTAGCTAAAAGTAGTGGGAAATTCCAAAAAATTGTCATTAAGGAATGGGTTGCGGGTTGGATCTGTTATGTGAGATATTCGAAAACAATAAGCTATTCAGAAAAGGTCAGAAATTGGTCACAAAAGGTCAGCTTGTTTCAGTAATTGGTCAGCCATAGATTTTTTTTTAACAATTTCTTAAGTTTTTTTTTAAACTTGTGTTCTTCAGGAGGCTCTCAAATTCTCATAGCTGCAAAGAATTGTGGTAAAAATAGTTAGCTGGGCCTTGAATCCTCTGTGCCCTTTGATGAGAGGAAGATCTGGGCTGGGCTAAGAGATGAAGATTGAGATTCTGCTTTCGACAAAGAAACTAGTCACCCAATCATCAAACAAGAAGAATGTCCATTGAGCAACGACAACCCGAACCGGGGACCCCAGTCAGACGGAAAGCCTGACCATCAGCACCTTTGCAATATGGAAAACGAGAAAGAAGTTTCATTCTGCACTGCCAACACCGCCGGCCGCCGCTTAACGCCATGTTATTTTATTTTCTCGTCAGAACCAAAAGTTCTAGTCTTTCTTCGCACTTCATTTAAATTATTCTAAACAGTTTTTTAAAATGGCACCCAATCTGAAGTTCCATTAGGAATTTGAAATATTTGGGCTTTTGTGGAGGGGGGACCATATTTTTATATTTGTAGTTTACTTTCGACATGCGAAGGATGAAATTAAGCTTGGGAGTCATTGTTGTAATTTTAGCGATTGGGTGCCATTTTTAAAAATGGCGCCCAATGTGAGCGCACATGGTAAAATAAACAAAAAAAAAAATACTCATATATTTCCATTGCTAAAATAATGTTTGATGTTTTAAAAGATAGGTGTTGGTCAGGCGCACCTTCGGATAAAATGTCAGTGTTGCTACTTTTCAGGAACATACTATTTTTAATGTCAGCCTCCACGTTTTTGATCATTTTTATTATTTTTAACATGAAATAAGTTGCAGTAATGCTTCCAGATTCTGAACGTGTTTTGGGAAAATAACAATTGATATATTAAAAGATAGGCAGTTAATTAACGCACCTTCGGGTAGAATTTCAGTGTTCCCACTTTTCAGGAACATCCTTTTTTTATGTCAAACTCCACATTTTTAATAGTTTTTAATATTTTTAACATGAAATAAGTTGCAGTAATGCTTCCAGATTCTGAACGTGTTTTGGGAAAATAACAATTGATATCTTAAAAGATAGGCGGTTTATTAACGCACCTTCGGGTAGAACTTCAGTGTTCCCACTTTTCAGGAACATCCTTTTTTAATGTCAAACTCCACGTTTTTGATAGTTTCGGATATTTTTAACATGAAATAAGTTGCAGTAATGCTTCCAGATTATGAACGCATGTTGGGAAAATAACAATAATTGATATCTTAAAAGACATGTGTTTAATTAACACACCTTTGGGCAGAACGTCAGTGTTCTCACTTTTCAGAAACATCCTTTTTTATGTCAACCCCCACTTTTTTGATATTTTTTAATATTTTCAACATGAAATAAATTGCAGTAAAGCTTTCAGATTCTGAACGCATGTTTGGATAGTAACAATTGATATCTTAAGAGATAGGTGTTTAATTGACGCACCTGTGGGTGGAATTTCAGTATTCCCACTTTTCAAGAACATCCTTTTTTAATGTCAACCTCCACGTTTTTGATAGTTTTTGATATTTTTAACACTAAATAAGTTGCAGTAATGCTTTCAGATTCTGAACGTGTGTTGGGAAAATAACTATTGATATCTTAAAAGATAGGTGTTTAATTAACGCATCTGCGGGTAGAATTTCAGTCTTCCTACTTTTCAAGAACATTCTTTTTTATCTCAAATTGTGGCACTTTCACCGTTTTTTTGGCATTTGTCTTCTGGAAGTATTTCCGCAACTTTTTTCATGTTCGAAATAGTAAAAATTACGAAAAAATGGAGGTCTCACCTATTGACATAAAAAGTATGTTCTCGAAAAGTAACAACACAGACATTTTACCCATAGGTGCGTCTACTCAACACTTATTTTTCAAGATTTCAAAAACGTTATTTCCCAACACGAATCTCGTATCTGAAGGTGTTTCCGCAACTGTTTTCACATCCAAAATATTTCAAATTATCAAAAAAGTGGAGGCTCCACCATTTGACATAAAAAAGTATGTTCCCAAAAAGTGGCAACTCTGACATTTTACCTTAAGGTGCGTCTACTGAACACATATGTATCTTAAGTCAATTGTTATTTTAACCATGGAAATTTTCCAAATAATTTACGTGTTTTTTTTTTAATTTTAACAGTTGGTCCTGATAGGGCGCCATTTTTAAAAACGGGCTCCGAAGCGACAGAATTACATAAACAACTTCTAAGCTTAAGTTTCTTCATTAGCACATTAAAAACAATTATAAAAATAAGGTCACACCCCCCACAAAAATGAGCAGGGAGTTCGGATTTCTGACGGGACTACAGATTGGGCGCCATGTTTGAAAATGGCGTTTATGCGACAGGATTCCAAAAATGACTCCGAAGCGAAATTTTGTTCTTAGAATGTAAGAAATAGTTCTTATCATAAAAAAAGGTTTGCTTATAAAGCACACGGGATTCGGTTTCCTGACCGGACTCTTATACCTAGCTGTTGACTATTTTTTTGAATTTATAAGGATCAAGGTTAATTTTACTAAAAAGGAACATAACTTTCCCTCCCCTCTGTCCTTCCCATAGACTTAACAAACTTATAATCTTATTCTTTCACTTATTTTCATCTCTTCACCTCTCTCAGTCTTGGATTGCTTCTTCGACTCCAAACGACACTTCCAATTACTGGACGACCAATCGACCCCAAAGGAAACATAAATTGCCCCACAGTAACTCTGTTTTTTATTCCACAATTCCAGAGATTTACAACTCCAAAAGGATTTGTGTGAGATGAAAAGAAAATTCAAAAGCTTCAGTTTCCTATGTTTTTCTGTGCTGCATGTGTGTGTGTGTGTGTGTGTGTGTGTGTGTATTATTTTCAAATTAACAATTGCACTTGAGAAATTTATTATCCTGTTGGAATTCAGATCTCTTCCTCTTCGATCATTCTGGCTGTATATTTATAGTTGCTGATACTGCTGCTAAGTTGCGATCCCAATTTTGATGCCATCGCCATGGATCATCTCCCGCAGTCAGTTGTTGGTTGGTTCGCGGTAAAAACATGATTTATGGGACGACGCTATAAGTTGCATTGTATATTCAGGGTCGTGTCTTCCTGAAAAATGTTCATCATTATCCGTCCAGTTCTGGTTCTATAATCATTTTCTTCCTCGTTTGTATCTTTTCTGTGTTTTTATATAAAATTTCCAAACTAAAAACGTAGGTACGTACGTCTGCGTCTAAGTCAAGAGAAGAGGTCGAATCGAACTCCTCCTATTTGATGTTGGGAGCGATAAATTCTCATAAACTAATTAAATTTAATAATAATTTTCTCTTCGCGTTTAATATTTTGTTGTTTTATTTTTTCTCGAAAATATGACGAATAAAGTTTTCATTTTGTTTTGTTTCTAATGAATTGACCCAGAGATGCGGAACGCGCCGCGCACACCTCTTCATCGAAATCATCAGTGACGTCGTGATTAGGAGAGCAAGGGAAGAGACAGACCATCAGAGTTAGTTGTGGCAAAAATAAAATTCATCATTTAATTCTTGAGAAGCCCGATTGCATGCTAACGTGCAATCAGGCGGCTTAGATCGGCTTTATAGTCTTTTCTCTAAAACACAAGTCAGTCCACCAAACGCATACACTCATTCAGAAAATATAAAAAATAAAAATTATATGGACCACGCCTCCATAATGAGATATTACTGCGGGCCAATGCTGCAGCAAAACAATAACAACAAAAATAAAGGGGAGGCTTTGGGGAAATTTGCAACTTTTTATTTTTAGTTGTTGTGGATATTGCATGTTTGAAGAAAATTGGAAAAAAATATGTGTGTGTTTTTTTCGGCGGCTGTGCAGCAATAAGAAATTGGAAAACATGAGACTCTTCCGGTTTGAAACTCTGCGTGCAGCTTGTTTGGCAGATGATTGCATGGCAGAGCATTTCGTTTGGCAAATAGGTTGAAAATATTGGTTGCGCAGCGATAATGGTTTTATCAAATCAGTTAATCATCAAATTAGCTATAATTTCAAAACAGTTAAGTCATGTTAAATGAATCGCAAACGATATCTCATATTAAACGGGTATATGTATGTAGTGGATGGGAGCTGGTTTAACAGATGGAATTTAGCCAGTATACTTAGCTGTTATCTTGACCTTTTCTATAAGGTGAACATAATATCCTAGTGCGGTTAAATATGTAGTTTTTTTATTAGCAAAGTATAGATACATATACCAATTGTTATGAAAAAACGTAACGTATAGTTTAGAAGACAAAAACTGAGGAAAAAATGTATGTAGTGAGTACATAAATAATGTAATGTATTGTGTACTTATAGCACAGACTTCTGCACAGATAAATATTTGTGTTCCTATTACACGTTGAAATCTCTACTGACAACATATAAATGTGTTAGCAAAGTTGTTGGCTATACAAAATTTTCTACACCCGTTTTATTAATATGTGTCAATTATCTGTGATGAGTACATGATTGTGAGGGGGGAATAATTTCTCTGCTTTATTCTGTGGACTCATTAAATAAATTATGTAGTTGGTACATTAGTATTTAAAACTATGTAATTAGTACTTGATTATGTAGTGATTAAATGATTTTTAATTGGGGACGTAGGCACCATGATCATGTAGTGATTGCATGTATTGAACACATTATTATGTGGTAAGAACATGAAAATGTAATGAGTACATTATAATGAAGTAAACCATAATTGTGTAGTGGGAGCATGAATATGTAGTGAGCACAACATAAGGTATGTTGTGAATACAGAATCATAAAGTGATTCCCCTGTATTGTATTATAGATATTAGGATATTTTATTGGGGTAAAAGCGTATGTACTGATTACATGATAATGTGGTGATTGTAGTGATGCGGTGAACATATGATTATGTAAAGAACATGATTATGTAATGAGAACATGATAATGTAATGAGTACATGATTAATATAATAAAACCATATTTATGTAGTCGAAACATGAATATGTAGTGAGCACATGATAAGGTGTGTTGTGAATACATAATTTAAAAAATGATTCCCCATGTATTGTGTGTCATTTATATTTTAACTTGGCTGCTTACTGCGAAGTTGGTTCCCTTTTATTCTCAAAGTATATATTTTAAAATATGCCAAAAAACCTAAATACCCGTTTTTAATGGTTGGTCGCGAATATTTTCGATAGATGCTTTTTTATTATTTGTTAATGTTATTTTTTAAAGTGAATAAATAGAGAAGCTGCTGTTGTGCGAGAGATTAATTAATATTTTAGGAGCCTCAACCGAAATTTGGAGGCTAGTTATGAAAAATTTACATTGAGATTTCTTTGATACAATCTAAAATATAACTACTTTTATCTGAAAAAATTACAATTTTTACCAACTGCTATTTACACGGGATACAGGTGCCAAGCAAGCACACAACCACTAGGCTGATTCAAAGCAAGCGAGAAATGAATGAGGTGATGCTTAATACATCCTGATATTAAAATGCCCAGTGTAGATATTTATGTGTACCCAGTACATATTAAATGTAGTAAATACAAGTTGCTTGTGTTCATTACATAACTTGCTGTGCTCAATACATTTTGCTGTTTATATGTTGATGGCGGGTTTTGAATATTATTTCAATCGTACAATTATGATTCTTACAGGTTGATTACGAATTATAAAATGTTCTTTTGAAGCCAGTATTATAGATAAATTAGAAAAATTATGTAATAAATTTTGGCTTACGTTATACAATTTCAACATATTATTCAAAACTTACTTTTGCTCGTGTAATTGATACGATAGTGCATTATATATAAATGGTTAGATAGAACTCTCAAGTTATGTTTTGAAACATCAAAATTAACGCCAGGCAAAATGTTCAAAGCGTCGATATAACCGTCAATAAGTTTAACAATAATAAAAACGTAATTAAGAGTGTCTACTCTCAAGACTCGGAAGATTAATCAGTATGAGTCAGCTATTGTATGGGTTTTGTCAGCATAGGCCTCTCTGAGGGTAAATTTCAAAAACTCTTTCTGAATCTTTTCAGTTCTAATTTTATGGCAGCTGTAATTAGGGGACCACACCTGACAGACATACTTCACATGGGATGGGTCAGACAAATGCAGTATAGAGTTGTTTGATAACATATGGGGCAGAAAATTGACGTGATTCCCTTTGTTCCAACCTGATGAGGAATTTGCCTTATTACATAATAAAACGTTAATTTATTCCGTGAGTTCAAGTTTTTTTATCAAACAAACTACCAAGGACAGATACTTCACTAACATTTGACAAATTTAAGTCATTGAAGTTATGAAAGACAGTTTTTTTTTTAATTTACTGTTACTTTTCGATATTCAACAATATATAATTACGCGAACACCAGTTATAAAAAGCATTCACATCAATTTGAGGCTTTTCACAGTCAAGAACTTTTAGAAATGGTTTTAAAAATATTAACATCATCACCATATACATTACATATATGTATAAGACAGTCTGAGTACATATTTAAACACTGACGGAATATCGTTCATTAATAAAATAAAAAGAAGTGAACCCAGATGGCTGCCCTGGGGAACTCCGTAAATAACTATAATTTTTTTGAATTACAGCAATTAAAATTAACAGAATATGATCTGTTAAGCAAATTAGATTTTAGCCAAGCGATAAATTTTACGCTGAACTCAAGCTTGCACATTTTTCGTAACAAAACTTGATGTGAACGTTTTTCAGATGCTTTACTAAGATCTTGAAAAACACAGGCTGTGTGTGTAAAAATAACATTTATTCACTTTAATAGTGGGTTTCATTTACTTTTCATGTAAACAGTAAACTGTAAACAGTGCATATATGTGGCTCTGGTCACCGTGGAAACTTTAGAAAATACCATTAACAAGAAAGTATATGTGCAGAGTACATGTCCCCAAAATATCTTTGTCTCCCTTGTCCACTTCTCTTAGCAAGCCTACCAACGTCTTTTATTTAACAACATAAAAAAAAAGGGTCTAATTGACCTAAAAAAATAAATCAATTTTTTATAGAAATTCCTTCAGATTCCTTAATAAATCTTTTTCAAAGTTAATCCATGATGGATAAAAAAAATATATCAAAGATTCATCACCTGAAAAACTCGTGCTCACCTGAAAAACAAAAACAGTTATTCCCATTACTTAGATAAATATCACTATACTTGGCTTCAAATTTCATCGACCTCACTGAAAACATAAATAACATTCATTCATTTAGCAGCACCCTTCTAAGTTTCACTCAAAACACGTGCAGTGCATAGTTTCAAATGGACAGACACACCTGTTAACTGTTTTTCATGTTTAAAATAAAATATAGGTACCTACAATCAGCAACATCACAACAACACGAACAAAAAAACGACAAGAATATCCAATGTCTTTACCTAACCTATGCTTTTTGGCCACCCATGATCTGATTGTAATCCTTTTTAACCATTTAACACTCATTTAATGCGCCACCAAAATACATATAACACTATTCTATACCCCCAGTAGGTATATTTACTCAAGTCGTTTTGCGTCTCGCGTCGCATTGCGTTGTCGTCTGCTTTGGTCATCTAACAAAAAATAAACAGTGGTTAACAGTGACTCCTGTGGCTCTCAGTTCCTCACACTTGTTTACGAAATGAATACATTTAAATGAATAACAACAACAACAATATAAGAACCAGCTAATTTTCACCTCACTCTTTATGCAAAGACATCTTTTTGGGATCCACGGTCATGGAGATTCTCTTTCTTATATACCTAGTCACCTTAAATGCTCCAAGTATCTAATCAACGGTGTAAACATGTGGCTTTTTGACATTTCCCTGCGCGCTGTGGTAACTAAAAGTACCGTCTTTTAATGAAATAAAGGAACAGACAACATCTTCAGTCTTCATTTTTTCTTGACAAATTAAACTTAAGGTATCGGGCCATTAGGACAAGGTAGGAATTTGTTTGAAAAAATCGAACCTCAAATTTTGATTAAAAATGACATTACCATGAAAAAAAAGCTCAAAACAGTCCTTTGCTTTCTATGTTTTCATTTATGTCAAATTTGAAACGAATTTTAAAAGTCTTAATTACTTTATTAGAATTTTCTTTATAATGGAGACATTGGAACTAAGTATGGTAGGACTGGAAGTCTTATGTTAAAATTGTTTAAAAAATAGCCTTAGACATTCGCATGAAATTGAAGATAATTATAAAAATTATTGGACTTGAATCAGTTAAGTTTTTTATAAGATAATCGAGAACAATCATTAATTCAAAGGAAAAATGTATTAAATGGTCCCTTCCCTTGTACTTTTTAGGCTTTTAGGTTTGAAAAAAGATTTATACTGCGCAAAAAAATTTGTTCAATTTTTTGTCAAAAGAACAAGTTTATGCGACCATGTCGTTCACTTTATATGATTCCATTTACAGTTTTTTTTATTTAATGATCATACATACAAGCCAATTTAATAACTTTGGTTCTTGCTAGATTAAAAAAAAGGAGCCTTTTACATCATGACTAATTTGTCACTTTTGATGGATTTCCCTTTTTTCAGATATTCCGGATATTATGTAGAATTAGACTTGTGTACCTTTTCATAATAAAATAGCACGATCAGGATCACATTCCAAGATTGCGTTTGAATCTATGAAATTTGTGTTCTAAAAGAAGTAAGAAATCTATGTTAACATGGTGTATGGGCAAGGCTTTAGGGCGAGGCTCTATGTATGACACATTCTATTCAAGTTGGGAAAAAATGATCGATCATTAATCATATTTTGATCAATCACAGTTTGTTCCTTCTTCTAGTTTTTTTTATACTTTTCGTTCACTATTTTTTTTCCAAGTTTCCGACTTGTCACCTGTCCGAAATGTCATATGCAACTGGTCATTGATATTAATCATTTGTGTCAAAAGAACAAGGTGGATCATGAACATGATTTTGACATTTCGTTGATGATGTTGTTGTTTTTTATTCTGGTTGGTTTATGTTTTTTTTTAATGATTAGCGCATGTCAAAAAGAAAAAGTCTTTAACCTCACATTGTGTTGAGTCATAAAGATGTGAATGTAGATCTTTTATATTTATACCTTCGTGACTTTATTACAAGCCATTGTTTTATAATTATTACAACAACGACGAGGCGGTCGGCATAGAATAGTGGATGACACGCTCCAAAGAAGAGATTCACTTTTGGTCATTAAAAAATGTTGTTAAAAATCAACGAAATAAAAATTGTTACGGTTGTGACTTGATATGTCAGATTCGAAGTGATGAATATGTTTGGAATGATACATTTTTATAATAGTTGTTTTGTGTTAATGCCAGTTTGACTGGCCACGTAGCTCATTTGTATCAGTGTCTTAGTGTTTTTTTAGTGTTAGTATTATCAAAGTAGAGAAACGGTTTAAACAAAAGAAGTGGGGAAACTCACCAAATCGAAACTATCCACAAGAACATCATTGACTCCATTTTGAAGAAACTAAGGATTTACGTAGCTCATTGTTTATACGAGACTGACTACGTTCCATAGCTTACTCGTGTGGAAATTGAAAACAATGTCACAAAAATTCCAGTCGAGAATACACATAAGTTCAAAATGAGGTCATTTTGAAAAATGGCGCCCAATGTGAGGTCCGGTTCGGAAACCGTAATCCCACCACTTTTTGTGGGGGTGGGGCTGACCTTATTTTTATATTTGTAATTTATTTTTGAGATGCTAAGGATGAAATTTAGCTTGGGAGTCATTTTGGCTATCCTTTGGATTCGATTCCATTTTCAAAAATGGCGCCCAATCTGGGCCAAAGGTGAAATAAAAATAAAAACTCGTGTATTACTTGGAAAATTCCCATGCTTAAAATAATGGATTATATCTAAAAAGATAGATGCTGAGTAGACTCACCTTCGGATAATATTTCACTGCTATCACTTTTCGGGAACATCCCTTTTTTCGATGTCAAAGGGTAACTACGCCACTTTTTTGATAATTTTTATGTTTTCAACATACAAAAAGAAGAAGAAACTCCTCCAGATACCAAACGCTTGTTGGGAAAAAAAAGTTTTATGTTTTTCACGCGCAAAATATAAAAAAATATCTAAAAAGTGGAAGCCCAAACATTTGACATAAGAAAAGTTCGTTCCCGGAAAGTGGCTACACTTACATTCTATCCGAAGGTGCGTCTACTAATTTGCAATCTTTTAAGACACTGTTATTTTCCAAACATTCTTTTGACATCTGGAAGCAATTCCGTTAATTTTTTTCATTTTAAATATATTAAAAATTATCAAAAAAGTAGAGATTGACATACTCGTACAAAAAGGTATGTTTGCAAACAGTGGCAACACTGACGGTTTACCCGAAGGTGCATCTACTCAACACCTATCTTTTAAGTCATAAACTGTAATTTCCAAAAATGCGTTCGGCATCAGGAAGCGTTCCCGTTACTTTTTTCATGTTGAAAATATTAAAAATTATAAAAAAAAGTGGAGGTTGACTAAGAAAAGCTAAAAAGTTTCTTCCCGAGAAGTGGCAACACTTACATATTACCCGAAGGTTCATCTACTTAACACCTATCCTTTCAGACATCAACCGTTATTTAACCATGGAGATTTTCCGAGTAATTTGCGAGTTTTTTTTTTTATTTTACCATTTGGCCCACATTGGGCGCCATTTCTGAAAATGACGTCAAAGCGACAGTATTACACAAAAATGACTCCCAAGCTAAATTTCATTCTATAGTCCAGTCAAATGGTGTTCAAAAGGGACTTGAAGTGGAAAGTTCTGGTGTAATTATTTTTAGTGGCTCCCTTTATGTTTTTGGGGTCGCTGAACACGAATCTGAAGTTGTCCAACAAAATTTTTCACGGCAAATATGAGAATTCGTCAAAAAACGTCGAAAATTTCGACATTTTTTGTCTTTTTTCCTTATTGCTCAAAAATTATTTTTCTTTTGCAAAAAGCGCTGATGCAAAAATAAAGACAATAAAATTACCTACAATCTAAGCTTTTATCATTTTTTTGTACGACTTATGGTTTCTGCGGAAACAGTCGTTGAAAAACAGCCAAAAATCCGTCATTTTTAAAAAATTGTATAAACGATTCTTTTTGTATTGTTTTCTTCATTACATGAAAAGTAGGCCATGAGTTATTATGTTATTTGCATTTTCTAATTGTAGTTGTCTAAAAGTATTATATTGCAGCGTCTAAGTTTCAGTATTCCAAACAGTCAAAATGTCCATTCAAAAGTGTTTTATTTGTGAAAAAGATTGGAGTATGGTGCAGTGAAAGTGGTGATTGAAAAAGCCAGCAAGAAGAGAAAAGACGGAAAGGGAGCTTCTTTGGCAGGTAAGAAATCAGTGAAAGTGCAAACAACTTGCCAAAAAAGATATATAAATAGTAAATGGTAGGTAGAAATGGTGACAAGAGCGTAACACTCGCTCTTTGCCCAATTAGCACTGGATTGCGCCGTTTTGATACCATAACTCGTTTGACCTGTGTATGAAAGCAGTCTAAAGTGAGGATTTGCGGGCTTATTCTCTGAGGGGCTTATTCCTCAGGTGTCCGGCTCTCTGGGTTGGATGTGAGATTTCCTCCAGTGTGGGTTGGAAATCATCTTTCCCAAGAAACCAGAAAAGCGTTCCTTGCTTTGAAATAGGACGGCTGTGAAGTATGGTTGAGGTATCTTGTGAGTCAGTACAAAAGACAGGAGTTGGGTCATAGGACACTCACTCGATTGGATCGCATCTCGATTAGATAGCATCTCGCCCGAGCTTGCTACATTATGCCGAGCTCGGTAGGTTGTAAAATAGCAACGAAGCGCGATCGATCCGACCGTGTGACCATCATTGCCATTGAGCATCATGAAGCCCTGCAGAAACCCGGGTTCCTATTACTCACGGTCTTTGGATCTGGGGGTAACATGATGCAGAACGCAACTGATTTTCGTCTCAGATCCATTTCGTGGCTTTTAGAAAAGAGATCAAGTCTTTGATCTTCATTTCGGAAAGTTCGTTTAGGTCGTCAAAAAAAGCCATTCCAAACGATTGTGCCTCTCATTCTGGCTAGAGCTGAACATTTACAGAGAAAATGAAGGACTGTTTCCTTTTCTTGCTGGTCTCCACAGCTGTGACAGTGAGTATTGTAAGGAATACCCAGCCTCGCCGCATGTTCTCCAATTTACCAGTGTCCAGTGCAGTTTGCTACGACCCTGGCTATGCCCCGCTTGGGTCTACACATGAGATCAATTGTTCGGGATTTATTAAAGGCGGGCCAGATCGTACTGGATATTTTGCAGTTGGTTAAACTGCTCCACCTAAGATTGGATTCCCTAAGGAAAATTGACAATATATTGCCCTTCACAACTCCAAGGGGAATGTTGACTCTTTCTGCAAGTGAGATGTGAAGGGCTGATCCTTGCCTGGCTCGTTCACCTGCCCGTTAATTTCCCTCAATGCCACTGTGACCAGGAACCCAGATGAGAGTGACCTTGATGTTAATATTTAGACTTTGCGAGCTCATCAGTAGCCGAGTCAATGGCTTTCACAGCCGACTGAATGTCTGTAAGGATTGCTGTATTACTATTTTGGTTTGGATCTTGCATGCCTCCCTAATTGCCAGTATTTCAGCATGAAATACACTAGCAAAATTCGGTAGCCGAAACGACTTAGAAATGTTGAAAGAAAGTCCTGAGCCAACACCGCACTCCATCTTTGAGCCATCAGTATAGATAGTTGTGTCTAAGTCTCTCATCAGGGCGTCATCATCCCGGATAGGGGATGATGTAGGAGCACGGTAGTCAGTGGGAGTCGAAAATATATCAGTGGGAATCAAATTTGTGATATTGCTGTGACCATAAGGTTTAGCAACCCAAGAATTTGATTCTTTAAGTCTTAAGGCACTGCAAGATACTAAATATTTTATTTGTAGATCAAGTGGTAGGAGGTGCGGAAAAACGCTTAAAGCATCCGTTGGGCAAGACCTGTGGTACCAAAACTAGCTGTTCTATGAACCTTTTTGAGTTTGTCGATATTATATGCCTTGTTAAGTGCGGGCCATCAGACAATCGAACCATATGTTAGAATCGGCCGTACCACTGCAGTATATACGTCCATAAGATCATCTTCACTGCACCATACTCCAATCTTTGTCACAAATAAAACACTTTTGAATGGACATTTTGACTGTTTTAAATACTGAAACTTAGACACTTAACCACTGCAATATAATACTTTCAGACAACTACAATTAGAAAATGCAAATAACATAATAACTCATGGCCTACTTTTCATGTAATGAAGAAAACAATACAAAAAGAATCGTTTATGCAATTTTTTAAAAATGACGGATTTTTGGCTGTTTTTCAACGACTGTTTCCGCAGAAACCATAAGACGTACAAAAAAATGATAAAAGCGTAGATTGTAGGTAATCTTATTGTCTTTATTTTTGAATCAGCGCTTTTTGCAAAAGAAAAATAATTTTTGAGCAATAAGGAAAAAAGACAAAAAATGTCGAAATTTTCGACGTTTTTTGACAAATTCTCATATTTGCCGTGAAAAATTTTGTTGGACAACTTCAGATTCGTGTTCAGCGACCCCAAAAACATAAAGGGAGCCACTAAAAATAATTACACCAGAACTTTCCACTTCAAACTACCATTTGACCAGACTACTAAGCATATTAAAAATAAAAATATACAAAATAAGGTGAATTCCAATCATAAGAAAGGGTCACCTTAAAAAGCGCACGGGACTCGGTTTCTTGACCAGGCTATAAAAGCTTAAACAAAAATTAGAATTTCTCCTCCAACGATTCACATAAAATTGTGTGTACAAAGCTTTATGCAAATCGTTTAGGCTTTAGCTTGATGTACAATGGAACAAAAGACGTTAAGACGCATAGACGTTGTGACGCACAAAAGTGCAACAAAATACCGGCGGCACACGTGACAGACGGTATGATGAAACTCACATTTTTTGGACTTCCCCATCATAGCAATGATAGATTTGATTAAAGCCTCCAAATTTTGTTTTTGTTACGAAACCAGTGCTTGCCCTATAACGCAAAACAAAAAGCTTGGAACACTTTGATGGGGCAAAGATATGCCTAGCTTATTACAATAAGTCCTACAATCGAATAAAAAATATAATAAAACAATTTAACAAGAGCATCCTGTTCGCTACGCTTCACATTGTTTTGACGGGATGCTATAACTTTGACAGAATAGCTTACAAACAATCCGCAACAATAACAAAAAAAATACAAACAATCTGATCCAACAACTTTACACAAAACAAGATTCCACTAGCTGTGTTTCCAGAGATCATTTCTTTGAGGAGCCACAACATGCAAAACGAACTACATTCACCACCATTCCGCTGATTAAATTAAAGAAAAACTCCAAAGCCTCGGACGTGACCATAAAAAAACACAAAAATAAGCAGCACAAAAAAAACAAGTCACATCTCAGGCTTGGGCTCCTTGATGGTCCGTCCCAAGAGCTGCTGTCATTCCCCAATGGTGAGACGAAACAAATGTGACTGAGCAATCGACCAGAACAAATTCGTGTCTCTGGAAATGAGGTTTTGACTAAAAGTGAAATCCTCAAGCCTCATCTATCATGAAGACTCCACCATCAGCAACCATTTTGATTGATCCATCGCGTCTTAGGTTGTCTTTTTAAAACTCACATGCGCCTTAAGGCTGCGGGCGTCTAATAGAGTTAGAGTTAAAGGCTTGGCGTGAATTAATTTTGAATTATTACTTTTTGGATTTGTCGGTCACACATTGTTTGCTGTTCTTTTTTTCTTGCTGATGGAGATTGGGATTGGGGAAAAGAATTTGAAATAGAATCTGCCGCCGGAATCATAACAGTTATTATGATGGAGCTATTCTTTGGTCAACGCAGAGCCAGCACCATCATCAGCAGCTCCCAGCTATGCCTATACCAATAATTGCCCGCCATCACATGGAATTCAAAAATCTATAATTGCACTTAAACGTCAATCTGTCATGCGTTCTGTCAGATCATCATTTTCATCATCTCAAGAAGCTCTGCTTCTAAGACGAAGTCTGCGTGCTGTGAACCATGGCCAATATAGCGTGGAAATTATTTAGAGAAGAAGAGACACCGGTTATGGAAGGCTCTCTTTCTCCTTTGGTCAGCATCAGACCAGCTCAAGAGCTCTTTGTGTGTGCTCCGGTGATGATTTATGACATTTGTCGGATAGTTTTTGTCTAATGTGTGTCTTGTTGCGGACGTTGCTGTCGCAGAGACAGGCTACAGCACATATGGATTGTGCCTGCCTCCATATGTTGTCCGCGATGATGGAAGGAATCCTCCCGATTGATTGCCAGCGATTAGTTGCTAATCCTGTTTTTGTTTTGATGGATATATTAGTGAGTATTTGCGCAGAGTGCGCCTTCTTTTTCCACAGATGAGGCGACCAAGATGAAGACCGATGACGATGACTATATGACGACGACGACGACGATACAGCGGAATGGAGGAGCTCCATCAAGTTTGGTGTTTGTTCCAAGCCGCAACGCTCATTTGATTCATTTTTCATTTGAAGTTTCTGTACATATTTATGAAGTGGATATAAATGATACTGGTTTTCTATTTTTTTAGATTTTTTTTTCTAAGCGTTGACGGAATGAATGTAAGTAGGCAGGTACGTCTGATGGTGGCTCATTGATGCGGGTTTTCAGCTAATAATAATTTTTACTGCGTTTTCTATATAACAGCGAATATGGTTGGTTGGCTTTTGCTTTGGCGTAACTTGAGGGAATTCGCTGCAAAAGGCAGTTTTAGTTTTTTTGGTTTTCAAAAGCGGTAAATTGCATATCATTTTTTGAAGTGATTTACCCTTTTAAGGGAATTCATATGGACTTTTATGTTGGATACAAGTTGTGGTGCTCCTTAAGACCAATTAAGGGTGGGGTTATGGATACATTTAGAAAGATGTTATTTACGGGAATTTCGTCATTATGAACTATTAAATGTAGATAACTTTTGTAAGTGGTTCAAATAGATGGCGTATTTTGGCAAATCCTGGAAAGTCAGAATATTTAAGACTTGGGTGACCTGCATCGTACCATGATCGGGAAACTATCGACTGCTCAAAACAGTAGCGCAATAATCATTCAGGATTAAGTACTTGTTTAACCTTTTCGTGGTGGTCCCCGGGCAACTATCTGCGGAGACCTTTAAACGTAAATAAGCTTAAATTTCAAGTGATAAATGCCTAGTTTTCTAGGATAGGTTTTGAGGTTAGCATTCTTCGTAACTGCAATCAATACCGCTCACGAGAACGACAATACACATCAGATAAGAAATGATAACACGTTGGCTACCAATAGGTTATTGTACCCAGACAAAGATTGCTTTCTGGAATGTTAAGACGCTTCTTGAAAACGAAATTGACGGTCCTCAAACTGTCAGATTCCTCCAATTAGAGAAAGAATTCATGCGGTGTAAGACGGATATTTTAGGAATCAGTGTTGTAAGATGGTTTGGCTCGGGGAACTTTAAGTCTCCAATTCGTAATACTGCACTACTCTAATCCGGAAAGGCAGCTGGAACTTATATCGTGAATCTGGTTGGATTGCTACTTTCCAATACAATTCTCCAGAGCTTAATTTTCTGGGAGCCTCTAGATGACAGGATCCTGAAAGCTAGGAACTGGACTAGAGTGCCTCACGTCACCATCATACAGTGCTACGCCCTCACGGAGCTCTCTTCTGTCGAGGAGAAGGAGGCTTTATAATCGGCTGAGTACTGCTTATGATAGTACACCACGTGGAGACATAATAATGGTAATAGGAGACTAGAATGCCAAGGTTAGCAATGACAATAATGGGCTCAGGCATGTTTTGGGAAAGCATGGTATTGGTGATCGCAACGACTATGGCAAACGTTTTGTAGATTTTTGTAACGCCAACCACCGTATTTCAGCAGAAGACGTGCTAGAAAGTCAGTTGCATGTCGACGGATAGACAAGCAATTTCCAACCAAATTGATCACTTCGCGATCAGTCGGTGATTAAGCAGTAGTCTCCAGGACGTTCGAAACAGAAGCGTAGCAGACATGGAAATGTACCGGGACCACCATATTTTGTAAGATAACGCACAGCAACAGTTTGGATATCCCAAGAAAACTCCCAAAAGCCCATGTTCAATTGTATATAATAGACCGCAGTTCGCCAACAACTAGGGGACCACCTTTCACAAGGATTGGTAGCAATCAATAGCACCAACTGTTGGTGTGCTTTGAAAAATGTTTTCATATCCGGTGGTAAAATGATAGAATGTTGATCGCAAATAAAAAAAATAGTGCCTGGATTTTAAAGAAACTTGGGCTCGGATCAAAGAAAGCACAAAAAACAGCTCAAAGCTTGCATGGCAGTTACTCCAAGAGCAGGGAGAAAAGAGCGTATCGCATGAAGATGAGAGGTGTTCACCGTAGCGTGCAACGTGATAAGCGTAACTATATCAACGCATTGTAAAAAAAAAGTGGAAAAAGCCGCAAGTAGGTTTGACAGTAGGACCGTCTGTATGTATCCAAAAAGCTTACAGGTGTCCAAAGCTCTAAACAACACCTGTTAAAAGACATAGATGGATAACTTCGAATGAGAACCAGCCAAGCTTCCAAAGAAAGGAAACCTTACGCAGTGGGAAAACTGGAGAAGAATTTGCTTGCTGCTTGCAAAAATCGTCCTTGAGCGAATAAAAGAGCACCTCGAAGACACGCCCGACGCCAAACAGGCAGGATTACGCACTGGATCTTCTTGTGTGGACCACATCAACACCTTCTGGACCATTATCGAACAGTGCGCTGAACATAAATCAACACTTTCCCTGCTCGACTTTGAAAAGACCTTCGATAAAGCCAATAGAGAATTTATCTGGCTGGAACCCTCTTACGCAGCGAGACAGACCAGTGGTCCAGCCTAGAAGTACTTGACGAAGAACGGTCGAAGAGGAATCAGCAAAACTGGGGACGAGTTGGAGAGAGCTGAGGTACATCTACAGAAACCATACATGATGGCGCATGAAGTAGTGGATGCCCTATGTCCAGGAAGGGGAACCTCACGGACGTTACAGATCCGAAGCCCTAAGTAAGTAAGTAAGTATTAGGACTTTTTGAGAATATCTACGTCAGTGATAAGAGCAAGATAAAAATCTGGTAACACATCCACGGTCGGATAGTTGTCAGTGCTTCAAGAATAGTTTGTTGACAGATTTCAAAGTTGATACAATTTAGGGAGAATGTATTGATTGGTAGAGGTCTCTGTTGAATTAATTGACGGAATTGATAGCCTTGGATTCTCCTGCTGAATCTCATGGACAGGGGGATGTTTTGGGCAGACTGCATTTCGTTGGCACACGGTTGTTGGGTGATTGTTCACTGAACCGGTCGACTTTAATTCGGGCACCAAACCTGGTAATGGGGACGATCATCTTATCCGTCAAATGTGTGTGTCCGTGCATCTTTGCCACAAGAGAACATTTATTTTGATAATTATGATTTCTTATTTGCACGAATTGTTTAATCGTGTAAGGGACTTACCATGTCGATTTAGAATCAGTGACTGAATAATAGATATAAGCAAAACGATTTTACAGACGCTGCTTAAACAACGTGGCCGTCAGAGACTGTCAACATGAACTGGTTCATATGGAAAACCCTCGACTTTTCACTGAGGATTAAAGGTTAATTTGGAAAAAATACTTCTGAACTTACGTATGCTCAGATGGGGAAGGTTCAGAAGTCCTAAATACAATCTAGCATGTACATCGCAATGGGTCTATTCGGTATCAATACTCCATACTATTCTTAACGTCAAAGAATGATTGAAAAATAGTGACCAATTAAAAAAGCTCGTAAATTTAAAATGCTGTTATTTTCTTTAAGTCAAAATAAAATATTTCACCTTTTCATATGAATTACCCACAATTTTTTCCGTCCAATTAGTGAATTCGCAAACTCCGTCAAGAGTGATGTTAATTCTCATAAACACCAACACCATAACTAAGCCAAGTTAATAATTTATTAAATTACGTCATAAAACTCAATTGACCATAAACCACTAGAAACACCATCAGCAATAAAGGAACAAAATTTAAAAAAATATTATTTGCATGGTGTTGCTCCGAAAAAAATCCCATCCCTCTTTTGCAACCTAAAATGCTTGAACTTTTCTGATGATGGCCAAGCAAATCACGCAAGTGTTGTTCTTATTGTTTTGTTTTTCTGTTTTGCTACAAGAACATGAATTTTTATATAATTTTGTTTTGTTTTATTTTTCATACCCAAAAGGCACAAAGTATATATACAAAATCCCATCAAATCGTGTTGATCGATATCAGAATCACGATCCATTAAAGAAAGACTTTGCCGCATTGTGGTAAACAAAAAGCACATAAACCTACCGAAACCGACACCAGATCAAATTTCGCCCTCATCTCATCTTAAATCTTTTCTTGGGGAAGAATGTTTCTCCAGTGTTGTTTTTTGTTTTTGTGTAATTTTTTGGTTCCAATGTTTTAGATGGCCATCAAGAGGCAAAGTTTAAATGGCTAAGAGACGAAAACGAGGTATAAGTATAAGAGAGTGACCTCTTTCGTTCGCCAACTAATTAATTTTCCCACATAAACAGAGGACTGGACGATGAGAAGCTGAAGTACATATCGCTCAGTTAAACAAATGACAGGTGTCAGTCTATGGGTTATGCTTCATTAGTTCCACCATCATGAGTGTTTTCATCAGTGTGTTTTTCTGTTGGGCGCCATTTTCAAGCACCCACTTCCATGGGATTTGGATATTTTCAGATTTTGTTATTTTTTTTTTTAGGCTGATTGCTAATATCGATTGTGATCCTTAATTGGGAGTATATACAAATCTTTGACAGGGATATTTATTTCTCGAGGACTTCCTGACCACGAGAGAGAGAGATTTGAATTAATTTCGCTAGAAAAGGTGAGGCAGATATTTTGTTGTTTTATATATCCTCATCGTATACTTCATCGTTGACTTCCCATCTTTTTTCAGAAATCTTTTTTTATTCGTCGAATTTGCTCTTGGTAGAGGTTTGTGATTAATGTCATCAAAAGATTTATTGCTGGAATGTTTTTGAAATTTACTGTTTTTTTTGTTGTTGTTGTTGTTGTTGTTGTCAAGTTATTTAGTGAATTTTTTGAGAGACAAAGTGCTGATATGCTCACCCAGAAATGAATATACAATAAAGCTGCAGACTTTCGTTTATGAATTGTGATGATTTTAAGATTAAATCGTTAAGGTTTTTTTTAAATTTGATGAGCGTTTTTTGTATGCGCTCGATTTTTGTTTTCTTAATGATGTCCCGTGCGATTAAGTTAATTTAATTAGACTTTTCTGGTTGATTTATTCGAGCTCGTTATAGGATTAAAATGATTATCTGGATAAGAAAAATGGGATTTAGTGGAAGAAAGTTCATATGTTAAGGCTTGGTCGAGGAGGATATTGATAAAAAATAACATTCTTTTTTTCGAAGATTATTTTAAGAAAAGATCACAGGTTACACTTAATTTTGTTTTCTTTGCTTTCAGTTGGCTAGTGAAGTGTAAGGGTCACAGATTCCGTAACTTCTCTTTAATTGCAATAAATACACATATTTTAGGTACTATGAACATATAGAGGAAGTTTTAGACTGAATCGAGAAACAATCAAACATGACAAAACGATGATAAATATCACTACAAAAAGTGGGTCCCACAATTTTATCTATCTGTCTGTCTGTGTATACATCGACCTAGAACCTAAACCACTGAAGCGATTTTCTTCAAATTTCGATCTAGAGGTTTTTTTGGTAGTTCCTAAGAAGAAGAACTTGAAATTTTAAAATAACTGTACCTTCTTGTCATACAAACGTTAAGAAAAAGCTTATTTATCTCAAAAACGGCTCAAAAGATTTTGATACAAAATTCAGTGAATTATTGTAGACTTTTTGGTACCAATTTTATTTACAAAAACGAAGTAAGCCTTGAGCCGGCAACGGTGGGGCTTACGGCAACTACTACGATGAAACTCAGAGCTATGTGATCGCGGAACAAGTTTCTGCAGAAGGGCCTCCCATGGTCGATAGGTCGAAGTGGAGTGGGTTGTTGCAAGGCACTCCAACGATTAATTCTCGAGATAGGATTAACGATAGCGTCTACAATTTTTGCAAGGTTGAACTACCTGGTGAGCACCTTATATGGGTTTCTTCGACTATGCGAAGCTCAGGCCTATAAGGAGCACTTTAATGCGGTTCTAGGAGTTATTTAAGAGTCTGGCCCTGGAGACCCTGGATATGCTTCAGGCTGAGGTTACAGCTATCCAAAAAGTGCGATTGGATGAAGAGAGCATATGAAGGATGAAACTGTGTGACTTTTACTACGGAAAGTGCTAAGGAGCAGGGCCAGCAGCTATTTGGATGTGGGTTTGTGTTAAGAGGAAGACTTAGGTAAGAAGTTTAGGGCTTTAAAAGTGTAAGCGGGTGTCTGATCATAATTCACATTAAAGCATTTAAGAACAACACGGTGGTCTACATACAGGCACCCACCGAAAAAAGAGCAGACTTAACCAAGGAATAACTTTATGATTTCCTTGAGAATACGTACGATTTGTGCCATAAGATTTCAACGCCAGATTCCGAAAGGAGGGCATCTTTGGCTTGACAGTCGGAGGGCACAACCTGTAGGACGAAGCTTCCGATAACAGACATAGGGTGGTGGTCTTCTCGACGGGGCGAAATTTCATCATAGAAAGCACTCGTTCCTCACACCTAGAAAGGGTCTTGGCAGTTTTGTGATATGGATGGATGCCAATCCCATCCATGCTTTCAGTATCTTGTAAGTGCACACTTTCTGAGGGTAACATAAGGCGTGTTCAGGAAAATTAGATCTCAGACGGCTCAATGACAAAAACTGAGCAAGCGACTCCAATATTTTGTGTCCTCAGTAATTTGACAGCAACATTTCTGAGGAATCCTGTTCACGAGACTGAGATTGCTGAGGGCTTCGAGATCTCATTTTCCTGAACTCTACTATAGACTAAGACTACCCGATAGGATCTCCAGTACCTATGCGGATATCCACTACGCCACAACGCCACAAATCCGCTGACCAGATGCTGTGAAAAGATTTGATGTCAAAAATCTAAAATCGCTAGGGATTGCCAGAACTTTTGCCAACCACGTCCTTGTCAAATGTCAACAAGCCATCAGAAGTGCCGCCACTGATGTACTCAGTTTCACTAGGCGACCACAATGAAACTCCTGGTTCGATGAAGAAGACCGGCTGGCGTATGCATCAGCTACGAATTACGCCTGCCAGCCAATGCTGCATACGAGAGCTGCTGAGAAAGATCTACATCTATCTTAAAAGGAGGAAGCAGGGCCCAATTTTGAGGAAGAAAAAGAGAGCCCGAAAAACGGAAAGATGAGTCTATTGAAAATTGTACCAGCAGGGGTGATATTCGTAAGTTCTACCAAAGGGTGAACTGATCTACCCAAGGCTTCAAGGCTAAAACGAAAATCTGTCGAGATAAAAATGGAATATGTCGGTGCTAAGGACCTGGAAGGAGCACTATTCTAGATTGTTAAATGGCGAAGAAATCCAACATTCCATTCAACGTGGAAGATGATGGCCAACATTTCCGTCCACCCCACCTTGATGAAGCGTGTTAACCGATTTCCAAAAAAAAAATCGTGCAAGACTGCTGGTGCGGATGGACTCCCAGCCGAACCATTGAAAGCACTGGGAGATGACGTGGTAAGGAGCGTGCACCAGTTCATCTGCAGAATTTGGTCGGTTGAATTTATGCCTGATGAATGGAGGCCTTCCAAAGTTTGCCCCATCCACAAAAAAGGAGATGGTGTGACCTATTCTAACTACAGAGGGCTAAGGCTCCCAAACGTCACGTACAAAATGTTGGCGGCTATACGGTGTTATCGCCTAAAACTTTGTGTTAACGATCTGATCGACCTCTTTCTGTGTGGTTTTTGGCCAGGCAAGTTAACTGTCGATTACATGTTCACACTCCAACAGATTTTGGAAAAAAAAACAACAAAAATCAAGATCGATACAGACCATCTTCTTTCCGGTTTTAAACTCGCATATTATAGCTTGTATAGAGACGTGTAATACAGACATGCCTTATATCGGCATACCTGCCAAGCTCGACCGCTTGAGCAGGATGACAATGGAGAAATAATGCTGCTCCGTCAAATTTGGTAGAAACACCATTACTGAACCGTTTGATGTTGAGAAAGGTTTATATCAAGGCAACGCGTCATCATGTAACCTATTCAGCATTGTTCTTAAAGAAATTAAAAGCAAATACAATTTTTTCAAAAGTTCGTTCAAAGACTTGCATATGCAGATAACATTCGACATGATCGGCAGAACTTAGCGAGCTGTTTGCCTGTATTGAATCGGAGGCGAAAGACGAAATTTATCTTATCAACGAGAAAGGAATCTCAACATTAACGACTCGTGAAAAACGTCACGATGAAAAGATATAACCTCGAAGTTGGCAAAGACATTGTCTTTACCTCGGACCTACTCGCAAAATGACATCAGTGCAGGGGTCAAGCAAGGAATTAATCCTGCCAAACGATGTTTCTTTGGGCTTAAAAGACATTTAATCAGTAAGGCCCTCTCTCATAGAACCAAGCAGACTTTGGAGGAAGATTCTTCGATTGATTTTCGTTTCCGTGTGTATAGATGGAGTCTGGAAAAGAAGATTCAACGATGAGCTTTGCAGCAAAGTCGACCTGGTCAGAAAGCTGAAAATACAGCGGCTGAGATGGCTGGAACACGTGGAGCGTATGGACAGCAACGCAACTGCCCGACGAATCTTCGAAATCAACCCTGATGGTGTACGAAGTAGAGAAAGCTACCCAACAGGTGGCGAACACAAGTCGAAAACGACCTCAACCAAACTTGCTGTGCGTAACTAGATGCGGCTAGCTAGACGCAGAGCTGGCTGGAGAGGCTTGTTGGTTAAAATCGTAGACCATCCTGTGCTGTGAGAACCATCAAAAGCATAGTAGAGAAAGTTAGGATGTTTGGTGTGATTTCACTCTTCAAAAACAACACAAAATTGTGTCAAGTCCTAGAGCAAATTCCATTATCCTACAACAATGGGAAATGTGACATAATGCCTATACAATATGGATATCTAACAATTCTGGGAATTTCAATTTTCATTAAAAAATTAAACAAACCAATAAAAACCAGTTGAATCTCTAAATTCTCTTCATTTCAGTTCCAGCCTGACAAATAAAAAATAAATGTTCTAGCAACCTCATAAAAATTTAAATATTTATTTAATTTCACCTCGATGCACTTTTCAAACGAAAATTGTAAGCTCGCTTTTATTTATTATTGTTCTAAATACGTCAACAAAAACAGATGTTCACAACCGTTTAATATGTTTCTAATAGCTTGTCTATATGTTTTTGTTTCATTTATCATTTGCAGGCCTAAATTATGTCGAAATTTAGAATTAAAGTGCAACAATTAGGTGTGTCCCTTTTTGTTTAGTGAAAAAAATTAGGCAATTAATATGCATTCCTCTGGAAATGAACACAATTCTATTGGAAAAAAATATAAATAAATCTGTGTTCGCTTCAATGATTAACAAACATTCTTCCACCTCCATCAGCACTCCCCCATCAAACAAATATTACAACAAAAACAACAACAAAAAACCCCAACCTACACATCAAAACCTTATACAGAGAATCACTTTCAGCTCGAATGCACCTTGAATTTCAATTTCATTTATATTTCAATTTTTTATTATTTTATTTCAATTTTTTTGTTTGTTCCTTGTATCTCTTACTTTTTCCAGGTGAGTTATTCCGCCAACAATTCATTTCAACCTAAATCAGCGGTAAGTGCTAAACCTGACATATATTCTCATAATAAAATGTTTTAACATATAAACAAGAGTCGCATATAAGAGCCGAAGAGCTGTATAGCTGACGTACATAGTGTGGGTTTCGGTCTTCAGCTTGGATTTGCCGCTGAATGCTGCTGCCAGCTAAACGAAGGGGTGGAACAAATGTTCAACCGCATAATTTGCATTGAGCCTTTTGCTCTCTTGTGCCGCAGCAGCCAGATAGCGCGCTGCTACGCGATAATCAACCGTAACCAAAGAAATATACATATATTCGAACAGACAAAGAGAACAAAAAAACGGGCTAATCTCTAACGAAGTGAAATGAGATCCGACAAGGAATTCAGACAGAGAGACAGACAGACGCAACGCGACGGACGGAAGCCCCCCAGACCATCAAAGGAGAGACAAGATGGAGGAGGAAATATACGAATTCTATATACGAGTTGACATTCAACAAATCAACTTTATCTTGTCTTTTTGCACATAGATACGCGGAGCGACCCTTGAAGATGCAGATATGGATAGATTTCGTCTTCTATCTGGTTGTGAACAAAAAATTTTTATAAGAACACGAAAAACCCTTCAACACATCCACCCAAGACAAGACTTCGAAGAACACGAAAAGAACAACCATCACGTAGACACGGCCGCCTGACCGCCTAACCAACCAATTTTGTCCTTCAAATCAGGACTGGATTTATTTATTTTTTTTTACTACACATAAATGTTATATTTTTCTACGACTAGGGCCCATTTGTTTCTACCACTTATAGGGTTTTCCTTGAGGTGTCTAACTTGGGGGAGTACTTATCAGTGGGAACAATCTGACGGAAACCTTGTTGAAAACCCAAATTATGGAAGGTCGCTGAGGAAACGCATTGATTTTAATGCAGATTGGAAGCATTTCCAAGTGCTCAATGCCTCTCAAAGTAAGGACCTGATCCATGGGGATAACTACAGGCAGTTGTCTCTTCTTCTTGACTTGGAAAGAATCAACAAAAATGTTCTTTAGTCCCACGGAAGGACCAAAATTTATATCATTTCTTCATTTAACACACAAGAGAGCTACCCCCACCCCCCTCCCACTCTCTAGATCAGATTCTCCCTTGCGTTTGTAGGAATATTCTATCAAAATGTTTCCCTATCTTTCCTAGCCGGGTATCATTCCCCAAAATCTTCCATACAACAATGGACTTTTGACCAAATCCAGCCCTGACTGAATCACAACCTTGTTTCTTACAATGTCTGTTCACATTTCTTTATGTTGTATGCAAATGATGATCCGCGAAAAAAATAAAGAAGTTAAGAGAAGCATGCAGCTGAAGAAGAAGAAGATTTTTCCAACTTTCAACCGGACGCGGACGTCTTGCCGACCAACAGACTCGGCTGTTACACAGAAGACAATGGATTTGTTTTATTATCACTTGTTATACAGCACGTATCACTTGGGTGATATCACTCTCCTAACCCCCCCGCTTCTCTCCGACCATCCTTTCCACAAGCTCCGCACTATCAAAACCCCAAGATGACTATCAAGCGTCCATGACGAATGGGCTGCTGGTTGGTCGGGGAGCAATATAGAAGAGTTTGTTTTGTATGTGGTGCTGTGATTTTGCAGCACAACCAAACAATCAAATCAAGGACAAGCTGTAGAAAAAAGGATGGCATCAACCCTGCCTGCGAAAAACTCTACTCGTCGAGAGTCGAGAAAGAGCGACGGACGGACGGACGTGCAGCAGACAATTTTTATTGTTTCGTTACTTTTCTTGTTCTATTACACCAGAATCAGCAAAAGGAACACAGAAGCTCAACTTAAAAAGACGCCACATAGCCAAGCCAAGCTAAGCAAAGCAATTGTTGCACTCTGATGAGTTAAGTGAGAAATGGCTTAGAGAAGATATTGCCTCTGGCAAGGGCAATATCTTTGTAGAGTAGAGATAGAAATGCAAGGTAAATATTATGTGGAACAATGTGGAAGCAGACAAAACAGAAAGAAAGACAAAAAAAAACCTTGAAAAAATGAAGCTGGTGTGTATATGGAAGATTGACTTTACGGTCTGTCATGCATGGTTAAGGGTTTTTTTGAGATAGTATCTCACGAATTAGAAAGGTAGACAAAAAAAAAGGTGAAAAACTATTGCAATATCATAAATATGAAGACGTCTAGGTTCGGGTTTACAACCGTTTTCAATTTTATTGTTTACCCAACTGTTTCAAATAAGCTACAAAACGGTGAATATATTAAAAAATTAAATAAGAAAATATTGATGGCACAATTGATAGGGCAATTCAAACCAAAATAAATAAAACTCTCCATATTTAATGAAAAGCTTAAGTCTGGAATCTATTCTTTCCAAAAACAGCCAAACTGTTAACAGAAATTTACCTCGAAATCCGTAGTAAGCCTATTTGGACCGCAAAACCACCTATCACAATAAATTACACAACACTGATGATGATAAGCGAGCGAAGATGTAGCGAGAAGTCTGATGCGCCATTTATGAGTGTTAGCTACATAGTAGGCTGGCCGTGAGTATCTGCAACTATTTTAATTTGCTTTTTTGAAACTAAGGCCTTATTACCCGCTCCTACCTTACTCTCTAAATCTAAAGGTATAGCCATACACAATAGAGCCAATGCGCCAAATGGACCTCTGTTGATCCATAATCAATTATGTGTGGTAGATCGCAGTCTGATCAATTTGGATTTTCCGCTAATTTGAAATAAAAATGAAAGAGCCAAATGGATCGGCCCCTGAAAACTTCATTGAAATTATTAAAGTTGTAACTTTGGAATACAGAAAATTGAACAATTTTCCTGAGACTCAGAATTAAGTAAAGTTTTAACAATTTGTTCTCCTTAATTTAAACAAAGTATTAAAATTTCATCTAAATCGACAGAACCGTTTCTGAAAACCCAATAAACTAGTAAATTGGGCGCGGCTAGAGGCGAATTTAAATACAAATATTTTTAAATTTTTAACTTGTTTACACGAAAAAACTTTGAAAATGTCATCCAAATCGTTAGAGCCGTTTCTGAGAAACCATTAAATAATTAAAGTGGGCGTGGCAGTAAGTGGATTTTACTAAAATTATTTTTTGAGTATTTTTCTTCCTTATTCCAATAAACTGAAATGATATCATTAAAATTATTTTACTCGTCTCCGAGAAATAGAGCAAATAGAACTGTTTTCGAAAGAACAGAAAATACAAAAATAGGCGTGGCAGAAGGCGTATTTTCGAAAAATATTTTTAATATTCTTTTCTCGTCCATAAGAACAAATTCTGAAAATTTCATCAAAAGCGTTAGAGCCGTTTCCTAGAAGCAAATATATATTCAAGTTTAACTCGTTTGAAGTAAAAATATAATCCTAAATTTCAAACTTAAGGTCTCTTTGTTCAAGGGATAGAATTAACGCTGTAAATCTGGGGCTTATATCAACGTAGTTTTCAAGCGGTAATATTAATTTTCTAATAAAAATATACAAAATTTTTAAATTATTTTTAAGAAAAATTTTGACGAAAATAAATGAAAATAAAATAAAATTAAATTAAATTAAATTAAATAAAATAAAACAAAATAAAATAAAATAAAATAAAATAAAAAAGAGGCAAGGTGTTTGGATCACTTCCCAATGGTGCCCCGGTCTCTAAATCTTATGTTACTTACTTATTTAAGGTGGCGCTTCAGTCCGGAGTGGACCAGGGCCTCAACCAACAAGCATTTTCCAGCCGGCTCGGTTTCTAGCTACCTGTCTCCAGTTTCGCACGCCAAGTTGGTTGAGGTCCTCTTCCACTTGCGTGCGCCACATTTTACGCTGTCCACCTCTACTGCGTTGTCCCACGGGGTTGAATTTAAAGACTTTCTGGGCCGGAGCATTGGTGTCCATTCGCTCTAGGTGAACCAGCCAATCTAAATCTTATGTTGGTCTATTTCTAGGGCAAAACCCCCATTTATTTGGCTTAATACAAGCTAATTCTAAATCTAACTTAAAAACTAAGAACTAAAGCTAAGTTTCGTGAGGCGTTGAGCGGTTCAGAAATCAGTTATTTAAGGAAGGAGTAGTTAGGTTGAAGTCAAAGGAGCACATATTTGAATTAACAGCCTGCAGCATACGAGAGATTGGTTCGTTGGAGCCATAAGAGGTTCGGTGGGTGGGTATATAAAAGAGACGAGGATTACGTGTATTATATTATTGTTTGTCTGTCTGATCGACTACAGCCTAAGCTGCTAGATCAACTTTCTTAAAACTTGGTGCATAGTGGTGCTTAGTGATCCTCTCACACGTTTTTCCATTTTCTTTTTAGAATCAAAAATAGAGGTAGGTACCTAGCTCCTAGCATACAATTTTTTCTTTAACAATTTTAAAAGATCTTATTTTTTTTCAAAACCGACTAGAACTTTTCTTTAAACAAAAATCAATACATACATTTCTTTTAATAAAAGCTGCCTTTGGATAGAAAACCATTTTAAAAAAAATGTTATTTATGGTAGGTACTCCCTTTAAGAACTATTTTTTTATTTTCGATTTTCTTCAAAATAGTATTTCTTATTTCAATAATTTTTGTATGAGAATAAGAAATCTTTCAATTTATCTATTTTTGCAACCTACAGGAGCTTCTAAAAAATACAAATAGTTTCTTATAAAATATTTTTTTTTGATAAAAAAAAAGAAAATTGAAAATGAGAAATTTTGAAAACTGTTTGATTTTTTTTTTCTTGAAACTCAGTATTTAAAGTTTTTTTTTTACATTTTCTAGAATATTTTAAGTAACAATTTGACTTTTATGAAAAATAACGGTATCTTCCAGAACCGTTTGGGAAATATTTGTTTTCTTAAAGACGGAAGCGTTTTCGAGAAAAAATAGATTTGTTTTCAAAGGTTTTTTAACATTATTGTATGGAAGTTACAAAACGGTCAATAAAATTTTAAAAAAACTAGGCCGTTTTCGAAATACATATTGAATTTTGAAAAAAAAAAATGTTTGAATTCAAAAAATTTCGTTTTGTAAATTTAGGAACACAATACTATTTGAACTTTATGCTTCAGCATAAAAAATAATAATGGAAATCAATCACGCTGTTTTTAAAGAAAATCGAAATTAGGAGGTACCTACCATTAATAACCATTTCTTTTTTTTTAACGTATAGGTTAGGTCGTGACGATAAAAAATCGTGTGGGGGGGGCAACTTTCCAAAAACATGACTTAAAACAGAAACAAACATAAAAAGAACAATGGTAAAACTTACGACATATTATACAGTTTTTGAAAAATTAAAAAAAACATAAAATAAAGAAAATAAGAAATTTTTTTTTTAATGAAAAAAACTGAAAGCTTTTCTTTCTAATTTTACGTAGTTAAATACTATATTTGTTTTCAAAAACTCAATGCTCTTATGAATTCTTAGTCAAACAGTGAAAGGTAGATGGTTCTAGGACTTTCAGTTTTCTTAAGCTAAAAAAATAAAGAAACCAATCTTTTCATTTATGTTTAATATTTTTAAAATGTAAGTCCTTGTTTTCAATGCTTGACTAGAAATTTATAAGAGCATTGAATTTTTAAATCAAAAATATAAATTGTTAAATTTTGAAAAAATAGTTTGAATTTTGTTTTCAAAATTTGAAGTTTGAAAATTAATTTTTCAAAAACTGTTAACTAAAACAACTTGTTTTAAAAATAAAATAAATGAAGGGATTTCTGGCATTAAAAAAAGTATAAAATGTCGTTGAAAATGTTGCCGTTGTTTTTAAATATATTTTTTTTTTTAAAGTTAACGAATTTGTTTTATTATCTCCATTTAACCTATGCGGGAAATAACTTTTAATTTACACAGGTTTACAAATACCAGTTAACTTTTTGACACGATAAGTCAAGAATGTTTCTAGGCATAATTTTGGGCGCCGAGTTTAAATCCGTCATCCATTTTTCGCTACACACAGACAAAAACGCAATGTCAAATCAACATGACGAATAATTGATTTCGACTAAAAAGATGAATTTTTCAATCATTGGATTTCATTTCGATTTAATACGTTTTCATTTTATTTTAACATTTCAAAACCTTAATTTATGACTTAGTCCTGTTAATTTAAAATTGGAAAACAAGTAAACAGGAATTTTATTTTAAATTACACAGTTTTCGCTTTGTTTTAACTTTGAAGTTACGTTATAATAAAATGATTCGTATATTAATTCCAATTTAAAAGAAATTCATATAAAAAAAGCGTTTTCATGTAAAAATAACCAAGCATACTCTTAAACAACGTTTTTTATTTTGATTCAACATGTTTTGTATTCTAAGGGAAATATTATTAAATCATTAAGGTTTCATTTACAAATTAATTCATGTGTGAGACCCTGTTGAAATAACATGATTGAACTCATTCTAACATTGAAATAGAATTAAAATAAAATGATTCAAGTTAAAAAAAAAAATAAGCTCAACTCCATATTGCGTTTCGCTCAGGTACGATAGTTTGGCATTGAAATTCTAAATGTCTGAATTTAAACAAATTCCCTTAGAATTATAAAATTAACAGTATTTCCAATGCTGTTTTTTTATATTAGTCGGTAAACATCAATACAAAATTGCGTCTTAGAAGGGTACGATAGTCATCTAACTGATGAGCCCAAGCCCAACTATCGTACCTGAGCGAAAGGCAATAAAGAGTTGAGCTCATTTGAACTTTTAACTTGAATTATATTCAGTCACTCCACTTAAACAGAAGAATTATCTTTTCAAATTTTCTTCATATTCTATTATTTTAAAATAAAATGATTCACATATTAATTCCAAGTTAAAAGTACCTCAAGTTGACGTTTGGCACTAGTTTTTTGCATAGCGAATTGGCCAAGTGGATGACTGCTATCGCCGTGTGCGGAAGGTTCCCAGTTCAAAACTCAGTAAGTATCACAAAGAAATTTTAAAATAAAATAAAGATATAATGAATTCCTTTACTTTAAGGATGGTGGTTGGATGTTGTAGGAACTGGGGGCCTCGAGCTGTATCTTTTCCTACACATCAAGTGCTTACAATACCTCCAAGTTGGTAGCCGCCGGATACTGGTCTTGGCTTTATGCCAGGACTTGCTAAACTTGTAAGTGCGAATTTTGATCAAGGAAAGAATTGCAACATTAAACCCATGGCCCTACAGATTGGAGGTTAGTGCGTTGGGCTAACGACCCGACCACAGTAAAAAAAAACCAATTAATATGAGAGAGACGCGTGAAGCCTCGGATAACGACCCCCCTCAAATGGCAACCAGACCCGGAACGAAAATGGACTATGATCTACGAGTATGCACCTGGAATGTAAGGACACTCTACACACCAGGTGCTACTCAAAAACTTGAATCTGTCCTCTCGCGGTACAAGGCAGACATTACCGCAATCCAGGAGATACGATGGATAGGATCAGGTACAACGAAAAGAAAAGATTGTGACATTTATTACAGCTGTCACCAAAGACTGCACATGCTAGGATGCGGATTCGTCGTGGGAAATCGACTCAGATCGAAAGTCATCGATTTTAAGCCGATAAGCGATCGCCTGGCTGTGATCCGCATCAAAACTACCTTCCAAAACATCAGCCTAATATGTGCACACGCCCCTACCGATGAAGCTGAGGAGTCTAACAAGGAGGAGTTTTACGACCTCCTGGACGGAGCCTACGGAGCCTGTCCGGAGTACGATGTCAAAGTCGTGCTCGGAGACTTCAATGCTAAAGTCGGAAAGGAAAACATCTTTGGCGGATTAGTTGGAAAGCACAGCCTCCACGAAACGACAACAGACAACGGCTTCCGACTAATCGACTTTGCTGCAGCTCGTAATACGGTGATAAGTAGCACTAGGTTCCCCAGGCGAAGGATACACACAGCAACCAGGCGATCTCCAGATGGTCGAACGGCCAACCAAATTGACCACGTGCTAATTGGCGCAAGGTACGCATCAAACATCTTGGACGTGCGAACTTTCCGAGGTGCAAACGTGGACTCTGACCACTTTCTTGTTCTGACAAAGTTCAGAGCCCGACTGTCCAACGAAAAGAAAACGAAGACCGCCCAAAGAAAGAAGTTCAACATCGCATGCCTTAGCACATCTGAGAAAGCCAGAGACTACAGTGAGCAATTGACCGGGAAACTCTCTGCCGTACACCCAGCCACAAGCGTCAACAACCAGTGGAACCAGTATCGCGACATTATTAAGGAGACAGCCGAGACCACCATAGGCTATCAACCACCCAGAAAAAAGAACCCGTGGTATGATGATGAATGCGCGGTATTGAAGCAGGAGACGGAAAATGCACGAATGGAAATGCTGCAACGGAAAACTAGAGCAGCAAGAGAGGAGTACCGTGAAAAGAGAAGGAAAGAGAAAAAAACCCTGCGTAGAAAGAAAAGAGCATCCGCAGCCTCTCAGCTCAAGTATCTCGAAGAGTCCAGCACCGCCACCAACACCCGCCGGTTCTACAAAACAGCCAAGCAACTGGCATCTGGTTATAGGACTGGCACGCAAGCTCTTCGAAACAGCGAAGGGAACCTAGTCACCGAAGCACAGGGAATTGTAGACGTGTTTAAGCAGCATTTCCAGCAGCTGCTTAATGGGCATTATGTAGAGGAGGCAATAGAGGAACAAAGAAGCATTAGACCAGTCAATGAAGATCCAGTCCCAGCACCCAGTACTGAAGAGGTTAAGAAAGCCATCCACAAGCTTAAGAACAACAAATCCGCCGGCTCGGATGGCCTACCAGCGGAACTCTTCAAGTATGGAGGAGATGTTCTAGTAGGGTGCATGCACCAGCTCATCAACCAAGTTTGGGAGGAGGAAAGTATGCCCGACGACTGGTCAAATAGCTCCATATGCCCAATCTACAAAAAAGGCGATCCTATGTCCTGCAAGAACTACAGAGGCATATCCCTGCTTAATGTTGCCTACAAGATCCTATCCAACGTACTATGTGAGCGTCTAAAACCTTTCTGCAACACAATGATCGGCACGTACCAGTGTGGCTTCAGGCCAGGCAGATCAACGATAGACCAAATCTTCACATTGAGGCAAATCCTGGAAAAGACCAACGAATTTCAAGTCGAGACCCACCACCTATTCATCGACTTCAAAGCCGCATATGATAGCATAAGTCGCCAAGAGCTTCTATTGGCGATGTCGGAACTCGGGATCCCGAAAAAACTGATCCAGCTATGCCGCATGACGTTACAAAATACGCGGTGCAACGTGCAAATGGGTAACAGCTCATCCGAGTTATTCCAGACGTGTACAGGGTTCAGACAAGGAGATGCGCTATCATGTGATTTTTTCAACCTAGTCCTGGAGCAGATAGTGCGCAAGAGTGGTGTTAACATGGAAGGCACTATCTTTAACAGGTCTTCTCAACTGCTTGGTTATGCGGACGACATCGACATCATCGGCCGTTCCAACAGAGCTGTACTTGAAGCATTCACAGCTATTGATGAACAGGCGAAACGCGTTGGTCTTGAAGTGAATGAGGACAAAACAAAGTATATGCTATCAACAAACAAAGCCTCATCTGTCCATCGCCTAGGACAAAACGTCACTGTTGGTAGCAGTAATTTCGAGGTAGTCAAGGAGTTCACCTACCTCGGAACAAACATCAATCCCACGAACGACACCTTAGTGGAAATCCGACGAAGAATTACCTTAGCGAACCGCTGCTACTTCGGTTTGGCCAAACAAATGGGTTCAAAACTCCTTTCGCGAAAGATAAAGTGCACGCTATACAAAACTCTAATTTTACCAGTTCTACTCTACGGCGCCGAGTGCTGGACGATAAGTAAAAAAGGGGAATTGATCCTGGGCACTTTCGAGAGAAAAATTCTACGGCGGATATTTGGTCCTATATGCGAAGAGGGCGATTGGAGGAGAAGATTCAATCGTGAACTGTACGAGCTGTACCAAGATGTGGATGTAGTCCAAAGAGCCAAAACACGTCGACTACACTGGCTCGGCCACATCGAGCGAATGGACAACAACGCTCCAGCCAAGAAAATCTTCGAATCCCAGCCCCCAGGTTCGAGACGACCAGGAAGACCGAACCTCCGCTATAGGGACCAGGCGGTCACAGACGCAAGAGCGCTTGGTCTCGATGACTGGAGGGAGCGTGCGAGGGACCGCAACCGATGGAAGACCGCAATATCTCAGGCAGAGACCCTTCATGGATCGGGAGCCGGATAAGTAAGTAAGTAAGTAAGTTACTTTAAGGATAATGCAAAACGAGGGATTCAACATGATGACCATGGTGATTCAACATGCTGACCATGGTTATTCAACATGATGATAGTAACTGCTTAACATGATGATAATAATGATTAAACATGATGGAAGTAAGGATTTAATATGATGGTCATGGCGATTCAACATGATGATCGTGTTAGTTCAACATGAAATCATACTGATTCAGCATTCATTTGCTATGGATTCCATTTTTATTTTTTTCATATTATTTCAAAATGAAAACATATTGATTAAACTATAAAGACAATGTCATTTTAACATGATTTAATATTGATTTCCCTTATACAGAAATCGCGTTAAAATAAAACGAAAGCTCGATAGAGCAAAAACATTGGGCAAAACATGTTGAAACATTATTGTTTTTGTTGATTTTCCCTGATTTTGTTCTGTGTTTTCGAGATATTACTGTTTAAAAAAAAACGAAAAATAATCGTTTTTCGTCCTTTTTGAGGTAATGTAAAAGTGAGAGGTAATTTTTTTCAATGAAGTTAGTTTCGATTCTTCAAAGCACTGATCTATTTCTTCAAAATTTTGCTTAAATCTTTTCAATACCCTTGTTACTCTCTGAGATATCCTAAGCCAGATGGTAGTCGTCACATGTCACCACCCTATATAATTTTTTGCAACAACATTTTTAACCGTTTCTGAAAGAACTTGTTCTCTTCTTCCAAATTGTGTTTAAACCTTTCCAATATATTTTGTATTTTCTGAGAAATCCTTTATTAAAATGTATGTATTTAGCATAATTAACTGCATGTTAGATACCAGTCTTATAAAATTTTGTACAGGCAGATGAAGACCAATAATTAACGAAGACTAAAACAGATTTTGGAAAGATTTAAGCTGAATTTTGAAGAAGATTATTTTACTTTTTTTTCAGGAATTTTTGTAAGTTTTGTTTAAAAATGCACACACCGTTAAAAATGTAACCTCAAAAATAACGAAAACCTTGCGGAACTGATGGCGGAAAACGGATGACGTATTCGGATTCAGCACCAAAAATTACTATTAGAACGAGTCTTACCTGCCCCTGTCAAAACCGTGTAAGCCTGTGTTAATTTCAATCTTAAACTTGACAATTTTATGGAATCAACAAACTGAAAGCTGCCACAGTTATAAATTTTACCACGAATTTAAATTAACAGAAACTGTGGAAATAATCTGTTCATAAAAATTCAACAAATGAACCCAGGCAAGGAACGCGAACGCAGCGAAATTATTAAGAATTTTTTTTAATTTAATAAATTTGAATCAAAATATCCATATTTTCAACAATTTGAAAAACACTAGGTAGAATCTTTGCACCATTACTCTCCTTATTTATTTACAGAAATATACAAATATTTCAAAACGTATTTTTTTAAGATTTTCTTTATCTCCGTAGTAGTTTGTTATTCTCAAGGACTTCTCTTTATTTTGATACGTATTTGCTCTTGATGAAAATAGAAATATTGAGTGCTCACCAAGGACAAAATTATTTCAAACATCAGTAAATGCAGCCAAGCATGATATTTCTATAGAAAAACCCCCTCAAAACATTTCTTTTGTTCCTTTCCCGTATATAAAGTGCTTGCAACCGTCGCAAATCAACTAATCGAACTATCTACATATCTCCAGCCTGGGATTCAACATATCTTAACAAAACAACACATTTCCAACTGCCAGTTCCCATGTTGGTCGCCCACGCGTCATCATTGAAAACTATTCAATTGTCTCGACTGAAAACCATCTTATCCTCTAGACCACATCATCTGAATGATTGTTCAAAAATAGCAAACCTTTTTTTTTCATCATCATCATCATGAGAGTTCTATTATCGAGATATAAGAGCGAATGTGCTGACCAGTCAACCCCTACAATGATGTGGCACAATTTTCTTATATAGGTACAGTGGCCATCAGGATTGTGGCGGCACTCTTCACAGGACAATGACTATGCAAGGTTATCCCTCGAATGCAACCCATATGATGAGGAATGATCTCAAGGGACTTTCATCATCTGTAAATTTTTTCCAAAAATCATTTTTTAAACTCAACATAGGGTGGTCCGTCCGACAGAAAAAAAAAACGACAGAAACCAAATTATTTTTCCCATAAAATTTAAAAAAACAAAAAAACTTGAAGACAGTCTCCAATCCTTAGATCATTGCTAAATCACCTGGCTGATAGGTGCCTATTTGTAAACCAATTATCTCTCCTCAAGCCGGATGACTCACATCATTATCTTGTCAACACACAATTCCACGTTGGATGTTTGGCAAGACCAAGTGTTGGTTGTATGGCCTGATGGTCAGGGCTCTGGTCTTTAGGCCCTTCATTGAAGACAATTTAGACCTCAACCAATTGTTGCGCTCAACATATACGCATTTGAAGGAGAGCGAGGGAGCGACGAGTCCACGCGCGTCTGCCCCACAATCTCAAGCCCGGCTTACAGCAAAAACCAAAATGAAACAACAACAAAAACGAGAATTGTAAACCTTTAACAACCTGATAATGAATTATTGGCCAAGTTAATAACATACGAGGTCGCGAAGGGTATCACAGCGCGGTTTTCACTGTTTTGTGTGTTGTTCACCTGGTCTCCGTAGGTACGTATAAAGTTGAGCATGGATCTGGCTGCTTAATTGCAGCTAAATTATGCGGCTACCTGAACGACATCAAGTTGCATTGAGCTGGAGCAACCATTGCATTGGATCGAAGTGCACTTGTATATGGAAATGGATATAGAGGAACCCCATGACGAGCATAACGAGTACCACGACAAGGAGGATGACGATGAGAGCACAACAACGAAGAACAACAACGACGACTACGACGACGACGAATTGAATGACTCTGACTTGCGCTGACTCTTAGCGATCAATGATGATCTTCACCCAAAAACTTGTAGAATGGGACTTGACTTCCTATGGCCTGGTCCTTCATTTTTTTTTTTTGCATCCAAACAATGTCTTCTTCCAGCATCTGGGACAATTGGGTTGATATGGTTGGAGCAACCCAAACGACAACGGGTGAAGGAGGGTGCCGAATTAACATGAATTGGAGCTAAGGAACCATATCGTAACGATATATCGAGATGCTTTTCTTTCACTTTGTAACAGCATCTTATACAGTTCCGCTGTTTTGTTTCATCGTCGTCATTCGTACTGTTGCTCGAAGGTACCTACCTTTGGCCAGCGAAATTGGCCACGAGCAAGCATTAATCGTTTCTCATCTTGTTTTTGAAAACGACAAGTTAATAACAGGCCGAGTTTGGCATTGTAGGTATAGAGGTAAGTATTCTGCTTTTTTTTTTGTTCTATGTATTTCTGTTTTTCGTCAGAAGAGCTCATATGAGCAATAATGTATTCGGGATGGGATATAGAGGAACATTTTCAAGTGTTGACACTTTTTTCTGATTGTCACATATTTTTTCGTCATAACACTTTTTTTGTCGAAAATAGAACCCAGAAACTAAAACTGTTTCATGATTTCATAAAATTATAGAAAATTTGGAAGATCTCAGTCCGTTAGCCGGATTCCCAGCTAGCAAGAAAGACTGACAAAAATTACTACCCTGAGTACCTTTCCATAGTTTTTATATTAAATGGCGCCCAACGAAAGTCTCTTTTGAGATCTATTTGATTAAAATATTAGCTGAAAACAGATTATCTCGCTCTCGTTTAATATAAACCATCCGTTTTTTTTCTAAAAACAATCCATCAAAATAATAGATTTTTTTCTTGTTTTTTTAACGGGGCCTTATGTAAGTTTTTTTTTCGAGCTATTTCAGAAGGGTACAGTTTTAGGTAACTGATGAGGCTCTATTTTTTATTTCAATGTCCAGTTTTGTTTCTATTAAATTCTATCAGAAGCCTCCAAATATTAAATCAATTTAAATGGCGCACAACGTGGGTATAGTTCTTCCATTTTAAAGAGTTTTCCAATCGGGAAGGACTTTTAATAATATTATTTCTGGAAAATGACATTGTTTAATTAGCCTCACGGCTTCGCTGGGCACAAGCTATACTAAATTTACGGTCGTTTTACACTAATTGATATAGACCCACGACTTAACGAAATTCTACAAGGCAAAGTCTGACGGTTTAAAAAAGCACAAATTTGGTGGCCAGTCCATTTAGTCACCATTGCCTGAGATAGCTATGCTATCCAATCATCAGCTGTGTGGTACATAGCGCCAGCCACCCTTTTGAAACCATATTTCATTCACATCCAATCACCTAATATTTAATTTTTAAAATGGCGCCCAACGTGGGTAGAATTTAATTTTTGCTTTAAGTAAGTTTTAGGCTACAAGCATTCATGGATTGGAAGAAGTTAAAAGTAAGCAACATAATGGATTTTGTCTTTTTTTTAACGGGGCCTAATGAAAGTTTATTCTTTTTAGAGGTATATCAAAAGGAAACAGTTTTAAGCAACTGATAAGGCCCTATCTTTTATTCCTATGTTCAGTTTGTTGTAATAAATTCCAGAAGAAGCCTCCAAATACTAGATAAATTTAAATGGCGCCCAACGTGGGTATAATTCTCCTATTTTATAGGGTTTTCCAAGGTCTATAAATGACATTATTTGTGGAATTTGACATTCTTCAAATGGTTTCCATGGATTCGCTGGGAGACGAGCATCCAAGAAGTCCAATTTTGCATGGCTGGTCGCGTAGGTAGATCAAAATCAGTATAGGCGATGCGATAAAATCATGCTGACTTGGAAGGTCTCAGTCATTTGCAGCTTATTGACATCCATAGACCTGCAACTTACCGAAACACTTGAAGACAAAGTCTGACGGGTAAGAACAGCACCATCTCGTTGGCCAGTTAACGTACGTCATGAGATAATCATGCTTTCAAATCATTCATGCAGAGCTTAAAAACACTGTGGCATCAATTGCGTGGCATATAGCACCAGCTTTCCTGTTGAAACCACATGCCGTTTACATCCAATCATCCAATATTTCATTTTTTTTAATGGCGCCCAACGTGGGTAAAATTTATTTCTTGATGCAACCAACATCAAGCTAATCAGATTATATTTTCGGGCTGTCAGGTAAGAGACAGTTTAATATTTCTAGACTAAATCTAACTCAACCTTAGAAAGCTATTACAGTTCAAGCACTCCCAGTTTTCTTTAAGAGTCTAGGTAACATTTATATGCTGCCAATGGTGAGAGATTGTCTCCATAGTGCTCTTCACTGTTTTTTTTTTTTAAACCTGGTCAATTTTTTGTTTGTTTAATTTTACTTAAAAGAATTCTTACAATTTTGGAGTATCTTTCCAGAATAATTCATATAAATTGGCAACCTTTTTCATAGGACTTTATCTGGAAACACCACCGCACCGTAGGTACCCTTAGCATAAAACCTTACTCGTGCCTAATCTTGCACGTGAAGGTACTGCTGCATTCTCGTGCCTATCCACCATATCGCCTGACCCACTAGTGGACTCCGCAGGCATATACTGCATCAGTTGCCTTTTCTTGCATCTGCTACATAGCTGGATTCTCAGACGAAGTTCATGCGATGCTCTCTAACCATGATGCCCAATGCTTGGCGTGGTTAATTTTTATCATTTGCAACATCATCATCGCTGCGGTATCATGGTGGTTTCTCTTTCTTTCTTTCCCGCGTTCGCTGAAATACTTTGTTGTTGTTGTTGTTGTTGTTGTTGTTATAAAAGAACACGAAATGCAACAAAGAAGTCCACATTTTGTTATGATTTCTCTTCAGAAGGCCAAAATATCCACGATCCCAAAGGTCCGTCCAGTATTCCATCATCGTCCTCCTCATCATCCTCATCATCATCATCATCGTCATCGTCGTCGTGAGTGTGGACTCCCCCGGCTTACCCTCATTTCGCTCCTTCATGCTATATAGCTCGTCAGTAGATTAATCGCTGGAAGTCATCGCTTCAAAAATGTGAACCAACAGCCAGCCAAAGCCTGGTGTAGATACATGAGTCCAGGAGAAGAATATGAAAAGGCAACCATCAGTCGCCACTGCCGCCGCACCGTTTGTGTTACAATCTGATCACAGAGGTTTGCAAAACAGAGCACGAAAGGGTTCTACTAAAGCTCTACCTACCATACTCCATCCCAACGAACCAACCGTCCAAACGACGAATGCCACAGGAATACCTTAAGCGGCGCGATAAATTCCAGAAACCCGGTTAGTATTGGCTATGGGCTGTTGATTCCATCCGTCCATCCGTTTATTCTCCAGAACTCCAGCAATTCTTCGTCCAGCACAAAAGATGACATGAAGATTCCATGCCACTGCTATATGACTATGCCTTTTCGCTATGAAGAAGAAAATGAGCAATTATTCATAGACCATCATCATCATCATCATCATTGTTGGGTGAGTTCGGCGAGCGGGAATGTGTAACCAGTGCATAAGACTCTACGAGACAATCTTAACGAGAACCATCATCATCAACTTCATCGAGCTGGTTTTGGTTGTTCTCCAGCACTCCACAGCTCGCTCTCTTTGGGTCGTGGCGTGGTCATTTATATTTTTGCTAATTAGACAGTTATGCGCGGAACGTTCTTTTGTTGTAAAACAAAAACACGAAAAAACAACCCTTTAGAGGCGACTTGTGTATATTATACGAGTTCGAGAAGGCAGAAGCCAGATTTATCGCAAGCGAATTCATGTAAAGATATGTAGATAATCACCTTGAGAAGTTTTGCCTTGAGTGATATTCTTCTCGAAGGAGCTTGTTTCATGATTGGATGAACCTTTTTGATATTTTGTTTTTTTTTTTCGAAGGATCCCATGATGAGAGGCAAACTAGAAGGTACTAATTCAGAGGGCGAAAGACGATATTCATTTGTCAAGGCTGGCAGCGCTTAACCGAGTGTTGGTTGTGAGTAGTTAAATAATAGCCAAAATTATCCATTTAATTGAGAGAACTAGCTGCAGGGTTTTTTTGATATTTCATAGGATTAAGCTGTTTCAAAGCAGTTTTGTTTTCTTGTTCAGACATAATTTTAAAAGCTTACTTACTGCCGTGCCGCACCACTGACGGCAACTTCAAACATTATGAAACAAAAATCAGGACAAAACAAACTTAATGCTGAAGTCTTCTAATTCCTTTCGTCGGTCAATGAATACCTTTTAAAATAGGAGAATTATACCCATGTTGGGCGCCATTTAAATTGATGTTATAATTTGAGTCTTCTGCTTCGAATAGAATTCAATACAAAGAAAACTGAACATCGAAATTAAAAATAGTCTTATCATTTGCTTAAAATTGTTTAAATTAAAATTGCTCAAAAGTAGACAACACCTAGCTGTGTCGTACCTGGGCTAAACCCATTTTAAAGTTGAGCTCATACGCCCTTTTAATTGAATTTTTCATGTCATATAAAATCTCTTTAATCAAAAGCAACTTGAACTTTAATAAGACCATATCATGCATTGTGAATATGTTATAGTTTTGCCTTTAAAAAAAAAAACTCAATTCCATCTGACTTGAAAAATGAGAAGTAATATTAATTGTTTAACATTTCCGGTGCGATAAGGATCTCATTAAGTTAGACCACGTTTGGTTTTTTGGCATACAAAATACAGGCAGGCACACACATTGTGAACATTTTTTTTTTGTTTAATTCAATTCGTTGGTGGTTAAGCTTTGCTGTTGCAATTTTAATTCTACTGATAACAAAATATGAACGATTAATTAGTTTAACGATACAAATTGTTTATCTGAGCTAACAAAACAAAGAAAATAAAGTTCATGACTGTATCGCATGAACTTGTTTTTGTGGTTCAAGGCAATCAAAAATTTAGAATGTGGTTTCCAAAATTTTATATTTGAAAGTGAGATTTTTCGAAAACTATTGATAGAAAACACAATGTTTGAAAATACAAATTTAAATTTAAAATTTACAGTTTTTTGTGTTGTAAGAATTTCCGTTGTGTTTAAATATTTGTTTATTTAAAAAAAAAAACTGCCTTCCTGCCTAAACGGGAGGAGATGTGGGTGATTCTCAGCAAACTGATACTTGTCCTACGGTGGGTGATTTTAGGTATTTACTAAGTATTTTTTCCACTTCTTACAACTGTATAAGCAACTACATGATGTGTTCGAAACATTAAAAAAAAAATTGTATACCCCAAATGTCACTACCGTGGCATGTCCCAATCCTGAGGTTAACTATTTCGTTAAAACTCGACTTTAATTAAAAAACAAAAATTGATTTGAGTTATATTTACGTAAAATATATAACTGCAGCTTTAAAATTCTAAATTTGTATATGTTACTAGCTGACCCGCTCGGGTAGACAAAAGTTTTTAAAACAAATTTCATAATTGAATGATTTGTTTCCAAACTCAATTAATTTTTTGTATTTATAGAAAACAGGTTCCCAGAGTGCGTTTTTCAGCACCTTTTTAGCAAATCGCAAGACCGAATTTTACCAAACTTCACAAACTTCACTTCCAGACCGATACCAAATATCATCCGAATTGGTCAAGCCGTTCATGAGTTATGGCGTTACAAAGGGAAATAGGGATTGATTTGTATACATACATATGGGTGATTCTACAAATGATGAATTTTCGGTGGCTCCGCTGATGTTTTAAAAACCGTTCACGTATTTAACCTGATTTTTTTTATAACTGTAAGTCTGATTGATATCTACATGGTCAGACAAAATTATTAAGATCTGATACACTTTCATTGCTAAAAAAATTCTTCAAAGTGTCTAATTCTCAGTCCCCTAACGTGTCCCCTGCCCGTTTTCGAAGAGCAAAATTCTTACAATTTTCTTATTTTAGTTCCAAAGCCAAAATGAACCCTCAATTTTTGACGTCAAATAATATATATCATTCTATGATATACATATATTTTTAGTAATATTATACATTTTTGGTTTTTAGTCTCCAAGTTGTGTTTGATTTATTGATAATAATAAATAAATTATATTTAAAACTTTTAAAAACGTGTTTTAATTTGTTTTACTTTATTTTATTTTATTTGAAATTTAAAAAATAACAATTTTCACAACTTAATTTTTAATTTATTGCGACGCGTTTCGGAGCTTATACTCCATCTTCCGACGAGAAAGAAAGAAAATCGCAATAAATTAAAAATTAAGTTGTGAAAATTGTTATTTTTTAAATTTCAAATAAAATAAAATAAAGTAAAACAAAATAAAACACGTTTTTAAAAGTTTTAAATTTAATTTATTTATTATTATCAATAAAGTAATATTATGTTTTATTAAAAAAAAAAATGTCATTGAACTTTGTCCCACGGACTCCTTATCAGTCCCCTAACAGATTGAAACAGGCAAATATATCGTTAACTTTGAAAACTATCGAAGTTTCAGACCTAGCAGCGTAAAGTACTAAGTCTCGTGAAAATAAAATCATATCCATATCTTAGGTCCGTTTTTTACTTCATTTGTGAAGAAGGCATTTGTGGGAGAGATCATGGAATGTCCGTTCAGTTTCTCAGTACCCTGATGAGTATTTACAGGAAAAATTTCTATGTAAGTAGGAATATTTTTTTACATTATATTATAGGCTAGGTTAAACCCTAATTATATAAGTATATTTTTTTATTTTTTCGTACAATGCGTTTATATGTTTTTGGCCCAAAAACTATGAAAACACTCAGTGCCTTGGCCTCAGTCCCCTTGCGCTTTAATGACTGATTTTCTATCTGGAGGCTTCAGAAATGTTCAGTAAATGCTGCTTTTCCTTCAAAATAATTGTAAAATAAAAAGCACGACTCGGTCGCACGAACTTGCTTTAGTTTTCAAGTTGCTTGGAAATTTACTGATAAGCTATACAGAGTGTTTTGCATAAAATGCATAAAATGGCCACAGGGCAAAGGTTGGATCGAAACAAGAAAGAAATTGTGATGAAGGGGGGTGTAGCCTCTCCGTTTAGACGAGGGGTACGATTTTCTAAAAAAAAATACCTAAAATAGGAAAATAGTTATAAAAAATTTCAGGAGCACTTGTCTTCAAAAAATTGCCATAAAATCGTTTTTTTTTTTTTTTTTGACTGGCCGCTTTCAAATATGTGAAAGAACGTTCCAAAGTACATCTGTAGTTAGTTTTTACGTTTATTTGCTTCCAAAAATGTTTTGCCGAAATTATCATCATTTTCTTACACTTTTTGTAGAATCACCCATGTATATAATAGCTGACCTGGCAAACGATGTTCTGCTAAATAAATTATCAACAAAAATCGAAAGTGGAATATTAATTTTGAAACTGAATGTGAGCTGTTGTTATATATGTCGCAGTTCTCTTCTAGGAATTTTTCAAGCCCGATTTCGGATAGAGCTGTACAGCGCGCCAGTTGCATCCAGTACGACGACATTGGGGAAAACTTTTTCACCGTCTAGGATAGATTTCTTAGGTTTACAATGTTTAATCAAAGCCCAAGAAGCCACCAGTTTTCGACATTTGAATGACATTCCCCAGTGTGTCCTAGGGCATCAGGGAACATCCAACATACCTATTGGCGCAAAGTGTTGCGTCACTTTAACTTTCATTCTGCATTTGTTATGTATAACCTGGTTAACGTTGTTCTGAAACATTTTCGAATTTTCGAACGTAGACACAGTCAAACCTTAACGTATTTGCCCGGTATCCACGTGGAATATATGTTTCTTCAACAGCGAATAAATTGTGCCCACTGTCGTCGTACTTGAGGTAACCGGAACACAACAACAGCAGACTTTCAGTTTCAAATTTAATATTTCACTTTCAATTTTTTTGATAATTTATATTGCGGAAAAACGTTGCTGAAAGCACGTAGATCTAAACTAAAATTCTTATGGCTTAATTTAATTTAATTTTCAATTTGTAGCGGCAACCTTGCGAGGGGTTGATGTTCGAAAATATGGACTTAAGCTTTCTATATGGTACTTTAATGAAATCAAGAAAAAAATTGCTTCCCCAATCTTTTGTTAAAAAAGGTCTAAATTGACTGGACTATAAAACATATTTTGATTTTTATAATTTAACTATAGCCTTTACCCGCGGCCTCGCTCGCGCTCATGTTTATTTTGCCAATATACAAAAATCATTAACGAAAAAATTATTAATTTATATTAATTGGTTAATACAGATGAACATAAAATTTTTACAAAATGAAAAATATTTACTGCAGTCATAGGTTCTACCTCGCTGCGAACTGAATATCCCACTATTAGTCCAACAGCTGGTAGCAAATTTTTTGGGTGAACGAATAACCAAAATATGAGTTCGAGAATCTGTGGTGCATGCATATTTATATTGAATTCAAGTCTGGAAGTATTTTTCGACACCCGTGTTGGAGATGGGGTGTTGAAAATATGTAGCTGTTTTCCAATGTTTGTGACAGGGTTACAACCACATCAATTTATTTTCAAAGAACAGGAAATGATCTTCTGTCATTTCTCTAAGCCCATAGACTTTAATTTTGACGATCTGATTAAAAGAACCATTTTAACCATTTTAGGTGCATCATATCCATATCCAGAAATATTTGGAAATTTAAAAAAATCGAACAAAAAATAAGGCTGATAAGCTTTGCTTGAGTTCTATTACTCAGATCATAAAATTAAATTTTTGGACTTCGGAAAAATTCCAGAGCGCAGTTTCTCATTTTAAATACATGAATTGAAGTGGTTGTACCCCTGACACAAAAAATTGAAAAGTGCTATTTTCAACCCTTCATTGCGAGAACGGGCGTCAAAAAAAAAATCTGCCAGACTTTTGCGTTTGAAGGGATGACTCATCAGCCACTCTCATAGAAGCCTGGCGGGCAGCTTGGTCCTCTTATCTTTTCTGTCCTTGAGAAGGCGTCTCATAAGCCCTCAAAGCAGATTGTCGCTCCACTTGTTCTTGCCTCCTTAATTCAGCATGAACAGAGGTTTTTTTAATCCCGGCTCGCAGTGAGATCCTGGTTAATTTAGAAGATCGTTTGCGAGGCATTTCAAAAAGAAAGAAACTAAAAGAGAAAGCAAAAGTAAAGAAACTGAAAAAGTAGAATTAGAAGTAATAAACGAACCTCAAAATAATAAGGAACAAACTATCGCTCAAACGAAATTTCAAACTTGATTGATTTGTTTTCAAACTTCATTAGTTTGTTTCCAAACTTTATTGATTTTTTTCCGTTAAGTTGTTTTGGTACCAAATATAATTATCTTTTTTTGTTTCCTATGGTAAAAAAAAGTATCCTATTGACGCTTCCAGCGTCCCATCTATCTCTATATCAAAATTCATCCTGATTGATTCAGCGGTTTAGGCGTGAAAGCGTAACAAACAAACTCACTTTCACATTTATAATATTAGTAGGATTTATTTATTAAATTGTTATTAAAACACTTTACATTCACAAGGTATGAATGTACAGTAGACGCTCTATTTAGTGAATCTCAAAATAGTGAACTATCCACAATAGTGAACACATAAAATTTTATATATCAATGTATTTTGTATCAAAATGTCTCGCAAGCATTTAAAATTGTTTGAGAACACTAAGGAATTGTCACTGTTTTTTTATTAAATCTGAAAGAAAGCTTTGTTTAAAGCTTAAATAAATGTAAACACACTCACATCGTACAAAAAGTGCATTTTGGATCAAAAAATCACCATTAAAAAGTCTTTAAAAACTCCCTCTCGAAAAAGTGAACAATCTCCAAAGAGTGAACAGGCCTGGTTTTTATTACTTCACTATATCGAGCGTCTACTGTAGTATGTTTTTATTTTTTTTTTACTTTGGAAGTCAAGACCGAAAATTCAACAGAACTGCAAGTTTGCTTGCTTGATTCTACTTTCTCGGGGGTTGACTTTGGAATGTCATATTATAAGTTGAGTCAATCAACTTCGAGTGAATATAAAAGCTATTTCTCAAGTTGAGAATAAAAATCCCCTACTTGTATTCAACTTCGACTGAATAAATTGGGCCTAAGTATAGGTACCTACAAATGAATATTTATACAGAAATTAATTATACATCCAGCTCAGTTGGGTTTTGAGCTCCAAGCTTCATTAAGTTAATAAATATATCGTTGGCTTTTTAGTTCGATGTGGTTTTTAATTATCATTGCAATAGTAGGAAATGTAAACGGTAAGATAAGTTCAGTTTCAATCTCACATAAATACGTATTACGTTGATTAAAATTTGAAAAAAAAATATTATAAAATTAAGTGTGTAAGATATTAATAAAAGCTTCAATCATAAAATACGAAAGAACATTTAGTGAATACTGTGAAAACGTCTGCGGAAATATCAAAATTCGAATTGATTAAACTTGAACTAATATTTTGAAGTACAAACATTTTTAACTCTAATAGAATATGAAACGTTCGTCTTCCTGGGCTGCACACACTTTACAAAACGACGTCAAATTATGTGAAACGTGGAACCAAATTGAGCATCCATAGGCAATCATTATCGGCCCGATAAGGGACATGTCCCAAATCAGGGGCCTATTTCTGCGCTACTACATCGATTACATCAACTACATTTTACAACTTCATCTTACAATTACACCAGTTACATTTATAATTTTTTTTAAATTGTTTGCCTTTTATTTCATAACTCCAGGGGGCCAATTCTGGTTCTGTGAAAAAGTGAATCGAATAAATCGTTTTCACATTCGCTGCCAACCATTGCTTTCACTTTTTCGATTCATTTGCCACAAATAAGCGATTCTGGTTCTGTGAATGAAAACTATATTATCGATGCTAGAACCACCTTACCATTTCTCCTGAAAACTGCACGATTCTCTCAATTTACTTGTGTTTTTGAAGAGAACAGAGAAATGCGTGAGATAGGAACACTTTTTTCTGTATGGATTTGACAGAGAGAGAGATATGATTGAATTTGTCATTGCTTGTTCGTATTCACGCTTTCATTTTGGATATTCGCTTCCAAATGACGGCGTGAAAGCAAATTATTCATAATGAAAGTTTTTGATGTTTGGTTGCACATTTTCACAGAACGGGAATCGGAATTAGTGTGAAAGCGTGAAAAATTGTTCGTTTCATTTTTTCACAGAACCAGAATCGGCCCCCAGTTGTATGTTTGAATCAGACAAATTTAACTGATGTAGTTGTAGGATTTAGATGTACGATGTAGTTGATGTAGCTGATGTAGCTCTGTTGTAGTAGCGCTGAAATAGGCCCCAGCTTCACCCTGCTGTCAAACAACCATTTCTTCAACCCGGAAGCTGCCCTAGCCCTGGTCAGAGCAGTATTTACATATATATCTGTCGAAATACAAATACTAATCCAATCCAACCAGATGCCAAGGTACTTTACTACACTTTTACTCACCAGTGGATGCTCATTTGGCACAACGATCACCAATTCTTTCTCGTATCTTTAAAGGCTTCACCCAACGGAGAACGGAGTCCTAAGTAGAATAGTTTCTGATTTCTGAAACTAAATTTGTAGCTTCCAGTCATAACAATATCGCTGAATCTGGTCGGAATCACCGCGCTGTAAGAGAAGTTTTCGACTTTTGAAGCTGTTATGTATGCGATTAGATCATCGGCATACACCTGGGCTAGACTTCTTACCAGATCTATGTAACGTAAATGCTGAATCGAATCGGCGAGTTGGCCGCTTCCTGTCAAAACCATTCTTATGTTAAAGATTCAACAAATCTTCTTCCATTGAACATGTCATAAAGCATAATAGTGGTTTACTTATGCCTAGTCAGGTCAGTTTTAGATTAAGACCTTCTGACCATATACGTTATCAAAAGTCTTTTCCAAATCAACTAGACAGACACCCGTACACTGCTTTTTTAGATTTCTTTTAGTTGACATCAGAAACGAGTTTAGATTCAGCATGAATCTGAACTGAGTATGATATTATTGTCCTCTGTCCACTTCGCACGCTGTCGGAAGCAGATGTCATAAATCAATGAAAAGTAGTTTATTTTCGACAAGTTTTTTTTTTTTCTTTCCTTCTTTTGCTTTCGAAACAGAAAATCGATCCTGAGTACACCCCACGGAAGTGAAACTGACATTGGCGAAGTAGGAACGAAAAAAAAAGATAGACGATTCATTTTACTTGAGTGGAATGTACATAGCTCACTTCTCTTTTGTGACTGTTTGGAAAGCTACTTTCCCTTGGTTTTTCACATTAAGCGAATATTATAATTCTATCTTAGCATTTTTTTATCCGAGACTCCAATTTCGCGTTGGTTCGGGGGGTGTTCTGCATATAAGAATAACTTCGACTTATGAACACGTCTAAGCTCTGTCACACATCTATCAAAAATATGTTTGACGTTTAATATTTGGCGTTTAACTGATATGAATAACACAGCATAAAAAGGTCGTTCATGCTAACTTTTGCGTAAGCTTATCATTTTACACTATTAGTAAACTTACCACGTTGCATGAATACCCTACTGTATGTTTTTACTTATAGTCCGGGAGCTCGCGACAGTAAAAAATGGTGAATCTGCTCGTCGTTCAAATAATAATGTAACTTTCAATTAAGTTATGTGTGTCCTCAAAATGGAGCGCTTACAGCGCACCTCGAGACCTTTTGATGTGGGGAGCGTTTGCAACATGCAAAACAACATACAAATTAACATTATGTGCTCGTCATTCATCTTTTGTAGGTATGCATCCAACAATGTCAAAAAACTAACGCTTACACTCATTCATTGGGACAATGAATCCTCTCCTAGACGAAAGATATGAAATGATACAGTTAATATTATTGGATTTGAGGTGGGTGCGAGGCTGGGTGTTTGCAAAGTTTCTTTGCATTTAAAGAATCTGGACTTGAGGAAACTTTTAATTTATTCTATATATCCAACAATAATTGTAGCTGTAACATTTTGAGATTTTTTAGAAGATTTAAATAATCTTAGCAGGGTATGGATCATGCTTTTAGTGTGGGCTCAAATGCCAAATCCAAAAAGCAGTAACACCCGCGGTTCTTATTTCTTTTCTTGCGTGGGTCTTATTGCCCGCTACTTAGTTGTAAGCGGTCCCTTTTGGTGATGTTCATTTACAAATTGAGCCATTCAGAATGCCCTCATCGACGAGCAAATAATGCATTGAAAACTGTCACGAGCCCCCGGACTATTATAAATGTAAGAAATATTTAGATAAGGTAACATTTAACAGCGAACGGGTCCCAATTCCATAAATATTATTAAGGGATGGAAACATTTCCAAGTTCAATATTCTAGAGCAGTGTTTCCCAACCTTTTTTGTGTTATGCCCCACCAAAACTTTTCGAAAATTCCTGTCCCCCCAACAAAATAATTATAAAATGTTTAACATTTGTCGAGATGATCAACAATATTTCCTTTATCTTTTACTTACCATCGACCGTTAACAGATTTTGGTTTTCGATTTGTGGCTTACGAGTGTGAAAAAGTTCCATAAATCTTTTCAAACAGTTTCAAGAGCCATCTTATAAGTGTGAAGTATAAGTCTTTCACGCTTTTCCTTTTGTACACAATTTGGCACAAGTCAAAGTTTGAACAAGCCAAAATTGAGTCCCGACCTCCGGACTTTTTCCGAAATTAAATGAGTGCTTAAAGAGATCTTTTTTCTCCTTCACACTAATTTAAAAAGTTTGAAATTCCTCAGAATGTAAAATTGCCCCCGTTTAAAGTCAAAATGCCCCCTTGTGGGGCGTGGGCCCCACGTTGGGAAACACTGTTCTAGAGCCTGAGAATCAGTTTCATTGATCTACTAAATTCTAAATTACATACATATATCCATAAAAATAATATTTTTTTTTCTCTCAGCATTTGCAGATTACAAATGGATACCATTACAATCCAATGAAACCATACCAAAAAATAGCGTTCATAATCCTTTTTTGGAAGAATGTCGTTTGGGAAGAGCTAGACATTATGATGATATTCTTCCAGCAGAATTCTTTGCAAATGGCTCAGCAATCATTTCAACTTGTGGCAGAGCAATAATTAAAGATCAATATGAGATTCTCACTCTTACATCACGAAAAGGATGTGAATGGAAAAATATGTCCACAATCGATAATAACGATGACAACATTGTACGTATTGGCAATGCTTGGAATGGTGAAGCCATTTTTATTGCCCTTGATTTTGTTGGAAACGATAATCATATTGCGTCAATTCATACTAATAGAAGACAAATATTTAAGTGGTCGAAAAATGGTTGGTCGACAGGACTAAGTTCCGGTTGGAAATATCTTTGTTGTAACATTAAGACAAAGTGGATAGAGTATTCACCGTTAATGGATTTACCAAATAATAGAGTTTCTGCTGGTGTATCTCAAGAAGGCTATTCAAGCTATGTTGCCCGATTGAAAAGAAATTGTGATTTTATAGCTGGAGAATTCATTCCCGAAGCGGGTATTGCAAGGGCTATTTTAAGCGATGGTAGTCTTACTAAAGCTCGATATTTTGATTTGTTAGTTGGTGAACCAAACGAATACCATTGGGTTTTAGCAAGTAATGGGCAAATTCCAGACTATGCAGTTGTTGTAAGAAGAAATGGATTTGAACCTGTGTATGTGGCACGAATAGATAGAACTATAAGAGAATTGACAAATCTCGAAGCAATTAACATATCGAATTATGAAATTTTGGTAACGACACCCTCTTAAGGAGTTTTATTTTATACGAATGGAATTAATGTGAAACAAAAAACCCAAATTGATATAATGTAATAAATATTGATTTGCAAATATAGTAATATTTATTTGATTTATTTATGTGGTGAAACTTTCTTAACTGAGGTTTTGAGATGTGGAGTTAAATTCAGCTGGTTCTATGCAGCAGAGTACCAGTTACTAAAAATTAATGGTGCCACCGTACTAAGCTGGACTTTTGAACGATGTCATACTCCATACATACTTTTTTGGAGAGAGCCATTGTTGTAATCCTTTTGTTTGGACGCTATTTATAAAAATGGCGCCCAATGTGGGGAAAATGCTAAAATAAAAACTCGTTAATTACTTGAAAATTTCCATGATCAAAATAATGGTTGATGTCTTAAGATTATTGATGCTTAGTAGACACACCTTCGGGTAAAATTTCAGTGTTGCCACTTTTCTTGAACATACCATTTTTATTTTTATGTCAAAGGTAGGGGCTTTCAATATTTGTGTAAATTTTAGTATTTCGAACATAAGACAGTTGCGATAATACCAAACGCTAGTTGGGAAAATAACGGTTGTCATCTTAAAAGATAGGTGCTGAGTAGAAGCACCTTTGGTTGAAATGTCAATTTTGCCACTTTTCAGGAATATTATGTACTTTTTGATGTCAAAGGGCGGAACTTCTACTTTTTTGGTAGTTTTTAATATATTGAATAAGCTTTTGGAATCTAGAGGCATTTTTGCATATTTTTTCACGCTCAAAGTATTATAAATTACTAAAGAACTGTAGGTCCCACTCTTTGACATACAAAAAAGGATGTTCCCGAAAAGCGGCAGCACTGACATTTTACCCGAAAGAGCGTCTACTTAACACCTATTTTCTGATACATCAGCCGTTATTCTTCCAAGCCACGTTTTATTGTCTGGAGGCATTTCCGCAACTTTTTTCATATTAAAATTTTTTAAAATTATCAAAAAATTAAGGTTCACCTCTTGATATCAAAATCAAGTATATTCCCTAAAAGTGACAGCATTGACATTTTTAACTGGAGGTGCGCCTCTTCAACACTTTTTTTTAAGATATCAATTGTTATTTCCCAACACTCGTTGATATCTAGAGGCGTTTTTGCAACTTTTTCAAGTTCAAAATTTTAAAATAACCAAAAAAGTGGAGGTTTCTTCCGTTGACATACAAAAAAAAAACATGTTCCCGAAAAGTGGCAACACTGGAATTTTTTTTGAAGGTGCATCTTTTCAACAACTATCTATAAGGACATCAATCGTTATTTTTTATAGAAATGTTGCAAGTAAATTACAAGAGTCTTCTGTTAATTAACCATTTTCCATAGATTGGGCGCCATTTTTGAAAATGGCATCCAAACAGCAGGATTACAAAAATTACTTCCAAGCGATATAACTTCATATGCCTGTTAAAAATAAACTGATAATAAAACAATGAGGTCCTCCTCCAAAAACAGCGCAGGCATTTTGATATGCTGACTGGACTATAGATTGGGCGCCATTTTTCAGATTGGCGTCCAAGCGAAAGGGTTACGAAAATGACTCTCAAGCTAAATTTCATCTTTAATGTGCACGGGATTTTCTTTCGTGACCGGATTATATTACATTGCCTTTCATAGCTCATGTTTTCAATATTATTTCTTTTCTAAATCTTGGAAAAAGTTTGAAACATAGAAGACATAGAACGAAGAATTCGAAATTGCCAAAACTCATTAATTACTAATTAACCATTGAATATTCAGCCATAAACCATTCGGTCAAAACAATTTTTACCTCTTTTTTAGGTGGTGCTTCGCTTACTTGATATCAAGCTAGTAAATGACCCAATAAAGACATAGAAAACATTGCATGATTGAATTCAGTTTTTCACAACTAATTAAAGACTTACTAACAGCTAATTATCAAGCCATAAGACACTAAGTATAACAACTTTTTTCCACTTTTCGAGTTATGTCAAGTTAGCAAAGCACCCAAAAAACATAGAAAATACTGAACGAAAAATTCGAAACTGTCACAACTAGTTAACGGCAAATTATTCACCTTCCCATTTTTCGATTCGTCAAAATTGCTTTGCTAACTTGACACTCATAGAAAACAAATAATCCAAAAACATCGCATGACAAAACTGATTTTTTCACAACTAATTAATGATAAATTAACGGCAAATTGTTTTGCACTAAAATATTAAATTTTAGAAGTTTTTACCACTTTTCAGAACAAAAAACATAGAAAACATAGAACGAAAAATTCGAAAATGTCACAACTAATTAACGACAAATTATGCACCTATCTATTTTTCGATACGTCAGAGTTGCTTGCTAACTTTATATCAAGTTCAAAGCACCCACAAAAACATAGAAAACATTGCATGATTAAATTGAATTTGTCACAACTAATTAACGGCAAATAATTATGCCATAAGCCATTAGGTATAAGAAATAAATAAATAAAATAAATTGGGTGGCGCAACAGCTCATGGAGAACCAGGGCCTAGTGACTAAAAACTCACAACCATTCCTGTGTGCGTGTTTGTTGGCAGGAATGGAGGGGACCTAGAGTTTTTTGCCGAGTCCGAACGGCTAAATGAGAAGCACTTTTTCATGACAAGTATACTCTTGGAGGATTTGTCAGTTCCTCACAAGAAGCAGTACCTCGAATAAAACATTTCTGTTTTTAGGTGGCACGGCTAGGAATCGAACCCACACCTTCGGCATGACAGTCCTACGCACTAACCATCAAGCCACGAGGTACTAGTATTAGGTATAAGAAGATTTTACTAATTTTCGACAGTATATCAAGTCAGCAAATCACCCAAGAAACATAGAAAGCGTTCAACGACAAATTCTAAATAGTCACAACTAATTAACGACTAATTAATGGCAAATTATCCACCTTCCTTATCCATTTTTCAATACGGTTAAGTTGCTTTGCTAACTTGACGCTCATGTTAAAAATCTAATTCAAATAGTAATAATAAAAATAGTAATAATATCGATCAATTTCGCTTTTTTAGATACTTATCCCAGTTTTAGAACACATCTCAGATCGTAGCTATACCAGAGTGCTGCTGAAAATAGTGATCGACTTCAAATAGATCAAAACTTAGCAAGGCTGGTTTTATTAGACTGCTTTGAGGCGTTTTTACTTTTAAAAAGTTACAGCATTTATGTTTTATTTTGAGAGATGAGCTATATGTTTCTCTCATTGGGGAATATCTGACGAAAAGAACTTAGGCAGTTTCAGCAAGTTCCAAGCTACCCACTTTATTTCCTTTTCACTCACTCCGGCGGCGGAATACCACAGGAAAACCATTTAGGACCTCTTCTTTTTTTTTATATTTTATTTGGAAATAAAATTGTCACTATCTTCGTGTCGAAGCGCGCATTTTTATCTCTTAGCCAAAATCTCTTAATCTCTTCAATACCAAATCCATCATATTCTCAAAGCGGAAGTATCTTGGCTCTTGTGAGGCATGTGAAGTCTAGCAAGCATTTCATGTATTAAACTCACCAAGAGGAATTCTAAATATATCAACCAATTAATGACCCCATCTTGACTTATTAAAGGAAATTCCACCTCCTCTATATACGTTATTTAATTACCGCTACATTGCTTTCCAACTATGGTCTGACTTGAGAAGTTAAAATTCCTTCGTCTTTTTTTTTTACAAAAAAAAAATAAAAATAAAATAAACTGGGCACAAGTCAAAGCAGGCATTGAAATGATTCCGATCCGATCGATGATTTGCGGCGCGGCGCGCAAGTGCACGGAAATTATTGGGGCGCATTTGCAAAAATGATTAGGGAATCTTTCCTTCCTTCCCCGCTATATCACTGCCTGATGGTTTTCCCATCAAAAAATTGATCCATGACGAAGAGAGAGAACGACGACGAGGACGCCGAAGATGCGATGGCCGATGATGGAGAGTTTAGTGAAACCCGAACATCTTTAATGGTTAGATACGGTATCAGTTTTTAGGTCTTTCGAAGACCATTCTGGTTGCAATTAACTTTGTTGCAAAATTTTTGTGATGATTTCAATCTTTCAACCAGCACAGTGCAGCCAGCTCACCGATGATGATGGAAGCCGATTGGTGAGAGGCTGTTTTGGTTTTCTCAGTTTCGTGAGCGGCGTAGATATTAGTTCAAAGCTTGTCTCAACTTCAGATCATTGCTCCGCCCGAGAAAAAAAAGCTTAAAACGCAAAGAATAATCATAAATTGAAGCACGAACTTGGGTTTAAACTGCCTTTTGACTGCTAGTCATGCGATTTTTTGACCAAACAAAAAAAAAGAATAAAACTTTTGCCTTTCTTTCCTTTTTGTTGGGCCTTAAACTGGTTAAGTTCCTCCACACACACACACACATACAACCTTATCAATCAGTGCTTATTGACGGTAATAAGACGACGGCCAGCAGCCGCAGAGTTGGTGTTGCGTGTACCACCAACAATTCAGAAACTCAGTCTTCATGGACTTGAGTCCTCTTTTCATCATTGCATCTCAGCTTTTGTATCTTTGTATCTTTACGGGCCATTTTGCTAATCAGTGGTCCCATTCAATGTGCGAGTCAAAAGGAGGAATTCACATTTTTGAGACTTTTTTTTGGGAGGAAAAGACTGCATGCTTCAAGAAGAATACGACCAAGATGAATACGAAGACGAAACCGATGACGGTGATGATTGTAATTGAATATGACATGAGTTTGCACCTTTTTGCGATGAGTTTGAGTCCATGCCGCCACTTTCACGATAAGATACTTTTGTATCCAATATCCCTGTGAGGCTGCCACATCTCAATGGGAAGCATTTTTGGGTGATCTGATTGGGTGATAATGGATTTTAATGAATTTTCATCTTCGTGTCTTTGAAAAAGAAGATGACACCATCATCATCAACATCAAAAGCATGATAAAAGGCAATTTTTTTTTTGTTTTTTGTTAAATTTTGTTGAAGGGACCTAATTACTTCCTGGTCCTCACAATAGGTTTAGCAAAAAGGAGAACAATCGACTACACAAAGACTATAACAAGCTTGTTTCAATACAATTGTAATTAGCACAGCTGGTGCTGATGCGGTGACTCAAAAATTCTCGATCGAGGAAAGATCCTTTTCGAATGCCTTGCTAAGTTGTTATTAATTGACTCCTACATCGGAATGATGGATTGTTTTACCTTTATGGCAGTATGTTATTTTAATTCGAAAAAAAAAAACAAAAACAAATATTAGGTTTTCTAGAAGATCAAAAGGGCTTGTTAAAATGTAATTAGAAAATATTGTTTGACTTGGTAATTGCGTGATGTGGGTTTTGGATGTTCATTTGTTTTTTCTTTAAATCGAAATTACATTATAATGTCTATTAGAGTGCAGGTGCATTTAAAATTAAATTGAGAGGAGATTTAGTTAACAAGGAAACGACAATCGAAATAAGGCAGTTTAAGTGGTAGTTTGAACTGCAAAGGAATTCCAAGAAATGCCTTTTATCCATAATTGTGTTCATTTTATAGAAAAAACAATGAATTCAAGGCATACGGTTGCATTTTTTTAACACAACTTTGGAAAGGAATCGATGGTTTTAGATATAACAATAAGGACCGAAGACGACTTGCTATTTCATTTCATCAAAGAAAAAATAGGAATTTTTTTTTTAAACTCTTAAAAATAAATCTATTAAAAGAAAATATTGCTTCACAGACTTCACTTCAAATTCTGCTATCACTGTGCATTTGACATTGAAATGATTGCAATCCTTTCGCTCCCATTCATTTTACAGCAATCAATTGACTATTGAATGCAATCTTTTGAGAATCCATGCACTCCCTCCGTGCATTTATTTGCATTCTTTGAGTTTATTTGCATTTTTTTTCCATTTTTTTTAATGAATATGAATAAAGAGTGAAGATATGCGAAATATTGCAAACATCAAAAATGAAAGCAAAGACATGCAGCACAAAAGAATCCGAATAATGTATGAATTCCCAAGTATTGCATTCAATTGATCAATATTTTTTACTTTAAACGAGCTAAGCTTGACAGTTTATATTTTAATGAACGATAAAAAATATAAAAATGAGTTTTGTAAAATCCGCCCACTGTACCACCCACTTTTATTTAATATCAAGAAAACGAAAATAATGATCGGGGTGAAGTAATCGGGATTTGCTTTAATGCACGAGAAAAAAATATAAAAATGAGGCTTTGTAAAATCAACCCACTGACACGCCCACTTTATTTTAATATCAAGAAAACGAATATAATGAAAATAAGTAGGTTTCCGAAGATACAAAGCGAACCCCGATGGGGAAACCGGAATAAGTCCAAACAAGCTCGAAAGACCTGTAACGTTCATGGTTTGTGTTTTCACTAGTATAGCAGAAATGGTTTGTGGCTGCACCTAAGCAAACCAATAAAAACAATTAGATACGAAGTAACAGAAACTAATAACATTGACATTGTATAATAATTTTACAGGATGAATATAGAAGCGAAAGCACCGTCGTCATTTCATAAGAGCAATATAGAGAGATAAAAGAAACATTATATCGCTTCTATCAAGCTGATATAATTTGCAACAGAAAATATTTAAGGAATCAGTAATACTCCAATAAGATCTTTACTTCCCGTCAGAGGGGCTATAGGAGCGCTATAGAAACAAATAACACTTTAATGTCTGAAATGCGAAGCAATTTTTTTAGTTGGGTAGTCATCATCGTCCACGATGTCTATCCTCTTGAGTTGTTTATGTTCCTACCAGCTGTGTATCGTAAAATGGGTGTTCCATACTGCTTTGTTAAGGGCAAGGCTCGTTGGGATTGTTGGTGAATCGCAAGACCTACACTGCCCTCGCTCTTACCGGAGTCAAAGCCAATGACAAGGCTAGCTTGGGCAAGATACTGGACGTTCGTCAAGACCAACTACAACAGAAATGTTTTATCCGAGGTACTGCCTCTTGTGAGCAACTGACAAATCCTCCAAGAGTATACTGGTCATTAAAAAATGATTCTCATTTAGCCGTTTGGACTCGGCAAAAAACTCCATTGTTGCCAACAACACGCACAAAGGAATGGTTGAGAGTTGTTAGTCACTAGGCCTTGGTTCTCTACGAGCGGTTGTGCCACCCAATTAATTTATTTATTTTTAATTCAAAAAGTCCAATCTTTAATGCTAAGTCTTCTACTTGGCTGACTTATTGATGTAGTATATAGAATTTGCAAAGGGTGTTTTTTTGACGTGAGGTTTTCAATCTGGCAATCCTTTTTTCGGAGTTGGTCTTTTTGACAGCTGTCAATTGATTTATGCTCAGTTTGGTTTGCCATTTCATAATGAATAGACTTGCTCCTGAACAACGCTTGCAAATCGTGCAAATTTATTACCATGCGATGAAAAATGAAGCTGGCCATAGTGTGACAGTCAATGGGAAGCGCTATAAAGCCATGATTAATGACTATTTCGTGTCTGAATTGTAGAATGTTGATGTTGACGACCTTCCAACAAGACGGTGCTACATGCCATACAGCCAACAAGCATATCAACAACGCGTTATTACTGACATACGACCCAAATTGCTGTAAAAAGTAGTCGAAAATTGGGCCTCTCGGCTGGAGTTTTTTCAAGCCAGCCGCGGGGGGTCACTTGCCCGAAATAATTTGAAAATTATAATGGGAAACCCTTATATTTATAATAAAGCTAAATTCTTTTCCATAACATTAAATTATATGCGTTTTATTTCTTCTTGAAAACCACACGTTTAAAAAAAACACGGTTTATTATAAAAAAAACATCTTTTAGATACTTGTTTTATTTTTTAAGCTTGAGATAATAATAAAACAGTTTAATTCTGGAGGTCTTGGGAGCTCTCTCGCTCTCGATCTCATTCCATGTCCCAATCCCTCTCTCTTTCATTCTATTTTACTCTCCCTGTTCCACTCTTTCTCTCTTTCTATTCCATTATCTCTTTCGATCACACTTGCTCTCTCTATCTCACTCTCTCCTTCTCTATCTCACTCTCTCTCTCTCTCTCTCTATCCCATTCTCTCTCTCTCTATCCCACCCTCCTTCATTGCTATCCCCTATGCATTTTTTAGATTTTTCATCTAATGTTTTAATTTAAGGACAGGCAAAGAGCCTCTCAAGTGATTCTGTAATATCAAAATTAAAACCGCCTGTAATTTTTTATTTATTCTCTCATATTTCACGACACGTCAACAATAACAATCTCCATGACATTTTTGTATGACAAACGACTACAAGCCTCTTTCTAAAACCATTAACCTTTTTCTCAAGTTGGAACTTATACATATCAAATCTAATTATGCACTTAAGTTTATTTTTTCCTTATTCCTCTTCTGTGATGCTTAAAAGTTAGTCATCATTTTGTAAAACCACTTCAAAGAACAAATTCATCCATTCATCTTCTGTAAGAAAACTCCATTTCCATATACCTAGTAGTTGTGAAAGACCAAGTTTTCCTTTGCAATTCGATGTTAGAAGTGAAACATTCAATTCAACTGACACCTTTCGTGTTTTTTTTTTTGTCGTTTTGTTTTAACAAAAAACAAAAACCTCAAATAGTTACGGTTCTTTCATTTTCATCAGCCTCTTCCTTCTACTTATACAGTAGGTGCCTATAGACATTCACATTTTCACGTGATAAATTCTTTTAATTTAATTTAATTATTTTGGCAGGTACGACAATCGACATCTCACACTTCACCCTTCTCCACAAACCAAAACTAAAAAATAAAAAAGGATGGGTCCAAAACTAAGAGTAAGACACGCTTGTTTCAAGACTTACAGCCAGAGAGGCTAAGAGGAGAACAAAAAGAACCAACTTGGTGTAGCCGAACTTGTTAGAATTATATCAACTCATTAACTTGGTTCAAAAAGTGGTAGCGGGAGTTTGTTGGAAAAGTTTTATCTTAAGTCTTATAAAGTCGGGGGGCTAACTTGCATTTGTGTGTGTGTGTGATTGCGAAAAGCATGGTTGTTTGGATGTTAGACCATTTGCAAGCCATCATTCAAGCTAGCATTCCGTGACGGAAAATTGAATTTCATAGAGAGAAGTTGAGGGTATAGCAATGTGGTGCATATGGGATTTTGCCACCTAGCCGACTACCGACAAAGTTAAAGGAACCAACAAGGTATAGAAGGCTGTTAAGTTTTTTTTGGAATTTCATACCCTATTTTGCGTCGTTTATAGTTTCATCTTTGCTTATCCGAATGACTTTAGTTTATTTTAAAGAAAACAAAAATTTGAATAAAATAACGCAACACTTAAGGAGAAACACTGCGGATTTTTCGTCTACAAAATAAAACATTTGTCGAATAGAGCTTAAAACAGGCTACAACTAGCCATCAATATCGAAATCTTTTAGAGCTATTTCAACACCAAACTATGTTGCGGAATCTACTCTGACGGACAGAGGCGTCTTTAATCTAATTTCATTTAACAATGTTTTGAGCTACTGGGCTCAATGTTTTTTTTTTTACTTTTAAACTATGGAAGTCTAATTTTCGAAAAATCGATATTAGCTTAATATTTTCAAAATTCGATAACGAGGGCCAATTTTTATCTGTTTTCTAAAGGAACAGGTTTATCGAATTCTTACAGCTCATGGTAGCGATGTTCTGAGCTACCGGGCGCAATAATTTTGGGATTTTTAAAGTATGGAAGCTTTATTTTGGTGAATTCGACATTGGCCTGGTGGAGCTATTTTCGAATTTTCTTAATTTAAGCCAATTTTTATCTTTTTTCTATAGGAATAGACCTGTCCACTTCTTACAACTCATGGTAGCGATGAGCTACCGGGCTCAATGAATTTTGGACTTTTAAAGCATGAAGTGATTTTGGAGAATTCGACTTTTTGTAAATTTTATATTTTCAACTTTCTCTGGTGGGCATATTATAGGGCTACGAACTAAAGGATCGTTGAGGCTATGTATTTTTTTATGAATTTCCTCATAAGGTTTGATCAGGATCAGGTAAACAGTTTTTTTTTATATTTATTTTCTAGATTTTCATCAAACTCAACATACCCTATAGAGCTTATGGATACTTAATGAAATTTTTTATTATTTTTCCAGTCATAAGCCACGCGATTTGCAGCTCAGTGGCAAGAATTGGTTAGGTATATATGATGGTGGATATGGGAATATGGTGGAACCTTAACCCAATCACAGAGGAGTGGACGAATTGGACACACTCTGTTGAATTAAGTTATTTCTCTTTTGGTAATGGATATCATGGTTTGTGACGACGACGACGACGACGAAAACGACAACGATGCAAATGACTCGCGAATGGAGGAGGCAAGTTTGGTATAAGTTTCCAAGATCTGAAGAACCTCCACTAAAGAAGAGTGTACCTGCCATTTGTAATAATAATGTATTAACCGAAGCGAATTGAATGTAAAGTGCATGCAAAGAATGGAGACCTTGGGCTCCATTAAATCATTGGTGCGCACAGTGAAATTATGGTTAAGTGATGGTAGTTTTGGTTTTTGGAACTGGTGTTGCTGGGGGGTTGTTAGCCTTTCAAGCTAAATTGTATGTCCCATATCAAGAGAAAATTTTAGATTTGCATTACCAGCTGGATAATGTTGAAATTCAAGGAGATGAAATTTGATAAATCAGCAAGAAGAAAATAATGAAGGATTCGACTTGAGGGGGTTAACAGAATTGTTTTTACAATTCAAGGACAATAAAAGTTAGGAGAAATGAAGACTGAGTGCTGAGGATATGGTAAAATCAATTGGATAACGTCAATGTCGAATCGAACTCCGCTGCCATGTAGATTACACCATTCAGACGTATGCCGACAATTCCATCCACCCGATCTCGAAGTGAAGATGGCTTTATCTAAACTTAAGTCTAATAAATCTGCAAGAGCTGTGGACCATGCGGCTGAGCTGTTCAAAGCAGCTGGCGATGAAATGGTTGGGAGTATGCACCAGCTCTACATCTGCAAAATATGATCGGAGGAAAGCATTCCCGCAGCATTGTTTTGTCTGATCCTGAAGAAAAGCAATCCTCTCGACTGCATCAAGTACAGAGGCATCAGTCTTCTTAACGTTGCATTAAAGATCATCTCTGCCGTACTTTGTGAACATCCGAAGCCATCCGTCAACAAACTAATAGTTTCATAGAAGTGGGGCTTTAGGCTAGGAAAGTCCACCATCAACCAATTATTCGCACTACGACAGAACCCAGGAGTTTCAAGTCAATACCCACCACCTTTTCATCGATTTCAAGGCTGCTTATGAGAGACGAGTTATATAGAGCAAGGTCTAGTTTTGACATCCCTCCCAAACTTGTTGGTTTGGGCAGGTTGACGATGGAGAATGCATGCTGCTCCATCAAGGTCGGCAGAGATCTCGCTGGGTTTTCATGCCAAAGGTCTGGGTTCGATTCGCAACCGCTACCACCTAAAAACAAAAAAAAAATTGAGGTACTGCCTCTTGCGAGGAATTGACAAATTCTCTAAGAGTTCTCATGAATAAGTCATGAATAAGTGCTACTCATTTAGCCGTTCGGTATCGGCAAAAAATTGTAGCTCCCTTCCATTCCTGCCAACAAAACGCACAAGGGAATTATTAATAGTTGTAAGTCACTAGACCGTTGTTCTTCGCGAGCTGTCGCGCCACCAAATTTATTTTTCAATACCTCACCGATACCTTTGATGACAAAAAAGGTTTAAGGTAAGCCTTTGCGTTGCCATGCGACTTCTTCAATATCGATCTTGTAATAATAGGGCAAAATTGTCACGTCAACACTAGAGGCACAATCTTTCAAAAATCCGTCCATTTACTCGCTTACGTGATGTTAAGGTGCTTTTGTGAGAAGGAATCTAAGAAGATGGATTTAACGGTGCATAAGGCCAAGATTAAATATACGCTTCCAACGAGAAACGACACCCAACACCGACGTCTCGGAAAGAACGTCACTATAAACAGCTGTCGAGGTGTTCAGAGACTTTTTCTACCTAGGGTCCGCTATCAACTCAGCGAACGATACCAGTGCTGAGATTAAACGAATAATTACTCCTACCAATCGCTGATTTATTGGGCTAAGAAGACAATTGAGAAGCAAAGCCCTCTCTCGAGCAACTAAAGTATCCCTTTATAAGACGCTTATTTTACTTTTAACGGAGGATGAGAACGCCTTAGGCTGTTTTGAGAGAAAAATTCTCCGGGCAATTTGTGGTCCCGTCTGCATAGATGGGGAATGGAGAAGAAGATACAACGAATTGTACGGGCTGTACAGCGATACCGACCTAGCCGAAAAAGTGAGAAAACCGGGACTGAGATGGCTGGGTCACCTAGAACGAATAATGGATGCTCTGGCCTGCAGTCTTTGAATACAACCTCGTGGGACGGGCGCAGCAGAGGAGGACAATGTAACAGGTGGCACACGCAAGTGGAAGAAGACCTCAACCAACTTGGTGTGCGAAACTGGAGACATCTTACAAGAGACTGAGCCAGATGAAAAAAGCATGTTGGTTGAGGCCCCAATCCACCCAGGACTGTAGCGCCACCTTAAGTAAGTTAGTAAGCAACTTGAGAATAATCAAAAAGTAGTAAAAACTTTTTATACTTAATGTTTATGGCTTAAAAAATTTCAGTTAATAAGTCGTCATTTAGTTGCAAAAAAATTAATTTGATGGTGCAATGGTTTCTATGTTTTTTTTTTGGGTTCTTCGTTAGCTTGATATAAAGTAAGCAAAACTCGCAAAGAAAACATAGAAAACCTTGAACGACAGACTCGAAATTGTCAAAATCAATTAACGACTATTAACGGAAAATTATCTACCTACCAAAGTTTCAATTTGTGAAAGTTGCTTTGGTAACGTGAAGGTCATAGAAAAAAAATAACCCAAATACATATATGTATATAGAAAACATTTCACAAAAAACTTTTATTTTTCACAAATAATTAACGACTAATTAACGGCAAATTAGTAAGCAATAAAATATTAAGTTTTAAAAGGTTTAAACAAGTTTCGAAAAACATAGAAAACATAGAACGATCAACTCGCAACTGTAACACAACTAATTGATCGTAAATTATTATGCCATAAGCCATCCGGTGATGTCAAGTTATCAAAGAAGCTAAAAAAATTGCACGACAAATTCAGAACTGTCACATCTACATAATTTAAGACTAGTTAACGACAAATTATTAAGCGTTAAACTATTTCGTATTAACAGTTTTTGTCCCTTTTTGGGTGATGCTTTGCTTTCTTGATATCAAGCTAAAGAAGAACAAAAAAAAAACATAGAAAAAATGCACGATTGATTTCAATTTTTCACAACTATAGCAAACTATTGAGCCATTAAACATTCAGTATATGAAGTTTTTACCGATTTTCGAGCTTTGTCAACTTAGAAAAGCACCCGAACACATTTAACGACAAATTTGAAACTGTCCCAACTAATTAAGTGCAAATTATACAACCCATTTTTTGATTCGTGAAAGTTGCTTTGCTATATTGACTATCGTAAAAACAAAGCACCCAAAAATACATAGAAAACATCGCAAGGCAAAATTGGCAAAAGTTTTCACAACTAATTAATGACAAATTAGCAAGCAACAAAATATTGAGTTTTAGAAGTTTTAGCTACTTTCGAGAAAAACATAGAAAACATAGAACTAGAAGTTCGAAACTGTCACAACTAATAAATGACAAATTTTCCACTTACTTGACACTCATAGTTTTATCAAGTTCAAGATTAAAACTATCGTCATACTGGATTTTAACATGGAAAGTCGAATTCAGCTGAATTAATTTCGAAGAGATGCTGAATTCAAAAGTATATCATTCTTCCTTACCCTTTTAGAAGGCTTTTATTATCCGGAAATCACGAAATTCCTCTGTACTACCAAATTTTCAGGGGAATACGTTTCTAACCTCCGCTGCCTTATTCAACTCACATAAACTCCTTTTCAACATCTTTACTATTACATTTTACATCTAATTGTAGCTCTTGACATAGATGAAAACAAGCTTTTAAAATCGCATTTTGACGGAGTGACGGATCCTCGAATGAAGCTGAGTCTTGTTGGCATTGCGTTCCGTTAGAAATACACAATCGCTTTAACTTCAAGCTGTATAAAACCTCTTAAAAGAAGAAAACTTTCGACATTGTCTGTGTAAAATCAAATATTTTCAAACCTAACTTCTTCATAATGAATAAGTGTGTCAATATCTTAAGCAAACTCAACTTGTTCATATTAGTTTTTGGCTTCATTTCACTGAAACTATTCTATATTCACACCTTATGCAGGTTCCCTGATTTGTAGACTTAAAACCTTCTTAAAACATTCCAATGAAATATTGCGGCTTTATTTTTCCTTAGAAGCACCGTCCTATTTCTTCGATCGTAAGCTCTTGTTAACAGCAACAACATCAAAAAAGAAGAAAACTAATTAAGCAATAGACAAACCAAATAAGGTCTCAAGATCATAAATCGATTCAGTTTACACCCACTTTCAAGTTGATTTACTAATTTCATAAAACTTAGATCTTAACCTTTGGCGCGGCGGGCATATATAGAACTTCCAACTATAAGTCCATAAACTTTGGGAACAAATTAGGCCAGCAGTACATCCCATTTCTGACTCCTAGTTTAGCCTCTCTGACATTTTTATGGTCTTCATAAATATTCATCTCACCTTGTTAAGCCTCAAAAAAAAACACACACCAAAACACTAAAACCTTTTCTTGTAACTGCGTTTGCATATGCTGGCTGCTGCTGTTGCTGTTGCTGCTGATGCACATTCATATAAATAAGCTTCATGGATTATGTATGCGCTGCAACACATTCCAATCCAATAATTTGCAACTAACCAATTCCGTAGTTAACATCACATCCAACACAATTCGAAGAGAACAGAACAACAGAAAAAAAAACCTTTCTTCCATTTTTTCGTTTTCGTGTTTACTCCCAAACATGGAAAATCAATTTTCGGGCCATGTTATATGCAAATATTCATTCCTTTGGCTTCAATTTGATGTTTTTTTTTGAGGCTTTTGTGCTTTGTTTCGTCTTCGAATATATTGATTCGACGAGGTATTCTCGAAGTGGAGCAACACAATATAAATGTGTTGCATCTTTCCCGACCGACCGCGACCGATCGACTCCTTTGGCTATGGAACGTTTGTTTCTTGTTGGTACCCTTAAGACTGACCATTAGGTGAGTTCGTTGTAATATATTGTGTTTTCTGTCCTAAGAGATGTCGATGTCGCTGTCGATGTTGTCATCATTGTGTCTGTTTTTTTCGTGCCACATCTCCAAGTCGCCCAATTGAGACATGTTTTCATAAAGATACATTTTTGCATTCCGAGTGGGCTTAAGTATAACAGTGCCCTTAAATCTTGATTATCTGTTAGGATCAGAAATTGATTTTGCCGAGTCTTGTAAGCCATTGACAGGGCTTCATATAGGTATGTTCTGTTAGAAAAGAAACTTCCTTGCGCTGGCTGCGTAGGGTATATGTTTGTTCCTAACAAACCAATCTGACAATCGTCTTAAATTTTTCCACCCACACGACCCTATTGGCAAATAAATACATCACCCATGTAACAAGATCTGTTGCAAAGACTGTCTCAAGCCCCCTTTCTTCGTTTTGCAACTCTTCAGGCAATATCTCTTCTCCCATCCGAACGTGTAATCAAATCTAATCTCTATGATGCCTGATGGTTTTTTTTTTGTATGGAATATCACATCCTACAGCTGCTGCTGTTGCTGATGGCTTGTGGTGGCTCCCGCTCCCTGGCTCTGGCTTCTTTTGATGGGCAATCTGTCAACCGAGGCTATGGTGAGGGATCTATTATGTGCTAGGATTCCGTATAAGGTTCGCGCGCATGCGTCTTCTGTGTATACCACCACAAGGCGCAGCTATTTCTTCGTTTTGTGAAAAGGACATGTAAATGCAACCCACTCGATCTTATTTCGCTCCCCCTGGACAGCCACCACCCACACCTTATAGTCCAACGACATAATGTGCAGCATGTTCTTCCTCTATGTTTGAGCCTTTCCGGCGAGTTGTATACGTCTTCTATATCTATGACGATGACGACGATGTAGATGATGATGATGATGACGATGATGATGCACACGCTGTGGTATAAAATGGTAGGCAGATGTAATGACATTGTAACGAGGTTGTTATGGTTTGTGATTCGATTTGAGTTCCTGGAGCCGGCAAACGCGCAGAGAGAACGCCTTGACTTTTATAGGATAAACACAGCTGCAATATGGCCTGTAGTCTATTTTGTCCACTTGGAATTTTTTTCTCGAATGTTTATGCTCGTATATGAACGAGCACCAGGCTATATGGGAGACTTTCTTGATTTTTGTGGTTTGAAATTGTTATAGTATCTATGGTATGGAGTATAATGGAATACTGAAGCTAATGCGGGGGCTTCCTATTGCTTCATTGCACACAATGTGCGAAAGATAAAATCGTTTTAATATTGGATTTTTTTTTATTTGCTATTTATTTTTCTAAGTGTATACCTACTTCGGGAATTTACGATGGAAATAGAAAGAACGTTTTACAATAATTTTCAATAAATTGAATTTTTTGTGGGGCAATTTTTGATTAAAAAAATTGAAATGTGGATAATATTTTGAGGGCTCGATATCAACTCTCTAATTTGCTAAATTTCCAGCAAAAATAAGTGCCTGGTACTATACTCTTGAATAGACCAATGTCTCAACCTCCCGCGGTCCCTAGCTAGCTATCTCCTGTTTGACACGAAAAGTTGGACGATGTTAGCATAACTCTTGCCGTGTATAAGGTGCGTTGAGATAGCATCACCACAACGGAAATTCAAGAATCTAATGATGCAATAGTTAGGTGCTAGTTAGGGGCTAATTTAGAGCTACAACCTTAGTTGAGCAATTAATTATCTTCTCCAACAAATTTATGGCGGTGCTAACTTGACGTCAAGACCACCACCACAAAAGAAATACAAACATCTAATGATGCAGAAGTTAACTGCTTAAGTGCTAATAAAGTGCTGCAATCTTGAATTTGAAATGCATCTCAAAAGTTAATTCCAAAAACTAAAAACGCTTAAAAATGATTGTACAGTGAAAAAACTATTTTCAAATTAAAGGTCTTCCCACAAGTTTGAGGAGGAAGAGAATTAAGTGATCAGCTAAGATTGCAGCTCTTAATTAGCTCCTAACTAGCACCTTACCATTGCATTTTTAGATTTTTGAATTTCCGTTGTCGCGGTGCTATCTTGCGGGACCTCTATACATACATTTTGTGACATTTAGAAAATGGTGAGAATTAGTCAGACTTATAGTCAGGGAGTCCGCTACATTTTTTGGGGGTCATTTCTAGAGCTAATTTTTTTCTATATTGTTTATTTGGTTTTATAACGAAACCTGAAATTATTTATTAGCTGAATAGTTAAGCATTTAGAAACATGTACTAAATCTTAAATTGAAAGCAGAGGGTAGTAAAATATCGATTCTGGTGCAATATTTGTTGATGCAGCTTAATTTGTAGGTGGTTGGATGTTGTAGGAACTGGGGTCTCGAGCTGTATCCTTTCCTACACATCAAGTGCTTACAATTCCTCCAAGTTGGTAGCAACCGGATACATGTCTTGGCTTTATGCCATGACTTGCTAAACTTGTAAGTGCGCAAATGCTACGCAAAAACCTGAATCTGTCCTTTCGCGGTACAAGGCATATATTACCGCCATCCAGGTGATTCGATGGATAGGATCAGGAATAACAAAGAGAAAAGATTGCAACATTTATTACAGCTGTCATCAAAGACTGCACATGCTGAATGCGGATTCGTCGTGGGAAATCGAATCAGATCGAAAGTCATCGATTTTAAGCCGATTCGCGATCGCCTGGCTGTGATCCGCATCAAAGCTTCCTTCCAAGAAATCTGCATAACAAGGAGGAGTTTAACGATTTCCTGGGACGGAGCCTACGGAGCCTGTTCGGAGTACGATGCCAAAGTCGTGCTTGGAGACTTCAATGCTAAAGTCGGAAAGAAAAATAATCTTTGGTGGGTTAGTTGGAAAGCATAGCCTCTTCGAAACGACAACAGATAACGGCATCCGACTAATCGACTTTGCTGCAGCTTATAATACGGTGATAAGTAGCACTAGGTCCCCCAGGCGAAGGATGCACACAGCAACCTGGCCTCCAGATGGTCGAAACGCCAACCAAATAGACCACGTACTAATTGGCGCAATGTACAAATCTTTGACGTGCGAACTTTCCGAGGTGCAAACGTGGACTCTGACCATTTTCTTGTTGTGACAAAGTTCAGAGCCCGACTGTCCAACGAAAAGAAAACGAAGGCCACCTAAAGGAAGAAATTCAACATTGCATGTCTTAGCACATCTGAGAAAGCCAGAGACTACAGTGAGCCATTGACGGGGAAACTCTCTGCCATACACCCAGCCACAAGCGTCAACAACCAGTGGAACCAGTATCGCGACATCATTAAGGAGACAGCCGAGACCACCATAAGCTATCAACAACCCAGAAAAAAAAAGCCTATGGTATGATGATGAATGCGTGGTATTGAAACAGGAGACGGAAAATGCACGAATGCAAATGCTGCAAAGGAAAACAAGAGCAGCAAGAGAGGATTACCGTGAAATGGGAAGGAAAGAGAAAAAACCCTTCACAGAAAGTAAAAAGCATCTGCAGCCTCTCACCTCAAGTATCTCGAAGAGTCCAGCACCGCCACCAACCCCCATCGGTTCTACAAAACAGCCAAGCAACTGGCATCTGGTTATAGGACTGGCACGCAAGCTTTTCGTAACAGCGAAGTGAACCTAGTCACCGAAGCGCAGGGAATTGTAGACGTGTGTAAAGAGCATTTCCAGCACCTGCTTAATGGGCTTTATGTAGAGGAGGCGACATGGGAACAAAGAAGCATGAGACCAGTCAATGAAGATCCAGTCCCAGCGCCCAGTACTGAAGAGGTTTAGAAAGCCATCCACAAGCTTAAGAACAACAAATCCGCCGGCTCGTATCGTCTACCTGCGGACCTCTTCAAGTATGGAGGAGATGTCCTGGTAGGGTGCATGCACCAGCTCATCAACCAAGTGTGGGAGGAGGAAAGTATGCCAGACGACTGGTAAAATGGCTCCATATGCCCAATCCACAAAAAGTGCGATCCTATGTTCTGCAAGAACTACAGAAGCATATTCCTGCTTAGTTTTGCCTACAAGATCCTATCCAACGTACTTTGTGAGCGTCAAAAACCTTTTTGCACCATTATGATCGGCAAGTACCAGTATAGCTTCAGGCCAGGCAGAACAACAATAGACCAAATCTTCACATTGAGGCAAATCCTGGAAAAGACCAACGAATTTTAAGTCAAGACCCACCACCTATTCATCGACTTCAAAGCCGCATATGATAGCATAAGTCTCCAAGAGCTTCTATTGGCGATGTCGAAACTCGGGATCCCGAAAAAACTGATCCAGCTATGCCGCATGACGTTACAAAATACGCGGTGCAACGTGCAAATGGATAACAGCTCATCCGAGTTATTCCAGACGTGTACAGGGTTCAGACAAGGAGATGCGCTATCATGTGATTGCTTCAACCCAGTCCTGGAGCAGAAAGTGCGCAAGAGTGGTGTTAACATGGAAGGCACTATCTTCAACAGGTCTTCTCAACTGCTTGCCTATGCGGACGGCATCGACATCATCGGCCGCTCCAAGAGAGCTCTATTTGAAGCATTCACAGCTATTGATGAACAGGCGAAACGCGTTGGTCTTGAAGTGAATGAAGATAAAACAAAGTATATGCTATCAACAAACAAAACCTCATCTGTCCATCGCCTAGGACAAAACGACAGTTGAAATCCGACGAAGAATTACCCTAGCAAACCGCTGATACTTCGGTTTGGCCAAGCAAATGGGTTCAAAATTTATTTCTCGAAAGACAAAGTGCACGCTATACAAAACGCTAATTTAACAAGTTCTACTCTACGGCGAGACTGTAGCGAGACCAAAGCAAGGTGATGGAAAAACATTTTTAATTCCAAAAACACGAATAAGCATCATGGCGAGACCAAAGCGACACCATAGCGAGAAAACCACGACATAGATAGGTGTAAACGGGCACGTCGAGTCAAAAGCGAGATTAACACAATGACCACGACACTGAAAGCCACGTTACGACGACCACAGCAAGCGACCAGCAAGATGACACTTCGCCACGGTCTTCGTCGAGGTCGTTGTCGTAGTCGTAGTCGTCGACGTGGTTGTCATCATTGTCTTCATCGGCGGTGGCTGCGGCCGGCGGCGTTGGCGTCATACCTCTTCTTATCCAGAACTGAAAATCAATTTTTATAAATGACGTTGAAAAATATAGCTTCAAAAATTGTATAGCCATCAAAACAGACCAACATTGTCTCTTATACCTACTAAATACATATTTAGGAAGTCTTCCTATATTTGAAATCTGTTATACGCAAAGAGAAAATCATTCATTAAAGTTCGAAGTCTTCTAAACTGTCAGTTTCTTGACTTCCACAAAATTGTTGTAATTGTTGAGCCCGTTGATTGAAAGAGTATGTCTTGAATTTGTCTGATATCTAATTTCGTCTTGCATTCCTCACACTTGCCATCCGAAAGGAAGCTATTTAAATCTAAAACACTTGACAAATTTTAAAAACTTCAAAAAATCCACTTACTGAAGCGACACCGACTGTAAGCAACATCTTCCGCATTCCCCCAAAAAAAAAAATTGCATTCAAAGCGCCGCGCCAGCCGTTTTCTATTCATAGACTCTGCTGTCTCTTACTTCGTATAGTATGTCTTCATTTCGTAGAAATTTGTAAATTATCTAATTTTGTCCATTCTAATTGAACTTGAAGTGTTGCGCACGCACGTTTTTAAAATTCCCAACTCGCATTACTCAAAAACCTAAGAATACATAAAACTCTGTTTGCCTACCACAGATGCACGAAGAAAAAGAAGAAGAAGTTCACCTCTATGGTGTATGACCATGAGCACCCTCCCTGGAACATCTCATCCTTTCATCTCTGTATATGCGATTCGTGCAGCAAATAAAACTGCGTGTCTATTGTAACAGCGATGTGCGGCCTTATGGCAATGAGATGATTCCATGCCCCCTCGTCTTGGAAGTCTCCAAAAAATAAAAAAAAAAAACACAAAAACAGCCATTACACAATTCCGGGAGAAGGGTGCAGAGTACTCACTGTATATTTGCAGCATACTATGCTGCATCTCTTATTTTATTTGCATCCTTCACTTTTATTGGTAGGAATCCTATCTCCGGGTATTGTGGGTACCGAGAAGGAACACTTTTCCGCTCAATGAGTTGGCAGAATAAGGCCTCATTTTTTTTTGTTTTGTGTTCGTTTGGATCGCCCAACGTATTTGGTTTAAACATCGCGTCCCTTTCGTCGCAGTTCTTCGTCGTCGTGCTCTGCTTCGACTTCGAATGTGTGCGCAAAAGTTTATCCAAGATCATTTAAGGTATAATTTGTAGCTTGTTATGCACATGCCCTTTGATCGCTTTAGGGGCAATTCACGCGGAGCGACTAGGAGGAACCAGGCGGAAGGGTGAACGAGCACACCGGACACAGAGTCATGGTCGGCGTGTGCTTGCTGAGGAGAAAAAAAAACCAAGCATCATCCAACATACAATAGGCTTTATGTAGATTTTGTACTCCAATTGGGAGAGGGAGGATACAGATAGGTCCCCCTTCTAACAAGTGCTCTGGCAAGCCTTGTAGGCCTTGTTTTGCCGCCAACCTCTATACGCTAACAAGGTTGCGTTTTAGCAAGTTTGTACGAACAAGAAACACGAAGTTGCTGAGCCGCACAAAAAATAAACAGCAAAAACAAGGACTCGATAAAAAACTAGGAACTTCAATTACAATATCAGATTTTTAACTCACGCATGCGCAGCGCATAAGCCGAACCGCACCGCATTTCCTTTCCACTTATCTCAGTTCTCAGATAGAGGTACACACACAACTACTCTGGAGATGGTCTCTCTCGCTAAAGAGACGTCTTCCTGTGACTTCTGTTCGGCATCGGTATCGGCATATCGGCTTGGGCTTCGATTTCGACTTGAAATTTCAGCAGAAGCTTCTATAGCTAGATATGCACATAGAAGTTCCTAAGCGCAGCTGAAGGCATTTTTGCATACCAATTTTAGTCATGTGAGAGATGGCGATCTAGGTATACATAGGTGGTGGAGCTGGTGATGCGCACATGCCTATGGTCCTTGCTCCTATACTGCTGCTGCTGATGCAGTATTTTCTATCGCATTTGCAATCTGGTTTTGTCGATTCTAAGAGTCACTCAACCTGAGTGATGTCGAAGCTGGAGGCTCTGTGGCGAGGATGATGAGGAAGCAGAAGCACAGCGAAGTGTAAATTGTTTCTGAGGTCCAACAAATTGGCTTTGACACATTCGCAAGTTGTCGCCATGACGACACGGAGACGGACGAAGACAAGAACAACGATCGACTATCATTGACGCCGGACCGCATCGAACGATCCAATGATGTGATGTCGACTGGTTTATGGGCATTTCACCTGTTTTGCATAAAGCGATATCCTGTTTCGACTATTTGCCTGTCGATTTGCTTGAGGTGTGGTTGTAAATATTCGTCATCCATTTTGAGAGAAAATAAGCGTTTGCGCAATTTCGTGGTGATTGTTCTTTTTTACGCGCCATCTGTCGTCGCTTTATAGGAAGTTGAAATTCCACTTCTTTTGGAGTATAATTGAAAATTACGTCAATTATGTCGAGCAAGTGCGTATAGTAAGAGAAAATTACCCTTCTATTATGTGTGTGTCTATGATTGCTCCCCGCAAAAGTCATAGGGTAAAACATTAATTGAGTCATGTGTAACGCATATACTAGAAGAAACTTATGTTGTGAACCCCGGGTAATGGAGATTTTTTTATATTGTAAATTTTTCAAATATCAGCGAATGCAGTGTAATTGCTGCCCAAGGGCCGCATATCCTGATGGTGATGGTGATCTCTGCGTCACGCATGCATTTGGAAGAAGACGATTTTATAGTTGTTTTTTTGTGGTCTTGGTAATTGATTAATTGAACATCTGAAGGCCTGTAAGGCATTTCATTGGAGACTTTATGTTGATGGAGTTTGCGTGTTGAGGGAATTTTGGCAGTAATTGAAAGGAATGTGTCAGCAAAAAGGACCTTTTGTGGTTATTTAAGAACTTTGATGTGATACACGATACACCTAATTGAAAGGATCTTGAAGGCTTATGGCTATAAATACCTGGTGCATAAGAAAATTAGGGATTATTTCGTCGATGTACTTGTATATAGGTAAATTGAAAACCAAATCATTACACATAAAATGCCAAGATATTGAACTGGAGTCTCAACGTTAAAGAAAGAACGAATAAAACCATGTATCCTGCAACAGGATATTTGGTAAAACTTGAAGTCCAAGCTCAAAAATTATCAAGTGGATGAACACGGCCATAGTTAGACTTTTAGTGGCGTAACGTAGTCTGGTGGAGTGCGCTGGACACTGGTATCACTGGAGCAATTAGGTTTACTTATCTTAAAACCTCTCGATCTATTTATGCAGGAATTGGCAGCCAAAAACGCACTCCAGCTTAGCTAAACTGGTAACTGGAGACACATTGGTCATTCATAAATTCTATACAGAAATACACGGGATATAGGGAATGCACTGACAACATAACACCCCGTTTAGATTTTAACAATCCGTTTAGGACCTCCTTACTTAGCACAGAGGACTTGCACATCAACCTGCGAATCGATGATAGCAATATATAGCGACGGTTCCAAGATGGATGCAAGGGTTAGTGCAGGGTGCTTTTCAGAAACCCTCGGACTAGCCAGCTCATTCAGAATTCCTGATAACAGAAATGTCTTCCAAGTTGAGGTTCTGTCAGTGACGAAAGCTGCTAGACAAGTCTCAATGATGGCAATACCACAAGCTGACATAAACTTTTTCATTGATAGCCAAGCGGTGACAAAAGCGATTTCCGCAACTGAAATTATATCGAAGCTTGTAACTTGCTGTCGCGAGGAGCTAGAGGTTCCTGGTCACTGTGATGTCCTAGGTTATGAAAGCGCTGACGAGTTGGAAAGAATAGGATCAACACTTGATCTTTATCAACAGAAACAGTTCAGGTCCCACCCTGCAATTTTAAACAGGTAATCGGAAGCAAAGTTCTAACTGCGACAAACAAGAGATGGAGCTCGCTCCATGCCTGTGTTGTAACCAGAAAACTTTGGCCTAGCTTAAACAAACAAAAAACCGACATCATCAAACTGAATAAAAAGGCTCTATCTCTTCTCGTGCGCATCACTACCTGTTTTACCACAAGAAAAAGGTGAAACTTAGTATGGACGACTTATCAGGGGATTTGGTGACGCAGAGATGCACGAGGATACTCCTTATTACCTGTGTCACTGCCCTGCGCTGTATCAACTGAGAAACAGACTCCTAGTGAGACATTCTGCAACTACTTGGAGGAGCTCTCGAACATTCCAAGCAAAAACCTGTTGAAATTTTTGATCATGCCAAATGGCAAGAAAGTTCCTAAGCTTTATCAACCATACCCAACCATGAGATTGTAAACCTCTCCAACCACAATTTGAAGACATAAAAAGGGTCGAGGACGACAGTGAGAGAACCAATGAAAACGGCTGAACGACGCACGTGTTTCTTGTAGGAGTGGCAATAAACCCTATCCTCTTGTGGAAAGGGGCAGCCCCTTCGACACATTCAGCAATCCTGACTAAACGGACGGACATATATACACCAACCAATGACCTATCAAACTCATCTACCAGACGTTGCAAGGAGCGACATGTTCCTACGGGCCTGGTGGAGGGGTGATTTCTCAAGTGGAGGTAAAGGGAAGATCACGCCGTTAAAATGTGTCTACTTCTCCTCAACAAGGTGATTATGTGACGACTGACTTTTCTTCAATGACGAAGAAGTACCCTCCGAGATTTCAGGCTATAGCTTGCTGAAACTTATCAACGCCCTAAACGGGCTTGAAATGGAATTTATCAAAAGCTTCATTACATGGGGATCACAATTCCTAGGGTATCACAACGGATCTACATTGATCTTAGTGTGACGGAAAAAAGATTAACTGTCAGCCCATTATAGCTTAACCTAACCCAATCTACATAAAAATAGTATAAGATTCTGAGCCAAGAGTCCACCAATCAACATTTTGGAGATTTTAATTTTGAAACCTTAATTTTTTTAAGAATCTCAATCTGCTTCAAGACATCTTTTGAAATATACGAAACATCATCAGTTTTGATCAATGCTTGCTTTTATCCAGCGAACATCAACAACCAGGCAGTACACATTATGTTCCGGAATTCCATGCAACACAACAGCACCAAAAAATATCAAAATACTGCATCCAATCAAGCCTTGACTTGACGCTTTTAAAAACATCAACAGAATAATTGGACAAAAACCACTTATGTTAGAAACTATTTTCAAAACCAAGGAAAAAGTTGAATCATACGCAACCCCTTTCAGAGCAAAATAAAGGCGTTCATTGGGACACAGACACTGATGCTCAAATAGATCTACGTTGAGCGGTACTAATCCTGCGAGTCAACATTCCGAACATGAACTGAGCACCCCAGAGGAGATATCAGAGATGTTAAGCAGCTAGAAATTAAGGAAGTCAGCTGGACCGAATTGGGTATCTAACTTCGTCTTAAAAAGTTTCCACAAACAGTATTTGTGTTCTAAGCTATCATTCGCAACGACTGCATGAACAACAGTAGCTACTTCCGCCAAAAATGAAAAAATGAACAAATGGTGGCATTCCCAAGAAAGGTGCCATGACCATGAGAACCAATATCAATACCACTTCTCAAAAAGAAGAAGATCTTATACTCCAAGAAGCTCAAAAGGCTCGGCAGTAAATCGATTTTTGGGAAAATCATTCCACATATCCCCCAATAGCCCCAAACAGCCCTCCAGTTACCATCGGAGGCTTCATGTATGTTGAGAAAGCATTCGGTCCCCAAAAATACTAAATTTGTAATATATACCAATTAAACCATGGAACGGATTTTTATCAAATTTTCAACTATGGCGCCCAACGTGGGGTAGGAACCCATGGCCTGGAGATAAAGTCCCATGCTCTACCGACTGAGCTAGACGGGCTGGTGCTGCTATAGATAGTTTTGCACTCGATCGCAACAATCTCGTCAAAACTTACAACATTCGTGGGCAATAAAGAAGCCGAATTCAAGAGAAGATAAAGTATGTTATTTAGAAGCACGTTCCAGCGGACATAGTTTCGAGAGGCTGTACGGTTGTTAAATTCTTTGGGCATTTCGGAGTCAGAAGAAGCACTTAAGAGAAATATTTAAGTCGATTAGTTATCAGGGGAAATTGCTGCCATCAAAACTCAACGGTCCATCAAATGATCAATGAAATGGTTTAGTCCGTTTTTGGAAAAGTCGAACTGAATAGACATATTTCATGTTGGAGGAAGACTGAAACATGCAGATATTCCTGAAGAATAAACATCAATAACTACTTCCCAAAAATAACAATTTTACAGTGACACATTTTCGATATTAGCACTTCACAAACTACCATGCAGGGACAAAGGCTCTTGTTTGAATTGTAAGTTTTGTATTGTACATGCTAGAGACATCGCTCAGAAGACACTTCAAAAATGCCCTCACTGTGCCAGATTTTGTCCAAAACTGCTAAAGCAGGTAATATGCGACTTTGCACGAGATAAATTAACTCCCTTTAGAGGCCTTTTGCGGCCCAATACTTACATACTACAAAATTAGAGGAAATGTTAGCTATAAAACTTATATTGCTGTCCTTGAACGTTTTTCGTCCGTCAAAGGCCTTACATTAGGAGCCAGTATCTGACTTTTCGACGGATTCCTTTCTTGGTTAAAAGTAATGATGGATCGGAGAGGTCTTCCTAATAATATATATTGAGACAACGTAACTAATTTCAGTGGAGCCAAATCCAAACTAATTGAGTTGCACGAATTTTTGTTTTAAAAATCATCCCTAATCACTATTAAAACTTTTTTTTCTAATTCTAAATTTTGATTCTATACCCCCAAAAGGCACTCCACTTTGGAGGACTTTGGGTCAAAGGGTCATCTACACCGTAGTATATGAGGTGTCAGGCTTAACTTTGAGGAGTTATCAACAGCGCTATTCAGTCAAAACCCATTTTTGGCAAGAATAAATTCAGGAGCTAAAATATACATGAAAGCCACAGCTCACCCCAAAAATGGTTACTGGGACGAGTCGTGAATGCTTCCCCAGCATTTGACAAACGAGTTTTAGTAGTTGACGTTAGAACATCTAAAGACACAATACGACGTCAGATTCATAAGCTGGCACTTGTACCATCTCGAAAGCGGATGTCTTAAAAGGCAAGAGAATATTGGGATAGAACTAAGAACTTTTTCGTGTCCTAGAAAACATCAGAGCTGGAATTGTTTAAGGCTCGAAACTTGAATAACAATTTTTCTACAATATTATGACTTCTGACCAATCAGTTTACTGATGACTCGTTTGCTTATTACTCTTTGTTATCGCTATTGGCAGCTGTCTAAAAAGTCAAGGCCAACATCGGCAAACTTTTCGAGTTTTACAACATACGGGTTTTCCTAATCAACTTAAAAAAGGTTGAAAAACGATACATCTGCCGTCAACAATAACTGAAAACCCAGCATCGACGAGGCTGACAGAACGCCACAGCTAACAGCTATAATTCTGAGTAAGTAAGAAACTTGGTCTATTCCACGCAGTTTTTCTACAATTTCTGACAATAATATCAGTGAAGAAACTAAGCGAACAGCAACTATTGTCAATAGCTGTTTCTTCGATCTAAGATTGCATAATTGAGTAATAAGGTTTTTTCCCGAAGAGTTTGACGTTTTTGGTTCAGTTTCACAATCGGAACTAATGTCCATTTCTCAGTTTAAATATGCTTGATGCCTGAAGTAGAAGATTCATCTACACTTGAGGTCGTATTTCTTTATTCAATATTCTTCCCTAGCAACATCGCAATAAAAAATCAAACCACTTTAAACACATTTTCTAAAAGTGAAGACAGCTGAAATCGATCGAAGTCAGATTACAAACTTATAAAATTAGATTCAACACACCGCAGCTCATCTGCTTCTTAATCTTTCATTAGACTGGCTGGGCTGATTGCACTTGTAGCCCCAATCCTCCTTCTTCGAAGTCAATTTCAAGAACACAAATTTAAAACAATCATCGCACTCCACCCCAAACGCGTCGTCGTTGTTCACCCGTCGCGTCGTCATCGTCGTCGTGTCGTCCATTGGTCGTTCTTGGTTCATAATCAAACCCGTTGGCAGCTAATTTCATCGGTGCACTCTTACTTTAGTTAAGCTTCAGCTTCATCAGATGTAAGACTATATACCTAAAGACTAACTCCTAACAGCTGCTATTGCTTTTTATCTACTTATATGTAGCTCCTTGGAAGAGGCATTAACACAATCTGCAAGGAGTTTATCACCGCCCTCTTATTACACTGATCGCGCGTTGTTAATTAAATTGTACACAATAAAGCGTCTCATTCTCAGGCGATGCATGGCAGAGCAAAAAAGTGGTTGCTATTTGAGGCGCTCGCTCTTTTTGTGGCAGCGTGCAGACCTTAAACCAATTTTGCAACAGTGTGAACTAACGCATTTTATTTTTTTTGTTGTACTGTGAAAAATTGAAAAAAAAAAACAAAGAGAACTTTTTGATTGGATGATAATGGTGCAGATATAGCTAGGCTCTTAAAGTGAAGAGGCTACACCCTACACATGCAATGACCTGCCACTTTTGACAAACAGACGATGAAGAACGTAATAAATTTTATGTAACAAAAGAGAAGGTATCACAACCAAGTCTCAAGCATGACTTTTCCAGTCGTGTGTAATTATTGTTTCCTCTGGATATAAATCCACAGAAGCATATCAGACATTTTACAACAAAAAAAAAACACAAGATTCATGACTGCGTTGTACGTGATTGCGCCTTGGACCAATTTTTTCTTAAGATCGAAAATGTAAGAAGCCCACACAAGTATGGAAGCAGATGAGCCTTTATTTTAAGAAGTTTCAAATTAAAAAAAAAAAATAGTTTTTCTAAAAAATCCAATTTTTTAAAAACTTTTTTTAAACAGTTTTCGTTATTAACATTTGAAGCTGGAAAAGCAATAATCTCCGATCTAAAAAGTAAATATGAAAATAATTTAATGGTAATTAGTCATAAATTAGTTGTGATAGTTTAAATTTTGTAGTTTCAGAAGTAACTGCGAAAGCTAAAATTAAAAAAATCAGTGAATCTATAATTTCGACTTAATATGTCAATTTGGACTTTTGTTTCCACCCAATAACTTGCCTTTAGAGTTTTGTAATCCAAAGTAAGAATATAGAAGATGATCCTTATAGCTAAGTTATTTCGCCCTAGAAGAGCTAGAATATATGCACGTGGGCACTTGGATATAAGAAAAACATTGGGCGCTGCTCCAAAAGCCGATTATTAAGTTTTCACCACTTATTCTGGCTCAAGTTGAGTCCCTCGTTCCAAGCCAAAACATCCATCGTACTACCTTCATTTTTATATTAGGTCTTCAAAATTCAAGGTTGCCAAGTTAAAACTGACCATATTTTTGGCAACAACAAATTTGATACAAAAGGTGTCCCAAAACTCCCAATTTTAATTTACCAACATTTGAATAATAAAGTATTGACATTTATTGGAAAATCAAGTTTAGCAACTGACACTTGGATTGAATTGAATTGAATTGAATTGAATTGAATTGAATTGAATTGAATTGAATTGAATTGAATTGAACTGAACTGAATTGAATTGATTTGAATTTAATTGAGTTAAATGGAATTGAAGTGAATTAAATTGAATTAAGTTGAATATAATTGAATTGAATTGAATTGATTTGAATTGAATTGAATTGAATTGAATTGAATTGAATTTAATTAAATTAAATTAAATTAAATTAAATTAAATTAAATTTAATTTAATTTAATTTAATTTAATTTAATTTAATTTAATTTAATTTAATTTAATTTAATTTAATTTAATTTAATTTAATTTAATTTAATTTAATGTAATTTAATTTAATTTAATTTAATTTAATTTAATTTAATTGAATTTAATTAAAATGAATTGAGTTTGAATTGAATTGAAAGGAATTGAATTGAACTGAAAGGAACTGAATTGAATTGACTTAAATTGAATTGAATTGCACTGAATTGAATTTAATTGAAACTTCATAATTTGACAGTTTTGAGTTTCGGTGCATAGAGTATCATTCTCTCTCTTGTAATGTAATCCAAAATGTTGAGCTGTCAATTTTTTTGTTGTGTTGAAAACACTTTGTTACACAAATGGCGGCAAATTTTAATCTTGGACTAATTTTGGAACACCTCTTTAATACAAGTTTTAAAATTTTAAGCTTCTTGAACATAAGAGGAAGTACATGCGGCCCCGTTGTGAATTTAATTTTATTTTTTATTTGCACAAAACACAGTCTGTCAAATTTGTCACTGTCGACACCTGGCAACCATGTTCTTCAACTATAGTGGTTATGTTGGGTTCTTAGTTGTTGAGATGAATGAATAACGAATGTGCGAATGTGAGTAGAATTATTTTCCAATTCACAAACAAACGAACGAAAATATAAAAAAAATAAAAACATTAAAATTGCAAAAAAAATCGCACATCCTTCGGCGCGGTCGGTGGTTCCCAGAGTATTATTTACATATCTTCACCTCTAGCCACATGCAGCAGCAAGACAAGCAGGCTTTTGATGCCCGGATCATCCTTGTTCTTATTTCTTTTTTTTATTTCAATTCCAGCTTAGCTCAACAGCAGAAGCAGCAGCGGGTTGGATAATTTCATTTGAAATATATATTTTTAGTTTTTCCTTTTTGTGTTTTTTTACATTTCTACGTCTTTCATGAGACAGAATGTCTGTCTTTTTCGAGCTCGGCGGGGCACACACTCTTCAGAGAAATTGATCCTGGGTCTCAGTTTCATGATCCTTTGCTATTCAAAAAACGTGGCTCCTTTTTTTCCATGTTAGAACAACAAAACAAGCGGATAGAGACACCATAGCATCAAGCGATATTCAGCGGCAACGTCATATACACTTCCGATGAATGACAGCAGCCACAGAACAGCAAAAAGCAAAAAAGCAGCAAGCAAGCTGCGCTACATGTCAAGCTTGAGCTCTTTGAGAAAAGAGAATGTGTAGGCGTTCGCGTTCTCCTGACGAAGCGGCATCGGCATCCTTTTGAGACATGATTCATCCGGTTGAACACAATTGAAACACCTTCTCCATGCCCCATTGTGCTTCCTTTTGTTGCAAGGCTGAAAACTCTTTTTTTTTTAAGCTGTAGCTGTTCCTGTGTGCCTGTGGCGGATCGGGAATGGATAGGGAATTGCTGCATTCTGTTCGTGAACACAGTTTACACTCCAATCCTTGCCCTGAGACCATTAATTACATTTCCGATGGGATTCGGTCCCATATACATACAGGAATAAAGGATAAACTCGCGTGTTGATAATATGGAAATGTTGTGTTGCCTGTCACCATTTTGTGTTTTTTTTTTTTCGTATTTCAGTTTTTGGTTTGAGATATTTTGGCTCAATTCGGTTGTGTGTTGACATAAAATATTACATTTTCGATGCAAATTAAATACACGGAATTAATATTATGAGTTTGGTGAGAAGCGAGAGCAGAAGTGCAGGAATATTGAAGCTGCAGCACCCAGCACATGGTATTATACACGTGACTACATCCAGGATAATGGCTCCAATGATGATAATGATGACGATGATTCTGGAAGAATGATGCAATTAATTTGTATTTTTCTGGGCGTTGCCCTGATGGCCCATCACATGAATCAAGGACGTTTATTAATTGCGTTCTACTTATTATGCTTGTGAAACTGTTTTTTTTTTTTGAAAATGTTCTTCTTTTTTTCTTGTTTTTAAGTTAAGTTAAATGGATATGTATTTTCGCGAAGTCAAATTCGCTTCTGGGGTAATTTTTTTGTAATTTTTTTTGTTAAGAACAAAGAATGTATGTAATTAACGCTTTCGAATGAATGATTATATCTGAAGCGAGGGAGCGAGAAAAATTCATTTCGACAATTGGCATACGATTAATTGAAGTCAAACAACATTAAATGGGTGGAAGTTATGGTTTAATTGGAATTGGAAGTTTTTCGAACAATGGTCCAAGCCATATTATCAGTCAGGTTTTTGAGGTCATCAATGTTGTTTAAGCCACATTTGTATGGTTGTAGTGGAGTTATGGTGTAGTGAATATATTGTGGTTTGAGAATATTGACATAAGTCCTTTTGCGAAGGATAACACGGTGATTTTTAAAAATTACATAATTTCACACGTGATAAACAACTATGACATCAGTGGCTGTGATGTTATGTTTTATTTTATTGTTGTTTTTTTTTTACTATAAATTGTAAATATTGGATTTTTCAATTTTCATCTTTTTTATGGCAATGCATGTAATAATACAAGGATTTAAGTGAGTATTTCAATAAATATTGACATTTTCATTTCAGGTAGATAGTAACTACCTGAAAGGTATGAACAAATTTGCTTTAAGACTTGACTTATCAAGATTATTTGTTTACATAATGTTTTTTTCATTTATTTGTTGCAATGCAATTAAATTTTGCGAGACTTCTTAACTTCTGCAAATAAATCAAGTGCCTTGGCTACTTAGTTTTTGACCAAATTGTGTCATATATTGTTGTTTATATTTCATTATTGTTGTTAAGAACAAAACAGATAATATAGAAATTTTAGTTGCAACAACAGGAATTTTTTTTTACTCATTTAATTTACGTTTTGAAAAACAAAGAAAAAAAAGTATTTCGTCGTCGAGTTTCTTTAGTTGGTTCGCAAGAATATTACCCTTCAGTACGAAACTGAGAAATGTTACAGTGACATAGTGAGGGCTTTGTCATGCGCAATTTGTATTAAATTCAGTCCAACTTACATGGATTTTTTAACAAAAACTGATCACTGATGAGTCCAAGTGAGCAAGCCGGACGAAATGCCAATTTGTAGGACTAAAGTGCATAAACAGCTTTTTTGAATCAATAATTCAACAAGTCCAATCTTTAATGCTAAGTCTTCTACTTGGCTGATTTATTTCAGTAGTATATAGAATACCTATTATAAAAACATTGTTATAAAATAACTTTTACCAAAAATATCACAATGTAGGTACTATTTATTTTGTATTCTTAATGCTTTTTTCTATATTTTTGTTCCAACGAAGTAGTAGTAGTAAGTTTTATTGAGTTTTCTTTTTCTTTCAATTACATTAATGATAATACACAGGTTATTACACTAAGAACATAAACTTTGCCGGCTTAGTATTGGCCTAGCTATACAAATTTCAAGGTATTTTTGTTTTTTATTTTGTTTTATATTTTTCTTATCCTTCTAGTCCCTAATACTAGTATTGACAATCCAAACTGCAAGAACTTTAGGTCTCACAAAAATAACCCAAGTAACAATTTTAGCTCTTCAAATGCTTTAACAGCGTTTTTAGAGCAAATCTTAAAGCTCTTTGATTTCAAAAGAAGCTCCAGATGCGCTTCTAAAGCAAGTGTAAAGCATGCTTACAGCGAATTCATTGAGTTTGAGAGCTAATTTTTGCTCGAAGCCAGCTCTTTGTCAGTGGCTAGTATGGCTTTGAAGCTCTTTGGTTCATGATTCAGATATCTTTAAAGCAGCATTTTTGACAGCACTTTGTTTGTATTAGTTTAGATAATACAAATGATAAATTAAAATAATATTAGGGAGATGTATTTCATGTGTGTGATAGTAGCAATCGAAAAGGTCATGTGATGTCGTGGAAATTAATTAAATATTCGCAGAGAAAATGTCGTAGTGAGAAATAAAATTAATATTTGTGAGTTCCATGTTAGTGATTTTTTAGTGCGCGTTTAGTTTTATCACAATTGTACTGAAGGTACTTCGAAAAATAACAACGCGCCTTCGAAATTATTTATTTTACGCTGTGAAATATTTAAAAAAGTTTACCTAAACAATGTAAAAAATTGATAAATAAATTAAATAAATCATGAAACTAAAAATATTTTTGTTTTCATTGCAATATTTTATTGTGTTTTTGTTGAAAGGAAAGATTTTGCATTCGTTTAAATAAATAAAGAAAAATTATTCAATGATTTTTTTTTTCCGTCGCCATAGTTTTTATTATGAACATAGTTTGTCTTCAACCGAGCTCTTCTAGAGCTAGTTTCCACAAAATGAGAGTTTTGCATTCAGTACTTAAAAAGTAGGGTGTTCGGAAATTGAAAGTCATTGGCTAATTCTAATTTCTGGAAAAAAAATCTTGTTTATTTAAATTCTATTCAACATTGAAGTGCATTATGATTTCTTAGCACGTAAGCAAGTACTTTTGCGACTCAGCCATAGATTTAATATTATTTAAAAAAAATTTTTTAGTAAACTGTTTAATTGATTTTAATAAAAAAAATGTGAATTTAGCATCTAATTTGATATTTGTGGTGCATACTCGGTATTCACCAGAAAGTGAAAGGAATACATTTATTTTCTAGTTTTGGTTTAATTTTTCCCGTTGAAGTCATGGCTATTATATTTTATTGTGGAACACCCTAATATTGAGTAGTAGTATTTTATTTGAGAGAGGTTTAGTATTGAGCTCTATAGCAGTGATGCCAGACTTTGGAGGCAGGTTATCCCACGGTAATACCCAACAAATCCCTTTTATCCCTCGCCAAAATTTAAAAAAAAACCCACATTTATCCCACTAAATAAAAATCAAAAAAACCATTTATTTCATTAAATTCAGTCTTTTTTATTACGAACAAATACAAATTAAATTGATTATTCAACTAGGTATACAAATAAATAGAAATTAATATTACGATAGGTTTGTATATAATACACAAGAAGAAATGTTAGCATGTACATCTTATACATTTTTAAAACGTTAAAAAAAGGAACAGTATATTCAACATATGATTTATTTGAAAATGACTGCAAAAAACTTTATCTCGGTCTCAAGTCTCATTATTCTCGATATTTCATACAAAAATGACACAGTAAAGAGATTTAAGACTGAAGTAAAGCTTTTTGCATGCCTTCCAATGTTTTCAAAATAAATAATTTTTTTATTTTTAAAATATTCCACATTGATTTGTAATAAAATAATAGGTAAATAAATACTCGTGAATTCATCTAATTAATTATATACATTTTTCGAATTGTTTAGGGAGAAATGCGTTTGATTGAAAACAGGACCTCAACAAACAAATTGAATTTATCATTTCTTTTCCCAACCGATTCCTTTTTTTCGATTTAACATCGGTTATAATCGAAAAAATTCTTTTTTTTTTTTTCTTATGCCCTTGTTCTGATATTAATCTGGAACAAATATTTTATAAATTCAATTTTTAATTCTAAAAACAATCAAAACAAATTACCTTAATTAATACAAACCACACACATAAATTCACGAAATCGAGTAGTGTCAAATTGTTATTATCGAATTTGAAATTTCATCTCATCAGTATGGTGAGTTGAGATTTTCACTACAGATATGTCAGTTTGTGAAGCAGTTTAGGGTAGTAAAAAAAGAAAATGAACACATTCAGATAAGTTAGAATGATTTTTTTCTAAACATGAAAAAATTTTATTTGATCGTAGGTTGACAAATTTTTTTATTCTTAATGAAACTAACAAATTTAGAACAAAAAGTGACCAAATAGTAAAATCCCATTTTTTTGCACTATGAAGTTTAAAAAATCCCTTAAACCCTTTTAGCTTATTTTATGTGAGAAGATCCCACAAAAAGGGATAAATCCCTCGATCTGGCACCACTGCTCTATAGTCGATTTGCTGTAGCTCTATCGAGTCTTCACATTTCCCAATGCTCAGAGATAGATTTTATAATGCTCAGAGAGATTTCAAGCGCATGCGCTAGTGTTAACTTCACAAGAGTTTGTGTGAAAGTATTAGTAATTAAACTCTACAGCCGTTTCTTGTGTAGCTTTTGAAGTGCTATTTTTTGACATTTCTATAAAGTCATGCGTTAGTATTTTGAACATGAAATTAAGCAGCTCTACAATGCCTCTTTATGTGCTGATATCAATAGTTAGCTCGTTTAAAAAACGTTGAACGTTATTAAAGAGCTATTTTTAAATCGTGGGTCGTTATAAAATTAATAGAGCTAAAAGTGTTCTGAAACTTCGATTATAGATCATCATTTTTATATGAAATGTAGGGAGCTGTGCAATAATCTATTTAAGAGCTTAAGCTTTGGATTTCACTGCTAACAAGCTGCTAAAGAACAGTTTTGCTTCTATTAGCTCCAACGATGTTACTTGGGAATGCTTAAATAAACAATAAAAATAAATAAATAAAAAAATATCCATTACGACACAATTCAAGAATACTGACATGCCTATTCGTTGATTTCTTTTTAAAGTGATTACCTTTTTTTAATGCTTCCAAAATTATGATGAATAAATTTAAATATTGCAAAAATCAAGTTATTACCTGTAAAGAAAAAGAAACGTCATTCAGTTTAAAACTTTAAGAACATAAATCGAAATCACTGATTTGGAATTTATGTTTTAACTAACTAAAAATATTTTCACATAAAAAAAGTTTGTACATAAGATCTTGGACATATTCATAGATGTTGTTTAAGCTGTTGCTAGACAAAACTGGAGTTTATCAATGCTGTGATTTTTATATTTGTCGGTAAACATCGATACAAAATTGCGTCTCAGAAGGGTACACTCTCATCTAACTAATGGGCCCATTTGAACTTTTAACTTGAAGTAAAATTCATCCTAACATAGATTACAATTTGTCTTGGAGAAAACCCAGGAGTTTCAAATCGATACCCACCACCTTTTTATCGATTTCAAGGCCACGTATAACAGCATCTATAGAGACGAGCTATATAGAGCAATGTCTAGTTTTGGCATCCCTACCAAACTCGTCCGTTTCTGCAGGATGACGATGGAGAATGCACGCTGCTCCATCAAGGTCGGCAAAGACCTCACCGACACCTTTGATGTCAAAAAAGGTTTTAGGCAAGGCGACGCGCTGTCATGCGACTTCTTCAATATCGTTCTTGAAAGAATAGTGCAAAACTCTCACGTCAACACTAGAGGCACAATCTTTCAAAAGTCCGTCCAATTACTCGCTTACGCTGATGACATTGACATAATGGGACGAACAAAGCGTGATGTCAGTGGTGCTTTTGTGAGCATTGAGAAGGAAGCCAAGAAGATGGGTCTAACGGTGAATGAAAGCAAAACGAAGTATATGCTGTCAACAAGAAAGGACACCCAACACCGACGTCTAGGACAGAACGTCACTATAGACAGCTATAATTTTGAGGTGGTCAGAGACTTTGTCTACCTAGGATCCACTATAAACTCAGCGAACGATACCAGTGCTGAGATCAAACGAAGAATTACTCTTGCCAATCGCTGTTTCTTCGGGCTAAGAAGGCAATTGAGAAGCAAAGCCCTCTCTCAAGCAACTAAACTGTCCCTGTATAAGACGATTACCATCCCAGTCCTGATGTATGGTGCAGAGGCATGGACACTGCTAACGGTGGATGAGAACGCGTTAGGCTGTTTTGAGAGGACAATTCTCCGGGTGATTTTTGGTCCCGTCTGCATAGATGGGGAATTGAGGAGAAGATACAACCACGAACTGTATGGGCTGTACAGCGACACCGGCCTAGCCACAAAAGTGAAAAGCCAACGACTAAGATGGCTGGGTCACCTAGAGCGAATGGACACCAATGCTCCGGCCCGGAAAGTCTTTGAATCCAACCCCGTGGGACAACGCAGTAGAGGTGGACAGCGTAAAAGGTGGCGCACGCAAGTGGAAGAGGACCTCAACCAACTTGGCGTGCGAAATTGGAGACAGCTAGCTGGAAACCGAGCCGGCTGGAAGAAGCTTGTTGGTTGAGGCCCTGGTCCACCCCGGACTGTAGCGCCACCTTAAGTAAGTAAGTAAGATTACAATTTGTCATGTCAGAACCTATTAAGAATGTACAATGTACAGTGTACAATGAACAATGTACATTTTACAGTGTACAGTGTACAAAGAACAAGGCAAAAGGTACAATGTACAGTGTACAGTCCAAAATTTAGAATGAACAAGTTACAACGTACAATGTACAATGAACAATGTAAAGTGTACAATCTATAATGTACAATGTACAATGTACAATGTACAATGTGTAATTTTCCATGTACAATGTACAATGTACAATGTACAATGTACAATGTACAATGTACAATGTACAATGTACAATGTACAATGTACAATGTACATGTACTTTCGATCAATGTAAAATGTATAGTGTACAATGTACAGTGTACAATGTACAATGTACAACAAGTATAAAATGCAACATAATCTCATTTGAAATGTGTTATAGAAAAATTAATCTTAATCCATTCAGCCAATAATTTGAAATTAAAAAAAAATTCGATCAGAGGTACTATAAATATTTTTTGATAGTATTGATCGTTCCAATCATACAGAAAAAGTTTTATAAAAATCGTAGAAGCCGTTTTTAAGAAACATTTTTTAACAATTTTATGCAAGGTTCTATATTTGCACAAAAAAAAACATCCCAAAATATTCTAGAGTGCTAGAAAACCCATTAATACCGAGTTTAAAAAAAACCGACCATGAAGTTTTCAAAATATTTTATTTTCAAAAAAAAAGTGAAAATTTTTTAAATAAACTAAAATTTTTAAAATAAACTATTTACATTTTCTTAGAAGCTTCTGAATAAAAAAATATTGAAATCAGAAATACCGTTTAGAAGAAAATCGAAAGTAAGAAAATGGTTCTTGGGGAAGTATCTTTAATAACCAATTTCTGAAAAATAGTTTCCTATCCAAAGGAAGCCTTTACTAAAAAGAATATGTTGATTTTTTTTAAAGAAAAGTGGTGGAGCCACTTTTAAGAAAAATAAAATTATGTCAAATTGTATGGCAGGTACCTACCGTTATTTTGTTCTAAGAAATAAGAAGATATAAACGTGTGGGGAGAATCACGAAAAACTACTATGCACTAAGTTTTAAGATAATCGATTCAGCCGTTAAGGCTGAAGCCGAACAAACAGACAGATAGAATTGTGAGACCTAAATTTTTTGTCTTCGCTATCATTGTTATGTCAAGTCTGATCAAAATCTCTAGTTCAATTTTTGTTACGAATGCATAGTTTTCCATATATGTACCTATGTACAATGTACATTGTATATACATAATGTAGTATACCTATACATCGCAAGCAAATTTGTTAATTATTGCAGACATATTGTACTTTTTGTTTAAAAAAACATTTATTTACTCAGAATGCCAATTTAGTACTTGGCGAAAATTTAATATTTATACATATACATAAACAAAATAGAAAATTTTTAGAGCGGATTTCTTAAAAATTCATTTTTTATATACACCACGCTAAGAAAAGAATATTGGTTAGCCATAATTTTAAGCTTCAAAAAAAATGATTAACCAGTTTTTAAAATATTCAATTTTCAACTTCAAATTTTCTTTTTTTTTCAAATTTTTATACGCAATGCTATTAATGTTTTAGCGGAGCTTCCAAATAAAAATATTGATTGAAATCGGTAACGCCATTAATAAAAAAGTCGAAAATAGAAAATAAATCGCTAATGATTTACCGATAGGTACCTGCCATCAGGGTTGCCAGAACGGGCTCTTTATCGCCAATTGGGCTACTCGAACTTTTCAATCGCTCTTTCAAATTTTGATTTGGGATAAATCCTAATTCGGGCTGTTTAGCTTGAAATTGGGCGATTTTAGGCTCTTTGAAAATTGAGACAGACAACTCAGTTTTTGTTTTATTTTCAATAACGTAGATGAGCACTTAACACTTTTGACAAATCTATTGTGAATGAGCCTTTTTACATTTCAATATTCACTTGTAACAACACACAATCTCTATGTCTCAACTCCAAGCAGTTGTTTCAGTTTGCACACCGTAGGTATTAGTCGGAGAGCTACCAGCAACTTTGACTAACCTAGTAAACACAAGGCTACAACTTTGTGTACGCTTGATTTGGGACTAGTTAGGTATGAAAACCACGAACTGGCAGGGTTCCCGCGGTCGAAAGGTTTGCCATATGATTTCTTCAAAATGCAAAAAAGGTCCAAATTAACACTTGCACAAGGCTGAAATTTATTTATAATTTAGTTTATACATTGTTATGCATGAAAAATCTTATGCCAGACAGGTTTAGCGGTCAAAAGTGCTTGCCACACGAGTCTAAAGCTCTTAAAGATTAATAAAAGATATTGGATAACTTGAGAAATTTCTTAGGTATAGCGCTTAAAATTTGTGTATGCTTTATTCGTAAAGAGATTAGTCAAAAAATAAAGATCAGGGAATATTTCCGCAATTCTAGGGTCGCCACCTATTGTTTCAAAATTTTAAATAACTGCCAAATTTAACATATCAGAAAATCTCAACAAAAAAAGAATTTTTTCTTTTTTAAAAGTAATTTTGTTTAATAAAAAAAAAATAAAAGCTTGTTTCGTTTTTTTTATTTTTTGTACTAAAAAAAAATCCTCTAGCGGTTTTTGCTAATTTAATTAAGTGGTATTTTGCTATCTTTTTCCCTAAGTATTTATGAATAAACTTCATACGAATCTGGAGATTCTGGATTAAAAAAAAAAAAAATAAAACTGGTTCTAAAAGAAAATTAAGTCCGACATTATAAAATCATTTGTTTTTGTCTGTTATAATAATTTCCTAAGCTATCATTTTTTTTATTTTAAGTGTTCAATAAACCTTATCAGATTTATCTATAAAAGCAGCATGCTTCACCACTTAATAAACCCGCATCGCGTGACTTTTGGTCTTCAAGAATTTTTTAAACTCTAACGAGAATGACGACGATTAAGACGATGCGTGTTCTATATAAACCTTAAAAATCTATAAATTTATCAAAGCGTCGATAGATAACACTTCTTTGAATACCATCACTCTTAATATCCCAACTTAAATAAATGTAGATATGCGTTTCCTTTGAACCCTATAGATTTTTTTTTTTTTTCAAAAATAGCGTGTGTTTCCTCATTATAAGCAAAGTTTCATATCCATCATCATCACTAGAATTATTAAATCCAAGTCAAAGACCTTCTAAATGGGTATTTAAAAAAAAGGATCCTCCATCACCAACATTCCAAAAAATTATCACAGCTAGTTAGGAATTTCAAAACAAGAATATTTAAAATCCAATTAATGTTGTTTGAGTAACTTTTTAGACTTAATTTATATAGTCTAAGAATCAATGTTGTTTTTTTTATATTTTCTGGATGCCTGCTTTTTTTTTAAATAGAAACATTTGGTACGTATGTACATTTTTAGAACTTAAAATGTGCTGATAAAATAATTAAAATTTAAAAAAATCTCAAGCCAGTTCTTGAAATGTGAAAAATCGAAAATATGATAATTTGAAACTTTTGATAGGTGACATACATACCTGTATAAGAATTGATTAAAACCGAAAAACTTTTAATCGAAAAAATTACGAAATGTTTCCAAAAATTGAACTAATTTATTTTAGAGTTTTAGAGAAAAGCTTACTTTTTTTTATCGATTATTGGCAGGTGACGTTATTTCTGGTAAAGAAAAATTAAACATTCTTTATGAATTTTCTAATAAGTTTGAGTAAATAGACTGACAAATGAAAAGAAATAAAAATTAATTAGATTTTTCTATCATCGTACTGTGCCAATTTCGATATTTTCGAAAAGTCAAAACGGGCTTTTTTTAGAGTTTTGATGAATTTTTTTTCTAGATTTGTAAAGAAATTTCAAAGTTTATAATTTGTTCACGTTACTTCTTTGGCTATAAGTCTAAATAAAATTAGGCGGCGAAATCAAACTTCAACTAACCTTTTGATGAGAATGTATCTTTACCTTTCAATCTATGATTGGCTCATCTCATTTGAATTTTTCTATTTTTTTGTTTCTAATTCTTTGTTTTAATGTGTGTGCCAATCTTAGATGAACAAAATAAAACAAAACCACAGATTTTAAAGCAGATACAATTCATCTTTTTGAGCCTCCAGGAAGGTTTTCTTGTATCTGAGTGTGTATATCTGTCATTCTGTCTTTCAAAATTTAATCAGATGTAAGTTTCAACAAGCTTTTCCTTATCTCTTCGATTTTGTTTTTGTTGCTATATCTATAGAGGGGTCACGATGCAAATGAAATGTGTCGATGTTGTCCTAAAAAATTAGACAATATAGACCCGGTGACGACGAAACAAAAATAAAAAATTGAAAAAAAGCGGGGGTTCGACAGGTAAAGGACAGATAGGTCAGCAGAACAACACGGACAGGTGTTTAACATGAGTATGAAGGCGTATATCTAGATGGTAGATATACATAACAAAGTATGGTTGTTGTTGTTTTATATTTTATTTGCCTTCCAGTAGTGGACATCACGGACATGTATAAAAAGTGGCATGGGATACCCATACACCACAAATAAACAGATACTCGTAGATATATATTTTTGTAGGTGCGATGTCTTCTGTTTTGGGTCACATCAGGAGAGAGAGTAGAGTGGAGTGAAGTGAAATAGATGTCGGATGGAATATGTGAAAGATATATGAGATTATGATTACGGAACAAGCTGTCGTACAATGTAACTCATTATGATTGAATAGGGGGATGTTATGTGGGAATTTATTTATTATAAATGGGGCCATAAATTGATTATGTGATATTTGTTGTGAGTTGGTAAACTGTTGATATTGGTAATTTTGTTCGATTGACATGGAAGTTTTAAAAAAGAGGATTCTTTAGGATTCATCGAAAGCTAGGAAGAAATTTATTTCAAAGAATGGGAGTAACTCATGATCGAAGTTGACAAATTTAAGGAAAACTCATTTACAATAAAGATAGGTAAGAACTAATAATTGAATATGAAGAAAATTTGAAAAGAAATTCTTCTGTTTAAGTGGAGTGACCGAATATATAATTCAAAGTTAAAAGTTCAAGTGAGCTCAACTTGAACTTTTAACTTTGAATGATAGGTAAGAACAGTGGAATCTGAAGGTATCTTTTAACATGTATTACAAAAACAACGTGGGATCTAGGTTCTTTTCGAGGTTAATTTCAAAAACCCAGATAGAGGTTTTCACTCTGACCGGCAGAGGACTATTAACCATTGTGAATGATGTCAGCGATTTATCAGCAGTGTTAGGAATAGAGAGGAAAAGAGACAAGTGTTAACATTAAAAACAAATAAACATAAGAAAAAAAGAGACTGGTATATACAATATACAGCACTGTATTTGCACTAACCCGCATCGTTTTATTTCAAGAGGTGAGCCATATCGGTTATGAGCGATAGTAAAACGCGACTATTATCAGGATTTTTCCGAAAGACCCAAGAAAATCTAGTTCAGAGTGCAGCAAATTTGTCTTGAGATCTGGATAAGACATCCAACTGAAGCAAACTTCCGTGTTCCGCCGACACTACTTATACTTCCTTCCTAAGCGAAAAGGTTGTAACTCAATTTGTTTTAATTGTTAAGATTTTTATAATTTTTTTAATTTGGTGAGCTATAAGACACTGTCCGGTTATGACACCGATCATGGAGCTAATGTGCAATCTGCTCAGATATATCATAAATACTTAGATCGCTTTAAATCCATAACTGGCTAGATTTGTTTTATTGCCAAGCAAGTGGTTATATTACATCTTACTCAGAAAAAGTAAAAACTCATTAAAGAAATAAGTCGCACTTCAAAAAAATAGTTGAAAACCCAAGCGAATTTGTCTTATCTCACTTCAAGTAATTCATAAAATATTCAGCTGCTGGCGGTTGCACAATGTACACACACGGAAAAAAGTATTGGCACAGTTGCAACTAATTAGATTAAATTAGTGTATACAAATAAATATAAAGTATTTTAATAATTTTTTTTTTACATCATTTATTTTTATTTGTTTTCTATTAGATAACATAAATAAAATCACTTTGGAGTTGATTAAACAAACACAAATTAGAAAACACTTGAATAAATACAATTTAAGAAGGAAAAAAGTATTGGCACAGTTCAGGATTAACCCAAAATACGCACTAAAATGCAAGATGAAATAACTCTTCAGTAATGGTTTGGCATCACTTTGTTGTTAATGACTTTCTTAAGCATGTTTTGCATCGAAATAAACTGTTTTTTAGTAACCTGTTGGCCAATCTTACTCCATTTATGCTTAATCACCGTTTTTTAGTGATTTTTATTGGTAAAAGCGTGTTTTTTAGTTCGTTTTTCCAGGACGTCCCACAGATATTCAATAAGATTCATGCCTGGTGATTGTGGTGGTGTCTCTCAAGTATATGGAGTGTTTTATAAGAGCCATTTCTATACTTTATGGGCAGTTTGTTTTGGGTCATTATCATACTGGAACTAAAAATTGCCAGCAAACCTCAATTTTTTTGCACTTTTTCCAAGATTTTCATTGAGAATATTCAAAAAGATCATCTTATCCATAATGCCATCTATGAATACCTACTTCCCTACTGCAGATGTAGCCATATATCCCCAAGCCAGGACCCCCCAACCTCAATATATCACACTCGGATCCCAAGACATTACTTAAAGAAGTAAAGCCAAACGTTTGGATTTCTAAAAAGCTTATGTTACCATGTTCTAGACTTTTGGAACAAGATTATTTTGTCAGCGAAAGCAAATTTAGTATTTTTCGAAATATGGCTGGGAATAATATTGGCAAAAACCAAGCACTGCGTTGCAGAAAGAAATCATGCTTTCGAGAGAAATACACATATTGAGGTTGGATAGTCCTGGTCTATGTTTGGCACACATCTGGAGTAGGGGAGTTGGTATTCATAGATGGCATTATGGATAAGATGGTCCTTTTGAATATTCTCAGTGAAAATCTTGGAAAAAGTGCAAAACAATTGGGGTTTGCAGGCAATTTTTAGTTCCAGCATGATAATGACCTCAAACAAACTGCCCATAAAGTATAGAAATGGCTATAAAACACTCCACATACTTTAGAGACACCACCACAATCACCAGGCATGAATTCTATTGAATATCTGTGGGACGTGCTGAAAAAAACGAACTAGAAAGCACGCTTTTACCAATAAAAATCACTTAAAAAACGGTGCTTAAGCCTAAATGGAGTAAGATTGGCCAACAGGTTACTAAAAAACAGTTTTTTTCGATGCAAAACATGCTTAAGGAAGTCATTAACAACAAAGTGATGCCAAACCATTACTGAAGAGTTATTTCATCTTGCATTTTAGTGCGTATTTTGGGTTAATCCTGAACTGTGCCAATACTTTTTTCCTTCTTAAATTGTATTTTTACAAGCGTTTTCTAATTTGTGTTTTTTTAATCAACTCCAAAGTGATTTTATTTATGTTATCTAATAGAAAACAAATAAAAATAAATGATGTAAAAAAAAAAAATATTAAAATACTTTATATTTATTTGTATACTAATTTAATCTAATTAGTTGCAACTGTGCCAATACTTTTTTCCGTGTGTGTAAATTTACAAAAAAGTTTCAACCCAAAGTTTCTGTTTTTCGAGATACGGCCTTTTCACTTAGGAGGGTAGTATAGTCCAATTATAAAGGGTTTCCCAATTGGTACGGGTCTAAATGTTACAGTTTTTGACGGCCATGTTTTTTTGGGGGCGTCTATCAAAATCTTTACTTTAGAATTCGGTTAAAATAGGTTTTCTTTAATGATCTTGTGGGAACTATCCCAACAAAAAAAAAATGATTCGCATTCCAGACACTGAAGTGTTACTTGTTGTTATAGGGTTTCCCGTCGATGGGAAACAAATACGTTATAGGAGTATAACTGATTTTTTAAATATTTTCTGGTGCAAATTATATCAGCGCTATAGGAGCGATTTTCCAAAGTCCAAAGTGACCTCGTTTCTATATTGATTGCGTTTGTGTTGCTTCGTTTCTATATTTCTTGTATAAGTGAATATGGTGAGGCTTATAGCTATAATTATTGTCACCCAATGTTTAAGGTTTGTATTTATTTATTTATTCATTATATATTTATTTATTTAACTATATGCGTTTATAATAGCCATACCGATCTCTTTTTCTTGAACAATTTTTTTCTTATTAATGCAAGCCCTAACTTTTAGTCTCATAGGAGGCAACTCAAGATAAAAGTGATTCCGATTCAATGCAATATATTGTATATTTGAGGAATGAAGCTCGGAAGTTTTATCAAAAAGTAAAAAGAACCTCCTAAGGTTACAAGGCCCGAACCTCAGCATTGTTTGCCCGATCCTCAAGAAAGGCGTTCCTCTGGAATGCACCAACTACAGAGGCATCAGTCTTCTTAATATCGCTTACAAGGTCTTCTCTGCCGTACTTTGTGAACGACTGAAGCCATTCGTCAACAACCTGATAGGTCCATATCAGTGTGGCTTTAGGCCAGGGAAGTCCACCGTCGACCAAATATTCGCACTACGGCAGATCTTGGAGAAAACCCAGGAGTTTCAAATCGATACCCACCACCTTTTCATCGTTTTCAAGGCCGCGTATGACAGCATTTAAAGAGACGAGCTGTATAGAGCAATGTCTAGTTTTGGCATCCCTACCAAACTCGTCCGTTTCTGCAGGATGACGATGGAGAATGCACGCTACTCCATCAAGGTCGGCAAAGACCTCACCGACAGCTTTGATGTCAAAAAAGGTTTTAGGCAAGGCGACGCGCTGTCTTGCGACTTCTTCAACATCGTTCTTAAAAGAATAGTGCAAAACTCTCACGTCAACACTAGAGGCACAATCTTTCAAAAGTCCGTCCAATTACTTGCTTACGCTGACGACATTGGTATAATCGGACGAACAAAGCGTGATGTCAGTGGTGCTTTTGTGAGTATTGAGAAGGAAGCCAAGAAGATGGGTTTAACGGTGAATGAAAGCAAAACGAAATATATGCTGTCAACAAGAAAGGGCACCCAACATCGACGTCTAGGACAGAACGTCACTATAGATAGCTATAATTTTGAAGTGGTCAGAGACTTTGTCCGCTATAAACTCAGCGAACGATACCAGTGCTGAGATCAAACGAAGAATTACTTTTGCCAATCGCTGTTTCTTCGGGCTAGGAAGGCAATTGAGAAGCAAAGCCCTCTCTCAAGCAACTAAACTGCCCCTGTATAAGACGATTACCATCCCAGTCCTGATGTATGGTGCAGAGGCATGGACACTGCTAACGGTGGATGAGAACGCGTTAGGCTGTTTTGAGAGGACAATTCTCCGGGTGATTTTTGGTCCCGTCTGCATAGATGGGGAATGGAGAAGAAGATACAGCCACGAACTGTATGGGCTGTACAGCGACACCGACCTAGCCACAAAAGTGAAAAGCCAACGACTAAGATGGCTGGGTCACCTAGAGCGAATGGACACCAATGCTCCGGCCCGGAAAGTCTTTGAATCCAACCCCGTGGGACAACGCAGTAGAGGTGGACAGCGTAAAAGTTGGCGCACGCAAGTGGAAGAGGACCTCAACCAACTTGGCGTGCGAAACTGGAGACAGCTAGCTAGAAACCGAGCCGGCTGGAAGAAGCTTGTTGGTTGAGGCCCTGGTCCACCCCGGACTGTAGCGCCACCTTAAGTAAGTAAGTAAGTGTATTATTACGTTTTAAATGGGATTCGGTACCTACCTACGATATTTCGATTTTATAAATATCGACTCCATAACGCCGATTTTCATAATATCGACATAAATAATTTTGACTGGTTAAAATACCAACTGTAAAAAAAAAATGAAAAAAATACTGTCGACTTTTTAATTAGTCGATTTTTAAAATTTCAACAATTCAATTCGAATCCCACTGCAGGATTGCTCTATATCAGGTCATTTCAGAATATGTAGTGCGAAATGAGAAAATACATTTGGAATTGAAGTCATCTCATTTTTCCAGGTAACGTTCGAAGTATCGACAAAAAATATGCCGACTGGGTAAAATGTCGATTTATATCGCAATATGGGGAAAAAGTACCTTCAAGTCGATATTTTTCTCTACTTTTTTCAAGGCGGTCGACTTAGGCCAAGTCAATGTTTTGACATCTAATTAGTCAGTAGAAATAAAGTCGACATTTTTACTCAGAGAAAAGTCGATTAAAATCGACATTTCAGCCAGTTGAAATTTTGTTGTGAATAATTCGTACGTAACCCGAAAAAATTAAATGACTTCAATTCCATCAAATTTCTTATATATCTACGAGCCCATATTCCAAATTCCAAAATGGCGTGATATGGCAATCTTGCAGTGGGACTCGGATTGAAGTTATCAAAAGCCTTCAATCAAATAGTAAATATAGTTTAGCTTCGGTGACAAAAATTTGTATCGACAAATTCGAATCGTCATCAATTTAAACAATTTCAGCGGACTAGACGTAATAGCTTTCGCTGGTAACGTCTTCATCTAATTTCCTCAACTAGCTCTTGATGATTTTAAAAGCATTTATATGCATTTTTAATTTTGTTTTTATCTTAATTGAAATGACATACATATTTGCATTCTGTTAAAAAATTTTAGGTGAATTCAAATAAATGAGGTTAATGGTAAAACAGCTTTGGGCTACTTTCGATATATTCCTTTCTTGATGTAAATTTAATTATGCATAATCGGAACTTCCTAATACTCATTCAGAACTATTATTTACCAAATTGGTAATAAAACGTGTCCATAGAGATATTCATTATAATTTAATTGTAATTAAATTTGCTCACATGCACAACGTTTTTTTTATCTAATGTTTGTGCTAATGGAAAATCAATTCTCCAAAAAGTCAAAAGTAAACTCATTAAAACCTCAGCTATAAGATAATAATGTTTAGCTTATAGGTAGAGGTCTAGCTCTAGGTCGACATACCTAAAGGTATAGATATAGTAACAATAAACTTCTATTTCTTATTTTGTAAATAAAATCCCAACAAACGGAGACACACAGATACAAAAACCATCTTTTAAATCTTTGATGCTCCTTCTCTATTAGGTTTCGTTCATTCGACCTTAAAAGGTTTTCATTTTCAGCAAAACAATTACAGAAAAACCAATTAAATGAGATTTTAATGCTTCGCACTCAAACCTGGCCGGCTGTTGGCTGTTGGCTTGGCACTCTGGCAGTCAGAATTTGGAATCTCAGATTTCTATTTACCCAATTGGTGATGTGTGATGTTTCTGCTGCGATGTGTGTTTCCATTTTCAGATACACTTCACCGTCCGTCATCTCGTTGGTTTGTTTCTCTTTCTGTGCAAAATCCTCAAATATTTGTTTTTGATTTCGAATTTCTGTCATTAATTGCTTTTGACTTAAAAAAAATATATCCATTGGATGTGCGGTTAAATAAAAGTAAAAATCAGACTCACAACACACTCTTCAGTCTTACGTTCATACCTCGAAAAATCGTAAAATTTTGTATCGTTTCCTGTGAATGACATTTCCTCTGCGAAGCCTGATTTGGGTGATGACAGAGAAAAGAAGTAAATCCTCATATGGTTGGGTCATTAAAGGAGCTACAGGTATATGTATATGGGGCCGTATCGACTCCCATTTATATATGTAGGTGCGCCAGCTTGTGAAAAATAATAAAATTGTCGAAAATGACAATAATCATCTTTTTTATTGAAGAGAAAATAAAAAATAAGACTTTTTCGTAGAATGGAATTTGACACGCATTTGAGTGTGGAATGAATTCCATTGGGATTTCCATATGTGAGGGCGATGTAAGCAGCACGAAAAGCCATCTCTTCGTCCAAAGAACTCAACAATGTTAAAAACTCGGTGAAACATTGAAATGGGATTTTTTAACACAAATAACTGTGTTGTCACATTCTGAATCCGAAGTGCGTTGCTTGGGTTTGAATCTTTTATTTTATTTTATTTTATTTTTTGTCTCAAGAAAGTGTGCCCACCTAAAGCTGTAGAAAAATGCAATAAAAATACGCTTTGCCTTTAGGGACAGATAGACAGAGGGCTTTATGAAGCTATGATACACATCACAGACAAGATTTTTATATTTTGTTCTTAAATAAAATTAAATTTAACAGTACCTCGTTAAAAATGTCAATTTTTTGTCGAACATAGGGCAAGAGAAGATTTGTGTTCTTGACTGTTTTTTTTTTTTTTTGGGAATTTAACAACTTGGTATGGTGTTGGCCAACGTTTGAAGATTGAAGGGAGTATAGGTAAGGAATTGTTGAAATTTAATGTTAACGTTAAGATGGTGTCAAACATTAAGTAGGTATATGTGACACTGTCGATGAGATTGTATACATTTTAATTTAATTATATGGCTGTTGGTATTTTTGTCTTAAATTTTTTTTTTTGAAGTGTTGAAAATGTCGCATAAAAGAAGCTTTATGAACGCCATAAACAGGTGAATATAAGATAAGTTAAGCGGTATATTACATTTTTAAGAGTTTTAGAGTAGATTAACTATTATATTAAAGTATCGTTATGGGTGTTATTTTGTGGAAGACAAATGAGTATTTTGTGGGCGTGTTGTATAGTTATTAAGGTACACTTTAGATCAAAGGTGCTGATTTATTTTTATAATTTTAAATTATATGAATGAAGTTCACTGTAGCGATACCCTTTCCCATCTTCTCACAATTTTCGACATAACCTCGAAGTTCGTGAAGTTTTTTATATATAGAATACCCATAGCTTGGGTGTGTCAATGTGGGTTGGATTAAGAAGAATAAAAATTTAATGGACGATGGGGGTTTTAGTAACGAGAAATTGTGAACAAATCATAACAATTCTGCTTTTCATAATCATAGGCATTATCTTTAGGGTTGGCCACGAAATCCAGCAAATCAAAAGCTCGCATTCGAAATCTCGCATAAAGAAATCTCGCAATTACAAAATCTCGCTTTTCATAATCTCGCAATAACAAAGTCCCGCTTTTCATAGTCTCACAATAACGAAATCCCGCAAGCTAAAATCTTGCATATGAAACTTGAAACTTGAATTTGCGAGATTTTGATTTGCGAGATTTTAAATTGCGAGATTTTGGTTGAAATTTGCGAGATTTTTAGGCTCGAGATGAAAATGCGAGATTGTAAAAGCAAGATTTTGTAATTGCGAGATAATGAAAAACAAGTTTTTAAATTTGCGAGATTTCGATATTAGAGATTTAAAAAAAAGCGTTACTTCGTTATTCGAGATTTTGGTTTGCGGGATATCGTAGCGCTCCTTTACCTTTAACAATGTTTATTTCAGAGTTTAGAGTATGAAAATATTTTTTTTTTTAATTTTTCATTGGAACAGCTTGATTCAGAAATTAAAGAAAATAATATTATAAGTGATTTTATTGTTTTTTAAAATACTTTTTTTGCAATTTTAAGTAAATTTCATACACCGATTACATACCCCTACAGGATTTGTTTTTTGCCTTGAAACGGAAATACAAGCCCAGAAGGTCACTGTTATGTGTGGATTGTGGGCCAGTGGTATAATCGGTCCGAACTTCTTCAAAAACAACGATGGCATTACCATTTCCATCAACGGAGAGCTCATGCAATCGATGATAACCAATTGGGAAACACCCTTTATCTCAAAAAAAATTATATTTCAATAGGACGAAATCTCTAAAAAATAAATACACGACTGGATCGCACGTGGTGAACTTTTTTGTTCAAGAATTTTTAAAATTTGATACATTTTTCTCTCATAATATCTATTTTTGATATAAAAAAAGTAAAGTGAACTAATCAAAGTAGAACAACTCATTCAATAGTTTGTGCTGAAAAAGGTAGGATGCCATCAGAATTCCTATAAAAAATATGAAGTAATGCGATCAAAAATTTCAAAAACGTTGGAGTGGTTTTTAAAAACTAATTTTTTATATATAAAATTTTAACAATATCTATGTACCTACTCTTAGGGAAACATTTTAGTATACAAATTTAAATTTTTTATTGAATATGCAGATAAAAATTAAACACAAAAAAATATCCAGGTGATTTCGAAATATCGAATTTTCAAAAACATATTCTGAATTTTTTTCTTAAAATTCCAAAAATATTTCCATTTTTTTTTTGTCATATTTATGCGCGCACTAAAGGGCTTGTTAATACCCTTAAAATGATTGAACACAGTGCGAGCGTTAGGAAAATAGGGAGGGATGTAAAAGGAGATGCCGATGTACATTAGTTTTGAAATTCTACTGAATATCAAAATGGGAGGGGAAAAATAGATCTGGGTAGATCATTCCATATTCGGCTAAAAAACGAATCTCTGTACGTCCGAAGTTGAACTCAAGGGTGTCATTCCTGACAGTGCGATTATTACGGTGGAATTGTTTAAGGGGACGAATGCAACTGGCTATTTCGCTTGAACCCGGTGTATAAAAATAGCGATAAAATAAAGCAGGGCACGAAACATTTCGTCGATGTTCAAGAGATTCGAATGTTTCCGGTAAAGTATTATAACCTATAATTTTAAAAGCTCTATTTTGGATACGTTCCAAGAGATTTAAATGAGTTATTGGAGCACCTGCCCAAATGTAAGAATTGTATTCAAGTTTTGGGCGAATGAAGGCTTTGTAGATTACGGCCAGATCAGAAGGGAAAACAAATTTCTTGCACCTTCGAAGAAAACCGCAGCATATTGCAGCTTTTTTGGCGACATTGAGTATGTGGTCGTTCTACAGAAGGTGATACCCAGAACTGAGAGATGTTCAGTTTCCTCGATGTAAGTATCGCTTATGGATAGCGGCATTGGGGTGGGTTTTGCCTTTACGACTGCAGACAGCATTGGGCTTTTGAAGCATTAAATTCTTCACGGTTTTAATTCCCTACTGGACAGTGCTGCCAAGGTCAGACTTAAATGAGCTTATCATACGCTGCCGCTCAAGTTCAACATCCGAAATGCAGGCATGTGAATCCGGAAACAAATATGAAAAGCTGAAGGTGTGCTATCGTCAGCACAACAATTTAAGGGATTAGAAGTTTCAGATTAGAGATCATTAATGAAAATGAGAACGAGTGTAAGAGATAAAACGGAGCCCTGGGGCACTCCAGTATTTATTTGATGAATATCAGACTTGAAACCGTCCAATGCAACTTGTATTGATCGGTCCGAAAGGCAATTTCTAATCCAACGAAGAAGAGATTCATCGATACCAAATACATGCATTTTCGATAAGAGAGCTTGATGCCAAACTCTATCAAAGGGGTGCCATAATTTCACTTTCTTCAAAACGATATGTAAAGAATGGTTTCACTGTTCGGTGAGATATACTATCTTTTGTATTTCAAGCTATTTCCTAATCTGATAATTAATCAGCGTTTCAATGACCGTGGAAAGAAGGAACGTAAGTGCGATTGGTCGATAGTTGGAGGGAGACGAAGATTCACCATTTTTAGGGACAGGCTGGTAAAATGTTGTTTTCCATACACTTGGGGGGAGACCAGTAGAGTGGGGCAGATGGAAAAGTTTACGGAGTAATTTTGCCAGCGTTGAAGAACACCTTTTCAGAACAATGGGAGGAGTACTATCCGCGCCAGCGGATTTGTGTATGTTGAGATATTTTTAAATTCATGCTATTCGGAATATCCACCAGACGTCAGTGTAAAACAAGCAAAAAAAAAATGGAAAACAGCTGGTCGAAACTCAATAAAAAGTAAACAAACCCTGGCAAAAGCGCGAACAGTGAATTTGTGTGCATTTAGAATAAAAAATACTTACTAATTTCTTCTTGTACATGCTTTCGTATTTATTTCGGGAAAAATTTAATTCCAAAAAAGTTTTTGTTGAAACTATTGCTACCAAATAAAAATAAAACATTTTAAATATCGTCGGCGTAGAAAGTTTTTTGTGAAAAATGCCTTTATTATTGCAGAAACTGGTTAACGTTAGACGTAAACGTTGGTTTGCAATTGGTTGGTTTAACAATAAATCAATTTCAATAACTTATTAAGGTTATTTTTATTAAAAATCACAGAAAATATTAGAAATCCACCTTATTGCACTGAATGAAAATAGCATTTGTTTACTTTTTATCAAGTTTGGTTTCACACGTTTTGTTTTTGTTGTTTTGAACTGTCAAAATTAGAAAGAGAAAAGACAAAGATAGTTTCTGGAAAAGCCCAATTGCACGAGTGAGAAAGAAGATTTGTCCCATGAAATCATTAGCGCTCTCAAGTACAGGCGGAGTCATGACACTCTCTGGCAGCTTCGAATTAACAGCAAACTGTGCTGCAAGCAAATTGGCGTCACGGTTTTTTAACTTTTGTATGGAAGGAAGGTACCGTTATTTTTTCATAAAATTAAAATTTGTTCTTAAAATATTTTAGAGAGTCAGTGAAGCCTCCCTCAGTGGCAGCTCCCTTAAGCGGACGGATCTCTTAAGCGGACAAATTCTCTTGACTGTGGATCTAGGATATAAATTCCATACATTTTATATTCCCTTAAGCGGACACTCTCTTGATCGGACGCGGACAAGAATATCAGCCGTAATTTGTTAAATTTAATTCTCTTAGGCGGACAAAAACTTTTTTTAATATGAAATTTCTAATAAACAATGACATATGGGATTTTTTTCTGCACTTTTTGTCTGTTATTGTATATTCTTGTTCATTTATTTCCCGTTTGTAAATTAATTTTATGGCACAATTTTTAAAAATTCCTTATTGAAATGAATAATTCCTTTGTATTATTATTTGAATATCTTAAAAATAATTAATTACAATATAATTTTTGTTATTTTTTGGCTCTTGAGCGGACAACTCCCTTAGACGGACAAAAGTGTTGTGACCGTCACGTCGCTGTGAGCCTAAGGGAGGTTTCACTGTATACTTAAAAAAACTCTTATCTAAGTATCAAGTTTCAAATAAAATCGATCAAGTCGATCATAAAATATTTGATTTCCAAAAAAAAAATTTTGAAATATTTTTTTAAAAATCGAAAAAAAAATTTTTTTTATTTTGGTACACAATACTATTAATATTTTTTGGAAGCATTTGAAGAAGAAGATTATTAAAATCAGTTAGTTGAAGAAAATTAAAATGTTTCCCTATCCATGTTTTAAGAAAAAATGTGGAGCCCATTTTGAGAAAAATACGATTATATAAAATAGCCAAAAAAACCCAAAATCTTTGTCGTATTGCATTTTTATAAATACTGTCGCCTCACTTTCTACGTCCGCTCGGTGGAATTCAAAAATGCAAAACCAAAGCAAAAGCGAAAGCGATTCCCTTAACAACATGTCTTATTTCCATTAATTCTTTTAATTTTCAAGGCCATCAGCAGAGCACTTTGTTAAAAGCCAATCCTTTCATTTCTTATCAAACGTTTTGTCTGGTCATGATTAAACCATCAGCATTCAAAGCCACCAACTAACCATCGGTCTTTTTTGTTTATACTGATAGCATATTAGCATCCCACAGTCGTGGCTCATTAAACCACCTTTTGCAAACCGCAACGCATCTGTTAAAAGGTATAACCTGTGTCATTTCTGTTGCAACAGCAATGATGAGGGCAGACGCGAAGACACTAATCCAATATTAAAGGGATTTTTTGTCATTCATGTCCAAAAAGGGTAAAAATTATTATCAGTTGATGATATTCGTCCTAGAAACTTTGCAACGATGCACGCAAAACCACTGTCATCCTTTGCGTCTTGGTAAACAAAATTAAAAAAAAAAAAAACAGAGTGTATTAAATGTAGATGCGGAAAGCCATTAAAAGAATAATATTGAAAAGACCGCGCCGCGCACAGTGCAAACTCTGCACACATCACACACTCCTTGAATATGAATTAAATAGTTTAACTTTTTTTTTCGTCTCCACCAGGACCAAGTCTATACCATATCCCATGATGACAGAGTTGCCAGACCACGTAAATACATTTTCTCTAATAGTAAAAACAATATTCAATACAAATTGATCAGCGTCACATTTACAAGCTTACATTCCACAGTTAATCACCTTGATTACAGAATCTGTCAGCGGGGAATCCTACGCACTTTTTCCATCGTAACGATTACAAAATTTGTGAGTTCAAGAACCTTCTTTAACCTTCCTTTAATTAAATTAATTTCTTGACCAATGTCACAAACAATTCAACGTGAATTAAGCTTTCCCCCTATGATCGGATGCCAAGAAACTGAATATAAAGAATGAAAAGATAAGTTCCACAATATTCAATATTGATTTCACGAGTGGAAATTAAATATAAGGATTTAAATGGTTGATTGACACAATTTTCGAAAAATAAAAATTGAAAATATGGCGAGAGTACAACTGTGGAACGTGTTCATTTTTTCGTTTCACATAGGATAAGAGTATTGGATGTTGAATAACAAAAAAACTGCAATAGATCTTTTTGAGCACTAAATATTCTTGTCATTTATTTTCTTAGCCGAGAATGTACTCATCTTTTGTGATATGAAATTTGAATAAATTCCACAATTCTTTTCACACTATATTTAAAATTTCACAACCTCGACACGTGGTTACTGGAGAACAATCCTTAGCATCAAGGTGAACAGTTGGAAAGTACAAATAACATCTGTTTTGCTTCGATTTGGAAGCTGTGGAATGTATAAGTTTAAATAAATTTTTCGACCCGAATTCTGCAAAGGACTTGCATGGAAGTATTAAATATTCTTTTGTGACGCATGTCGAGGTTGTAAAATTTTAAAGCCTGGTTTATACTTCAAAGTGAAGTGAAATCGAACTTGAAATGAAACATCAATAATTAATGAACCAAAAGGTTTCCAAAAAATTAGTTTTTATCATAATATTTGGTTTCAAAAAGTCCATTGAGTTGCATTTGAATCGAGATAAATTTGTTCCTCCTTGTCGCCAAAATAATTCCATTTGGTTTTTGACAGTTTTTCACGCCCAGGAAAAAAGTATTTTTTTTATATTAAAACTACACTTCGCATGTATAAACTAGGCTTAAAAGACAGATGAAGTGGGAATGAAAAGCTCATATCAGATTGTTAGCGTGAAATTTTTGACATTTTTTCCTCGCTATGCCATTTTTCATTTCACGAGGAGTAAATATTTAAAAAAAAAAACACCATTGTTAAATGGCAACCTTGTCTATCTGAAGGCAGTGCATGCATTCGACAGGCTACCACACTCTGAAAGGGGAAACGTGAAACTCAACATTTAGAAGAAACTCTCAATAAGAAGATATCGCATGTTTTTGTTACCACAGCATGCAGCAGCCGCAAGACGCGACAGCTTTTTGCTTCAACTCTTATATACCTAACCTACTATACAATATCTCAGTTGAAGACGCAGTCGAAGCCATCATTTAGAGCGCGGGATCGGGAGTCAGACAAGCGTTATTCTTATATCTTAATTGAAATTTTGTCAAATTACGTTGACAGTTTTAGATTAGATTATTCCACCGCGAAGCCGGCGGAGTATTAAATATACTATAACAGCTCTGTGTTCTTTTTATATATAAATAATACTTTATTGGTTTCCCTTTTGGGTTTGGTTTTTGGATTTAGTTCCTGTGTTTCTGCGTGCGTTCGTTCGTGTGGTGTGTCGAAGAGAGAAGATTGGTGTCATTCTTAAGTAGTCGCCTCTTTGTGATTTGATCAGCGGGCGGGCGAAGCGGTACGGTGGCATCGGGAAGGAGACAAAGCGGCATACCATTTCAAGACCAGCAAGAAGGTTACTTATTTAATATCTTTTGTGCTTTGCGTTAACTATGTGTGATGATTTTGAAATTAGGAATTCATTCCTCTTTATATGGAAAGCTTCAAGATATAACAGGGTGTTTAAGATAAGAATAGATACTTGGGAAATTCACCTACCAATTTCGAAGTCTTAGGAAATGAGCCAATTTTTTGTCAAACTTTTGACAATTGACATCAAGCGTTTTAGGAAATTTTCTTCATTGAAGATATTGATATACAATTTATGCACGTGCTTCGTAAGTTTATTTTTTGGTTACAAAAATTCTCTATCGTTGCCTTGTTTTTTCTAACTTTTTCGTTTAACAAATTAACTGCTTTATTTCTTGTCGTACTTTCTTTACTCACTCCTTCTGAGTGAGAATTTGGAAATAGTCACAACTATTGGGATTGTCAACTATAGATTAGTAATTGATAAATATTGAAATTCCATATTTAACAAACCAATTGATAAAAATTTTGATTATTGAGATTTGAGTTACAATAGAATTGATAATTATCAATGAATAGTCGATAAAATTTTAAATAAACTGATCTCATATGGTCATAGTTCGGTATTTATCAATTTTCAATAGTAAGTTGATCAGAAATGATTAGAACTCTTTCTTTCTTAACTCAAGGTTAAATTATTCTTTTTTTTTTGCATTTTATAGTGCCCAATCTTTTTCTTCAGCCAAGTCAGATGCTCTTTTCTGATTCGAATAATTTTTTTATGTCTGAGTATCTTACAACTGTTACTTAGAGTTTTCTTAAGAAAAACCTAAGCTCTCCAAATGAAACTGGGCAAAATATTTTTTTTTTATTGCGACTTACGGGTTTTTGCCAGTTTTCGTAAAAAAATCAAACTCGATATTTTTATCAAACCTGACATTACGACAATTCTGTTTGTCTGTCTGTTCGGCTACATCCTAAAGGGCTGGGTATCTAGATTTTCTTAAGACTTGGTATACATATATGTATGGGTGATTCCGTGCCAAGTGCTTTCTTGTTATTTAATGAAAAATTTTTGGTTTGAATTGGGTAAATAGCTATTAGCTTCAATCTATTTTCGATATCATGGCTAAATATGCTACTTATTCTGCATGGGTGGGAAAAGTGTAGTCAAAATGTCAGTACCGTGGCATGTCCACTCCTTGTTTTTCCAATCAAATCTACTTTTTTCAAATGAAATACTTCATTGAACACAAATGTTGTACTTTGAAAAGTTTAAGTGCAATACTTTCTTGACCAAATTTTGCAAAAATTAAGACAAAATACTTATTGCTGATTAAAATAATCATGAATGAATGTTGCCCCAGGATTTTTATTTTTGATTTCTAAAGATTTCGTGCTTAACTGCCATTTTGTTTTAGTTTTAAGACTTTTGTATTGTGGTTTTCTAAAAGAGACACTATTTATGTACAGTTAGTAACAATCATTTTTGTTTTTTTTTTTTTTCTATTACTTAGGTAGGCTTTTTTGGTCAATTTATATTGGAATGCAAATAAAACAAGTTTATCTCATCTTTTTCCCAACGTTTCGTCGCTATCCACGACTTCTTCAGGGGTAGATCTATTTTTATTAAATAAATATGAATACCAATGACAATTTTTCGAAAATATTTTTTGAAAGTAAACTTACTTTTAAATTTGTAAAATGTTTACATGTAGCTATAACTGTTTTGTTTTTAAAACTATCACTTTTTGATTTATTTTTTATTTATTTTGTTTTTATTCGAAGAAAGTGTGTCACAAACTTATTTGTCAGTACCATGGTAGTATCTTTTTAGCATGTTATAACGTGTTCTTGTTTGATTATTAGAATTTTGTATTCCTTTTAACGGCATAAGTTAAAAGTTCCTGGAAGTTTTTTTTCTCATTAGCATAGAGAATTTAGGTTACATAAACTGTCTAAATGTCATTACCATGGATGTCAGTACCGTGGCAGTTAGATCCCCCTTGAATTTTAATTTTTTTAAATAATATTTGCTTTATTCCAATTTTCTTTATAAGATTGTAAGCAAAACCTCGGATGAGCCAAAAAAAAAATTATTCCGAGTAATAAGAACTAAATTATGACCCAGCACAATTTTGCACAATTTGCATTTTGGGATGGCATTCAGAAAAATATGCTACAAAAACAAAAAAGAGTTACATTATAAAGAAAATAAGAGGGGCAGAAATGTGAAGACGTGAAAACATAACGAGCAATCAAGAATCTCAACAAAAATATCTTTTAAAAGAGAGAGAACATAATACGAATAAACAAAAGCAAGAGTTTCATTATCGCCTATTCAATAGTTTTATTGCATTTCACCATATTTTTGTTCCTTAAAAGTTGTAGCAAAATGCTTTTACGGATTTGATACTCTGACTAAACGAAGCCACAAAAAAAAAAAAAAAAGTTTTGTCCAATATGTTTTAATTCTTGAAAAGTTTTTGAAAAAAGAATCACAGTTGGTAGATAATCAACCATATCGCACCCTTAGAATGAAGGTGACCTAACTAAAATTTTGCAATTCGTGGGAAATGAGTAAGAAAGTTCTCAAAAACGCTTTATAAGGTCAGTTTAATGCAAAATCAGGAGTTATAGAAATGTTGAGTTAGGTCACCTTCATTCTAAGGGTGCGATATAGCGTTTATTTGGCATTCCCTCAACAAATATTTAAAATTTTTTTTGAACAGCATTTTTTTGAGATATTTTACAGAATCCTATTATTCTCAAAAACGGCTAAACTAAAAGAAGACCAAAAAAATGGGTGGCAAAATTCTGTCTATCTGTCTGTCTGTTCATCTACAGCCTAAACGGCTCGATCAATTTTATTCAAACTTGGTACATAGTGGTTTTTGGTGATTATGCTTACACATTTTTTATACTTTGTTTTTAGAACCAAAAATAACGGTATCTGGATACAGTTTTCTTATCAATTTTACATAATCGCTTTTTTCTCAAAAACAGCTCGACAACTTTTCTTTAAAAAAAATCAGAAAATTTCCTTTAGTAAAGGCTACTTTTGGGTGGGAAACCATTTTTCAAAAAATGGATATTAATGGTACCTCCCAAAAAACCATTTTTTTTCAATTTTCGATTTTCTTCAAAACGGTAGAACTAATTTAAATATTTTTTTTTATACAGAAGCTTTCAAAAAATATAAGTAGGACTGTGTACGAAAATTTTTGAAAAAATATTTTTTGGATTTTTAAAAAAATGTTTCAAAATTTTTTATAAAAATCAAATATTTCGAAAACGACATGATCGATTTTTTTGAAACTCGATACTTAAGAGTTTTTTAGTACTTTCTAAAATATTTTCAGAAAAAAACGTACATTTATGAAAAAATAACGGTACCTACCTACTTTCCATACAAAAGTTAAAAAACCGCAAAAGAAAATATTTTTTTCTCAAAACCGACTCCTACAATTTTGATTAACTTTTTTCATACACTTAAACTAGTACGATCTATTACCAAAAATTATTAAATTTTACTCTTAGCAATTTTTTTTTAATTTTCTTGTTATCGGCTAAACCTATTTAGATAAATTTTTGTATATACAAATTTCAGATAAGATTTAATAATATTGCATATCAAAATTTAAAAAAAAAGTTTTTGGTTTTTTTTTTTTAAGTTTCAATTTTTTTTTTTAAATTCGATATCTCAAAAACGGGTTTACAATTTTTTTTCAAATTTTGTTTGTATATACACATAAATATATACTTTAGATTTGCATACCAAAATTCGTTCTTAAAAATGTTTTAAGAATTTTATAGATAAAAAAATAATTTTTTTTAAAAACCGCTCCAACGATTTTAATTTTTTTTTCCATACCATCATATTCAATCAAGAACTAAAATGGCATTCTTTTTTTTCAGCTCAAACTGTCAAAAGAGTTGTTTGAGCAAATTTAATTCACGTATTTCATGCTTCTCTACATTTTTCTATCATAATTTCCATGTTTTTATATACAATTTTCTTAAGCCCGCAGTGTTTTGAACATAAGAGCAAGTACATGCGACCCAGTCGTGCATATTATATTTTTGAAAACAGTGTGACTAGATGTCAATACATTTTTTTCGAGCAAGCTTCTTAAAATATAAATACACTTACATAGTAGGTATTGTGTACCAAAATTTTCAAAAAAATATTTCAAGGATTTTCAATTCATTTTAAATTTCTGTTTGAAAACCTTATATTTCGAAAAAAAATTTGAAACCTGGTTCCTTACAGTTCTTAGGAATATTTTTTTTTTTCTAAATAACGGTACCATCCAAATGTTAAAAACTCGTCAGGGAAATTTTATTTTTCCAAAAACAGCTCCACAACTTTTAAATAAGTTACAAAATATTGAATATCAAAATTTCCAAAAATAAATTTTTGAAATATTTAAACAGTTTCATTGTTTTTTTTTTTTGAAAATTCATTGTTTCAAAACCGAGCTGAAACTATTTTTGAAATTATATTTTAACATGCACATTACTAGAACTTAAAACTTAACATACCCAAATAATTGTCCTCAAAATTTTTTTAAGTTAAAAAACTAATTTTTATAAAAACCGCATAACGATTTAAATTTTGTTATATTGGGTCAAGAACTCAGATAACTTTTTTTTTTCACCTCAAACAATTAAAAGAGTTGATTTATGGAGTTTATATTTTTTCTCATAATTTTAATATATTATATACAATTTTTAAATCTCTAATGGCCGATATCACGAAAGGCTTTTAATTATTTAAAAAGCCTTTTAGCTTTAAAATGATAATTTTTGGTTTCACCAATGGCCGATTTCACGAAAGGCTTTTAATTATTTAAAAAGCCTTTTAGCCTTAAAATTATGTTTTTTGGTTTCACCAAATGCTTTTATATTTAAGAAGATTTTAAATGCCCTTGTAAACTAAAAGCTCGTTTTTGTCTCATTAAATTTTAAAAGTCTTTTTTGTGAAGCCATTCCAGTCAACAACAGCTGATATTTTGCTGTCAGAATAATTGTCCCTCATCCATAATGCTTTTTCACTTTTTTTCATAGTCTTCACATGTGCGAGGGAAACAACCTCTTTTTTTGAATCCAGGGATGTGAGCAAACTCAGTCAAATTAAAATATCCCTAAAATATCCCTTTTCTACATTGGTGAAACTGAAAAATTTTAAATGTCTGATAAAATTTAGAAGGAGTTTAGATAAAAGTAATTTTAGTGTTTGTTTATGAAATTGGCCACAAGTCCTTTTATATTAAAGAAGATTTTAGATGCCCTTGTAAACTTAAAGCTCGTTGTTGTCTCATTAAATTTTAAAAGTCTTTTTTATTAAGCCATTCCAGTCAACAAAAGCTGATATTTTGCTGTCAGAATAAATGTCCCTCATCCATAATGCTTTTTCACTTTTTCTCATAGACTTCGCATGTGCGAGGGAAGGGAAACAATCTCTGTTTTTTAATCAAGGGATGTGAGCAAACTCAGTTAAATTAAAATATCCGTAAAATATCCCTTTTCTACAATGGTGAAACTGAAAAATTTTAAATGTCTGATAAAACTTAAAAGGATTTTAGATAAAATCAATTTTAGTGTATGTTTATGAAATTTGCCAAGTTCGTCCGACCCAGTCGTTCATTTTATTTTAACTTCCTTTCAAGAAACACCTACTTAAAATATTGAACAAGTTGAGTTAGTTAGTAGCGTGAAGGGTTTGGTGTGTTTCTTTCTTTTTTTCATTTATCAAAAGGGGTTTACCCTGTTGAAGAAATTCGATGCTGCGTGTCATCACGTCTTCGTTATGTCGCCCGCGTTCAGACGAAGTATTGAGCTTGTCTCGTTGTCTTTCGATTCTTTCGTGGTTATATGGCGAGAAAGGCATCGCGTTAAGAGGATTTATTTGATGGAAAAAGTCTTAAAAGGGAGACATTTATTGGATATGATATTGTTATAATTAATAACTGTCAATTAAATAAACGAATTAAAAGGAAACACAACAAAAAAAAAGTAAAATAAATAAATAAATACAATACTTTGGATTGACATTAAGTTTATTTTAGAAAATTATTTTACCTGTTTTGTGAATAAAGTTTGCGTGTTTGGATGTATTAAATTTTATTTTATCGTTTAACGGGAAGAGAAAATAAATGCAGCATTTAGACCTAATAAAATATGGTAGCTCAGTGCTGCTATATGAAAACAAAAAACACACCTACCTTTTCCCTAAACCTACAAAATGCACAAAATAACACTTATAAAAGCAACGAATTGAGATAGGGAGCAAAATCCCTACAAACAAAATCTCGCATATCTCGAAAAACAAAATCTCGCAAACCGCTTTTGACAATCTCGCAATTATAAAATCTCGCTTTTAACAATCTTGCATTAACATCTCTGAGCAAATCTTGCAAAATCTTGCAAATATCAACCAAAATCTCACAATTTGAGATCTCTGATATCAAAATCTCGCAAATAGAAAATTCGGAAATCCAAACCTCGTAGTAGGTATCCTATCGCTTTCAGCTTCGCACTGAAAATAAAAATCTTGAGAATATGGTCTTAAAGTATGCAGCACTCAATTTATTCCGCAGAAGTTAAAAAATTGATCAAAATTTAATAACATTGCACCAAATACTTTTTTTAATCAAAATCTCACAGATTGAAATCTCGGGCCATATTTTAATTTGCGAGATTTTTACTAAAAAAATTATTTATTGCAATGCTATACATTTTTCGAAATTTTAATTTGCGAGTTATTAGTTTGCGGTATTTAGTAATTGCGAGATTATTAAAAGCAAGATTTTGCAATTGCGTAATTTCGTAATTCGACGTTTCGAATGCGAGATTTTAGTTTGCGAGATATTGAGATATGTTCTTTTTTTTTGTTGAGAAAAATTTTAACTTTGATAAAATTATGTTCATGTGCGGCCTTTTTAAGAGTATCGTATTACTTGAAGAGCCGTTTTATCTCCAAAGCCGAGAGATGCGATGCCAAACTTTTGTTAATACATTCCTATTATGGCAATGGTATACCAAAAGTAAAATTTGAAAAAAAAAGTAATTTTTTGAAGAATTTTGATAAATTGTCGATCGTAGGTAACTTAACAAATTACTAGGACACTGATCCTTATCTCCAAAATTGAAATCCCATAGGATCTCTACCTCCGAAACTGTAATTCCATAGGGCCCCTATGATCTTCCATTAGCTATTTGTCTAACAATATCAATCCTGACACCATTAACATTCGAATCCTGCTTATTTCGAGTATCCCTTATCCCTGCTGATGATGTTTATAAATAAAAAATCACACCTTTTTTTATTTTCCATGATCAATGATCGATAAATCTGTAAAATTAGACAAAAAACCTTCTGCATGATGGATTGTCCAGGTCCTCACTACATGTAAGATGATGTAAGCCCCGAAATATTGTTTTGATAGATGATCATCACCAATCTGTGATCGATGATGAGATCTTTGTAAGGCGAGTTACTTTTTATTGTTATTTTATTTTCCTTTAAATTAAAAGGATATTCATCATGGGGTCTTATGGGAACAAATAACAAAAAGAAATAAGAATTTTTGAGTTATGACTGTTCTCAATCTTCTTGATGAAATGCATAAAAAAAAAGGAAAACCCTATATAATCAGACCCCAACTGATCTTATCCTTTCTTTTTTGACTCTGAGGAAATGAAAGCTGCCTGTCCGCATCAGGACTGATCGCTTAAACAATCACCTGCTCTCGAAAAGATTCTGACAGAAGATAAAATGATACCATGAATTGATATTTTGATTGCTTTTCACAAGAAACAACGATCTCTGCGATCTGACACACGAACTTTGAACAAAATAACATTCGCGAATTTAATGAACCACACGCTTGGCCGCCCATTTTTTTTTTTTCTTTTTATAATTTCATAAATGTCATCCATCACTCAAACTTGGGAATTCCTCCAAATTACATACTTTCTTCAATCCAGAGAAAAAAAATTATTAAGAGCCTTCTTTGGTTAACTCGAAACTGAAAAGTCATTGATAACCTTGTTGAGTTGATTTTTAATTACAGGCATCAAGCACCCGAAATGAAAGGCTTCTTTGCACCACCACCAACTACAATAACAACAACAACAGGAAAAAGTGGGCGTGCGCCTGTAAAGTTAACATACAAATTCAGAAAATTCAATATCAGGTTCACAGACCGAAAAATTAATATTTAACAACTAAAGAGAGAAAAAATAAAATAAAATGGTTGCATATTTTTTTCGTAACTGGCTTCTGCTTACTGAGGCAAGAGTTGTTGCGAGTTGCAGTTGCTGACAACTGAATTTGTTGCACGATTGTGATGCACTTTCTTGAAGGACTGACTTGACTCTTTGAAATGCTTGGAAAGGTTTTCCTGTTTCCCGCGCACAGGATCGTTCGTTCGTTTGTTCGTTTGGGCCGATCGCGACCGGCCGGCCGGAAAAAATGGGAATAATAACACAGAAAATTACACATCTCAAGCAAATCATTGTTTACTCTGCAACAAAACGGGGTCTGTGTACTTTGATAATAAAAAAAAAATGAGAAAAAAAATAACACAATAAGAACCTACCAAAGAGCCAAACTCTTGGCAAATTGCTATGCCGTAGCTGGGGGGACGTTACGGAGAACCTTCCAGCTTCGACTTCGTCGTATTCGTCGGTATAAGATAATGACTTGTTGCAATCAACAAGAAGACCAGAGCGGATCACGATGATGATGATGATGGCGGTGATGGTCGTCGTGAGGTGAAGATTTCTCTTCGGCATAACTCCCATGGAAAATATCATAACGAGATGATGACTAAGAACCCACAGAGCTAGAATGACGACGAAGATCTATGATCATACAGTAGGGTCTGCAAGAGAGATGGCACTTTTTGGGATCTTGGTAGTATAACAGCTCATAGAGAACCAGGACGTAGTGGCTAATAACTCTCAATCAATCATGTTGTTAGTTGTTAGTTGTTAGTTGTTAGTTGTTAGTTGTTAGTTGTTAGTTGTTAGTTGTTAGTTGTTAGTTGTTAGTTGTTAGTTGTTAGTTGTTAGTTGTTAGTTGTTAGTTGTTAGTTGTTAGTTGTTAGTTGTTAGTTGTTAGTTGTTAGTTGTTAGTTGTTAGTTGTTAGTTGTTAGTTGTTAGTTGTTAGTTGTTAGTTGTTAGTTGTTAGTTGTTAGTTGTTAGTTGTTAGTTGTTAGTTGTTAGTTGTTAGTTGTTAGTTGTTAGTTGTTAGTTGTTAGTTGTTAGTTGTTAGTTGTTAGTTGTTAGTTGTTAGTTGTTAGTTGTTAGTTGTTAGTTGTTAGTTGTTAGTTGTTAGTTGTTAGTTGTTATTTGTTAGTTGTTAGTTGTTAGTTGTTAGTTGTTAGTTGTTAGTTGTTAGTTGTTAGTTGTTAGTTGTTAGTTGTTAGTTGTTAATTGTTAGTTGTTAGTTGTTAGTTGTTAGTTGTTAGTTGTTAGTTGTTAGTTGTTAGTTGTTAGTTGTTAGTTGTTAGTTGTTAGTTGTTAGTTGTTAGTTGTTAGTTGTTAGTTGTTAGTTGTAAGGAATGGAAAGAACCTACAATTTTCATTTTAATTTTTTTTAATTAATTTTTTCTTCTTTTTAGAACATGAACTGTCATCAATGAAAATAATCGCGAAACGGTACAACGTTGAAAAATTGAGGGAATATCTATTTCTTTTCAATTTTCAACGTTTTTCGAGGAATTTTTTTCGAATCGAGATGTACAGAACATGAGCTCGAGTTTACTTTAAAAATTAGAATATTCACATTACTTTTCAATCTTCTCTTGCAGCATCTATTGTTCACTTCAAAGGGACCCTTATAGTGATTTCAAGAGCCCAACTGGACACATTGTGAACCTTTTCCGTATTCCTTGTTTCCTTTCGAGGGCGTTCCTAGAAAATTATTAGTTTGCTTAAAGGAGAGTCCCAACTTCATCTCAAGAGCTCTATCGAATGAAAGAGAATTTTTACAAAAAAAAAAGCAAAAAATCAAAATAATCACCACCAATCTATTGTCCAAGTGACTTTATGCAGGGCAAACAGCTGAAAGGTTTGATGAAAATATACGAAAGAAAAAAAAAATTAATAATAATAACCAACAAAATTACGTCTGGATAAACTGCGACCGTCCGGCGGCGCGACCGACTGATCGATCGGACACAGACCATCGTCAAGCCACTTTATACTATAACGACTGTTGTTGGTTTGTTGGTGATGCTTGTTGATCTCTGTGCCCAGCAACGTATACGGAGGACGATGATTAGAGCCTCATAACACGGCAATCAATTTAATAAGGGGGTTGAACATATACCTAGAGATTGCGCGACTTTTCGAATAAAACCCAATGCCCATAAGCCAGACAGAGATGGACGAGCCCAAGCAGCTCAAGAGACCCGCCACAACTGAGAGGAGGATCGCGTTTTGCTCTTCCATCAGCTATGGCTATGATGATGCAAATGTTTTTCGATGTTATTATCAATTTTTTTTTTTTTTTTTGTCTGTTGAAACCTTACTTTAAGCAAGTTTTGTTGTCCTATACCGTTTTCGCCTCGTTACCGCTGATGGGTGAGCTGTGATTACTGACGAATCGATTGGAGGATTTTTATTTTATTTCATTCCTTAACAAAAATGAAATTCCTTTGTAGGACGCGCGATGCCAGAAATCGACGAAAAGTGTGGTAATAAATAATTCAACTTAAGTAGAGGGTCTGTGCGACTCTATAGTCTGGAAAGGTCGACATGGATAGAAAAATATTGGTGAACGTGTATCTGCCTTAAAGAAATTTATAGATGCACAGCGCAATGTTTGAGAATGAAGAGTCCTTTCAAAACATTTTTGTGTGTTTCTTATATTTTTGTGGAAATTTGATTGATTGGGTGGAACCGTGGAACTATAAGTACTAATTACATGACGAGAATGATTTTTCAATGTGGGTCAAAGTCTAAGACTAAGCATTAAATTGGTGATTTCATTTTACTAAATGTAGAAACCTCGATCTTAGGAAATGCCAATTTGTATAATTGGGATACAAAATAAATTTGGATTTCATAATTCATTTTCAAGCAAAGTTTTTGCATAAGTTCTTTATTGTTGCCAACTTAAATTTGTATCTACGTTAACAACCTATCTTTTGAAGGGTTTTCCAATAAAGACGGGTAGGTATTAAGAGAATTCTTTTCTTATTTGAAATGCCTATTTATATGGCAATTTTGTATATAAAACGACGTTTTTTAAATGTCCAGCTCGATTTGAAACGGTGGCACGGATGCGAGAGGTTCAAATTTCAAAGGTTTATCCTGAATTTAGGCGAAGGCTGGGGTTATGTTGACTTCAAGGGCATCCACTGATTGCGGATTATGGACATAGACCTGCGACTTCAATAAACCCAAGAAAAAAAACAAGAGTCTATAGGTCAGTTTTTTAGTGCAGAGTTAACTCCTAGTAACATCAGAGCGTTACTTTTAATCTTTCAAATGTCAAAAGTTTATTGAAATCGATGTGCGACACTATTAGTCCAGTCATTAGGTCATTTGACCTTGCGCGCAGAGGCACTGTCTGATTTTTTTTCATGGATCGATAGAGGCTCATTTAAAAAGCTTAAATCCAAATTTGCACCACCTGACAACTTTTTTTACCGAAGTTATTGGTAAAAATGTGTTTTTTGCCATTTTTGCGTCTTTTGTGAATATCTCGGCTAAAGTATGTCGCACAGAAAAAAATAAAATATGGATTTATTTATAATAAGATTAGCTATTATATTATAAAAAAATTAATTTGTTTAAACAAATAAAAAAAGTTATGGTAAGTTAAAGTAAGTTTTTATTGTTTTAAAATCACTATTTCGTGATTATTAAGAAAAAAGCTCATTTAACGATGAAGTTTTTATTTTTTACTTTTAAAGTCTTTGTAATTACCTACAATTTAAAAAAAAAATTCAGCCCTTAACTACTAACACAAGCCGAGAAATAAATTTATGAACATAGGTAAGTCAGCGCACCCACGCAATTTTATGTTTTTAGGTTTTAATTTATATCTCAGCCCCAGTATGTCGCAAAGTTAAAATTAAAAAGTTTTATTGTTTATAATAATTCTTTCTACCAACTTGCGTTAAATTCAATTTGTTTAAACAAATAGAAAAAAAGTTACAGTTCATTAAAAAAGGCCGACGGTCCCTCCCACACTCATCGACATGATTTCCTGCACGTGTACGAAACAATTCGAAAAGCCGGACTGAAGTGTTCAGCCGTCTGCAAGATCTGCTGCGGGAAAAGCTGCTACAACGTAGTTGATATTGCTGATGACTCCGAAGACGAGGAAAACTACGACCTTGAGCTCACGACAACAGCTTTTTCTAACGAAAATAAAACAGAGCAGAGACCAAACCTTGAATGTCATAACTCATAACACTAATGAAGAGAGTGAAAACGAAATACCCTCACAGCCAAAACGGTTGAGAATAAGACCAATTTAATTGATCTTTGCAGTGGATTAGGCCTGCAGGGGATACCACAAGATTAAAAAAAACGCGCCTCATACTCTACCCCTTGGGCGGTCTACTAACTTTAACTTTTGTAGGTATGTAGATATCTGCTTAGAGAAAAAAATTCCTTTAAGTCCATAATGAATATTATTAAAAATAATACAGTTTCATTCCACACAGAGGTCGAGATATTCACAAAAAAAAAGATAGAATATTGTTATGCGTTAGTAAACTGACGCGTCATTTTTAATTCATGAATAACTTGGCTCCTGTTTGTTGTAATGGACTAATTTTTTTTTTGTTTATAGAAAATTTATAGGACTACAAAAAAAAAGTAAACCTGAAAAAAAAGTACCACTAAATACAGCTTTTTTCTCAATAGTTATGAAAAAAGGTATAAGATCAAGGCAAAAAAACCTTTTAATGAACTGTAACTTTTTTTCTATTTGTTTAAACAAATTGAATTTAACGCAAGTTGGTAGAAAGAATTATTATAAACAATAAAATTTTTTAATTTTAACTTTGCGACATACTGGGGCTGAGATATAAAATAAAACCTAAAAACATAAAATTGCGTGGGTGCGCTGACTTACCTATGTTCATAAATTTATTTCTCGGCTTGTGTTAGTAGTTAAGGGCTGAATTTTTTTTTAAATTGTAGGTAATTACAAAGACTTTAAAAGTAAGAAATAAAAACTTCATCGTTAAATAAGCTTTTTTCTTAATAATCAGTGATTTTAAAACAATAAAAACTTACTTTAACCTACCATAACTTTTTTTTTATTTGTTTAAACAAATTATTTTTTTTATAATATAATAGCTAATCTTATTATAAATAAATCCATATTTTATTTTTTTCTGTGCGACATACTTCAGCCGAGATATTCACAAAAGACGCAAAAATGTCAAAAAAAACACATTTTTACCAATAACTTCGGTAAAAAAAAGTTGTCAGGTGGTGCAAATTTGGATTTAAGCTTTTTAAATGAGCCTCTATCGATCCATGAAAAAAAATCAGACAGTGCCTCTGCGCGCAAGGTCAGGCCCTTTTTCACGACGTGATGACTGGACTATATGGATATGACGCTTTTACGCCTTTAACTAACGAAATCCAGATGGCGCTACAACGGAAAAGGCCCTCAATTCGGTCGCCGACCAATTAATTTAGAAAGGTGACTTAACTCGAAGTTATCTTAAGATTCAAATTTACTGAAAAACACATCAACTTAGGTTTAACCCCGAGAGTGATTTCACTCTGAAAAACAGGCGTTAAGGGGTCAAATCACAAGATCTTTGTGGTCGATTCACTTCAACTCCGTGAGAGATAACCCAATCCACTCATTCAGGTAAAATCTCCTTTATTGATTCGTGGCAGCTGTGTGACACTTATAGTGTTATGCTAATGCAACCGTATGTCGTTCAAATCCATATAATAATTTTGACCAAAACAAATTGTCTCGGTAGAGCTTAGAGGTTTCCGTTGACGGAATTTACTGCCGCGGGTTCTCAATGGACAGCGGCGATGTTTTAAGTACATCATCCTTCACTTTGTTGACGTGTACCGGTGTATTGTCGATTTGTTTAATATTTTGTAAAGACCTTACTAGTATACCCCTTGGATAAAGCTTATATCCACAAAGTTCTAACAAAAAATAAAAGTTATATGGCGTAAATGTTATTTAATCGACTTGTATGGGTCGTAGAGTAGAAGTGTTCTTCTAAGCTGACAAAGCTATTCCGTAAGCGTTTCTATCTTTATTATTCTATTAGTCTCTTTAGATAATGACCTTCATAGCATGATGTACACTGGATGCTTTGATGGTATACCTCACCGAGTAGTGGAACCAATCTTTGCATCATATTTTTTAACTTACCGCTATTTGGACCTCTCAATTCAAGCAGTTAGTCAGTAAAGTAGATGATTTCAAGTCTGGATATTCGTAATATAAAGGAGATTTCATACGTTTCTATGCTCAAAGACTCACTGCCATCACTCACAAGGAACGAAGGAAGCAAATTTCGCAACACATTAGCAAAAAGCAGATTTTACATCGGAGTTTTACTATATTAAGGTCGATATCTTGAAAAAAAAATCCGAAAACCAAAAATTGCGAAAATTAAAAACCCAAATTTCCGCCCAAAATCCTGAATACCTTAACAACATCTCGAAATCCCGCAACTCCAAATCTCCGAAAACTCCGAATCACAAAAACCTAAATTTTAGATAAGCCGAAATTCTACAAAACATCCTGAAATCGAAATCCTGAAAAATTATTATTAAAAGGAAAAATTTACATTACATTCTTGATTTTCGCAAAAATGGTTGTGCTTCATGTACTGCCATAGTGCCATATTTAAAAAAAAAAAAAAAACCGTGCTAAGGGTATGGTTTTTAGGGGTAGGTACCCATTTTAAGCGTGAATTTAACACCGCATAACACATTTTCGTTTTCGAAAAACAATTGCACTATACTATATTGTACTCAACTTGTGCAGCTTGCGACGTAAATATTTTTAAAAAATCGCAAATTTGCAAATGAATTTTCGTTAAAAAATAACATTTGTGCTGTATTGTGCCCAGTTGTGCTGCCATATGCCGAAGAGATAACAAAATCGCATATTTTCAGCTTTTACTGCCAAAAACAGTTTTGCGAAGCGTTTAGATTTTCAAAAAAAATGTGCTGTATCGTGCCCAACTTGAGCCATAAAATATTTTTAAAAAAAAAGCAAATTTGCAAATTTTCATTTAATAAATTTTCAAGTTTGCGAATTTTATTGTATTATACGGCACAGAGAAGCACAATACAGCTCAACGTCTGTTTTTGAAAATAGTAAATGGCGGTGTTTACTTCAAGCAACAGCGTTTCGCAAATATTATTTCCGACCAAAATACTTGCAAATATGCTAATTTTTTTGCAAAGTTTATTTTTGTCCGAAAAAATTGCAAATATGTATGCAATTCAATTTTTTTTTTTCTTTTTGTTTTTCAATGATCATTGGTAAGGTAGTTCAATCATTGAAACAAGAAAAGTCGTTTTATGTGAAAAGTTGGGCCTATTTGAATTGTTTTGTTTGGCTTGAAATAAAAGTTGTCTGGCGCCTAAAAGTTGCAAACAGATATGCATGCGATTTTTTTTCCTGTTCATTGTTCTATATTTTTTTTTACGAAATTTCCAAAAATATTCATCCATAAAATTTGAAAATTTGCGGAATTTTTATTATTTACGGCACAAGGAAGTACAAGTAAGGCACAATACAGCAATAAAAATCGGCGGTGTTAACATCATGCAAAATTGATTTGGCCTTAAAAGTTTCAAATATTCGATATTTTTTAGCTCTTTGGCATATGACAGCATAAACTGAGCACAAGACAGCACATTTTTTCTTTTTACCAAATTGCAACATTTTAAAAATATTTCAGATTTTTTTTTATATTTACCTCCACACGAGTATGCACACACTGAGGACAATTACATTAGTTTTTTTTTTCAAAATCGAAAATGGCGGCACTAACTTTGCCTAAATTTGCAAAGCGTAATACTTTATTACTTCTACAAAAACAAAATAATTCTTATATCACATGGATTAAACTTTCAAAAAGTCTGCCAAGTCTACAATATTTGTTAATAAATTACAATAAATTTGGTAGTTTGACAGCTCGTGAGAGCTTATACTCTCAACCATTTCTGTGAATGCTTGTCGTTAGTCGACAGAAAGGGAGGAGACCTACAATTTTTGTCCAAAAGGACTCAGAAGGGAAGCACTTTATGATGACAAGAGCTGCTCTGAAGGATTTGTCACTTCCTTGCAATACCTACCCCTGAACAAAACGTTTTAGATGGAATAGACTGATGGGTTTCGATCCCAGGACTCCGGCGGCGTGACAGTCCAACGCATTTACCATTACGCCAAGGGTTAAATTAATTGATAGATATCCTTAAAACATAAACTAAGAATATCTTTTTATTAATGACACATGAAGGTTAATGAAAGCTTTTAGATGCCTATAATAACCACGGTCTTTTATAGGGTCATTAGCAATAGCGGTTCCCCTCATCACATTGATCCTTTGAGTGTCAACTTCTCGTACATAATATTTGATTCCTTTCTACTTAGTACTCAAATGTTTCACACGTGTGGGTTTGAAACTACGTTTATTGCCTAATGTTCGTTCAACTATGAAAAATTAACTGATATCCTTTTTGTAACTATAAATAGTTCACATGGGTATAACCTTTATCAAATTCAGAGCACCAAAAATATGTAAAGCCTACGCATGATGACCAACCATATCCATAGATCCTTCATGGTCCCATTAAAATCCATCAGCTTCTGCTTCATTAAGTCATCACAAATCGAGCACGTGTCCCTTGTGTCAGTTTTCAACATAAACATCCTCCCTCGCTCAGAGTCAATTTTCCGTTAAAATGCATATCATGAGACATGAAATCTTCCATGTCATCACTCAATTCCAAGAGACATCAATTCCAACAAAAAAAAATAGAAAAAAAAAAGATTTTTAAATACAAAACAAGCAAAAGATCTAACCCCCAGAGGCTAGAAGCAGCATTCAAATGGGGATTTCCCTTAAGGTTTTTTTTTTTTTGAAATATTTTGTCTTCCTGTTTGCAATTATTTCGCGTGTCAGATCACAGAAAAAAAAGAGTAGGTAGATATTAAATCTCCAGGAATTTTCTTTTTTATTTCATTTCAAGAATATTCAAAAGAAAAGATTTATTTGCTTTTGTTTTGGTCGCTGCACAACAGGTACAAGACTTTCTTATTATTTAGCTTCTCAATTCAGATATTCGATTCAGGAAAAGACTAAGGAATTCGTCGTAAAGACCACCAAAAGTGGTTTTTCATTAGCAACTTTCTTTTCTTAGTCCTTCTTCGTGAATTTAATTCTTTTTGTTTTTTTTTTGTGTTAGAAATCCTGTGTGTTTAGGTAAATTTTGAGGATAATAATGCTCGTGTCAATAAACATATCTTTTCTTACATTTTTTTTTTGCACAAAAAGATACAGGAACACCCACAGAATAAGGTTTGGTTTATTAAAAGAGCATCGTGCTGTGTTATGAATTTCTTGGATTTTTATTTTGTATTTTTGTTTTGTTTTCAAAACAATTGGCATCCTGCGTGAATGGAAATGTCCTTTTTTGCTGTTTTCTCAATTTGCACAATAATGTCTTACTGTGTGTGTCACTCGAAATTGACATCTGTATATACTAGGTGCATGGTGAAGCCATAAACCACCCGTTGATAGCTGTATAACCAGAAAATATTTCTATGATTTCTTCTGTCAAAAGGTGGCTGTATGGTCTCAATTAGGTAGTGTTGGAAATGAGTCTAAAAGACCACACCAAATGCTTATGTAAATTTAATAGTATATTTTTTTTTTGTGGCAGATTTGACTGCCTATAGTTTTTTAAACGGAGCTAACCAAATGTTCGCAATAAGGGACGTCAACTCTCAATATAAAAAAGATTCTAATAAAATAGTCTTTGACAGGCACAAGATACCGAACGGTGCTTAATCCTTAGCAGGGAAATTTATTTGTCATAAAACCAACTATTGTATGCGATATTCACGGGAAATTTGTAGCAATCATCTGAGAACCAAATTCAATAAGAAGTTGATCAAGTTGCACCAAATTAAAATGGCTGCTTCCACATAAATTCATCAATATCTGCTTTTGAATGGAAAGCTGTTCTCTCTTTAACTGTCTATCAACTTCGCAATTCGTGGATATAGTTTGGTTAATTTACTTTTTGACGTTAGCTTATTTCACCGGAAACAAAGCACCAAAAGATTAGCCTATAGTTTGCCCCAAAAAAGATCTTAATTTATAAGATTAAGAGCTTGCCTTCGAAACATCTTTAATAGTTCAGAAACCTTTTCGCGGTGAGTAAACTTCATTAAAAAAGGTTGAACATATTTCTGAAGTCTCCTTAACCCACCTTTTCACATATCTACTAGTAGTAGTAGTAGTAGTAGTAGTAGTAGTTATGTTTATTCATTCAATTCATTATTTTTATATAAATTATAACATTTTTTTAATATTTTTAAAAGTAAGAAAGCAATTTACATTGTGTTATTTTCAAAAACATAAAGTACAACAATGACTTTCGTCGTCTGTCGCGATCAAGTAACTATTCCATACATTCCCTAGATTTTATTTATTGTTATGTATTAATATTTATTAACTATTTTTTGCGTTTATTAATAATTATTTCTATTGCTATTCAATTTTTAAAAGTTGAATTCATCAGTCAGCTCCTGTCGATATTTGAGTGCCATTTGTAAATATAGAACAAGATTACTCCAGTCCGTTTCTCCATTTAGCAAATTTACCACCATCTCCTCGTCCAGTGTTGCGCTGCCAAAACAATCTCTGCGTATCCCCCTGAGTATTGGACAAATTCCCATAAAGTGCATAAGTGTCTCGACTTCGTTCATATTGCAGAGCGAGCAGTTAACATTTTCAACCGATGATCTTACCGTTCCATTAAGCCTTATGAGGCCTGCTCTTGCTTTAAGAATCCATCGGATCTTTGAGGTTTTTAAATCATCGCCAACATAGTTTCTTCCAACATTGTAGTCAAGTAAGTTGTATAGGCTATGTGATCTGGTGAGATGTGCTCTCTGTAGTGCTTCTCGACTATCTTCTTGGATGATTCTTTCTGATATATCCCCAACAGCACTATTAAAATTAATTCTGTTTGATACCAGCTCCTCTAAATTACCGATTTCAACTAGATTTAAATTATCTTCCCAGCATTGAAACCAATATATCTTTTTTTCAATAACATTTTTGGCTAACAGTTTCGGTAGCCGGGTGTCATCATAAGTATTTAAGACTTTTCCAATATAGTTCATGTGACATCTTATTGTGTATTCAAAAATCGGTTTAATTTTGCATTCCAGCGTAAGAATATAATTTGGAGTTATTGTTGGCAACCCAAGAACTTTTTTATAGAAGTACCTCTGCATCTTTTCCAACTCTTCATATTTTGAGTGACCCCACACTTGTGCTCCATATGATATGATGGCTCTGGTCACAGCACTAAAAATTTCCATCTTCGAAGAGAGTTTAACATCCGTACTCGCAATGAATTTATTCCATGAAAAGTTAAGACTCTGTCTAGCCAGTTTCGTTCTTTCCTTAAAATGCTCCGTTAGGCACAATCCAGGGGTCAGCCACACTCCAAGGTATTTATATTTGTTGACAATCTCTATGGTTTCGTTGTTAAGCTTCCAGCATTCCTGTGAACTAAGCCGCCCCCCTCTTTTTCGGAAAACAACAATCTTGGATTTGTCGAGATTGATTAATAAATTCCAGCGTTGACAGTACTCTGCGATCTTATTTATCATTCTTTGGAGAACCTCTGCGCTGTCGGCCAGCAACACGATATCATCTGCATACATGAGTAGACGTACCACCATACCGTTGACATTTATTCCACCACCAACATACTCATGCAAATCATTAATGTATAAGGCAAAGAAGAGTGGGCTGAGCAAACATCCTTGCTTAACACCCATTGAAGTTTTAAACCATTCGGAAAGTTTTTCACCATCCCAGACAGCTGACTCGGTATCCTCATAAAGGTCTTTTATAATTTTGATTATTTTTTCTGTTATTCCCACTTTTTGAAGTTTATATAAAAGGGCTTTGCGGTCAATATAATCAAAAGCGGCTCTAAAATCAATGAAAAAGGAGTAAACTTTCTTATTTTCATGCATTTTTAGTTTCACGATATTGTAAAGATTAAAGAGGTTATCTGCCGTACTATAGCCTTCCCTAAATCCTGCCTGGTACTCGTTTAGAATGCCATACTCTCTTTCCCACTTTTGCAGCCTTTTCAATAGGACTCCAGCGAAAGTTTTTGCAATGCAATCCATAAAGGATATCCCTCTGTAGTTTTGCACTAAGTTTCGATCTCCTTTTTTGTAAATGGGAAATATCAGTGATTTTTTAAACGCTGGTTCCACTTTTCCAGATGTCAGCATCCGATTGAAAACCTTTGCCATTAAGTCAATGGCTGAATCTGGCGCGTATTTGAAGAACTCATAAGGTATTCTATCATATCCTGGTGCTTTGTTTGTTTTTGTGTTGTTAAGAAAATCCCAGATTTCTGAACTCGATATGACTCCATCAAGCAGAGGATTACTTACGGCTGGCGCTATATCCTCAACCTGAATGACACTCATCATTGGATTAAGTAACCCATAAAAGTAGTCCTTCAAAATAGCACTTGCTATTGTGTTTCCCTTTACAAAACTGACTGTCTTGAGTTCTTTTGCCAAATTCCACCATTCTTGGGTACTTTTCACTTCTTTTAGTTTTTGACCGATTGCTTCATAGTATTCTTTTTTCTTTCTTTTACAAATTTCCTTATACTGTCTATTGGATTGAAGATAGATATCTTTTATGATCGGTGAATTGTTTCCTCGCAGCTTTTTAAGCCAAAAGAAGGATTTTTTCCTAGCTCGATCGCATGCTCCATCGTACCATTTTTCTTTGCCTTCAATTCTTTGGGTGTGAGCCTGATTCCCTGCTGCAAACTTAATAGCATCCGTTATATTTTTGCCAGTCCATTCTTCAATCTCCGAACTAATGATGCATTCATGCAGGTTTTGTCTATACATATTTCCTAAGTTGTCGTTCCATCGTAGTTTAGGTAACAGTTTCATCTCAACGGTGCTTTGATGGTTGTATTTGAGTTCCAGTTCAAGTATAATGGGCATGTGGTCTGAGTATATCTGATTTTCGACTTTAAAACCTTGGATATGGTTTATCATATCGTAGGTTACACAGCAGAGATCAATTGTAGATGAGCCAATTTTTTCAATAAATGTGAAATTTCCGTCCGCATCATCTTCGGTTCGCCCATTAAGGATGGTCATACCAAAATCTTCACATGATTCTAATAGCCGTTTTCCTTTGCCATTTATTACCTTGTCCTCTGATTTTCTATTGTAAGTTACCTGGCTATTAAGAGCTATGATTTCATTTGGTACAACTTGGTTTTCCCCTATTCTGGCGTTGAAATCTCCTATGGCCACGAAGTTTTGTATATTGCCTTCTTGAAGATAGTTGTTCAAGCTTTGAAAGTCCTCCTCCCATCTGTTGCAGTTGAGATATACCGGTATAATGTAGAAGTTTTGACATGCAGTTACTATATGAACAAGGTCTCTTTCCATCTTTTTAACGAATTCTGCTTTGATTTCTGCATTTGATTTAATTCCATATAGTGCCCCTCCACTTGCCCTTCCGTATCGAGCTCTTTTTACGGCTGGAATCCATAGCAAATTAAACCCTTTAAAAAATTTTTCATACCTTTCAAAATTTTCCATTAAAAAAGTCTCGTATAAGAAGAATATTTCATGATCACATATATATTTAAAGAAACTTGGATATAGAATTTTGTTGCCTAAACCATGTACATTATATGAAATTATTTTGATATTATATTTATTAATTTTTTTCAATTCATTTACATTATTATTTTTACTTAATCTAACATCGCGACAGACATCTATTTGCTAATGGTTATTAGAACTTAGATCTATGTAGGAAAGGTCTTTTCCATACATTTCTTCCAAAATCTCCTTTGCGGCTCTATCTCCACATTTTAATTCTCCTTCCGCTAACGTAAAAGATTTTCCATTTATCTCTAAGTGATTTCCCTTGAATTTAATGTCCTTGGTGCGGTCAATCTTTTTCAGGTCTCTTCGTATCCGTAGAAGAACATTTTGCTTGTAACGCTCCATTTTTGTTAAGTCTCGCTTTATTCCATATGAGGTATCTGCCAGCTTTGTTGTATTTCTGAGAATATCTACTACATTTTACATTCAGCTAAATCACATAATTTCGTAGAATCCTTTTATAACTTCTTATCCTTAAAATGACAAATTGATTCCATTTGTCTCTCTTTCACTTAGCGAAAGAGTATGTTGGTGGTAGCCTTAATTTCCAGCAGAAATTGACATAAGTCGCGGTGAATATACACAAATTATGTCACAATTTTGCGCGGTGACACATCACTGACAGTTAATTACCCTGTGCCTTAACCGCGAGCATATATAAAATAGCAATGTCACTAGCAAACCCATAACAACTTGCTTATTGTGTGGGTAATAAAACAATAAAACGGCATTACATCTCTGTTGATGAGAGAGAATTAGAATCCATCATTGAATTCGAGTGGTTTGTAAAAATACACAACATACAAAATGTGGTCATCCTTATGAATAATCCTTTTACATAGAAAAGCTGTTCTTATTGAGATGAAAATTATGGTTTTTATTTTCATTTTAAGGAAGAGTATGTAGTTTTAGTGTATAGCTAAAGTGGGATTAGGTCAGTTTTGTGAGTCAGAAAGAGAAGAATTTTTTTTTTTGGTATTCCAAAGGGGTTTATTACTCTAGTCTTAGGAACATGCGAAGATTCAATACGGGTGTTTTTTTTAAGAAGATTAAATAAACAAAAATAAAATTTTGGAAAGCACTTGAGTACCTTATAAAAAGGACTTCTTCTGAGAAGTTGTTAAAGACTAAGAGAACTCTTAAAATAACAATCACTTCGAGAGAAAAATTTGTTTTGAGTGAAACTCAGAATTATAACTCTTAAAATTACTAGATAAAATATCATCAACACTTTATAGAAATATGGTAAATAAATAATGTATGTAGGTATATGAACGATGAGATAAGTCTGACATTTTGAAGGACTACATGGAAGTAGTAGAATGTGGAAGATTATTGAGTTAAAGGAAAAGATTGAGGTTGTTGGTAGGTAAGGAACATAAAGTATTTATTTTCTGGTTTATGCTCTGATTTTGCTCCAAGCAACTTGAACTCAACTGAAAATAATGTTAGCAGTTAGTAAAATAGCAAAATAGTTTATTTTTCGAGTTTGATAATGTAAAACACTGATTCTTAATTTAAAAAAAAACTCTTCTCACGGCGATGGTTTTAAATCCTTTTCTGTTTGCATAGAAGGTGCCATTTTTAAGGTACTTTTGAAAAAGAAAACTACTCGAGAGCTTTCGAATTTTGTATGCAATTCATTTCTTACATGCTAAGGATGAAATTTAGCTTGGGAATCATTTTTTTCGCCTGTCGTTTGGACGCCATTTTGAAAAATGATGCCTAATCTGTAGTCAGGTGGTGAAACTAAAATCCCTGCACTGTTTCTGGAGTGGGACCTTATTTTTGTATTTGTAATTTATTTTTGACATGCTAGAGAAGAAATTAAGCTTAGAGACCCATTGTTGTAATCCTGTAAAAATGGGGGATATAACGATTTTTACGGCGGGCGATGCGGATGCCGCAAAATAGTAATAGATTCTAATTAAAGGACATAATACAAGCGTTTTTTAGTATGAGAGGGAGGGGTCTATTCCCCCCGTTTAGGCAGGAGTGGCAATTTTGTAAAAAAGATACTAAAAATAAAAAAAGGCTGGGTGCGACACACACTAGTAACTTCCAATTGGTGCCCTCAGAAGATAGAGGCCTAATATTAGTTTTTTATTAAAAAATCAGCGATTCTCGATCTTCGAAAAGTTTTTCAGGTATTCAGTATGCAAGCAAGCGAAGACTAAAGATGGGTTTGCCTTCGAGATATCAGAGAAAATATTGTTGAATAATGTTTGTAGCCTTTTTCTATAAACTGTTTATTACTTCTTTTACAAATTTGAACTAGTATGCAGAGCAAAACTTTCCCAATGCCCATGTCAATGTTTGTTCTTAAGATATTTGAGACTATAAGAAAATGTTCAACAATTTTTGGTAGGTAAAGTTTCTTGTATTTTTTTTTTTTGCTTTTAGAAAAAGCTGAATTTCTTTGCAAAAGCTATCAATTATCAATTTATTATAATCGTATTCAGAATTAAATTAACTGAAAGCCAATATCATTGTCTGTTCTCAAGATAATTGAGGCTAAAAGAAAATTTTCAACAATTATTGGTAAAATTGCGATTTTTATATATAAGCTAGTGTATAAATTAAAATTACAAATATCATTGTTTGTTCTCAAGATATTTGAGCTAAACAACTTTTTTCGAAAATTTTTAGCAACTTTTTTTTTATTTAAAAAACTATAGGTTGATATGCTTCTATATATGTACATATTTACCAATTTTTTATTTCGTCAATACGGATAAAATAAAATTAACCCGAAGTCGATAGCACGATTTGTTCTCGAGATATTCAGGACTAAAGAAATTCAACAACTATTTTCTTTAAATTGGTATATTGTAAAAAAAAACCGCTAATTCAATTTTTTTAAAAGTCCTTTCTGCACGTTACGAAACTACTATCTATAAAATAAAATTCATACGAAGTCGATATCTTTATTCGTTCTTGAGATATGGTGAACGAAAATAAGGGAGCGAACGTACGAACGTACAGAAATCTCTCTAAAAATGATGGATTCCGATTCTAAGGAGCTCAAAACGTGAATATATGTAAAAATTATCGATTCGACAAATCGCACCAATTACAATAACTTCCAATGGGAAGTTAACAAAAAAACACAACGGCAACACTTATACTCTCTATGAAAGCCAAAAATATTTTCAAAAAAATCACTTTCAAAATCAAATTTTGAATAAAAAAACTTGTATACTATTTTGTATTCATAATCCAGAAATTAACTCTTAAATGGACTTTTATTTCACACTGCCCCAATTAATTCTAAATCGAATATTGAAAACCAGATGGATTAACGTCTAGCAGTTTTCGAGAAAATTGAAAATTACAAAAACTAGATACTTTTGGAAAATATTTTCATTTTTTGGTTATTGACGAGGATTAACTTTGAGGTTAATTAATGAATGCATCCAAGGAACTGATGTCCAAGTAAACTTTTTACATTACGCCTGCTTGACGACTTTACAAACCCTATCGGGAGCTACAAGTTGCGTGAGCGGTATAGAGGACTAAATAAAAAAGAGTCAAAATCCTTAGAACCTGAAGCTGGCCACCCAAGGTACTGTTGCCCAAAAAAACTAATGACATTGGCACCTGCCTTTCGACTTTACATACCCTAAGTAAAACTGGATTTAAAAAGTTGTTTTCGTAATTTTAATTTTTCGAAAACTTGTCGACTTCACTGTGTGGCTGAGAATAAAAGAATCCAATTTAGTACCTTATTTCATAGTGTAAAAAAAAAATAGTATAATTTTTTTTTACTTTTTTTTTAACTTCAGTTCGAGAGTAGGTAATTTCTGTATAACTTTGTAAAAAAAAATAACGTAGTTTTAAATTTTAGTAAAAGACCAACTTCCTTCCTTTTAAAAACGGTGTAGCACTTTGTTGTAAGTATTGCTGTTGTTTTTAAAAATATTTTTTTTTGTTTCAATTTAAGCATTTTTTGGAAATTGTTCTTCCTGTCTAAACAGGGTGAGATAGACTCCTCATCCAGTATTATAAAGTTCTTTTACTATGTTTTTCTACAAAAATGTGTTATTATTTTGTGGCGTTGTTAAAATCGTAATCCTGTTTAAAAATGGCGCCCAATCTGGGCCAAATGGTAAAATAAAAAATCTTTAATTACTTATAAAATTCCCATGTCTAAAATTCGGTTTATTTATAAAAAGAACAATATTGAGTAGACGCACCTTCGGGTAAAATGTTAGTATTGCCATTTTTCAGGAACATACTTTTTCTTATGTCAAGGTTGGGACCTCCACTTTTTTGGTTCCTTTAAAGGGTCCGCCTAATAATTTTTTTTTTTTGAAAATGCTACTACTAAATGGAGTGTAGCTGTGTGGCACGTAGCGCCGTCCTGTTGAAACCAAAATTTTGCCAATATTCTCCTCTTCAATTTTTGTGAAGAAAAATTCGTTCAACATGGCCCGGTAACGATCGCCATTGACTGTAACGGCCACTCGAAGAAAAATGGCCCAATTATGCCTCTGGACCAAAATCCGCACCAAACAGTGACTCGTTTTGGGTGTATCGGCTTTTCAATGGCGTGCGGGTTTTCTGTGTCCCAAATGCGACAATTTTGCTTGTTTACATACCCGCCAAGATAAAAATGAGCTTCATCTTAAAAGATGATTTTTTTGGCAGACCCTTTACTTAATTGATATTTTGAACATGAAAAACACTGGCGAACTTATTTTTCCAAAACAGTTTTGGCGTCTGAAGGCGTTTCCGCAACTTTTGTATATTAAAAATATGAAAAAATACCAAAAAGGTAGAGGTCTGCTTACTTGACATACAAAAGTATGTTCACAAAAAGTGGCAACACTGACATTTTAACCAAATATTCGTCAACTGAGTCCGTATCTTTTAAGAAATCAACACTATGTAGTATCCCCAACACGAATTTTACATCTGGAGGGGATTCCGCAACTTTTTTTATGTTCAAATTATTAGAAAATACTAAAAAAAAGCGGAGGTCCCAAAGGAATGACAAAAAAGTATATTCCCGAAAAGTGGCAAGACTGACGTTTTATTCGAAGGTGTGTCTACTTAACACGGTTCTTTTAAGACATCAACCGTCATTTTAACCATTGAAATACTCGAAGAAATTATCGAGTTTTTTTACTGTACCATTTGGCCCTGATTGGGCGCCATTTTCAAAACGGCCGGCGTGAGTCCAAGCGACAGGATTAGAACAAAAGCAGCATTTTACTATACTTATGATCTGATCCGGATCAGATCATGATAAATAAAACAGGCAGGTTCTAAGCGACAGCACTATGATATTCCCGTCTCTTTTTGGCTTATGTTTGTTTATTTCGCATGTGTCTGTTGCCTCACGGGATTCCATTTCCATCAAGTCGACCGGTTCAGTGAACAATCAGCTAACAACCGTTCGTCAACGAATTGCAGGATCTGCCGAAAATATCGCCTCTGCCTAAGCGAGTTCGCAGAAGAACCCACGGTAATCAGTTCCGTCGACTCATTCAACGGAGACCGTAACCGATCACTGATATAACATTTATTTTGGTTCAAAATTTGATGATATGGATGTGAATCACATGTTCCAACAGAATATAGAACTACGTGTCACACACCTGATGCCACAAAGGATATTTTGGATGAACGATTTGAGGTTGGGGTTATCTATTGCGGAGCAAACGTGAATTAGTCACCAAGATCGTATACAGTTTGACGCAAGACTTTTTCTTTTGCGGTGTTGTGAATTCGCAGGTCTATGTCAATAAGCCGCATTGTGTTAATATAAACACCCCCAGAAAAAAACAGCTGTATTGTATTATTTTACAAATTATTTTTAACACACATTTTCTACAGACAGATTTTAAAGTCTCTAAACTACCGAAGTAGAAAATATTGATACATAGGTTATAATTTCCAACTGCTGGCCATGTTGCATGCATAAAATAAGACCATTTAGCACTATGCCTTGAGAATTTATTATTAAAGAAAAAAAAAAAGTTTAAAAAATTTAGTGAATAGCCGTTTATTTGGAATGTTTAAATATTGTTAAAAAAAACTCGTTAAATAATATGGAATAATATGCAGTTGTACTGTTGTCCAATGCAGGCACAGAATATTATGCAAATAAATAAAACTTGCCACAACTTGACGAGTTGCAAAAAGATCTCAAGCTTACAGGTTTTTATAATTTTTTTTTTTTATTTTTCTTTCATTTTCCAATCGAAGTCGGTCTTGGTCGTTTGCGAGATTCATCCATGTCGTCTAATCTTGCATGAATCACACTCAGTGTCAAACAATAAATAAACGCGAAAGGTGTCAATTATAATGAATGCACTGCCAATTGCGATCGTGTCTAGATGTGTGCGCGCAGTGCGCATTCTGGCTTTTAAAGCAAAAGTCTGGGGCAGGGAATCGGTTCGGGACATCTCAGGCCTTTAGGATGCCTCGAGGTGCTAAAATGCCCGCAGATGGACAAACAAACAAAACAGCGATTGCTCAACGACTACGACGACGACGGCAACGGTGACGATGGGACGACCAACGACCAACAAATGAAACGGACCGGACGGGCGGAAACGAGTGTGGAAATGGAAAGATTGCACGCGGATTGTGTATTTGAGCACTTGGTGCGCATTGTGTGCATTGCGCAGCGACCTTGGATTTTGTCAAACTTGACATTTTACAGCGAGACGATTTATTGTCGCTGGGAACACGATGATGGTGTTGGCTTTACTTGGCTTGGCTTCGTTTGGTTTTGGTTCGGATTGGTTTGGATGGCTGGTGTTTTAGCTAGCTTTTGTGCGCCCTATGTTGCAATGAAGCTTGACAGTTTGGACAATTGCAGGATGGTGTGAGGATGTGGACAGAATGTCCAGCATACATTCGTACACGTGTTGAGGGTTTACATTGTATTTATAGCTGAATCGTTGAGAGGGATGCAGAGTTACAGGGAAGAGGTGTTTGTCGGTTTGGATCTTGGTGTTTTAGATTTAATTCCCTTTCATGCTTAAGCATTTCTGGGCAATTGGTTGTGTGGTGATTTTGTTTGGGAAGCGCACAAGAGGTGATAATCACGCGAAAAGAGCACCATGGTGTTGAACTAATTAAAACCAAGTCTAAGTTGAAGTGACATTCCAAGGTGAGAATGACAGCGCGCTATTATTTTTTATTTTTGTTCTTCTTCTTTAACTTCGAATGAAGCAAGACATGTATCAAAGGCGCCATCAGTTTGTTTCAGCAACTGTCATCAAAAATCTGCAGAGACCCATGGAAGAATGGAAGGGACAACGTTTACTTGAATCATTTTGCACTTCTAAGAGTTTGAGTGATGAATGTGTCGCAAGATTGTTTAAGAAGAACAATTAAACAAAAGACATCGAAAGTAAAGTGATGTTATTGTATAAGGAAGAATTTAAAGGCTCTAAAGGGTTATCGGGGTTTAAGTTTATTTTTATCTGATTTCCTTCGATATAAAAATTGTGAACTTTCAACATTGAACAGAAGTTCGGCCCTTTTAAAAATATTTATGCTGTGCATGATAACGTGGGACGTATACCTATTATTCTTTTTTGCATTCATAAAAACTACACAAAATTAAAACGAAATACACCACAGAAGGAAAAAAGAATAATTTTGAGTTTAATCAAATGAATTAAAAAAAAGGATTAAAACTAAACACCCACTAAATTTATTAATTAATTTATCCTCTGATTCTATTTGAAATGTAAGCTACAACATTTCAAATAGAATCATCTTCGATTCGGGACCTAATTTTTGTAACGTTTCGGCAAGGTTAGTGATGTCATGTGTAAGTGAAATTTTCAACTCGTATCCATTCGACAAGGTAAGGTGAAGCTGAGAATGTGGCTGAAACCCCAGAAGTGTCTATTTCAAGATGACCGACCTCAGGAATTGGGACTCTCCAACACAACTTAAAACAGCATTCTTTTACTTGAAATTAATATTAAAAATGTCAGCGATGTTCATTTTCAGTACGACGACAATACCCGCACGATTGAAAAGAATCAAAATGTCTTCGATTTTCAATGCTTTTAAGTAAGAGTTTAGTGAAATATAAGCCTGGTGAAATTTTAGCAATCAAGATTAATATTTAGAGGTCGCTCATCGCTACTTTCAGTTTTCTATACAAATCGTATTGGAATCGTTGATGTTCTTTAAAAAGCATCCATACTTCTTATCTTATTAATGTGCCTACTTCTTCCAAAGTTATCAAAGGTCAAAGTTGAATTCTAAAAAACTAGATTTCCTGTAATTTTATATCCTGTTGTTTTCTCCAAACACAAAATTTCGAGCTGAAGAAAAATAGGTATTTAAATTTCCTCTAAGACTACAAGACATTTAAACACCGGGTTTTTAGTATTTGATGAAAAATGAATGAAGGCGTTGAATTTTACAAGTTATAAATGTGAAAGTGAGTTTGTCTGTTTGTTTGTGACGCTTTGACTCCTCAACCGCTGAATCAATTATGATAAATTTTTGTTTAGAGATAGATGGGACTAAGGAAACGTTAATAGTATACTTTTTTTTACCATATGAAAAAAATATTTGGCACCAAAACAACTTCTAAACAAAATAAATCAATAAGATTTGAAAAAAAAAAAAAAAAATCAATCAATTGTAATATTTCGTTTGAGTGATAGTTTGTTTTCTTGTGCCCAGAGCGTTTTGACGATTCTCGACTTACGTGAAGCAAATATTTAATTTTCAAAACGATATCGCCCAAACGATAGTCATTTCAGATTTACGGAATGCAAGACTAACGTCAAAATATTATCGTCACGTGGTAATCATTTTACGGAATGAGTGCCCAGAATTTGTATCTTAACGCCAAATAGAAGGCCATACATCATTATGTAGTATACAGCAGCGTCCTCACATAGAGTGTAAGAGCCGACAGCAAATTCATTGGATGAACGATAGCCAAAATTTTAGTATTAGGGTTTGTGAATAGATATATGTACATACATGCATCTTGATATCGAACAAAATTTTGGCAGTATTTTTTTTGACGCCCGTGATCGGGACGAGGGGTTTAAATTGGCGCTCTTCCAATTTTTGTGTCAGGGGTACAACCATTTCAATTAATTTATTTAAAATGGGAAATTATGCTTTGTAATTTTTCCTAAATCCACAAACTTTAATGTTATGATCCGAGTAATAGAACTCAAGATATGAGCCTCTGTCTAAAGCAAAGCTTATCGGTCTTATTTTAAAGACTTTTTTTTTAAATTTTGATTTGTTTTAAATCTCCAAATAGTTTTCGATATGGTGCACCTTAAATGGTTATATCTTAAGTTCTATTAATCGGATCGTCAAAATTAAAATCTATGGACTTAGGGAAAAGGACAGAGCATCATTGTTTTTTGAAAATATATTGATGTCGCAAAAAAATGGAACATAGCTATTTTCAACGTGCCCGTTCGCAACACGAGTGTCGTAAGAAACCGGCCAGATTTTTGAATTCGGCATTAAGATGCATGCACCTACAGATTCTCAAACTGATATTTTGGCTATGCGTTCACCCAAAAAATGTGCTGCCAGCTGTGCACCTTTCCAACGATATATGTCACGTCATTATTGGTCTTGGAGTTTGGTGGGTCCGATTCTCCTTTGTATGGAAAAGAGAATGGCCTAAGAGGCACCGATTTATCACCTTAGACAATTTTTTTTTCAAAAATTTTATTTTAGGGCAGAGAATTTTGATTTTAGGGGTTTCTAATTTAATAAAAGATTATTTTGGAAAATAACGAATACCCTAATGTACATATGTATATCACTTTTATTGAAAAATTGAAATTGCCTTCTTTCACTAATAATTTTATAACTTCTACATTTATTGTCCGATTTTGGAAAACTTTGGCTAAAATCTTTGTTAAAAAGATTGCTTTTCAATTGAGGCCTTAAAATTATTTAAAATATCTGTGGTGTTTGGGAGAAACATGATAACTCTATTTTAAAATTTGCGTCTACATTCACTTTACATCGAGCTAGAAGCCAAACGGGTTTACCGGTTTTCTTAAAATTTGAAACAGTTATTAACATGTTAATTGTCAAATTATTTTCCACTTTTGAAGGAAATCGGTGCACCCGGAGTTATCATGTTTCTCTCAAACACCACAGATATTTGTTTTTGCTATCCATGTGGAGCACCCAAAAACTAGAAACTTTTCAAAAATTCTCGTTTTTCAAGCTTTGAATGCCTGTAACTTATAAAATTTCAGTGCGACTCATAGTAGCAGTACATTGTCGAAAGGAGACAGATCAGATCATTCAGAAAATACACATTTTATGTAAATTAGCTAAGCCTCTAGCGACATTTATGGCAATATCTGAAAAAATAACTGAGAAAATGATTTTTGCGCATATCTCGAAAACGCTTCTTTGTAAAAAAAATTCATTTTCGTGTTCAGTGACACAATATTAGTCTAGAAAATATATTTTTTCTTAGGACCCTACCATGACCCAAAATTTTGTAAACTAGTGTAATATATCATTTTATGATATGAATACATTTTTAGTAGGTACCTCTATGTCTTATTACAAAAAAAAAATTAATTGAACTTTGACCCTTGGATTTCTAATCAGTACCCTGAAAGATTTAAACAGAAAGAAATCTTGTTAACTTTGAAAACTAACAAAGTTTTAGATCTAGTAGTGTGAAGCATTAACCCCCGATTTCATAAAAGCCTTTTAAGAATTTAACAGGCTTTTAAGTCTTAAAATGACGTTTATTCCATACAAAATACGAAATTTAAAGATAAGTTATGCAGGGTGTATGATCGAAACAAGAAAAAAATTAGTGGGAGGGGAATATATGTATGTATATCTCTCCGTTCAATCGAGGGATACGATTTTCTAAAAAATTGACTTTAAATAGAAAAAGATTTTTTTAAATTTCAGTTGCCGGAAAACATGTTTTCAATTAATGGCAGTTAAATTGCTGTTTTTACTTTCTTTGACAGGCCATTTTCAATTTTGTGAAGGGATGTTCAAATATAGTAATTTCTTAAGTCTATTGCTTCCAAAAATACAGCACCAAAATTATCATAAATTTTTCCATCGTTTGTAGAATTTAAAATTTTTAAAACGCTAAGCTTTTTGAACAAAAGACCTATTCTAGTTTTATTTTATTTGGTACTATGTCAAAAAAAAGGTCTACGCCAATGCTCTTTCAACAATTGATAACCTACATGCAAAAACGTGATGCAGAATGCTATCAAAATAATCGCCATTTGTAGGCAGAGCCAAGGCGGTTATTTTGCAGATTGTTTCAACACTTACCTTAGAGTTTGTACCTATTTTAGATATAAATAAAATATTACTAAAAAAGTTAAAATGCTATTTGTTATTGATCTAAAATTATTTTTTTTACTGGAACACCCTGTACTTATATAAGTCTTATATTCAGGATATTTAGCCAAAGCCAAAGAAAATTTTCAAAAAACTGTTTTCATTTTTTCAAAATATAAAAAAAACCAATAGCCATTGTAATAAATCTATGTACAAAATGTATGTCAAATTGTACACTTGTTCGACACGTGTTTGGGAAGGCAGACAAACGGCATATGGTTCAGCACCTTAAAGGCTATTACTGATATGACTTACAAGTTTACGCAAATGACTTGACTTTTTATTTCGTTGGGTCTTAGACTAGATACTAGAACATGAAAATGGATTATCAACTTTATTTTGTAGATTGAATTTTTGTAAAGAATTTTCAAAAAATCTATATTTAAATACTTTTAAGATTAAAAAACTGAATTAGTTATACCAACCTTTATTTTTAAAATTTTTGTTTGAACGTCCAGGATTTCTTTATACGGAATTATGAGTGTTTAATATTTTTATATCAATAAAGTAATGTTAGAAAATGGAGTTATTTAATTCGAGATATTTTTAAGGAATAAAAATAAAAGAATTGGTGATATCACTCATTTTTATAAAGAAAAGAACAAATGATATTTAAAAAAAACATATAATAATTTTTAAAAAGTCGTATCTTTAAAAAATGGACATTCCATTTAACTCAACTTGATAGCTTTCGACAAAATTTCGTACATACAAATCGCTGCTTCTTTTTCTATTTCGGAATTATTGATTCTGATTGAGTCATCACAAACTTAAGGAAGTATGTATTTGCATTAAAAGGACAATCGGCAAAACTGTATGGAAGGTGGTCTAGGAACCAATAAAAACGAGTCGTATGTCGTTGAAAAGGTATTTTTACGAGCAATAAAAGTATCCATAACAACTTATTTAAAATCACTGTGTGGAAAAAGTTATTCGCTGTTTTAGGGAACTTTGGTACAGATAAAATTCATGGAGCATGGGTAACAAGTAGCGAATAACTTTTTTCACACAGTGATTTGAAATAAGCTGCCTTATTAACTATTATAGTACATAAAATTTCCTTTCCAACGACATACGTCCCGTTGTTATTGGTTGAACTTGCGTTCACACTTTTTTCCCATACTAAAAAAAAAGCATTTTTTCACACTAAAATGAACCACAATAATTCGTTAGTTTTCGAATAACTTTTTTCACACAGAGATTTGAATTGAACTGCTATTAAAGGTATTGTAGGTAATAGAAATACCTTTCGAATGACATATATATTGTTGTTATTTGTTTGACCAGTTTCATAAATTTTGCCCATACCAAATATATTTTATTCATACTAGAATGCACCAGAACACAATTCTATTTAGCAAATAACTTTTTTCACACAGCAATTTGAAGTAAGCCCTCATAGTAACTATTGTAGTTCATAAAAATACCTTTCCAACGACATATGTCCCGTCGTTATTGGTCCTGTAGACCGTTTTGTCCTATTCTCCTTTATGTAATTAAAATACTAAGACTTTTTCTACTAATTTTTATATTTTCTCTTTCCAAAGTAAGAAATGAAGGGTGTTATTTTAGAAGCGTTTGTAAAATAAATTTATTATTTATCATTTATTCATTATATTAATAGAACATTCTCAAAATATAAATATTAAAGCAATCAACTGTAAAATCTGCATTTTTCATTCTTGAAATAATAAGAAACCAATATAAGAAGCGCTAATTTTGTGTGATCAATATCTCTTTTTAAGCTATAAATTAAAATTAAAAATCAATTCATATACGGAGTATTGTAGGTAACAATAAAGACATTATAATACACAAACAAATGGCCAGATGGCATAAGTTTAATTTTCTAAAACACCATTTTAATTAAAAACTAAAAAAAACACCCATCTCCATAACATAATTAAAATATCGAAATTTTATAATTAATCACATTTTGAAGAGAAAAAAAAACAAAAAAAAAGAAGCGACCATAAAAATCTGCATTTGATCATTATCTCTGATCACACCCATAAAAAATATCTCATTAAGTATGTAAATCAATAAACTCGAACTTTTATACTTGAGGAATATTAAAAATAAATAAAACAAATACAAAATGCACAACTATGCGTTGTAAGTTTTTGATTTTACAGTGTGTTATAGCGTGTAATTATGGGAAGACTTGGGAAATTAATTTGAATATTTTCGCACTTTAAGAAAAAAAAAATTTGTATGAAAATATAAAACTTGTTCGACTTGGAAATTCCCATCAAACTCAAAGCCTACAGTGACCATAAAGTGTATTAAAAAAAAAAGTGAAATTTAGAAGAAAAATCTCGTCAAGAATTCCAAGTGAAAACACAGGGATGAAAAAAACGAATAAAAAACACACATTTTGAAACAGTTTTCAAAATGATTTTGTAAAATGTTTTTTAATGGAATTTTATCAACAAAATCTTGCACGTCAAATTTCAGTCCTCAAGTTGGCATTTGCTTGGTAAGGAAGGGAAACGTTTCAAGTAAGAGCAACATAACTAAGTATTTGTTGATATTCAATACTATTTTTTACTATGAAAAATTATATAAAAAATCTCAGTCATTGAATAGCTTCATATTTGTTATTTTAATTTCGTAGATTATATCGCAGAATCCTAACATTTATAACAAATCGGTGGAATCGAGCTTTACGACAGATAAATAGAGACAGATGACATTCGCGATACGAATAGGTACCTAACATTTTATGTCTTCATTGTGATTGTCATAACAAACATTCTTGAAATCTTCAAAATAAGTTAATTTATTCGAATTTATAATTATTCCTCGCGCAAACAAACAACACACAAAATTATATTTATAAACGATTAACCTGCTGATCAACGGCGGATTTAGAGTTGTAAAATTATGCAAATACTGATAAAACCTCATAAGATGCCTATCTTAATCTACAATCTTTATTTACGGAATTAATTTTTGGACACAAAAAAAAAAAAATAAAACCTATTCTTATGTATATTTTGACAGCTGCGAAGATTAAGCATAGTTTTTATAAACATTCATTGATCGTTGTGCGTGCTTGGTAGACGGCGGCGGCGGTATTGTTGTCTAGCCATAATGTTAGTAACTAATTGCCTCAATCACCGTATAATTTATTTGCTAATTGCCAAACACTGAATTCCTTCATATAATATCTGCGTGGTCTTTAATGAATCATTTTAATCGTAGACTTAATTATAGAAATAAATCCGACTCCACTTAAGAGGAAGAAGACGAAAAAAAAGAGCCTAAAAGATCACCCTGCAAGATCACCACACTTCAACGAACAAATATTCAAAACACGACTTTTCCTCGAGATACAAAAAAAAACCTACCCCCACTTTTCAACTAATTACTGCAGCAATTAGCTGCCATATTATTTCCTACACTCCCCCGGGTCTTTAACAACAACAACAAAAACACGATGCCACCCAAAAACCCAGCCATATGAAAACGATCTTCCCTTTTTGGTTATTCGCCTATGCGTCCCAATCATATTCCACCTCCTTGAGCTGATGTTGCAACAAGGGGGCAGGCAGCACTGACAAACAACAATTGTATTGGAAGCACCATTAAAAATAACAACAACAACAACAACAACTGGCAAACGCCTCTGGATATTAACAACAAGTTGTGAATTCGTTTCGCGTTTCGCAGATCTTTAACAACTCGAAGCGTAATTACCATAATCGAGGACTTAATGGCAGGGGGTCGTTTCTCAAGATGCGACCCTAAACAAGCAACCAACCAACCAGCCAAGTCTTGAGAAATGAAGAGAAGACAAAAAAATAAAAATGAAGTAACAAAAAACCAACAAGCTTTTACTTTACGAATGTTTGGCGCTAACCGAAGGTGGAACACGATTTGACGATTTAGAAGCAGGAGGAGGAACTTGTTTGAACAAAATAAAAAAAAATAAAAATTAAATGAAATTACAGACCCTGCAGCTGCATCCTTTGAAAATGCGTCTCTTATGTTTGGACTTCGGAATGTCACAACAGAAACAAAAATAAATTTAATATTTTCCCTCTCGACGACGCGACGACCGACTATTAGATCGATGGTCCCCAGAACCCTGATCCTACCCATGGAAAATTGATTTTCTCATGGAAAATTTGATTCGCCTAATTTTTGGCTTCATGATGCACAATTGCACATATAAAAGTAAAGTAATTGCCGTTGCTAATTTCCCAGGGCTCAATTGCCTTGAGGGTAGTTATTTTTATTTATTTCTCTGAAATAAAAATTTTTAGGAAGTTAAGCAGTGGGTTAAAAAGTCATTTAAGAAGCACAGTGGAACAACTTATCTGGTAGAATTGGAATAAATCTAATTAAGTGGTTGTCTATGTTAAAAGAGCTCATTATAACCGGCAGGCGTCCTTGCCTTCTTCAACTATAATTTTACCAACCAACGCTTAAAAGGAAGTTTCATTGTTTCGGGGTGAATGATATAGGAACAAGGTTGCCAGAGAACAGGCTTTTATCGCCAATTGAGCTACACGAACTTTTCATTCGCTCTTTCAGATGTCAATTTGCAATTTATTCCAATTTGGTTCATTCTACAAAAATTCTAGAGAAAAGCTTTAGTCAAAGGGAAATAAATTTGAATCAGATGAAATTATTCCAGTTGTTTTAGCTATCTGTCCCACTGTCATATTGGTGGTAAATTACATGAAGGGTCGTTTCATGTGAACTATTCTAATGGAACCATATTTTTGTTTCTATCAAATTTATATCGAAATATTTGTATGAAATTTGGATTTATCGATTTGCTGCGGGTAGGGGCAATAGAATTTTTCTAAGATGGATTGATTTTTTTTTTTTAAGTAAAAAATAAGGACACCAAAAAAATCTCCTTGCATATAAGATATGGTATTTTAATCAAAAGGGGACATAACCTCTGTAATTTTTTTTATTTTGTATCTAGGTGCTAGGGACACATTGTTAGGGAATTAAGGAGGAATTAGCTATTGTGTGTGATTTTTTATTAGCATTAGGTACCTAAAGTTTTTCTTTTCCATCGATTTTTTTTTTTCACTTTAAAAAAAGAAGCCAGCGGCATTTTTTTTTAGATCTTATCTTGTTGTAGGTCGATTTTATTCGCCGAAAACATTTTTAATCTTTTATTTTAAATCGAACAGAAGGTCAGATTTCATTTAAGATTGTGTTAGATCCGGAATAACTATAATTTCTCATGCTTATTCGATCACAACTTTTTGATAATGCCGTTCTTAGATTTGACGGGGACGTTTTTTAGAAATCGAAAGGGTTTTATTACAAATGTTATATTGAGTTGTTCTGAAACAAATGTCCTCTGTTCTGTCTCTTCCGGGATTTTGCATTCGCGGAAGTTATTCTTAAAAATCAAAAAGTATTATGAAACTTCTCGGAGAGTACCAGAGTTATTAGAAAGATTCAAACCGAATTCCAAAGGACAATAGGAGTAATTAAAAAATCGTTACAAATTTTGTAACAAAAATTACCTCGCGCTGTACAAAAATTTCGAAAATACATAGAAGACTAACATTTTGCTAAGGATTTCTAGGAGAATAAAATGATATTGAAAAGAGTTGAATTTAGTTTTATAGAAGAAAACTAGAACTTTTAGGAATCATTGCCAATTTTTTTGAAAAAACTACTACGCTTGGCTGAATACCAAATCTCAAAATTTTCAAAAAAAGAAAGTTTATTTTGTTATTTGCTAACGGGAATATTTCGAAAACCACAACTGATAGCGACAGACGTCCAACGGATGCCTTAAGATTTTGTCTGCTCCTTTTAGCACTCGATTTACACCGGTATTCATAAACGCAAATAAAACACGAGTCAGTAAATTAAGTGAGAAATCTTATCAATAAATCAAAATTCAAGATAATAAACTAAGTCACCAAAGTAGGTAGGTACATTAAACGACTAATTAAGTCAAAAATACTTCTATCATTACTGCCAAAAGCTAGAGACAAAAGGCAATAGACGCTAGTGACACACATGCTATTTGCAACCTTAAATTAGAGAGTGTATGTGCAAAAGTTTACATTTAGTGAGAAAGTATATGTGTGGAGTTCAGTAAATAGTCTTTGGTAACAGCAGAGTTCTTGTTGTAGTAGAATTCCGTTAATATTTTGAACTGAACGTGTGGATAGCAGTTTATATTTGAATTAATGGGAAATTTTAATTCGTGAAATAACTTCTGATTGACGATTTAGTTAATTTGTGAATTAGATGACTGAAGATATTAAAGTTTTATTCCCATCCAGAAATGACTGGGATGATGACACCACACCATGACAAGAGATTTCGCCACAACTGTCACTGATGGCTCAAAGATGGAGTGCGGTGTTGGTTCAGGCAATTTTTCTGAGTCTCAAGGCCAGTTTTTCAGTTCAGGGTTAACTCTGGGTTAAATCAGAGTTAGCTAATTCTGAAAAAAATAAACCCTGAGTTAACTTAGGGACAATTTTTCAGTTGAGGATTAACTTTATCTTTCAGTGTCAAAAGCTAGGGCCATCGATATGCGACACTATGGATATCACCCTTCAAAGCTTTCAGGCATCGGCATAGAGATGGCGCCACAACGAAATTGCACTAACAATAACTTTCCTTATCCAGATGGCACCAGAGCTGAAAAGGCTCTCAATTTGGTCCCTGAGTTAACTCACCAAATTGAGTGAGTTAACTCTGAGATAGCTTTGGTTTTCAACTGACTGAAAACCACGTTTTTGGAGATAACTCAGGTTTAACCCCGAGACTAGGATGATCTTGCATTGAAAAACTGGCCCTTAATATCTCTAATTCATTTTGGTTACATAATATCGCTGGTGTATTTTAAACTGAATTGCTGGCAATTAGCGAGGAATTTAAGATCTTTAAGCTAGACCCAAACCAAAATCACAATACGGCTATCTTTACAGACAGTCAGGCAACTTTTAAAGCAATTAATTTGGCTACATCATCCTCTGAATGGGTCTAACAATGCCGAGATGAGCTTGCAAGTCCAAATATTAACCTGAAGGTAACCATATAATCTGGGTTCCTGGCCACAGTAGCATCGAGGGATGCTACTGGCCATGGAAAGGATCAGCTCTTCACAGCTCTCTTGCGGAATGTTGACTCTCATTCTCCTTGGAATTGTGAAGGGCAATACATTGTCAATTTTTCTTAGTGAACGCAATCGAAGTTGGAACAGCTTAACCCAATGCAAAATGTAAAGATCTTGCCCGCCTAGGTATAATAAATCCCAAATAATTTATCTGATATGTAAACCCAGGCAAACAGGGTCGCATAAACCTGTATAGTGGGTATTCCTTACAATACTACCTGTCGTAGCAGCGAGGACCAGCAAGAAAAGGAAACAGTCTTCCATTTTCTTTTTAAATGTATTTCTCTGGCCAATATGAGAGCACAATCGCTTGGAGTGGATTTTTGACGATCTTCACGAACTTCCGAAATGAAGATCAAAAATTTGATCTTTTTTCTTAACGCGACGAAATGGATCTAAGACGAAAATCGGAAAAACATCTTCTACTCCACACTTTAAATTTCATGAAAAATCTGAATCCGGGTTTCTGCGGGGTTTCATGATGCGCAATGACAATGACGATCATACGGTTGGATCGATCGCACTTCGGTGCCGTTCTGCTTGCTATCTGCCGAGCTTCGCATAATTTAGCTGGCTTATAACCCGCCTCCATCCGTTCAAATTAAAGGCAAAGAACATATCTGCTTTTATGGGAGGGTGCTGATCTTCACTGGAAACCTCTTGTCATGCGGATCCCGCAGATGAAGGTCCAGGAGGAAATCTGTTATTTAATGATGTGTTGATTTGAACAAATCACTTAGCCGGGCATTTTGTGGTCAGTTTCAATTTTTTAAACTGATAGGTATAATATGTCCTCCCCGCCACGAAATTCAATTTAAATGAATTTATTTGTCCCAAAAACATGTTCTTTTGTCACTCGGAAATTTAAAACCTTGTTTTTCATAATCTCTCAATTATCTGGCAAATTTGAACCAAAATCTCGCAATTTTAAATCTCTGTTTTTTTGGAAAAATAAAAGGTTTATTTTTTATTTTTGGTAAACCAAATAAATTTTATTTTTAAGCAAACGAAATGTGCTAAGCAATTCTTCGCCAAGTATTCAATTTTTGACGTGCGAAGTATTTTGTTAAAAATATTTTCCCAGAATTTATTTATGGAACTCAAAATATTTTCTGTTTCAAGGCCATATACCATTAATGCAATTTACACATGACAAATTACAACTGGATATACAATCCTTTTGTTCTCTTGACAATAATTGAAAAATTAACATGTTCTCCCAAGCCAACGTGAAACATTCGCTGACGAAATTTGTTTTTTGTCAAGCATTGTTTATCTTCCATATTGTCTACTATTGCCAATGATTCGCTGATTTCTCGCGCGAGATTTTAATTTGCGAGATTTTGATAAAAAAAATCTATTTGTTGCAATCTAATTTGCGAGATTTTGGTTGCGAGATTTTAGTTAGCGGGATTTCGTTATTGCGAGATTATGAAAAATCGAATTTTGTTATTGCGAGATTATGGAAAGCGGGATATTGTAATTGCGAGATTTCGTTATGCAACATTATAGTTTGCGAGATTTCGTAGCCAACCCTTTTTTTAATATACAATTCGATAAATTCTTACAAAAATTATGAAAAAGGTTAATAGGCCGGTCAACAGTCAGAATTAATAGTTGGGTTTTTTGATTTCTATAAAAAAAATGTCGTGGTGTAGTGCGTCAGCAGCTATTTTGAAGAACCCATTTTAATCATGAGAACGATTCATCGTACGAAAAATATGTTAATACCTTTACTATAGAAAATTTTACTATATATATTTTCTTGTTAACAACATTCTTTTTAAGTCTTACCTACTGTCAGAACTAAAGCGCCTTAAAGTATGCTTTGGTAGACACCTGGCAGTGATGCCGTGACCCTTTGACCACCATAATGCACTTTCAAAATTAAAAAAAATAGCGAAGTAGATAAGCGTTTTATACAGCTTCAAATTTTGAAAGCATTCCATTTGTGTCTGTGCAAACTATGTACATATGAAAGGCTCACGGCTGTACGAACCAAGTCATACATTTTTTTTTTTTGCAAATTTTGTGAATATTTTTCAACTGAAATTTTTCATTTTTTAAATAAGAGAATAGTAATTATAATTTAATTTAGAGAATAAACTTTAGACTTGTCCTTTTTACGAATAAAATATTCATTGATTAATGGCAGGTTATTTACTTATCCTCTTATTATCACAAATAATTTGTATATATATAATTATTTGTGTTATTATCTTCGAATTTTCTTCTTCTCACTTGTTTTGGTTCAGCTGTGAGTCCTCCATATATGGGTCCTACCAGGCACCGATTATGGGGCTCTTTGACCCCAAAATGCACTTAGGTTGACTCACCTCAGGTTGAGTTGATTTAAGTCGAGTCGAGTTGAGTCGAGTCGGAAGGAAAAGTGTTTTGGTGCAACAGAAAATGTTATTTTAGTCTAATTCGAAAAGATTGTCACTTTTCAAATCGATAATAATTTAAGCTCACTCAATAAATTGATTGTATGAACACTTACACTTGTCAACAAAAGTCTACGAACACTTGAAGTTTTTTCTTAATAGAAAATTTATTTAATTGTGTTCAAAGTAATGAAATTCGAAATAATGATATATTTCACTAAATTAAAATTCAAAAATGAATAGACAAATTTAATCTTTAAGAAAAATTTAAGAAATTTGTATCCATATTTTTAAAAAGACTTGTGGAGTGTAAGGTGTATGCAGACTTTTGTCAATAACTGGTATCTGATAGGTTAAGTCCTTTTCACTTTTTAAGACTCAAATTAATAATTATCAAATCTCTGGTTGGTGCAACACAAAATTATCAAGATTCATGATAAGTTGATAAATTAGTGATAGTTGTCGGTGTAATAGGGCCCTGGGCACGACCAAATTGAATAAAAAGTTGCGCGAAGTTGATTTTGATTTCCCAAAAATTAACAAATTGTACGTTGGCCTTTTTATGACCAAGGTACTGCTCAAACGTGTAACGAAAGGTACTTCTGTAATGTCACACGTGTAACGCAACTGAATTGGATCCCTTAGCTCAAATGAATTTTTATTTTATTAATTCGTTTAATGCTTTCCTTGGATCAAAGAAGTTTTTTTCATAAGCCTAGAATTTATTTTAAGGTCAAGCATATTAGTGTCATACAACATTCGAAACACAATGTATAATAACCTCATAACATTTATCTTGTATTTTTAAACCCTACTCTTCACATATGTAAAGTTAAGCTGCGCTGCTAAGTCAGAACTTATTTGCTATTTCTCTACAAGCCAAACGAAATTGTAATTAATAGATGGACGGATTTTAATATAAAATAAAATTTCAGTATCTTACAACCTTGTCAAAGATATATTAGCTTGAATTTATGTATATTTAATTTATCTATTTAGGTAATCAGTTTCAAACGACAGTGAATTTTTTTTTGTCATTACTAAAATATCCACTAAATAGGCTTTCATGTTAAATCATAAACCATTACATCTTTATGTCTGACAAAATATCCATCAAATGAAATAACCCTACCCGCAAAAGAGACTGATCGTTTTACATTTTCAATCTCGTAAAACTTAATGAATCAATTCACCATTTTTGTTAATTTAAGAGTTCCTTTTGTTTGTCGGAATTTTCTATATCGCAAAACATTAATTTTATTACACTTTATCTGCGCCAGTATGTAAATGACCCGGTTGTTATTATGAATTTCAAAATGGATGCTTGAGTGAATATCAAAAAAAAAAAATAACCAAATGTAAAAGAAGAAACAAAATGAGATATTTTTTTTTTATTTTTTCCCTAAACCATCTGTCTAAGGTGAGAATATTTTCAAGATAAGAAAACCATTAAAATTTTAAGTTGATTTAAATTTTTCGTTTTTGTATTTAGCATAAAAAAGTTGAAGTTTTTTTTTTTTTTTTGTATATTCTTGTCCCAAAAATGATTTGCATTTTTGGTTGTGTACAATTTTATTGCCTTGTCTTGTTAGTATGAATTATAAATTTATATGTTGGTGCTGCTTTTGTTGAGCATTTCTTTTACTAATAAATTGAATTTAATTAACAATTATTCAGAAATAAAATCTTGGAATTAATTTTTCTCTTCTTTTTTTTCTTTTTTTTTTGCTGTGGGCTTTTGAAGGCACCTAAACAAGTTTGAGAACTTAAATTGAAATTTTAAAAATAAAGCTTGTTCACTTAATTGCTTCTATCCAAACCTACAGACAGCCGTTGAATGGAAAATTTGCATTAAACAAATAAAATAGATTAATGGCAATGGAATGCAAACTTAATTTGTATACCAATTTGGAAAAGAAACATTTTAAGTCGCTGGATGACCAAAAAGTTATGAGATAGAAAGAACAAATGTATTTTGACCGTTATGCTCGAAATAAGCCAAATATATCTACCGATTGTTTGTGTTTAAATGAGAGTTTTGTTGCTTAATAGACTTTAGAAGCTTGATGATGACAGTTTTATTGCCAAAAGACTGACAGAATCTCAGAATAAATTTATTGTTATTCGTAAATCTACTTTTTATAGCTTATACTGCGGGAACTCCTCCATTTGTTGAATATAAGAAATGAAACACAAAACTTCTCATGACATAATATCAAAAAGTAATGCATGCGTGAACGTGTTCAAGGTAGGTTTGTACTTCTTATTCTTTCAACGTTTCGAAATTCATAAATCTAAAAGCAGGAAGAGTTACTTACTAACCAATCCATGAAGAGTCGCTGCCTGAGACACGGCAGCCTTCCATGCTCTACGAACTCGAGAACGCTGGTTTCAGTAATCTAGACCGAGCTTTCTGGCATCCGTGATGGATTTGTCTTAAAACCGGAGTTTCCGACTTCTATGTTCTCTAGAAGCCATGGCGGATGGGATTTAAATATTCTCTTGGCCGGAGCATTACTGTCCATTGGCTGGATGTGACCGAGCCAATGTAGTTTATGTGTCTTGATTTGTTTGCCTACATCCACATCTTGATACAGCTCATAGAGTTCACAGTTGTATCTTTTCCCCCATTCACTCTCCTCACACACAGGACCAAATATCCATCGAAGAATTTTTCTTTGGAAGCAGCCCAGTATCAGCTCATCCAAAAACTCGGTGCCATAAAGCAGGACTTGCAGTATAAGAAGTTGTGAACCCATCTGATGCGCCAAACCGAAATAGCACCGATTTGCTAGGGGAGTTCGTCGGATATTCACTAAAGATGTCGTTCGTGGGATTAATATTTACTCCGAGGTAGATGAACTCCTTAAATACTTCGAAGTTGTTGCTATCAAAAGTGACTTTTTGTCCAAGTCAGTTGACAAATAGTTCATTGTTTGCTGATAGCATGTATTAGGTCTTGTCCCCGTTTACTTAAAGACCAACAAGTTTCGCCTGTTCTTCAATTACCGATGATTCGATATTTTCGGCATTCCCTAGAAGTTAGACAGATCTGTTGAAAACAGGGCATTTAGCGTTAACGTCTGCCCCGTGCATTATTTGCTCCAGAACGAGATCGAAGAAATCGCATGATAGTGCATCTCCTTCCCGAAACCCTTTGCACGTTTTGAATAGTTGGGAAGAGTTTTTCCTTAGTTGCACATTGCATCCATTTTCCAATGTCGCGCGATACAACTCTTGACGATGAATGCTATCATATGCGACTTTGAATTCGATGAAGAAATGGTGAGTCTTGAGTCTCGTGTTGAAATTTTATGGTCTTTTCCAGGATTTGCCTGTGAGTGAATATTTGGTCTAAAGTCGATTTGCCTGGCCGGAAGCCACACTGGTACTTGCCGAATATATATGCAGAACAGCTTAAGACGCTCACACAGTAGGTTGTATAGGATCTTGTCTGAGACGTTTATCAGGGATAAGCCTCCATTTAGTTCTGGCAGAACCATGGATCACCTTTTTTGTAGATGGGACATATAGAGCTGAAAGAGCACTCAACGGGCATGCTTCCATCCATCCAAACTTGTTTGATGAGTTGATGCATGCACCCTTTCAACACATCTCCTCCGTGCTTCAAGAGCTTCGCAGGTTAGTTATCAGTCTTTTTGTTTTTGGGCTTTTTTATAGCCACGTGTACTTTTTCTGTACTGAACTTGGTCTTTATTAAGTGGGGTTGGGTTCGCTTCTCGTTCTAGCTTTCGCTCTACCTGATGCCCATTCAGCAGCTGTCGGAAATGTTTTGATTAAGGGTCCAGGCTAAGTTCGCTGTTTCGAAGATACTGCGTTCCCGTTTTAAAGCTAGCAGTCAGTTGCCTGGCTTTTTATAAGACTTCCGGGTGCAGTTTCGATATCGAGACTCTTCGATCTCCTTGAGCTGGGAGTCTGCGTACGACCTCTTAACTTCTTTCTACGTAGTGTCTTCTTCTCCACTCTTCTCCTTTATCAATACTCCTCTCTCTCTGCTCTTTTTTACCGCTACAGCATACTCGCATGTGCACTTTCTGTCACCTTTTTCAGCTGTATTCGTTCATCATCATACCACGAGTTCCTTCTCGTGGGTAATTGGTAGCCTATTGTGGTTTCGACTGCCTCTTTGATGATGTTGTGATACTAGGACCATTGATAGTTGGCATCTGTGGCAGGTGAATGTACAGAGGAGAGCTTCTAGCTCAGATGCCAATGAAGGCTCTTGCGACCCCAGATATGCTTAGGTGACAAACGTCGAATTTCCTCTTTAGGTTTATTCGGTTCTTTAAATTTGACAGTCAAGCTCTAAACCTTACCTTGCAACAAGGAAATGGTCAAAGTTGACATTTGTCCCTCGAAAAGTACGCACGTCTAGGATGTTAGAGGCGTTTTTTCCGTCGATAAGCACATGGTCGATTTGGTTGGTGTATCAACCATTATGGGAGCGCCAGGTTGGTTTGTGGATTCGTAGCCGTGGAAACCTAGTGCTTCTTATCACGAGCTTGTGAAAAGTATACTAGTCGGAGGCCGTTATCATTAGTCTTTTCGTGGAGGTTGTAACTACCAACTAATCCGCTGCTTGGAGGTGTTTTCTTTTCCATTTTCAGCATTTAGGACTCCAAGCTAAATTTTTGCATCTTACTCCTGCAGGCTCCGCAAGTTCTTACCTGGTGGTCATAAAAATCATCCTTTAAAGAGCTTTCAGCTTAATTGTGAGCGGCGAGTGCACACAATAGGCTTATATTTTGGAAAGTGGCTTTAGTGCGGATCAAAGGCAAGCGATCACTTATCGGTTTAAAGTCGATAACTTTGCTTCTTAACCGATTTTTCACGACAGAATTTCCCAATCTTTTCTTTTCATCATAACTAATTCTATCCATTGCTTCTTCTGGATTGGGGTAATGTCTATGAGGACAGACTCTAGTTTTGATTGCATTTGAGTGTCAAGGCATTGTATATAAATTCTATAGTATTCTTATGAAGAAAAAAAGCTCGTGGCCATCTATGCGTCCAAATGTAATACTAATTTTTGTTAAGGAATCTCGGTAAGGCAATCACAGCGAACCTATCGACCAAATGTCTACCTACAAAATCGTGTTTCATGAGAATACTATAGATTGGATACACAATGGTCAAGGGTTCGCACGTTCCAAGTACATACTCACACTACGTTATCCGTTGACGTGCCGGGTCTTGTTGCGATTTGAAGGTTATCATTAACCTAGGCTTATCGTGTCTCTCTAATAACCGAAGTTAACCCGACGACACAACCCCTGAACCCGAGTTACTAGGTCCTTATTAAGCCCTAGGACATCCAGGTCGGATAATCCTAACACAGTAGCCTACTACAGGGATATGAGCGCTGCCGTAAGTCTGTAAAGGGTTTATTTGCCACAATCACTTTTTCAGCTTACCCTGGCAATTACTGAAAATCCTTACTGACCTCATCTTTAATTATGCAAGAGTAGGGGCCCTTCTATATAACTTTATTTTGCTTTCGAATCCATTCGAAAGTTTTTTTCAATGCTTATTATAGGTGGTAATATGTATGAAAGTGGGATAAAATTTTAGTGCTTCCGACTTTGTGCCACAGAATCTTGAATCAGCGCTATTCTATTTCCGTTCATAAGCGCTGGCTTAAGAATTAGCGAGCTGATATTTTGCGAATTCGAATGTTTTTATTGTAGAATCAAGTTACATAGTTGGGCCCTAGCTTTTGAGAGGTCTCTGTCTTCCAAACTGTTGGCTCGTCCAATATTTCAGTCGAATTATACAGCCAGATTATAGAGCTCCTTTTTCTGTCTTTTGTTCAACACCTGCGCTTATAAGTTAAGCAAGTCAAGCTCGGATGAATGAGACCATTATCCGATGGTTACTACGTAGTGGCAGTGTGAGTTAAGGTAGTTTTATAACTACTAAAATATTCGACCTCATTGCAAATTTCGTTCCAGTGAAAAGCTTACTTTATGGCAAAACAAACGATTTCATTAAAAGGTTAAATAAAGGCTTATATCTGTCGTCTCTATTGTCCCCTTTTAATATAAACTGTACATTGTCCAACAATAACAATCACTTCGCATTTTGGTGTGAAGGTGTTTTGCATCTCCAAAGTCGAATTCAATTCCCATCATAGCAAATTTATGTAGAAATAAATAAAACACACAAATTCGACCCAAACAAGGTGTCCGAAAACTACACAATGTTTTCCCAATTTAGACAGCCATTTGCAACATCCTCCCTCTGGCTATGCCCAAAGACTTGAGTTGAAAAAAAATGTCCAAATAAAAAATAAAACTAGCAAACTCCATCGAGGAACAATAAAGTGTATTCTTCGCCGATACTTAAAAAAAAAAATTCCAACGTCTTTGGTAAAGAACCAAACAAAAGGCTAAAACTGACTTTAAATCCGTAAAAAACCTCTAAAGCCTAACCAGCCAGACAGACAGACGAACATCTTTTCGAGTCTTGTATTATTCAAATGAGATTGTTTACTTTAAGAGAGGAAGAAAAGACCCAATAAAGATAAAGAAGACGACTTGTGAGATGTGCAGCATCTTACTCTCATTCGAACACATAACTTTCCTGACCGCTTTTCGATGTGTGTTCCTGTTTTTTTTTTTTTTTTTTAAGAAGCATTTTCTACGGGCGGCGGCATTTATAACCAACCAACATCGCGTTGTCAATATAAAATACAAAAATACTGCGCTATCTTAATTGTTTAAACTTTAATGCTAAAGCGACAGTTACGTTATATCCCTTTTGGATAAATTTAATTTAATACTCGTTTCGATTTAAACATTTATATAGGATGGACTGCGGGGGGGAGGGGAAGGAAAAGCTGCGTTTAAAGTGCTACATTATAGGTGGGAAGATAGATAAAAATTGTGCGTATCTATAAAGGTGACACACAACACGAGTTTTTATTTTGAAAGGAATTATTAGTTAGATCTTTATCAGTGAACTTGCCCTGCCTTGCCTAGGGCGGGTTTTCATTTTATTTAGAGTTAAGTAGCTATGTTGATACAGTGCAAGCTTTTAAGAAATATTCAAATAGAATTAAATGGAAGATACCAAGCTATCTTAAATATATTTCAACCATGAAAAACAAAACCAAGGTGTCCCAGAAAGTTTGTTCTGAGAATCATGTTGGTGCGGTTATGTCCAATTTTGACTATTAAATTTTTTTGTTAGGGAAATCTTAAATAGGAGGATTTACCTACCTCTGAGGGTATTGATAGAAAATAGAAAGAATGTACGCGAGGTAGAAGTAGCTTCATTCCCCACCATGTATTATACATAATGATGGTATATCTATAAAATAAATGCAATGAACAAAATAAGCAGTTTCATAATGAAGTAGCCCAGATTATCTGGAAATGTTCTCATTTTTGGAGGTTGGCCTCAGGAATTGATCATCATTATTAATTCTTTGTGGTCTCCAACAAGCCAACGAAATTCTTACAAAAACACAACAGAAGCAAGAAAATCAATATAATGCAGCTGAAATGTCAAATTTTATTTTTCCGAAAACTGTGAATGGTTTGGACAGTAAATTTTATGCTAGCAAAAGAGTGGAGACTTCTCAAAATAAGCTACTACACGATCAATTTCGCTCGTCGAACAATGTAGGGACTGAAGCCTAGTATTAAATTTGATAACAAAACAAGAATAACGAAGTACCTTCTATCAAAAGCACAGCAAAAACTATTTGTGGAGAGTTTTAAACAGTTACAAAAATAAAAATAACAAATGCAAAAAATTACTGAAAGTTATTCTGATAAGAAAGAAAAACAAAAACAAACAATTTCAAATAATTTTTCGGCACAAAATTAATATTCCGTCAATTTTGTACGTGTGAGTGGAGACTTTTTAGAATAATCTTTTTAAATTATCAATTTTGCTTGTGAAACAGCGTACCTACTCAGGAACGAAAATTTTCAATATTGATCTCGTTGTCAATTAATGAAAACTGTGCTTTGGAGTCAAATGGCATTTTGAAGCCTAGTACGCTGCTGATCCGAGACTAAAAATAACACAACGAAATAATGAACGAAAAATTTAGTTTTACTTTTCGCTCTAAAGTACACTGTTCGAGGAGCGAAGTTTATTATTGAAGCCGATGGTCTGGGAAGTCTACACCCTTTTTTGCACACAATTAATTACCAATTATTCAGTACGAAAATATGACATTTGTCTTTTTTCGTGATCATTTTTTTTTGTTTCTTTCTTTACATTTGTTATAATTATTTGGAATTTGTGCACCTATCGATTAATATTTTCCGCTTCGTTCTCGTAAGTATTTCGTTGTTTTGTAGGAAACCAACTAAAAATTTTGTTTCGCATCAGCAGCGTAGTAGGCGATATGCTTAAAAAAAATTCAGAGACTTTAAATCTACAACAATTATGAATTTATAATAATAATAATAATAATTTTAACTATATGCCTGTAAGACCTTAGGTCTTTTAAATGCAACCTGAATTGCACGGCACTAGTTAGAAAGAGTAGGAGGATAGGAAAGATTTGGCACAGTGGATTGAGATCATGGTGTTTATTATCTCATTAAATCTCACGGGTGGCGTCCAGTTAAGCTGGGAGAATGTAGAAAAGAATGCTGCCTAGAATGGGGCTCGAACCCACACCGAACAACATCTTGAAACCTAATATGCTGCTGATGCGAAACAACATTTGTCTATGCTTTGTCAATAGACAGACAAATGTTTAACACAGTAGAAAATATTCATGGAGAGTTTCAACAATTGTAAAAATAAAAATAAGAAACGCAAAAAAACTTTGAAATTTATAAAATAAATTGAAAAAAAAGCACAAACAAACCATTTCAACTGATTTCATCCTATGAAATTAATATTTCATCAATTGCGTGTGAGTGGAGACGTCGTGGGACGATGTACTCTAACTGCTCTTGAAACAGCATAGGTATACTCAAGAAAAAAAAGCGGACAAATATAGTGATTATGATTTCCTTGTCAATTAATGAAAACTTTGCTTTTGAAATCAAATGACGTTTTTTTGTGCTAAAACAAAAAGTGGAGACTTTTCAAAAGAAGGTACCATTGTCAATTTTGCACGTCAAATAACGTGCTGAAACATATTATTTTGCTATTGGTAAACAAAATTTGTCGGTACTTCACTGTGCAACAAGGCAGCGAAATGCCTAACACAGGCAAACAAAATATTCATGGAGAGTTAAATTAATTGTTTAAATAATTACCAAAACAAATGCGAATAGATCACCAAATAGCGAATAGATCCGTCAATAGCTTGTGAGTGGTGACACAGCGTACTGGAGAACGACACAGCGTACTGGAGAACGAAAAGCAGAACAAAATATTTTGATAATGATTTCGATGTCAATCAGTACTATGCTTTGGAGTCAAATTACGCTTTTTTGTGCTATACAAAAGTGGAGACTTTTCAAAATAATTGACCACATTCAATTTTGCACGTTGAATAACGTGCTGAAACCAATTATTATTCTGCTAATGCGAAACAAAAATTAATATTGAATCTATTTTGTGACATTTTAGTATAATCCTAAAATTACCAATTGTACTGGTGAAACAGCGAGCGTACTGAGCAACGAATAGCCAGAATAAAATATTTCAATTATGATTTATTTATTAATTAATTAAAGCTATACCCTTTTATGTCAAATGACATTTCAAGCACTCAATTGGGCATCAAGACAATTAATTATTATTTTAAGCCAAAAAGAGTGGAGACTTCTCAAAATAATTTGCTACAACTATTAATATTACATGTAAACGGAAGTCCTGAAACCTAGTTTGCTGCTGATGCCAGTTCTGTGGTGTGAATTGAAACAGCGAAATGCTTAACACAGAGGACAAATATTCATGGAGTGTTCAACCAATTGCAAAAATAATTCCCAGATAGTAGCAAAAAAATCAATGAAAATCAGGCTGTAATTAAATAAACAACAAAAACAAACAATTTCATGTAATTTTTTTGCACACGATCAATGTTCCGTGAATTTTTTTTCAAAAAAAAGAGTGGAGACTTCTCGATATTACTTACTAAAAGTATCAACTTTGGACATTTTACTAAATCGCCATAGATATCTCAAATTTTCTCATCGATGGAGGCCCAATAAAGCCATAAAGTTTCTTTTGTTACGTGTGTGACAATGTTACTCTCTATATTAATTTTATGAGTTATTTACAAAATATTCTTTCGATATATAAAAATTAGAGCGGAGCATGTTCTTTCATTGAATAAGCATACTGAATTTAAGTAATACTTGGTTAAGTTATAGGATTAGGATTTATTTCAGTTCTGTTACGGGTGTGACCTTATAAAAGTTATGATTTGCGATTGAGTCACCTGATGTTCATATTGTGTAAATTACTGCATCGCAAGGGTTAGTTATATTATGTTTCTAATATTCGAAAACTGTGTCAAAGTTATTACAGGTGCACCAAATAAATGTTACGGATGTGACATAGTATTTTTCTAACGCACGAACAGAATATAATATAGAAATTGTAATGGAGAAATATTTTCAAGATAACTATGTATGTATAAATTAAATTTTGGACACTAAAGTTAACAAACAATTTAACAATACAGTTTTCATTCAAAGCTTTAGCTGAGTTTTTAACAATAAGTAAGGGCTTGACGGCTTCAAAGATTTATTTACTAAAGTTAATCTTAAAAGGAGAAGTCAAAGTGCCTAAAAATGCTTTTAGGACATTGTTTCATTCAAATTCGATCTAAACATTCAAAGACATACTGAAAAAGCTTTTAATTCTTCAATTTGTAACCTTTTTTTTTTTTGGAGAATTAAATCTTGTGTAACCCATTGCCTATCTAGTCTCAGAGTGCTTCAACGTCGACCAAACTTTACACATCCATATTTTTTTTATTGAATCACACAAAGCGCGTCACACGTTCCATGCTTTGTGTCCAAAAAGAAAACAAAAATAACGTGAGGTGCAAAGTGTTACACTCGTAACAAAAATATTTGTATTTGTTCAAACTGATAAGTAAGAAGAGTAAGTACTGTGTTCTTCTTCTTTATTGAATTTAAATTCATAATAAGCCCAATTTTAGTTTGAAGACTGTGTCACACCCGTAACGACTGGGAATTTATTCCCTTGTGCAGAAGATATCTTCGAGTACTAATTCCATATCTAGAAACAGCATAACTCAAAATGAGTTCAAAAATATTGAGATGAAGTTTTGAAGTGGCAATGTGTAAGGGATGTGACACACAGACAGTCACAGTCTTCGAAACTATACAATTCAATAATATTGTATCTTACGAACGAACAGAGTACTCTTCCTACTTATTATAGTTTGAAAAAAAAAGATATTTTAGTTACGAATGTGACACTTTGCACTTCGTCATTTTTTTTTTTTTTTTTATACAAAGCATGGATCGTTTGATGCGTTTTATGCAATTCAATTATAACAAAACTATGGGTGTCTAAAGTTTTAGCACCGTCGAAGGACTCTGGGACCAGAACTTCTTCCAAGATTGAATTCTCACATAAAACAAAAAATTGCAAATTTTAGAACTGAATGAAACAATTTTCTCAAAGTATTTTTGGGCCTCTTTGACCCCTTCCCCTTAAAGATTTTAAACATAACTCTCTTAAGTCATCATGCCCTTTATTGTTGCTTAAAAGACAGCTTGTTTACTAATTGACATTCAACACCTGCACCAAAGGTATCCATTTTTATCGCAAGACTTAATATTTTTCTTATTTGATTTTTCTTCTTTATTTTTTCGTTCGAATAGGTATGTTATCTATGGATCACACATGGAATACAACTTCATACGACCCAGTTATGCAATTTAAGTTTTTTTTCTTCTTCTTTTTTGTTGTCAATCTTCCACATAACTGCACCGCACCATAAAACTATTTCGTTTATCACACAAGATGCACATCGTCAACTAGGATAGTGATAGAAAAAAAATTCCTCTCCCTTTCGGAATCACGAAACGTAATAATGTACAACTTGTTACGGTACCCACACTTTATGAAGAGTTATTTATGTGCCTTAGCACCTTTAGACCGTTTTTTCCAGCAAAGAGTCAACTGCATCAGCAAGTATTATACCAACAACGTTGGTCGGTCGTCGTCGGGTAGCCAATCGAATTTTCGCATCTCACATGCAAAAACAATTTCCATAGAAAACAGATGCAATTTGGTGACCAGAAGACTAAAGCCTATAACCTAACCACATAGCCACAACCACAGCCAGAGCCAATCCACATCATTGTCGTCATCATCGTTGGGTCGTTTAGGTCCTCAACGTTTGTGTTTAGAGCTTGGTCTTCACACAACACAAAAATACCTTCTGTCAAACGATTTGCGTTCAAATTCGTTCATGAATTTCTCGCTTCACTTGCATGGAACTGGAATCATATTGAAGCGAGAAACTGTCCTGCGATGGTTGTGTAGTGCAGTTGCAGTGTCACGATGACAATAGGCCGTTGGATCTTCTAACAATGACGATGGGCCACATAATCTCCTATATGGCCTCCACCACTAACGCCTCTAACAAGGCCACAGTAACGCGCTCGCTAATTTGAGCTTTCTAGTCGGTTTGAGCAAACTCGCGAGCTCGCACTTCCGCAACGCCTTAACGAAATTATTCGCGTGCATTTTTTTTTTGCTTCCCGCTAGTAACGAACTTTTTTTTCGGTTGCTGCAATTCCTTCAAAAGGCTGCTTTGCTGGGCCTTAGGTTCCTTGGTGGAGAAGAACCCGTTTGAAGGTATTTTTATCGCACCTCATTAAATCAATATTTACGCTTATGCTACGGCAGGCGCTCACTCTGACTATATACCTTCTCATGAGGCCTTTTGTTGCAACAGCTGCTACTGGTGGCTGTAGCTGGAGCTGCAGAGCTCTAAGGCTGTGGTGGCTTTGGCTTGGCTGGATAGCTGATATCCAAAGGGTGATGACGATAATGATGAGAGAGGATGGAGATGGAGTGTGTTTGCTCCACACGCTATGTAGCTTCGCTAGCTACTGTCGTCATCATCGTCGCAATCGTCTCATTATTGGCCAAGTTAAAGGAAAAGTAAATTCATGCCTTCATCATGAATTGTAAGGCTGGCTTTTTTGGTTTAGCTGCTGCCTGCAGCGTATGGAAGCATGAATTTTTGTGTTTTTTTTCTTTTTGTTTTGTCTGTTTCCCCAGCTCGAAAATCGTGAAGCTATGGTTCGGATGACGACGAATTTTCCATGGCGTCGATCGTCGTCGCCGTGGTAGTGGATGAGGTTGATGATGAGGATGATGATGATGCGAGGATGATGCTGTGGTGTGATGCAAGTAGTAGTCAAGTAATTTTCGGTGTAATTGACAGTTTGAGGCGTTAATGATGCGTTTGGTTGGCACAATGTGTGCATTATTCTCAATTCGATTTCATGTTCCATTCGTGTGGGATTGTAGGATGTATGCAATCACGATGAGAATAGAACACTACTTAAGGACCTATTCGGAAGTTTTTCTTGTTTTTTTTTTTTTTTTTTTTTTGCAAATGGGCTAATAATGTAACCTAGTTTGAGAGACTTATTCTGAGTGATTTTTCACACGAAATGATTTTGAAAAGTTCCAATTATAGCTAAGAATGACATATCATAAGTAGTTTCTTTTTTGTACAGAAGAAGCGTTCCCGAGGGAGCATTGAGCGGAATTTGAACTTAATGTGGGACGTGATCGTGATTTCATAGTTTTTGATTAAAGAACAATGTGGGTTTAAAGTCTTATATCAAGCTTAGATAGTGAAGATCTGCTTATTCATAAATGTATGCCTTTTTTGGAAATACAACTTCCTAGGGTATCACAACGGATCTTCAAAGATCTAAGTGTGACGGTAAAAAGATCAACTATCAGGCCTTTTACCTAACCTAAGTTGCCATTCGGGGCTGACTGTACCAGAAGTTTTTTCACATTCATATCACAATAAGCAGCACAATCTTAATAACTTTTAAAACTTCAGAAGTATTATTACCCTCAAAAACCAACGAAATACAGAATAACGATGATGAGCTCTCCTTGGCCCATGATTCATTACTTCCGAAACAAAAGAACCTCCCTCAGATTTATAGCTAGGCATAGTCATAGAACCATAATGACTCTCTTATATGTATACCTGCGTGACAATAAGTCTTTCCAGTGTTAACAAGCCGATTTAAAAAAAATATCCATTTTGCATCTAAAAGCACATAACATCACAAAATATTTTCGAATCACCACCTAAGAATGCGCCCAAATATAATAAAAATTAAAATACCAACAGCAAAAACCTTATAAAAATCACTAAAGGAAAAGATACTTTAGTTTAATTGTAGCGCTATTCATCAACCTGTCGTTAAAGAGCAAGAGAGAGAGAGAGAAAGATATAGAGAGAGTGAGAGTTTTATGTTAAAAATCTAAAAAGCATTTACATAACACTAAATCACTATAAACAACAAATACCCTTCTTTTTCAATGAAATTTACATTTTTAATCAGAAAAAAAATTAAAGAAACGCATAGGTAGATTTTGTTTTCTTTACGCGACTTATTAATCGCTCTAGAAACAACAAAAATACCTACAACAACAACAACAATCAACAAATAAAATAGAAAATAACAATCAAATCAAAATTAAATAAATCACGGTCGAAATTCATGGGTTCTTTAACCATATCGTCCGCCTTCAGCATTAACCACAGTTAAACACGCCAATGATCGATGTTTTTATTTTGTTTTTTTGCTTGAAAAAGTTAAGAGCCTCATATGTTCGTAGCGAGAATATAAATAATACAGCCTTGGATAAAAGTATTGAGTTTTATTTTATTTTGTCTTTAATCACTGATAATGATCTAAAAGTTTAGTTGAAACTTTGGGTTTTTTTAAGGTATTAAAAAAATCTTATTATGCTCAAAAACAGACTAGGTAGTAGATATTAAAAAAATTCTAATAGAAATTCTTTGAAGTGGTGTGTTTTTTCAACTTTTTTGAAAAACGCAAAGAAAGTTTTCAAAATAATATTATTTGAGATTTACCAAAAAAAAATAATACATTTGTTTTTTGTAATTCAAAATTTGTTACATATTTACTCGTTTGAAAAGGTGTACCCAAAATTTCAGTACCGTGGCATGTCCTTGTCTTGTTTTTACTTGCGATATAGGTACTATAGGGCAAGTTTTGGATTCGTGCAAAAAAAAAATTTCGAGATAACAATCAAACATGACATTACGATGATAGAGAACACGAAAAAAGTGGGTGGCACAATTCTGTCTGTCTGTCTGTCTGTCTGTCTGTCTGTCTGTCCGTACCTCAACCTACAGCCTAAACCACTGAAGCGATTTTCTTCAAATTTTGAACTTAAGGTTTTTTTGTAACTCTCCAGACGGGAAATTGAAATTTTTTTTTTAGCTCAAAAAATAACGGTACTTGCCATACAACCGTTAAGGAAAAGCTTAATTATCTCAAGAACGACTGCAACGATTTTGATAAAAAAAAATCGGTGTATTATTGGAGACATGATGTACCTTTTAGTAAGAAAAAAAATCACCAAAAACATTTATTAACGATACCTGCCATATAACGGTTTTTTTGATTTTCTCATTAACCGCTCATCCGATTTCACTGAAATTTTTTGCACAAAAGCTTTGTTAGAATATAAATAATACTGCATACCAAAATTTTTGAAAAAATAAATTTTGGATTTTTGAAAAAAGATTCAAAATTTTTTTTTGAAAATTCAATATTTCAAAAACGGGTTGATGATTTTTTTTGAAATTTCAGTTTTAAATATATATTAATATATACTCAAAATTGGCATACCAAATTTTTTTTTGAAAAATGTTACAAAAATTTTATATATAAAAAATTAATTTTTAAGAAAACGGCTCCAACGATTTTAATTTTTTTTTTTGCATATATTCATATTTTTTGAAGTAATCAGATGGCATACTTTTTTTTGAGCTCTAAGTTATTTATCAGGCTGATTATAATATTAAAAGAACGATTTAAATGCTTTTTATGCTTTTTCAATAATTAATATAATTTTTTAAAGTTCTTAAGCCCCACACAACTTGAACATAAGAGCAAGTACGTGCGATCCAGTCGTGCATTTTATTTAAGAGGCAACAATATCATCAAATATAAAAAAAGTACTCAAAATGTCAGTACCGTGGTATGTCTGTTTCTTGTTTTTTAATAGGCGATAATACCACCAAAAATATTTCCAGAAAATGGAGAACGGACTGTGATAAAAAGAAAAGCAGCAAAGTCACTACCGTGTATTTGAGGTTAAGTACATTTCATAACATTTCGTAGTCTTTAAAAGTGGTAGTAAGATGATTTTTAAAAATTTGAGAATGTCTATGTAAAGCTTTAAAACAAAAATACATAATATTTTTCAATGAGTTTCAATTCTGAAAAAAACATTGATTTAAAAAAATCACAGTAGTTGGCAGAGAATCACGGATTTTTTTTTTAATAAATGTTTACGTCCGAGTATCGGTCTCGGTTTCGTAAAACTAGGTCTCGTCTGGTTTCGGTTTTATCTCAGTTACACTTTGTTTAGTTGTCCTTTTTTGAGACCTTAATACAAAAAAAAAAGAAAAACGGTTCTGTGGATGGTGCTGGTTATTAAAATAATCGGTTTGGTAAATTGTTACAAAAATGGTTAGGCCTGCTTTACACGGCTACGCACGTTTTATTGCAGTATATATCAAAACGGCAAACGTACAAACGTCGTGTGCAAGGTTGAGTATATAATGAATACGCTTAGCTCATTCGCACGGTTTATACTGCGAAGTGCAATGCATTGCCGTATGACCTAAGCCTTAGATCCAATTTCCAGAAACCAAGAATTGAAGGTGCTCAAAAATCTGGTGAAGTTTAACATATCCGTTGGACCCATTATATGCAAAAGGATACAAAATTATGGGAAGCCAATAACCTTACCTACGTGAGCGGTATATTTGTAGCAATACATAGATTTCTGGTAACCGGGTAAGGCATTTTATGTGTACAGTACATGTTTTTTCTATTCAATTTATTGAAATAAAAACACGTTGAAAATCTGCACTCAGATCAGATTAATTCAAACTTAAAGCTCAGTTTTAAGTTTCTATTTTTATCGCGAAAGTATTTATCACTAGTTTTCTATGAAGCTTCGAATGGCTCATATTTTCTGTCAATCGATTCGTGTCCTCAAATTTCCACTGTTCTGGTATGTTGACTCTCGACAGCTAATGGATCGAATACAAACTGTGTTGGAATTTTGCAAAATCATCTCCAATACTGATAAAAACATGTGTCCACAACACTCAGGAAGTTGAAATGTCGAGAGTACAAAGTAAACTCTTTGCGAACCAAGTATACTCTCTCAAATGAACACGCACTTTAAAAGAACAAAATTTCATTCAAATCGTTAGAGACGTTACCGACAAACGAAGCATAATACAAATAATGGTGATGGCAGTTGACGGTATCTCCTATAACTACTTCCAATTCCAAAACATTTTCTTTGCTTTAAAGAACAAACTGTGAAAATTTTATCTAAATCATTAGACCCGTTTCTGAGAAAAAAAATCCCATTACAAGAATTGTTTGCTTGTAATATATTAATAAAATATTCAAAATGTATTTTTCTGACGATACCAAACGATATTACCGAGAGTCGCGGTAAATTTCTAAATTTCGGTGCAAAAATACGGTATCGGCCGGTATCATATCGGTATTGTTTCGGATGCTTTTTGGAGCTGGTATATTTTCGGCCTCCTTTCAATTTCCGATACCGATACCAAACGAGACACACATTTTTGAAAGCTCAATATTTAATTATAATAATAATAATTTTAATTTTTATAGTAAATAAACGAAAAAATGCTTTTATCGTGACGAATACGCGCTCAAAACTTCAATTTAAAAAATTTAAGAAAAATTGGTAGTATTTTTGGGACCAAAGGAACTTCTTTCCAAGACAAGCTCAAAATCAAAGAAAAATAAAGACATTGTGGTCTAGCCTTATAAAATACCATAATTTAATCTTTTTAGTAGAGTCTGAATAAAAAATGAAAATCGCCCTTGTCGAAACAGTCGAATACTAAACAAAAAAAATATGATTCTATGGAAATGACCATTTTTAAAGATAAGGTTTTTCGGGCAGTAAACTGTAGCAAAAAAAAATATGTCAAAGTAAGTTTAAAATTTGATTTATATAGCCTTTTTAAAAATTCGATGAAAATATTTGTCACCTTTTCGTCGACGTGTATTTAATGTTTTAATCAGATATACTTTATATACATACTTTATCCAAAATTAGGGTTAATCAAAAATAATTGCAGAGAGTTATAGACAGCTTATTTAATTTTTCCTGAACTATAAACACTTGATAGTTTGTGCCGCGTTTAGATCGTTTTTTTTTTTTTAACTAGATTTGTACTAGCCTAAATCAATGGGCCTTACTAATAATCAAATTTAGTGTTAAGCTTAAAAGAAAATCTCCAGATTTAAGAAAATCCACATACCAATAACGAATTTAATCTCCAGTTTAGTCGTTAGCAATATGTCAAAATTTAATACATAGAAATCCATGATTAAAGTCGAACACTAAATAAAAAGTGTTGCGTTAGTACTGTTTTATGGTATTTAAATTTGTATTAATTCTTAAATCTGTTCCCAAGTTATCAGGTTGATTTCAATAGGTATAGGTATTGATAAATAATAAATAAATAAATTGGGTGGCATAACAGCTCGTGGAGAACCAGGGCCTAGTGACTTACAACTCTCAACCATTCCTGTGTGCGTGTTTTTGGCAGGAATGGAGGGGACCTACAGTTTTATGCCGATTCCGAACGGCTACATGAGAAGCACTTTTGAATGACAAATATACTCTTGGAGGATTTGTCAGTTCTTCGCAACAGGCAGTACCTCGGATAAAACATTTCTGTGCTTAGGTGAAATGGCTGGGAATCGAACCTACACTTTCGGCATGACAGTCCTACGCACCAACCATCATGCCACGAGGCATTGAATTGATGGGTTGGTTTATATCTTCAGATTTTAGTTTTACAGTGAAAAAAAAGAACTTGAGTTAGACGTATATACTTTATTTATTGTTTGTATGTTTATGTATTGCAACAGGAATAGATTATTTAATTTTTTCGAAAGTATTTGGTACGTCTGGATCTTACGTTAAATACGCGGTTGATTTGTTTATTCCGTTTTATTTATTTACATACCCAATTACGTATATCTAAAAAGTAATTTTTTGTGTTGAACGGCAGTCGATTTAAGATTTTTTCAGGTGTATAGAGCACACCTTTACACGTAAACATACCTAAAGTCATTCTTCAAATTACTTGTCAGAGAAATAAATGTTTGAAAAGCGTTTCTCATAAAATGGCGTGGTTTGGTAAAATATTTATGAATTCAGAAAGGCGTTCGTTTCATATTTTACTATAATTGAAAAGAATAAAACGCGAGAAAAAAACAGTGGAAACAACAGAACTCTGACCCCTAAAAAAATATTAAACAGATTGGCAGGAAGAGAAATATCACTTAAAATCCCGAAAGAAAATAATTTGTTGCAATTTCGTAGGTACTGATATGCGCATATGTCAAAAACCATTAAGTTAACTCAAAATATGCATGTTCTTGTATAATAGGCGTTTTCCTTTGGAGGTGGCGAAGTACTTGCAAGTACTTTGCCAGCTTTTTTCAATGGAACACATCAAACTGCTTTCCCATGTAAAATGTATCTACTCGCGCATGAGAGCATGTGCAGTTGGTAGTACTAGATTAGGGTTTTCATCTACTCGTAAGTACTTCGCCACCTCCAAAGGAAAACGGCTAATGTTAATCAACTATGTTCATAAAATAAAATTAAAACCGTCCAAACCCTTTGAACTTATTGAATACTTTAGTACTGAAAAAGGTGCTGTTAAAAAACAATACGGCAATACTTATCTTCACTCTTTGAACAAAAAAAAACAAATCGAAATTCATCTGTCATTTTGCCGAGCAAGAGGAAATTGTATTAAGATTTCAAATCGTTAAACTAGTGAAAAAAGCTTATTAAACTAAATAAAAAGTGTTATATAATTAGTGTAATGAACACTAGAAATACTTTATTAAACAAAATATAAAAGAAAACACGTGGTGCTACGAAAAATCCTGTAAAAATGCCTATATTAAAGAGTGTACAAATATTAATTCATTTCACAAGCTAGTTTTTTTCTGATATTTCTACATAAAGTAATGTGAAGTGATGTTTTTAAAGTTATTATATGATCGTAGAATACTTTTAAATTGAGATATTTCATACAATTTTGCTAAAAGAATCTAATTTGTTGCAAATTAAAATATACTTCATTCGAGTGATTTAGTTGAGATTCATCTGTCAAATGAGAAATTCTTGTCCAGCAGGGACGGATTAAATTTTGTTGGTGGTGGCAAGGCACTCAAATCCTATTAGCGCTTCATGTGCAGAGTTATTTTTAACGTTTTGAATGAAATATTCTCAAAGGGATTTCTACTGTTGGCCTGGCCTTATCTATCATACCAGTTTTGTATTTTAATCAAGAAGTCAGTTTGAAAGTATTCTATGATAGTGTATTAACCTAAAAACACCACTTCACATAATTTGAATTGATATCAAAAATTTGTTCACTCCGCGTTATAGGTGTTTTTACATTGTTTAATGCCGCATGTTGTCTTTTATATTTTTAAAAAATAAGAATGGCAAATATTCATTGTATTTTTGTTTTACTTTTTATTTAGTTTTTTTTTTACTATTCTTACTATATAAAATGTCTGAGCACTTTTTATAGCTCGGCAAAATGATAGAAGCACCTCAATGATTTTTTTCTTTTTTTTTGAAATGTTGCTTTCCTTGAGCGCCCCATAATTTAGCCATGTAACTGCACGCCGACCCTGTGTCATTGCATTTGTGTTTGTTTATTTCTTCTTCTTTGTTTTTACTTGAGTTATTGTAGTGTATGTTTTTTTTAGAGCATGTTTGATGGAGTTTGATGGAAATTGTAGTAGATTTAAAGGAGAGTCGGAGGATTTTGTTAGCAAAAGGGTAAAATTGATTATTGGTAGCATTTTGTTAAAGCTCCACACTTAACTTTGATCTTAAAGTTAACTAATAGTCGACATTAGTGTTTGATTATTAGTAAGGCCCAATGACTTTTCGTACGACAGATGTCATACGAGATAATGTGACTTAAAAATTAAAATTAATTTGTTTGTGATTTTAACTTCAATTCAATTCAACTCAATCCAATCCAATCAAACCCTATCCAATTAAATTCAATTCAATTCAATTCAATTTAATTCAATTAAATTTAATTTCATTTCATTTGATTCAATTCAATTAAATTCAATTCAGTTCAATTCAATTCAATTCAATTCAATTCAATTTAATTCATTTTAATTTTAATTAATTTGAATTCCACGAATGTTACATAATATTTCTAAAAATTTATTAATATTTTTCGTAGACCATCATTCTGATTTATGGTGAATTATTACAAAAACCTTTTTTTTTTTTAAATCTCGACTTTCAAATGTAATTATCTCGACTTGCAAATTTTTAAAAATTTGTTTACATATCACAAAAGAAAAACCTTTCTATCATTTTTCGTTTGGAAAATTTATTCTAGACTTTTCACTTTGTTTGCCCTCATTTACCCTACTGAAATTTCGAATTTCAAAAAAATCACGTACTTTATAATTTTAAAATAAAATTTTCTTTATATGGTAATTTTTGTATATTTATTAGGCTTACCATCTAAGCTGGGGCAGATAATTGAAAACCCCCAAAAAATGAGAATAATTGCTTGGCAACCATATCCCATGACCACTTTTTGACAGGCAACCCATGCGCAAATTGTTTTTTAAGACACTGCTTATAAAAACGTATGACGCTAATCGGGTACCTTTATGAGGGTAGGTCGTCCAATGGCTGGATCCTAGACTATAATTGGGGTAAGTTTGTATATGGGGTAATGACCAAAAATCCGGATTTTTAAATATTTAATTTGGATATTTTGTGAGAACTTGTATTCAAAAATTCTGTCCTTTAAAAAAAAAAAAGAAAAATAGGCAGAATAGGCATGAAGAGATTGTAGCGTTAATATTGATTGAGCCATAATTTAGTTTTGAAAATTCTTAAATCCAAAATTCTATGATTTTTTAATTATAAATTTCGAACCAAAGTTTTGTTTTATAAATTCTGTAGCAGAATGAAGAGGCTTATATCGTTTTTTTAACATTAATCAAATTTTATTTTTTCTTTAATTCTCTCGTTTTGAAATGTTTCATATAGAGATGTTTCTCAAGAAAATATATTTGATAGTTCCGAACAAATCATTTTAATTTATCAGTTGAAAAAAAACTCATAAATGAAACTAAAATATAAACAATGATTATATATTTATAATTTAATCAAGACGTTGTAAAGAAAATATTTCTAAATGCAACACTTTTGACCATCACTGTATGAAACAATCTTTGAATTTTATGAGAGCATCATCATCAAAGGCAAAGAGTTAATGAGATTCCTTATTCTTGAAATTAGTTCTCAAACTTAGAAAATACTATGTGTGTAGATTATACAACAACTTGGGTATCTAATGATCAGATGGAAACGTTGCCTGCGAAATGATGCCTCCTTGAGGCCTATATAAAAGATGTATCTTTTATAGAGAAGAAGATTTTTTCTTTATGGCGGCAAACGGTCGGCGGCGGCGTGAGGAGTACAAAAACCAAACAAAAACAAAATTCCCATAAAACAATTTACGAAACACGATAAATTATTGTAAATCAGAGAAGTTTATTTGAACAAACATGGCAGAGTATACGTTTATAACGATGAGGAGGTGGAACTTAAGGAATGAAGTATGTGGCATAGCGGCTCCAAGATTATAGAAAGAAAATGACACACCAAAGCAGCGCGGCCGGCAGCAACAACAACAGCAGGCAGGCAAGCATCCCTTGTGAATAATTCTTCCTCGATAGACTGACTACATAACATATACACGAAGTGTGGGCGAAACCATGAAGAATTTTGTGTGTTTTTTCCCAAGAAGGACATTTCAGGATACTCCTCTTGAGACTTATAGTCTGCATCTTGTTGGTAGATCGATCGATCATGATGATCAGGCTCGTTAAAAAAGAATATGATACTTTGTTGTCTACCTGCCTCTGAAAAGCAGTTAATCATTTTATGATTTTATTACAACAAAAAGCCACCGAAGCGAGATCCTTGAAATAGGATTCTCAATTTAACAAAGGTTCGTTTTTATTTCTGTCGCATGCAGTGGAAAATATCTATACCTACAGATGACAACCGCAAATTATATTGATCCTGGAAATATAATTCCCCATATTGTCCTCGATTGTTTACACACAAATAAGGTGACACTTCGAAGGATACAATGTGACTTTGTCACAACAGAAATTAATGTCTTCTAATGTGAATATTTTTGTCCTTGATGTCGTTGTATAGATATCAGAAAACAGCAGCAGCTGTTTATTTTAATTCGTGGACATATTTCATTTTCCAAAAGAAAAAATAAACATAGTCCTTTTGCATTGACTGTTTGTCTAATAAATAGGTCCTTTATTTCGGAGTATCATTCTATAGGGTGACATTTTGTTGTCCCCCAATTTAATTGAATTTATTAACCATCGTCGTCCTGTTAAAGTTTTCTTCTAATATACGTAAGTCAATGAGTTGTCAGCGACTGGCTGGCCAGTAACTACCTACCACACCCCTGCGGTTTTCCATCTCTGCTGTGTTTTTGTGTTTTTGAAAAACTGCGCCTAATCGCATGTCCTGCGCACATTGTTATTGTTATTGGTTCGTGTAAAATTTCAGGGACCCAATAAATGGCCGAAAATTAATGGTCATCTTTTTCTTTGTCCGGCGAGACATCAGACATTGCATGTTCAAGAGTTCACTGTTGAAAATGTTTTGTCAGTTCTAGAATGCTAATTATGGCAAAGCTGAAAAATATATATTCTATAGAAATGCAGATGAAATCGAAATGAAAATGAAACCATTGCGTGATATCATACAAATAAAGTGGCAGCAGCAGTAGTCTACTCCGGTACTGTGAGCCTTGAGTTAGTTATGCAATTGGTATCATGAATATGCAAGTTAAAGCTGAGTGCAATGCTAGTTCACACGATGCAATGCAGTAGAAACAACAACAACAATAAAGACAACGATGCCGACGGTGGAAGATTGATTTATTTTTAATTTAATTCAATTCGGTGGGGTGTTAACGGTCATTAATATAAATCGTTCTAGGACATTTTGCGGTTGATTGTGGCAGTTGGTTCGTTTCAAGGTTGCACTGCTACACATTATTTATGAACAATGCAAATTTGTAGATGCATGCATTACTTAAAGACTTTTTACATTTATTCATTATTTCAACAGATTTTCAAAACTTACCATAGACATCGGTTAATTTTGCCACCGAGTATATTATTTACTAATTGTAGTGTTATCCCTGTTTTATCATCTGTCATTTGACACCTCATTTCTGAAGATCAAGAAATAATTGCGAAAGTTATGGGCCATTTTCTAACATCATTTTCACAACTTTTTTAATAAAAAACTTATAACAATTCTTGGTCAATCTTGTGTTGTGGAATTTTTAAAAAGTGGTATTTAAGTTTTTGACTTATGTTTTACATATCAAAATCAGCGTTGAATGATCAAGATAATAATGAAGTGGACATTTCGAAAATTGGTTTGAAAAGAAAAATGAAATCGGCCATTTTGTCAAAAAAAAAATGCTTCGAAAAACCTTTGATTTTAATCGTAAAATGAAAATGGATCGAAGACGGTCTCAATACGGATCGAAAATGATTGAAAAGACTGATCAAAAACCTGTCAAAGACACAAAGACTGATCAAGAACTATCGAAGACCGATATATGGCGGATATGTCGAATTATCAGCAATGGTTCAACTCCTTGAAAATAATATACCTTCTTTGGTTTCGAAAACCGAAAAAAAAAATATATTTCGGAGACCGGTGGGTATAGTGTCAATTCAATTACAAAACAAAAATTTCTATTTATTTCACAAACAAAAAATGGGTTACACAACTCTTTCACTCACATCTTTATTTAACCTTTTTTCTGTATTAATTATAACCACAGTAACCTATTCCTCTTCAATTGGTTAGGTTCGAAAGCAAATACAAATCCAAATACAATTTAAATTCAAATCCAAAATCAACTCTAATATCTCAATCTTTTTTTTCTTCCGCTCCTCAAAACCACAATCCGTTTATTAATCAATTAGTAAAGTTCAACTTCCCGCTCAAAAAGTTCCAAAGCTAATTTGATATTCAAAAACCTAAAATACACAAATAAATCGTTCTTTTTGATATAACAATTCATTTTCTTCTAACCAAGCAAGAAGCCATACAAATTCACAACTAATCACCGGATGTTAAAATAGACATCCGGAATTTGTTTGCTAATTTTTCTTTCCATTAGAATGAACAAGAAAAATAAAAGAATAAAAATGTTAAAATGAATATAAAAAACGAAAATTAAATAATTAAAATCTTAATCAAAAAATAAGAAAAAAAAAGTAATTTTAATTCAACAACAATACAAACAAGATTGATTAATTTTCTTTTGTTTTTTGATGTATTTTTATTTATTTTTGTATTTGTTTGAAAAAGATATCTTTTTCTATTTGCACAGTGAAGACATCGCACGACGATGGAGGACAAAAAAAGACTCCCTCTTCATTCTGTTGTTTAAATGCAGAGATAGCTCCTCAAGTGAATCCTTAAGTCAAAAGCGATGAATTATTACCTTTTCGTTACTCAAACATGTAATTATGATAAAAATCTAAAAACAATTTGCCATACAAAAAAAAAGAATTAAAAAAACACACTCCGCGTCAACTGAACGATGACAGAATTTTTGAAAATCGGATTAAGCGATGAATAATGGCTAAACTGCATATAACTTCAGGGCCACATATAATTACGCTTAGTTTATTAATATTTGATATTGAAAATCTTTTTTTTATAGATTTGTCCACTTCTATTGAGTGAAATTTTGAGTATAAATTTATTGAAAGTATAAATAAATATGACTTCCAGAATATCTATTTATTTCGCGAAGGCGGATAGTCTTTTACTTTAAGCCAGTAGAAACATTTTAGCACTTTCTATTTTATATAACTCACGTTTTGAGTAAAAAGTTGAAACTCTCACTCAAAAATTGGATACTTTTAAGAAAAAAAGTAAGATTCCTTTATTCTTGAAAAGTATTTTTAACTGTTTTGTGTCACCGACGTTTCCAAAAATTTGTTCTGAAGTTTCTTGTATTTTGCACTTGGTATCTATCACTTGTGTTGAGTGAAATTTTGAGTAAGAATGAATATTATTGAACTGTGTAAAAAAGAAGATTGATTTTTCAAGATTTAACGTCTTTTAAGACTCCGCATTTAAATTTGTTTTTAGTTCTTTTACCCTGTCTACTTGTGTTGAGTGACATTTTTAGTTAGAATGAAAATCAGTAAATTGAATGAAAAATTGATTTCCATACATTTTTAGTCTTCTGGGACGTTCCTACTGAAATTTGTTCTAATTTCTAGTTTTCATGTTCATTGCGTTTGTTGCTTGTGTTGAGTGAAATTTTGAGTAAGAGTGAAAATTATTGAATTGTGTGAAAAAGTTTGATCTTTCCAGATATTACGTCTTTCATTTCATTGTTCCTTAATAGTATTTTGAGTGACATTTTGAGTTGAAGTGAAAATCAGTGAATTGAATTAAAAAAGCAAAAAAACTTCCAGCTTAATGAATAGGAATTCTAATCTTGTTGGATATAGTTTACAGTGGATTTACGTTGAAAAGTTCATGTAAGTTGAACTGAACTTAATACAAATTGCGTATGACAAAGCCCTCACTATGTCACTGATGAGTTCAAGTGAGTAAGCCGAACGAAACAATTTGTAGGACTTAAGGCCATAAAAAGCTATTTTGAATCAATAATTCAACAAGTCCAATCCTTAATGCTTCTTTCTACTTGGCTGGTTTATTTCAGTAGTATATATAATTTGTATTATAAAACCTTCTTATAATTAAAAATTATTTCCCTAAATTTCTAGTCTTCTGGGACGTTCATATTGAAATGTGTTCCAATTTCTAGTTTCCATGTTCATTGTGAAAGGTGTAAATGTGAAAACTATTGGATTGTGTGAAAAAGATTGATTTTCTAGATTTCACGTAATTAAAAATTATTCTGAGTTCTTATTTCATTGTTGTTTGCCCTTCAAGCTTGTGTTGAGTGAAATTTTGAAATAAGAAATTTGTTTCTTGTTCACTGTGAATGGAGTTTGTGTTGAGTGAAATTGAAATGGATTGTGTGAAAAAGATAAATTTTCTAGTTTTCACGTCTGTTAAGACTTCACATTAAAAAATCTTCTTAGGTAAAATGAAAATCAGTGAATTGAATGAAAAATTGATTTCCTTAAATTGCTAGTCTTCTGGGACGTTCATATTGAAATTTGTTTCAATTTGAGTGAAATTTTGAGTAAGTGATCAGTGAGTTGAATTAAAAAAAAATGATTTCTTTGGTTTACCACTCTCTTGAGACAGACCATCGGTTCAATTAAATCAGTTGCCCGCTGAGATATTATGCTTTCTTCTTCTTGAGTGATCAATTTTTTAAAATTTTCAATAAAATATTTAGTAATTAAAAGTATCACTATCTCATTTTCATGGTCTCGAACATGATGCATTCGGCACTGTCAGATGAAAAATCTCAACAAATAAACAACGAAATAATAATCACAAAAAAAATGTGACTTCATTCAAATGAACCGCAGTGTTAAAGAAAAATTCAGCAGAAGCAACCCCCCTTAAGTTAATTTTGTTCTTTCAATATTACCATCATATCCACCAAACAAGCAAACAAGCAAGCTCTTCTGCAGATGCACAACACTTCTTCAAAATAAAAGAGACCGAAAGGTTACCATCAGTACGTATAATAAAAACAACAACTTTGGCCCATAAATCAAAATTAGTACATTTGGTTCGCTCATCTGTTGGTATAACGATGATAATTAGCAACGTAATTAATGATTTCTGTATTTCCCTAAAAAAAAAAGGAAAAAAATCAAGCAAATACCTACATAAACGGTCGGAGTCACTGCATGGACCCGCTGGTGTTTTGGGTGTTTCCGGTTAACCGTGTGTTTTTGACGTTCAAGTTGTTAGAAGATGTAAGAGCAACAACACAAACCCGTGAAGCATCTTCCATCACCATATTACGCAAATTGTGTGCTCTTTTATTATATTTTAAAAATATCGAGTTTTATTTGTTTCTCTGATTTTTGTTTTCTTTTGCGAATTCACTCTACCGTGTGTGATTATTTAAATATTGAAATAAAAGTGCCGCAGGGAAGCCCTTAGTGGCCAGTTCTGTTTTTGTTTGTATTTCCTTTTTCAAAAATTTTTGATATGTGAAAATATCTCGTATTTATTTTTGCTTATTTTTTTTTTGGATGTGGTGGGAAAATTTATGAATATGTACTTATTTATATTTTTTTAAAGGGCGCATGCATCGTCTTATGCTTGGATAATTACAGGAATAAGAGTTTATTTTGTGGATTAATGGATGAGGAAGTTCGGTTAAATAACCTCAGGCTATTGGGTGTTCAATTTATATGATGGGTTACAATTTTTTTTTTCCATGAGACTCAGTCGGAACCGGAGCGTGAGTGCACTGAATTCAAGAGGTTTCTGGGAACCCTGAATAATTAAATTTAGAAATAAAAATTGAAGGCTTAAAAGGGTCTTTTTATCAGAATTTGTCATTTTAAATATATATTACGAACGGGGTTACAAATGTGGACCTGTCCACTATTCTCTTTTGAACAGGAGAGCTAAAAAAACTACTTTATCGAAATAGCTACTAAGATTCAATAAAAATTTAAAAAAATTAAATTTAAAGGTCCCAGTTTTTATGAAAAGACTCCTGTTTTCATTACAAATTGATGGACAAGGTCGGTTATGAAACAAAACTCATTGTTTAAACTTCAATAAATGCATTTATAAAGGTGGGTATATATTGGAGTAAAAAAAAACTGCAAGCAACTATCAATTGCTCTCGATAGTAAAACTCACAAGTGGACACGTTCATAAATTAGCTCACAAAGGGGTCAGGGGAAGCCAGGTGCCCGAGAGTGAATTTCGGGAATTTCGTAGTGAAAGTTTTTTCAAATGGAGACACACCTTAAAAAAGATAATATACAAAGTTTTGAAACACGCTCTTCATCATTTTGTAACATTTCTGGCAGCATTGTATACCTATAGATGCAAAAGATTCGGGTTAGGTACGGAATCCCGAATGCCAAAATATCAAAAACAGAAAAAATCCAAATGAGAAAACCCCGAATTACAAAATTCCTGAATGGACAAAGATCCGAAAGGACAATATCCCGAACAATAGCTAAGCCAATGCAAAACATTTTGGCTTCTTTGAGGTACTGAAATAGTAGGTAGATACTTAAAATTCGGGATTTTATCCAACTTTGGACCTTTGAAACCTCATATATGGAAATAAAAAAAAAAAAGAAAATGCCATATAATTGGCTAGGCTAAACGTTTTTCAAGGTCACGCAAGGTTACGCGCGTTTTTTTGGCAAATTACAAAAAAATTATACCATCCGACAGATTCTAGGTCGTGATTTTCAGTTATTGATCAGCATGTGGCTTTTTTCTATTAATTTTTAAAGTTCGTTTCATGGTCATAAAAAATACTTTTGGCATTTTATTTATGTCATTTAAAAAACAAATGCCATTTGAAAGGCCACTTCGCGGTTATAAGAGGTCAGCTATTCTTAGAAATTGGTCACCTATAATTTGTATTATGCAATTTTAATGAATTAAAAAGAATCAATTTCATAGCGATTTTTGGCACCGCATTTATAGGAGATTTGCTAAAAATGAATACCACTTGAAAAGCCCTAGGATCTATATAAAAGGTCAGCTATTTTCAGCAATTAGTCAGCTACATATACATAGATTCTTTTTTACGATTTCTTAAAAGTTTTTTTTTTCAAGGTCACGAAGGATTTTTAGCACCTCATTTGGGTAGTTTTTTTTTTTAAATATACTATCTGATAGGTTACTAGATCATCATAAAAGGTCAGTTAGTTTCAGTAATTGGTCAGCCACAGTTTTTTAAAAATTATTTTTCAAGATAAAAAATCTTAAAGTATACTTTATTAATTTCCAGTTCCAAACATTGACCAAAACAATCAATGTTACTATATGACACCAATATTTGTTTAGTTTCTGGTCTACACTTCGAAAATTTGGTTTGTTTTGGGCGAAAGAAGGTGCTCAACAGTGAGTAGACAATTCTCCTTCTTGACCAAATTCTACCAAAAAATTTGTTAGGGCAGAAATTTTTTGGTCTGTGAGAAGCCAAGTTGACGTTGCCACCAAACCGTTCCATACTTTTTGGGCAATTTGCTTCTCTCAGATAGAATTTCATCGAAATTTGAAAGACTGCTAATTTTAGCCCAAAAAGCTCTGGAAAAAAAATTATTATTTTCGTCAAGGAATAGCAATTGAAAAGTGTTTTCAATTTTAAAGAATATCAACGAAAGTTTGGTAAATGCTATTGGCATTAAATGCAAACACGGGTCTCAAAACTCGCAAAGTCAGTTCCAAACATCACGAAAGCTTTGCAGTGAATGGATGTAAAAGGTATTTTTTAGAGGTATAGAACTATAAGTTGGCAACACTATTTTAACTGGCGGCCATTTTGTCAGCCATCAAGTGATTTATTTTTAGTTTGGTTTGGCATTTTAACATGCATGGATACGTCAATAAACAAAACTGCCGTATTTAGAGAGATGATAATATTCCACAAAAACTGACTGTTTGGTGTGCTTTGTGGATTATGGTGGAATAATTGGTCCGTACTTCTTTAAAAACGATGCTGGCCAGAACTTTACAGTCAATGCTGACCGCGATAGAGCCATGACTACGGACTTTTTCGTTCATCAATTGAATAACCATGATAGATGTGCAGGAGCTGTGGTTTCAACAATACGGCGCAACATGTCACACAGCTCGTGCCATAATTGATTTATTGAAGGAAACGTTTGGTAATCGCATAGTTTCACGTTACGGACCCGTGAATTGGCCTCCAAGATCGTGCGATTTAACGCCGCTTGACTATTTTCTGTGGGTATATGTGAGTAGTCTACGCCGATAAGCCCGAAACGATTGACCACTTGGAGGACAACATTCGCCGCGTTATTGCCGATATATGGCCACAAATGTTGGATAAAGTCATCGAAAATGGGACCTCCAGATTAGACTACGTCCGAGCCAGCCATGGCGGTCATATGCCAGAAATCATCTAAATTTTAATGCCTGAAGATTATCTTTCGAATAAAGTAAATTTGATGTCAATTTAAAAAAAACCATCTTTGTTTAATTGCATTTCAAAGTTATATACCTCTAAAAGAATCGTAGAGGTTGATGGCTTAGAACTTTTAAAAGGCTGTTTTTAGTTTCATGCTACTTAATACTCTTTTTATTTAATGCTTTTTTTGCCTTTTTAAGGATTATATTTGGTCTTTTTTAATGTTTTTAGGTCAAAAAAATCCTTTCCCTGCTCGTAACTTTTCGGACCAGGAATTGGCTCAAAACATGCTCAGGCAAAAAATGAAGAAGCGCAAGTCATTACTATGACACGTTAATAAATTCATTTTTATTCAAAATTCCCATTCAAACTTCACCATTTATTATAATTTTTCGCAGTTTTTGCCCGAAAGCCTCTATTTCCGTACTACATGAGAAATGTGCAAAACAAAAACTCACGCAAAGAGCACCAGTATCTTCTGTTTTTCTTTCGTTCGCCGTCAAAAAATAATCTCTTTATTACGATACATTTCGCTCGAAATGAGTATGTACTCACAAAAAGGTATAAATTTTCATTTTTCGGGTGAAACTCACGAAGAGCGAAAAGTGAAAAAATTTCAGTTTTTTTCAAGTGGAATGTTGTCCACGTGAACCTCATAATAAAGCTTATTTTTGTTTGCTTTTTTGATAAGCCCTTAAAAAATCATCCAAATCATTTGAGTCGTAACCTAGAAATAGAGTAAATAAGGCAGTTTTCTAGAAATCAACAAATAAAAAAGTTTGCCATGTCAATCGGCGAATTTAAATAAAAATTCTTTCCCAATGTCTTTCATCTTCATACAAAAAAGCTCGGAATATTTCATCCAAATCGTTAGAGTCATGAGAAACCTTAAAATAATAAAAGTGGGTGTGTTAGTGGGCGATTTGTACTCAAATCACTTTCGAAGTTTTTTTTTTAAATCAGTTAGACCCGTCTCAGATATAAAGTAATTAGAAAAGTGGGCGTGGCAGTAGACTGAATTTAACAAAATAACTTTCCAAATCTGTTTTATCTCAACCAAACTCTGAAAATTTCAATTGATCATTGGAGCTGGATCAATGGGCGTGGGAGTGGCAGTGGGGGGTTTTAACTTAACTTACTTTTTAGCTTTTTTGTTTACTCATAAAAACAAAATCTGAAAATGCCATTAAAATCGAGACTTGTTCATACATAGTAACTCTGAAAATTTAATCAAAATCTTTAAAGCCTTTTCCAAGAATCCAATTAATAATACACTGAGAAAACTGAACTGTGAGTTATTTAAACAGAAGCATGTTTAACTATGTGTTTAAAATAGTTCAAATAGAATTCGATTTAAATCTACCTCTTATCTATTCGAATTAAAAAATACTATTATTTTGGGTAAAATCTGTTCAAATCAACATAAATTCATGTTTAATTATTAAAATGTAAGCTACACGTAATTTTTTACATGAATTCAAACCTACTTGAGTTTGATTTTGAAAGACCTGTTAATTTATTTAAAATTTTTAAACATAAAATTAACATGCACGTGTTTGTTTCAAATATAAATATACTTAAAATATAAAGAAGAGAAAGAGATTGAACAAAAATGTTAAATTCAAACTCGAATCAATTTGAAATTAACTCAAAGTAATAAAGGCGTTTAGCGTCTAAGATATTTGCAAATAAATCTGTCTCGCCCATCGGACGGAAAGATATTTAAATAGTTCCAAAATTAGTGTCACCGTAATATCGTCGGTCCAAAGGTAAAACTCACTAAGTGCGGAAAAAACTTTTCAAGAAAATGAGAATGAAATGCATTTTAATCTAAAAAGTATCATTTTGCCCGTTTTTATAAAATATTGAAAGGTATGCCCGGTAACTTATGTAATTTAAAAATTTGCGGAAAGTGACTTTTCAGTGACAAAAAGTGGGTTTCATTTGATTTCCCTCAAAGGGGTAGTTTGTTAATAAGTGAGTTTGAACTTTGAACCGACGATATGTATGAATTTTGTATGCATCATAGGAAACGTAACCATCATTCTAAATAGAAAACATTTGTATTTAACTTAAAGGAGAAAGCATCAATATGGAAAAACTAACATTGAAATCATTTGTATTAAACAGAAAACATATTTGACCCAAGCACGAAAATATTCAAAAAGATTAATATAATTCTATTTGAAACAACGTCAAATGAAGTTAATTAAATCAAACAGAAATATCTTTATATTGAATAGAAAGCATAGTAAATTTGAACAAAATCATGTTTAAATCGTTTCAAATACGAGTTAATACGATTCTATTTAAATTAAATAGAAATCGATTCCATGCCAAATCATATGTGTTTGAGTTTGATTTAAATATGAATGAGTTCAATATTTTTCTCAGTGTAAAAGCGGGCGTGGCATTAGACAAAACTAAAAAAAAAAATATCAACTATTTTCTTCATTTGAATAAACTCTTAAAATTTCATCCAAAGCAGAAGAGCCTTTTCCGAGAAATAAAGAAATAATAAGAGTGGGCGTTTCAGTAACCGATTTTTCCTAAAATCATTCCCTGATAACTTCGATTTGGCTAAATTGATATTTTTGTCTGGTATTTTTATATTTATGCGTCAAAAGTCAACAAAGCCAAAATTTTAGATTCATAAAAGCCTTACAAAAATGTGACTTATTCTCCTTGAATTCAAAATAAAATAATATTTAAATTCGATTAAAGACGTAATAGATGATCAAAAAAGTGGTTTGCACCGCTTTTGAGCTCACAGACTTATTGTATACATATATCGACGGTTAAAGTGCATTATCTCGTAAGTAAATCAGAAAAATATTTAAAACGACGCAATATTTCAACAAAAATTCCATAAAATATAGTTTATTGATTAATTAATAGGTCATGTCAATTAGTACTCTCTTATTTTGTTAATTTTTAGTAATAATTTTAAAAGATTTTGTTTTTTTTTATTTCTGATAAAATGCGATGTGTCTCTAATCCAAAACTTGCATAAGACTTCGTTAGGAACATAACTGCAAATTAAGAAATTAAATAAAAATATAACCTGTGCACCGTAAATAATGCAAATAAATTATTTCTTTTTTTTGTTGGAACACATAAACGTTATTTTTATTTATAATTTTTAATTAAAATAACCTCCTGATGCTCATTAATTTTCAATACATTTGAGTCGTTAAATAAAATCACAAGCTTCTTTTTTACGATTTGCAAATGGCTTTCAACAAAATAAAATACCCACCCAATAAAAGTTGCATTCCTACAAAGCCATTAAAACAGAAAATATTTTTTATTGCGATTTGGCATCAACACATTGGAAAAGAGTAACGTTTTAAATTTTCCAAAAAAAAAGAAAAAAATATGCAACAAGCAACCCTTAGTTTATTATTTACAATAACAGACATTTTTGTTCTGGGTCGTTAAAACATACTCATCTGTCATTTGATCTGCATTTTATGTTTGATTGTCACTCTCAACTCGACTCAATCAATATAAACGAATGACTGTTGCCTCTCTTCTCATAAATTAGCTGTCATTTCCATAAACATTCCAATGTCATGAGTTTATTATTATTATTGTTGCTGTTGTTAAAAGTATAAATTTGTACGGTTTTTGTGCCAATTTTCATTGACAAATCGAATACTAAAAAACCAATAACTCACATTAAACTGTCATCGATCTTAGCTTATATACATATGGGACACATATCTTGTCATATTAACATTATTTATACTGAACATAGTAATCATTCCAAATATTCCATAACAAATTATTCATACTCTCTTTTTACAAGTGTCATGCGCTCAATTACAATCAAATTGATATTTGTCCGAATTTATAGATATCATCTCTCTCTCTCTCCATATAAATGGTCATCAACAAACATACAATCAACAATTTATGTTTCTCCATTTCAAAATGACATACAAATAAGTGTTTTCCACTGCCAAATTGACAGAAGGGGGCGGCTGGAGCAGCACGGTTGCTGATGGTGTTCTTCATCGTCGTCGTCGTCGCCTCTTGTCGTGCTTTGTAATTCGCCAACGCGCTACTGTCATTTTGATTGTAATTTGAATTAATGAGAAAATTATTGTCAACTAAACTCTAGAAACAATAAAAAATAAACCTGATGATGAGAGGATGACCATCAAATGCAGAGTAGCTAGTGTCATTCGCCATGTTAAAAATTAATATAAATTGACGAGACCTGTCATTAGGCCTTTTTGTGGGGACAAATTAATAAAAGACAACCACCATAATAAACAAAATTGATTGCTATTTCAAGTTCATAATGATTTCGAAGAAGAGTTTACACTTTGGGTTTGAGGTAAACTTTTCAGTGACTTTTCAGAGGCATCTTATTACAGTAGAAGCTGTTGGTTGACTTCTGGAAAATTACTTGAAACTTATTTTTTTTTTCTAAAATACACCTAAGAGATTTATATTTCCTATTAAATCTAAGGCAATGTATAACAATAGGCCCCTTATATGCCATAAGATTTATATTCTTCAATGTATTTAATAGTTGTAAGTTAACTCAAATTGTATATGTATATAAATGTTCAATTAAAAAATCATTAAAATCGTTAAAAACCTAAGAGATTTTGGCCATCTAAAGGATTTTTAAACATTTGTTTGAATTTAAGTTGTCCCAAAAAGACAGCTCTTACTGTATTTTTGTTTTGAAGAGATTAGAATAGAAAATCCTGTTGATATTTTACCACGTTCTATTCCTGTTTATAAAATTTCAAAAAGGGAACTCCTCTTCCAGTCAAAGAATATAATTAGTTCATCATTAGGAAAAAGGCAAACATTTTATCAACTTTTTTATGAGTTAACAATAACAATCGTTAGTTAAGTTTATTGCTTAATTTAATTTATATCTTTTTGCAATAAGTTGAATTTAGGTAGATTATCTATAACAAGAAAATACTGTCTGTGTGCGCGTCTTGTTCTATATAACCACTTGGAGTTTTTATTTGAAATTAGATAAAATATTTTTGGTTTAATGAGGCTATTGAGGTTGCAAGGATATACCCAAACACAACATATAAACATGTTGACAGAGCAGAAGAAGGAATAGAAGCAACTTTTAGGGTATTTTGATTAGACAGATTTGTGTTCTTATATGGTAAGAATAAATTGGACAGTTGTGTACCTGCGTTAAGTTTTATAACCTACCAAAGTTGGAGGAAATTAATACCCTCTCTGTAGAGCAATGAGTTTTTGCACTGTGTTTGTAGAGTTAGGAAGAGTGTTGCAAGACACTATTTTCCTTAATTAGCTTCTATGATTTTCAAAGTCAAGTTTTATGTTTCATTATATAACTTGCTTTTGCACGAACAATTCTTTTAGAATTGATGCAGTAGTGTTGAGTGGTCATGTAGGAGCAGGATTTTTGGTTGAATCGATATTCTTTCAGATCATTATGTTACTGAATAAAAGACGAAATGATTCATGCGTCGTAAATATCGTATCGATTTGATTTAACGACAGATGGATCAAATGATATTTATGCAAAACATATTGTTTTCGCTATAGAACTTTTGGAAAATTCCTCGACCAATAAAGACTTTTTGTATAGTATAGCCAAGTTAAGGTTCTTATCTTTATGTTGACATAAGCTAATATGTATAATCAAAAACCAATCGTTTTCGCATACAAATGTACATAGGTCAAAAGTCAAAAAATAATTTATTTTTAAACAAGGTTCGGAGAACGATAAAATATATGTAATTCGTTTTCCCGTGAAATATTCAAAAGGGAATTTTATTTCTGATCCTATCGCGAATCTTATTTTAAAATAAAATTCGTTATCAAGATCAAATGAAATTTATTACGCGGGAACTATTGAAGATCCATTCAAATAAGCAAAAACAGTATTTTTACGAAAGGAGTAAGTTTCGAAAAGCCAAAGTAACGCCAGGCAAAGTATCGAAGGATAAAGTTTCGAAATCTTTGGAATTTCGTTGTTGCTTGAGCGATTTCAATGAAAAAAGAAGAAATATTTTCGAAACAGGGTGTTTCAAAAACTGTCAACATTAATTGAGTGATTTCAATTAAATTGACACAGGTAATGGCTGATACAGAAATTTAAAAGATAAAATATTTTCATAACAGGGTGCTTCAAAAAAAGTCAGCATTTTGCAACTTCGTTGTTCCTTGAGCGAAAATATTTTTTTCTTTTTAATTCTGCCTCAGATATAGTTTTGAATCAATTTGAGCGATTTCGAGGAACAACGAAGTCTCAAAATGATGACATTTTTTTGAAAATATTTTTTTTTAATTCTCTTTTGAAAATATCCAAATGTCAACGAATTGCCCTAAATTCACCTTCTTCCAAAGCAATACAGAAAATGTGAACATTTCAGATTGTTTAGAGATTTTCTTAAAGTTAATTCAATTTGACAGTTAATGGCTCTACAGATGGGGGGCGAACTATATATTGATTGACCCTTTTTCTTAAGTAGTAAAACACTTGTCATTTTCGTTCAGACGAACAATAGGAGAGATAAAGGCTATGAACCATTTTTTACAAACAAAATTTAACAGTTTTTCGTTTTAAAACATATTTTAACCTACAAAATCAAATCAAAATTTTTATTCTAAATCCAGTTGGTGCTGCGAAAATTGTATTTATGTTTTTCAAAACACTTTTTGAAAATGGCGGACAACGCAATATTTCCTGCCCTTAAAGACATTCTGAAATGACTCCTCGAAAACGTTGCTAGCTCTTATACCCAAATTTTATTTGTGAAAATCTCACGAACGAGAGACACAGAAAAAAGTATTTAGTATAATTTTTTGCGGATCGAAAATTTTATCGTTCGCGAACTAATTTTTGTATGGTTCGTGAGAAAAACGATAAAGAATGATAAAAATCCGTATTTTATGATTCGCGAACGATATTTCACGAACCCTGTTTTTGAGCGATAAACGCTATTGACAAATATTCGTATTTTATACATAACTTGTAGATCATACGATTTTTTACAAAAAAGGACTGATCATTTAGGAGACATCGCCTTTTCATAAAAATAAAGTGACGAAATTGCTTTCAAACTCAAAAATTAAAAAAAAAATCGTAATGTCCAAAAAATCTGTTTCCAATATTTAAAAGTCACAATATCTTTAAACTGTTTGATCGCTTGCAAAAACAGTTATTAAAAAAGCTATATTTTGAAAACATTAGGTATATTTGAATTTTTGATCAAATTTATGAAATAGTTAAATCCGTAAAATGATCGCTCACGACAGGTTTTTTTTTTGAGTCTTATGGCATGAGTTGCAGTCATTAGTGGCCAAACTTTGCATTAAGTCGTTGCGGAAACCATTCTCCGTTTAAGAGTTATCTTCACGCGACATTTTCATCACGTTTTTTTGCACCTTCTACGGCTCAGTTGCTGAAACGGAACTTAAATACTTAAGTAGAACACAAGTGCTTATGTGACAGTTTACAAAGAGGAAAAAGTAGAACATAAATATTTAAGTTTCGTATTAGCATACGGGTGTAAGTGATCAGTTGAAGGAAGAAAAGTGTCGCAACTTTTTTGGGATGGGTACACAATCTCGCAAATTAAAATATAACGTTTAAAATCTTGCATTACAAAATTTCGTTTTTCATAATCTTGCAATCACAAAATCTCGCATTTAACGGGTTGGGTATGCAATTTCGCAAATTAAAGTATCGTATTCGAGATCTTGCATAACAAAATTTCACAATTAACATTTTCCCCTTATCATAATTTCGCTTTTCGTAAGCTCGCACAAAATCCTGCAAGCTTAAATCTCGCAAACAAAAATCTCGCAAACATTAATTATAATGCAATTAATATAGACCTTTTCTTGATTAAAAAATTTATTTTTTGCAATGCAATTAAATTTTGCGAGATATCATACTCTCATCAAAATATATAATACAATGCCTACCTACTTTTAGACCACACCTTTCTTTTATTAGTTGTTACTGTTAATTTTTCAATTGTTGATAACAAAAGATTGTTTATCCAGATATGTAATTTTCATTAATCTTAGTATTTGCCTTTGAACTAGAAAATATTTTTAGTTCCATAAAAAGGTTTTGGAAAATATTTTTAGTTCCATAAAAAAGTTTTGGAAAATATTTTTAACAAAGACTACACAATCATGTCAAAAATAGAATGCTTTCGAAGCATTGCTAAACACATATCGCTTGCTTAAAAATTAAATTTATTTTATTTAACAAAAATAAGAAATTTATTTTTTTTTTCTAACAAAAGGTTAGGTTTATTTTGTTTTTGAAGAAATTAATATTTAGTTATATTTTTAAATTGTAAAAACAATAAAAACTGAAAAAAGCTGTTCTTTTTCTTGTTTTTACTTTCCAGTTGCAGGATTTTTTTTTCAGTGCGAAACCCAGAACAATGCGTAGCTACGAAGTTTTAATTTGCGAGATTTTAATTAGCAAGACTTTGGTTTAAATTTTCGGTGCGAAAAGTAAATGGGATATTGCTATAGCAATATTTTGTAATTGCGAGATTAATGAATAAAATATTAATTAGTTTGCTAAATTTCGTTATTTTAGATTAAGAAAAATCGAGATTTCGTTATTCGAACTATTTGTGTGCGCGGTATCGTATCGCTCCCACTTTAAATAATCTTGCATTTACAAAATCTTGCTAACTGAAAACTCAGAAATCAAAATCTCACAAAAGTTAATTGTATTGCAAAAAATATGTTTTTAATCAAAATGTCGCAAATTAGTCTTGTGCGAAAAAAATGTAGCTTCTGCGAAAATAAATCGAGTGCCTTATTCCTTCTTTGAGACCAAATCATTGTATATAAATTCTATAGTAATCTCATGAAGAAAAAAAGCTCGTGGCCATCTATGCGTCCAAATGTAATACTAATTTTTGTTAAGGGATCTCGGTAAGGCGATCACAGCGAAACTATCGACCAAATGTCTACCTACAAAATCGTGTTTCATGAGAATACTATAGATTGGATATACAATGACCAAATTTCAAAATTTGTATTGTTTGTATTTCAATTGTTGTTAAGTGCAGCAAAGGAAGCAAAGAAACGGTATTTCTGGTTGTTGTTATGTCATGTTAATTTTTTAATTGTTGAAAACAATAAAAACCAAATAAAAAGTTTTTCGTTATTGCAACTAGTAGGTATATTTTTACAATAAAAATCTCGCAACTTAATGTCTCGTGCGAGAAAAAAAAATTTTTGTTGGAATGCCTACAAATTTGCGAAATTTCCTAATTATTGTTATTATTTATATTTCAATTGTTGTTGACAGCTAGAAAGGGAGCAAAGAATCTATATATATCCAGTTGTTGTAAGGTCGCGTTATTTTTTGTATTGTTCAAATAATAATACGATTTGGAAAACAATAAAAACCAAAGAAAAAGTTTCTTGTTTTCGAGAGAGATTTGAATTAATGAAATTTTAATTTGCGAAATTCTGATATGCGAGATTTTATATTGCTAGATCATCTGAAGATGATGCAACGAGATTTTGTAATTGCGAGACTATGAAAAGCAGAATTCTTGATTTACGAGATTAAAAAAATGCAAAATTTCGTTATTCGAGATTTTGGTTTGCGGGATTTCTTACAGCTCCCAAACTTTTCTTGTAGAAAATAATATCCTCTTGAGTAGGTACATTGTCAACCGTGCAATACAAGTTTCATTAAAAAAATCTTTTTTTCTTATAGTTAAATTTATCACTCTTTTTATTTTTAAAATAATTTCAACTGCCATCATTTCAGCTGCAGCTGCATTGCTCAATCAAAAAAGTATCAAAATGATGAATTAGGTTTTCAAATTGGTTTTCCAAGCACGAAGAGATTGCAATTAATCCTATTCAAATTTTATTCAAAAACACAAAACAATGCAGGTCATACATGGTGTCCTTGTGGTATGCACACCGAGATAAAAGGATAATCGTTGCAATATGCAAATATCCCTCTTTATTTGTTGAGTACGTAAAGAATAATAATGCATTCAATATTAACAATCAACCCCTTTCTGATTCTCTGTATATACCTAACCTACTAACCAAACACCTAACACACATCTGCTTGAAAAGAAAAAAAAATATTTCATTTTAATTGAAAACGATTAATAAAATTCAATTAAGACCTCTTGACGGTGGAGTGGTGCGACGATCTCGGCGGCGCTATAGACAACTTAATAAATGTCCACAGATTCTTTTATAAATATTAATAAAAGGATTACATTTCCTCCGTTTGATGAAGCCTTCTCCCAATTATATATAACTCATCATTTCCACACAATTTACTTCCACCTTTCGAATTATATAATTTTAATTTTTTTAAATGCATGCTTGCGCTGCGCATGCTCCCCAACACTATAATCCTTTTCTCATAATTTAACTTAAAAAAAGAAAGATTTGAATTCTGCTGATAACTGGCTTTCATTAGAGTGGAATTATAAACATAAAAGCCTCTATTTTAAAAATAAGTGAAAATTAGAATTTATATTTTTTTTTGTTAAATTGGGACATTTTTCACGGCATAGAACGGAAGGAGATATAGCAACGAATTCTATATGCGTGACCCCCTAAAAGTTTGGATTTGAAAAAAAAAAATCATGCATAAATATAAAAGAGATTTCTATCTGAATTTCAATTTTTCATTTTTATTAGTTTACTTTTATTCTACTTCATTGTTGTATAAAGAGTGGACGTTTTTAAGATCATAAAACTGGAAGTGTTTTTCATATTCTGCGCACATACACGCGTCGTCAATGAGGCAATTTTTGTTTTGTTAGTTCTTAGTGCTTTTTTAGAAAAAAAAAAAAACGGAGGGAAATTAAGATAAGGATCTGAAAAATTGTTATTCTAGCGGAAAGTCTATTAGATATAGTCTGAGAGGTAAACTTTGATTACTAACTCACAGGCGATACAAATTTTCTTCGGGATATGTTGACCTGACATCTCAGGCCTATGCAGCTCCAAAATTTGATTTTTCATTTAAATTTTGTTTGGGGTCACAAAGGTCTCAACAAATCTACAAGACTATTGAATATGCGGGAATACAAGTTGAAAAAAGGAACAATTGCTTTCAAGGGTTTTTGTTTTTGGATATATTCGTTTGAGACGTATTCGTCAAACAAACAAACAACTCTATTAAATTCACACATGCTCACATGTGAAATGAAATGAAATGAAATGAAAGGAATTGAAATAAAATGAAATGAAACGAAATGAAATGAAATTAAATGAAATGAAATGAAAGGAATTGAAATGAAATGAAATGAAATGAAATGAAACGAAATGAAATGAAATTAAACGAAATGAATTGAAAACTAGTCCTTTAAAACTTATAAAAAATTATTTCGTGAAAATTATATTTTGAAAAAAAAAAAACCGTTTCTAAATTCCAACTTTACCCTCCTAAACTATTTGATTATTACATGATCTTTGCAGAAGTTAATTTCCAACAACAATCAACAAAATAAAAAAACAAAGAGGGCCTGCACCTATTTTATACGATCTAGACCAGCAGAATTTTTGTTCACATTTTCAATTTAATTGCCATAAAAATATAGGAAGGCAAACAAACACGAAAGTAGCAGCAGAAACAGCTACAACAACAACAAGAAGCTTTGCCTGAGAATCTATTTCAGGGAGTGGTCTTCTTCTTCAAAGAGGAACACATTCCTTATATTCGTTCCTTAATTCACATTGGAAAGAAGATAAACGATCTGTTCGAATGAATTTTGCACGGTTTCTGTCGACTTTTTACATAAGATCAGGGACGGCGGCAGATCGGTGAAAAATTCCTGTGATCTCAGTGGAAAAAGAGAAAGAGCGGGTACACGATTAGAGGCGTTAGCTAACCATAACTCATCCATTAGCATTGTCACCTATACAACAAAAAAAAACGCAACTTTTCCATTTGGAAGGTTCCATGCTGTGGGATGATGAAAGATCGGTGATCCGCAAAAACTTCTCATAAATTAAAAAAAAACTGAAGATGCCGTGTAAAATTGATGTTTCCAACACACCAACCACAGTTTCTATTGTTTTGGTATCCTTTTTTTGTCTATTCTTGTCCAGATCATAAGTACACGGGACATTTTATCATTTTTTTTAATCGACAAGATCGGACCGATCGATCGGGCTTAGGATCAAAGCTATAGAATAACAAAAAAAACAATTAACCATCCAAGTGTATCTAAGACTTCTTTGGAGTATTTGAATGTTGGATCATAATTGGATTTCGAAATGCGGTACGAAATTGATCTTTGCAGTCACACACCGACAACGACATAAAAACCTCGATCGGTAAGATCAATTTAAGAATCGAAGAGGATCACCTTGATCCTTTTTTTTCAATTCTTCTAACATTTTTACCTTTTTTTTTTGTTTTTTGAAATGTTACGTTTGATGCATGATGAGGGGCTGATGTGGTTGTGTTTTGTTGCGGTGTTGTTTTAGGATAGAAAATAAAATTTAAACATTTCGAGAGGAGAAGAACATGACAAGGAGTAGATAGATGTCAATAAATATTTTGTGAAAATATATTTCTTTTTTTTTTTCTAAGGAATTTAATAGACCGACATTAAGAAGGCATATGCCTTACTATTAAAAGAAAGAAAGAAAAAACGGGTTCGGATTCGGATCAGTCAGTTCTATAAAGATTTAATTGAATTTATTTGATATTGAATAGAAAACGGTAGCGCAGGGTGTCATCGAATAGACAATCTGACGGCAGTGGGGATATTTTTTTAAGAGATGTATTTTTTTTTGTATACTTTTAAACGTTGGCATCTGTTAAGAGTCGTGAGACACGACACAGCGAAGAAAATAATACTTGCGTAGGTTTAGGTATGATCATTTTTTTAACTTCAATTATGTAATTCTTAAGAATTTTTTGGAGTTAGGTCTGAAAAGGATATGAGGAAGGACAACAGATTGGAAATTTAAAAATTATCCACCTGTCGTATTTATTTGGGGAATGTTGATTTTTAAATGTTTTATAAACGAATTTTTAATATTTCCTCGCTTCTACTCAAGTCCTTAGCAAAAACACGAAATGAGGATTTATAGCCTTTTCTACAGTAAAAAAAATTATATGAAAAAGTGCCTATTAGAACAAAAAAGATTCTGTCTTTACAGCAGGATCTATATTACAGGGTGTCCGGTGATTCGTCAGTAATATTTTAGGGCATGATTCTTGAGTATATTCCAGGGTTCGTAAAATATCGTTCACGAATTATACAATACGAATCTTTATAATTCTCTACCGATCTTCTCACGAAGCATAAAAAATAAATTCAAATAAGGAAGTTTAATTGAGCTCTACTCACAGGTACAATAGTTGGGCTCGTCAGTTAGATGCCGTTGTACCCTTGAAAAAGTTGGTGAATAGTCAAAATATAGTTCGTCCCCCTCTGTTGAGCCATTAAATGGTCAACATCGACTTAAATGCATTAAAAAACTCTAAAAAATCAGAAATTTTCAATTTTTTTGCTGCTCTGGCGAGGTGATTATATGGCAATTCGTTGACATTTGAATATTTTCAAAAGAAAATTAAATTAGAAAAAAAAAATTCCAAAACAGGGTGTTAAAAAAAATGTCAACATTCTGCAACTTCGCATTCCATGAGCGATTCTTATGAAGCTGACACAGGTGATGGCTGATACGAATTAAAAAAGAAAAAAATGTCACCATATTTCAACTTATTTGTTTGCAATAAAATTGACAACACAGGTGATAGCTGAGTGGCTAAGATAGAATTTAAAAAGAACAAAATATTTTAAAAACAGGGTGATTCAGAACAAAGTCAACACTTTATAATTTCACTGTTCCTTGAGCGATTTCAATGAAATTGTCACTGGTGATAGCTAAGACAGTTTTTAGAAAGAAAAAATAATTTTTTTTTAAACACCCTGTTGAAAATATTTTTTTTTCTAATTTTGCGTCAGCTTCCACTTGTGTCAATTTAATTCTTTGTCCTTCGAAACTTTGTCTTGCGTAACTTTGGCTTTTCGAACCTTAAGCCTAGTACGCAGATCGAGCAAAGACAAATTATCGCTACATTTTTTTTTTCAAGACAAATTCTGAAGGTCTAGAGATAAAAACAAAAGTCAAATGAGAACAGTAGCGTAGTTAAAAATTTAAAAAATTATAAAATTTCTTTCAATTCACATTTGAAACATTTACATACAGAAATAAGATTCTTTCTAAGCATTTGCAGAGCAAGAAACATTGATCGCATGCGCTTGATGGGGAACAATATAATGTGGATGGATGAAAATACATCTAAAAAAGTTTTTTTCTTCTCTGGAAAAAGGCGATTTTAGGGCAATTTGGTAACATTTGGATAGAAGTTCACTTTTTCCGTCAAAATATAGTTTTTCCCATCAACTGTCAGATTACATTAAAGGATGGCAACGATGTCGATGGATTAAAAGACCACTAAAAATTCCGAAATTTTTGAAGTTAAGTTAAAAACTTGTCCGGAAAAAGTGATTTGGGGCACTTATTTGAAATTTGGATCAAAATATAGTTTTTCTTCATCTTTTAAGCCATCAAATTTGACATTTTTGGATTAAAGTAAACTTTTCCGTCAAACTATGGTTTTTACTTTATCTGCCAAATTCCATTGAAGGATGGCTACGATGTCATGAGATTGATAAGCCTCAAAAAATTCCGAAATGTTTGAGGTTTTCTTTAATTTTTAAACTAAACTTTTTTCGTCAAAACATACACTCAGAGAAAAACGTCAGGTAAATAATTAACCTAAACCTTGTTGAATTCACGAGGTGCACAATCCCATGCAAAGTTACTGACATTTCAGAAATTTACCTGATTTTAGTAACCTTTTATTCAGTGTAAAATCAACCTGGTGGACTTTCTTGCCACATTCAGGCTGATTTAAGAAGATGACCTGTTATTTTAACACTTAATTCTTGTAAACAAGAAATTTTAACAAGAATATAGTTTTAATTTTAACCGAGGTCGTGTTTTTCTAACACTGTATGTTATGAATTTCTGTTTTACCACATATCAGGCTGAATTAACATTTAATGTGGTTTTTTTTACCTGTTGTATTTTACCTGACCTCATATTAAAAAAGCACTCTGCCAGTTCATTCAAACGTGACACCAGTGCTGGAAGGTACACACACAGACAGTTAAGTAAAACGATTTGAATCTAACCTGGCCTCCTGTTAAAGGAGCACTCTGCCAGTTCATTTAAACGTGACACTAGTGTTAAAACACACACACAAGCCATCCAATGAGTTTCAACTTAGGTATTGATATTTGGCACCAGTTTTTTGTGTAGTGAATTGGCCCAGCGGATGAGTGCTATCTCCGTGTGTGAGAGGTTCCCAGTTCAAAACTGAAGTAAGTATCAAAGACTATTTTTAAATTTCTATATGTACTTTCAGAATAATGCTTAACGAGTTGAGCGATAGGCAGCGCAAGAGACGGCTCTTGGACGTATAGATTCATTCCTAATGCCGGATTTACACGATTGGAAAACTGCCAGTATAATGGCAAAAGCAACAAAAAAAAGAACGGACAAATTCATTTTTTTTGTCATTATAGTGGCAGCGTTTCAGTCGTGTAAGTCCGGCATTAGATACAGGGTTGATATAACATTGAAACCTGTTAAATTAACTATGTGTTCAGGTTAAACTAACCATATTTTCATGTTAAATTTACAGGGCATTGAATATTGTGTCATGTTATATTAACTATATTTGCAGGCAAAATGTACAGGATTACAGTGTTAAATTTATAAATCAGTTATCTGGTTAAACAGTTAACCTGATCTACCGAGTTGAAAAATAACAACCAGAAAATCAGCTTTGATTGACCAGATATTGCTTGATAATACCTGCTTTTTTCTCTGAGTGTAGTTCTTCCCCTATCTGTTAAGCTATCAACTATAAAATGTATATGACGTCGATGGATTAAGAAGCCCTGCCAAAATCAGAAATGTTCACAGTTTTTTACTACTCCCAAAATCCAATTAAATTTGCCAACTTAGTTTGTTGATTCCTACTCGGTTTCAATCTAAATATTGTATTGAAGAAACTATTTTCCTTTACTGTATATGGACCTTTTGTACCCTTTCCCATTAGCTACGCTACTGACTGACTCAAAACAGCTGTTCTATTTATTCTATTCTCATTCTCCTAACAGCGTCTAATGCTATGTTTCCACCAAAGGTTTATCTCAGATTAGATTTAATAAATCTTTTTGGTGTTTCCACCGCACAAAAAGATTTAAAAAAGATTAAATTTGACAGCACCTTCAAAAATACAAATGGCGTTCCAATTTTTCTTATGAAGTGCGAATGAGACAGAATGTTAGATTCGTGTGAAACAATGAAGAACTGAACGCGAGTCTCGAATGAATCGTTCAGCACCATGTAAAAATAGGTTAGTTTGATTTGTAAAACTATTTGTCCTAGGAAGATTTAACAAGATTAATTTCTTATCTTCAAGATTTACGAAATAAATTTGTATGGTAAATCTACGAGATTTAAAGGAGATTTAGGGTTAATCTCATTAAATCTCAGATTAGCGCTAGGTGGAAATGTAGCATAATAAAGGAAATAATGAAACAGGGAGATGATTTGAGTTTATTAAAAGCGTAATGTATATAAAACGTCACAATTTGTCCGGAAAAATAATGCTTCGAGCATTCTTAAGTGGAGACTTTCTCTTACCTTTTCAAGTACAGCGGTTACAGATGTAAAATTTTGCGCTGCAGCTGCGTAGCGCTTGGAAAATGGGAGATAAATTTTGTCTCCATTTGCGTACTAGGCTTTACTCCTTTCGCACAGATACATTTTTTTTTATTAGAACGTATCGTGAATGGATCTTCAATAATTCCTGGGTGATAAATTCGTGATCGAACCATATTTTACTGATTGCAGCAAATTTGATTGGATCGTGATAACGAATTTTAATTTAAAAGATCCGAAAAATAAGTTGCAATAGCTTTTTTGGAAAACTAATATTCCATTATTTTATTTGTTTTTTTAAATCAAGTTGCTTAAATGAATGGTTTTTGAGAAATTATATTTCAGTCAATTTTTTTTTTTTAACTGTAAATTAAAATTAAAAATAAAATTTTTGTAAGGAAGACGAAAAAAGTGGGTCACACAATTCTGTCTGTATGTCTGTCCGTCTATTCATCTATAGCCTAAGGGGCTGTATCGATTTTCTCCTTACTTGGTACATACTAGTTTTTTGGTGAATTACCCCACGTATTTTTTTGGAATCTTACAAAATCTTTATTTTCCCAAAAACAGCTCTATCATTTTCTTTAAAAAAAATCGGGTGGGAAAAGTGGTTATTAATGGTACCTCCCAAAGAACCTTTTTTATTTTCAATTTTCTTGAAAACCTATGTGACTGATTTAAATAACTTTTCTAAGCAGAGGCTTTCAAAAAGATTGAATAGACTGTGCACCAAAATTTTCCAAAAAAACATATTTTTTTGGATTGAAACAAAATTTTTTTTTTTAATTTTTAAATTTGTATAGCTTGGAAACGACTTTTGTTAAGCTCGGTATTTAACGGGTTTTCAACGCTTTTAAGAATATTATTAAAAAATATTTTTTTTTTATGCAGAAATAAGGGTAGGCGCTTTCCAATGAAATTGTAAAAAAACCGGTGAAGAAAATCTCATTTTTCTTCAACACAACTCCTACAATTTTGATTTAATTTTTTTCATGTTATGTAATTAGATTAGTTTACTATAAAATATAAAAAAAAAATAAACAAATGCAACTATTAACAGTACTTCTCCCAAAACGCTATTTTTGATTTTGAAGTTATTCATTATTGGCTGCTTGGATTTTAGTAAAAATGTTAATACAAAAACTTGTCAATAAGTACAAATAATATGGCATATAAAAAATCGGCTTGATATTTTTTTTTATCTCAATTTTACCAACATTTTTTCTTTAAAATTTTTTTTTGAAAATTTATAGAAAACAAAAATAAAAGCAAAAGAACTTCAAATTTAAATTCCATTACTTTAAACATTTTTTTGTATACTGTACAAGTTTTTAAATATACAGTTTTTAGAAATCTAAGCTTTTGAACATAAGAGCAAGAAGGTAGGTACGACCCAGACTTTCATTTTATTTTCTTAATTATTGCTTCTTTTCACATTTAGCAAGTTGAAATTACAAAATCAACTTTTTTACTTGCAAAATCTTTTTTTTTGTTTGTTTAAGACTATTTTTTATGAAAAATAACACTGAATTTGACACATCTCTTCTTTTAGCGATTTTCACGATTTTTTCAACTTTAAATAATCGTTTTTTTTTCGATTCCTATTTTTTGAAGAGAAAGATAGTAACGAAAATACTGTACTAGTTGATTCAGTTTTTGTATAAGAAAAGTCACAGAATACAATAATTGAAAATACTGTACTGTACTGTAATACTGAACAATTATCTTTTATGGGCCAAAATCTTTTCAAATAGCACTAACAAACTAAGATGGTAAAGTCCCTTCAAATCAGTTTTGTTCATGTTTCTGACTTCAACATTTTATTCAAAGCAATTAACATCAACTATAAGGACCAATTTTTTAGTGCTGAGTTAACTTGAGTTTAATCAGAGTTCGAATAAAATAACCCTGAGTTGACTCAGAAGCAGGTTGTCAAAAATGTATTGAAATGGATGTGCGACTCTATGTATATCACACTTTAACGCTATTCAATATCGAAATCGAGATAAAACCATGCCAAAAATTTAATTTTCTAAAGATTTCAATAAATTTCACTACCTATTGAAATCGAGATGGCGTCAAAACAAAAATTGCCATCAGTTTAGTCCCTGATTTAAGTCTCCAATTTACACAAGTGGATTAACTCGATGTTAAATAGGAATTTAAATTGACTAAAAACACATTTCTACAGTTAAGTCGGGTTATTGATCTAAAGACTTTGATGATCTAGCACAGATAAGATGGCCATTATAGTCATTAGGTTTAATTTTATTTATATCTGTTGATCAATAAAAAAGATTATATTAATCAAAAGAACATCAAAAAACATTTACACTATATAATGTATAAGTTGTATCGTTTTTTGGCACCCAATGTTTATGTCTTTAGGTATATGATTGCATAATTTAGGCCTTAATTTGATCTAAGTCGTCTTCAAGTTGTGGTTTAAAATTTTATGAAAAAAAGTTTTTTTGTATCATATCAAAATCCCAAAATGATTTTTAGTGTTTTTTCTTACACTTGCTGCTTTTGACTTCGATCTTAATGTGGTTTTAATGCTTCGAAAAATAAAACAAAACTTCCATTAACAGCCTATAATCTCACAAACTAACTACATAAATACAAGCTTATACAACTAAACCGTTTTAACTAATTCATTACAAAAGTTCCCCCAAAGAACTAACAGATCATCATTTATAAAACCGCACTAACCGTAGATTTATGTTTTTATATCAAAATTTTTATTACTTATTTATCACCATAAAATCACTTATATTAAACCAGAGACAAAAGCTATAAGCAATAAAACCATTTTCCTGCATTAAACAGGAACATGATTCTTTTCATCACCGAGATCTTAAACAATTTTCGATCAAACTCTAACATGACGTAGCTGATGGCCAAACCACCATCACCTTTTTGTTTGAATGATTTTATCTGACAGTTTTGCTGTCGTCGATGTAGATTTTATGATCAAAATTGTAAAATACTTTGTAGTTAAACTTTTTTATTGTCAAACCGCCCAAACTCAAATACACACAATTCCCTAATAGGGGGGAATATTGTTAGAGACAATAAAACAAAAAAAGCTTTTAAGATCTCTTTTTTATTGGATTTTATGGCAGATCTATTATGCGGAACTGATGTTTTACATAGGCGGAGGTAATAAACTTGAGATTTAAACCAACTGACGAGTGACATGGTGTTATTTCCAAAAAGATCATGACAATCATATTGAAATGTCCAAAGTGTGGTATTTATGAATTATTATAATGCGTGTTTTAATATTCGAATAAAATCATCAAGGAATTTAAGAAAAGCCAATTAGTTGAACCTGAGCTTGGTTAAGAGCAGCTTATCATACGAGTATAACAGATCTTGATACCATCCCACAGTAAAAGATGAAAACCATAGGTTCCTCAAGTAATTGAGTCGATAAAGTTTAGAGGTTATTTTCTTGTTTTTGCTTCGTTCTGGAGTTTTTTTGTTTTTACGATTTTTTATCACATTGCTTTTAACTGAAAAACTGAACATCTATCTATTGAACTTCTATATTGAGGTGTGAAAAATATAAATTCATACGTTTTTTTTATCTTCACACCATTTGCCCTTGACAAATTACCAATAATTGCTGGTGTGAAAATTAAAAATTCGCGCGGATTTTTAATTTTGACACCTCAAATTGATCATCCCTTGGGCGAATATCTGATTTTAATAGCTTTTGGACTGCTCCCGAAAAAGGTGATTTTAAGGCAGTTTGGTGACCTTTGGATCGAAATACACTATTTACACAATTTAAAAAAAAATATTTATGCAGATTTATTTATATATTATAATATACAGTAATGCCGGCTCAAGAGAAACGGAAAAATCTGAGTTTTTCTTTCACTTAAACAAGTTTTTTACTCAAACGAGCCCCGCTGGAGTGAAAAAAATTCACTCAAACGGAGTCCGGATAAGTGAAAAAAAAACATTCACTTGAGGAGAAATAAAATTCCACTAAGCGGATATTTAAAGCTAGATAAGGAATTATTTTTATCTTTCGGAGTTGCCAGGTAAAAATTTAAGTAAATAGAAGCGAAAGCATTCAGCAAATTTTTTGTTCTGTTCGATTAAATTTTGTTCACTTAGGAGAGTTTTTTTTGTCAATGAAAATACCAAAATTTAGCTAAAAATAGCTGCCTTTTATTTTCTCGGGACCTTGGTAGAGGTTATTTTTAAACACGTACTACAAAAACGACTGGGATCCAAGTTTCTCTCAAGGTATATTTCGACAGGCGCCTATTTACCATCGTAAATGTCAGCAGTGTTAGGAAAAGAGACAGGTCTTACATGAAAAAGAAGACAACGTAAGGAAAAAAGGGATAGCACTGTTTATGCACCAATGCGGGCATCGTTTTATTTGTATGGGTTTTTTTTTAAATTGGTCTTATAACGAAAATTTAATTTTTATGTAAAGGGTGTCCCATAAATCACGAAAAATTTGAATTTTGCGCCATTTAACAGTACAAAGTTGCCAACGGAAAAAAAGTAGTAATGTGAACAACAATAAGTGGATGCGGATCAGTGATGACGCTCATTTTCATCTTGATGGCTTCGTTAATCGTCGAAATTGTCCATTGTCCATTGACCATTTTTCTTCGAAAATGTGGCTGGTCAGGCAGTAAACAATTAATGTTGTTGCTAAATTACAAGATATGGATTTTACCACCATGTGGTTGCAACAAGACGGCCATACAGCCAGAGAAACAATTCAATCACTGCATGAGCCATTTCTCAATAGTGTAATCGGCCGTTTGCGATCAGGGTTGGCCATCCAGATCTTGCAATTAACGCCATTGGACTTTTTACTTTAGGGTTTTTTGAAGTCAAAGGGTAATGCAAACAAGCCAACGGCCACCAACGCCTTGAAAGAGTAAAGGACAATCGGCAAAACTGTATGGAAGGTGGTCTAGGAACCAATAAAAACGAGTCGTATGTCGTTGGAAAGGTATTTTTATGTGCTACAATAGTCACTATGGCAGTTCATTTCAAATCACTGTGTGAAAAAAGTTATTTACTAACCGAGGTTTTGTTTTGGTACATTTCAGTGTGGAACAAATGTATACAAACTGGTCTTATCAATACCAATAATATGTATGTCGTTGAAAAGGTATTTTCATGAAAAATAATAGTTTTCATAACAAATTATTTAAAATCACTGTGTGGAAAAAGTTATTCGCTGCTTTAGGGAATTTTGGTACAGATAAAATTTATGGAGCATGAGTAATAAGTAGCGAATAACTTTTTTCACACAGCGATTTGAAATAAGCTGCCTCATTAACTATTGTAGTACATAAAATTTTCTTTCCAACGACATACGTGACGTTGTTATTGGTTGAACTTGCATTCACACTTTTTGCCCATACTAAAAAGAAAGCATTTTTTCACACTAAAATGAACCACAATAATTCATTAATTTTCGAATAACTTTTTTCACACAGTGATTTGAATTAAACTGCTGTTAAAGGTATTGTAGGTAATGGAAATACCTTTACAATGACATATATATTGTTGTTGTTTTTTGTTAGACCAGTTTTCATAAATTTTGGCCATACTAAATGTATTTTATTCATACTAGAATGCACCAGAACACAATTCTATTTAGCGAATAACTTTTTTCACACAGTGATATGAAGTAAGCCTTCATTGTAACTATTGTAGTTTATAAAAATACCTTTCCAACAACATATGTCTCGTCGTTATTGGTTCTGTAGACCGTTTTGTCCTATTCTCCTTTGGAGGTGAATTAATGAAATTCAGCCACATTTATGTGAAAAGGTGCATTCAAGAGGACACAAGCATACACAAGCTTTTTTTTTCGAAGCGAACCTCTGTCTAACAACTCCTACTCTCACCTTCTCGTGGTGAACATCGGGTGCCTTGTACCTTTAACTGAAGATGGGGTTCCAATCCCTGTGAACGGTTTTAGGCGGCAGCAAACGAGAGAGGGGGGAGAAGTGTTCGCACAAAGGCACTTCTCTTTTATCCATGCGGCAGCGGAAGAATTCTCCAGATGGAATCAACGGTGGTGTCTAAAGTTCCAGTTAGGTGGAAGTACTTAATGAACACCTTATACGGGCTAATACGACATATTCGGAGCTTATGCCTATAAGGAGCGGTTAATCCAATTCCCCGCCCTTCGAGTTTTATTGTAAGGGTCTGGTCCTCCAGGTTGAGGGTCGTACCGTGTCGGGATGACTTCCCCGCCACGTAAAGCTATTTAGTTGCAAAGCAACAACAAGCCTCGGATACGGACGGATATACTGTTGACGAATTAAGCAAACAAAATAAGAACAACGAACTTCGGATCAGAACGTGAAATGTTTTCTCTCTACAGAAAACGCGAAGCCAAACATTTAGCGGAGGCCCTAACCTGCCATAATGCAGACATCACCACCATCCAAGAAGTGCGATGGGATAGGCCGGGCAAAAGAAAACTGAAAGACTGCAAAATTTACCGACCACAAGGGCAGTGTCTTTTTGGATGCCGCTTCCTCGTTAGAGGCAGACTTAGGCAAGAAGTCTTGAGTTTTAACTATGTGAACGAGCGCCTCACGACCGACAGGTCGAATTAAGGCTAAATTCGCCAAAATTCTGACCACTACCTCGTTGTAGCGAAGGTAATGCTACGGATGTCCAGACGTGCGTCGGACGGCTACAGTCGCAAGAAATCGCTGGTTCCTCTTCCTATCAATTCTCTCGCACCCTCTTCAATAGTACTATGCCACTAACTGCAAGTATTGAGAACCAGAGGAAGAATTGCCATAGGAAGCCCCAGGTTCGATGAAGAATACCGGCAAGTACATGTAGCCAAACAACAAGCATACGAATCGGCACTGCACAGAAGGACTAGAGCTGCTCGCAAGCTCTACGTGCAGAAGAGGAGAGAGGAACACAAGCTTCTATGTAAGAAGGAAAAATAAAGAGCTTGAGAAGCGCGCGATCGAGGAAATAGAGGGATGCTATTGCGGGAACGAGGCTCGGAAGTTTTACCAGAAAATAAAAAGAACCTCCCAGAGTTACAAGGCCCGAACCGAAGCCTACAAGGATGATCAAGGCAACATCGTAGTAGAATCGCAGCTGAGGATATGGAAAAATCATTTCTGCAAATTATAGAACGGTGATGACGAACCGAATTCCGCTACTATGCAGATTGCACCATTCAACCTGGGCGCACAAAGGCAGATCTTCGGAAAAACCCAGGAGTTTCAAATGGATACCCATCATCGATTTCAAGGCCGCGTATGACAGCATCTATAGAAACGAGCTCTATAGAGCAATGTCTAGTTTTGGCATCGTCCGTTTGTGCAGGATGACGATGGAGAATGCACGCTGCTCCTTCAAGGTCGGCAATGACCTCACCGACATCTTTGATGTCAAAAAAGGTTTTAGACAAGGCGACACGCTGTCATGCGACTTCTTGAACATCGTTGTTGAAAGAATAGTGCAAAACTCTCACGTCAACACTAGAGGCACAATCTCTCAAAATCCGTTCAATTACTCGCTTTCGCTGCGAACAAAGCGTGATGTACTGGCTTTCGTGAGTATTGAGAAGGAAGACAAGAAGATGGGTTTAACGGTGGATGAAAACAAAACGAAATATGTATATGCGGTCAACAAGAAAGGACACCCAACATCGACGTCTCAGACAAAACGTCAATACAGACAGCTTTAATTTTGAGATGGTCAGAGACTTTGTTTTTTAAAAAAAACGGCAGTCGATAGTGGTTGAGTGAGTTACGTGAAGCGAATCACTACGATTACTATTTTGAAAATAATGTTTTTTCGCAAGTCTTCACTTAGTTTTTTATCCTCGGATTCGCAAGATTATGGATTTGAGACATAATTGTCAAAGTACATTTTTGTATAAAAACTACTGGGGTTTGCCGAAAAATGTCATACTAGAGGGTTGACTGCATCATAAATATTAGAAATCCCTTTGTTATTCTTACTGAATAATCAAAACTTTTCAAAAATTCTAAATTTAATTTTTAATGTGTCATTGTTTTTCGAATTTTGAAAAAATAACAAAAATCTCTTTAGAAATTTGATTTAAAAACAATAAATATTTTTTGTAAATTTCAGTATTATTTAAGACTTTCCAGATTCCAGAGGGAATTCAATTCTGAAATTAAACTTCACACAACTTCTTCAAAATTCGTTTATTGGAAATCAAGCTGAAAGCATTAAAAAGTACAATTTAAAGTCTTATTAGTTTCTGTTAAATTTTAACAAACAAAATAAAAATACGAAACATAATACATCTGAAATGTTAAGAAAATAAAAAGATTCCTAACATTTCGACACCTTCTATGAAATGTATCCTAAACATACAATAAACCACAAAAGCACATTGATAGAAATCTACCCTGGCTTTTTAATAAAAAAAAATCTACAAAGGTGTCAAATGCATCACCACTTCAATCCTTTTTTTTTTTACTATCCAATCGTCGAATTCGAAAACAAAAACCAATCAAACGAATTTTAATATTTTATCAATATGTAGTCAAGATGATTTTCTTTTTTAAATATCTAAACGATAAAAATCAACAAACACTTAATTTAAATTATCTCGTCTCGTTGGATGAGAAGAAAAAAAAAAAGAAATAAAAGAAGAGAAGTAGAAATTTCCATTTAAAGCTTAAACGTTCAATAAGTCGACACTTTATTTTGACTTTGGGCCCGATGCGTCCGCCGCAAAGAGTTGCCATAAATTTCCAGTAATGATCCTCTCTTGTCTGTGCATCGTGTTGTCGTCGACGACGCGAGTTGTGTCAACGATTTTAACAACAACATTTTCTTCTCTTCGACCTCCCACATTATAATTTTATATATTTTTGTTGTTGTTATTGTTGTATGCTGTATATCTTCATACGACACCACATTGATTTCATGCCAAAGATGAAAATATATAAACATATCTACATGTATTCAAAAATATATCTTAAATGGCGCTAAATACGTTCATTCCAATCAGCCCAGACACACACATGCAATTCAATCGAAATCACCACCATTTGTCGACTTTTCGACAGATAAAACGTGTTTCGTTGACAATTTAAATGTAAATGTGCAAACAAATCTTACGGAAAACGTCAAGATTTCTTATAAGAAAAATAAATAAAATAAAAAAAATAATATAATAACAATAATCACATCACACATTTTTCGAATCCAATGAATGCATAATTTGTCGATAAAAAAAAATTTGAATACAAATTTTCTCCTCTTTTAAATATTTAATTTTATTTCTTCTTTTTTTTGTGTGTGAATATTGAAGAAGTGTGGAAGACTTAACTGTAGGTATGCAATGTGATGATGAATATTTTCTAAACCTTAAATCAATTATCTAATTTCGTGGTATTTTATATTTATTTTTTCTAACATTTAATAAAGATTCTCAATAGCGCAGACCTAGGATATCTTCATTGTTATTTATTTATGATGGAAGTATAATTTTCACTTTTTTTTGTGGTTATTAGAAGAAAATTCTAAGAAATTTGTCTGACGAATTATATTAGCTTTTTGAAGAAAGCAGCGTTTTTTGTTTAAACATTAATGGGAAATATAATTTTCTAATAAAAATTTGGAAAGTCTATTGAGAAAACCAAGACAATGAGTGGATGATTGGTCATTGGAAGCCAATCTTTTATAACGATGGCAGCAATGTAATCACAGTGAAAAATGTAATACCCAGTTTCTGGGAACTTTTAATAAATTTTATCAGTTTTTATTTTTTGCAATTCTTTTTTTAGAAATTGGATGAATTTCGCTTATCTTGAGGTGTCAACATTTTTCTATGCCGGTTCTTGGCAAAAAATATTGAAGGGACAGGCGGTGGAAAAAAATCAGGATAAAAAAAAAATTACCACTTGTTCGTTGCCACAATCCTATTCTCAAACAAAGTAAATAAGAGTAGCAGTAGGGACTTTTTTTATTATATTTTCCTCATAGATAGAAAGGAGAAATTCAAATAGGGACATTGGCTTCTTATGTGTCGGATATTTTCAAAAAAGTATGCTATCAGCTAGGTCGCCTTATTTTATAAATTGGTCAGCCAAAGAAGATGTTAAAACTTTATTGAGGTTGCGCGCGATTTGTAGCATCTTACTATCTGAAAGGCCGCTAAATTGCCATAAAAAGCCAGCTTGTTTCAGAAATTCGTCGGATATCGACCTTTTTTCAGAGATAAAAAGTAATAAAACATTATTTTTTTGATATAAAATAATTGTTGTTTAAATTATTTTTAAAATTATTTTCAAAATGTTTGAATTTCATATGGGATTAAGAGTGAAGTCATTTTATATCCGTATTCTTCTCAGCAAACCCATTCATTTGATACCCATACCATGGGAGTGAACAAAAAATTACTATTCCACCATCTTTGGTCATTCGCCATATTGGATTTGGAGTGAAGTCAATTTATTTGTCCTCCATATTGGATTTTGAATAAGGTTATTAGTGTATGCGAAATTTCATCTCAATTGGTTGAGGACAACTTCTTTAAAATTCAGTTCTTAGATTTGAGCCGAACAAATGAACATACAAACAAAAAATCAAATAAACAGCAAGTTAATAATATAAAACTTGTAATACTATAAACCTTGTAAAAAGAAGACAATTTTCTAAAAAAACATTTTTATTATTATGTGCATTTGCTACCAAATACCAAAATGCAGTTTTGTTTCAATAAATTTAGGAGTGACAGCTACGAAGTTTAATCAAAATCGTATTAAAGCCGTTTTTGAGAAAATTTAAGTAAATTTAAATTCACCCCTGTTCCAATTTCCGTTCGGAATCAAATCCGTATACGAAATTGATTGATTTTGGATTCAAAAACCGTCTTCTGAATTAAGTACGAATTACTTCCAGAATAGTTGAAATTCAAACTTGTTTTTCTTTCGAAATCCGTAAAAATAAAACAACAGCAAAAATTATGTCAACAGCTGAAATTATGTCATTGTCAGTGGCTTTTTAGTGAAAATCTAGTGGTTTGCCTGCTTGTATTTACTTTTTTAAATTATTTCAAACCCAAGAAAAGGTTAAACTTCAAATAAATTCTAAATTCCAAGGTGATTTTTTAATCCATCCAAAATCAAAACACCATAGGCATGTTGAGGAAAATGAGATCTCGGAAGGCTCAGCTAAATTTTATCCATCAAAAATCCAACGATCCAATAATTTTTTTCCTCAGTAATTTGACAGCAAAACTTCTAAGGAATCTTCTTCACGAGACTGAGATGGCTATGCGCTCAGAGATCTCATTTTCCTGAACATGCCTACTGTGATTTTTCATTTTAAAAATAAAAAAAAGGTCGATTTGAGCTACAAAGCTTATTTTTACTTGCGATATACTAGCGCAAGTTTTGGATTCGTGCAAAAAAAAAATTTTTGAGATAACAATCAAACATAACATTACGGTGATAAAGAACACGAAAAAAGTGGGTGGCACAGTTCTGTCTGTCTATCTGTTAGTATCTGGATCTACAGCTTAAACCAATGATGCGATTTTCTTCAAATTTTGAACTTAAGGTTTTTCTGTAACTCTCTACAGGGGAAGTTGAAATTTTTTTAGCTCTAAAACTAACGGTACTTGCCATACAACCGTTAATAGTAGGGGAGCCCACTAAGGGATTTCGGGATTTACTCGAGCGCGTCAGATTAGTATAAGGGGGGGTACCTTGCACCCTGCTGAGTACCTCCACCATATATCAGTCCTCTATGTAGGGCCGGGCGCCTAAGGCAGGTTGTCAGATTAGTAAAAAAAAATCGATAGCTCGAAATACTCGAGCGCGTCAGATTAAGATAGAGTAGGTTAATTACATGCTGAAAAGTGTGTATTTCAATAATCTGACAATTTGAGTGTGACCTAAGGTAGTGGGAGGGTTACAATCTTGCAAAAAAAAATTGTCACCTGGACATTCTCGAGCGCGGTTGAATTTTTTTTATTGTGAAGCAACTAATTCAAGAATAACGGGAAAAGTATAATCTGCCATTTTTCTCGTCCCGGTTTGGAGGTAGAGGTGATTTTCGAAAAAAACGACTTAAGTGGAAAAATAAATATTAAAAATCAACGACAATACTTAGAATGCAAAAAATAACAGTTTTAAAAGCTTGAAATCTGTTCTTTAATCCTACATTTAAATTATATTATTTGCGTTAATAGTTTTCAAAATATTTGCATTTAAACTCAAAGATTTTATAAAAAAAAACGCAAACAAAATGTTTGGATCAATTTTTCTCAATATTTTGTGGAATAAAAAACTAAATTTTCTTTTTGTGGTCAATGCTTGTATTAATTTTTAATCGAACACAAAAAACCGGAAGCTTTTATGCCTTCTAGTGTTTAAGACAATTGTAAATTACTGATACTACTTTTTTATGAGATTATTATATTATATCATTTTGAAGCTATTCCCATTAGTAGCTATTGACATTGGAAACAGAGAATACATTCAAAGTTATAAAATGCAAACAAAATTTGGCAAACACCGAACCTCGCACATACCCCAAATCCTATAGTGAGCCCAAGCAGGGCGGTTGCATACATAATCTTACTTCTAAAACGCAGCCGTAATGCTGGCAGTGCAAGCAAATTACAAATATCTCAAAAAAGTAGTATCAGCAACTTACAATTTTTTCAAAAACTAGAAGACACAAAACCTTCCGGTTTTTTGTGTTCGATTTTAAATTAGTATGAGCATTGACCACAAAAAGAAAATTTAGTTTTCACTTCACAATTTTTAAAAAAAATAAAAAATTGATCCCAACATTTTGTTTGCGTTTTTTATCAAAATTTAGAGTTTGTATGCGAATATTTTGAAAACTATTGACATAAATAATTTAATTTAAATGTAAGATAAAAGAACAGATTTCTGGCTTATAAAACCGTTATTGTTTTGAATTTTAAGAATTGTCGCCGATTTTTAATATTTTTTTTTTTCATTTAGGTCGTTTTTCTCGAAATTGCCTCTACCTCCTAAACGAAGCGACATAGATCCCCCCTCCCATAGTAAGAAATGCTTGTACATATTTGACCCTTCTAAAAAAAACCGTTTTCAATTTCTGGCGCCCAAGTTACTATACTCTCCCCAGTGATTGAAAAAATCCTGAATACAAATGTTTCTTCTTTTCAAATCGTCAGATTAAGAAAACCCCTCGAGATAATCATCAGATTAAGGTTCAGCACATGTAGGACATCAAGTTGAACCACATATATCAAAATCTGACTTGCTCGAGTATTTCAAAATTGCGATTTTTTTTTTGCATTTTCAAGAAGCTGCCGCAAGCTTGCGTCACATCCGAATCGTCAGTCTTTTCAATGTGAGCATCTTTGGGGTCACTTAACATCCCCTATTAAAATCTGACGCGCTCGAGTAAATCCATTTGTTTTCCAATTTCTACACTCCCATACAGCCACCCCCACCACGCAAACCGGCAGATTAACATACCACCGTTATTAGAAAGACCCAGGCCATATACACTATCAATATCTGACGCGCTCGAATATGTCCACTGTTTTTTTTAACATTTTTGAACACCTGTAGATGCTCCCCCCACCGATGAAACGGTATACTTTACTAACATTTTTTTCTCTCTATCATCAAATCTTCAAAATCCATTAGGTCCCAACGACGCTCGAGTAAATCCACATTTAGCATCGTGGGCTCCCCTACTATAAGGAAAAGCTAATTTATCTCAAAAACGGCTCCAACAATTTTGATAAAAAAATCAGTGTATTATTCTGCCGTCATAAGGAAAAAGGGCGTATCTCCATTTTAGTAGTTTTGAGATAAATGTATTTTAATGATTTTGCTTTTCTTGCCTTCAAATTGAATAAAATTGAATATTTTAAAGAACAATTTCTTATTAGAAAAAAATATGTTAGGTATTTTATTATGCGTATAAGTCATAGTAATTTCGGTGATGGCTTAGAAAAATGAACTTGAAACTTAGGCACACAAGCAATTTGCTTAAACCTAATTGAAGTTTCCGTTCGCGATTTTTAACCATTTGCAGTTGGAAATATGAATTTTTAGCTATGCACAAAAATAATATACTATTTAACGGTTCCAATTATAGTACTAACTCAATTTTGGAATTTTGGCACTTACGCCCTTTTTTCTTAGGACGGCAGTTTTGTAGATATGGTGTACTTTCTAGTAAGAAAAAAGATTACCAAAAACATTTATTAACGGTACCTGCCATATGACGGTTTTTCGGTTTTCTCATTAACAGCTCATCCGATTTCAATAAAATTGTTTGCACGAACGCTTTGTTAGAATATAAATAATACTGCATACCAAAATGTTGGAAAAAATAAATTTATGATTTTTTAAAAAAGACTCAAATTTTTTTTTGAAGATTCAATATTTCAAAAACGGATGGATGAATTATTTTGAAATTTCAGTTTTAAATTTAAATTAATAAAAAATGATTTTTTAAGAAAACGGCTCCAACGATTTTAAATTTTTTGTTTGGCATACATTCATATTTGTTTGAGTAATCAAATGGCATACTTTTTTTGAGCTCTAAGTTTTTTATCAGGCTGTTTATAAAATTAAAATAACCATTTAAATGCTTTTGTATACTTTTTCTATAATTACTTGAATATTTTTTAAATTATTATGTGATTTTAGCTTTTTGTTCGTTAATTAATGGGGCGCCAAATCTTATTGGCTCGGGGCGCCCAATCTTTAAATACACCACTGATGATATAGAGCAAGTAAAAATCGAAGAAAATATTTCATAGTGTGTAGATTTCTAAGACCAAAGAAAGGGTGCCCAGCGGAATATTTTCAACTTTAAAATTCAATATAAAAAACTACATCGTTTTTATTTATTTTGATTTCAATGCTGATTTTATTTTTTTAAAAACGATATTTTCAAAATGATGGCCGTTTTTTTCTAATGCACTCTTGCAGTCGGACCCTTACATTTGCGACCCTGCTCGCTCGCTGAAATGGCACACCAAACTGTCGTTTTAAATCAATGTAAACGTTTTTGATAGCGTTCTCAAGGGTTGTTGGGGCACCACTATTGCATATTTTATTTGTTAACATATCCATCAATATGGAAATGTGTTTCGTCACTAAATAAAATGTTTCCAAGCGTAAGTGCTGTCCGAAAACGTTGCAGCATTGTTCATGCGTAGGATTCTCGCAGAGGATATTCACTTTCGTTGAGATACTGAACGATTTGCATTTTGTACGGGTGGAGCTTTAATTTCTTTCTCAAAATATCATGCACTGTTGAGTTTTTTGTATTCCTGTAGAGGCCGCAATCTTCCTAATCAATTTACGTGGCGCTATGGAAATCCTGGATATAGCTCCAACAACCAACGATGAAGCAGTACCCTTCTACTCTGACCCAGGGTCGGCACATTATCGTGGCTAAACACCAACTCTACCACCCTAAATAAATATACCGCCACTGGACAACCGGGATTGAACAACCCGAGGACGACAAAGTCAAGCCGACTTTTATGTTAAGTTTTTACATATATTATAAATCTAATTTGTATTTTATATTGAATCAATGTAAAGCGTTAGGCCCCTTATGTGCCAGCAAAACCTTATTATTTGTCAATGTATCTTATAGTTATAAATTATCTTTTAAGCCAATTGTAAATAGAAATGTTCAATAAAACAAAAATTGATTTACGTGGACTTCGAATAGTTTCATTTCGAACTTGAGACACATATTTTGGCGTTGTTGCTGACGTTGATAGTCCAAGAATAGGTCTATTGATCATTGTGTCTTCTTGCCTGAATCTTTGTAGCCACGACCAGATAAGTTGCGTGCTCGGCCCATCGCTTATGGCCAATTTCACGAAAGGCTTTTAATTATTTAAAAAGCCATTTAGCCCTAAAATTATGATTTTTGGTTTCACCAAATGCTTTTATATTTAAGAAGATTTTAAATGCCCTTGTAAACTAAAGGCTCGTTTTTGTCTCATTAAATTTTAAAAGTCTTTTTTGCTAAGCCATTCCAGTCAACAACAGCTGATATTTTGCTGTCAGAATAATTGTCCCTCATCCATAATCCTTTTTCGCTTTTTCTCATACACTTCGAATGTGCGAGGGATACAACCTCTTTGTTTGTATCCAGGGATGTGAGGCAAACTCAGTCAAATTAAAATATCCCTAAAATATCCCTTTTCTACATTGGAGAAACCGAAAAATTTTAAATGTCTGATAAAATTTAGAAGGAGTTTAGATAAAAGCAATTTTAGTGTTTGTTTATGAAATTGGCCATTAGTCATCGAATATTAAAAGGAGTACAAAAAGCGCGACGCGAACGTACCAATGATTCACCGCACTTCAAATATTGCTCCACTGCAAACGCGCGGTGCGCTCCCGACCAGTGACTCATGGCGACTAAAAATACCGCAAATCCTGCGCTTTGAATGATACCCCTCCTGCTTACCTAAACCCGCTAGTATTTCGATAGTCGCAATTTAAAGTTGAAAAATTCGCGCTGGACACCCTTTATAATGAACGGCACGTCAGAGTGCCAATGACTTATAGCTTTACACTGGCACAGGTGTTATAATCTATTAATTTTAAAAATGTAAGCTTTCCCATACAAATGTTTATACTTTACGACGTTAACGGTTTTTAACGTGATTTTACTACGCTTTCATTAATACTTTTATTATTTTCCAATACATTTCAAAATAAATGTACACAAATTTTATTTTATTAAATTTCATTAAAATAAGTTTATCAGTTTACGGCAGAGAAGAAAGCTCAACACATATTTTCATAATCGGTTCATACTGTACAAAAAAAACTCCATTATCAATTGGTGTAATTAAGAATGTTTATCCGATAAAACATTATCCTTATTATAGTCTAATAATCATTCTAAAACTTGAATTTAATTTATTTGATGAATCCATTATCTGCCCCAAAAACTTTCACCAGAGAATAATATTCAAAATTCATCTTTTTCCATATAAATAAGTCCCATGGAAGAAGTTAAATAACATTCACGCTGATGAAGTGCATGAAGAAAGTTGATGGACTTCTTTTAATCTTGGCAGGTCTTCCAGGATTCAAATTAAAACAAATAAAGAATTTTTTTTGGTCTGAAGGGAAAATTGTTCTTTTGTAAGAAAATGTTTCCTCATTTTTCTTTTTGCTAGAAGTTTAAATTACTGAAGAACAAAAGTTTGTAAAAAAAGACCATAACATAATATTATGCTCATCTCATAGAATCAGAAAATAAAAAATACCGATGTAGACAGAATACAATTTCAGGGGTGCACTACGAGTGTTGTTGATTAAAAAGCTAGAATTATTTGTATAACTTTTTCTCAAGATTAAATGTCAATAACTTTTTTTTTTTTGTTGTTGTTGGTATTGACTTTTAAGATGTGAAAACGTTTGCGTTCCAAAAGATCGAAATAGTTTCTATTTTTATTGAAAATTGAAACAAAAAAATATAAAAGACAAAGAAGAAAAAAAACCACCTGGTCCAAAATAGTTCTCTTAATTTTTCTTTCAATAAATGTCAACTAAAGTTTGTGTTAAAATATATCATCACTTTTGTTATGGGAATTCTTGAAAATTATGATAAAAAAAAGATGTTTGAAATTCATGTTTTTCAAATTTTAAAATATATAAATGTCAAAAATGCATTCTCATCTGTTTTTGAATTCCATTCTTTCTCTGGGGATTAATTTCCCTGCAAATATTTCAAATCGAGAATTTTTTTATTTTTGTTTTCGAATGCATTTGTCTGTAATAAATTTTATTTGATATTTGACTTTCTAAATTTTCCGGTCGACTATTTGGTTCTTGAGTGATTTTTATACATAAATGTTTGTTTAAGAAAATTTTAAAAAATGGTTGTTATACCTTGGGACAAATTATAATTAAGCTTCTACACATTTTTAAAGAATTCAAAAAGATATTAACCCAAAAATATTGTGTTTCTATTTTCATTTATAAATAACAACGTGAAATTTTAATTATTTAAAAAAAAAATAAATACACATTCAACTTAATTGTTATGTTCAAGCATTAAGATTAATGATAGTGATGAAATAGGCAATAATATAATTTTTTAACAAGGCTTAATTTGAATTGCTTTATTTTTTTTCAGTCGAAAAACAAGATTTAACATAGAATTATCATAAGTATTCATTCGCTGTAGCCTAAAGTTGACTTTATTAACGACTAATCAGTTCACAGCAAGGTTTTAGTGGTTTTGAATAAAATTTAGTCATGAATTGCAATTTAGACGGATATTTACAAACTCATCAGTTAAGATTCACGACGGACGTCACACTTTGGTTCAAGGGTAGGCGAAAGTCGTCTTACTGAATGTAAAATTTTTAAGTTTTTGCCATTATAGTTTAATACATAGATTAATAGTTGAGACAGAACGATAAAGATTTTCTTTTTTGTAAAATTAATTCTTAGGTTTAGGTATTAAATAGTCCAACAAGTTTTTACTACATAGTGCCTCAAGAGTATTTGACATGTTTTCCTAATCTAGACTTTTCCAGCTGAAAGCTTTCAAGGGTCTTGACTAAATTTGGCAAAAATTTGCGCTTTTATCAGGCGGGCAGAATGGGGCAAAACTTTTACAATCGAACCAGCATATGTTCTTTAGACTAAGCCCTCCTAAAATGTGTGTTGTAATGATGCCCGTGAAATAACTCCATCCAAAAAACTTGGTGGCAGTATAATAAACCCGTTTTTCGTTTCGTTCAAAGCGTTCAATATTAATATTTGATGACGATGCCAACACTCTACAACATAAAGCTGCTCGTATGTTATCATACAAATCTTCTTACCATAATAACTTCAATTTAACTTTCGGTGGCTTTATAGTGAAATTTATTCGACCTCTAAAACTATTTATACTTAAAAGAAAATTAGATACAATTTATGAAAAACTTAACAAGAAAACTCACTTAAGGCACGTGTGTGCCTTAAGACTTAAGATCGAAACATTAATATCACCATCAATTTCTTTTTTTTTCTTCTTAATAATCTCTTAATTTCCTATGCAAATTAACGGCTGTGAGGCTGTGACACGATTTCTGACAACAGTTAACACCAATCTACGAACTTATTAAAGCCCACATTCATTATCGATTTAAGTCAACCCTATTACCCACTTAAATGCATATCACTGAAATTATAAACTCAAAAAAAAAAACCCTGTTTGCATCTTAAAATCATATTAATTTTGATTAAAATAAGAAAACGATATTTGTTCTTCACAACACAACAATAACAAAAACAAAAATAACCCACGTGATGAACTTATTCATCTTTCTCTCAATTAAAAAGCTGTTTCGATATCTCAAATGATATTCATAAAAACCATTTCTTGTTCTACTTTTATTTTTGTTTTTTTTTTATTTATTTTATGTTTTTTTAAGCTTCGTGTGAATATGAAGGAAAAATGTTCAATTCTCCGTGCATATCATCTTCAGTAATATGCCATTATGTTTATAATTTATGTGCCCATTAGGGCACACAAGTTTTCGTTTATGTTCCATTACCAATCTTATCAGCGCCACAAAAATCTGAATTAATTCTCTTGCACCTACTAATTAGTTTTCAAAAGAAACAACAAAAAAATAAGAAAAATTTTCTTCACCTCAACTCTTTTGAGAAAATAAATTGAATGGAAAAAAATATACAACGAAAAACTTTTATCGTTAACCTTTTTGGTTTATTTCTTCTTTTTTTTAAATAATGATACATAGATTCGTTTGTCTCAATTTTAGAAAATGCAATCTTTTGTTTAATAGAGTTCACGTCGGTGTTGTATGTTCTTGCTTGTATAAGACTTTGTGCAACACTGGGATATAATTTTAAATGAAAATTGAATTGCTATACAAAAATGTATCGCTTGAGTAACACAACTTTACATTTCTCATCAGATTTTATTTCGAAGCAAATCAGACTGACTACTATAAAATGTCTAGCTATTTCAATCTGTTCTTTTGAGATGAATTTTAGTTAAGGACTGTGGAGAGTTTCATTTTGCATGAGGCTGTTGTTACCAAAATTTAGAAAAATAAAAATTCACGACGCAGTTCTAGTTTAAAAGGTGTTTCTAACAATTACTTATAGTACACAGTTCCAGTGAAAATAAATAGCTTTAAAAAACAACAAAAATGCATGAAATTGTTAATTTCAAATTCCACAACAGCGTATAGTACCTCATGGCAAAATGGTTAGTGCATTGGGAGTTGTAAGCCACAAGGCCCTGGTTCTCCTCGAGTTGTAACGCCACCAACTTAATTAAATAATTCCACCACTGCTCTTTTAAACCAAAGCTTATAAACTGATTGTCGAATGCAATTTTTTTCCACACTGCGTCAACTATTTCCTTTTCCATCCCACCATCGGGAATACAAAATATTAGCATTAGAAGATTGTGGAATGCATTCATATTAATTTCACGAGAAATAAGTAGGTACTTAAGCAAGAAAAAATTTGGGACACTATTCCCAATACCTTGTTTTCACATATGTACAATGTACATACATAACATTGTGTACAAATTATGCTAAGTGAAACTTATATTCGGCTAAAACTGAATGATGGCGTGCTCTCACAGGCCCAGCATGCATATGTACATGAAATATGTCAGACAGCGCTTCACGAAGTGGTCGGCACAATCGAAAAATCAATCCACTTCAAGGAATTTGCCCTGGTAGCATTACTCATTATTAACAACAGTTGAATTCGACAAGCCCTAAACTCTATTAGCATTAATCCGATACTTATTAAGTGGATTGTCTCCTCTGTTTTGGCTTCTTGTTGTCAACCAGATTTTGGTAAAACTAAATCTGAGAGGTATCAAGGTCGGTGCATATGCCGGTGATATCGGCAAGCTAAATAATTGGAATAGCAGCTGCGGTTTTAACGTAAGCCCACTGAAGACAGAACTAGTGCTCTTTACAAGGAATCGTAATATTCCGAACATAGATCAGTCAATCATTAACGGAATTCCGTTACAGGTTTCGGGTACCGCTCAATATCTTGCCGTAGTACTTGATCTAAAATTAAACTCGAAAGAAAATATTAAAGTAAGAGGGAAAAAGCCTCAGTAACAATCCACATTAGCAGAAGAATTTTTGGTAAAAGATGGGGTCCCAAGCTCAGAACCATTCATTCACACAGCCAATTCTTACGTAAGCATGCATGGTCAAGTGGCCAGCCTTAGATAAGGAAACCAATCTTAAAGCCATGACAAAAATCCAAAGAATAGCCAGTATCGACACAACCTATTAGTCTAAGAGCCGACAGCAAATTTTGGGAGTGTAGGTATAACCAAAATCGGAGTATGAGGGATTATAGGTACATGTATCATGATATCAAACCACCAAAGTCTGGCAGGTTTTGTTTTCAGCCTTTTGGAGGGGTGGGGGGCTAAAAAGTGCTAGATCCCCTGATTTCTGTTCAGGGTTATAATCTCTTTAATTTATTTTTGAAAAATCGGATATGATTTCCTGTTATTTTTTCTAAGCATAAACACCACAATCTTGACGGTCCGATTAATAGAACTCAAGATATAACCATTTTACGTGAACCTTATCATCCCTTTTTTGGAGATTTTCAGCAAAACAAAAAATCAACAAATAAAGTCTCCACAAAAACGCAAATAAGGTTTGCTTAAAAAGGTTCAATCATGGGTTCTATTCATCGGATTACCCAGATAAAAGTGTTGGGACTTAGGGAAAATGACAGAGCATAATTTCCTATTTTTTTAAAAGTAAATTGAAGTTTTAATGACCCTTCCATATAAATAGGAAACCAAGTGGGTTTTAAACCCCCACCCCCACCAAAGGCTGAGAAAAAAACCTGCCAGACTTTCATATTTCATATCACAATACATGTACCTATAATCCCTCATACTCTGATTTTGGTTATACCTCCACTCCCAAAATTTGCTGTCGGCTCTTGGTCTATATTAGAACTGCACTAACGGCAGCCCTAGAAATTTTCTTTTCACTAGCCACACTCGATTTGTTTACGAAAGAGCTGGGAGCCAAAAGTACTTAAAGTCTAATAACTGGAAAGGGGGCCACTATGGTCATGGAACCATAATGAACTTTGCGGACATAGACGTTCAAACAGATTACGTCACACCGCACATATGCAGATTTTTATCCAGTGGCGATGACAAATATCTCAACAACGGAATTCTGGAATTAAAACAGGGTTATTAATCATGTTTCGGTGTTTACAGATCAATAAAACTTTTGCAGTGTATTCTAAGGGGAGGTGCTTGCAGTTTGCGAAGCCGCGAAACACCTTGTGAAGTAGTAATATCGAATTCTTCATAGACAGCCAAGCGGCAATTAAAGCTATTTCTTCAATCACTCCACACTGGTAGACCGTTGTCGAATTGCGCACTCTAGGTGCAAAAAACACTGTTACTCTAAAATGGGTGGCAGGCTATCGTAATTTTTTGAGAATGAAATGACAGATGAACTGGCCAAAATCGGATCTGAACCAGATTGAATCCTGGATACTTGTGCCACTGGAACAGAAAAAAGTAGAATTCACCAGAATTTCTTCGAAGCTGCAGACGTCAGATGGTCATCAATTACCGACACTTTTTGGGATTCAAGAGATTTATTGCCAAATATTTAAATGAAAAGGACAGAATATTTACTTAAGATTAGTAGGCCGCAATTATCGGGCCACAACTCATGAGAAGAATGGGCATCAGGCTACCTGACTTATCCCGATGAAGAGACAGAGGGGTGATCCCATTTCTTTTGTGAATGCCTCGAAGAATACTTTTTCGACGAGACAGAGGAGGGCTCATCCCATTTTCTTTGTGAATGCCTCAGCTTAGCTTCCACTACAAAAGAAGCCCTCGGAGAATACTTTTTCTACGAAATTGACGACATCTCTTCCTGGCTACTAAAGAATATCTTGAAATTCATTCAGAATTCAAGATGCTTCAAGGAGGCATCCCACACCTAAACTCTCCTCAATCCCCTACCTTCCCTTCCTCATAACTGCCTACCTTCATACTGGGGAGCGCAATGGATCTACGGAGATACGAGTGAAATAATGCGGCTTCTGTATCATCACCCCTTCTAACGTATTATATATGTACATTAAAAAATAAAATGTGCCCCGTACACAACTGTGGCGCCCTATGCCCCAGCCGGGGTTACAGAACACGATGATGATGACACAACTGTGGAACTTAATAATTTTTTCACGTACCAAGTTTTTTTAAGAATCCATAAACTGCCCTCAAAGATTATTATTACTTTGTCACTTTTTTGAAAGTTAAAAACAAAAATGAAAAAAATATAGATACAATTAATAAAGAATTGCGGAGGATGTCAAAGACAAAAAAAGGAAACAACACAGTTGGGGGCATTGATCGGACTTGAAGTGGAAGTCTATTATTTCATTCAGCTGATTGCTGAAATGCATCTTCATCATCAGACATCCAACAGGGTGAAAAAGCCTACTTTTGTTTCAATTTTTATTTTGTTTATTTGTGTTTTTGTTCATTTAGCCATGATGGCTTCACAAATGAATTAATTAAAACATTAGCCATAAAACTCCAATGGGTTTCACATTAATTTATGCTCAGGCTCACACGACATTCACCACACCAACTGAAAAGATAATGGCAGCAAAAAGCGAAAACAAAAAAAGAAGTGAAAAACAAACCATCATGATCATCATTCTTTTAGTGGGACTTAATTAATTTATGCCCGCTGCGGGGTATTTGTGGGAAAGGTCTTAATTGTATCAATATCAATATTAAAAGGGCACACGCGAGATGCACTTAATTTAAGAAGTGTCAACTTCTGTTTTTTTTTGTTTTTATTTTATTTATTATTATTATTTTTATTTTTCAAAACACTTACCTACCTGTTGTATGATTGCCGATGAATTCAAAGTCATCGTCCTGATCCCAATGCTTGAGGGATAAATTACTTAATGGTGTTGCGTTGGCAAATTCAAGATTTGCAAAATGCCAATCTAATATTTGACGGTCCTTTGATGAAAGATAAACATCACTGGAAAATAAATTAATGCAAAATGTATTCAATTTCAAATAAAAAAATCTACAGAAGCTTAAAACTTTTGTTTTTTTAGATGATTCGATCAGCTCCGGGATTTTAGCACCTCATGTGTGTGATATTCGAAAAAAGGCAACTAAAGCGGTATAAAAGGTCAACTTGTTAAAGCAAACGGTAAGCCATTATGTTTTGCTGTCTGAATTTTTAACTTTATTTCAAGTTCACAGCATATTTTGTTAGCAACTCATCTCTTATTTAAGTGGCTGTAAAGAAGCTGGCCTTTTAGATTAAGTTAAGAGAGAGTGTAGATGATATTTTTTTTGTTTTCAAATATCCCACAAATGTGGTGCTAAGATCCTGGTGCTGAAGCGATGCACCATTTCAAAAGCTGTGATCAGAATTTCGACAAGGACGATATTCCAGTCGTACAATTCCTAGCCTCTCCCATCGAACTCACCTCGGTGGATTCATTTCAATCTCCTTCAACTTAGCTTGCAAGACTTCTTCTTCCTTATTCAATGCTTCCAACTCTTTGAAAGCCTTACTCCATTCATATTGAGTATTTCTTATTTTAAACTCATGATCAATCCAAGCTTGTTCGGTTTCAGGTGTTTTCGGTGGACGAGTCTTGCTCAATTGCTTAACAGTTGCTTTATATTCTTGAATTTTTTCCGACAGTTCGGCGACTTTATTTTGATTTTCAATTATGCTCTTCTGAGCATTTGTCACATTAGTCAAATGTTGAACTTGTTTGTCCTTGACATGCTTCTCTTGTAATTTGATAATCCATTCTAGAGCTTGTCCCAGGGAAACCGGATTATTGCCGGCATAATTAAAGTCCAGCTGATGTGATAGGTAGCTAGCTGATTCCAGAAGACGGTTAAATTCACGTTCGACCTGAAATAAATTAAAATATTAATAAATATGAGATTGATAGACAAGGCAAGCAAGTTAAATTGAGATTAAAATTAAGGGGAGTCAAACAAAATCCCTGAGTCAGTGAAATTAAAATATTCTGCCTTAAGTCGAGTGCATCCTTCTTTGCATAACAAAAAGGGGTTGGTTGGTTGGTTTGTAGGTCCTTGAATTAAAAAAAAATCTATTTGAAAGCCTACACCTCTTCAGATAAACCTCAACATTTTGGCTTCAGGTTACGCGGATTTGAGATCACAATCAAAGAGATAAGGGAGGTTTCGGGTTGAACACACGAATTTTGAAAGGGTGCGCCTGTGTTAACCCCTCAGGTTTGATATTTAATTAAGCCCAATTTAACGATGTATTCAGGACTCTTGATGCCTGTCAGTCACTTTACGATCGATTTTTTCTTCTTTTTTTAGTTTTGTTTTGTAGGTAGCTGGGATGGTTAGTGCAAGTCATTCGGGAATGCAACATATGTTGAAGAGGGTTCCTTATCAAAACAATGAAGAACTACCGTCATAGTTCGTATAAATGATCTGCCACTGCGCAGCGAAACTTGCTTTAATTTCGCAAAAGGATAATAAATTAATCTGGAATTTGATCCTGTTTTTTTTTTTAACATAGCAAGAATTATGCAGGTTTTTTTTTTGTAACCCTCGGCATTTTTCATTAAAAAAAAACTAAAACTGAATATCGGACGTAAAACGCGGAAGCATAGGAAAACTATAAAACTTGCCCTTGGTGAATGAACCGTGAAGGGGTTTGTTGGAAAACAAAAAAAAAAAACAACGAAGCCGAAATTGATTGCACGGCGAGCATAGGGTTGGTGGAGGAAATTTGTAAGAGGTACAAATTATAGTTTTTTTTTAGTTTGAGAATGGAAATATATACATTTATCAAAATTTGAAAGGAGTGTGCAGATGTTTAAAAAGTTTTAGATAAATTATAGTTCGAGAATGAAATTTATAAGGTCGAAATTGTTCAATTGACTGAAAGCGGTTTGGCTGGTTAGACATTGTTATGTGAATGAAAAAATAATAACTGGTTAAGGATGTCGAGAACGGGTTTAAAGTAAAGGTTTCAATTGGCATTTCACTTCGAATTGTATTGTGATAAGATATCAATTTAAAAACTGTTATTATTTTAAGAAAATTATACAATGAACCCGTATACCTACGAGTATTTAGCGGTTATGTTTTTGGGGAGGATTATTAAATCCGAGTTCTGAATTGTAATGAAGATAAGCAGATATATAGATATAAATAAATCTCTTAGGCCCAGCATAAAGGCTTACATATGTACATATGTGAAAGTTTAAGATGAGGAAAAAGTAGAACATACGCGTTTAAGTTGAACATTAATAATTAATGGCCGTGTGAACACTTCTTATTTCGATTCTGAAATCAAATCCAGAATAATTTTCTCTTCTTTTCAGAACAAGAACGGTCATTCTGTCCCCAATCAAAAAGGCCATTCGTTTCAGTAAACGGCTCTAATAGGGATATAAGAAAACGTATTTTTCAACAATGGATGTTGCGATGAACAAAAAGAAAATTGGATTAGGTCAAGAAATTAACATGAAGGCAATATTTCCTGATTGAATATAATAGAGCACCTACCAGGAAAAAAGGCAATTTTTTGCCAAGTTTAGATAGTTGGAGAGATAGTTAAGTAGGGGAAAGATTGTATGTCAATCAGCCTTAGACGGTTAATAAAAGGAAAGGTTGTACGGATCATTTCAAAGCAGGTTACTTAGGGCAAAGCGAATGAGCCTGTGCTGTACAGTTTCGATACGGGTGGGTGAGATATGAAGTGAGGAGACCAGACTTGACATGCATATTCGAGGAAATACCGAACAAAGGTTACAAATAGAGATTTAGTGACATAAGCATCAGAGAACTTCGTATACCAACGTTTAACGAACCCTAGTATCTATGTGGCAATGAAAATTAAGTTCCCTATCACGGATACTCGCCTGGAAAAATGGCAAGTTTTTGTCAAGTTTAATCGAGGCACTGGAAAGGCTTCGGTAGGGAAAACCTAGACAAGGCATATTTGTCAAATACTCGCGAGGCCTTCGCTAATAAAAACTTGTTGGATAGGTCTTGTTATCCCATCACAAATACCTCATATATGACAAAAACAAAAAAACTAATATTTTATACCCATCATTGGATTACTGTTAATAATATAAGTTCTAGAGAGAAGAGGAATGCGTTTGTGGGAGGAGTTTATTGCCTGACACTTTTGTTAACATTTAACTCAAGAAAAAGTTTTTGGCACCAGGTGGAAAATCTGTTAAGATAATTTTGATGTATGTAGTTTCGGGTCGTCAGGGGAGGATATTCGTCTGTTGATTTTGTTGTCGTCAGCATAAATTGATATCAGCGAGTCCTGAATAAAACATTCGACGTCATTGATGGTCAAAATAAAAATCAAAGGTCCGAGATGGCTACCCTGTGGAAAAGCAGAGGTTGCGTGAATACGGTCAGATTTAGTAGCTCTAAAAATAAATCTCTGGAAAACAAAAGCCCTAAGTTTGAAAAGGATTAAAGCATGGTATTTTTTATCGAAGACTTTACTAAGGTCGGTTGCAATTACATCAAATGCATTGCATTCTCCGAGATTATAAAATTTCAGAGACATATACAACTAAGTTGGTGATTTTTGAGGCCCTTGCTAGTAAGAACTTATTGGATAAGTTCATCATATCAACCCTAAAAACTAAAACCTGAAAGTTTCCAAAAATGTTCGGATGCCATATTATAAACTTTTCAAGAAAAAAAAGGTGAAAAATCGTATTTTGTATATTTTTTTTTTTTCTTTTTTCTGTCAAGTGATTTTTATTTTCAAACTTATTTATCACAAAAGATTCATAACGATCTTTCAACTCAGTAATCAATAATAATGACTTTTTTTTTAGTAAAATCCAATTGGTTCTCATGGATCATTGTATACATATTCGTCCAGGATTTATTTCCTCATCATGTTTTTTAACCCAAACAACCAATCAATCGCCCACACAAACTAATTACAACTTTACCGCCCTCGGAAAACTCGAAATTATTTCTGGTCCGTGAATTCCAGGTTTCGTGTTGATGTTTTCTGTTGGGCAATAAAACATCGTCGCCATGCTTCCACTTTTAAAATTGGACCACTCCCCGTTTTTTTTTTTTTGTATTTTTTGTATTATTATATTTTTTTTTTTTTTTCAAAAAACCCCCAAAGCCCAAACAAATATGTATGTTGACCTGCAAAATATAACGACGAACCATTACAACTTGTTAACAAGTTTAAATAATTCGTCAGTAATTAATAACAAAATTATTGATTGTAATGGGCAACACTGTGCCACACTGGTGTCTGGCTCTGGTCCCGACCAAACGAACACACAGAACACAGAGAGAGCCATCTAATTAAAACCAACCACATCACAAAGAAAGCAAACGACCATCTTGGCCATGCTTCTTAGATCTGGCCGGGAGATGAGTTCCAGTCGAAACTCAAAAGCCGAGCCAATTAATTACATGCCATGAGTGTGTATAGCTTATGCTCATAACGAAACGATAGGTTTAAGCTTTGTGCTCACTCTAGTGGGTAGACGGAGCACGCACGCAAGCACGCACATTTTTAACATCTCAATCGAATTCGATCGTCCAAAAAGGGAGTGGACAGAGGGGAATAGCAACCAACATCAGCATTAGCATCAGGGAACTCAAATATAAAACTGACAGCCGAGATATTTGAATTTTAGTTTTATTGGATTATGACAGCACTTCTCAATCGGAATCGGAGAATGGCAGAGAAGATCAATTAGGCACGGAGCAGAGTTCAAGGAAAAAAAAAAGAGATCATTCAAGGGACGAAAGGTGGGAAGAGAGGGAGAAGGGACTAACCCTTTTCTGATAGTTTATGACAGTTTGAGTTTGGGAATTATCATTTCATGTCTGTCAGATGGTTTCAAGGAAGTACCTACTACGGCACCACCTTGTTTTCAGTGCAATTTACATAGATAATAAATACAGATGTGTGTATAATCAACGGATGCAATAACATACTTATATGACAGCCGAATTACTTTATGAGACAATTGGAAGAACGAACAAGCGGCAACGATTGGAGTGCTATTCATATTTTAGAGTTTTCCTCTTTTCATTTAAAGTTTTAAATTGTTTATGACTTAACTGCTGAATGGATCGGTGATCATGAGAATGGCTTCAGTTTTGTTTGATTGGTGGGAATTATGATTTTCTTTTATAACTTTTCTGAGAAGATGAATAGATGTATCAAGGGCATGATTTAATTAGATTTATCAAACAGGGAAACTAGCCAGTTAAAGATACTGATATTCATTAAAACTTCAAACAATGATTGACCGAAAAAATATAATCTATTTTGATTAACTTACATACATATGTATATTTTGGAAAGCTAGGGTAATTAATTACACAGGTTTACAAATATCCGTTAACTTTTCGACACGTTAAAGTAAGAGTCGCTCTAAAGGTAATTTTGTACGCTGAACTCAAATCCGTTATCCGCTTTTCGCTATAAGCTCTGGTTTGCGAGACATAACCATTAGAAAGTGCAAAAAACCCTTTTTTCGCCATTTTTGGGGTTATGTTACTTTGCGAACTGATTTTTTTTAACTGTACAGATTTCTGAAAGTACTAATCTTAATCTTCAAAATTCAGCTTTAATCGTTTCAATATCTCTATTACTTTTTGAGCGATATTAAATTGGTTATTAGTTCTCATCTGACTACATATATTATTTAAAAATGCTTTCTCTTTGGCTTACGTCGTTTTCTACAGGAGCAGGTAAAATATGTTCTAAAAAGAGTTTTTAGTGTAGATGTCAAATTCGTAATCCAGTTTTTGATATCAGCTCAACTTTTGGGATTAAATTAAAAAAATCACCCGTTTGTGACCATATTTTTTTAATTTGAAATAACTCTTACAAATTAAAATAAATTGTAATGGAACTGCACGGTTTATATAAATTTTGGTCCGTTTCACGTACAAGAGACCAACAATAGTCACTTAACATACCATCATCCCAAAAAGCTGTGTAACTTTTTTCTAGGTATTATTTCTAAATTTTGAAGTAAATTGAAGTCGCTCTCCTTGCTCATCACAATATATTGAAAAATACAACTGAGGATTTCTCAAAAAATAAAAGAGATATTGATTAAAGCTGAATTTTTAAGATTAAGATTAGTACTTTCAGAAATCTGTACAGTTAAAAAAAAAAATCAATTCGCATAGTAACATAACCCCAAAAATGGCGAAAAAAGGTTTTTTTTTTTGCACTTTCTAACGATAATATCTCGAAAACCAGAGTTGATAGCGAAAAACGGATAACGGATTTGAGTTCACCACGAAAAATTACCATTAAATCAACTCTTACTTAGTCGTGTCGAAAACCTTTTAAACCTGTGTTACCAATGAATTTATTACGATTTTTGTTAATCAGAAATTTGCTAAAATAAATTATTTTTTTTTTATTAATTTATTAGTTGAGCAATTTGAGATTTTCATAAAAATTAATACATAATAAGCTTATATATTGACATATTTTTTTCAAAATGTATAGGTAATTGAAATGATTTTTTAATATTCAAAAATATGGGTTGTGGTATTAGTTGCTATTTTTTTTAATAAATAATTACTTATGACAAATGTTACATAAAAAAAAAGACAAAATAGTGGGTATTCAAAATTTTGTAATAAAATGTTGTTGGTTCTTGTATTCAGTTTGATATGGTGAGGGTAAATTAAGTTGCAAAAATATGATGCAAAAATGCATTTTTTTTTAATTTTTACCTATTTCTCTCTAAGAAATCCTTATTTTAAATTTATGAATTTAGCGCATTTTCAAATTATTTAGTTTAATACGAAGGCTAACAACTTATTAATGATTTTCACAAAGGTGATTAGAGGTATTTGGAAGATTTAAGAAGAATGACTATAAAAATTAATTTAAAAAATATACCCCGAGAAATAATATAACCCCAAATTTGTTTCAAAAACGCCTTTTTTATTTTTAGATTTGAATATCTCAAAAACGTGACGAGCTAGAGCAATTTCAAGATTCGAACTCATCGCATCAAAGACTACCAGAAAAGTATATCTTGGTTCATGTCCAACAAAAAGACAAAAATTAAAATTTTGTCACGCAAGGTAGTTTACCTAAGTGTTTTCTAGTGGATTTTCGGAAACAGTAAAAACACATCAATTTTCAACTAGCGCTTGAGCCCAAATGGGTTCTCGCAGAAAAAAACCTAACACAGAGATTTGTTGGAAATTGTTTATACTTTCAATTGTATTCTGATATAATTTTCGAATAATAGTTTTCGAGCCATAAGTAAAAAACTTCCAAAAAATGCATTTTTGCATTTTTGTTAAATTTGGGTAACATGAGTACGGACACGTAAAACTTAACTTAAAAAAATTCAATAAATTACTTTTAGTAAATGTTATTTTATGACTGGCACACCACATAATTTTTATACTTCCTAGCTGTAATGGAAGGCGGTGAGCGACTTTTTTTTTCAAAAAAAACCCGAAAAAAGTTTTAATTATGAATGGTAATTTTTTCTTGAGAAACATAACCAACCAAACAATCAAGAGAAAAAGTATTTTTTGTTTTTTTTTTTAATTTCCCAAAAACAAAGAAAGATTTTTACAACTGGTTTTCAATGTTTGATTAAAAATTGATAAGAGCATTGAATATTTAAAAAAAACAGTAGTGCTTAAATACGCGATATTTTGAAAAAAATGAACTTAAACAAAAATTCACAATTTTTTCAAAAATATTGAACTTAAAATTAAATATCGCAAAAACTATTCATTTGAATTTAAATAAAATAAAAGAATGGAATAATGGCTTAAAAAAACTTAGGTATAGCACATTACTGTAGGTACACGTGTTTTCGTTAATTTTAAATGATTTTTTTTCATTTTAGGTCAATTTTAAAATTTGTGAATTGGAATCATCAGCTTCGAACCTTGAAGTAATTAGAGTTTTTTTTCAACTAAACACTTTTTAAATTTCTGGATACAAAATGTAACTATTTCAATTCAAGCAAAAAGGAAATCTACATAATTTATTATTTGAAACGCACGAAATTGGTAATTTCTAATAATTTTTTTTATTACTCGTTATAAGCGATAGACTTCAAATTTTTCATTCAAAACTGTTCGTTATGAGCGATATCGATATTCGGTTAGTACAATTTGTAAGAACCTCTGCCGGGACTTCAAGGTTAGTTCGCAATAACAGATATTTCATTATAACTAATGTCGTTTTAATTAAATTTGACTGTATGTATATAACTCGGTACCTAAGGGTTTTTTTTAACACTCTTAAAAATATTTAAGGAAAGTATTTAACCTACTTTTATGATAAAATAAAAATCTTATTTTTCTCAAAAACGACTCAAACGAATTTGATAACATTTTCGGGGTGCTAAAATTAGTGCGATCTTCTATCAAATGTTATAAAAATATACACCTAGATAGTTAGAACCTCCCATAGAAAGGGTTTTTTATTTCAATTTTTTAATTATGTAATGATGCATACCTACAAATTAAAAATAAGTTGGGCAATTCCATGGTAACTCACGTTACATTTGGGAGAGTTTCGCGTTCCCTTTCATTAAAATTTCCATACTTATATTAATATAAATAAAACAAAATATAAACCCTATACATGGTAATGATTTTGACTTCTAGTAAAAAATTAAAATTTTGGGAAAAATAAATTCTTTCTAAGTAAAAAATACTAAAACATGTTGGTAACTCACGTTACCATATTCGGACACGGGTTTTGTAGCAGAACTATGCATATTTTCTAAAAATTAAACAAACCAATAAAGGTTAACTGGTTTGTTGAATTAGATATAAGAATTTATCAGTTTGTTTATACACTCCTCGTCAACTGAATACGCACAAACATTTTTGAATATATTTTATCCATTTTTTCCAAACAGTGATGGTTATTATGCCATCTGTTGATGATAAAAATTTTCGTAACATATAAATAACAGAATTTCAAAGTTTTATCCAAAAACAACCGTGAGTTTTTCCTTCAACCACTTCCAAAGTGTAACTTATGCAAAGTAGAAGTTTTTTTTTGAGTCAACTGAATAGGTACAAAAATTAAGATTGGTTAGAATGGAATGAAACAAGTTTTTGTTTAAGTTTAGTAGTGGGTACTTTCACCTTTATTTTTAATTACTTCGTAAATTCGATCCGGCATGGAATCGTATAGCTTTTTAATGTAATTTAACGAAATTTCGCTCCACGCTAATTTGATTGCAGAAATTAAGGTTTCTTTGTCTTCGAACTGACGACCACCCTCATAAACTTTGCGTACTAACCATCCCCAGACATTTTCTATGATGTTTAGATCAGGTGAGTACGGCGGCCATTGAAGCAACTGCACTTGTTGCTCCTCTATCCATGTTTTTATTATGCGCGCTGAGTGAATAGGCGCATTATCATGTTGGTAGGTCCAGTTTATGGGTCCAAAGATGTTAGCAAATTTAGGAAAATTTCTTTCCAAAATTACTTTATACCCAGCTGCTGTCATTCTTGATGTTACAACCTCGCGCTCAACTGTTCCATAATAACTGACTGCTCCCCATATCATGACACCTCCTTCACGACTATGATGGCGCTTTAAAAATCTTTTTTCTTTTCCTAAGTCGTGAAAATAGAAGTTGAACCCATCAGGGCCATCGAAATTAAACTTTTTTTCATCTGTAAAAACCACGTGATACCATTCTTCTTGAAAAATCTAATCAAAACATTTTCCGTCTCTCGTCAAGTGGTGGTTTTTTCTTAAGTTTCATTCGTTTAAGATGGCTTAAGTTGTTGATTACTCTTAATACTGTTGAGCAACTTGCGTTTACGCCGACTTTTTGTTTTATTTTTGCCACAGAATCAGAAGAATTTGATGCATATCTTAAAATTCTTCGTCTCTCAGCTGCTGTTGTTGCTGTTTTCTTACCTCCCTTCATGTTTTTGCCGTATGCATCTTTATTTTTCAAGTAAGAATAAACTACATTAAAAATTCGGCCAACTTTATCAGCTATTGCACGTCCAGTTAGGCCTTGGTCTCTAAGTAAATCGATTTTAGCTTTTTCAACACTGTTAAGACACGTAGATCTACCCATTTTTCTTAAAATTTTAAATCAAGAATTAAATTTTACTGAAAACACTAAAATTGTTAATTTAAACTGTCAAGCACTCCAAAAAACTTATAAACAACGAAGAAAATGGCGTTGTACCTATTCAGTTGACTAAAAAAAAACTCCTACTTTGCATATAAAACACTTTGCAAGTGGTTGAAGAAAAACTCACGGTTGTTTTTGGATAATTCTTTCGGAATTATCTGCTTAACATCTTAAGGGAATAAATACCATCAACAGATGGCATAATAACCATCACTGTTTGGAAAAAATGGATAAAGTATATTAAAAAATCTTTGTGCGTATTCAGTTGACGAGGAGTGTATCTGTACACAAATTTTAAATTATTGAAAATATTTTATACAAATTTAATAAAATACGTGGTAACTCACGTTACAAAAAGTCGGTAACTCACGTTATTTCACGTTTTTCATTTAAAAATTTAGGGCTAAGCCTTTCATAATTTTATTTTATTCTTAGCCGTATGTTTATTACTCGGAGGATATTTTGTAATTCTAATTTTAAAACTAGCGAACAATAGAAAGGGAGCGAGATAAATTTTCCATTTTTCTATCTTCATGTCCACTTTTTCAGTTGCAATGATATTACGTATCAAAATTTTCGAAAAAGAAATATATATTTGAATTTTTAAAATAAGGTTTAAAAGTTTTTTTTTTTATTTTTAAATGCGCATTAGTAAATATAATCATTTTTTCCCTTAAAAATGTTTTAAGAATTTTATATAAAAAAATATATTTTATAAAACCACTCCAACGATTTTAACTTACGACATAGATACTATAGGGCCAATTTTGGATTCGTGCAAAAAAAATTGAGATTTTAGATTTTCGATTTTTCCATTAACGGCTCAATTGATTTCAATCAAAATTTGTATGCAAAAGCTCCTTTAAAATATAAATAATATTGCAAATCAAATTTTTTAAAACAAAAATATCATTTCGAAATTTTAAAAATACACATATGCACCTATGTATAATTTTTGTTTGAAATCCAATATTTAATTGAAGAATTATTTTGAAACAGAGATTATAAATGTTAATAAATACTTAAAATTGGAAAACCAAAATATGTAGTTTTTAAGGAAACTGCTCTAACGATTTTAATTTTTTGTAGTCAAATAATCAAAGGGCGCAATTTTTTTGAGATCTAAGCTATTTTACGAATTGTTTATACAATTAAAAGAAGAATTAAATGCTTTTTTATATTTTTTCTATAATAACTTTCATATTTAAAAAGTTCGCTAAAATAAGTTTATATATTGAATTTCAGTTTAAGCATTCATCTCGCTTATGATTTTAACTTAGATGGAGTATAGGTACCTCTAGCTGGTATCAATGAAGAAACCGCCATGGAAAGCCTTTATTGTGGTGAGTTGTAGAAATATAAAAAAATTGTCAAAAATCTACTGGATTTATTATTTTAATTTTTGGTTTTATTAAATAAAAGAAAATTATTTTATTTAAAAAATCGCGAGTTTATATACATTGAGATATAAACGAATAAAAAATGAAAAATCGAAAATATATCGTTTATTATTTTTTATTTTAGTTTTTAAATTTTGTCTTATTAAATTGGGCTTATGTTTTAAAAATTCTAAATTATCTTGAAAAATAAATTGAACGGCTGTTTCGCACGTATGTACATTAGGGTGGTCTTCATAAAGGTCATTGTTTAATTAAAGCTTTGTATATAAAAACTATAGTAATATTATGCCAATGAGCGATACTGGCGACATCTTTTAGGCATTAAGGGAACTAAGGGATGTAGACTTAGACGATGAGTGTAGACTTATAAGAATAAGGATATGAAGAAAGAAGTAGCGATAATAGTAGAACGAGAATACTGTATACTAATTTAAAGGGAGTTTGAGGGAGAGAAAAATAAGAATAATTTTGTTGACGATTAAGAGGAAATAGAAATTAAAGAACGAGAAAACGTCTTATATACGTGGTGAAAATTTACGGTTATTTTTCTGTTGTATGGGATAATATAGGTTTGTGGGTTAATGGTGTATTAGTGAAATTAAATACATTTATATTATTTGCAAACAATTGTTCGCGCCTTTTTTGGATTCTGTTTCAGCGTCGGTGAATAAATTAAAATTCAGTTCTATTGTGCGTGCTTTGCCTTTAATGTTTTTTAATTCTAATTTTTTAATCTGATTTTTTCAATTTCGATTAAATTTTAGTACCTATATTTACCAAATAATAGTGAAAAATTATAATTTTTAGCTGTGATTATTGTGTTTGCAAAAAGTGTGTGAATTAAAAATATTTGCCACTGGAAATTATTCCAAACGGTTTTAAAAGGCCCATTGTATGCCGGTGATTCCCTCAAAATTTTTACCAAATTCTTAAATTCTTATAAAAGTGTTAGATATAGGTACTTAATTTTTCATTTATTTTGTCCTTTTTTGAATTTTTGAATTTAGTTTTTCAAACTATTCCTAAGGGTTTTTTTTATTGTCTGCCCATTGTGTGCTGGTGTTCCCTGATAATTTTTACGTATTGATATTTTTAAATTCTTAAGTCAATAAAAAGTGCTGAATAAACTTAATTTTTTATTCATTTAGTCCTTTTATACATTTTTGCCACAAGAATTTAGTTTTTCAAACTATTCCTAAGAGTTTTTTTTTATTTTTTGCCCATTATAGTGATAATTTCGTCCATTTTGTGCTTTTAAAGATTAATTTCAGATTAGTTTTTTCAATTCATAGGGTGTTTTAATCCTAATTGTAGTGAAGTGTTGTAAAAGTTATAAATTCTTGATTTTAATTTTGTACAATTTGTATTTTTGTTTAAAAGCGAGGTAAGTTTGTTAATTGCAAACTTTTTCAACTTTTTTAGTTTACAGGGTAGTTCAAATTTTAAATTTTTGGAATAACTTTTATATCTATTGGGTGTATTAGGGCGTATTTTTAAAAAAAACTAAATATTGAATCTAGTTTTTATGACTTACTTACTTCTTCAATATTTATTTATATTCTTTTTTTTTTGCTAACTTATTAATTAACTAAGTTATATTAGTTGCTTTTCACCTACTTATTTAACTATTCGTTTACTTAATACTCATTTGCTTACATACTCATTTTATCGCTTAACTTACCTACTCCTTAATATTAGTATTTTTTAAGTGCTTACTTTTTTCAATATTTATTTATGTTCTTGTTTATGTGCTTACTTAATAATTTATTTAATTATATTAATTGCTTTTCACATAATTTTTTAATTATTCATTTACTTACTCATTTTCTTATTTATTTATATACTTACTCGCCTTTTAATTTACTCAGTAATGGCTTCTGTTATTTATTAACTTAATAATATCCTCATTTGCTTATTTATTAACTTACTCATTTGCTTACCTACTTGTTTATTTACTTACTTGCTTTTGGACTTATTAATTGCTTTTCTTCTTTATTAACCGCTTAATTTTTTTATTAATAATTAAATTGCTAAAAAAATTTCTTTATCAAGTAACTTTCATTTAGTAACTAATTGACTTATTAACTAACTTACTACTCAGTAGTAGAGAGTAATTACTTACTTTTTTGTTGGCTTACTCATTGTCTTACTCATTTGCTTACTTATTTGCTTGCTTCTTAACTTACTTACTTATTAATTAATTTTCTTATTTACTAATTTAATAAACTTTTTTATATGCAAAGATTAAAGTCTGTGCGCCCCTAATTTTTTCATGGTGTCCACTATTTTTCCAAATAAATTTTCCTGACATTCCCTGACGTTCCCTGACTAATCTCAAAATTTTCCCTGAGCAAAATATTTTTTTTAAATGATCAACTAGTTTTATAAATCGGTCAGTCCTTAAAAATACATAATTAGGCTTTAAGTTTTTCAAAGTCACGATTTTTGACAACTCACTTGTGGAATACTCGCAAAAAGATATACTATCCGAAGAACCTACGGTTCGTGATAAAAAGTCTATTTTCAGTAATTAATTTTTTGCATGTTTTATTTTTTTTTTTTCAAGGACAGATTATTGGCACCTCATTTGGTGATTGAACAAAAAAAAGTATGTTATCTAATTTTCATAGCTTTATTAAAGTTTTTGTTTTTTTCTAGCTTACGAACTATTTTTGGTCCCTAATTTGTGGGATAATCGCAAAGAGTAAACCATCTGAAAGGCCACTCAATAGCCATAAAAGATAAGCTGGTTTCAGTAATTATTCTGACATAGATCATTTTTATAAATTTTACTGTGCACTCATAAAAAAAAACAACTTAAGAAAAATGGCTGAACAGTTACTGAAAATAATTATCACAATCAAGTGATTTTTCGGATGGCAAACATTTTTTGCGAATATCCCACAAATCCTTGACCTTGAGAAACTTCAAGCCTTGATTTCTAGGGCTGCATGATTTAAAAACAATTATTAGGTCAGTCTCACCAAATAAAATTTTTGGGGAAGCGGAATGATTTTGGGGACAAGATTCTCCGTTAAATTGTAAAAAAAAGATACGTTATAGTTTTCATACCGAACTTCTGGAAACAAAATTTCTTTGCATAAGATATTTATTTGCATAAGATATTTATTTGTGAAAGCACAAAACTTTATGAATTGAAACAAAAATAATAGTAAGTTCAATTTATTATCATTTTTCTAAACATTACGTCCTTATTTTCTATTTATTTATCGTTTTCGAATTTGCACATCACCACAAAATACCAATTTGGTTGTCAAACGAGCAGCTGTTTTGGGCGACAAAGAACATTGAGAAGTGAATCCAAAAAAATCTCTGTGCTTAGTTGAAACTTTTTGTCCCACTCAAAAAAATCTCTGAAAGCTCAGAGATTTTATTTGTTGAGACACTCCCATTTAATTTAACAAAGTGACGACTGTACCTTTGTAGTAAATTATACTACAAACTGTAATGACTTAATAAAAATGCTTTTATATCACAATAATTTTAAAATCGAATTTTTAAAAGTTTGACACATTGACATTCCCTGACTTTCCCTGACCAAAATTATGTTCCGTGACTATCACTCACTCTCCAGTTAAGCGCAAACCATGTTTTTCCAAAAAAAATACAAAAAAATTCACGTAAAATTTTTGCTCATTATTCTACCGTTAACCTTGGCCCCCAAGACGAAAGAAGTTTTATATGGAAAAACACATGAAAAATGGCCGATCAGATTTTGAATTTTTATAACTTTTTGTAATAATTGATATAAAAATTAAAATTTTTATACCAATATAGTTTTTTATGACTGCGTGTAAGATTCGGTACAAAATTCATAAAAATTGAAACCGAATATTTCTTCAATTTTAGACCCATAGAGGAAAATTGGATAAGGTTGAATTTTCGTTGTCTATAAGGATATAACTGCTTTAAGTTTTTTTCTAATATGCCATTTTTTAAATATAATAAGTGATATTGCTTTAATAGTGGTTAAAGCTGTAGATGAATATACAGGCGACATAGAGACAGAATTCTGGGATCCACTTTTTTGTGTTCTCTTTCACCGTAATGCCATTTTTTTCTGAACGAATCCAAAACTTGCGCTTTAATACAAGTAAAAAGTAAATTTTATTACTTTTACATGTAGGATAGCTAAAATTGAATTTTTTTTACTTTAACCCCATCTTAAATCAAAATGAAGCTTTCTATATGGTTGGCGGTAGTGAAGAACCATGTAAGTCAATATACCAGTAGAAAATTATTGCTGAAGTAATAGGTCTGTTCCTTTACTTTGAATTTCTTTGATTTTCTGTGCATTTCTGCACATTTTAGCCCAAAGTTGTGTCAAAGTTCGTATAAAAATAATTTTTATACACAAGTTTGGACTAAAAATCACAGAAACCCGAAAACCTAATAATTCTTCAGAAAATAGTAAATAATAATTAACGAAGTTTTACCCTTGGATAGTACTTCTAAAACCTATTTGCCATTACTGTTTTTGGACAATTTGTTCAATAATTTTCAATAATGTTTGCCTCTTATGACCGATTACATATTCTTGATTACAAAATGATCTTAAATCAAGAACTAGTTACTTCGCTGGATTCATCCAATAAGAACCAAAAATAATCCTAATAGGACTTGTTTTTTGCCATTCCCATCGCCAATACAATATAAACCAAAGTTTTCATTTTTCACTTACCATATCGTCCTTGTGCTTTGTCACAGGCTTCCCGCCAGCTCCGTACAGCGGACAAGCTTGGCGGATGGGCACCATTTCCATTCCTGTCTGCTTGCTCAAAATGGTCATCGGATTGCCCCAAATGCCAGTCACGACCATCGCGCCCAAATCTGCGATGTAGTTATTCTTCCTGAACGTGGCAATTCGCCCGCCGACTCTATCTCGTGCCTCCAGCACAATCACATCCATGCCGAACTGCTGCAATTGTTGGGCGGCCGCGAGGCCAGAGATTCCGGCGCCAATAACAAGAACCTTGGCGATTTTCTTACTTGGAATCGGTTGGAGACGTTTGAAGATGCCAAAATTTATAAAACCGTGGCGTTCCAAGAAAGCGTGTACGCGCTTCACCAGATTTGGGTCACTATCGAATGGTGGCTCCATGTCTTTGAGAGCATTTTCCAAAATCAATTGCTGCTTGGGGTTCTCGATCCACATCTGCAGTAAGCGATTACGGATGTTGAGGAACACGCGCTGGGCAACGAGCCCGGTTTTGGTGATGTCGGTGAAACAGGCGGCTTCAGCGGAAGTCATCTTATCGAATGGAATTCGCGATTGGAAAGCGGCTCCTTCCAAACCCGTGAGGATATCTTTATATGCTTCGGCGGCAACTGCAGAGGCTTCTCTCACATCCATGATGTCCTTGGGATGGGGACTCCGAGAGAAGTCAGACTTTTTAGGCTTGTTGAGGCCATCGGTGCGACGTTCTGAGGATGGTTTATTTTCCATTCCATCCGCAGCTGTTTTATTCACATAGTATTCGACCTGAAATGAAAGTGTTTTTTTGTGACTTTTCAGCTTCGTCTACTTCCACGAGGAATCTTTTACCTTTGGTTTCCGTCTGCGGCTGGTTCGTCTCTCGTCTGCGTTAGAGATGTCATTTGAATCTTCGTCGTCTTTTATTTTCGGAGTGCGAAGTTTGGAGTTATCGTCGTTGCCGCCGTTATCAGAGTCGTCGCTTATCAAAGTTATGTAGTCCATGTCCATGGGAGCTGGGGTGCTCGGGGTAGATTGCTTGTTTTCCATTATCGCGCGCGCAGGAACGAATAGAAATACACTTAACACTCGCGGATTTAAAGAACGTTCGGTGAATTTTTTTAATAAACCTAAATTCTTTGAGTTTTTGTCATAAAATCTAGTTTACCGGTGTGAGAGCGTAGCCTGCTTGATGCAAATTGGAATATTTTTATTTTGCAATTTTTGTTTACAAATGAAAGTGACGTTTTGGCTAGATGTTTCGCCGAAACCTAGTTGTGAAGTAAGGAAGTAGGGAGAATTCAGGTTTATGTATGGGATGGCGATGTTTTTCTACATAATTATGGCGGTAAGTATATACAGGGCTGGCAATGAGTGTCTTGATATAAAAATATAAAGTGATGAATATGAAACAGCAAAGTTTAAATTCAAAATTTATTTTTGGTATTCACAATTTTACATGTTCAGGAAAATGAGATCTCAGAGCCTTTAGCAATCTCAATATTGTCAACAGGTCTCTTCAGAAGTCTTGCTGCTAAATTACTGAGAAAAATAAATTGGATTTTCTTGCTTTGAAAGATAAAATTTGATAAGCCCTTCAAGATCTAATTTTCCTGAACATTCTTAATTATTAATATTCTTTTAAAAATCCAGTTTTAAAAATATTCATCTACCGATGTTTTCAAATTTTGAATTTTCAAAAAAGTAAAAAGGGTACTCATGCAACGACGTATTTAGTCGTAAACGTAGTAAAGTTTTAAACTGCGTAAAACTGTCGAATTGTCCATACAAATTGTGACAGATTTACGAAGTTTAAAACTTTGCTACGTATGACGGCTGTACCAAAAGGAACCATGACACAGCTAGTGTCGTATTTGACGACTTTTGAGTCATGACTTTTTTCGAAATTAAATGAGTGCGAAGGTGACATCAGATGTTTTTTCTCGTTCGCACTCATTGAATTTCGAAGAAAAGTCACTCAAAAGTCAGTGATTTTTTGGATGAAAAAAACAAAATGTCCTTTAAGACTTAGTAGTTTTCACAGAAAAGCCGACGACATGCAGCATTTTTAACATTTCAAAAGAAGCTTTTGCATAGAAATTTTGATTGAAATCGATAAAATTAAAAATCAAAAAAGCTTTTAAAATGTTATAAATGTTTTTTGCTATTTTTCTTTCTACCGACAAAATTCAACATGAATAATTATCAACTGATTTTGTCTGCCGAAATTATAAGACGTAATTGTAAACCATAATAAATTGCTAACGGTAATCGCAAGTACCATTATTTTTGGAGCTAAAAATAAAATGTCCTCTATAGGGACTTATAAGATAAATAGTCTTGAATTCAGAAGTCGGAAGAAGTCGCTTCAAGTGGCTTAGGCTATAGGTCGAGGTACAAACAAACAGAGAGAATATTGTGTTCTCTATCATCATTATGTCATGTTTTATTACTATCTCGAAAATTATTTGTGCATGAACCCAAATCATGCCTTTTTACATGCATAATAATAGCAGTCATAAAATGGCGTAAGGCCGTCGTAAATGCAGTAAAATTTTAAACTTTGTAAATATATGTCACAATTTGTGTGGAATTTTTGACAGATTTACGAAGTTTGCAACCTTACAACGTTGATGGCGTCCTTATGCCTTTGCGTGAATACCTTTACTTACTATTGCTTATTGAAATTGTATTAGGTAAAAATTCGTAGAAATTGGTAGTTTTTAAGAGATGACTTCCTCAGCATTCGTCACGGGGAAAACTGTATCCCCCATATTAATAAACGGCGGAAAACAACGTGCTAGTAGTTATACATCTGTTAACTTGTTAATCCAATTAACAAATGTGTAATAGTCTGTGACGTGTGTTAACGTACGCATAACTTTAACTCATCTAATTCCACGTATAATGAACGGATACGTTCACGCATCACGTGAGATAAGACAGTTTACTACTACCTGTATACACTTCGTAAGGCAGTGCATGCATGTGACACATGTATTAGAAAATCACCATAATTTGATGAAGTGAAGAATTTGATGAAGTGATAAATACTGGAAAGATATCATATTTTTTTTAATAAGAAAAGTTATCAAACGGCCAAGTTGTCTATGTCCATATGCCAGTTAACACGTGCGTAAGGAAGCGGATAGCAGGTTTTTATTAATTCTGCTGTACATATTATGTATGCATAGTGTTGCAATCAGTTACTTTTTTATTGCCAAAATATAGATCACGACTGTATTATATCTGTCTTTCTTTCGTGTTCATCTTCTTCGTCGTGTCAAATGATTCCTGTTGGATCGACAGACAGTAGTCTTACAACTTTTTTCACTGCACTACATTTTGTTGTTCTCCAAAATATAGAGTGAAATTTCTGCGATACCTTAGCGTGGTAAAGATATGTGATATACACCACCCAGAGCACACAGAGGTTTAACCTCTTCTTGTTTGATTCTGACGTCCGTTTTAACTACCAAATTTCCCTCGGGCTAAAAATGTGAAGCCAAAATAGTGTTTTCTTACTAAGAGTTTATATACAATGATGGTAAGCAACCTTAGTCTCACCATGTTGCCATCAACTCCGAGCACTAAAAGTGGCTGGCAACTAAGATGCCAAGTGGGCGCCGGGCCTTATCAAACAGAATAGTTATTGCACGGTGCTTACACTAGGCAACTTTTCTACAAATTTTCGAACATAGAATTCGAGCAAAAATTTCACTAGGGTCTTGTCCTTGCTAAAATATTTTCTATTTCAACTACCATTAAAAAGGAAGCGGAAATGGAATTATAGCAGTTTATTTTTCAAAAATATATTTTGAATTTTCAAATTAGCACGTTATTTCTCGTGCAGTTCGTTAAAAAAATCTTGTTCTCAATCACAATTTTTTTCTCTGACTTTTTATTTGTGTTTTGAGTAAAACTCTTGTAGTCCCCAAGTATATATCACAAATTCTCATTTTGACACAGAGCTGTATCGCAGCTAACCAGCAGCTAGCACAACTTATTTGTGCTATTGAGTAATTCAGTATCTCTTGAATACTCATTGCTGCTGCATGGATTTTCGGTATCGGAGTGGACACAAAGTTGTTTTCAATTTTCTAACGAAAAACGAAATGAATCGCGCTTGCGGGGTTTGTCTAACTATTTGAATCAAATTGAGGGAACGAATAAAGTGAAGGTTACTTCTGCCGGTTATTTGCCATTTCAAGTTGTGTTGCATGGTTTATTCTTGTTGGTAGGTCGAAAGCCTCCAATCCCAAGTGTTTTGTTTTGTCGTCGCTTAAGAGAGAGGCAGTGCTCCACTTGACGCGATCTAAACAACACAAATACAGTCATTCGCGTGCTATCTCCGATCCCATCGAAACGCATCGCATATCAGCGGCAGCGGTGCGCGGCGTGGCACTTTAAGTAGCGCACTTTAGTTCGCATAGTGAGTGTTCGTGGTAGTATCAAAATAATTAAGCGTATACTATCGGATTTATTTTGCTGTGTGACATAAATTGCTAGTGATCGTAGTAGCAACTTTAATCGGTTGATAACGTTTCGATTTTTATCAATCGCAGCTGGGCGATTTTCTATTTTTATCCGATCTTTGTTATAGTGTTTTTTTTTTCAAGTATAAGGAATAAATTTTTCTCAAAAAGGTGATCAATTTGTCAATAAAAATACATTTTATTTATCTGGGGTGACAAAAAGATAAAATTGTTTATTTTCATTGCATTTTTTTTTTGTTTTCTTCTTTGTGTTGTTTCAATTGTCTTTATATCGTGTTGGTTTTCTTTGTTTTTTTATTGTACGAAGAGGAAAGGGAGATCGCATCGTATCATTTTGTTTTGTTATTCTTTTTGCAGATAAATGAGTGACCGCGATCACGCTGAGTCTCGATGTGTGCTAGACAGGGTTACCGTTGAATTTTTTTTTTTTTTTTGACAGCAGGAGAGTAAAATATTACCAAGAACTCTCACATACCTATTTCAATTTCAATTTCAATTTATTACAATTAAATTGCACATTTTTGAAGTTGTTTATCAAATTCATAGTTATTATGAACTCCAGATACATTACAATTTCAAGTGAGTGTTGAGTGTTACGAGATTTAAGCGGAAAAAAAATAAGCGTATACACGGAAAGCATATATAACGCAGATATATAATTGCGAAGTGGAACGTTTCGTTAAGTTTTGTTCAACTTTGATATACGGAAAACTACTATTTGTTGGTTTTTGACATTTGCTCAAGTGCCCTTCCAACCAATATAGTTCTACCTTGAAGGTTGGAATGTCAAAAACCAACGGAAAGTAGCTTTCAGTATCGTCAAAAAAGGAACACATCCATACTGCACTTACTTATTCATCTCTTTTTAGCACTTTTATTTCACCAAACTTGAGATTTAAGTGAAGTGAAAAAGCTCGTGGCCATCTATGCGTCCAAATGTAATCCTAATTTTTATTAAGGGATCTCGGTAAGGCGATCACAGCGAACCTATCGACCAAATGTCATCCTACAAAATCGTGATTCATGAGAATACTATAAAGATATACAACGACTAATCGAAACATCCTTCGCCGAAGTTATAGTCACGTTATATGTTTTCCGTGTATTCACTTGTTTTTCTCCGATCACTTACTTGCCCCTCCAAGCATTATAATAAAGGCAAGGCATTTTCGCAAATTTTCATTTGCAGAGATTTTAATTCTCCACATTATTTACATAGTAAACTTAACAAACTGCCATAAGAAATTAAAAATGTCATTTCAAAGGTATTCGGTGACCAGTTCCGAAAATTCGAATTTGAAAGAATTTTGCTGTTAATCAAGTTGCCGGAAATGATAGTTCAGAAATTACAATAAGTTGCCATTGAAATATCCCAAAGGAAATTACAATAAGTTGCCATTGAAATATCCCAAAGGTAACCCTTGTGGTAGCTAACAGCATTGTTTGTCTTTTTTTTTTGTAAAAACTTGAATAGTGTGAAACAGGCAACGAGGGAGAAAAAGAAAAAAAAAAACAGGAAATTATGAACCTAGAGTAAGAAAAATCCAGTAAAAGAGAGAATTATAATCTCAGTTTTGGTTATAAAAATAGAAAATTGTAGGAGGTGGTCACAGAAACGCATACTGTGATCCGTGAGCATAAAACCATCGAAGAACTATTGAAGATTTTGTGCGAAAAATAAGAAAAGGGAACGATACTCAACGAATGATAGTGTTTTCGAGGTAATTGTTGTATTTATTATTGAATGAGTGATAGTGTTTTCGAGGTAGGTAGTTGTTGTATGTATTTATAATTGAAGGGCAAACTATCAAAAAAATATGCACTATGCACCCATGTAGGTAGTTACCTAGATAATGTAGTAGAATTCAATATTACTGTTATTATTAAAATAGGTGCCCAAGTTCCCAGATTCAAAAAGATACCGAAAACAGGAATTAATTCATATTTATCGGTTTTACTTTTTTAAATAAATTTTTTTTTATTTAGTCCTTGAAAATGTGCATAGTTTACGAGGACTGAGGAATTTGGACTTTGATCCATTAACTCAAAAGCATTAAACATAAAATCTATGCCATTAAACACATACTGTAGCTGCCTACATACATATGTACATATATATAGGTATGTACATACATACGTATATATACATAGGTATATGAATTTAGTATGAAAATACCTTTGTGGTTATAAATATGTGACGATATAATGGGGAATGCCCATGCCAAATAGTCGGCAATAAATGCGAACAAAATGATCTTTCTCTTTTGTTGTTGTTGTTTTTGCCTATATTTGACGTGTTATTCATGAAACGTGACGATTTGGTGTGCGGCAAATAGGCGCTAGCGATAGATAACCTTATGCAAAATTTTATTTTATTTTTATTTTCCGAACAAATGCTCCATATATCCACGTTTGTAACAGCTGTAACATGCTTATTTGTTGTTAATTAAGTAAATTTTAGCACGTATTAGGTGGGCATTGCAAACGTTTTTAAACATCCAAAATAGAAAAACATCTGTCATATTGTCAAATTCCATGTTAATTGAACTAATAAAATGTAGATACATAATACCGGAGTCAAGCTGTGTTAGTGTTAACAAGACTGGTAACATTCTATTATTTTCTGCTAAAGAACCTAGCACTTTACTGTCATAATTTTTTTTTGAAACAATGGCAGAAAAAATGGTGGGTTTTCAGGTAATTTGTTACTTTTCATGTTAACATCTGCCAAAAATTTCTTAAAATTTTGACAAGAAGTTGTGCAACGTCGAATGAATTTGAGCCTGATTACACGACTCGTTTTTTAGTTCGATTCGAAATTCGTGATTTTAACGTTCCAAAAATTTGAGGTGAATTTATTGGAAAATAGGCAGTAATAATAATTAAAAATATTTTTAAATCACCTCTTGTTCAAATTTAAGCTACATTTCCAACGCTAATCTGAGATTTAATAAGATTTACCTCAAATCTTCTTTATCTTGAAGATTTACCATACAAATTTATTTCGTTAATCTTGAAGATTAGAAATTAATCTTGTTAAATCTTTCTAGGACAAATACTTTTACAAATCGAACTTACCTATTAATTCCCGTATGGCACTGAAGGATTCATTTATGGCTGAATTCAGTTCTTCACAGAGGAAACATTCTATCTCACTTCCTCTTTATGAGAAAAAATGAAACGCCATTTGCATTTTAAAAGGGGCTGTCAAAGTAAATCTTTTTTTAATGTTTTTGTGTGGTGGAAACACCAAAAAGATTTATTAAATCTGAGCTGAGATAGTCCTTTGGTGGAAACATAGCATTTTAGAGATATTTTTTTAATCTCATTTTATTTAAAGTTTATGAGCATCCCCCGCCTCTATTCGTTTGTCAAATCATAAACGTCTAAGTTCAACCGGAAAAAAAACTAAAAATTTTCATACGTGCTTTCGTTACTTCATTCCCCTACATTTTTACACCCCTCACTCAATATGTCAAAAAGACGAAACATGAATCGTGTAATCAGGCTCTTTGTACGAAATTCAAGTAACCAAACAGACATTGCCTGAAATTTATTTTATGACGCGCATTTTAGATCTGTTCGCGTACCGCCTAATACTGCCAATTTTTAAACAGAATAGGGTAGGTTTTCATAGATGTTAAACCGTTGATAGGTTGTGCGTGATGGAAATTTATATGTTGTTTCCACATTATTATACAAGATCTACATCAAACTTTTTTGACATAAATTAAATCTGGAGTTTACCATACTGAAACTTCATCAGGTAAACTCTAGTTTTGTAAAGCAATAACTGAATACCCCCAATTTATTTTATTTTTTTATATGTAGGTATAATAGGGTGGTCCTTATATTGGTTTTTTTTTTGAAATTCCAACTTGGATAAGCATCAAATGACTATAAATAGAGAAAACAAAATTTCCTAATTTTTTCAGATTTTTATTTTACCCCCCTGGTCTCCCTTTTTTCACTTCAAGGTACAAATAATGGAGTTAGGGTGATGCTTATAAAACGTGAAAAAAAAATCAGAACTTATAGATTAGATTCAGACAAAAAAAAAATCGTATAGGAGGGGGGTCTATTTCCCCCCGTTCAGGCGGGAGGGGTTATTTTCTAAAAATTTGACCCAAAATAGAAAAAAAATTATTAAAAAACAACGGGACCACTTACAATGTCATGCTATAGTTTTTTTCAAAGCCATGGATCCAGCCTCTAATATGTTTTTTAAATCAAGTTTTTATTGTTAATAGTTTCTGAAAAAAATATTTTCAAACGTAAAAAATTATTATTTTTGTTTTTGTTTTTAGATTTTGAAAATTATTTTTTTTTAAACTATTTACAATAAAAACTTGATATAAAAAGCATATTAGAGGCTGGATTCATGGCTTTGAAAAAAGCTATAGCATGCCATTGTAAGTGGTCCCGTTGTTTTTTAATAATTTTTTTTCTATTTTGGGTCAAATTTTTAGAAAATTACCCCTCCCGTCTGAACGGGGGGAAATAGACCCCCCCTCCAATACGATTTTTTTTTTCCTGTGAATCTAATCTATAAGTTTTGATTTTTTTTCGCGTGTTATAAGAATCAACCTAGCCCCATTATTTGTACCTTGAAGTGAAAAAAGGGAGACCAGGGTGAAATAAAAATCTGAAAAAATTAGGGAAATTGCTTTTCAATGTTTTGAATCGAATGTGGGCTATCCAAGACAATGTCCAATTTAAGGACCACCCTAAGGTATAAACTTTGAGAACCTTTGAACTAAAACTGAGAAAAAATAGTTCATTTTTCGAATAACTTAAAATTTTTTTCAAGGGCAGTATTAGGTAGACCTCAGTTATTAAATGAAATAACGACAAACATACCAGTATGCAGGATTGAAACTATTAGCCGCATCAAAAAAACTTGAAAGCTGCCAGTAAAATGACAAATAAGAATGAGTTTGTTCATTATTTTGTTGCTGTTTTGGTCAATATACTACCAGTTTCCAGTTGTGTAAATGCGTCATTATGGCTTCATCCTGTTAATTGTCTTAAATATAAAGGAATTTTTGTCAAAAAAAATCACAAGTAGGTACTAGATTTTTACTAAGTAAACTATGTACATTGAACATATGTATATATACAGGTTGACATAATAAGCACCAAATTAAAATATAAACATCATTGTTTAATGCTTTCCAAAAATTATAAAATTATTGTTTAAAGTAGGTAGGTGCTAAAATGATTTTGTAACGGAAGAATCATTTATGACTTTCACTTTTTCAGTGGTCTTTGTGATAACTTCTCTTAAAAAAAACTCATCGGTTTTTGTCAATATTATTACCAGTTTAAGGTAGGTACTTTACACTTCGTGACAACGTGATATGTTAACTTAAAGCACAAATACAGAAATTATTATAAACGTCACTTTTATAATCATCATGCCTGTCATTTCAAATGTCATTCATTTGTCACACATCTAAAAACAATGATAAATAGCTTATTATATTTATGTTATCTACAAAGATAAATGTTAATTTATTGTTAATGTCGTAATTTTTTTTAAGGATGCAAAACTTGTTATAAAATGCAATGATTTTGATGAGAGGTAGTTAAAGTGTAGTGTATGTATGTACAAGTACCTACAACCTATTAGGTATTTACATAAGTTTGAACGATAAGATAACATACATACACACATACCTCTTTTAATATTAACCAATAAAATCAAATCTTACTAAAGTTAATATTGTAATCCTTGATTTTCAGTCATATCACAACTAGGAAGAAAAAGCAATGTACTATGATATTTGATTGTTATTTTACAGTGTTTTCAAAGATAAAATAGCTTGTATAGTGAAGAAAAAAATATTATTTGTTTACTAAAATGCAATTCACTCTTTCAAATGATAAGATAGTTGTTTGAGTGCTTGCGTATGAATATGCATAATATTTACATGTTTTTATTTAAAATTGTTTTCTATTTTCACGATCCTTATGTACATTCCAGGAGCTTGTTTTTAATGCTTTATTAACAAATTTTCATAATTCTGATATTTTTCAATCTTTTTTGACACTATACTTGCAAGCTCTGTTTATTAATTTGAAATTTCTTCCACATTTTTACAACTTTCTGTCAGGTTTTGATAGGAAAAACAAACAGTTTGGTGAAATTTTGTGAGATCAGCAATCAAATTTATATATCTATATCAAATAGAGTTAAGAAATGTCACAATTTACGTTAATTCTCTAAGAAAATGAGCCGTATGGAAGATTTTGAGCTATAAGTCTTAAGACATCCGAAAATTTTGAAGCCATTTGCAATCAATAATGTAAAAATAGAATTGAGTAAACTTGCAGTTTATGCCAAGTTCGTAAAACGGCGGGATTTCCATCAAACATCAGTGGCAAACAATAGCCCTGTTTTTTAGTGCATTTTTATCTTCGCTTACAAAAAAGTAGCATGTTAAATACAACAACAGTACGGAGTTATACCAAATTGTTGTTGTATTTAACATGTTACTTTTTTTCAAGCGAAGGTAAAAATGCACTAAAAAACAGGGCTAATAAAAATAAAAATGGTGCTTTACTAAAATGGACCCACAGTGTGTAAGTTTGTGTTTCTGCACACTTCCGCGATTATCAGGGTATCCAACTCCGGAAAAGTCTATTTCATTCCTTTCCTCTCTCAATATCGTGAAGCAATTATTTGAGCATCATTCTAATAGCTACTTAATAAAAAATATTTTTGGCTAATTTTTCAAAACTGAGTTAAGGAGGCTCAACTTGAAGCAAACTCTGGAGTTGACTTCAACACGAGAGTTGAAATTCAATAAGTTGAAATTTTGAAATTTCTTTTTATCACTAATTTTCTCAGCTTCAGAGTTGAGAATCTAAAGTTGGCCAACTTCCGATTTGAAAAATTTCCCTTGGATATCTTCCAGAGGCACATACAAATCATGAACTCCGACAGAAAAAAGACAAGTATTTGCAAAAAGTCCACAGTAGAAATTTTCAAAAATATGTTGGTAGCATGGTATTTTCCAAAGCCAGGGTGGCAAAACCAAAGTTGATCAACTCTAGAGTTGAAAGTCCGAAGTTGAAAACGTCAACTATGAGTGAATCAAAACAAGTTCACAAGTTTAAAATAAAAACTCTAAGGTTATGTTCAAATTTGACTAAAAAAAATCTTCAGGTTGAGTAAAATATATTCCTCTTTATTCCATGAGTCTCTTGGCCAAAATACTCTTGTTGGCAACCCTGGTGATTATGGCTTTCCAATCATATAACATTTATCGAAATCGGTTAAATAATTTTTGAAATAATGGTACCACAAATTTTGTAAAGGTTATTCATATAAGATTGGAAAGCTCAAAATGTCATTTAATAAAAATGACAGTTTTTGTGAATACAAAATTGTCTTGAAAAAGTGACAATTTACACTATTCAGCACAATTTTTTATCTGGAACCTATCTTTTTCTGAAGATTTCGGATGCTTTTAATTTCTAATCCGAGTTTATAAATGTTCCATGCTTTCATCACGTCAAGTTTTTGAGATAAACAATAAAATAATTTCGGTGGTGCAACAGCTCGTGGAGAACCAGTGCCTAGTAACTTACAACTCTCAACCTAAATTTTTTTGCCGAGTCCGAACGGCTAGATGAAAAGCACTTATTCTTATTATTATTTATAAATGTCCTAATTCAGTTCTTCGCAAGATGCAGTAACTCGGAAAAAAATATTAGTTCTTTTTAGGTGACAGCGGCTGGAAATCGAACCCAGACGTTCGGCATGATAGTCCACTGAACTCAGTAACTCACCATAAGAACTTACGTATGTTCATAGAAGCAATAGAAATGTTTAACTTATATAATAGCCTGGGAACCGACCGTAATACCTATCTCATCGTGGCCACGCAAAAATTGAATGCCAACCGATAGCTTTAGTCAAAACATTTACAAAACTACTGGTCGGACAAGCTTTATCTGGTCGCAATGGTTAGAAAATGCATTTTTCAGGTTGCATTTTCCGCCAAATGAACCAACAATATAAGCAACTTCTATAAATGAGGTATAAAATGAAAGGTAAGACCAATTGTCGGACAGAATTTGTTTGGCTTAAAATAGTAGTTTTGTAAATGTTTTGACTAAAGCTATCGGTTGGCATTCAATTTTTTCGTGGCCGCGACGAGATAGGTCTGGACTATAAATAGGTACATAAAATATTTATTTCAGTCTATAGTAAGTCTCCTAATTATACGATGACTCTTCTTCGCCTCTGACTCTTTCCAAAATTTAATGAGTGCGAAGGAGAAAAAAGATCTTTGTGAAATCACACTCATTGAACTCTGAAAAAGTCAGGAATAAAAAGTCATCGTGTATTCACTAAGTAATGACTAGGTAAGAACTCGATAAATTTGAAATTTGTTGAGCTAACTAATACCGACACTAAATACATACATATACATAATATTGGCATCTAACGTCAAATTTTTATGGTTTCTTCCATAGATAATCAATCTTCACCAATTGCATTTAAGTTTAAATATAAACTTAAAATTTAAACTTAGTTAAATATAAATGAAACCAATCATGCCATATATATTCTTGCTTCACTTTAATTTATTTTAATAAGCTTTGAACCTAGCCGAATCTTCCTTCTGCTTTGAGAACAATAATGCGCATAACAAATAACTTGAAATAAATTTAAAGTGCAAAAAAGGGCAATGGCAATTGACAACTATTAATAACACAAATTATAACGCTGGCATCAATCAGTAAGGATCGGTTACAAATGAATGCTCTGCTTTGCTTTCGTTTTTTCTATTGAAGAAATTACGAGTATAATGGCAAATCTTAAAAGAACCATCACATCCAATTTAATGAAAAGGTACACTGAAAAAAATGTTGATATTTTGGATAATTTACGTTAACAAAAGGAGATATTTTTGAACTGAGCTTATTCTTTCTTCTTCACAAATAATTAGCATTTTAACTAATTTAAAGCTTTGATCGATTCAATATACATAGCTTTAAACTTTTATAACAAAGAATTTTTATCATGTTAGGTTCCTACTGTACATAGTTGGCATGGGATTTTTGCCTTTTTTTCTAAAATTAATTCAATTTTTTCTAAGTTTCTCAAAAACTATTCACTCCATCAACTTGAACCAAACATTGAATTCAAAAATAGAACTTTAGCTTTTTAAAAAGATATCGAATATTATAGTGTTACATTTCGTTGATGTTTAACAATTTTGTTCCCAGTCAAGTCAGAATGCCTTCAAGCGTATATATGTACTTATACATGTATGCAGGCGCGGATACAGGGGGAGGGCAATGGGTGCAATTGCCCCCCCCTGAGCAAGATCGAGTGAACGAAGCACAAAACAAGAATCTAGTAAAATGTAATCAAAAAATGTTTTTTCGTTTATAAAATGTATTCTTGGCAGTCAAAAGAGGACTTCATGTTTTCATTTTCCGATGTATCTCACGTCTCCCAGCTGAGCCTTACCGTTATAGCTACGAGTAAAACACACGTGCAGCTTTTTCAGGTTATAATGGGAGCAGACATACTCAAGTGCTGCATGTAGCCCAAAGCTGTGCACAATATTTCTAAATTTGCTGCGCAGTGTTGCAGCAATGAGTGGTTATTCGTCAGCCGCTGACCAAGTTCAGTGAAGAAAAGTACCGCTATGCACAAAAAGCCTTCAAATCGACCGATTGATAGCTTATAACTTCTGTTTTAGATGTCCGATCTTCAAAGCTAAGGTCTTTAATTAAAAGATCAATGTCAATGTATAACATTTTTTGAGAAAATTTTTTCATACTAGAAATCAGATTGAGTCTCAAATCAATTTCATTTTCATTTTTCAAAATGCATGTACATGAAAAATTTCAAAATTTTGAAAAATAATGACAGGGGCACTTATCAAAATTCTCAACCTTAAAATTGATTTTAATTTAAGAAAAACATAACAAAATCCTGAAAATACGTCGATTTAATAAGCTGTAGAAAAATCAAACTTTGCTTTGCAAGGCTCTACAAGATTAGAAAAAGCCTTAACAATAAACTACATTTGTGAATAAAAATTATTGAGAAATATTAAAAAATTTTGGTTTATTAAGTCCTTTTTATGATAAATATTTAAATGTGCATTTACATTTTAGAAAGTACTTTCACTAGAAAACTCTCGAAAGGGACTCTTGGATATTTGGTGAGCTAATTTCATGACTGTGTCTGTCCTCTTGCGAGTTTTATTCTCGAGAGCTTCTTCAGAGTTGATCGCCGTCTTTTTCCTCTCAAATGAATACGCACCTTAAAAGTATGCAAAGTTTTTCGAGTGCGGCAATGTACACAGCGATGAGTGCTGTACAACAATTTTAGCCATAAGATACGTTTCTGATGGTAGAATTTGTGAGGATTTTGTTTCGTGTATGCGTTGTAGGAACATCCTGTTCCGTGTTATTAAACCTGCGAAGAGTGCGAATCCGATGAAGAAGATTGGAGAGAAACCAGGAAACAATGACAGCAGTCACTGCCAAAGAGAAGTTGGATGGAACTTTTAGACCTAAGGATAGTTGTTTTTGGCCGTTTTTACAGACGTCAGGTCAACGGCTGTTTTCGAAGAAGTCATTTGCGTCAAAAATGCATTTGCAGATTGATCTCTAAGGCAAATTGCTAAAACCACATCCTTGAAAACATCATCTGCGGTGCAACTGTGCAGTAAAAAAAATCGAGTTGAAAGTAAAAAATTGAGAAACAAGAGAGCGTGTTCGTAAACATCAAATGCTTTTGCGAGCAAGTTGAATGACGTTAATCAAACCAATTTTGTGCAAGCAGGACAATTGCATATGACGATTGCAATCTGCGTCAAAAAATGACGATCATTTGATGATCACATTACTTTGATTTGACCTTTTCGAAAACGGCCAACGTCTGTTCGTATGTTAAATTATTATTTTTTGACGTGAATATTGCTTTTGTGTGCACAAAATCTTTTTTATCAACTTCACTCAATTTTCTTGCAAGTAGATTTGACATGTTCTCTGTCTTCTTAATATTTTTGTCGTCAGCTCAATTTTTACTGCAGAATTCCACCGCAGATAATGTTTTCTAATATGTGACTTTTGCATACTGTCTTATCGAACACAATGCGTATGCAGAAAAACTTTTATTTGAATTTTCGCCACTGGCCAATTATCTTGTCACAGCTAAAGAGGAGGCTAAAACTTTCACTCGAACTAGAAAGTAATGTGTGGGAATAGTAATATACCGATGTGCCATTATGCTTTCCGAAATTTGAGGTGGTGTTACAGAGATCCAGAGAAATTCTAAAAACGCTACAAACACACCATGCTACAGCCACAAAGTGCTTAGCTTCATTTCACAAAGTTCCAAAGTAACCGCTGTTCGAGACACCTGTATAGCAGTTATGGAAGAAGTTGTTGCGTTCTTCAAATTTCAAACACACATCGCTTTGTTTGACCAGGTGTAGAGAGTGGTATAAAGTGTACTCCAATTGTCTGTAGACTTCATCAAGATTGTGGAAACTCATGAACATTGCCCCCCCTGAACGAAATCCTGGATCCGCGCCTGCATGTATGCCTTTAACTCAAAAAAGGGATCAGATACTATTTTGTGGTTTAAAAATTAAGAATCCTGAGGTATTTTCCACAAATCTGCATCATTACTTTTGGGATTCATTTAAGTGAAACCTGCCGCGTCTTGAAGACCCCGTGTGAAAATAGTTTACTCACAAAGTTCATTTCTATTGTAAGATTGTAAGAAATTATATACACTTGAATCCGTCCAACTCGAATTTTTACGAGATATCAAAATTAATTCGAAATAAATATAGTATAGAAATTTTTAATATCAAAACTATAATATCAAATACAACTTTTAGATGTTTTTTAGAAAGCTCACTTCAAAACCATTATAATATGCAAATTTTTCGAGAATTTTTCTTATCAATAAAAAGAAATATCCTGAAGAAAAATGCAGTTTTTTTGTCCAAACATTTTTTCCGGCCATTGTACATTATGCAAGATAACTACAATTAATCAAATTCACGGTTTAATCTGCAAAAAAAAATATTTAACATATGGATTAAATGTTGTTGAATTTGAATATGTCTATTCAAATTTATTTTTGTCAGTGTACCATACAGAAGTGCTTTAAAGCACATGCTTGTCAATTGATATGTTTTCTTTCAAATATCTATGTATGATATGCAAAGTATTGTATCGATAAAATACAATGATTCTAGCAACAATTTAATAAATTTGTACGTTTACAATCAAAGTCCCTTCAATTATATTGAAAAGACGGACAATTTTGTTCGGTCAAACATATTATTCATACAAACATACACCTAGAAGTTATTTAGCTACCGGAGATAATTTTAATTTAATTTATGACGCTTGCAGCGAGCATTGAACTTTAAAGCACTAGTCATTTTAATGTTATTGTTATAGACAAAGAAGATCACACAACGAGCTCACCTGGGGTTGTTTTTAGAAAAATCTTACCTGCTATTTTACCCTTTCGATTTATATGTAGATAGGTACGTATGTAAATATAAGTTTGTACCTACATACATACCTAATTTCCAAGTTTAAATACCTGCCTAGTAATAAAGCTGTAAATTGTCACTAATTGATAATGAGTCATAAAATTAATATTTTTTTTAACTATGTAGCAAGAGCTTTGAATTTTGATGGTAAAGTTTAACAACCTATACAATTTGTTATCTTTTCTTACTCAACTAACTGAAATCTTAAATAAAAATTCATTGCTTTTGATAAAAATTAATCATTTCATCACCAATACAAGGTCATTTTATCACGAGTGATGTCAAAATCAAACTCCTACAGGTGTTGTTGTGTAGATGATAAAATGTATTCACGCGGTATTTGTATGTACCTAAATTGAGAGATATAAATTTAATCTAGTATAGAAGCGTACATTAATTTCACGATTTATAATCATGATTATCAATGGAATATTTTATTATTAAATTGCGGTTTATTCTAGTTTAACTATGGGACTGTGAATTTAGATGCAAGTTTAATTATGCTTTTGCTATACATTTTTAGTTGCAAAATGCAAAACAAATGAAAAGAGTTCATAAAGGTTTTTCTCACCCCAGAATGACTTCTGACTTGTTGAATATGGGTACACCGAATACCTACAGGAATTACAGGTAGGTACCTACATGAGCGAATGTACGATTGCTAACAAAGCGGTGTCAATAAAATAATTTGAATAATTAATATACATTTTAGGCATTATTACTTTATAAGATTTTGTAAATACAGTAAAACCCGAATAAGTGCCTCTCCATAAATGCCCCGTTTTAAGAGGTACTTAAGGGGGTTAGGCAGTTATAAAAACCCGCTTTAGTGCTCAAAAGCACTTATCTCTTTTTGATTGAAAAAAAATTTGGTTCAAGGTTTTTTCCTGCAATAATACATTTTTATTTTCCCTAAGAAATCCTTATTTGAAATTTATGAATTCAGCATACTTTCAAATTATGTAGCTTAAGACGAATTCTTACAACTAATAAATGATTTTCTCAAATATAAATGAAGATCTTTGGAAGATTCAAAAATAATTTTAAAGTAAACTGTTCATACTTCAGAATGACAATAAACATTAATTCGAAAAAACCACGTCGAGAAATAATATAACCCTAAATTTGCATCAAAAACGCATTTTTTAAAATTTTTAAATTTCAATATATCAAAAACGTGACGAGCGATTCCAAGGCCAGATTCGAACTCAGCGCATCAAAGACCATCAGAAAAGTAGGTAGGTAATATCTTTGTTCATGTTAAAGAAAAAATTCAAATTTTGTCACGCAAAGTAGTAAATTAGTGTTTTCGAGTGGATTTTCGGAAACAGTAAAAATAATTGAATTATTTTCGATCCATAAATCAAAAACTTCCAAGAAATGCATTTTTTCAAAAATTTTTCCACGTTGCATCACGAAATTTTAGTCGCAAACCTCAGATTCAGCACCTTCGAAAACATAAAGCAGGAAATAACTACAATAATGAAGAAGTCCAAAGAAATGGGTGTAGGTTTCCGACAAACTGTTCGTCGGTCTATACGTCTGTATGTCCACTGTCATCTGTCAATTTGGTAATTTAAAAAAAGTAAGTTGAAGGTAACCAATTTCAAAAAAGTAGTTTTTGAAAATTATGAGTTACTTTTCAACAATGGTTTACTACTTAATTGAATAGTTATAGGGGGATTTTAAAGGTCATCTTTAAAAACTTCAAAAAACTTAAAAAAAATAACAAGAATCAAATATCTGCATAATGTACAAAGTTGGCACAAGTACACATGTCTGTAGAATGAAGATTTGCAAAAATATTAAGAGGTGGTTCGAAAAAATATCATAGTATGTACGGTCAATAAAAATGAAAAATATACCTGCGAAAACATTAATCATTAATTTTTTAAAATTGATTTCTTCGAAAACTGTAGGTGCTTAAAAAATAGTTAATGGGAGGTCAAAAGTGGTAATAAATATGGCGGTTTGAAAAACAAATAACTATTGATACAGCTCAATCAAAGCAGAAGAAAAAATTTACCGATTTTTTTGTATTGCACCGTCAACGGCATCTCACCCCAAGAAATCGCATTAAATCGATTTTCAAGATCATTGATTTAGTGGGACATACACGCTCTTTCATTTACATATACATATCTCCTTTTTATAAAAAAAAATCTAGCTAATTCACCTAATTATGTATAGATACAGACATTTTTATTCTCTTTGTTTCTCAAGGTCATCACTCATCACTTAAATTCTCCACAAATTGCTCCAGGTCATGGACCAATCGATTTGTTTTGCTTCTATTTTTTCTCCTTTATTTTTTAAGATTTGGAATCAGCTTTTCATCTTATTTCTTTCTTTCTTTGCAATTGTCCTAATCTTTTTAATTGAGTACGTATTTTGTCTGGTGATGCTGTTTGGAATAAAATCACACAATCTACTAATAAAGTGCTAAGTGACTTCATCATACCGATATGCATTCCAATACAATACTCACTAAACCACTAAATCCCTACCCCTCTGCAATAACCCTATAGAATAAAAGAGCCAAATTCTATCGCATGCGTCGTAGCATGCAGTATCTCAGAACTCGAAAAACATTATGCTTTACTTTCATTCATCAGTTTTCAGTTCATATCTGTTTCTGGTTTCCTCGGTTGTTGTCATCAAGTAGTCGGTCGTTGCCTTATAATGCAGGAACAACTTATTATTTATTCCGGTTGACCAAATAAACTATACTTGCAGGTTTGTTTGAAAAAAAAAATCCGTTTCGAAGTGATGATAAAAAAAATAATTTTATTTGAAAAAGGAACAGATTTAGAGGAACCCACTTCCGGTTATGTGAAATAAAACTCGATTACCTATCAACTATCATCATCTTTACTCATTTAAATTATTTTTATCAATTTTTTTTTTCGCGATGCGTTGCTGTCTCTAAACAAACACCAGCCATTCATATCTGTTAAGAATTAAGTAGGCTTGATAATGTGACAAGCTGACAAGTTTGTATTAACAACAAACTGACAGTTGATAAAACAACTTGCGTTAACATCATACACGCAATACTATAGAACTGAATCTAGATTGAGTGCTTTGCTTCTAAATAAAAAAAAAAAATAATTTAAATCAAAATAAACTAAGTAACAATGCTACAATTTTGACTTTTATGGAAAACTAGCACTAGCAACTAGCACCCAAACGATTTTTAAAATAAACCCGGTTTAAGGTTGTGACTTGTGACTAACAAAACAGACGAGACAAGTGATGTTGTTTTGGAATTTGCACTATTTTTGAAAGCCATTGCGTTGTGGCGAAATAAACTGCAAACAAATTATGTAGTTCGTAGACATTGTGGACTTGTGGTTATCGACGAAAATTGTGCAATAGAGGTGTACATAGATATAATGTGTAAAAAATATCGTGTCACATGAGCTTGTCTGTCTATCGTTCGGTTTCAGTTTTCTGTACTTAATTAGTAACGCCAATTGATTTAAATTATTATTGGAGGCAGATAACCATGTCATAACAAACGTCATTGTGGCTAGTGGGTGTGTTTTGCAATTTGCATTCCCTTTTTTTTTATTATCATATTTGAATAACAAAAAAAAAATAAAATTTTCAAAATGTAATATGTATGTATGTGATACTGATAACTGATAAGTACCTTACCTATTACAAATGCACCCGCCACCGGCAGCGCAGCGGTGCAATAATTAATCAACCAAAAAGTATCGTGAAAGGTTACTAGATCCCGATGAAATTAATGTGATTGGGGAATTTTTAATACAATTTATTGAGAAATAACTTGATTCAGCTACGATAAACGATAGGGTCTTTCCACAGAAGCTTAACAGAATCTTCATAGAATTTTTTTGTCAGAAAATTCACCCTGTTAAATGCTTCCTTCACCCGAGTTTAAAATTTTGAGACAGATTTTGATGTCAGAGCGATTGAATGAGTTGACTATTTGCTAACTTATACACATTCCTGTGCTGTTTATTGGAAACTTCTAACAAAATTTTGAAAACATCGATTGTTGTGGCCAATGGTGAATTGAGATCTCTCCAACAATGAGGAATTTTTGTAACCTATATCTTATTTTAAATCTCTTTTATGAACTTTACTTAAAAAATAAAAATTTAATTTCTGTTAGTTGGATCTTCAAGTTCAAGGTAAAGGTTAAAAGCCTTTAATGCAAGTTGAAATGACAAAAAATTACATACTGACTCCTGGCACTCTAAATTCAAAAATTAATGAAATAGGTTCCTTGGAAATATAATACACTAATCAAAGAAATTAATGGAACCAAATGTTTTCAAATTTTTGTTAGAGTTTTTTGATGAGTGATTTAATTGAGTTGAAGTTGAAGCATTCTACAGCTTTATCCTTCTTGTTTCGAGAATTGTTTGCAAAAACTTTTTCTCTTAGTACCATTATTGCTTTATTGCAAGAAATGACACGAGACAAAAAAATATTTTTTTGAAGGTCCCCATTTCTATGGATAATTTTTTTTAGTTAATCAAATGTAATATGTTTGTTTATTCAGCTTCAATTTAATTTTTTTTTGTCGTACAATTTTGTTTGCATGGTTTATTGGCTTTGAATGAAAAAAGATACCTTTAGCTTTGATTACCAATATTTCAGCAAATAATGACGTCATAAAAAATATTCAAAGACAATTTTGGAAAAAATTATAAATTATAACTAATGCTTAGTCTTCTACTTGGCTGATTTATTTCAGTAGTATATAGAATTTGTATTATAAAACCTTCTTATATAGAAACTATGCCTGGCCCAGGGCAGAAAAACTTCCAGCTTAATGATTAGGAATTCTAATCTTGTTGGATATAGTTTACAGTGGATTTTCGTTGAAAAATTCATGTAAGTTGAACTGAACTTAATATAAATTGCGTATGACAAAGCCCTCACTATGTCACTGATGAGTTCAAGTGAGTAAGCCGAACGAAACGCCAATTTATAGGACTAAAGGCCATAAAAAGCTATTTTGAATCAATAATTCAACAAGTCCAATCCTTAATGCTAAGTCTTCTACTTCGCTGATTTATTTCAATAGTATATAGAATTTGTATTATAAAACCTTCTTATATAAAAATTACTTTTGTTTGCCTTTCACCGTTATATTAAAAAAGTAGTAAAAACAACTTTTTGTGGTCTTTTGGTAAAACCTTTTTTTTTCTTTTCAAATATTGATTTGATGGTTTGCGTTGGTATGCTGATTTAAAGCATCAATATTCAATCTGGCAGACGGCAACGCCATAGCCTTTTATTTTTGTTATGTAAAATTTTGTTTTTAGCAAAACGAACCTTATATTGTATAAGCATCAATATTCCTGTAAATTTTCAAATTGATTCGTTCTACCGAATGTCTTGCAAACCAGTTAGAGGAACAAATTGTGTTGCTCCTAAACCCTGCGTAGTCGTCATCAAAATGACAAGAAAACCACAATTCACGAACATTTTGTTCACAGTTTTGCAAAAGTTGGATACTTTCTTCACTTCAATTGAAAAAAAAGTTTATAAATAAAAAAAAAAACAAATTAATCTCTAAATTTTTTCAAACAAAAAAACTAAACTTTTTTTTTAATTATTTGGAAAAATGTACTTTGTATTTAATTTCAAGTCAAGAATGCAAAACTGTGAAAAAAGTCTACGGGAGTTGTAGTTTTCTTGTCATTTTGATGACAACTATGCACTGTTTGGAACAACACAATTTTTCCCACACAAAAAAACAAAACCACACATTAACTTTCCCATTTCTCTCTTTTATGCAATAATATAATTCATTATCAATTGGCTTATCAATGAACTTTTTACAAAACCAATCGATTTTAATAAAAAAAAAATTAAAAAAAAAATGTATCGGAATCTAACTATAATAAATATTTCACCATATTAAGATTATACTCTTTATATTAATATCGATTGCTTTCTTTAGTTTTTGCTTAAAAAAATTCTATAAAATCAATACTTCCGTCTAGCTTCAGAAAGGGCTTTCTTCACAAGACGAAATATAGCTTTTATTAAACTTGCCTTTACAAATTTTACGAATACAAAAACATAAAAGATTCTTTCGTTAAGATAAATCTCTTTAAACAATGCTTCTCGCTCAAAAACTTGACATTACTAAAACAAATAAGAACCATGTTCTGTCCAAAAAAAAATATTAAATTTCTTAAATAATAATAATAAACATAAAATAGCTCATATAAGGATCTTATAAGCAAGTCAAACAGAAACTGTTTGATTAGTTAAATTTGTAAGCTGTAAACTTATCTTTAACAAAACAATTTTTTGGGAAGCTGTATTCCAGCGAATACATTGTAGGTGGTGAGAACCAAAACTCGCCATATCTATTTCCGAAAAACTCTCCATAATCATAACCAAATTTAATTCTTTAATAACTTTTAAATGAGAGTAGTTAGAAAATAAATTTGTATACCACATCATATATTTTGAAATCTATTTATTGTGGTTTAAAGGAAAATTATATTAAAAGTTTCGTAAAAAAGATATTTAAGAATTACTATTGGCTGTGACAAGTTTTTCTGGCATGGATATAGCGAGTTTTGGTTCTCATCACCTCTTTTAAAGTGTGCAACTTCAATTACATAAATCTTATAGAAGCAATAACTTCCAGAGATTGATAAACTGGATTCAACAGAGTTTAATTTGTTTGTCGAAATATCAAAAGCCTTTCAGTGTTCTTTAAGGTGCTCTGGGGTACTATTTCGAAGAAATATATTTAAGACCCCTTCCACATAAGGAAATTTTTGTCTCCGACAACTTTTATTTTTAAGTGAGCAGAGAACGAAGCAAGAGAAATAAACAGGCCAGCGATTCCAAGAGCATTTTTGACATTACTTCTTATTCTCATACTTTCTGTTGGGTTTGATATTTTTCTGTGAGTGTAGAAAATGCTTAGAAATGTTTATTTTAATTATCATATTATTTAATTCATACAAATCACCCTCGCCCAATCTCATGAGAGTTCCTAAAAATAATCTTTTCAGGTTAAAGTTCCTCCTTATTCTTTTGAAGCAAAATGTAGGTAGGGAGGTACAATGCTATTTTTTCAAAATAATCCTTGAACTTTTCCTATTCGAATGTAAATAGAAAAAATATAACAATAGCAACAAAATATTCTGGGTTTTTTATTTACTTAAATTTTAAGTGTACACTTAGATACATTGTGTACACATTGAGGGGACAGCAATTCGAGTTGGTTAGATATAGGTAATTTACTTGGAAATTGACATTGACCCGGAAATATAGTTCCTATATGACTTGACTATGCAAATATTAAAAGGGCAAGGACATATTTATTTGGTTTGCTTGCATTTTCCAGTGGAGTATTGATTCTGTGAAAAAAAACGAATGTTATCGTCATCAAAACTGAACCTTATCTACGCTATACGCTGAAGTGATTCATTAATAAGTTCCCTATGAGTTTGCTTCTGGCTTGTATAGGAAAATGGAAGCTTGGGTTAATTTCCATACATTTTAATTTTTTTTTATTTAAGGAATAAGTTAAGTACATACACATAGGTAAGGAAGTGTTCCTTAGAAGGTCTTTCATCTACATATTTAGCTAGAATTTATAAAAAGTGGCGTTTTCTTCAAAACTTCACAATTCCACTCAGTCGTTCAAAACTCTTTTTTTCCCATACAAACATATTGTTTGCACTTTTTGTGGGAGGGTGGCCTTATCATAATATTTGTAATTTTTTTTGACTTCTAAGGATGAAATTAAGCTTAGAAGTCATTGTTACAATCCTGTCACTTGGACGCCATTTTAAAAGATGGTGCCCAATATGGGCCAAATGGTAAAATAATAAAAAATCGTTAGTTACTTGGAAAATTTCGATGCTTAAAATAACGGTTGATGTCTTCAAAAATATGTGTTGACTAGACGCACCTTCGGGTAAAATGTCAGTGCTGCCAGTTTTCAGGAACATACTTTTTTAAGTCAAAGAGTGGGACCTATACTTTTTTGTTACTTTTTAATATTTTGAACATGAACAAACTCGTAACTTATTTTCCCAACACGTGTTTGGCCTCTGCAGGTGGTTCCACCACTTTTTACGTGTTCAAAATATTTAAAATTATCAAAAAAGTGAGAGTCCCAGCCTTTGACATAAAAAAGTATAATCCCGAAAATTGGCAACCCTGATATTTTCCCGAAGGTGCATCAGCTCAGCACGTCAACACATATCCTTTAAGACATCAACCGTTATTTTAACCATGGGCATTTTCTAAGTAGTTTACGATTGTTTTTATTTTATTTTACCATTTCGCCCAGATTGGATGCCACCATTTTTGAAAATGACGTCCAAGCGAAAGGATTACAACAATGACTTTTAAGCTAAACTTCATCCTTAGCATGTCAAAAATAAATTTAAAATAAAAAAATAAGGCCCCCACAAAAAACGAAGCGATTTCGATTTCCTGTCGGACTTTACATTGGGCGCCATTTTTAAAAATTTTAGGTAATGACTGTTTCTGCATACGAGTCAATTTTGAAAATAATCGTGTTAACTTAAAAATGCTTTCATCATCTATATATTTCATATTAAGCTAGAAGTATCTTATAACTACATTTTGACACTTTTTATATTTAAGGATTTTAAGATTTTTTTTTTTCTTTTGCAGAATTATGTGATAAAAAGGAAAACTGATCTCTTTGCATTAAGAAACTTGTAAATTCTCAGACTGAATTAAATACTTATCCCAAAAAAAAAAGCAACAAGAGAACTGAAAGCATCACACCTAAAATACTCCCCTTGCACCTAACCAAAACAACCATAAAAATGGATTGCTATCGTAAAATTCGTGAAAGCCTTAAGCCCTCCAAGTTACCTGAAAATGTTGACGATGGATTGGAAACAATCGAAGAATACAACAAACGTTGGCTATCGATAAGAGTCATCTATTTCACAATGTTCCTGATGTCACTTGCCTTTAGCATAATTCTCACTGGAGTCTGGCCGTTCTTGGATAAGGTGAGTGTATCCGTGAGATCGGGCTTTAAATTCTTAAATGCTTAATTGTTTTTCTCACCAGCTAGATCCGAAAGCGGGTAAAGAATTCATGGGCTTGGTTGTTGCTGCTAATCCCTTGGGTCAAATGATATTTAGTCCGCTCTTTGGGTATTGGCAGAATAAGTCAGGAACAATGAGAATACCTTTACTTTGCTCACTGACTACATTCTCTATTGCTAGTGCAATATATTCGTCCTTGGAATTGGTGCCGAGTCATGTGAAATACTGGATGCTGGGATCAAGATTCCTCATAGGAGTTAGCTCGGGTAAGAATTTTGAATTGATTAAGAAAAAAATGCTAAAAGTGTTCCCATCTCTTTCAGCCAATATTGCTGTATGCCGTTCGTACTTATCATCTGCGACGAGATTAAGTGAACGCACTGGTGCGGTATCAATGATTTCTTTGGCACAAGTCTTGGGATTTATTGTTGGCCCTGCGTTACAAGCAGCCGTTACACCTTTGGGGAGTCAAGGCTACAGAATACTTGGAGGGAGTGTTATCTTGAGTATGTACACAGCCGCTGGATGGATCAATGTTTTGATGGGCATTGCCAATATTATTATGTTTATGCCAAATATCTTTGAGGTGGGTTTGCTCCTTTAAATATGCAAAGTCTTAACAAAAAAAATGTCTCTCTTAAAGGAACGAAAAGTTGCAGCCCGGGAAGTGATGGTAATGCAGGGCAAGACGTCAGAGAAGGAAACCTGGAAAGCCATGAAGCCAGACTATGTTTCAGCATGGACTCTAATTATTGCTTTCTTTGTTTTGGTCTTCAATTTCGTTCTTCTTGAAACGTGAGTGTTATAGCAACCATCCGTGATCAAAAGCTTTTATATATGAAATTTTGGTTATCTTTCGATAGATTGGGAACATCTCTAACAATGGATCAATTTGCATGGTCCAAGGAACAATCCCTCTATTACATGGGAATTCTTCTATCCGTAGGAGCGGTGATAGCCTGTGTAACTTTTGTCGCCATAAAACCCTTGTGCAAGATGTTCCGGGAGGAATACATACTTATCTGGGGTGGATTCTCCCTCATGGTTCTGGGACGTGCACTTTACATTCCTTGGGGTGATGGTCCACCAAAAGTCGCAGAAGTCTTTAACATAACCATTCCTTTGGGTCCACATGGAACAAATAACTCATTGTATGACAGTCCCGATAGTGAAATCTATCTAGGATGTCCCAAAACACAGGAATGGTGTCCAACAACCAACGCTTTAACCCTCAATCAATTCCTCATCGGTTTTGGATTCACTTCTATTGGCTATCCCATTGGGGTGACGCTGATACAAACGATATTTTCAAAGATCCTTGGTCCTCGACCTCAAGGAGTTTGGATGGGAATGATGACTGGAGCTGGGTGTCTATCCAGAGTCCTTGGACCAATTTGTGTAGGTTCAATATACACCCGATTCGGAACATATTGGACTTTTGGAATGACTACAATTATGATGCTGATCTCAATGGTGTGGTTGTTACTTTTTAAGTGAGTTTAATATCCTTATAAGTTCATTGGAAAGTTTTATTTAAAAAAAAAAACTTTTTTGTTCTTTTAGAAAACGTTTAATCCCAACAGAAGTGGAAAAACATGCCCCAGTGGAAATGCAACCTTTAAATGTTGTTTTATTGGAAAACGGACAAAAGGATTGCAGTTTACAAACCAATAGTACCAACGAAGTTCTTGATCACGAATCTAGAGGTGGCGAGGTACTCTTGCCAAGCAGTAAAAATGCAATAATAGTACCAAAAACGTAGTACATAATCAATTAAAATACCTTTTGCCTATAGGTATTGTTCTTTTAATAATTGTTTGATTTACATAATTTGTAAGGATGTTCATTTTTATTTTATTTTTTACATAAATTACTCTACTGAATTATGTATATTAAAATTAATATTTTTAAAATTATCTTTAAGACGAAACACTGCCTTATTTGTAATCGATTTTTTGAAGTGATTGAAAAATATTATATGAAAGAGATGAATTTGTATATATTTTGTAAGTATTGGAAGCACTGTTGTGTGCGTTTCTATTTTACTTTCATTTAGTTTTCTGAATGTTTTCCTAAGTGATATCAAAATAATTATCTTCAAAGCACCAAATCGAAAGCAATGTTCTTACAACTTTTAAAAATCATAAATATTGCAGATGAACGTAAAGAACTTAGGTCTTCTTGGCATTTAGTCCCCAAAACTTATGTTTTAGGATTTTTTTGAGACGAAGTCAAGTTTTTTTTTTATTTCGGAGCTTAGATGCCTTTATCTCAAGCAAGGGGGCCTTCAGCGTTCAGGCCAAAATGTCAAAACTATTTTTTTGAAAATTTCTTGTCAGAGAACAAAGCTTTAAATATAGAAAGAAACAGGTTTTTGCTTATTAATCATACATTCTTCGACTTTTAAGATTACAATTTTGACAAAAACGAATTTTCACGTCTACCAAAGGGTGCAATTTTGAAATATTTTAATTTTGAAAGCGTGTCTTGTGACATATGGTTAAAAATTGGAAGAATTTATCAGTGTAGATCAAAAAACCGTTTCTACTTATCATGTGTAGTATAGGTTCGAAATTTTGACTCGAACGTGGAAGGCTCCCTTTAAATTTGATTTTATGTCTACAGATAGATATATTCAAACTTTGGACATCAATAGTACTTCTTCTGTTTCTGGTTCAACTTTAATTTCCTTTTGTCCAATCTTTTCGGCATCCTGTAAAGTTGTCGGCAAGACAATATCTTTTTGTTTCTGGAAGAAATAGAACTAAAGATCCCGATAAAAAGGTGCTGCTTGCAAAAAGAATTGACGGTGCTGAGACGTAATACTTTGCCTGTGAAACAAGATACGAAATATATGTGGTTATGAAATAAAATATAAAAATACATTGACCCTCCATTAATTTACCATTAACGGTGTTTGTGGCGCCACCATCGCTCCTAATCGTCCAATCATCGAACAAAACGACAGCAAAGTATTTCGAGCATTCGTTGGAAATATTTCCGATGTAAAAATGTACATTATTTGACAAAATGCAGTAATAATCATTTTTCCAAGAAGATACAGTATCAATTGAAAAGTACCAAGATCTACGTAAATTATATAATTTCAAAACAGAACTATCCATAAACCTTTGCCTTGAAATGCTCTTACCTTTACCAACCAAAGTCGCTGTCGTTATAAAAATTCCTGTCAAAAACAAACATCCAAACAGTGATAATTTTCTTCCAAAACGATTTATCGTCAAAGACGGCAACAAAGTTCCTGGGATCTCAATCAAAGACACGTACATAAAACTATTGTACTTATTTCGGCCAAGCTGACCTACATTCAAACTGAGCCCCAAGAACACGAAAATACTTCCGAACCAACATAGTGAACAAGTTATTATTCGCCAGGGGAATATTTTAAAGGCTTCGTCAATGGGAAATTTATCATTTTTTGTTCCGACACCTGAAAGCCTTTGTCTATTGACTTGTAGTAGCTTTTCAATACTGGAATCCGGTAGCTTGCGTTTGTTGATCTTTGCAGCTTTTTGAAGGGCTTGGATAGCTTTCTTTTCTTCTCCCTGGGAAAGTAACCACCGAAAACTTTCTGGAAGTATCCATGGGAGTGCTATGAATCCTAATGGAGGGATGTACAAAATTCGCTCTATTAAACGCCGATTTTGCAAGTTTTTGGCTGTGAGAGCAAGTAGAAAACGTGCAGTGCCACCAAATATAGGTATCAAGGTACAAGCATGAACTCGGACACTTGGACCTAGGGTTTCAAGAAATAGTACGAAAACTGTGGCATAGATAGTTGAACCGAATAAGTTGTCAAGAAATGCAAAGATGACGAATGTGTAATAATTTGGTGAAAAAGATCGAATAATTCCCATAATTGCACTCGAAAAACCTGCATACGCCAAGACCTTGCTGCGACCATACCTATAAGAAAGGTGATAAAAAAATTAACATTATAGAGAGATTTTTGGAAAAAAATATAATCCTGGAGTTAAATCCAATAGCATACTGATAAAGTTTAAATTCAATAATTTTTCGAACCTGTCAGAAAAATATCCACCTAAGGGTATTCCTATAAATTGCGCCAAACTATTAATAGTACCAACCATTGCAAGTTTCCATTCATCTGAACAAAATATTTTGAACTGCAAGCATGACATCAATCAATAAAGTAAATCGATTCTTCTCAAAGATTTAAACTTACATCATTGGAAATGGTAGTTTCCTTATCCCGGAAAATAACATCATCGCCACAATCTGTTTTGAATTCTTCATCATAGTTTTCAGCACTGCAAAAATTCTGTCCAATAGATGAATTGAATATCTTGTATCGTTGGCACTTATCAAGCTGACCGCTAGCAGTTTTTGGTATAGAAAACTTTGTCCATGGCTTTTCGTAAACATTTTCTGATCCGTCACACTCTGGTACTCGACACCTTAATACAAAATTTTGAATAAGAGATAAGTTCAGAGATATCAATTAATAAGCAAATAGGAATGCGCACCTATTAACAACTGTACTTGCTGTAAAAATAAACCCGTATTTAATAAACGCATGAAATATCACCAAAATAAATAGAAGAAGAAAAAATCGAATCTGAAAATTTCCAAATAGTCCGATTTCTACCAAAATATCATCAAGACCAAATGAATGCGATTCTGTTGAATCTTTAACACAACTTATCTTTTTCGAAGGCATTGTAGTATAAAGTAGCTTATTGTGTTGTAGCACATTTTAAGACTTCAGGCGTAAATGATAAAGTGTTTTTTTTGGATAAGCTGTATACAAACTTTATGCGGGATGATTTATAGAGTCTGCAGGATTATTCACACCTATGATGAATAAGATTCTACATCCCACAGTTTGAAGATGTAAGTGTATAAAATAAATTAAAACCCAAGGTCTAGTGGCTTTTATAATTTTCAACCATTCCTGTGTGCGTGTGTGTGGCAGGAATGCAGGGACAAAGGAGAAAGGACCATTTGTCGTGTCCGAACGGCTAAGATGAGATCTCTTTTTCATGACAACACATACTTTTGGAGGATTTGTCAGTTCCTAGCAGATACAGTACCTTTCAAAAATATTTCTTGGTTTTGATGGAAGTGGCTGGGAATCGATCGCAGACCTTCGCTTCGACCTGACAGTCAACACACTAGCCTTATCCTTACGTCATGTGGTATTAAATGTATATATTCAAATCTTATTTGTTATTTAATTGTCCTTGGCTTGTCTTAGCTTCAAAAACGTTAGAAGAACAAACGGTATTATTAAAGAACCGTTTTAGAATTTTGAACATAAGTGTTTCCGATTTAGATTTTTTCAAATAGAGTGACATTGCTTCACTTCAACTCGAGGCAATCATTGAATTGATTTTGATTAGAAACTGGCACATGAATAGAGTGTTCCAACAAGAAGAAATTCCCGAGTACGCACTGTATCCCCCAGTAGAGAAGAAATCTTAACCTCATCAGAGCACTGAAGAACAACAAAGCAGTTGGACTTGACGGTATTCCCGCAGAACTTATACGAGCAGTGCCAACAACATCAAGTGGGTTCTTTCACCCACTCATTGAGAGAGCAAAGAGTTTACCTGAGGAGTGGAAAAGGAGAACTATTGTCAAGCTCCCAAAGAAACGAGACCTTTCACCATCGAACAGTGCGTTGAATATAGATCACCACTTCATTTTGGATCCAAATTTCACATTCTGCATAAAGGAAGGTTGCCAGAGGAGTTTGAAATCCGAAGTGGGGTCAGACAGGATAGTATATCTACTGTCACCAATACTGTTTTTGTTGGTGATAACTGATAAGTGATGTGCTGCAAGCAGCTTTATCGACTGTAAGTGGAGGAATTCAGTGGAATCTGCAATCATATACCTCAAACATCTGGACTACGCAGAAGACGTATGTTTACTCACTCATAGGATAATGGATCTCCATCAAATGACAGCAAGGGTGGAGGGAGAAGCTGAAACCATTGGGCTTGAGATAAATTCTTGGAATGTAACACCCGCTGTCACAAAAAAGCTGCAAAAATGTTCGTGAATAGATGTCTGTGAAATATCTTGAGGCTTAACCATATTTTCAATCTCCAATGACAAATATCATGCGAGAATGAGTACAGGTCAGGAAACGATCGACTCTATAATACGAAAACGTAAGGGGCAGTCGATTGGACATTGGACATACGCTTCGAAAAGTTCCAGCATGCATTGCGAATCAAGCGATGCAATGGAACCCTCTCACGCAGGGAGGCCAACGAGTGAGCCGACCTAGAAATACTTGGCGAAGAACGGTCGAAGAGGAATCAGCATAACTGGGGAAGAGTTGCAGAGAACTGAGGTATATCTCGAGAAACCGCACACGATGGCGCGTTGGAGTAGTGGAGACCCTGTGCCCTCCAAGCAGAACTTCAGGGGCGTAACTTGAACTTGTGATTTTTTATTTATATTTAAAAAACAAAATTCTGAGGTTAGTAATGGAATAAAATATCTGATTCTTTGATGAAATTTTGTGTCACGTTTTCGAACAATTGTGGTTTTATTTTGCGAGTAACACCTCTGTTGTTTTCTTTCAGTGCAAAACATCATTTGGCGTAAGCTTTATCTTTGCCATAAGACCAACAAAAAAATCTCATGTCAATCGGTCAATTAAAGTCTTCATTTCCAAAAATTAGAATGTGAGTGTATGTATATAAATCAATCCACAAATTAATAACTGCCTACTTTTTGTAATAACAGTTAATAGACTCACAACATATTTTTGGCGTGAGAGGAAACCAGACGATATTAATGTTAAAGGTAGTCCTGGTGAAGGTGACAATAACGAATAAGTTCGTCTGCCAGCACGTAGTAGTCCCGTTTACGAGAAAAAGTGCATCAAAAGTACAACTTTTCTCAAAATTTAATTATTGAGGGAAATCACTTCAAAGGCTATACATTCTGTAGCCCTCGACTCGCTGATTACAAATATGGTCAGCACAGATGTCCAAGTGGCCCCATAACCCTTGACAGACGTCCTTGAAAATGAAACTTTGTTCGTGTTTGTAAAATTTTAGGAAACCAATTGAATTATATGTATCTTAAATGAAAGGTCTTGACTCCCTGAGAGTAACGTGACAGACGAGACAGTTGAAAAATGGTGGAAGAGCATGTACAACCGTGAACTCTATGAACATTTTGTGAAAATGTATAGTCTAGAAACTCGAAACTGTTGCCCTAAACTGTTCTACATTCTGTCATTTTGTGTTCCATTCCATGAAGTTTTCCTCGTCAGCTTAGCACAATCAATTTTACTCTAGCAAGTGAGTGGGAACTGTCAAAGCACCAGCTGATGACTTCTTTGTTTGAGATAATACATCACTTAAGTAGGTTCTTTTCCTTTACGGACTAAAACATGAAGAAAAACATAAAAGAATATAGAAAGTGTGAATTGATATAAATTGAGCTCAAATTGGAAATTAATGCAAACAAAAAACAGTTCAAATATTTTTAAATTAGAAATTTCACATGTACAACGGTCAAATCCGTCAACACAAAGCTGCACTTTTCTGTTCTTTCTTGTTCTGACTTCTCTGACAGTTTCCATACACTGGTGCTGCTCTGCTCTGTTCTGATCAAGGCTTTCTTCATTAAACACAGCTTTAATGTACATACATTACAATGTCCCAGCATCCTCTATCCCATTGAATTGGAGTATACTTGAATAAAAGTTGAAAGAAACACAAAATGTCTTGTTGGTGATTTAATAAAAAAAAATTAAGAATAAATGGCAGACTTTTAAGATCTTTTATTTTGTCTAGTTTTGAAAGTAAATGTTCCCAGTTTATTTTTTTATTTTTCTTTTTTTTCAAATTAAGAGGTAATCTTTCAACTAAAGAAATCTATTGAAAATGAAATTATATAAAAATTTAACTATGCTAAAAGTTTTTCTTCAGTTTCTGGTTCAACATTCGTTTCCTTTTTCCCAATATTTTGAGCGTCCTGTAACGTTGTTGGCAAAACCATATCTTTTGTTTCTGGAAGAAACAAAGCTAAGGAACCCGATAAAACGGCACAGCTTGCAAAAAGAATTGCTGGTGCTGATGAGTAATATTTTGCCTGTAAAAATGAAAACATACCCATTATTTTATCTTGACAATGTTAAGTTATTCTAACTCTCACATCCAAAAACAACTGTCTATAATTGATCAATTGACATCAATTGAAAGAATTCGTAAGTATTGAAATTCAATATTTAATAGCTCAGTTTTTTTGCGAAATACAATCAAATGTAGAAATTATTGAGTAGTTAAAACTTTTAAATAGTGAGTTCTAAAATACCAAATTTCAATATTTATCAATAGTAAATTGATAATAGCTAAATGCTTTAATAGTATAGTAGTCAGTTAATTTACCATTAGCGGAGTTTGTGGTGCCACCATTGAACCAAATCGTCCAAACATCGAGCAAAATGACAACAAACTATTTCGAACACTCGTAGGAAATATTTCCGATGTAAAGAAGTATAAAGTTTGGAACGATGCAGAGATAGTCATTTTTCCAAGGAGGTACAATATTAGTTGGATAGTTTCAAAATCTTTGATAAATAATGTAAAATACTTTTAAAAACTATCAATCGAACATTTTTGTATCGTTTCTTATCTTACCCGAATCAACAAAAGTCATTGCTGTTATACAAATTCCACTCAAAAACATATATGCAAAAAGTGAATTCCGTCTTCCGAAGCGATCCATTGTCATAAACGGCAATAACATACCTGGGATTTCAATTAAAGTTACCAGCATAAAACTATTGTATTTGTCTCCACCGAGAAAAGCCATATTCAAGTTAAGTCCAAAGAAGACCATAACATTGGTGAACCAACACAATGAACAATTTAAAATTCGCCAAGGGAACATTTTAAAAGCATCACCAATGGGAGTTGTATTATTTTCTGTTTCAGCCGAAGAAAGGCTTTGCCTATTGGCTTGAATCAATTTTTCAATACTGGAATCTGATAGTTTACGTTTGTTAATCCTTGCAGCTTTTTGAAGAGCTTGTACAGCTTTCTCTTCCTGTCCCTGGGAAAGAAGCCATCGAAAACTTTCTGGTAGTAACCACTGAAGTGCTATGAATGATAAGGCAGGAATGTAGAAAACTCTCTCAATCATACGCCAATTGTGTAGATTTTTAGCTGCGAGAGCTAGCAGAAACCCGCCAATGCCACCACACATAGATATCAAAGAACATGCTATAACTCGACTTTTTTGACCAACGATTTCAAGTCCAAGAATGAAAATTGTTGGATAGAGAGTTGCACCAAATACGTTGTCGAGAAATCCCAATACGACGAAAACGTAGTAGTTTGGTGAAAAAGAGCGCGTAGTTCCCAACACAGCACTGATAAAAGCTCCATACGTCAAAACTATACGGCGACCAAACCTGGAAAGAGCTAGAATATTAAACAAAAACTTTTTTGCATGGAAAATGAGGATGATATTTTGACAATATTTTAGAATCTTTATCCGTAATTATAACAAAATTGTATGAGGTTTACCTGTCAGATAAATATCCACCCAAAGGTATTCCAACAAATTGTCCCAAGTTATTTATAGTGCCAACCATTGCAAGTTTCCATTCATCTGAACAAAATATTTTGAACTGCAAGACAATCATAGTTAATCACTATAAAGTAAGTCCAGTCCCTTACCCTCATAGATTCAGATTCAAACTTACGTCATTGGAAATGGTTACTTCTTTATCCCGGAATATGAAATCATGGCCACAATCTATCTCGAGCTCATGATCAAAGTTTTCTGCATTACAAAAATTATGCCTCTTGGTAGAATTAAATGTCTTGTATCGATGACACTTCAGAAGCTGGTCATCCAAAGTTTTTGGTATCGAAAATTCTGTCCACGGTTCTTCGTACGAATTTTTCGTGCCATCGCATTCTGGAATTCGACATCTTAACACACATTTTGAAATAGAAATTGGATCAGATATGAAAATAAAATGTAACTCACCTATACACGACCATACTTGCTGTAAAAGCAAATCCTACCGATATTATGGCATTGAATATTACCACAATGAATATGAGCAAAAAAATGCATCGCTGGAAAGTTCCGAATTGTCCAATTTCTGACAAAATGTCATCCACACCAAATGGATGTGATTCCGTTGAATCTTTTGCACAACTGTTTCCATTCGAAGCCATTGTCGTTATTCATTTAAAAAGTTTTAGTGCAATCTCGGTAACTTTATCATTTCCAGGTCTTTGTTTGTACATTTCAAAACTTTTTGTTTTTGTTTAAGACCACAACAAGACATCTCCAACCGTAGAGCTAATTCGTTTATGGGTAATCTCTACAAACTTGTCAGCAGACGATTTATTGTTTTATATTATTGTAAGAGGTTGTAGATTCTTCTTGTTACTTACTGAGGATGTTCTGAAGATATGCGTTATGATAATTTGTTGTTATCATTATCCCATTATCCGCCCATGTCTTTGGTACATTTCATGAGTGATAAGGTTGCACAGGTAAATATTTTATATAAATTTAGAATGCAATGTTTAATAAGACAAAACATCATGATTATTTTTGGCAAATTTTTTAAACAAAATATCAAGGTTAAGAATCTGCTCAAAAGTTTCCTAAGATAATATAAGAACCTTTTATCTACTTACAAATTTTCAAACAAATATTAAAGAACATGCCATACTTAAGTAAACGTTTCTGAACTTTTTGACTGATTATGTGGTTGTCCTTGCCAAGTAAATCAAGTAAACAATTATCATGAATAAAGCCCCAGAGTTGGCACTTTAAAAACTTCGTGAGTTTATTTAATTAAACTAAAATTTTAAACCTAGAAATATAGTTTAGTTTCGGGAAAATATTTTTTTTACTTCAAGAAATCGACTTTAACAATTTGATTTGAACATCATTATTAACTTTTTTCTTTTGTCCAATCTGCTCAGCTTCATGTAAAGTTGTTGGTAATACTGTATCATTTGTTTCAGGAAATAAGAAAGCCAAACAACCCGATAAGAGAGCACAACTCGAAAAGAGAATAGCTGGTGCTGATTCGTGGTATTTTGCCTTTGAATGAAATTATTGAATTAAGGTCCGTTTTCTCAAACGAATAATAATTTTGTAAATAAACTTACTATATTTGGTGTCTGTGGAGCAACCATCGATCCTAGTCTTCCAAACATCGAACAGAATGATAGAAGACTATTTCGAACGTTTGTTGGAAATATTTCCGATGTGAAGAAATACAACACTTGGAATGATGCAGCAACTGTCATCTTTCCAAGCAAAAGCAGCACCACGTGAACGTGAAATAAGTCTGAAATTTAAAAGTTTTCTAATTTTTTGTTGTCCTATTGCAATCCCTGTTTAGTATGTCTCACCTGATGGAACAAAAATTGTCGCTGCAACACAAATTCCACTTAAAATCATAAATCCAAAGAGGGAATACCGTCTGCCAAAACGATCCATTGTCCAAAATGGCAATAAAATCCCTGGTATTTCAATCAATGACACAAACATAAAGTTTTCATACTTATTTCCACCAAGAAGCACCATATTAACATTCAGACCATAATAGAGCAGGACATTTGTGAACCAACACAACGAGCAATTGATAATGCGCCAAGATAATAATCGAAAAGTTTGCATTATTGGAAATTTGCCCTCATCCGATTCAGCAAGTTTATAACGATAGGTTAGAACTAGTTTTTCTAATGTAGGTTCTGATAGCTTCCGATTATTGGATTTAGCTAGTTTTTGAATAACTTTAATAGCTTGTTCTTCTCGGCGTTGTGAGAATAGCCATCGAGCACTTTCTGGAAGAATCCATATGAAGAATATTTGAAATAAGGCTGGAATAAAGAAGATCAGCTGTATAAGACGCCAATTCAAAAAGTATTTGGCAACAACGGCGAATAGACATTGTCCTATGGCATAGACGATTGTCATTACAGTACAAGCTAGGAGTTGTATGTTAGGACTGACTATTTCAAGTGCAAGAACATAGACTATCGAATAGATTGCAGATCCAAAACTATTATTTAGTAGACCGAAGATCAGGAACGAATAGAAGTCCGTTGTAAAAGATTGAGCTACTCCCATTACAGCACTGAGGAAACCATAAATTGCTAAGACATTTCGACGGCCATATCTATGGAGAAAAAAATTATTTTGTGTTAAATATTGACCATCAAGACAACTGCAAGACTCTGTAATTTCGAAATATTGAAATTCTAGAACTTGCCGTTAGAACTAAGAACTCCGAAGCAGCATTGGTAAAAGTCCGAAATGTTTTGTTTTCATAATTTATTCCGGATTTTTACAGCCATTTATTTGGTAAGCGGTTCACCCAAGGTATTGTTGTCCACAAGACTGTTGACATTTGCGTCTTCTGTCTGCTCTGAGCAGTCCAAGAAAATTATTGAAAAAAAGCCCAGAATGTAAACTGAAATTGAAGACTTTTACCAATACTGCGGAGAAATTTCAAGTTTTACTGCGGCAAGTTCTAGAATATCAAAATTTCAAGATTTAACAGTCAGAAACTAAAGTTTAAGCTTTTAAATTTTAAGAATCAACAAATTATTAATATACCTATCGGCAAAATATCCTCCAAGAGGTATTCCAACAAACTGTCCAACATTGTTGATCGTACCAACCAGTGCGAGTTTCCATTCATCCGAGCAATAGATATTAAACTATACAAGACGTTCATTAGAAACAAAGACTATTTACTTCTTTAAATAATTTTGAAATAATTTACATCATTGGAAATAGTCACTTCCTTGTCACGAAATATGAAATCCGTTCCACATTCCTCGACAGCTCTTTCATGAAAAGAATCCACCGAGCAAACGTTCAACCCAAGACTTTGGTTAACAGCCACATACCGTTGACAATTATCCACTTCACCATTGAGAGTTTTCGGAATTGCGAATTCTACCCAAGACTCTTGGTAACTGCTATTGCCACTATCACAACTCGGAACTCTACATCTAAAAAAAAAGCTCGGATTTAGCTCACTCTGGTATTATTTGAAAAAAAAGTTCACGTATTTATTGTCACACCTATGCACAACTGTACTCGCAATAAAGATATACGAAACAGCGAGAAAGGAATTTAGTAGAACCGGAATGCATATTAAGATATAAATTAGTATTTGAAACTTTCCAAACTGTCCAATTTGAACTAGAACCACATCTAAACTGAATGAATCAGTTCTAGGTCTACTATTTTCAACTTGAGGCATAATTTGTTTGAAGTAAAGTCTTCTTGCCTCAATCTTTAACTACAACTAAGCATTCGAGGGCCTTAGTTATTATTATTTTGACTTCTTTCGCATTTAAACTTAGAACTTTTTTTTTATGATACCTATCTAAGTTAATGGTGTGTTTTATAATGTTTAAAGTTTTGATGAATTAGGATGACAATATAGAATTATGTGTTTTATATCAATATAACAAGTGTTGGTATATTGATTGCTCTAGAAAGAGATAAGCTGATTAACACTTTATTATTATTAAATAGCGATAATAAAACTTTTGTTAAACTTAGATGAAAGACAATGAAGAAGTTTTGAGAGCTTTTAAGTTTCTTAACACAAAATTGTATCGGAAATACAAATCGTAAAATAGTTTTGAATATGTATTTGAATGTATCAGAAGGGGATCTTTTTATTAATTAATAAATTGTTTTTGGTGTACTTTCTATTAACTGCCACTTCACATCTATTGAACATTTAGCTTGAGGCTAAGTGTGTGGATGGATTTGCTGGAAATTTCGTACCTACCATGGTACATGTATTTTCCATTTGTATACAGCAATTCATATACCTAATAACCTACATACATATACATAATGTATGTATATGTCAAATATGAGACAAATCGGTCCATTATGTTTACAATCAAGCTCAATGTGCAGTGGGCGTGAAGACGCAATTAATTTTGGAATTATTGCCATGTTTTTCCCAAACACCATCGATACAATTACATACATACCTACATATGGTTATTTTGATTATTATAAATTATTGTATGGGTAACTGTGAAATTGTTTATAATACAAGAATTCAATAAAGAGTATCGTATATTCTTTTAGACTTTAGTACCTTTTCTATGAAATCTTTGTTGTTTATGCAAAGATTACATACTTTGTTGGTTGTTAGGCGAGAGCGCGGGCCTAAGCCCTCTTTCCCTATAAAAAACTCCTCCTAGACCTTTGGGTTTTACCGAGAGTTATATCGGGTAAAAGTCTTGACGTCAACTAGATTAACAAGCTTCAGAACATACTATATAAAAAGCTAAATTTATCACTCATTTTGATTTTTAGTCTATGTCTGGGTGGTGAATAGATCATATTTGGTGACAAAATAAATCATATCACTAAATAACTTATTTATATCATTTCGTTCATATCTTATTTATTGTTGAGAAGCAGATACAAATTTTTGACTTGTGCTTAAGAACATAACAAAATTCTACTGCTTGGAAAAATACATCACATTATGTATGATGGATTTATGTATATTGAACATGAAGACCATTTGAAAAGAAAGTTCTTCTGATTAGGTAGAGAGACTGTATAGAATTCAGTTTAAAGTTCAAATGAGCTCTGTGCGTTGCCGTGAAATAATAAGAAAAAAGGCCATTGAACTCAAAAATTTGAGTCATTTCCAGCTTTGAAACTGAGTCTAAGAAAACGAAGTGGAGTTTCCCGTTAACAAAGTTTGCTGGATAACGATGTGCAAACCTAAGTGGAGTTCATCAGTGGGGAAATTCAAGTTCCTTGATAACATTCTAGAAACCAAGCTAGCTTTAAAAAAATAAAGTTTTTTTAAAAGGTTTAGAAGTAGAGTATCTTAAATTTCACTCGAAATTTTAGCTACTCTACTTTACAGCATTTCAAGAAAGTTGGTATTTTTAATAAGCTAGTTTCACGCGAAATTTAAATTTCTTCCTCTTACAATTTTCAAAAACCGAATTAACTTCCTTAAGGTATCAAGAACTTCAGATAATCTAAAAACATAATTTTTGCTCTCGAAATGAGAGTGCCCAAACACACTCAGCTTTAGATAAAACATATATATGTACATTATGTACATATCGTCGTTCCAAACACAAAGTGGCGTACCTATCTGGAAAAATTAAAATTTTGAGATATTTTGCGTATATTATCTACCGATCGTTATTTATCATCGCACGAAGTGGCGTATCTGTATCTCAAACCGTTTTTAATTTAATAATAAGTTCATTAAATTTTGACGTAAATGATTGTATGTATGTACATTAGGGTGGTCGTTATAATGGTTTTTTTGGAGTTTTATTTGGATGGGCCTAAATCAGCTCTAAATGAAGAACAAAAAATTCCATAATTTTTTCAGATTTTTATTTTCATCCCGTTTAGTCGCTGTAGGGGTAAATTAAATATCCCTATTTTTTAATTTGCGTAAAATCTGCCGAAAAATTCAGAGCATGTAGGTGAGAAGTAGACAAGAAAAAAATCCTACCGGAGGGGGGTAATATCTCAAACCGCTTGGACGGGAGGGACAATTTAATAAAATTATTGCATAAAATAGAAAAAAAAGTAATTAAAAAATAACGGCAACACTTGGAGTAATGTTTTGTAGTTATTTGGAAAGCCAGAAGTCCATCTTAATAGTTGATTAATAAATAAAGTTTTTTGAATAAACTATTACAGCAAAATCTGTTTTTAAACCTATAATAAAAAAAAGTAATAATTTTTCTTCAAAATGTTGATTTTGAAACAATTTTTTGCCAAAACTCAAAAGAACTTAATTTAATAACATGCCATAAGAATGGATTTCTGGCTTTTCAAAAAGCTACAAAACATTACTGTAAGTATTGCCGTTGTTTTTTAATTAATTTTTGTCTATTTTATGCAAATATTTTAATAAATTGCCCTTCCCATCCAAGCGGGGGTAAATATTACCCCCCTCCTATAGGATTTTTTTCTTGTCTAGCTCGTCTAGTTCCCACCTAATTTGCTCATGGCAGATTTTACGCGAATTTTCTAGTATGCAAAAAAAAGGGGAAATTTAATTTACCCCTACAGCGACAATAGGGGATGAAAATAAAAATCTGAAAAAATTAGGGTATTTTTTTTCTTTTAGAGCCGATTTGGGCCCATCCGGGTTGACCTTTTTTTTAACGACCACCATAATGTACATTTGTATATTAGGGTAGTCCTTAAATTGGACATTGTCTTGGATAGCCCTCATTCGATTCAAAACATTGAAAAACAATTTCCCTAATTTTTTCAGATTTTTATTTCACCCCCCTGGTCTCCCTTTTTTCACTTCAAGGTACAAATGATGGAGTTAGGGTGATTCATATAACACGCGAAAAAAAATCAAAACTTATAGATTAGAATCAGACGAGAAAAAAATCGTATTGGAGGGGGGTCTATTTTCCCCCGTTCAGGCGGGAGGGGTAATTTTCTAAAAATTTGACCCAAAATAGAAAAAATTATATTAAAAATCAACGGGACTACCTACAATAACATGCTATAGCTTTTTTTGAAACCATAAATCCACTCTCTAATATGCTTTTTAAATAAAGTTTTTATTGTAAATAGTTTTTGAAAAAATAATTTTCAAGCTTAAAAATAAAAAATAAAAGTAATAATTTCTTACGTTTCAAAACTATTTTTTTCAGAAACTATTGACAATAAGAACATGATTTAAAAAAAAATATAAGAGACTGGATTCATGGCTTTGAAAAAAGCTTAAGCATGCCACTGTTAGTGGTCCCGTTGTTTTTTAATAATTTTTTTCAATTCCAGGTCAAATTTTTAGAAAATTTTACCTGCTGCCTGAACGGGGGGAAATAGACCCCCCTCCGATGCGTTTTTTTTTTTGTCTGAATCTAATCTATAAATTCGGATTTTTTTTGTGTGTTGTAAGAATCACCCTAACTCCATTATTTATACCTTGAAGTGAAAAAAGGGAGACCAGGGGGGTGAAATAAAAATCTGAAAAAATTAGGAAAAATTTTGTTCTCTATTCATAGTCTTTTGATGCCTATCCAAGTTGAGATTTAAAAAAAAAAACCAATATAAGGACCACCCTAATGTATATATTAGAAGACTTAGGTTCTGTGCCAATTATTGGCTGACTTCCTTCACAGTCCAAACTTATATGAACTCCAGAAGAACAGAAACTCCCTTTTATAGTGTTCAGATATGACATTCTCACAGAAATATAATTCAAAGATCCTTGTTCTCATTATAGCAACGAATATCAAGGTATTAACAAAGTAGTTTTCATCCCTAACTTATATATTTACGTAAAATAAATAAAGAAAAAATCGAAAATATGGAATTTTCCATTCAGGGGGCGTGCCATGACAAAGTGTCAAAATTGCTATTATTTATATTGATCACTTTTGGTTTTCGTAGTATTATGAAACTTTGTAGAGCGCTAGGGCTTGATTTTCACCTGGCAAAATAAATCTTTGAAAAAAGGAGTGAAATCACAACAAAAACATAAATTTTAAAAAATTGCCAAGTTCTTATATGTACAAGAAACCTGTGCGTAAAAAGTAAGCCAAGAAAAGTAATGAGATCTAAAATATATGCCAAGATTTAAGTTCATGAAGTTTAATATCAAATATCTAAAGTAGAGTAATTTGGCTAGGTTGGCTGTGCCAGAATAAACTTGAGAACATTATATCTTTTTATATTGATAAGAAACCTAACCTCCCAATCCGTTTAAATCATTATAAAGCCAGCATTCTACTCATCCGATCTTCAAGGTTGAGATCTTTAAATAAAGCCAACATTACACGCTACATTGTATACAAAAATAATTGAAAAGAGGCAAATATTTTCATACTAAGGGGTGAATAAGCCCCCCTTCAATTCGATTTGCAGCATTCTAAATTTGATGAAAAATTTCACAATATGAAAAAACAAAAAATGCATATTATTTGCTAATTTCCTCTTCTAAAATTATGTAACATAACGTTTTACCATCAAACCTACTTGAGAGGTGCTAGAATTTTTTTAAATGATTTTTTTTCAAATAAAATGCATTTTAATTAAAAAAACTGATCGACACAGCTTCATTAATAAAATTCTTACTCAAACAAATCTGCATGAATCTTTATGATTTGGGTTTTAAAATACTGTCAGTAAGATAATCGTTAGACTTATGAAAAAAAAAAAAATATTATTTTTTACATGGTAACTTCAAAAAAAATGTAAAAACAATTTGAACTAATGTTTTTTTACACCTGCTTAATGGTCTAAATAACTAAAATACTCAAAATGAGGTGTGAAATAATAAATTATACTAATTTAAATTATTTTCATCCAAACAAAATTATAAAAACTTCACAAGAAATTTTAAGGGGGGAACAAACTTAGGGTATCTATTAATATTTAGGAACTAAAATATACCTTAATTCAGATTTAGTATTTGTTTTAAGAAATCTGAAATAAATTATAAAGGCTCTCCCAAACCAACGAGAACTCGCAGCGAATCATTCACAATAGCACAAAATATGGCAAATACACAACGCCAAACAACAACAAAAAACATTCGTCGGCGAATGTTTCGCGTTGGTTTGGGGGAGTCTTAAAGCTCAGTTGGAAGTAAATTATCAAAAATGTGTTTTTAAAAAAGTCACATTAAAAACTGCTAAATTAATCCCCCTTTTGGTAAACTATATGGCTAATATTTATCACCCAAGCCCACGAAATGGATATGATTTTTTTCAAAATTCCATTTCACAAATCTTAATAAAAATATTGATATATGAAGCATTGCTGTACGTTGCTCAAAAGCTTGAGTATTAATTTTTTATGTTTTAATTAAAATTCACATTTTGATAATTTCCAAGGTAGAAGCCAAATAAAATACAAAATTGTCGATCCAACTGCATTAAATTTGCTATAAGTCGAGAAATATTGCTTTGATTTTTAAAAATAAGCTATCTATAGAGAGATTAATAATCAAATTTTTAAAGCGTACTAAGGTTATATTTTCATAAAATTTGAGTAGCTGAGATGCTTCGGAAGGCTTAAACTAATGGACTAATATAACAATAGAGAGAGAAATGTTGTCAAAGATAAGAAAAACTGAAAGCTAGAGAGTGACGACTGGATTTTAGGTAGGTATAGATAAATGAATTATAAATTAAAAATTAAAACTAATTATTAAGGAAAAAAATTTAAAATGTTAGCTTTTTTAGATCAAAGGATTATTCGTAGCCAACCCAGAACTCAGGACCAGAAATCGCCACTGGTGTCAAACAGGTGTAAAATTTGACATTTTTAACATCGATTTATTTCAATGCCAATAGGTTCGAGAGAAAAAATTAACATACAAGAAATATTTTGGTTGCAATTTTGAACAGTTGTTGTCATAGGTCAAACGCTGTGTTGTTTGTCCCTCAAAAGATAGAAAGTGACAAAATTTCCAAAAACACTCAGGTAAGCAAGTGATGTTTGGAAACTTCGTGGCTCTTTTACTTCTTAGGGAGTCGCTACAAAGAGATGGACCTATGACATAACAATTGTTCAAAATTGCAAGCTAGATATTTCTTGCATGCAACAACTTTCTGAAGAAACTAACCAAAAGTAACCGAATCTGCAATAGATGATAATCCATCAGATATAAAAAAAAAAGAAATCTTCGGGTAGCACTAAAGTCAATTTTTACAAGTGGGTCTTTTAATTCTATGTTTGTATGCATACGGTTTATCTGAATATGGAATGTCAAATAAGGTTATTTCTACTGGATAAAGAAATATAGTTGTTCGCTTGACCATAATATTCTTGTTTATTTGTTTAATTATTGTTTTAATTGCTTTCAACGCTACATACATAGAGTAAGTATTTTGGCTAGTACTTTTATAGTGCCTCTTCACTATCTCACGGAGTATTAACACATGTCTACAGTGTCTTAAGTGGGAAGGAAGTTCATACGACTGCTAACATTTTGTAGTGAAAATAATTTTCATAGTTTTATTTTCAGTGAGATAGTTCGGCAGGACTATGAGTATTTTTTTTTTCAAAAATATTACTGCTAATGGGAGCTCTCATAGAATTATTTTTGACTTTCTTGAAAACTGATTTTGATGAAATTATTCATGCAGAAGGTTTTAGGTTTTATATGAAACTAAACATAGGTAGGAATGTATGTATATGTACAATACAAAACTAAAAAAAAAAAAAATTTTTGGAAACTCAATATTTCAAAATTAACTTGATCAATTTTTCTAAAACTAGCTTCCTTGTGTTTTAAAATAATCTTATAAAAAAACAATATTTATGGAGCCAACCCTTTTGGCATCTACCATACAATAGCTATTAAAAATATACAAATCTTTTAGGAGAATCTCGAAATTTGTGTGTGCTTTGATCAATTTGGTCTACTATTGAGTGGGTACATATAAAACTGGTTTTAACATTTTTTTTCTTCATAATTTTTAAGTACGATCAATAATTCTTAATACATAATGGAAAATATTTATTCGATTTAAAACAAGTATGTATCTCTTCATAAGATCAGGCAAAATTTAAAAAGAACTTTTTAAAAAAATTTGACAGGATATTAATTTCAATTTTCTTTTTAATAAACACCACCACCACTGCATCAATAGAGTAAGTAGATTATATTGCTTCGCGTGAAAAAATTCAGATGTTTTGATCAAACTTAACATATATAATAATTATAATAGCTTCGCTTTATTATCTTCTGGGGGTCAATTCTCGATTTGTGAAACTGTGAAGTGATAAAATATGATAATCCCTTCAAGTCGAAATGTGAAAAAATGAAAACAAATGTTTTCATTTATGATGATTCTTTAATCACAATCAATTCATTCTGTGAAAAGAAAAATGATAAACAGAACTAAATTGTGCTTATTCGATGCACGCAAGTCGCCATCTTGATCTTTCTATAACGTCACAGTTATCTTGTTCTATGATAGTGGTGGCTTTTTCATTTTAGTACTTTTTAGTACTCACTTTGAAAGTGTTGTTTCTCATAGCAAGTTCGAGAATCGCCTTCCGCGTGTTTGTGAAGTGATAAAAGGAAATAATAAATAAATAAATTGGGTGGCGCAACAGCTCATGGAGAACCAGGGCCTAGTGACTTACAACTCACAACCATTCCTGTGTGCGTGTTTGTTGGCAGGAATGGAGGGGACCTACAGTTTTTTGCCGATTCCGAACGGCTAAATGAGAAGCACTTTTTCATGACAAGTATACTCTTGGAGGATTTGTCAGTTCCTCGCAAGAGGCAGTACCTCGAATAAAACATTTCTGTTTTTAGGTGGCACGGCTGGGAATCGAACCCACACCTTCGGCATGACAGTCCTACGCACTAACCATCAAGCCACGAGGTACTACAGTGATAAAAGGAAAAAAAAAAAAAGGATAAAAGGAAAAAACTCTGTGAAAACTGAAATGATAACTTTGTTTTCATTTCACGGTTTCACAGACCGAGAATTGACCCCCATTTTACTGGGACATAAGCCCCGAATCGAATTCGGGACTTATCCTACAGGGACCTAAGTTCTGAATTTCTTAGCCGAAAATGGGACATACGTCCCGAATGAAACAAGAACAATTCTTAACATGCAAAAGAGACTTTGCATTCACCCAAATCGAATTCGGGACTTATTTCCCAGTAAAGTGGGACATAAGTTCCGAAAAAAAAGTTGGGGACTTATGTCCTTATGCCGAGGTTATCCTTGGTTATCCAAACAACATGGGATCCAGCTTCCTTCGAGGTTTATTTTAATAACCCAGATACAAGTTTTCACTCTGATCAGCGGATGGATATTTACCATAATTGTGAATGATGTCAGCGATTTGTCAGCAGTGTTAGGAAAATAGGCAGGCCTTACACGAAAAATTAGTACACATAAGGAACAAATAGAATGGGATATTTTCTGTTTTCGCACTAACCCGCTAATCCACGAGGTGAACCATATGGGTTATAATGAGCGATAATAAAGCCCGGCATATAATAATGACCAAAAATGTGGTTCTCATCTGGTAGGAATTCTGGTGGAGATAAAAATGTCAACGTAAATAAAATAAAAAAGAAAAACTATTATTTGTTATCAGTAACCTGTAGAAAATTTAATATTTCAGCACTAGAATTTTGTTCGTTATAAATCAATGCCAATGCTGATACAATTTTTCTACAGAATGTAATAGATTTCTCTATGAATTGTTAATAAGAGAATTTTATACCTAACAAATTTTGTATTTACATGTATACATACATAATGTATATTTAGGTATTTAATTACCTAAACTCAAAGTCAAAGGAAAATAATATCATGAACTAGTACTAGAAAATGATACGGTGTAGTGTTTGTTTTCCCGAGGCATACTATTATTTTCAGGATCTTTGTATTTTGGTATTTGTCCTATGTCTTCAGCTTCATGCATGGTTGTTGGTAAAATAGCATCAGTTGTTTCAGGAAATGACAAAGCCATAAAGGCCGATATGAAAGCACATAGTGAAAAAAGAATTGCTGGTCCAGATTTGAAATATTTTGCCTTTAAATGTGTTTAAAAAAAGCAGAAGTTTGTTAATTATTCATTAAATTAAAATTCATTTAATTTACCATGAGGGGTGTTTGTGGTGCAGCCATTGATCCAATTCTTCCAAACATCGAACAAAACGATAGTAAACTATTTCGCACATTTGTTGGAAATATTTCGGATGTATAAAAATATAAAACTTGAAAAGAGGCTGTGATAGCTAGTTTTCCAACCAAAAACAGTGCTAATTGAAAACTATACAATTCTGAAACAAACATTTTCCTTTGAAACTTAGAAAAAAAGTGTTTGTGTTCCAACTCACCTGGTCTGATAAAAACTGTTGCTGCTAGACAAATTCCACAAACAATTAAACAGCCAAATAATGAGTATCGCCTTCCAAATCGATCCATTGTCCAATAAGGCATGACAAGTCCGGGAATTTCAATTAATGACATAAATATGAAATTATCATACTTGTTTCCTCCAAGTGCAATCGAATTCAAACTCAGGCCGTAGTAAACCAAGACATGAGTGAACCAGCACATTGCACAATTAACAATTCGCCAAAACAATGCCTTAAAGCATTCTCCGATAGGAAAAGTACTCTTCTCTTCGGATATTTTTTGCCTATTGTCTACGAGCAATCGTTCAATTATAGGATCCGAAAGTTTACGTTTATTGACTTTAGCAGCTTTGTGAAGAATTTTTGCCGCCTCAACTTCTTCACCTTGTGAGAGAAGCCATCTAACACTTTCGGGGAGAATCCACAACAAGACAATATGAGCCAAAGCAGGAGTGTAGAGTATTTGAAGAATCGTACGCCAATTGGGATATATTTTAGCCACTGTTGCGAGAAGAACTTTTCCGAAAACACTGAAAACCGTTAGCAGCGAACAAGTGAGAACACGAGCTTTTTGGCCAACCAACTCGAGCCCAAGAATGAAAACTGTTGCATAAAGTGTTCCACTGAAAACATTATCGAGAAAACCAAGGCTAAGGAACATGTAGTAGTCCATTGAGAAAGATCGAATGACTCCCACGATGGCACTCAGGAAGCCTCCAATAGCCAGCATTGTACGGCGACCATACCTTTTAATAAAAACTAGTTCTAGATAATTTTTTTGGAAATCATGCGAGGGGTGAGGTGAGATAAATTCACGAAGAACATTTGATAAAATTAAATTTTTCGAATAAATTCTTTTTCACCTATGAACCTTAAACTGCTATGCGTTTACTAACCTGTCAGAAAAATATCCCCCCAAGGGAATTCCAATGAACTTGCCAAGATTATGCACTGTTCCTACCATCGATAGTTTCCATTCATCAGAGCAATATATTCCAAACTATATAAGGTAACATTATATCTTTCAAAACATAAAGAATTTATTCTACATACACTCCTCGTCAACTGAATACGCACAAACATTTTTTAATATACTTTATCCATTTTTTCCAAACAGTGATGGTTATTATGCCATCTGTTGATGCTAACTATTCCCTTAAGATGTTAAGCAGATAATTCCGAAAGAATTATCCAAAAATAACCGTGAGTTTTTCTTCAACCACTTGCAAAGTGTTTTATATGCAAAGTAGGAGTTTTTTTTTTAGTCAACTGAATAGGTACAACGCCATTTTCTTCGTTGTCTATAAGTTTTTTGGAGTGCTTGACAGTTTAAATTAACGATTTTAGTGTTTTCAGTAAAATTTAATTCTTGATTTCAAATTTTAAGAAAAATGGGTAGATCTACGTGTCTTAACAGTGTTGAAAAAGCTAAAATCGATTTACTTAGAGACCAAGGCCTAACTGGACGTGCAATAGCTGATAAAGTTGGCCGAAGTTTTTATGTAGTTTATTCTTACTTGAAAAATAAAGATGCATACGGCAAAAACATGAAGGGAGGTAAGAAAACAGCAACAACAGCAGCTGAGAAACGAAGAATTTTAAGATATGCATCAAATTCTTCTGATTCTGTGGCAAAAATAAAACAAAAAGTCGGCGTAAACGCAAGTTGCTCAACAGTATTAAGAGTAATCAACAACTCAAGCCATCTTAAACGAATGAAACTTAAGAAAAAACCACCACTTGACGAGAGACGGAAAATGTTGCGATTAGATTTTTCAAGACTTCACATGAGTTGGAAAAAAGAATGGTATCACGTGGTTTTTTCAGATGAAAAAAGTTTAATTTCGATGGCCCTGATGGGTTCAACTTCTATTTTCACGACTTAAGAAAAGAAAAAAGATTTTTAAAGCGCCATCATAGTCCTGAAGGAGGTGTCATGATATGGGGAGCAGTCAGTTATTATGGAACAGTTGAGCTCGAGGTTGTAACATCAAGAATGACAGCAGCTGGGTATAAAGTAATTTTGGAAAGAAATTTTCCTAAATTTTCTAACATCTTTGGACCCATAAACTGGACCTACCAACATGATAATGCGCCTATTCACTCAGCGCGCATAATAAAAACATGGATAGAGGAGCAACAAGTGCAGTTGCTTCAATGGCCGCCGTACTCACCTGATCTAAACATCATAGAAAATGTCTGGGGATGGTTAGTACGCAAAGTTTATGAGGGTGGTCGTCAGTTCGAAGACAAAGAAACCTTAATTTCTGCAATCAAATTAGCGTGGAGCGAAATTTCGTTAAATTACATTAAAAAGCTATACGATTCCATGCCGGATCGAATTTACGAAGTAATTAAAAATAAAGGTGGAAGTACCCACTACTAAACTTAAACAAAAACTTGTTTCATTCCATTCCAATACCAATTTTAATTTTTGTACCTATTCAGTTGACTCAAAAAAAAACTTCTACTTTGCATAAGTTACACTTTGGAAGTGGTTGAAGGAAACACTCACGGTTGTTTTTGGATAAAACTTTGAAATTCTGTTATTTATATGTTACGAAAATTTTTACCATCAACAGATGGCATAATAACCATCACTGTTTGGAAAAAATGGATAAAATATATTCAAAAATGTTTGTGCGTATTCAGTTGACGAGGAGTGTACATCATTGGATATGGTCAGTTCCTTGTCACGAAATATAAAATCCATTCCACATCTCTCTTTTGAGTGCTGATCAAAATTGTAAGCAGAGCAGAAATCTTGACCAATACTTCGATTGTATGGAACATTTCGAAAACAGTCATCTAAATCACCACTGGAGGTTATTGGTATTGAAAATTCTGTCCATGGTTCTTGGTATGTGCTGTTGGGGCCATCACATTCCGGTACTCGACACCTGATGAATATTAATTTAATTATTTTCACTTAACAAGTATATTGAATTTCATACCTAAAAACCACTGAACTTGCAAGAAAGATGTAAGACTCGATAAAGATTCCTCTGAATAGCATAGGAATACATATTAGCAAGTAGTTAATCAACTGAAACTTTCCAAATTCTCCAATGCGAACTAAGATCGCATCCAAACCAAATTGAGTTGATCCAATCGAACTCGTACTGCCGGTACGACTATTTTTAGCCTCAGTCATTTGGTACTATTATTCGGCAAGTTTCTTCGCACTGGAAAGTGAATAAAAAAGCTATCTTATGGTGGAAAAGATTCAAAAAGTGAGATACGAAACACAATAGACGTGCACATGTAGTATGGATCTTTCGTGACCAAGGCATATAGGTACTGATAAAAAATTATGTTCACGCTTTATATAATGAAAGCTTTGAAGTTTGATAGTAAAACCCACCAGATTATTGCTCAATTGTTTAATATAACGAATGATAAGTGATAAGTGTTTCTATTCTAAATTCGTAAAAAATTTAAGACAATAAAAAAACATAAATCTTTACCATTTAATTGTGCCCCCAAATTGCCATCATCTCTCAATTAAGATTATTATTGTCTTGAGATGACTCTTGATACCCAAACATTTTTATATTTTCCGCAAAGATTAGATTTTGTTTATATGTATATTGTTAGTTTTAATAGACCTAACTTTTGTTATTATTATTATTTGGTTGGGTTGAGTATAATATAACGGCTCCAATTATAGTGCCAATGATTACTAGTAATGGGGATGGTAATTAAATAATAAGAATTTACCAACTACACTAAAATGCGTACTCGTCCTTGCTCCAACAGTTCAAGTAGAATCAATTTTTTAAGGTTGAAACTTAGTCTAAGTATATTTAAAAACTGTTTAGTTTGGCAGCAGATACTTAATAAAGATCTACATGAATTTAAAACAAGGGGTTTGACAGCATCTTACTAACAGATGATTCCAACTGTCGTATCTGGGGCGAAACGCATTTTGGAGTAGAGCTATGACTTTAACTATTAATTGAATAAAGTAGAATAAACAACTTTTACACTAGTTGATTCGAAACTTATATATTTATTCATAAGTTCAAATAAAATGCTTAAGCCCTACTTTTTCTTCACCGCAAAAAAGTTCTTAAAGCTTAACTTAGTTGTTTATTTCAAGGGTTGGTTATGAAATCTCGCAAATAAAAATCTCGGATCGAAAAATCGCAAAACGAAATACCGCAATTACGAAATTCCGCTTTTCATAATTTTTCAATAACGTTATCCGGAAAACTTGAATCTGGCAACATTTAATTGCATTTCATTAAAATACACTTTTTAATGCAAAAAACATTGAAAATAAACGAAGGCACATTATGTTCAATGACGTGCTTTCTTGATTTATTTTTTAAATAAAGTTTTTTAACTGAATAGTTTTTGAGAAATTTAATTTCAAAGTCCCCTTAAAAAAAATGTGATTTTTCCTTCAATCTATTCTGTTTCCAAATTTTGCGTAGTTCGGTGTTATTCTTTTGTTTGATATTTAATACCCTTATCAACTATCAATCGGATGCTAACATTACATAAGAATGTACTTGTTTACATTCTTATGTAATGTATGTATTTTAGTCTAAAAGAGATTGAAAGTTACCAAAAGTACTTTTTTTTAGATATTTAGTACTTTGATTGGTATAATAATTTTCGTTTAAGATATTGGCCTTGGCTCGCTAAAAAAGCTTGAAAAGAACACCAAAAACGTTTGTTTTAGGCTATTGATTATGTGTTAAAAAACAGTGCAATAAGGAACTAATGGATTGGGTACGATATCTCGACTTTTAAAATATCGACTCCATAAGATCGACTTTTAAAATCTCGACAGAAAAAATCTCGACTGGTTAAAAGACCGACAGATCAAAATATAGACACAAATTTGACCGACTTTCTAAAATATCGATTTTTCAAAATGTCGATTCTCAAAATGTCGACAGTGATCGAGATTTTATGAATCGAGATTTTAACAGTCGATATTTTAAAAGTCGACATTTTGAAAGTCGACATTTTGATCAGATCAAAGTTTACAAGCGCGCGCTTGTAAACATCATTCCCTAAACTATGATCTGATCATTATTATCTAATATCGTATTGTCATTGTTCAATAAATCGCATTTTTTGTAATTTAATTTTTGTTGTCTATATATTATTTTAATTGCCCAGTATTGAGGGTCTGTAATGTGTTTTAATATTAATACAATAATAAAACATCCAGAAAATGAGGCAGTTAAAAGTTCGAAATATAAGGTATAATGTAGGTAGGCAACAAAAATGCGTTCTATTGAACTTTCTTGAAGCTAAACAAAAGGTACCTAAATAAGTTAATTATTATTAGAATCAAATAAGAATTTGTGTCTTAAACATAGTCTTAAATTTTCCACAGCATCAAAAAACTGTTAAGTTCCTGTTAAAAAATCAGAAAAGAATTTATGATTCTTGAGTTTATAGTTGTTCCGTGCAAACATTTAAGGCAGAGCTTTGTTCTTTAGGTTACTTTCAAATGACTGACAGACAAAATATCGACAAGTCAAAATGTCGACTGGTTAAAATGTCGATTTATATTTTATATCGACTTTTCTGTATGGGAAAAATTCCGACAAGTCGATATTTTTCTCGACTTCTATCAGGGCAGTCGACTTTTTGTCAAATCGACATTTCAAACTGTCGACATTTTAATAAGTCGGCAAAAACAAAGTCGGCATTTTAACTTTCAAAAAAGTCGATAAAAGTCGACATTTTAACCAGTCGACATTTTTTTTGTCGGTCATTCGTACGTAACCCGGAACTAATACGTTCATGGGATTTTATTGTAACAATTTTCAAAAGGGTCATTGAAGATGAGAATACCACGTAGAGCTATTAAATGAGAGGGTGCATTTTGGAGAGGGGGGTGCAAAAGCGACCTTTTTGGTTTTTTGCATATAACTCTAAAACATTGCAAAATTTCGAGATAATTCCGAAAACCTTTTTTGTAGGGAATAAAATTTACTATCGAAATGGATTTTCGAAAAAAATTAAAAATTTTTAGTTAGCTGAATTTTAAAAATATCATTGCAAAAAAAAGTGCAAAACCGCATTTTTTGTTTTTTTTTTTACTTGGAGAATGCTCGTCTGGCAAGGACTTTCAACCGTAAAACTGGTCTGACATTATTTTTACTTGCGATTATAGGTACTATAAGGCAAGTTTTTGATTCGTGCAAAAAAAAAAATTGAGATAACAATCAAACATGATATTACGATGATAGAGAACACCAAAAAAGTGGGTGGCACAATTCTGTCTGTCTGTCTGTCTGTCTGTGTGTCTGTCTGTTCGTCTACAGCCTAAACGGCTCGATCGATTTTCTTCAAACTTTGTACATAGTGGTTTTTGGTGATTCTGCCGACACTTTTTTTTCATTTTTTTTTTTTTTAGAACCAAAAATAATGGTACCTGCCATACATTTTTTTTTGGCAAATTTACATAATCGTATTTTTCTCAAAAACGGCTCGACAACTTTTCTTAAAAAAATTTCAAAAAATGTATTTTAGTAAAGGCTTTCTTTGGGTGGGAAACCATTTTTCAAAAATGGTTATTAATGGTACCTCCCAAGGAACCATTTTTTAAATTTTTGATTTTCTTCAAAATGGTATGACCGATTTCAATTATTTTTTGTATACAGAAGCTTCCAAAAAATGTTAATAGTTTTGTGAACCCAGATTTTTGAAAAAATATTTTTTGGATTTTTAAAAAATATCTAAAATTTTTTTTTGGAAAATCAAATATTTAGAAAACGGCATCATAGATTTTTTTGAAACTTGATATTTAAGACTTTTTTAATACTTTCTAAAATATTTTTAGAAAAAAATTTATATTTATGAAAAAATAACGGTACCTTCCATACAAAAGTGAAAAAACCGCAAAGGAAAATATTTTTTTGCTTGAAAACGACTCCAACGATTTTGATTAAACTTTTTTCATAAACTACAATGAGTACGATTTACTATCAAAAATTATAAAATTTTGCACATAGCAACTATTAGTAGTACCTGTCATAGAACGTATTTTTTTATTTTGAGTTTTCTCGTTATCAGCTTAACGGATTTAAATGAATTTTTTTATATACAAATTTCAGATAAGATTAAATAATATTTTATTTCAAAATTTTCAAAAAAAAGTTTTTGGATTTTTAAAAAGAGTTTCAAACTTTTTTTTTGAAGATTCGATATCTCAAAAACGGGTTGACAGTTTTTTTTCAAATTTTGTTTTTATATAGACATAAATATATAGTTTAAATCTGCATACCAAAATTTGTTCTTAAAAATGTTTTAAGAATTTTATATATAAAAAATTAATTTAAAAAAAACCGCTCCAACGTTTTTAAATTTTTTTTTTCATATACAATCATATTCCATCATGAATTAAGATGGCATACTTTTTTTTACCTCAAACTGTCAAAAGAGTTGTTTGAGCTAATTAAAATGTCGTATTTCATGCTTCTCTACATTTTTCTCTCATAATTTCCATGTTTGTATGTACAATATTCTAAAACTCGCAGTGTCTTGAACATAAGAGCAAGTACGTGCGACCCAGTCGTGCATTTTATTTTCATGTTCGAGAAGGTATACGCTAAACCGGCTTTGTAAGAGAAAGAGTGTTGATTTTGGAAATTATTTTAAATTTTGAAAAAATTAGATGGCAATCCTAAAACTGTGAAAAATTTGAATCTTGCCTTTTATTATTGACTTTACTGGTCATGACTCACTAATACACCCAGTTTGAGCGGATAAGTAGAAATTGATTTAAGAAAAAATTATTAATATCTGTCGCACTTGAAAATTGTATAAAAATACAAGTTTGAGTGATTTCTCTTTTTAATTTTTTGTATACTTTATGCAAAATTACTTAAATTATTAAATCAGCTCAGATTAACTATAACCGTATGCAAGCAATAGACAGAAAAAGTACTAAAAACACAGTTTTCGAAAATAAACCTTGTTGCTTAGCGAGCCAAAACACCACCTAATTCAAAAAAATTTCATATATTCTAATTCCTACGATTCTAATGCAACTTTAAGCAGGTATTAGATTTTAATTCTGAACAGTATTTTTTCGCAATACCAAAGTGACACACCCTTTTGCACAGGTTCAGTTCAGTAAAGCGGCGCAAAGTGGACAGTTTCATACATGCTAAACTTCAAAAATTCGAATTTTGTTCCAAATGAATGTTTTTATTTATTTAATTAATGATATATTTTTTTTCTGAAAAAAAAAAATAACTAAATTTTGCAGATTTTTTTTAAATTAAAGTTAAATGACAAAAAATTCTTTCAATTTCCCTCTATTTGTATATACAGGATGTTTAGTATGAGATGGTACAAAAGGATAGAGTCTTTTAGGTTGGACTAAGACAGGAAAAATCGTGCGGGAGAGGGTGTTTATTTCCCCCATTTTAAGCGGGAGGGGTAGTTTTTTAAAACATTTACTTAAAATAGAAAAAATGGTTAAAAATCAACCTATAATTTACAGTGTCATGCAATAGCTTTTTTAAAAGTAAAAAATATTTCCTTTTTAAATAAAGTTGGGTTTGTAAATAGTTTTTTAAAAATAATTTTTTAAGCTTAAATATTAAAAAAAATCAAAAAAATCTTTTTTTTTACTAACCTACTAGCACATCAGTTTTTTAAAACTATTAATTTTTGTTCATATTACACTAGTTTACATAATTTTAGGTCATTGCAGACGCGTGTTCGAGATATGCGCAAAAATAATTTTCCTAGCTATTTTTTTAGATACTGTCATAAATCTGGCTAACGGTTTTGCTAATTAACATAAACTGTATATTTTTTTTGATGTCGACAAATCTATTTCCGACACTATTACCTTCGGAGTGCATTTCAAATCACTGTGTGAAAAAAGTTATTCGCTAGTCAATATTGGGTTTCAGTACATTTTGGTATGAAAAAAAGCCTTGACTAGGGAATAACTTTTTTCACATAGTGATTTGATATAAGCTTTTATAAAGGGTGTTTTTAGGTGTGTGGTTTCATATAATATAAGGTTTGTTCCTTGGATTCTTCGCACTGTTTGGACTAAATGTCAAATTTTCACATTCTTCTGTCAGAGAGGGGAAAAACTGTCAAAATGTGTGGAACGGCTTGGGCACTAATTTGCACTAATTCGGACTAAGCGTCAAACACATACTCGGTTAGAGTTGCCGTACATTAATTATAAATCTCAATCAACATTTTCAAGAATAACAACTCAAAAAATAAAAGTTAATAAAAATATCAAGTTTATTAAAATAAAAAAACAACAAATATTCTTAAATAACCTTAATTTGAAGGAAAATTTTGTGATTTTTAAATGGAGTTGTAATATGATTCATCGTGGATTTTAATGAAACAAACGAATTTCTGCATTAAAAAAATAAGAGCACCACAAACCAAAATGGAGTCTTGTTTCATATCTTTTACAATTCAACTATGCCTACCTTTTCATCTTTCATAATTATGCTGCACCTAGTTGCATCGCTTTCTCTCTTTTAAGCAAACATTCAATGGTTTTTTGCTTTTGTCACGATGTGTGACGTTATAATCATCTCTGATTTTGTTCGGAAAACAGCAAAAAATAAAGTAATTTGATTGCTCCTTTTAAACCAATCGTTTGATTAATAATTAAAGTTGGTTAAAAAAGTGAATTAAGTCTATAAAATGAGCATACTTACATTAGCCCTGTTTTTTAGTGCATTTTTATCTTCGCTTAAAAAAGAAGCGTGTTAAATACATACACGGTGGTAAATCATAATGCTTCAAACTCTTCTCTTTTTAAGAAATAATACTGAACTATACAAGAAATACTAAATTGCAAATAAATGCTACAAATGTTTTCTTTCAAACAGTTTTTCTAAGTGCAATAATTTTATGAATATCATTTGATTATTTTAAAGAAAAACACAATTAAAATATATACACACTTATTAAAATTAAAATAATAATAGAAATAAAAGTTGCACTTGGGTAACCCTTAATAAAGGTTTGGTTTTTTTAATTTGAATGCAACAAACGTCTAAATTACGTCAACTTGGCATATTTGACAGCTAGTACAAAACAGCCACCAGAAATTTCTCGGACCAAATCTGGTAAGGAGGGGAAATTTTATGACAGCTCTTTTTGGTCCGAAACAGTACACATTTTCAAGTGTGGAACGACTTCGGACTAAATCTGGCGGTTTCAAACTGTTTGAAAGTCGGCATGGAACACACCTATAATGTTATGGCCAAGAATTTAGCTTTATTATACAGATAAGGGTTTGCCATTATATTTTTAAAATGATTTCAGGCAAGTGGCCGCCGCGGCTGGCTTGAATAAATTCCAGTCGAGAGGCCCAATTTTTGACCGTCTCTGAGGATGCGCATTATCCACGAGAGTAAACGTGGTGCGAAACCGATCCATATGGTTGCTTGAATTACCGACTCTGCTTGACCGGATATTGGACGCAGCGTGCGATGCGCGAACCGAACTATTATTTTGGTAATAAATTTGCACGATTTACAAACGTTGTTCAGGAGTAAGTCTATTTATTATGAAATGGCAAACCAAACTGAGCACAAATCAAGTGACAGCTGTCAAAAAGACCAACTCCGAAAAAAGTATTGCCAGATTGAAAACCACAAATAAAAAAAAAAAAACACTCTTTAGTAACTATTGTAGTTCATAAAAAAAACCCTTCCAACGATATTATGTCTCGTCATTATTGATCTCCACGTATGGAGCAACCATAAACTAGAAATTTTTCAAAAATCCGAAGGTACAAGCTATAACTAACACTTGAAGTTCATTGCTTTGGTCAAACTGTTGAACTAGATTCGAAATTAAGAACTTTCAAAATATGCAAGCAAAAAATAAAAAAACGCATTTAAATCGTTCTTTAAATTGGATAAACAACTCGTAAAATGTTTTAAAGCTCAAAAACAAGCATGCTATTTTACAGGCTGAAAAAATTAAAATTTAAAATCCATAAAAATAATTTTGTATATGTAAATGTACGTACGTGCATACATTATATACAATTTTGGAAACATTAAAAAAAAAAACAAATCGTATGAAAATTTTTAGAATTTATTGATACACATTTATTCCAAAAAAAAATCAGCAACCTGTTTTTGAGATATGTATTGAGTTTTGAAAAAAAAAAACAAATAAACTATTTTTAAAACTTCAAACAATTTTGCCTAGAAAAAAATTGATACATACATACATACATGCATACATATTCAATACTATTGAATCTAATTTAAAATTTGTTATGCAAAAATTATCTAAATCCGCTCAGCCGATAGTGAGAATATTCAAAGAAAAAAAACCTTCTGAGGTACATACTATTAACAGTTGCTAAGTGTATTTTTTTTTTTTCAATTTTTGGCAGTAGATCGCACTAATTTTTACATACAGAAAAAGTTTTATTAAAATCGTAGGAGCTGTTTTTATTTTTTATTTTTTCATTAAAGTAAATTTGTTTCTTAAAATATTCTAGAAAGTGTTAAAAAAGCCTTATAAATACCGAGCTTCAAAAAAATCGACCATGCAGTTTTCAAAATTCATATTTAAGTTTAAAAAACCAATTTTTAAAAACCCAAAAAATATTTTTTGGAAAATTTTGTTGAAGTCGTGGAGCCGTTTTTGAGAAAACTCAGATTTTGTAAATATAGCAGGTATTGTTATTTTTGGTTCTAAGAAAATGGAAAAACATGAGGGTTGCAGCCAAGGAAGACAAACAGACAGTCAGGATAACAAATAATAATAAATAAATAAATTGGGTGGCGCAACAGCTCGTGGAGAACCAGGGCCCCAGTGACTTACAACTCTCAGCCATTCCTGTGTGCGTGTTGTTGGCAGGAATGGAAGGGTCTTACAGATTTTTGCCGGGTCCGAACGGCTAGATAGAAGCACTTATTCATGACAAGTATACTATTGGAGGATTTGTCAGTTCCTTGCAAGAGTCAGTACCTAAGATAAAACATTTCTGTTTTAAGGTGGCACGGCCCGTGCCACCCGCACGGCTGGGAATCGAGCCCAGACCTTCTGCATGACAGTCCAACGCACTAACCATTATGCCACAAGGTACTACCCAGGATAACAAATAGACAGACAGAAAAACAAATAGAATTTATAGACCTAATTTTTTCGTTCAAACACGGATTTAACGATTTTGTTAATATATACTTCTAATTTTCAATGTTCGTACATATGATCATAGCTTCTAGTAAAATAACATTTTATTTAGCTAAAAATGTCTGTACAGAAAAGATATTTTGGTGTTGCCGGTTTTGCGTAAACAGTTAACTTTCTCTTTTTTTTCTCGTTAATTATTATAGACTGGATCTCATTCAAATTTAGTTAACATATACTTCGAAAAATTGTAAGTCATATTTCATACTTGCATTTAAAAGAAATTTATTACTGGAAGTTTAGATATAGTTTTTACTTTATATTAATGAACTTATACCTTATATCTTTGTCCCGTCTGATGCACTCAGTGTATAGTGAACGTTACATAGGTCTCCCCAAAATGGTTAAAGTTCCAATGACTCGGGTGGGCAGAGTCATGTATAGTAAACGAGCGCCAATACTCCGGCTATCCAATTTGTTTGGAGATACTTGTTGGTTGATACAAATAATAATGTCGACTTCACTCCACTCAAAAGAGCCCAATCGTAATAATATTATTATTTTTTTTATCTAACGGAATATATTTGACAACAAAAAAACTTCTTTTGGACAATGATTATTGCGCTTTAAATAAATTAAATTATTGTTTTTATTTTAGATAGGTAGTATATGTGTTCTTTTTATCACAAGTTCTAGCCCTTGGTCAGCCAAATGAAACAAATACGCGCCCCACAGTGACAGTCGTGTACACATTATTTCTCTGAACTTAAACTGTCCTACAAACAAACAATAACTCATGCAACGGAACTACATTTACTATTCTTTTCAAACTTTGGGGTTTGAAGTTGTGCAACCAGAATACTACAATGAAAACATTACATTTTAATTCATTCAAAAAAACAATATTTCATTGATGGAGAGATATTATAAAGTTTTAAAGGAAAAAACAAACTTTATTTGAGAGACACAATAAACCATTTTGTATTCACCGAAAAGAATAAAATACACAAGGTTCGATTAGTTCGAGTTGGATCGATGTGTACTGACGCGCGTATTAAGTAATTTGGTGGCTTTATTTAAATATAAAATATTCCTTCTCAAATTTGTTTTTTAAATAAACTCTATAGTCTGGGAAACTTTGTTGTACTTATTTGTGATTTAGTACAAATTTGTCTTGATTCTGATAATCCCAAAATAAGGGAAACTTGATTCAGTCATGTAACAGAACCATCTGGAGTTGAGTTCTCGTCAACTGACTCTGGTCAAGCTATTATACCAAAATAAAGAAAATCACGTTTCCAGTAAAATTGTTAGTAAAATTTAAAGAATTGAATCAATAAAAACAATTCCAATTTTTATGGTTTTCAATAACGCTCCGATCATTTTAATTTTTATATGAATAAAATATTTCAAGAAATATGATCACATGTTGACCCAAACCTTAATTACTAGCTTAGCAGTACTTAATACTCAGAAAACTGATACATGTGTGTCCGTAGCCCTAACCCCGCTCCCTCGATGATTTGAGCTACATGGAGCAGCAGGATAGTTACAGAGGATTTAAGAGTAAAAACTAATGAGCGTTAATTTTGAATGTGCTATTTTTGTCTTCAATATTCAATGCCCTTATTAATTTTGAGTAAATTACCGAGATCCAAATGTAAAAATCTTTCTCACTTTTTGAGAAATTAAAATAAAAAAAACAAAAGGTACTATTCAAAAATATGTTTCAAATTTTTTTTTTCGAAAATCAAATATTTTGAAAAAGTTATCATTGATATTTTTGAATAACTCGAATTTTTGTGTATTTAATTCACACTGAACCATGTTTGTAATCATTTAATTTATGTTTTTTGTTTAATGTTAAGTTCCTTATTGATTACAAAAAGTTTTTTGTTTAAATAACGAAAAATAAATAAAAACACGAAATATATTTTCGACGAAACACTTGTCAGATATTTTTATTCATTTAAACGATAATAAACAAATTTACGAATGCATTTCGGCATGATTTACATGCCATCATCAGCTTCACGCTTTAAAATAAAACTAAAGAAAGACAATCAAAAGAAGAGAAAGTAAAATATTTCTTAAGAGAGCAATTGATAACAATTATTTGGCAAATTTGAAAAGATTAGACATGATGTTGCCTGCATCGGTGTTCATTAGATTTTTGCCTTTGTATATGTACATAGCTTCGTAAGCATCAAGTTTTCGCTCATCAGTGACGTTTTTTATAAGTCTACAATTATCAGAGAAATTGCCTATATTGTGAGGAGGTTCTTCTGTGTTGCTGTAAGCATGTAAAGCAATCGATGACTTATGAACCGCTTTACATTTGATGTCATATTGATGCTCTTTAAATCTCTTTTCCACGTTGCGTCTCGTTTGGCCTATGTATTTTGCGTTGCAGTCGGTACTATTCAAAAATATGTTTCATATTTTTTTTAATGGAGTTTCTTCCTTATATCTTACATGTCGCATCTTCTTAGTAATATTTTATCTTCTATTATGTGCTCCGATTTATTCTGTATGTTTCAATAATAAACATAAAATATGTTCGCAGCAGTACCTACGATCATGCAAGTTTTAAATGGTATATTCCTTTACTGGCTGAACAGAATGGAGACGGAGCTGCAACTGGAGCTGCAACTGGAATAGCTGTCAAAATTTTGAATACACACAAATTCAATGATGCGAACAGAACACGACGCAGCTGTAGACGGAGCTGCAGACGCAGCTGGACAAGTTGGCCAACTTTTAACTTTTGCTTGCAGCTTTTTTGACGTTTCAAAATTGTGAGCAAAACTAAGTGTTTACATGTGGGTTAAAGTGATTTTTAAACTCTTTTCAATCACTCATAAAGACGTAAAGCAATTTAAGCTTCTTTTTCATCATTATTCAGTTTTATTTTTGTTTTCATTTTTATTTTCGATACTAAAATGTCAGAAAGCTGTACAGCTACATTGTGGGCGCGTAAAAAAATCACGTACGACACTTTTTGACAGCTATTCCAGTTGCAGCTGCAGCTCCAGTTGCAGCACTCTATTCTGTTCAGCCAGTTAATCAGCGAACTGAATCAACTTTTTGTTGGTCAGTCTGAAAAAGTCTTTGAGGTAAGATTGATTAGCTTCTAATATAATAAATGGTATTGCTGGCTTATATTTTGTGTCTCACCATATTCTAGAAGCAAGTAAGACCTGGTTCCCACGTTAATGAACCACACGTTTTTTTTTGCAATATAATTCGAAAAATCAGTATAAATCCAAACGGCAAACGTACAAACGTCGGGTGAAAGTGCCTTGTATACGTCACTGCTCATTCGCAAAAAAATGTGCGGTACATTGCCGTGTGAACTAAACCCTAGTTTACACGGCAATGTCCACACGTTTTTTTTTTGTAGTAGAAATCCGTGCGAATGAACAATGGCGTATACATTCTACATAAAACCTTTCACACGATGGCGACGTTTGTACGTTTTCCGTTTGGATTTATACAGCATTGCCGTGTTAACTAACTTAGCTAAGGCTTAGGTATATGAATTGTATTATACACTTCTTCCACAAATGCGTCTAAGTAGGGGATGTTTGCGTTGAATTTCTGATATCCGTTAGTAACAACATGGACTATGATGCCAAAAATAGTAAAAATTCGAATCGGTGTCCGTTATAAAAAGTAAGTATACGCCACAGTACACAAATCTAAGGTAATATATTTCGCTTACTCGTTGGGGCAACATCAAACATTTGACAAATGTCAAAAATTGAATCCTCTGCTTACGTGTAACACTACTGCCCTGACTATAATCACTAACACTAACTGACTGTGACTGCGTGTTGTTTTCATTCTTATATCAATTTGGTTGACAAGCGCAGAGTAAGTGGGGACGACAAAAAAAAATAAATAAACGTAAAAATGTGAAGAGAGTTTCGTACACAAATTTTGATACACAGTCATCTCCGCTTATTTGGACATAGCTTAACCTATTAGAAATTGGATTAAGGGTCAATTTTCTTTTTTACGGCTAATCATCTTTATTCAATGATTATTAAAACTATGAATCGTGGAATCTGTAAATCTTTGAATATGTTGGTTGTCCAAAAATTCCATAATTTGAGTGGATAATCGTCGTAAATCACTTATCATGCGATTTTTGTTGATAACGTCAGTTTAATCAGAGCAAACTTGACATTCCACATTTGCCTAGTAGTCATTGTAGTTTTAACAGAACAAAACCTTAATTCCGAAATTTAATGTCTTTGAAATGATTTCGATTGAAATTTTTAGTTATCTTTCAAGTTTCATTAAAACAAAATACAGCAACTGTAATATTTTTTTGCACAATTAAGCGAATGGTACTGTTATTCCGTTAGTATAATTCCCTTCGTGGATTAGATTTTGTGATTGTGATAAGCTTCGTGTTAAAAAATGCATTTTTATTTGGAATAGGTTTATGAACGTCATTGTTTTGAATTTTTATTAAAACACGTGCCAAATGATCATGATCACAGGTTCTTAGAAAAAAACAAACTTTAAAACAATTTTTATTTAAGCTAAGATATAAAAAAAATCATTTTTCACACAAAGACCGTTTCCTGAAATAAGCTCGCTTTAGTTCTAGGGGATTATCATAAAATCAACAAAAAATGTAAAATAAAACTGATCTGTAGTTTAAGGTAGAAGAATAAAGGTAGAAAGAAACCTCCTAGACAAATTTGTATCGGAAAAGTATAGCACTAGAGGCACGAATTAAAAAAATTGTTTTAATTTTTTGAATTTATAATTTTAAAACAGAGCAACTTAATATTAAGATACTAGATACATATACATAGGTACATACCTGTTACAGAACTTACATTTTGTTATTTAATCAAATATGGCGTATGAATTTTTAATTGATCGGCAACGATCTTTATGAATTTAATTTTCTATTTTCTTTCAAACTATCATTCAATGATATGTTAATGAAATTGTGAAATTAAGAAAAAAAAGTTTGTTGTTTCTATTAGCTTGATATGTACCCTACAAAGATAAAATACGTAAACAAATGTAAATATATTCAGAAAAGACATTTTTTAAGTACAATCCACTTTATTTCTAAGCTTCTCACTTGGTAGTTTTGCTTATAATGAGATAATATATTTTATTCGATAACTTTATAACTTTTAATATGACTATAGCCCTCCTATTTAGCTTTCGTGTTTAATATCTAACTGTTTTTTCTGTCCAATTCCTTCAGCTTCATCCACTGTTGAAGGAAGAACAACATTGGTCGTTTCAGGGAACAGTAAGGCCAAGAATCCTGCCACTAAAGCACAAATTGAGAAAAGTATCACTGGTGCAGTCTCACTGTATTTTGCCTTTGAAAAATAGAAGATTTGAGGATTATAAAGTTCAAATTTTTGAATGATTGTTTGATAATAAAAAAAAAAAACTATCAAATTAAACCACGTCTTACCAAAAGAACAGTTTGTGGTGCCACCATTGAACCGATTCGTCCAAACATTGAACACAGTGACAATAAGCTATTTCGAACATTCGTCGGAAATATTTCCGAAGTGTAAAAGTACAGAACTTGAAATGATATCGTAATGGCCATTTTTCCAATAAGAAACATTGAAAGCTGAATTGCGTAGAAATCTGCCAATAGAATAAAAACCATTAGAAACTTCCGTGGCGGCCACACAGCAAAAACTTACCTTTCGAAACAAAAATTGTAGCTCCTAGACAAATTCCACAAATCAGCAGATACCCAAACAATGAAAAGCGTCTTCCAAATCGATTCATTGTAAAATAAAGTAACATATATGCCGGAATTTCAACCATTGCCAAGTACATAAAGCTATCGTACTTATTTCCACCCAGAAGCACAGAATTCAAATTCAGACCATGATAGACTAAAACGTTCGAGAACCAGCACAACGAACAATTTATAATCCTCCAGGGAAATGCCTTGAATGCTTGTTTAATAGGAAATTCGCTTTGGTTTTCTTTTCCCAATTTATACCGATTTTCCAGAATCAATTTTTCTATTGTTATATCTGAAAGTTTGCGCTTATTTGTTTTTGCTGCTTTTCGTAGAAGCTCGGCGGCTTTTTCCTCATCTCCTCGAGATAGAAGCCATCGAATACTTTCGGGTAGAAACCATAGCAATGCAATATGGGCCAAGGCTGGAGTATAGACTATTCGCAGAATCCAACGCCAATTGGGAAAATTTTTAGCTACAATTGCCAGTAGAATTTCACCAACGCTATAGAACATTGGTAATATTGAACAACTGAGAGCTCGTGCTTTCTGGCTAACCAATTCAACTCCAATAATGAAGAGTGTTGCGTAAATGATACCACTGCAAACATTCTCCAAAAATCCCAGGGTCAGAAACATGTAGTAGTTCGGAGAAAAAGAACGTATTACTCCGAAAAGTGCACTCAAAAACCCACCAATGGCAACCATTGATCGACGTCCATACCTGAAAATGAAAATTAATTTTATTTAAATTTAATTAGGTTATGAAGATAAATCTTAATAAAGCTAATGACTTATTTGCATAGTTCTATATCTTGGTTCTAAAAGGGCCAATGTCCATTTTTAACAATATTGAATTAACAACACAATTTGACTCAGTGGAAGATGTTCTACTTCGACTGTTGCTTAACATGATACCGATGTTTATAAAAAATTTAATTTTCAGAAGTAGTTAATCATTATTTTCGATTCCCAAAAAATTAACAAATTGGAAATTGGCCCTATTAGAAGAACCAAGGTACAGATCTAAGTTAGAAATAAACGAAAACTTAGAGTATAGTAATGTTGTAGTTCTCATTTTTAATTTAATTCCTTGGTACATCCAATTAGGCCCTAAATTGGTAAATTGGAAAACCAATGTTGTTGACTTCTCAATTTTCATTTGCCCTCCTACCCTGGCACTGGAAGATACCACACAACCAACATTTTCAAATTTTTACTGTGAACTTGACAAATAGGTATCCATGACCTGATCCACCTGAAAGATTTTTCTAAAATATTGACTTTAAAATCAAATTTCTCACAACCCTTACACGAAAACAACCTGATTAAAAAGAGCAAATAAGAGGAATATTAGCTTTCAAAAACATTTTTTTTCAACCGTATTATACGATTCAAGAGTTATCTGATAGAACGCGTTTTCAAGATGACGGCTTTTAAAAGTAGTTAGGTTCTATGTCTCAAAAATATTTAACGCTGTTTTCGAAATATTGAGTTTTCAAACAAAATTTAATTAAATATTTTTATAAAATCCAAAAACTATTTGTTTGAAAACTTTGGTACACAATTCTATTGAAACTTTTTGGAAACTTCTACATAAAAAAAGATTAAAATCGAAGCAAGAAAATCACAAGTCAAAAAATGTTTCTATGGGAGAAACTATTACAAACCATTTTTACTTGTGATATATGTATGTACATTCAGGCTCCCTTAGTCGAATTTCCCACTAACTCGAATTTTGTCACCATATTTTTGCATTCCCCTCAATTTTTCATACAAACCATCCTCTAAGTTGAACTCTCTCTAAGTCAAAATTCCTTCTAAATCGAAAATATTTACTAGATTTTGGTCTATTTTCAATCCCTTTAAGTAGAATTTTGAAATTTTTCTTATGTGAAAAAAAAAACAATAAAAAAAGCACCCTCTTGCACTTGTATTCTTGAATAAACATCAAGCACATACCCCATGCTCCGACTCTATATTCATCTGTTTATGTTATTATTTTAAATTTTATTTAAACAAATTTGCTTTCAGCTTGTACGTTTAGTTGGACACAGTGGCGTAGCGTAAGGGGGGCGGAGGGAGTCGGTCCACCTGGGTGGCACTTAAACAGAGCCGGCAAAATTTTCCGCGCTATATACGGAGCGAAGAAATTTAAAAACTAATAGGTACAGTCCCCCTATAGAAAAATTTAGAAAACCCCCCAGATTGCCAGATATCTTAAAAAACCCAAATTATTTTCCAACTTTTTCACTTTTTTTTGCATTTGCTCATAACTTCATCATATATTATTTCAGATGAAATGAAAAATAGTTAAATTAATTTACAGTTGTTGAATATAGTATACCTGCATATGTACAAATTAAAAAAAGGAACAAATTTTTCAAAAGTCAGTAGTGGCGTGGGAGCCCCCAACCCAAACTGGTAACCCTGAATAGGTATTAACTGTAAAATTTTGCCACCCTCAGCAAATGTATTCATGCGAACTACTGATTTTGCAATGCAGGGGGGAGTCTACGTGATCATGAGAAAGGCTACGCCTTGAATTTCAATGACCGAATCCATGGCTCCATGAATTGAAAAACCAATACGTGAAACTGCCTTGCTGATTACCGAGAGTGCCCTGCAGTTTGCATAATAATTAAATTTTGGCGCCCCTAAAAAATTCTGTCCGGGGCGGGCGGTACTGAAACCAAAAATTTTATCGTCAACAGAATAACCTTTCAATAAAAAGAAAATACCTATTCCCACTAAAATGTTTTCAAAGAAACTGTTGGTTATTTTGAAGAAAGTTATTAATTTTGTTGATTTTTCTGAAATTTCGGAAACAGAAAATTATTACCTATACATATAAGGTTATAGCGACTAGTAAACTTTCTTATTTGGATAAATTTATGTGTTGTCATCCCATTCCAAATATAATAAAATCCACAACTGGGTCGCACGTATGTACGTACGGTTTTAAAAATTGTAAACAAAAACATGGAATTTATGAGAGAAAAATGTTTATTTTTATTCGATTGAAGTCACCGTACACAAATCTAAATCTACTGCGCAGGTTGTCAGTCGAAAATAAAAAATGGCTGTGAGCATGAGGAAGAAAACACACGTAAAAACAACAACAAATTAAAATTGAAATTGTCAGAAACAAGAATGGCTGGGAGCGTGATGACTTAAATACACGTAAAAACAACAACAAATACTGACATTTGACACAAATTTTGATATATGTGCCGAAGAAACAAAAATCAAAACTCTAATGATATTACCTTTAATATGTGTACTGTGGATTGAAGTCACAGTACACAAATCTAAGGTATTATACTGCGCAGGTTGTCAGTCGAAAATAAAAAATGGCTGTGACTGTGCGGAAGAAAACACACGTAAAAATAACAACAAATTAAAATTGAAATTGTCAGAAATAAAAATGGCTGGGAGTGTGAGGACTTAAATACACGTAAAAACAACAACAAATACTGACATTTGACACACATTTTGATATATGCGCAGAAGAAACAAAAATCAAAACTCTAATGATATTACCTTTAATATGTGTACTGTGGATTGAAGTGACAAAATAAAAATGGGATCTGAATTCATTATGAATTTTTGGAGAAAAAAAATGTTTATACAGTATTTTTTGCAAATTTTAGTTCGTAATATTATTCATAGATATTTTAAATATTGGAATTTACTTTGAAAATCCAAAACATCCTTTTTTGAAAGATGCGGTTCTAAGAACTTATTTTTAAAACTTTTTAGGAGTTTCTGTATGCAAAAAAAATGATTAAAATCAGCCAAACAGTTTTCAGGAAAACCAAAAATCAATTTTGTTGAGCTACTTTTGAAAAAAATAGGATTTGGTAAAACTGTTAATCTCTGATTTCAATAATTTGTCTAAAAAATATATATACCCTACCAAAATTTGGAAAAAAAATATTTTTTGGATGTTTAAGGAATGTTGAAAATATGGTCGATTTTTTTGAAACCTGGGACGGGTTTTTAGCTCTCTTAATATTTTTAGAAAAAAAATTATTTTTATGAAAGAATAACGGTACCTTCCATACAAATGTTAAAAAACCGTAAAGTAAAATATATTTTTCCTAAAAACAACTCCTACTGTTTTTATGAAACTTTTTTTGTATGCTAAAACTTACACTTTTAATAACTTTTAATAGTACCTCTCAAAGAACTTTTTTATTTGGAATTTCCTAGAATAATTTTTATATACAAATTTCAAACAAGGTTAAATAATATTGCATTACAAAAAAAATTTTAAATTTTTAAAAAATATTGCAAAAATTTATGTGCACATAATTGAGTACTTAAGATTTGCATACCAAAATTATTGTTAAAAAAATTTTATAAATAAAACATTATTTTTCTAAAAAACCGCTCTAAATATTTAAAATTTTTTTCCATACAATCATATTTGATCAAGAATTCAGATGGTATTTTCCTTTTTTACCTCAAACTAAAGGGTTTGAAAATGCTATAAAAAAAAACTACTGAATATTTTATCAAATTTTTTGAAAGTACAATCCTTCCGGTTAATAATGGAAAATAATTTCATTCAAATGGCTGCTTCGCTAAGTGGGCCTGCGATCGACTTAGAGAAGATGCCGATTTTGCCTCAGTGTGATGGAAACCCTGGACGACAACATTATCCCCATAGACAACGAGGAAACAGTTTCCTTCTACGCTGACACAGGGTCAGCCTACTACCGCGGCTAAATGCCAAACCTCCTAACAATCCACACCAAAATCACCACTAGACAACCGGGATGGAACACCCCGAGAATGAAAAGTCAACCGACGCTTAAATTAATTTTGACATGTATTTTATATAATTATAAAATTTTAAACCTAAGACATAGTATAAAGTTAGGCCCCCTATGTGCTAACAAATGTAAATTAATTTTTCAATGTATCTTATTAGTTGTAAGCCAAATTGTATATATTATGTTCAATAAAACAAATTGAATTGAATTGATGCCGATTTTGCCATAAAAATCATCTTTTCAGATGAAGCTCATTTTGATCTTGGCGGGTATGTAAACAAGCAAAGTTTTCGCATTTGGGGCACAAAAAACCCGCACGCCATTGAAAAGCCGATACACCCAAAACGAGTCACTGTTTGGTGCGGATTTTGGTCCAGAGGCATAATTGGGCCATTTTTCTTCGAGTGGCCGTTACAGTCAATGGCGATCGTTATCGGGCCATGTTGAACGAATTTTTGTTCACAAAAATTGAAGGGGAGGATATTGGCAACATTTGGTTTCAACAGGACGGCGCTACGTGCCACACATCCGAAGCTACACTCCATGTAGTAGTAGCATTTTCAAAAAAAAAGTTATTTGGCGGACCCTTTATTAAAGGAGTTGTTTTAGCTAATTATAATATCGTACTTCGTGCTTTTAAGCATTTTTATCTCGTAATTTTCAATTTTTTAAAACCCTCCTCTTGAACATAAGAGCAAGTACGTGTGACCCTGTGGTACATTTTATTTCGAAATGTAAATCTATGAGGCTGTTTTTGAGAAAAAAGATTCTGTTAAATATCTTACAAAAAAATATTGTATGCCAGGTGAAAGACGTGTTGCGAAAATGAAAAAGCACTATGGACCAAGTTTAAGGAAAATCGACTAAGTCGCTGATGCTCTAGCTGGACAGACAGATGGAATTTCGCAAGGGTTTGATCAAAGTCTCTATTTTGATTTATTTTTGTGAATGCATTAGTTTCCATTTAGTAAGTACCTAAATATCTATGTATCGCAAGTGAAAAGTGTAATCAATATTAACTCAGTTGCAAACATCCATTCTCTCAGATTCAACTCAATTTTAAAATAAAGTTCACCATAAACGATAAACCTGTGCTTCCCATGTTTTAATCTTACAAATAAATAAAAGCAATGAACTTCAAATAAATTTTGATGCCGCGAGTACCTATACATACAACATACCCCTCTCCAACAACTTTTCATTCTTTTTTAATTTTCGTTCATATTGGGGTGAAATAAAAAGTCTATTGCTTTTATTAACTTGTTATAAAGTCAAAAAAATAACAAAAGAGATTTATGAGAACTTTGCCGCCAACAAGTAGTTGAAACTGGAACAAGATATATTCAAAATTTGAAGCTGAATAAGCTTTTACAACTCAGTTTTTCTTCCGTGCAATAAAAAATTTGAGATAAATCAATACAAGGTCATTATGGGAGGGAACCTTTGGGGGAAGGTTTGCTTTAGACTTTGAGAAATTTATATGCTGATTCTATCCTGTTATATAAATATTTGCTATAATGATATTAGTCGTTTTCCTTTGGAGGTGGTAGAGTTATCATGAGTACTTTACTAATTTTGTTCATAAAACTGCTTTCCCATGTAAGGCATTTGTCGTTGATAGTACTAGAAAAGGATTTTCATCTATACTCATGAGTACATTGCCACGACATCCAAATGAAAACGGCTATTTTGTGTTATTGTGAGTAAAACTATGCCTTTATTAGCTCCTAGAAATTAACTAACCTGTCGGAGAAATATCCTCCTACGGGAGATCCAACAAATTGTCCAGCAACATTGATAGTCCCAACCATAGATAATTTCCAATCATCCGAGCAATAAATATCAAACTATGTATACAAACAAATACTGTGTTTAATCATATCTGGTCTATAATTACTGACATCAGGTCGTACTCACGTCGTTTGAAATTGAAAGTTCTTTATCACGAAATATAAAATCTATACCACAACCTTCCTGGGTATTACGATTAAAGTTATCAGCAAAACACATATCCGAGCTTCTATTGTAAGGAACAAAGCGATTACATTTGTCCAAATCTCCACCCGCAGTCGTGGGAATTGAAAATTCCGTCCAGGGTTCCGCATAATCACTGGTTGGGCTGTCACATTCAGGCACTCTACATCTATGGTATCAGTTTTGAAAATCTAATTTAATCAAATTCGAAATTGATATTTTTTTTTTTGTTACCAAACCTCTGAACCAACGAACTAGTTAGAAAAATATATGAACACATTAAATATGCATTAAATATCATCGGCGGAATGATGAGTGCATAATTACGTATTTGGAATTTTCCAAATTGTCCGATACGAATTAAAATCGCGTCTAAGCCACATTGATCCGGATCCCTGTCTGAACCTTTTGCACAACCGTTTTCAACCTCAGTCATTGTTATAATACCAACTGTCTATTAAGCACATTGCTTCTAAAGATATAGTCAAGTAGCTTTAGCTTGTGGTCATAAAATAAAAAGAATGTACCTATACGTGTTTAAACTTCTAGGTTGTGTTGGCAATTTTGTAAAGAAAACTAATCATCACTTACTGGTGGTCAAGATATTAATAGTTATTTTCGAATTTTGATTTACTAATAATGTTCAAACGGAAAAAACAATTTTTGATAAAAACAAAATACAACCTATCAAGTCTTGTATATCAGTATTTTATGATCATATTGTATATGTATTAAACATGACGATTTTATAATATGTAGGTATGCTTGATAAGAAGCTTTTGGGAGAGGAGCTATAGACACCTTTTATTTAAACTTTAACCGTAGGTTAGGTAAGGTGTGGTTGGAAGGGTGTATAGCGCCAACGATAAGCTGCCTTATTTTACTCAGATCTCGATCTCGAACGACATTGGGCTTTGCAAGATACCTACAAGTTAGGGCAAATTTGTAATATGGGGACATGTGCTTTTTATCGAGAGACTGCCAAATCAAAAGACACCATTTGATCGTCGTCTTCAAAGCCGCATTCTAAATCATTTACCATCGGGATTCCATGCGTCGTGGAACTGATATTTTTTGCGTAACATTAGAAAAAAAAAACCTGTGACCTACCAGTAAGGATTTGCCCTTTTGAACTATTCCAAAGAGTGACATGGTTTTGGCAGAAAAATACGCTAACCGCTTCATACGATATTTTCCATCTCGTTCTTGAGCAGACACTACACACACAGAACAGACCCAATATCATCTGAAGTTTTTAGTTAAAAAGGAAAGAGATTCTGGAAAACAAAACCCTGCCTTAATCAATAAATAAGAAGTAAGATGATGGAACTCATCGTGATAAGTTTTGTGTGGCTTACAAATCAGCGAAACACTGTGCAGAACAATTATAGCCCGAGGAAGATAGGTTCTGGGGTTGAAAAATTTAATTAAAAAATATAAAGATTGATATCGATGCAGAATTTCACCTCTTCAGCAAATCCAAAGTCCTCGAAAATTCCCCCATTGTTTTTTTTTCTTTAGTCACTTTTAAAAAGGGGGGAAGGTGGAAGTTTATCAAAATGAAATATCTGTTTTGCGTTTGCGTTTTATTTCATCAATTTGTTTTGGATTAATCTATAAGAATTTAACACATGACTTTAAGAGTAGGTACTTTAATGCTTAATCAAATGAAAACAAATCACAGTAAATCCTTATCCAATGGATTTTTGGCTTTAGAAAAAGCTAGCGTGGCATTGTACATGTTATGGCTTTCTTTAATAATTTGTTTTCTATTAAAAGTTATAAGTTTTTTTTTAAGAAAATTGTCCCTTTTAAACGGGGTAATCCTTCCATACCACGAGATTTTTTTTCTTGTCTTTTTTCAAACTACATAATGTTCTATGCATAATGTATAACAGTACATACATGTTAAAGTACGAGGACATGCATAGCATTTATATGCGCTTTTACTATCCCAAGAATTTTTTGCAAAAGTTCTAAATTTTGGTAATAGGATTGAAATTTTATCGGGTTGTAGAGCTAGTTAAAAGGAGTGTTTGAGGAAAAATCCCTACTTCTAGCTCTTGAGGAATCCGAGTAACCAACATTTGAAAAAAAAAATAGGTGAAACAAAATAAAAAAAAATATAACGGTATATTACACAAATTTCTACTAAAATGTAAATAATTCAGAACTAACTTTTTTCATAACGATGGATACTTTTTATATATAGAACCTAAAACAGTATAAAGAAATTTTTTATTTTTTTCCGCAAAAATTTAGTTTTTACCAATTCGTTATAAAAAAACGCAGTTGTGTTCACTAACAAAATCTGCGTCGTTTAGTATATTTTGTAACGAAGTCACATATTTTATACCCTCAATCACCCGTACGAAAGAATGAACGAGTATTGCATATCACCGAGGTCCCCATATGAAGTACAGAAGAGGATACACATTTGACGCCTGCTACGACGTCAGCAACAAGAGGAAACCTACTGGCAGTTGGTTACGTCAGCAAAGTTCTCGCTTTTATTAGTCAAACTAATAAAGAAGCACGCTGCTGGCTTCTCTTGTGTAACAGTTAGAAGCTTCAACACTTTTTGGCTTACGCCGTGAAATACCCCCCCCCCCCGTCCGCCTCCTTATAAACTTCATTCTGCCGCCGCTTTAAGACCAGGGATTACGTCCCAACCTACGTTGTCTTGAGCTCAGACTACACCGCTTCTCCGCCGAATACAAACTTCGTTCTGCCGCCGCTTTTAAGACTAGGGAGTACGTCCCAACCTACGTTGTCTTGAGCTACGGTCAGACTAGGGAACCCATCCCACCGCTTCTCCACCGAATACAAACTTTGTTCTGCCGCCACTTCTAAGACTAGCGAGTACGTCCCAACCTAAGTTGTCTTGAGCTCCGGTCAGACTAGGGAACCCGTCCCACCGCTTCTCCGCCGAAAATTAACTTCATTCTGCCGCTGCTTTAAGACTAGGGAGTACGTCCCAACCTACGTTGTCTTGAGCTCTGGTCAGACTAGCAGACCCGTCCCATCGCTTCTCCGCCGAAAAATAAATTTCGTTCTACCGCCGCTTTAAGGCTAGGGAGTACGTCCCAACCTACGTTGTCTTAAGCAACCACCCGATTTGCACGCCCACTTTATCAGTAGATTATATGAAATAAAGTGGTATTAGTAGGGGAGCCCACTAAGGGATTTCGGGATTTACTCGAGCGCGTCAGATTAGTATAAGGGGGGGTACCTTGCACCCTGCTGAGTACCTCCACCATATATCAGTCCTCTGTGTAGGGCAGGGTGCCTAAGGCAGGCTGTCAGATAATTAAAAAAAAAATCGATAGCTTGAAATACTCGAGCGCGTCAGATTAAGATAGGGTAGGTTAATTACATGCTGAAAAGTGTGTATTTCAATAATCTGACAATTTGAGTGTGACCTAAGGTAGTGGGAGGGTTACAATCTTGCAAAAAAAAATTGTCACCTGGACATTCTCGAGCGCGGTTGAATTTTTTTTATTGTGAAGCAACTAATTCTAGAATAACGGGAAAAGTATAATCTGCCATTTTTCTCGTCCCGGTTTGGAGGTAGAGGTGATTTTCGAAAACACGACTTAAGTGGAAAAATAAATATCAAAAATCAACGACAATACTTAGAATGCAAAAAATAACAGTTTTAAAAGCTAGAAATCTGTTCTTTAATCCTACATTTAAATTATGTTATTTGTGTTAATAGTTTTCAAAATATTTGCATTTAAACTCAAAGATTTTATAAAAAAAACGAAAAAAAAAATTTTGGATCAATTTTTCTCAATATTTTGTGGAATAAAAAACTAAATTTTCTTTTTGTGGTCAATGCTTGTATTAATTTTTAATCGAACACAAAAAATCGGAAGCTTTTATGTCTTCTAGTTTTTAAGACAATTGTAAATTACTGATACCTTTCTGGGAATTTTTAGATTTTACTTAAGAAACAACCATGAAAAAGTAAACTAAAAAAATTAATTACTCTTGTAGTTTATTATTTAAGACCAAAGAATTGTCAAACATTTGATTTGTCAAACTAGTTTCATTGTTTGTTTAATTAAATCAAAAGATATAGCCGTTTTAATAAAACTAAAAATACGGAGAACTTTTTTTAAAAAAGGGTACAATTAACATATTCTCAAACACAGGTAAATATTTTTGTCCGTGTAATTCTATAATTAAGGTTTTCTGTAGAATTAATTCATTAAATGTTTTTAATTTTTATTTTTCTATTTTTCATATGTTCAAATTAAACAAAACTAAGCCCACCTCCATAACGATTTTTTTTTTCTAACATTTGATTTTATGTGTATTTTTTAAAAGCTTTGACAGTTAAAATATTTTGTGCTATATTTTTTTATTTAAACTTGTTTCTAAGTGAATTAAATTAAGAGATATAGCCATTTTAATAAAACAAAAATACAAAAACAAAAAAAAATTTCACTAAAATCACTTATTTTTTTTCCTCAAAATCTACACTTGAGGATGTTTCTGAAAAGTTGTATTATGGTGTTCGCTAAAATATATGTAAGGATAAAACCTATTACCAACGTTTAGAAATTTGTATGGAGCCATGTTTTTGTTTCCTGAGCTATAAGGGTTTAAAAGTACTCAAGTTTCGTATCAGTATTTTAATCAATTCAAGACAAAGACGCAGCTCACGCTAATTTTTAGTTTGCACTAAGCCCTAAGTAATTTTATGTTTTGTTTGAAATTTACTATCTGTAAGGATATTTTATTTACCAGATTTTCATCAAGACGAAGGTTTTTTCGTAGTTCTCCTTCAATTGTTCTCCCTTCCCTAATTTTATTATCATACCAAATTTTGTTATTTTTATCTGTTGTAAGAAATAATCTTAAATATCATATCTCTGTGCAAGTTGTGAATTCACTTAATAATATAAATTGTAATATTATTCAACCCAAATAAACATAGATATGTACAAGTACTTTAACTTGTACATACTACTACTTTCAAGATCAAATAAAATGTATTCTTCCCTTTGGCTGTGATTTATTATTGCGTTTATCACAAATATTTATCATTTTTGATCTTCACACAGTTAAGTAAACATAATGTTCAACAAAAACAGAATTTGACAAAAATTTAGGTAGAGAATAATGTAATTAATGTAAGATACCACTTGTCTAAAATGCTTACTTAAATTTTATCTGTGCTAAGCAATATAGTCACGATTTCTTATTTCCTATGTATTCAGAATTACTAGATAATCAGCTGAGGAAAAATGGAGAAACTATGTACGTTGTATGTATATTCAGTTTATTTTATAAAGGAAAATCGCAAGATAATATCATATTAACATTAAAAAATATCGGGAAATAGCTGTGAAAATCAGGAGAAATACTACTGAACAGTGTGTCAGGCAACACTGATTTGATCTTACAATTAGCTAGAGTCAACGACAACTATTAATACAAAAAATAGGGCTTTTGTGATTTTTAAACTTTGATAAACAACTATAAAGCATTAAGCATTGAAAATACTACGCAAATTTCTGTACTGAAATTCCAAGCCTGTTAACTTTTTATAGAGTAGAGATGGAAATATCTCAAAGAGTTGTGAGACAGTACAAAAGTATATACAAATACCTACAAACATCGCCAACATAAGTTGCCAAAATCAAAATTTTCAACGAATAGTCAGTTTAAACTAAATAAATTTTAGTATTAAACAGGGGGGTCATTCCGTAATTTTTAAAACGATAATCGTCAAAACGATTATCTTTAACGATATCGTCTATAATTTTCTTCACGTAACTCAATCACTATCGTCTCGTCTATCGTTTTTTTTTTTTGGAATGAACGAAATGAATTTGAAAATTAGAGTTTGCTGTCAAAACTAAAAATCCTTATCGTTTTATTTTAAATGTCACGTTGTTTTAAAAATATAATTGCAATATCATCCGGTAAAGTTTGTATTTGTGGATAAATTGATTCTTACGATACGCAACAATAAAGCAAAAAGTCGCGAAAGCAGCTGGTCCATCAGAGTGTCCCCTAAAAACTACGACTTTGGCCTACAAGCGGCCCAGTGTTGAGGACGAATATGGAGATACAAAAATATCCAATCGAATAAACAGCTTGAGCTATGTTTTTGCAGCAAGGCAATGCCTTTAATCACGGTCCCGGTATTTAACGGTTGACATAGCATCTCCTCTCAACCTCTACGATTAATACGATTTGCAATTATTTTGTTATTAAAAAAGTGTAAAATTGTCAAAAGATGTATGATGTCCATCAAAATTATTTAATATTGAATAAAATACATACAAAGTATCTGTTTTAAGCTTTTTTATCAATACCAAATAGAGCAGGCACCCTTTAGCATAATGGCTATCGCGCTTAACTATACGTGAAAAAGACGTCTCGCCACGCGTCTGCAGACAATTATCGTCTTACGCGATGAGAGCCCTGTTGACATAGGTGCCTGCATGGATGATCGATTAGTTTGGTATAAATGGTCGATTTTTGATCACTGGCAAATACTTCTTAATTATTCGATTATTGGGTAAGTATGAAATAACGCATAAAAAAGATTTTTTCTGAAAATTCAAACCATGAACTGATATGTATTTATGCCGTAATTATTCAATAATTGTTTTGTTTTCATATTATTTAAAAAACAATGGTTAAAAATCAACGAAAAAGCATTTATCGCTCTTAAAACGCTCAAATAATTACCAGACGATACCTCTTTAGCTATCGTCTAAGTTCTATCGTTTCGACGATAGCGTTTTGACGATTATTGACTTACGTAAAGCAAATATGTAGTTCATCGCCAAAACGAGATCGCCTAGACGATAGTCATTTTCAAAGTTACGTAGAGCAAGGCTATCGTCTAAACGATATCGTCTGGCGATAATCGAAATACGGAATGACCCCCCAGAATTCAAAAATAAGTACATACTCCTTAAATGTACAAGATTCGACTTAGAAATTCGTTGCTAGTATTGAATACTTCTACAGTACTTGAATTGAACTTGTATTTCCTTCTATTAAGCTTTCTTGTTTCACTTCTTTTTTCTTTTTCTGGCCTATTCCTTCAGCTTCATCCATCGTCGAAGGAAGAACAACATTTGTTGTTTCAGGAAACAGCAATGCCATACATCCTGACACTAAAGCGAAAATTGAGAAAAGTATAGCTGGTGCAGATTCATTGAATTTAGCCTTTGGAAATAAATGACTATTAGTTTCGCATTTGAAACATTTCTCAAATAAAAAGATTTGTCTTACCAAAAGTAAAGTTTGAGGTGCCACCATTGAACCAATTTTTCCGAATATCAAACAAAACGACATCAAGCTATTTCGAACATTTGTCGGAAATATTTCTGATGTGAAAAATGTCAGGACTTGAAATGATATCGTAATGGCCATTTTTCCGATAAGAAACATTATTAGCTGAAGAACGTAGAAGTCTGTCAATAAACAAAAAAAAAAAAAAACATTAGAAACATCGAAATCAAGGTTTGTTACTGCCCTACCTTTCGAAACGAAAATTGTAGTTCCTAAACAAATTCCACAAATCAACAGATAAGCAAACAATGAATATCGTCTTCCAAATCGATCCATTGTAAAATAAAGTAAAATATTTGCTGGAAATTCTACCAATGCCAAAAACATAAAATTATCGTATTTATTTCCTCCCAAAAGAACTGAATTCAAATTCAGTCCATGGTAGACCAAAACGTTTGAAAACCAACAAAGTGAACAATTCACAATTCTCCAGGGAAATGCCTTGAACGCTTGTTTTATAGGAAATTGACTTGTATCGGATTTTCCTAACTGGTAACGATTTTCCAAGAATAATTGCTCAATTGTATCATCTGAAAGTTTGCGCTTGTTAGTTTTTGCTGCTTTTCGTAGAACTTGAGCGGCTTTTTCCTCATCGCCTCGAGATAGAAGCCACCGAACACTTTCTGGAAGCAAACATAATAAGGCGATATGAGCCAAGGCTGGAGTATAGATGATTCGTAAGATCCAACGCCAATTATGAACATATTTAGCTACTATTGCCAAAATAATTTCGCCAACTGTATAGAAGCCTGTTAAAATCAAACAACTGATAGCTCGTGCTTCCTGACTAACCAATTCCAGTCCAATTATGAAAAGTGTGGTATAAATAACACCACTGCAAATATGTTCGAGAAATCCCATGGTAAGGAACATGTAGTAATTTGGAGAGAAAGACCGTATTATTCCCAATATTGCAGTCAAAAAACCTCCAATTGCAACCGTTGTTCTCCGGCCATATCTTAAAAAAATCAAAACACAGTTGAAGATGAATTTTTAAAAATATTTTGCTGAAAAGAACGAAGATTTTTTCTGGAACTAAATGAATCGTAGCCTATAAAGCTTGGTAATGCTAAAATAAATGTTTTTCTTGATTTTGCATCAGTGTTTTCAGCGTTTCAATAGTTCCTATAAATCTATAAGCAAAAATGACTTTGAATACATTTTGTTCGCTATAGCATAGTTTACAGTTCTCATGTGAAAAAAAATCAAAATCTTCAAAGCGATTTTCCACCTATTTTGTGCACCAAAATGAATAATATTCACGGTGAAAAACGTGTTCCTTGGCTCAAACCATCCATTGCGTCATTCATTTACCCTTAATTTATAAATTAAAGTCCTAAAAATGAAAAATAATAATTTTTGGATGCAAAAACCATTTGCATGCAAATGATGCCTCTCTTTTTCGCATCCAAAACATTTGCCGGTAACATTGTTTTGTATGACATTCCATGACAGCAATTGTGTTTTTTTTTGCATGAAACTGTAAACCAATCATGCAAACAATTAATTTTGCATTACACCTCAATTATTTTTGCCTAGAGTTTTTTTTTTGCCCACGGGAACTCTAAGCTAGGCTTAAACCTTAATTTGTCTAATAGTTTTTGCTTTGAATGCGATTTATCCACTCGTGACTTTAAAATAGAAAGTGGGACTATAAAAGTCGAAAGCTAATGTCATATGAATGAACGCAAGAGTTTCTTTCCGATTTGTAAAATAGACAGATCAGCCATAGTGCTATCAAGGAAAAAGAATCATCTTTAGATGATGAATAAATTTTCGCAATGTCTAAGCTTTAAAAACCTTTACTAACCTATCCGAAAAATATCCACCTACAGGAGCTCCCACCAATTGTCCAGCAACGCTTATCGTTCCAACCATTGAAAGTTTCCAATCATCCGAGCAATAAATGTCAAACTGTAATAAAATTTTATGCCTACATTTATATGTGCATTCAATTATAATTATCGCAGTCTAATCATCAGGATTTCATTACTTACGTCATTTGAAATGGAAAGTTCCTTATCACGAAATATAAAATCTATACCACAACCTTCTTTGGAATTTTGATCATAGTTATCAGCAAAGCAAATATCAGAGCTTCTATTATAGGGAACATAACGATTACATTTATCCAAACCTCCACCTGAAGCCGATGGAGTTGAAAAATCCGTCCAGGGTTCCTTATAACTACTGGTTGGTCCGTCACATTCGGGCACTCTGCATCTGGTTTTGATTTCAAAATAAATTAAATTTAATATAAAATTCGACACTGTGAAAAGCACTTTGTTTTTATGTTCGAACCTATGAACCACTGAACTCGCAAGAAAAATATATGAATACATAAAATATGCGTTAAACATCATCGGCGGTATGATGAGTGCATAATTACGTATTTGGAATCTTCCAAACTGTCCGATACGAATTAAAATCGCGTCTAAATTGCATTGGCCTGCATTATTTTTGCCTGAACCATTTGCACAACCGTTTTCAACTTCAGTCATTGTTATAATATCGACTTGTTTAAAGATAGCAAGTGGATTTGGCTTATAGTCGTTATTTTTTTTTTGTTTAATGTTTAATATGTACCAATAAACACGTGTCGTTCTATCTTCAAAGACAGTAGTTGTTGATACGCTATCATGGTCTAGGATCGCAATTCATGTATTAATCATTCTCATATATTATCTCATATGACAATTTAGCTAGGATTGATTAGAAGCAGTTGTGATAGATAGAATTTTAAAATGTATCTCTTTACCTAGAACGGTGCTGCTGCGAAACGAAAAGGAATATCACAACAAAAACATAAATGTTAAAAAAGGAGCCAAGTTCTTATGTGCACAAGAAACCTGTGCGTAAAAAGTCAGCCAAAAAAAGTAATGAGATCTAAAATATATGCCAAGTTTTAAGTTCCTGAAGTTTAATATCAAATATCTTAAGAAGAGTAATATCGAAACAATTCCAAATCATGACAGAAATTTGTTAATTAATGATTACTGATTAAAATTTGGTGAGTTCACTGGTCAAGTTTTCATACATTTTAAATTTGTGATTCAGTAAGTATTTAAGAGAAAACTTGCCAAGTAAATCTACCAAATTTTAATCAGTAATCATTAATTACCAAATTTCTGTCATGATTTGGAATTGTTTCGATATTACTCTTCTTAAGATATTTGATATTAAACTTCAGGAACTTAAAACTTGGCATATATTTTAGATCTCATTACTTTTTTTGGCTGACTTTTTACGCACAGGTTTCTTGTGCACATAAGAACTTGGCTCCTTTTTTAACATTTATGTTTTTGTTGTGATTTCACTCCTTTTTGCAAAGACTAATTTTGCCAGGTGAAAGTCAAGCCCTACCGGTCTACAAAGTTTCATAACCGAACCGAAAATGCTCCATACAAATAATAGCAATTCTGATAAAGTCGGACAATTACAAATTTTCGATTTTTTCCTTTCTAAGTACTTCAAGTCCTACCGACCTACCAATTTTCATCGTTCTACAACAATCGGAAGTGCTCCATATAATTTATAAGAATTTTTAAGAATGTGGGTGGATGCCACGCCCCCTAAATGCAAAATTCCAATTTTTCCAAAATTTACTTTGAGCCCTACCGACCTACCAATTTTCATCGTTCTACAACAATCGGAAGTGCTTCATATAGTTAATAAGAATTTTTAAGAATGTGGGTCGATGCCACGCCCCCTGAACTGAAACTTCCAATTTTTCGATTTTTTTCTTCTAAGTACTTCAAGGCATACCAACCTACCAATTTTCATCGTTCTACAACAATCGGAAATGCTTCATATAATTTAAAAGAATTTTTGAGAATGTGGGTGGATGCCATGCCCCCTGGACTGAAACTTCCAATTTTCGATTTGTTTTCTTCTAAGTACTTCAAGGCCTACCGACCAACCAATTTTCATCGTTCTACAACAATCGGAAGTGCTCCATATAATTTATAAGAATTTTTAAGAATGTGGGTGGATACCACGCCCCCTGAATGAAAAATTCCAATTTTTCAATTTTTTTCTTTCTAAGTACCTTAAGCCATACCGACCTACCAATTTTCATCGTTCTACAACAATCGGAAGTGCTCCATATAATTTATAAGAATTTTTAAGAATGTGGGTGGATGCCACGCCTCCTGTATGGAAAATTCCTATTTTTCAATTTTTTTCTTTCTAAGTACTTCAAACCCTACCAACATACCAATTTTAATTGTTCTACAACAATCGGAAAAGCTCCATATAATTTATAGAATATTTAAGAATGTGGGTGGATGCCACGCCCCCTGAATAGAAAATTGCAGATTTTCGATTTTTTCCTTTGTATGTACCACAAGGCCTACCGTTGTGCGAAATTTCAAGTTTCTACGATGTCGGGAAGTGCTCCATAATTTTGATGATCTGTCAGTGAGTCAGTGAGTCAGTGAATCAGTCAGTCAGTTACGGTTTTTGCGATTTTTGAAGTCCTATATCTTGGGAACTACTAATGCTAAAGAGTTGAAATTTGGTGAGCCACCTGTGTTTGATCAGTTCAGCAAATACTCCGAATTTGAAGTTTCTGACTTTATTGGTACTGAAGTTAGAGGGGGGTTGAAAATCGCCTGAGTTTGTTCCTGTAAAAAGGGTGTAGTGCCGCGAACTTGGCTGGGCACTACCGTGCCCTTTGATTCCAAACATCCAATCGAAAACGACATACATATATGTCCTCAGGGTTTCTGTCTTTTCATTTTAAGTTGTCGGGCGATAAAGTTGCCTTCCGACGCGTTAGCGTTTAATAAAAGAAAATTAAACTTAAAAGAAGGACGAGGCGAATGTCTGATTAAGATTAAGGGGGAAGTCAATGACTTTCCGCTTTTTAGATGAGGGATGTTGCATTTTTTTTTGAGCATAAGAGCAATAGCGTTGGTGTATTCCCAATTTTGGGTGGAATACTATAAATGGAATTATGCATGGTGACTATCAAGCCTTCGGTTATTAAAGCGATATGACACTCCTTTCAACTTCTGCCTGGACGGGCCGATTGGCCTGCAGGCGTACCAAGAACCAAACGATTCAAGGCCGTTGTACTTTCTTTTTCCCCGTATCTGATTCATAAACCAACCATTAATTTTTCATCGTCATACAAGGAGGATGAGTCGAAAGAGTGGACGCTGGCAAAGATTTAATTTCCATTTAAGTGGGGTTCTGCGTGTAAATGGAAGTCCACACAAGTGCGAAGTGTACAATGTACATCCATTTATATTGAAAGATTTTTGAATGGTGGTAACAACACACACAAGTTGTTGTTGTTCATTCAAAAATTATTCAATATAAATTTATGTAGGTAGGTATACTTCGCAGCATGTACTGTGTATTTCTGTCTACACACAAAACCCCACGAAATTTTAATACATTTTTTCTATTGACGGTATGATACAAATTTAGGATTTTTTTTAGTGTAGATTAACATAGATAAGCTACAATTTTAGCTTTCACATTTTTTCAGAAAAAAAAACCCGAAAGCTTACGACAAAAAATAAACATTAATTTTTCGGTAGCATTTTGCATGATAACATCATTGATAGCTAACCACAACTACTTCGATTAGGGCGATAGTTTGATGTTGTGATATCAAGACCCTCTTATCTTACGAGTGGCTATTCCATCAACACACTTATTTTTCAATTTCTCTGCAAGGTCTTAACTTTATCAAACTTGTCACAAATAAATCACTTCTTCATTTTTAATAATTGATGCGTTGAAATGAAGAAGGGGGTAAGTGACATTTTTGAAATTTTTCGTTGTTTTTATCAATGAAAAGGCTACATGAAAATTTAAATTTCTGATTGGCGTCTTGCTACGATCTTTAGTTTCCAGTTTAGTTCTATGGAAAATGGTGCAAAGAAGGTAAATGCAATCAAAAACTTAAGGATATAAATGGAAAAATGAGTTAAAATCACTTAAAACCTTCAGGCATTACAAAATTCAAATTAAAAAAAAATTTGCTTGCATAAAAGGAACTACAAAAAATTTGGAATAAAGGAGTTAAGTGGACAAACCCCCTTAATGCAACTTTATTTCATAATGGGGGCTATCGTGAATAAAATTTCCCACGGAATTTTTCCCATCGTCGAAAATTGAGAACGTGAATTGTGGTCGCAGTTTCTCTCGGAATTTATTGGCATCGAAAATGAATATTCCATGGCCACTGGGCTACCATTTTGATCGACCAAATTTGAACCTGCGAGGAACAGTGGAAAATTGTTGGCATTTCCAATTTTAAAAGATGGGAGAAATTCCGTGGGAAATTTTATCCACGAAAGCCCTCAATATAAATACAGTAGACACTCGATATAGTGAAGTAATAAAAACCAGGCCTGTTCACTGTTTCGAGATTGTTCACTTTTTCGAGCGGGAGTTTTCTTAGGTTTTCTAAATGCAAATTTGATCCAAAATGCACATTTCGTTCGATATGAATGTTTTTGATTTTAATTAAGCATTAAACAAGGCTTTCACTCAGGTTTAAACACAAATCAGAAACAATTCCTCAAAGCTCTCAAAATGCTTGCGCGAAATTTTTATACAGAATACGTTTTTATGTAAAATTTTGCGTGTTCACTATTGTGGATAGTTCACTATTTCGAGATTCACTAAATCGAGCGTCTACTGTATTTAGTTTTGAGAATGAAGGAGTTAAATATGCAATTTCTTTATAATCGAGTATAACTTTTACAGCGTCTAATTTTATCTATTCTTACATGCTCTGATATAAAATTAGAGAATGAAGTAAGTACCGCTACTAGTTTCTATTTTTGAAGATTCTTTTCTTAAATATATCTAGAAAGTTCCTTCTTTTTCAATTTCCAATTGGAAGTTATTAAAATTGGTTGGAATAGAAAAATTCGACATATCTCTACGTTTCGAGGTTCCAATCGATTATTTTTAAAGAGATGCTTGTATGATTGTTCACACATACGTTCGTTTATTTTTAAACGTCATTAAGTGCAGAAAAAGTTTTTTGAAAAAGTTTACTAAGGGCCAGTTGTACAAATATTTAATTCGTGACTTTGGAGAATTAACTGAAGTTCAACTATGGCTCAGGCATTAAATTGGCTACTGTAACATACCTGGACCCTCGTTGAACCTCAGTAATTCCCCTGAAATCAGCCTGTAAAAATATTTGAACCACGGATCAAAATTTGAACCACGTTTATAGAACGGGTCCTAAGAAACTAAAAATGTCACTTAACCCCTACAAAATTGGTGTGGAGCAAAACAAAACAAATATTTTTGTGGAAGAAGGAGCTAAGTGCCCCTTTTTTGCTTAATTATTTAAAAAAAAATAAGGCCCTAAGCTATTTTTTTTGAAATAAAGTTATGAAATTTAAGGAGATTGTGATGTTTTTAATATTTTTCCTCATCAGAAAGTATCAGTTGTTAACGCAAAAAAAATCTAATCAAAAAACTTTGAGCTCTTATTTCTCAAAACTATTAAAATGTCACTTAACCCCTTTTTCAGTTCAACGCTTCAATTTTATCAATTTTCAAGAATATACATATACATATGTACCTACCTCATCTTTGATGTGATGAATAGGTTAGTTTGTCAAGAAATTAAACCTTTAAAAGATTCTTAACCAATTATTTAAAATGTTAAACAAATGTGTTGCTTAAGCAGTAGAAGATAGTTTTAACAATTTTTTGATATCACTTTCGTTACTTTTTTTAATTTTTCAACGAGGAAGAGGCAAAGTGAAACACAAACTCTTGCTGTAAGAAAAATGGTCGCACTCGTGGCAAAATTAATCAAAAGTCTGTCCGACTCTTCGTTTCGTAAAGATGGACCTAGCTTTCACTTGATCTTCTATTTATTGAAATCTAAAAGACTGGGGTAGTTGGTAGATCTCGGTAAAAAAAAAGTTTTGAAAAAAACTTATTGCTGTTAGTAAAAATATATTCATTTTTAAGGAACGGCTTCAACATTAGGCTGTTTTGTTTTGTATCCAAATCATGTTCTTAACATAGAAAGTAGACCTAGCTAAATTAACAACTGGGTTCTACCAACTACACTCCACACAAATCCTAAAAATAATTTTTTTTCAAAATCTTGATATACCTATGCAATATTATTGACATTTCAAAGGAGTTTGTGCAAAATTTTTTTTTTGACGAAACCAGCAAGCCTGGTAGTAAAAAAGTTGAAAAAAAAAAACAGTTCTATTGTAGATCATGCCAATATTGACTATATTATTTTACTGACGATATAAGTACTATATAAGGCAAGTTTTGGATTCGTGCAAAAAAAAATTCGAGATAACAATCAAACATAACATTACGATGAAAGGAAAGACCAAAAAAGTGGGTGGCTCAATTCTGTCTGTCTATCTGTCTTTCTGTTCGTCTACAGCCTAAATGGCTCGATCGATTTTCTTCAAATTTGGTACATATACATAGTGGTGATTATGCCCACATGTTTTTTTCATTTTTTCTTAGAACCAAAAATAACGGTAGGTACCTGCCATACAATTTTCTTATCAATTTTACATAATCGCTTTCTTCTCAAAAATGGCTCGACAACTTTTCTTAAAAGAAAATCAGTAAATTTCCTTTAGTAAAGGCTACCTTTGAGTGGGAAACCATTTTTCAAAAAATGGTTATTAATGGTACCTCCCAAGGAACAATTTTTTTGATTTTCGATTATCTTCAAAACGGTAGAACTGATTTCAATATTTTTTTCTATACAAGAGCTTTGAAAAAAAATAAGAAGGACTGTGTACGAAAATTTTTGAAAAATATTTACTGGATTTTAAAAAAATGTTTCAAATTTTTTTTTTTTGAAAATCAAATATTTTGAAAACGATATGATCGATTTTTATGAAACTCGATACTTAAGAGTTTTTTAGTACTCTCTAAAATACATTCACACATTCAATACAACGGTACTTTCCATACAAAAGCTAAAAAACCGCAAAGGTAAATATTTGTTTTCTCAAAAATGACTCCTACGATTTTGATTAAACTTTCTTCATTACTAAAATTAGTACAATCTACTCCAAAAATTATACAATTTTACACTTAGCAACTAATAATAGTACCTGTCATAGAACGTTTTTTTTTTTATTTTCTCGTTATCGGCTAAACGGATTTAGATTTATTTTTGTATGTACAAATTCCAGATAAGATTGAATAATATTGCATATCAAATTTTTCAAAAAAAAAAGTTTTTGAATTTTTAAAAAAAGTTTCAAATTTTTTTTTTGAAAATTCGATATCTCAAAAACGAGTTGACGATTTTTTTTCAAATTTTGTTTTAGTATACACATAAATATATACTTCAGATTTGCATACCAAAATTTGTCCTTAAAAATGTTTTAAGAATTTTATATATAAAAAACTAATTTTTTAAAAAACCGCTCCAACGATTTTAAATTTTTTCCGGTAATTGGGGTACCGTTATGTTTGGAGCTAAAAACAAATTCATTTTTCCTTTACTGAATGTGAAAAAAAAACTTTCAGAAGGTTTAATTCGACCGATTCTGGATTGCCAATCGAAAAGGCTGTTAACAATGGCTTAGCTATGGGGGGTGAAGGGAGTCGCCCCTGATGCCATCAGGTTAGGGTTGGCAAAATTCAAAATCATCTTCGTTGTGCATCGGAAGTTGTAAGCCAATTACAAACTATTTTTTATTGAATATTTGCTTAAATTTTTATTAGAAATCCAAATTTCAATCATCTTCGTTGTTCATGAGAAGTTGGTACAAAATATAAAAGTTTATTTTTTTAAATTAAAAATCGTATGAAATTTGTATAACAAAGTACAATTTTTATTATATTTAAATTATAGGGAGTGACAAAATCATCATCGTTGTTCACTATAGTATGTTGAAAATAAACAAAATATATGTTTCTTATAAGAAATACACAGTTTCGATTGTATTAAAATTTTTAGGGACGAGAAATTATCATCGTTGTAAGAAATCAGAGGACGCCGTAGACGCCAAAATTCACTTTTTTAACTTAGTATTCAGTCTTTTTTTTTCTTCTTTCTTTTTTTTCTTTTATCCATTTTTCTCTATCTCTTTCCATGGCTAAGATATACGATAGTTTTACCGTATATCCATCTAATTCATCAAGTTCATGTATTCTTTTCCAGCCATTGGTTTTGGCGTTAACGTCAAATTAGCCATACAATTTACGCAAGCTTTTTGTTTATTGTTTTGACGTATGTATATTATATTTTTCTACAACGTTTGCTATCAAACTTTAAATGCAAGGTAAAACTATTAAATCGTATGCCCCTACACCATTAGCAAGAAAAATATTTTTGTTTAATTTTAAGTCTCTGCATGTCTCTGAAAATTATTTCAAATTCAAAATAATTCTCTTCTTATTATACTCTGCAACTTTGAGAGTTTCACTTTTTTTCTGTGTTAAATTTCAGACAAAATAAATTAAGTGAAAAATTCAGCTAGCGCACAACAAATCAAAACTTTGTTGTTTGTATCATTATTTGTATATTTTTTGTCTTATATTTAAGCTTTAATAAAATAAACTTATTATACTTAAAGTAAGTTAAATTATAGGGAGACTTAAAATCAAACTTTATGCACACATACTGTGCTAAGTGTATTTTCTTAAAGCTACGTGTTTCCTGTTTCAGCTTCTTTCGCTTTTTTCTTCTGACCAATTTCTTCGGCTTCGAGCATTGTTGTAGGTAAAACGCTATCAGTTGTTTCAGGGAATAGAAGTGACATGAATCCTGAAACGAGGGCGCATACCGAGAATAGGATTGCTGGTGAAGGTTCATAATACTTTGCCTGAAAGAAGAAGAATTTTAATTTTTGATACCTAACAGAACTTAGATAAAAATTGAAATAAATTTAAAAAATAATGTTTTAAACTATTTTAAATGAAACAGTTTATGTAATAAGTACTTAAAAGTTAAGCAAAAATTTTCCACTTGAGTGTTATAAATTTATATACTATATGTAGCTCGAAATCTAATGAATTTTTCAAAATAATAAACAAAGGTGTGAAATTTACAACGTTACACTCCACAGACTGCAAGTTGTATTTTGAAACAAAATTGAATTATTGACAGATGTCAAATCTCTCCACGTTAAGTCTCAACTTTTTTGCACTGAATTAACTCAGAGTTCAGTCAAAATTGGATAATCCTACACACAAATGAGTATCAATTTATAAAATTCTATGTCTAAAATGTAAGAGTTGACCCAAGAGCTTAACACACTCGGTTAATCTCACAATAAAAACCTGACATTATTTTTTTCTCAGGCTGTGATAACGAAAATTTGGTATGAGATAGGTTGTGGAACCCAATCAATTTTCTTTTTACCAGAATTGAGTAAAAGTAGGAACTACCGTTTCCTAGTAATAAGCTACCAATTTAAAATATGTATGGAAGATTTTTCAACCTTCTTTATTTTTTAACCTTTTAGAATTGCGTTATAGAAACTGGAACGTCGTACATATAATTTCTTTCTTTGCAAACAATAATTATTCCTATATTTTATTACTTACCATAAGTGGTGTTTGTGGTGCTACCATCGATCCAACTCGTCCAAACATCGAACAAAATGACAACAAACTATTTCGAACATTTGTTGGGAATATTTCCGATGTGTAAAAATACAAGACTTGGAATGATGCTGTTATTGCCATTTTACCAAGAAGAAACAGTGTCAGTCGAAGGCCATACATACCTAAGAGAAATATTTGTGAGACTTTTTAGACAATTCAATATTTTATGTAGTAAATTACAAACTTACCATCTGGAATGAATATCGTAGCTCCAATACAAATTCCACATATCACAAGATATCCAAATAGAGAATATCTTCTGCCATATCGATCCATTGTCAGGAAAGGTATCAAAAATCCAGGAATCTCAATCAGGGATATATAAATAAAGTTATCATATTTATTTCCTCCAAGTGATACTGCATTCAAACTCAGCCCATAGTAGACCAAAACGTGTGTGAACCAACACAAAGCGCAGTTGATAATCCGCCAGAAGAGTGATTTGAAGGCTTCTCTTATTGGAAACCTACCCTCATCAGCTTGGGCTAATTTTAATTTATTCGCCAACAGAAGTTTATCTATACTGTGATCGGATAACTTGCGTTTATTAACTTTTGCAGCTTTCTGTAGCACTTTGGTAGCTTTTTCTTCTTCGCCTTGTGAGAGCAACCATCGTACACTTTCTGGAAGGATCCACAGAAAGGCAATATGAGCCAATGCAGGAATATATAATATTCGAAGCATAACTCTCCAGTTATGGAAGTACTTAGCCACGACTGCAAGTATTACTTCACCGATGGCATAGAATATGGTAATAATAGAACAGGCCGGTACTCTTACCTTTGGACCAACCAATTCTAGCGAAAGGATGAATACTGTTGCGTACAGGGTGCTGCCGCAAACATTGTCTAGGAACTCAAATGCCAGGAACATGTAATAATCAGTTGAGAAGGATCGGATGATTCCCATAATTGCACTCAAAAAACCTCCCACTGCCAGCATGGTTCGGCGGCCATACCTAAAACATAAATCATAGTTTTAACTATATTGATTGCTGAGAAGTTGTTTGCTGATGTTAAAAATTCTAAAGTCAACTTGTTAACATACTTGTTAAGATTATATTATGAAGTACATATCTCACTGGGTCATACGTACTTGGTTTCTTTTGAAGAAGCTAAGAATTACAAAAATTGTACTAATATGTTATAGGCATATAAAAACATGGTTATTGCTAGAGGAAAATGTTTAAGAGAATGGTATGTGTCATAGTTTTTAATAATTTCGAAAAACAACCAGGTAGAGTTGAAAAGAAGGAATACCATTTTCTGGACCTTTGGCACCTCGTATGGGAAATTTGAGAAAAATAATGCCATCCTATTGGTCAGTTATTGCTCAAAAAAGGTCAACTAGTCTTGGTCTTGCCTAGATAACTCGTAATCAAGGCTTAAATTTTCTAAAGGTCACGTGCGATTTTTGGCACCTCATTTGTGGGAAATTTTCAAAAAAATCTGAAAGGCCCTGAGAACTATATAAAAGGTCAGCTAGCTTAAGTAATTGATCAGCCATAGTTTTTCTCATGAGACCAAACGATGAAATTGCAAAGCAGTCCTTTGAATGTAATCCTCAGGGTGCACGGAGGGTTGGAAGACCAAGAACAACATGGAAATCAACTGTCTTAGAAGAAGCAGGGTATATGATGCCATATACCCCAACCGGAGTTATAGGACACGATGATGTTAGTAAAAAAAACATTTAATTAAATATTTTCACGGTCGTGACACTAACCACTTTATAAATCAACAGCCCAAAAACTTCGTTTGTTTGAAATTACCATTAACCAAATGACAAAAAAACGTTCTCAAATTTATGAGAAGGTGAAATAGCCACAGTTACTCAAATTGGGAAACCGTTAATTATTAAAAATAAGGTTTCGAGCTTCTGCCAACAAAAAATCTCTTTTAAAGCTTTATTCTGCAAAATAAGTGACGATTAATTGAAATTGTTGATAATTTCAATTTAAAATGGTCCAACGGTTGTTTTTTTCGTACAAAGTTATTTCATAAGGAATCACCCCTATACTTAATGTTACATGACAGTAAATTTTTTCTAAATATTGTTAAAAACCGTTAGATGACAAGTTTTAAAAAAATCGACAGTTCCGTTTTTGCAATAGGTACATGTTGAGTTTCCAAAAATAAAAAATATTTTTTGAAAATTTTGGTACAGCAAATTATATAGATTTTTAGAAGCTTCAAAAACTAACAAAATCATTTGTGTATTCCATTTCATAAAAATCGAACGTTAAAAAATGGTTCTTTGATAGGTAGGTATAACCAATTTCGCTCACAACCTAAAGTTGTCTTACATGGATAACGGAATTATTACTTGCCTAAAATTTGACTAACTTGAAATTTTATTTAATTAAATAAATCATATTTCCAACTATTAAATACTTTTAAAAAACTGTCTAACAAGTCAAAAGTTTTACAAAATCTAATAAATAAGACTAATTAAAATCCACCAAGCCGTTTAGGCTATAGCAAAACAAAAAAACAAGCAGACAGATAGACAGACAGACAGAATTACGAGACCCATCACTTGTTTCGTCTTCCATATCATCGTAACCAGCAGGCGGCAAAATTGCCATGTTCGTATTCTTAACAGTAATTTTGTGCAATTAAATCGAATAAAATTAACAGTTGTGTATCCACCAATCATCATCGTTGAAAAGCTTATATCCATATGCACTGTATTTCCCTGGTATCCCCTGATATTTTTAACTATTCCGTTGCAGTATAGTTACTTTTGTTTAAAATTCTTATGTCTGTAGATTTTAATTCTCGAAATCGCATTCAAATTATTTCACTATCAACAAGTTGTCCAATGCACAAGCCAAAAGTACTTCGATAAAATCAAGCCAGCGCTCAAGCTATTTACTTTTTTTTATTGTTTACAATAAAATAACGAGCTATTGTAGGAAACAGTACAAAGCTTCCCCAGAAGCATAACCAACATTGACATTGCTTCAGTGTCAGTTTAGATTAGATCTAACGAATGTACCTCCTAATTATAAGATTTCCTGCTACAATTACAATGCTGAGTGAAAAAAAGAAAACACTTAAAGATCGGTAGGTATATCTATTACTAAGCAAACATTTGCAGTACTATTACACTAACGAAATTTATAAGAGGTACTTGATGAAGAATCTTCAAAATTTTGCTGATAAATTTATTTTGGCTCGAAATAGAAGTTATAGAATGTAAAATTAAAACTTTCATGACGATTTACTGCCTGAACAGAATAGATTGCTACAACTGCAGCTACAGCTGCAGCTGGAATAGCGGTCAAAAAATGTCGTACGTAATTTTTTTACGCGCCCGCAATGTAGCAATGTAGTACAGCATTTTGACATTTCAGTATCGAAAATAAAAACAAAAAGTAAAATGAATAATGATGCTTAAATTACATAACGTCTTTGTGAGAGGTTGAAAAGAGCTTGAAGCTCACTTCAACTCCCATGTAAATACTCTGTTGCGAGCTGAAACGTCAAAAAAGCTGCAAGCAAAAGTTTAAATTTGGCCTACTTGTCCAGCTGCGCCTGCAGAGTGCAGATCCGTCTGCATCTGCGCCATGTTATGTTCGTAACGTTGAATTTGTGCGTATTCAGCATTTTAACAGCTATTCCAGCTACAGCTCCAGTTGCAGCTCCGTCTCCACTCTGTTCAGCCAGTTAATTTGAACATTTCATTTTCACTCAAACTGCGTAAGAACTAGACCTAAAATAACTATAAAAATTGCCAAGAAGAAATTTGATATACCGTAAGGTCGTGAATATTAAAAATCGTTGCTTAAATAACATTGACTATCGGATTTTTTCTTAGCACCACTGATAAACGAGAGTTTTCATATGAAATCTTTATATTTTTGGGATTTGAATAATGCAATTATTGTACTAGAACGATTGCATTAAACGATTTTTTTAGTTTAAACTAAATGTTTAAAAGTTTTTGCACACAAGTGTATGATATTCACTTTCATTCACGAATGTACGAATATACCTACAACAAATTGCTTTGTTGTTTACTATAATTGCCACAAATATCTCATCAATCACATGCATATAAAATCTAATTATACATAGGCACCTGCTATAATTAAATTTTACTCGCAATTCTATCAACAAAACTCCAATTTTATTTTTTTTTTTGTTAAAAGCAATATAATAAATTCTACAAAGTTATTTTAAAGACCGGAAACAAAATTTGAAAGCTGTAGAACAAGTGTTAACCGATTTGTTGATTTGCATAAAATTTGTAAACTTATTTAGCGACACAAAATTAATGACCGGTTTTTAAGAAGACTCAATTTAAAGATAACCGGAATCGATTTCACCCGACTACTATGAGGATAGTTTAAAAATCTCATTTTTGTTTTTGGTATGCTCAATAAATTTTCTTACCTATCTGCAAAATATCCACCCAATGGTATTCCAATAAATTGTCCAACATTATTGATAGTTCCAACCATCGATAGTTTCCACTCGTCGGAGCAATAAATATCAAACTATAAAGATTGCCAATCTATTTTAAGCTAAAATTCTTTGCACTTTGATCGTTTTACGGAACTTACGTCATTCGAAATGGACACTTCTTTATCACGAAATATTAAATCAATACCACATTTCTCCTCGATATTTCGATTGAAGTTATCCGCGAAGCAAAAGTCAGATTCGATGCTTCGATTGTAGGGCACATAACGATTGCAATTCTCTAAATCACCTCCTGGCTTTGTGGAAATTGAAAATTCCGTCCATGGCTCTAGATAAGCACTATCAGATCTATCACACTCTGGAACACGACATCTGTTCAAACAAAAACAATATAGGTTGAAGATCACAAAAATGGATAAGGCAACATTTATCGAACCTATGAACCACTGTACTCGCGGTGAAGACGTAAGTTACCGAAAAAATAGCATTGAATAGCATAGGAATGCATATTAGAATGTAATTGATTAATTGAAACTTTCCGAACTGTCCAATCCGGACTAGAATTGCGTCTAAACTAAAATCCTCTGGTTCCACATTGGAAGTCGTTGTCGTCGGAGACGTCACTGGCGCCGTAGCAGCACTTTTTCTAACCCCGGTCATGATTGCGGTTTGCTTTAGCCTCAAACTTGTGTTTTTATACAGATATCGCCTACAACATTGAGACTCGTAACGCAAGTTGTAGCAGCCGTTATACCTTCTCGATTGAGGTCGCTTAGCGAAATAAGCTGAATGAGCTTAAACAAGTGTGTCTACACAGTAAAGTTGAACGATTTTGCAAATACTCCTATAGAAGGAGGCTTGCGACTTGAATTGTTACATTTAATCTGGTATGTCAATCTATCTGTATCGGTCTACAGGTGTTAGATGTTGATGCTTTTGATTACTAACAATGACCAACTGTCATCAGTTTATAAAATAACGATTAAGTACTTTGTATTTATTGAAATATCAATCAAATTATAAACATAAGTCATGATTGATGAATGATGATATACCAATGTGAACTTTAGGTTTTAAATAATGCGTAATAGATTTTTTTTTTTTAATGTTAAGCCAATTCAGGCTGAAACAAAATTAAGTGCTTAGTATTGTTTGACTTTAATTACATTTTGATAAGCTGTCGCACAGCTACACGTTCTACCTATTATTGGTTTTAATTTATTAAATTGCGATTTAAATGCTTTTATTTCTTATTGATTTTATTAATCATCGTTATAAAAAGATTGCAATGTTCTTTTTTTTTACCAGAAAAATTAATTTTTGATTTTTCGGAGAGCGCAAATACATGTTCATTAGACTGATTCAAAATTAATTGAATTTCTTCGATTTTTAATGCAACTCGATTTTAATTTAGAGGTTAGTGAAAGCTTATTATTTTTTCAAAAAATATTTATAAAAACAATTTTATTTGAAAAGTTTGTATAGAAAGTAGCGATGAGTGGCCTCTAAATATTAATCTAAAGGGCTGAAGTATGACCAGGATTATCATTTCACTAAATTTTTAACTAGAAAGCCAGTGGTACTGAAAATCGAAGACGTTAAATTTGTTGAATTAGTTTAATGTATGCAGGTACATAGTGTACATTTACATATGTATGTACCTACATTAGGGTGGTCGTTAAAAAAGGTTTTCGCGGATGGGCCTAAATCGGCTCTAAATGAAGAAAAAAATTCCCTTATTTTTTCAGATTTTTATTTTCATCCCCCATAGTCGCAGTAAGGGTAAATTAAATGTCCCCCTTTTCTTTGTTGCGTACTAGGAAATTCACGTAAAATCTGCCAATTCAGAGAGGGTGAGGGTAATATCTCCCCCCGGTTGGACGGGAGGAGCAATTTAATAAAATAATTGCATAAATAGAAAAAAATAATTAAAAAACAAAAAAGTGTTTCAAACTCAACATTTTGAAGACAAAATAATTTTTTTTTTCAAAATTTCAGGTTTGAAAACAGGTTTGCTGGAAATAATCTATAAAAATGACTTTTCAAAAAGCTACAAACATTGCTGTAAAAGACTGATAAATCTCCATGTATTTTGTATGACCAATTTCAAGTAGGCAGTGCTCGCCGGCACGTGTTAAGGTTAACTGATTTCAATCAAATTTTAAATAAATCTTTTATATAACCTTGAAGACTTAAGGGGAGGGGGGGGGGGTCTCGAAAAGATATTAAACAAAAATAAAAGCACCACCCTAATACATACCCATGTTTACCTTTTTTAATTGTATTTTATCAAAGCTAAAGCCTTGGTTTGAACTTCACGTAATCCTTTAAATGCAAATAAGAACTTTTAAAAGAGTCGCAGTAGATCTACAGACTTGACTTGATGTTTTACTGCTTTTAAATGCAATAACTCTAATATATATATCCAAATAGCGAATGATGAAATGGTTGTTTAAATTATAGAATGTCACTAAAAGTCATCGTTCTTACAAAAGGATTCCGCAGAAAGTATGATTATTTTATCGACAATTAATTTCGGCTCTGATTTTCAAAAATTCGTGAAAATAAAATTATGTGCTTCAAATTTTTAGCTCCAAAGCTCCGTATGTTTATGATTCTTATGTTGTACAAAAATACTGCTTTGTGAATGCTAAACATCTGAAAGTCAATAGTAAATAACAATTTATACTTGAATTTATAACTCATTCATAAGTCAGTTATAAATTTTTCTCCTGTGGATTTATGACCTTGCGTCAATATTAATGCTTATCAGAACTTTATTTGAAAAAGCCCTTCATATGTAAGTACCTATATACCTACGTACTATTTAACTCTAGTTAACAAAAAATACAAATTAAAATCTTATGATCTTTTAATGATGTTTATGTTGTCGGTTCTAAGCTCGTAAAATAATATTCAGAATATTCAAACAGAAAATGAACTCAAGGCAAAATAACATGAATAAAATAATTTATCTTATCCACCAAAACTATACTGCCTAAATAAAAAATTTAATCATTATAGACTGAGTTTTATTTGAATATATCACTATAATTTGCTGCACATTTGGTTTTCGTACTTTATAAAAAATCTACATACATTATGTATTTCATTTATGAAATTAATATGACGACATTGAAAATAGGTTGCTTGCTTGAATTGAAATAACTGTAAGATTAATCTATTATATTGTGTACCTATACCTATACTATATGTAAAAGACTATAGGAATAAAGTTAATTTTTGTTGTAATAAAAAAAAATATTGCTAATGAATGTAATAAACTAAAAATACCATTAAAAATTTTGCAGCAATATTAATACAAAACTGGTATCCGCTTCCTAACATACGTGTTAACTGGAGCTTGGATAGACAACTTGTATGTTTGATAACTTTTCTTATTAAAGCTAAGCATACAGTTCCTTAACGAAAAAAACTACATATATTTCTTATGGGAGCGATTTTTGGGAAAAAAAAAACTTTTTTGACTATAACATTTTTGTTTATCGAACTGTGAATACAGGTCCCATGCGAAAAAAAAATCAAAATTTTCAAAACGATTTAGCACCTATTCTGTGGACCAAACTGAATAATATTCAAAGCGAAAAACATTTGCCTTGGCCTTAGCCACCCACTGAGTCATTAATTTACCCTCAAATAAAAAACTACAGCCCTAAAAATGGAAAATAATCAGTTTTGGGTGCAAAAACTATTTATATGCAAATAATGCCTTGAGGTGAATTTTTTTTTCTATGCAGTGTAAGCCGACCATCAAAAAAAAAATATTTTACCCACCACATTTTTTCGCATGCAAAACAATTGCCGGTCCATTGTTTTGCATGACATTCCATGACAGCAATGTTTTTACTTGCGATATAGGTACTATAGGGCAAGTTTTGGATTCGTGCAAAAAAAAAATTTCGAGATAACAATCAAACATGACATTACGATGATACAGAAAAAAGTGGCTGGCACAATTCCGTCTGTCTGTCTGTCCGTACCTCAGCCTACAGCCTAAGCCACTGAAGTGATTTTCTTCAAATTTTGAACTTAAGGTTTTTTGTAACTCTCCAGAGGGGAAATTGAAATTTTTTTTTTAGCTCAAAACATAACGGTACTTGCCATACAACCGTTAAGGAAAAGCTTATTTATCTCAAAAACGGCTCCAACGATTTTGATAAAAAAAAATCAGTGTATTGTTGTAGACATGGTGTACTTTTTGGTAAGAAAAAAAATTACCAAAAACATTTATTAACGGTACCTGCCATATAACGGTTTTTTTGATTTTCGGTTTTCTCATTAACCGCTCATCCGATTTCAATAATTTTTTTTGTGCAAAAGCTTTGTTAAAATATTAATAATACTGTATACCAAAATTTTGGAAAAAAATAATTTTGGATTTTTAAAAAAAGATTAAAAATTTTTTTTTGAAAATTCAATATTTCAAAAACGGGTTGATGAATTGTTTTGAAATTTCAGTTTTAAATGTATATCAATATATACTCAAAATTGGCATACCAAAATTTTTTTTGAAAAATGTTACAAAAATTTTATATATAAGAAATTAATTTTTAAGAAACGGCTCCAACGATTTAAAATTTTTTTTTTGCATATATTCATATTTTTTCAAGTAATCAGATGGCATACTTTTTTTTTAGCTCTAAGTTATTTATCAGACTGTTTATACATTTAAAAGAACGATTTAAATGCTTTTTATACTTTTTCTATAATAACTTGAATATTTTTTAAAGTTCTTAAGTCCCACACAACTTGAACATAAGAGCAAGTACGTGCGATCCAGTCGTGCATTTTATTTTTATTTGCATGAAACTCTAAGCAAATCGAGCATACAATTAGTTTTTCATTTTACTTCAATTATTTTTGACATGCGAGAATATTTGCATAGGTTTTTTTGCGCGGGAACTGTAAACTAGGCTTACTCAAAGAAAACAAATTTTATATTCACCACGATTTTTTTTCGTTCAAAACAATGTCACTGACATTCTTTTGCCGAAAAAAAAATACGTTTGGCATTTGTGTTTTTGCTTTTTCATTGAACAGTCTCATCTGAGATTTTTTTTGAAAACTTTAAACTGACGACGAATACAATAAATTTGTACACCACGAATATTTTTTCTGTGTCGAAAATATTTTTTTTTCTCACTCAAAAGAACTGTATACTTAGCATGCAAAAAATATGATATCTTTTCCTGTATTTATCACTTCACCAAATTCACCACTTCATCAAATTGTGGCGATTCTAATACATGTGTCACATGCATGCACTGCCCTACGAAGTGTATACTGGTATACTGGTAATAGTAAGCAGTCCTATCACACGGTCCTATAGCACGTTGTTATCCGCCATTTATTAATATAGGGGTTGATATATAGTGGACAAATAAGGGGTGGGATTTTAAGATCATTGCATTAAAAACTTTTAGAAAATAAATTCTGGTGTCCGCATAGTAAAATTTGTGTTCACATTCAAAATACAAATATAACGAAATCTTAAACATATAGATGTTTTTAAAAAGTAGTTATTTGCTTTCATCCTATCAGTATAACATGAATTGAATATACATTATACACACAATATATCGTCCCTCTTCTCACGAGCTGACATATCTGCTTTTTTTAATATTTTACAGAAGGAGCAGTTTTTAGTCCTAGGTACCCCTTCTACAGGCGTTATTTCTGCGTTTTGATATTTTTTTTTTTTATTGAATGAATATGTTAATATTTTAAAATATATGAGATTCAACGTAAATACTATACTAAAAACAGTTAAAAATAATCGATTAACCAGATATGTACGTCACTTCGTGAGAAATTTAAGGTCGTGACAGTATACATAGGCACCACTATTTTGAAAGAATCTTTTTTGTGATAAATTGACGTGTCATGACAGTATGCACAGGCACAGAAAACAGGAAGAACCAAACGCCAGTTAAAATTATTTAAGTGATAAACTAAAATTCCATCAACTATGTCATAACGCATTTAGCCATGTTCCAAACATTTTTCAGGGAATCTAATAAATAATAGAATATGCAATCAAGTTTACCTACCACATGTGTACATATATGTATGCCCAAATATAAAAATTTGCGACAATTTGCGAGTTTCGTCACTTCGTGAGAAGAGGGACGATATGTATGCCAATTAAATGATTTCTTAAAATTAGAAAATGATTTTGTTTATTAACAAAATCCTTCCTTGCACGTAAAAAATCCAATTGTGGTGAACACTGCTAACAATATACGCCGTTTTTCATTAGATGTGGCAAAGTGCTTATGGGTACTTAACCAGCTTTTTCAAAGGAACCCATAAAATTGCTCTCTAATGTGTCGTTGATATATGTAGAACCAACTTGATTTGGGTTCTCATCTACTCATAAGTTCTTTGCCACTTTCAAAGAAAAACGGCTATTAACACGAGTAAAATTTGTGTACCCTAGTTCAATTTCCGCCAAACAAATAAAACATGAAATTATAACTTTTGCACAAAAAAAACGAAATCACATATAAAATGGTAGAATCTCAGATTATGAAAACAGTTCAAAATAAGAGGCTTTCGGTCGTAAATGAGATTTGTTGGTGTATTTGGGGAATTTAACTTATGGATTTTTTTGGGCTCACCTTCAACAAGGTCTGGATAAAAATGAAAATCAGAATGTGGCACAGTGTTACTGATTGATTAAAATAAACTCAAAGGTACACTGTGGCGTATGTGGAACATTTTCAATATAATTTTTTCGTCAATGTAAGGATAAATTGAAATTCTAAAATAATAAATAAAATAATAGCTTTGGTTTTTCCCTTAAACAAATACTTAAGCTTGTCTTTTTCAGTTTATGGTTCACGCGAAAAGAAGATTTTTTAAAACTTTTTTTGCACGATCAGGGATTCCTATGAAAACATCAGCTGGTTCCGCTTTGTTCGTATTAATTTTGTTTGATAAAGGAGTCATCGTTTTCAAGGTGATATAAATTCCTACTACGCAAAATGTCTAGTCTATAAAATAAGCGAGGAATTCGGGTGTCATTTAAAAAAGAACAAAAATAACATCTGGAAAAAAACACGAGTGGTAGACAAGCACTAGCCCACGTTAGAAGCATATAAAAGAATAATTCATAGTTTAAATTCAAATTCTAGTGACTTTGCAGCTAAATGGCCAAAAATGGCTTTAGAATTAGTTTTAATATTGTTAAGTGTATGTCAACTTTAGGGTGTTTTTGTAGATAGACTAAGAGCGCACAGCAGATTTTGGGTGTGATTGATAGCAAAAAAAGAAGTATAGGCGTCGAAAGCTTCATTAAATGCTGTTCAAAAAATTAAAGTCTTGCAGTCCACAACTGGGGCCTTAGCGAGAAACAGTGCACCGAAAAAAAAATATGAATGCAACTTCGAGGATAATCGTGTTCGCCGAAATTGGTTTTCACCCCTCCATAGATAAGCTCCGCGGATCCCATATCACGGAATCTGAGATCGTTTAAGTGCTTAATTCGCCCTGCCAGACTGTTTAAAAAACCGTTTTTCACTAAGAATTTTCAATTTTTTAAACGGACCGGTAGATCGAACTATACACTGAAATGGTCTCAGATTCCGTGATATGTGATCCGAGGAGCTTATCTAGGGAAGAGTGAAAACCAATTTTGGCTAACACGATTATCCTCGAAGTTGCATTCGTATTTTTTTTCGATGCACTGTTTCTTGCAAAGGCCCCAGTTGTGGACTGCAAGACTTTGATTTTTTGAACAGCCTTTAATGAAGCTTTCGACGCCCTATGCTTCTTTTTTTGCTATCAATCACACCCAAAATCTGCTGTGGGCTCTCGGTCTAAGTGGCAAAGAACTTTAAAATGGAATAAAACGAAGATGATTTTTCTAAATTGACATGAAATTTACTTTATTCGAAAGATAATCTTCTGGCATTATTTTTAAAAATGACTTCTGGCATATGACCGCCAGGGCTGGCTCGGACGTAGTCTAATCTGAAGGTCCAATTTGCGATGACTTTTTCCAACATTTCTGGCCGTATATCGGCAATAACGCGGCGAATGTTGTCTTCCAAGTGGTCAATCGTTTCGGGCTTATTGGCGTGTCTAGCGACTTCACATATCCCCACAGAAAACAGTCAAGCGGCGTTATATCGCACGGTCTTGGATCTTGTACAATACATATAATATGTTATTTTCTCCAATTTGAAGTGGTTTCCTTAAATATTTTCATTTTTAGTGGCTCATTTTTCGATCTGTGAAGCTATGAATATATTATTTGAGTCTTCAAAATAATTTTTAATTTATCATTTCACCAAAACACCTTATGATATTCTCGATAAATATCAATCACAAATTGTGTAGTCAATTAATAATACTTAATGATGAATTCTGTCATTTTTTAGTGTTTTTTTTTTGTGAAATTTAATGCATTGCGTTATGATTTATGAATAATGTCCGACATAATTTGGTATTTGATTAATTTAAAAATTATATTTAAGGTTTGTTTTGTTGACCTCATTAATGTGAACATTAAGATATGTACATACATACCTACATATGTACATTCCACTTTCAGTCAGAGTTACTAAAGTTCAAATTTGCATTCCAAAATTTGCCTCTATGTTATTTCTAAATGTTCACATTAAGGAGGTCAGCAAATCATGCCTATTGAACAAACATATTGCAGTGTTTACTCCCTTTAAGACTGTTAATTTATGTATTGACTTTTGACTAGTTTTTCAAACAAAATTTTGGGTGTGCTAATAAACTAACTTATCAAATTATGTGAAGCAGTTTTGACATATCAGTTCAATTATCACACATACTGTTTCAAATTAGGAGTGTATTTGTGAAAAAAAATTATCATTTTACAACATAACAAATCAAGAATTGACCCCTTGATGCATAATGTACAACTTAAAAATTTTTTTGATCGATAGTTAAATCGCAAACTTGAATACGGTGCTTCAACATGGTATGTATTTTTTTTCTTAAACAGAAATCACGATTCAATTTCAAGGTGTGTTACCAAAATGCCAAATATAAAAATCACCTTCAATAATTGACATAAGTAAGTACCCACTTACATACTAAATTCCATTTTAAACTGCACTTATTATTGTTATATTTATTTTGACTTCTGACCGTGAAAATTCAAAATACTTATTTAATAGAGTTATTTTTTGTTTTTACTTCTTGACATTGAATAATCGTTATAATTCGTGAAAGTTTTACAAAACACAAAATTGAGGTTAATAAGCTTAAGCTTCAAATGAAATGACTGTATGTACCGACAGGTACACCATTAATTAGATGACAACAAAATTTAGAACTAGTTTCGAAATAATCTTATTATACATACATAGATACAAATTGTATTTCAATTGATAGTTAGTTATTTTTGAACACCGATGACCACAAAACTTGTTGTCTACACATTTAATCTTTTACAAGCCATGATTATAATAAATGATGGGTATATTATCAAATTATGATAGCAATCAAAGATAACAATATGGAATCACACAGTGTTGTTATTATAATTTTAAATATTATTTCCATATTTAATATGTAGTTTTGTTATTCCAAATTATTATATACACTAGTCAAAAAAATTAAAGGAACAAGATTTTTTTCAAATTTTGTTAGTATTTTTTTAAGAGCTGTATCTTTATGATGAGTAGTCATAATGAGTTGAAACAAAAAGCCTTCTGCAGATTTACCTATATTTTTTATTTGGAGATTTGTTTGAAAATAATTTTTCTTATTATTGCGTTATTATAAGAGGAATGATTCAAGACAAAAATTTATTTTTTTTGCATTTTTTTGAAGTTTGTCATTTGTGTATATAAGGCCGTTTTTAAAAACGTCAAATCAAAGTCAATGTGATCGTCATTTTTTGACGCAGATTGCAATCATCATATGCAATCGTCCTGTCTTGCACAAAATCGATTTTATGAGCGTTACTCGGTTTACTCGCAAACGCATTTTATATTTACGAACATACTCTCTGGTTTCTCAATTTTTTAAACGTCAACTCGATTTTTTTACTGCGCAGCTGCACCGCAGATGATGTTTTCGAACATGTGACTTTAGCAGTTTGCGTTAAAGAATATTCAGCAAATGCAATTTTGACGCAGATGATGTTTTCGAAAACGGCCTAATTCTTTTTTATCCAATCAAATGTAATGGTTAGATAACTTGTTTTTTCAGCTTTAATTCAATTTTGTGTTACTGTAGTACAATTTTGTTTTGAATGTTTTATCTGACTTTTGATGAAAAAATCTATTTTTGTCTTCGATTACCAATATCTCAGTACAAAATTACGTCATCAAAAATTCAAGGACAGTTGTGGAAATTTGAATAAGTTTTTTAAAGGTTTTCTTAAGATTTTGTAGATTTTTTTTACCCATCACCGTTAGTTCAAAAAAGTAAGTATCTACATACTTAAAAATTACTTTTTGTATTCTTTCGGTAATTCTTTTGTTTCTCTGAAAATTTTTACTGCAGGACTTGCATTGGTATGCAGATTTGTAGATATTCCTGTAAATTTTCAAATTGATTCACCGAACCGTTTTTCGGTCCCAAATTTCCAAAGTCTAACGAACCAATTAAATAAAAAGTAAATTTTTCAAAAAAACAAAAAAAAATCGAATATTCTTCAAGCAAAAATACTTAAATATTTTTGGAAAAATGTACTTCTTACTTAATTTCACGTCAAAAAAATCTAATCAACGAAAAACTGTAAAAACTGTGTCGACGGGAATTGTTTTTTTTATATTTTCAATTTTTATTGCGAATATGCAATGTTTAGGAATAACCTGGAATGTTTAGGAATAACACAATTCGTTCCTTTAAATGGTTTGTAAGACTTTGAAAATCTGGGAGGAAAAAACAATCGTTAGAAATTTCAAGAAACCATACCAAACACACATTACGTTGCTGACATACTTCCTTCAAATAATCCGTCATCTTTCCTAAACACAAATATAATAAGTGCTTTGGACATTTCTCAAAATTATTAACTTATTACAGTTGCAATGCAAACAAATAATATTTGAATAGATTTTCAATCTGGTTTTAGAAAAAAAAACTTTTCAACTGCTGATCAAATATTTTCACTTTAAACAATCATTAAAGCTTTTCAAGCTAAGAATGCGATTTTTTTTATTCTTCGTGGATTTCAAAGTGGAATTTGACTTAGTAAACAGAAGTGCTCTTTTATATAAGCTCTCACAGGTGAACTTAATTATAAAAAGTTTGGAATTGTTAACTCTAGGTCTGTTCGCGTACTTCCCAAAACTACGAATTTTATTTTTTTCATATGAGCTTTGACAGAACTTTGGGCTAAATTCGTAGAAATTCGTAGTTTTGGGAGGTACGCGAACAGACATTATATTATCAAAGTTATATTGTAAGCTGTTTTACTCAATAAGTGCTATTTTTTGTTGTTTTATAGCCCAATAACTGCTGCACTGCGCTATAATTCCTTTAACAGTTATTGGACTATAACACTTTCCCTGCCAGAGACACAGACTAATGCTTATACAACAATAAATAGCACTCTATTCTTTATAATTCAGACTTATGGCCATAGAAGACAAAATGGCACTCATTTTAACACCATTCCAATGATATAAGTCGGAAAATGTTGCAACACTTATGACGCAACTTATGCAGTGAAAGAATTATAGTGCAGTACAACAGTTATTATGTTCTATTACATTTTTCCTGCATAAGTGCATTCAACAAAAAATAACACTCATTAAGACCTTTCCAATGAAAACTATTGGTTTTTGCACAGAAGGTGTTACAACACTTGAGACGCAACCTATGCAGGAAAAGAGTTGTAAAATATTGGAACAGTTATTATGGGCAGTTACACGGGAGCGGGTCAAAATTCTGGTTTCAAAATTCTGCTTTTCAAAATTCTGTTTTTTGCACGAAAATTCTATTTTTAAAAATTCTGCTTTTTTCAGTTCTGTCTTATGAAATTCTGCTCTTCAAAATTCTGTTTTTCAGAATTCTGTATTATAAAATTTTTAGCAATAAAATTCTGCTAATTCTGGTTTTTCTCAAAGACGGAAAAGAAAAAAGTGATTTCTTAACTTTATTGTTAGACAAATCAGTGCAACACTTTCTTCCAATCTGGAAGAGATTTTGTTTTTGCTCGTTATTTATTTATGTTATTTGATTGCTGCACACATTTTTCTACAACCAACTATCCACGCACAACTTATATTTCACTTTATTTTGTACTTTAACGGGTTAATGAAGCTGTAAATGTAAGTGCAAAAGTTGAGTAAAGCCTAGTTTACAGTTTGATTTAGGTGAAACACAAAATTATATTGGTTGTTGGTTAGCAGTTTCATGCAAAATAAAACCATTGCTGTCATGGAATTTCATGAAAAACGATTGGTCGGCAATTGTTTTGCGTGCGAAAAATAGTGTGGTGAATAATAAATATTTTTTATGGTTGGTTTGCACTTCGAAAAAAAATATATTCACCTTACAGCTTTTTTTGCATGCAAATAATTTTTGCATCCAAAAATAAAAATTGTTTTCCATATTAAGGACTAAGTTTATTTATTAAGTGTAAGTTAATGACTCAATGCGGGGCTAAGCCCAAGGCAAACATTTATCGACTAGAATATTATAGAAGTTTTGCACAGAATAGATGCATAATTATTTACAAAGTTTTGGTTTTTATGCGCATGGGACTGTAAACTATGCTCATACCTACAATTATTGTCTTAGACAAAAGAGCAGTCTTAAAACCAAATACAAGAAATTTTCCCTATTTTATGATGAGGCAAGTATGAGAAAATTGCCTTACAACATTCTGTAAAACTGAATTTTGAAAATCAGAATTTTGAAAAGCAGAATTTTGAACAGCAGAATTCTGAAAGCAGAATTTTGAAAGCAGAATTTTGAAAAGCAGAATTCTGAAAGCAGAATTTTGCAAAAAGAATTTCGACCCCAACCCCAGTTACAGTTAAGAGTTTTGGCCATACAAGAAAAAAAATAGCACTCGTTGAGACCTTTTCAATGACATAGATCATAAAGTTTTTCAACGATGGCACGCAAGTCATACCATTATGCCCATTCTCATCTAGGGTTATATTATATACCTACCTCGAGTTTTTTTTTTTACTTATAAATTTGTATGGTATTTCAGAAGTATGAACATTTTTCTTCTTTATGAATTTTTCAAATACCTTCATTCATCTTTGATAAATCATTAATTAGTTGTTACCCTTCGTCTTAAACTACCTAATTTAAAAACAGGCTTAGTTCATAAATTTCAAATGAGGATTTCTGCAGAAAATAACCTTGAACTAAAATTTGTAAGAAATTTTTGTACTTTCAATTTTACTTTAACGTAATTTGTGAAAAACCAATAGCTTTCGAGTTATAAGCAAAAAACTGCAAAAAATTAATTTTTGACTTTCTGCTAGCCTCAGATTCGCATTCAGCACCCTCGAAAACATCTGATTAGTTCCGTGGCGGTCGTGAAGAGCCAGGTAAGTCCATACTCTTATAGAAAATCCCGAGTAAAATGTCTTCGAAACGTCGGGAAAAGAAATTAAATAATTAACGCGGTAAGTTTCGAAAAGTTTAAATATGTTTAAAAATTAAGGTCAGGGTTTATGTTTAATGTCATGAAAAAAACCTTAGGTACTAATGTGAAAAAGTGTTATTTTTAGTATAACACGAGGGTAAATTTCGTTAAATATTGTTAACTATTTATTTAAAAATTATTAATAAAATAATAACTCACTTCAGATATCTCGACTAACCTGGTTCTTCACTTCCGCCACGGATATAATCTGGGTGTTTATTTACTTAAAACGTGCATGGTTCGCTAAGCTTCAGTGAAATCTTTTTTATTTTCAAGATAAGATGCGAACTTATTGGTTTAAATGGCTTTAATAGTTTATGTACGCTATATAACTTACGAAAGATAAAAGTTACTCTGCTGTTCTTGATTTACGCTAAAACCCTGGCTCTGTCCAAGCACAGTTTATTCCAATGTGCATCATTATGTGATCAATTATTGTATGTCTGTACTCACACTATTACATTGACCTTAGTTATAATTGAAACAATTTGTTTTCCTTTTTTATACCTAAACACGCATTTTATTAACTTTTTTATTAATTTATTAATTCCCACTTGTGTTTATTTTTCATATTTTTTTGTTCTTACTTCAACAGCATAAGATCTTTTTTGTTCTTGTTTTTTAACGATTCACACTTTTATTCCTTACACTTAATTTTAAATTCATACAATAATTTTTTTTTTTGTTCTTGTATTTGCTTTCTAAAGTGTACACTTGTGACAATATATATAATATATAATTATTATAATAATAATAAATGTTATCCATTATTGTACTAACTTTATTCCGAAAAATTGTGAACAAGAATAAGGAAATAATTATAAAATTGTAAATATTGTATTTTTGTTTTGAATTATTTTCTTTCTTGTCTGTATAGTTTTGTTTTTTTTTTATAGTAGATAATATTAATATAATGTAAGTACCCATTTATACGAATTTTTATTGTTAATTGAGATGATGAATTATACAATTAAATGTTGTTTACTATATTCAGTGCAATTTTTTATTATTATTTGTTGTATGAGTTTGAGTGTAATTTCTGCTGTAAATTTAATTTTCTTTTAAATTAATGATAAATTAATAAAATTCTTTTTATTTTTAACTTTTATTTTACACCACCTAACACTTAACTGAATATTATTATCGAACTCTTTGATGAATTAATATTTCTTGTTGAAATGTTTAGTTTTTTGTTCTTTACAATTTTGTGTTCTTTTTCAAGTCTTTTCAAAAAATTATCTTTTCTTACAAGCATGAAATTAAAGTTAATCAAATGAAAGTTAATTTAATTTAAATTTTGCATCGCTTTCATAAGAACATACAGCTTTTGAAAGTTATTTTAAAATTTTTGGCACCATGCATGAAAAAATTGTATACATATTTTAATTTCACTAGATGAAATTGCTATTGCAAAAATTTAAACATATACATATATATATATGAATATATTTATTTAATTATAAATATAGTTGTATAATGATAAATATAGTTATGCTTTGCTGATATTGAATTCTTTTTCTGTCTTGTTTTTTTTTGTTTTGTAAAAGTTCATATTGCACCAATTTAAGGCTTCCTACATTAAATTAATATCAATTAAAAAAAAAAATAAGAAACTTCAACAAAAAATATATAAAATAAATAAGCTGTAGATAGATTTTGTATTATACTTTTTTTCTTTTTTAAATTTATTTATTGGTTCACTTCACCGAAACCGTTCGAACTATTGCTTTATTCCCTTTACGCTATATCACAATTCTGCCGTCAGAAAAACCTTTTTAGCTTTTACGTGCCTTTGTGTTGGTTGTCAATAAATTTGAAAAGATTTTTTAAAGTCTTGATTGCTGGAGACAAGGAAAATAAAAGGATTGAGAAACTGGTACAAATTAAATGCGTGGAGCCGATTTACTTAAAAGGTCTTTAATTTAAAACAAAAATTTGTTCTGTAAAATAAAGTTTCAATCCAAATTTTGGCAAATCTTTCGAGTTTTTTTTTATAAAATTGGAACACGGCAAGTGTTCAAACCCTATGGCTTATAAATCGGTGATGTCCTTTTTTTTGTTTGTAATGTTCGCAAAAGGGGTTTTGGATAACCTTGAAATTACTTAACCCAGTGCGATAGTAGCAATCCGATACCGAAGCATGAAATTATAAATTAATTATCAGCTATTAAAAGTTGTAACGTTTTTCTTCGTCATATCGGCTGTTTAGGTTTGCTTCCCATATCACGCAAGCATACACTGTAGATTCACACAGCAATTGCAAAAAAGTCGTTGTATGAAAAAAACAGTGCACCTGTTGCCAACTACCTGAATCCCAACATCCTGAATTTCAAAATCAGGGTTACTAAATAAGTCGAAGGCGCTGATCCTTCAACTGTCTTAAATCTCGTGGTCGAGTGTTTGATACAGCTTAAGAATTTTCAAGCCATTTGGTAGCGTTGATAAATTCGAACAGGTATCTGCTTGGATTGTTAGAGTCCTCAAAATCGTTGAAGGACGCTTGCGCTTTTGTTCCTCAGCGCAGTTCACATAGCAAAAATATACAGCGCCGCAATAGTAATTGTTGTAATCGAAAAGTCTCCATCGCGTTTTATAAATCGAAAACCCACATCGATTCCACATTTTCTTTTTGCTTCTTTAGGCAAGTACTGCCAGGTACAACCAATTATATAAATTATTCAAATACTGAATAAGTTTTACCAGATACTACACTTCTATTCACTTATATTTTATATGGCACCATTTTTGAGCAAAACTCATTATTTCAGCATTTATCACTTCTCACTCATAATCCGAGGAAAGACTTTCAGAGTGCATTCCCATATAAAATCGATACTTATCCTAGCCTCGTTTACGACAGTCATTGAGAAGATAATCCTCTTTTAAATTAAGGCCTGTTTCTTAAATCTGTTTCCATCGTAACAGTTAGTTAGCCATCTCTGATTTAACTTAGTTTTTGAACAAATATTTCCACCGACAAAAGGGGCAGCAGAAGCCATAAAATAGCAAATTTATGTATAATGTATATGTATATGCCAAGAGGTCTAGACATTTATTCAAAATTATTTTATTGCAAATAACCCTATTTTTCTTTTAAGAGGTTTTAAATAAATCAAAGCAGTATATTCGCTTGGAAATAGGATGGATTCTATGACTAAAATTAAAAACTTTTAGAGAAATTTGTTTTCTTTGAAAATGCAATCAAGACTTTTGGGAACGTTTAGGAAAGAGCATCGTGTTTGAAAACGATGGTGCAAGGGTTAGTAATAATAATTGTCATCAAAAAGCATTGATTGAGATGCCTCTTAGTTATAATATAAATATCGCAAGTAAAAAGAGGGTTAATATAAGTATTTCTATTTTTTTTAAATAAGCAACAAAGATTTTACATCTACTAAATGCAAAAATAAAAGAATATTTCTGCAAAAGCAAATAAAACAACTTTGATTAAATTATACTATCATATACTTTATTCTACCCTAGGTGTTTCAAATGATCCACTTAACCATCGTTTAAATGTATACCTATTATTTTATTTTTATATTTTAACCTTATTATTAAGTGAGAAATAAATTACAAAAAAATTGTCATTTTGTTTATCACTACAAATAACCAATTTATACTATAATTTATATAATAATTAATGCTAAACATTGAGTATTTTCAAAAAACATTTATAATTTTTAAATTACCTCTGTTCTCATTTATCGATTGCAATCAATTATTATTTAAAATAAAATATCTTTTCGTCAAAAAAACATGACCAATGCAAAATTAACTAATTCTAAAAAATATTCTTATTGCAATTTTATTTAAAATTTTAGTATTTTATGTGCACACATTTAATGTGAGGGAAAAAATTTGTTGCTCAGCAGCAAAACACACAAGAAGATTGAATTATCGCAAATATTTTTTGTAACATTTTTCTTTTTTGTATTAATATCTTCCACTTGTTTGTTAATTTAAAATAAAAACAAATGATTAATGAAACTATTTTATTTTTAATTTTAATTAATTAACATCTATGTATGTAATAATTTTTTCATGTATATTAATATATATATATATATTTTGTTTATTCTTATTTGTTGAAGCTCTAGTTATATGATTGCCTTGCATTTCTTTAAAGATCTAGTAATTTTTTTTTTGTTTGTTATTGATTTTTTTTTGCTGTTTGCATTATTATTTTTTTTATTCTTAAAGAAATTTTCTCTCCATCAGTTTTGTTTTTGTCTCCTTATTGTTGTTGTTTTGCTTTGTTTTCTTTTCTTAAATTTTTCTTATTTTTGGCAATATTTTGTCAGTATATATATGAGTGTGTTTATATTTTAAAAATATACACAGATTTTCATTCTTTTTAGTCGAAGTTGTGTTGTTTTTTTTAAATATTATTTATCATCAAAGTTGAACACCATTAATTTTTGTTTTAAATATTTTTTATCCATATTCATAAGAAACACTATTTTTTTAATTTAAAAATGTAAAAAATATTTTTTTGCTGTGCTTATTTTTTTTTTGTCAATTAAGGTGGAATTTATTTATTTATTTTTTATATAAAAAACTCATTCTTTGGCCACTTTTGCTTTGATGAAAATTGAATCGTATATCTGTTTGTTTACAAAAGTTTATTTACTTTAAAATGAAAACAAAATGTGCAGAAACATGTTTTTGGTTAAGTGACAATCAAACATTTCACACGTGAATATGGTTTTTGTTTTGTAAAACTCTTAAGTGCTCTAAAGGTGTGCTGGAAATAGTTATTGTGAATTTTTTTTATCTCGAGTGATATAAAATCACGGTTTTCTGTAAATATGGTATGCATGTATAAAACATGTGGGTGTGATAATTTGTAATAGTGGATAATATGAAAAGCTCTCTTATATTATTTAAATTGCGGTATTTTTAATATCTATTTGTTCTTAATAATATGAAGCTAAATAAAAACTAAAAATTAAAATTAAAAAGAATATTTTAATGTTTACAAACCAAAGGAGAATCAGAATCAACCAGAATCAGAAACAAACGACCAAGGTAAAATCGAACGGACGAAAATAAAAGCAAAAAACTAAATTAAATAAAAAACAAAGTTTATTTTTTGTAGATTTTTTTTTTTTAATAAAACCACGATTTTATTGAATCCAACAAATCAAACATTACATTAATTTTCATAATAATATTTATATATATATTATATATTGTATATATAAAATGTGTATTTTTGTTTTCATGTTTTAGTTAAAAATAATTTATTTATTTATATAAAAAAGAAGATTCATTTAATGTGTTCATTAAATGAGTATAAATATTTTTTTTTTGTTTAAAATATATAATAATAATATAAAATACTTATATTATACTAAAAATATTTTAATATTTATTTAAAATAAAACCCAGAATTTAATTAAAAGATATGTAGCTTAAAAAGAAAAGAAAATATAACGCCTGCTTTATTTGGATAACAATATAATAATATGTATAAATGTAACCTTAGTAACAATAATTAAAAAGATTTTTTTGTTTATGTTATAAACCTTATTAAATTTTATTTATTTAAATTTTGAATTAAATCAGTCTCAAAAAAATATAATAAAATAATTTAAGATTAATATTGGAGTATATCGTTATGCCACACATTTTTTTTTTACATAATCTTGAACACCTACTTCAAAACCTGGACACAATCGTTGTTTTTCCATGCTTGGTATTTTGAGCTCTTCACATTTGCTAACTATTTTCCCCTATTCTGCTATATGATTCAATGGAAACTTCCGATTCACGCACATTTTTCATTCAATTTTCTTAAATTATTTTTTGAAATCTTTCGTCCTTTAAGTTCAAACCTTCATTTCATTTGTAAATTCTTATGAAAATCTAATTCATGAAATTTGATTTTTATCGGAATTAATATATATTTTGGAACAATTCTTTTCCTCCGACGTATTGCATAATACAAATGTCCACGGGAACCTTAAGCAGAATAAAGCTGTATATAGAAGTTGTGATTCAGAAAAAAAACATTGACAATACCTAAGCACCTTTTGCGAGTCGCACGTTCGAATGTGACAATTTGGCATAACCTTTTACGACTCGCCTACAATAAGTTTCCCTTAAATGACTTGAATTATGGACATTTGAAAGTCAATTAATACTTCAAGCAAACGGTCGTCTGTATCGTCGATGTCGAACTGTAATTCTTGGTGACCAGAATAAAATCGCAATTTTTATTTTTGAAATGTCGAACGTTCCACTCGCAAGTCATTATAGGGGCTTTAACATATACATATATAGTCAGCTTAGCTTAGGAACAGCTTTTTTCAGTAGTAAAAAACCGAAAAAAGAAACCCATTTTGTTTTTTAACTCGTGGCCAGCCGGAAAAGTATAGATATTGACTGCCAAAATCCTGGAACGGTCTTAACACGTTGGCCCTTATTGAAAGTGTCATTTAAAGATCGGTGCGATAAAAACCAATGTTATGAAAAAGTTCGACGCGCTCACATTGTTTGTATTCAAAGCTGTGTGGATATTATATTTTTTTTAACCCCTTGTGAAGGCAGAACTGTTTCCAAAAATATACAAGATACCTTCGATAAAAGTTGTTTGTGATTAATAAACGACACTCGCAATAAGGGCCTGCATTTCAAAAAAATATTTGAATTCGCAAAATAAAAATAAAAATTACAGCAAAACTCTTATAAATGAAAATAGAACACACCTAATGGGAAATTTTGTGGTAAATGTTTGTAGTAGGTACTAACCATTGATCTTACTTTCATAATTAGCCTTGATTTCAAAGTTATGTATTTTTAAAAATAGGAAATTTAAAAAATATGCATGAAATATAATAAATTTCCAATGTTTAATGGTATTTAAATATAGTATTTGGTGTTATTAACATCTTTATTTACAGTGAGTAAAAGTTCAATGTAAAACGCGAACCTTGATAGGTAGTTGCATAATTTATTTTTCTTAGTTTGATACTCCATACTCTTAAGCAGAGAAAAATCATGTACATTTTATAGGAAACACAGCTTTTACTTACGTCCTGAGTATTAAAACTGGTCAGACATAATTTCAATATTTAATATTTTTGTTAATGGAATTGAATGCTGACATTTGGCCGGATTGGTTTTAATGCTCAGAAAAAAAAAAAAACTAAAAAAATGTATCCGCGATTTTAGATTTTATCGCTCACAGTAAAATGGCGATTAGGAATCAATTCTATGACTAAGTTTATCCTGTTTTGAGGTGGTACCGTCGTAGTAGATTTCGATGTCATTAAATTTGCAAACTGCAAACTTCATGTCTGATCATTAAATCCGTTCCATGCATAGCACACAAATATTTCCCAATATTAAAAACAAAAAACAAAATAAAAACAAAATTTTAAACCAATAATTTAAATAAAATTTACTTTAAGTTATTTTTTAATTCATTTAACTCTAAATTTGATTTTTAAACTTATAACCTATATAATTAAAATTGTATGTTTACGTAATTTGAGTTAATTTATCCCTCTTTTTAAGCAACAACAAGCAAAGCAACCGACAAAATGAAAACCGCTTTTTCTAAAATAATATATTTTATTTATGTTTTTTTTTTTTGTTGTTTCACTTAATATTTGTAAATTCTTTTTTATTTGTGTAGTAAATTTGTAATTTCTTTTTTTTTTTCTTTGCTTTGGCACAAAATATATACTTCCCAATCGAGTAAACAGTCTAAATAATTTTTTTATATTATTCATTTTTTTTTAAATATTAATATTTAACAATTTTTGTTTTTTTTTTTTTGTAATAAGCTCATGTGTTTTTTTTAATGATTTTTGTTTTGTTTAAATGAGAAATTATGAGTGACGAAAAAATTGCATTGTAACAAAATATAAATAAAAAATATATTTTAATAAATATTGCTTGCCTAAAAAACTAATAAATAAATATATATTTAAATTTCTTTTTTTTTAAAGATTTTTAAAATTTTATAAATTTTCTTTAAGAAATTCGAAAAATTCCTTTCCTTTTTGTTCCCAATGTAATATATACATGTACATATATTATTTTTTTTTTTTTTCAATTTAAAACTTTTTTTCTAATTCAATATAGCAGTAACTAAAAAAAAAACTTTTTTTTCTATGCATTTTTAAATATTTTGTGTTTTCCTTTTTTGTTAATTTTATTTTCTTTATTAATGCGCGACAAAGAATAGATTTCGTTGCTTGCTTGAAAAATTGTCTTTGTTTGAGTTGTTCACAACTTTTTTTTGTTAAAAAATTTCGCTAAACATTTTGGAAATTTGTTTGGTTTTATTTCCTTATCTTATTAATTTATAATTTTTCTTCTTCAAGGAAAACATAAAATAATTGCTCATTGACAAATATATATATATTTTTTGTTTTAATTTATTTATTTATCATTTTTAAAGCACTTGTAAATGTATTGCTTATTTTTATGTTTTTTTTTCAATTTTTGTTTTGTGTAAATTATTCATTTTATTTCGTCTTTTTTCATTCTTAAACAATTAACGTCTAATTAAGCTATTTGATTTCATAAATAACATCATTTAAAAGAAATTAGAGAAATAAGAAAACAAATAGAATATAAGAAACTTTGAACCAAGAAAACCGTGAGAAAAATGTCAAGTTTAATTTATTTAAATTTATTATTTATTTTAAGACTCAACTTGTGTGTTTTTTTAAATTATTTTATTTTCTTTGCTGATGTGGTATGTGTATTTATAATTATTATTGTTAGTATGATGTATATATAATGTATTTTTTTATATTTATTTTAAATGTAAATCTTGCTAAATATTTAGTTTTTTTTTTGTAATTAAATTCTTAATAATACATTAATATATTTAATTTATTTTTTCATGTTTTTGTTTTCAATATATATTATTATTATTAATTATATATATTTCATATATATAAGTTGATCCCAATTTGTTCAGTTTTAATCAATTTCAATTTGTTTTTTAATAAAAAAAATAACATAGAAATACACTTTTCTTTCATTTTTTGTATTCATTAAATTGTACACACAGAGAGACACAGAGATTTTCTTTTGTTTAAATATTTGTGTTTTTAAATCTAAAAGATGAGAATGAAAAGTATTGTGATTTTTTTTTTGTAATGTGTGTGTTTTTTTTTAAAGAAGAATGCGCTTTAATTTTGTTTTTGGAAGGCTCTTCTCGCTTAAAATTTTTCCATGATTTTCTCAGTTTATCTTTATATGTTGATGTCTAAGATTTAATTACATTTATTCCCTTACTATTTACAAACAATATTGTCTTTTTTTCCTTTTTTTTATATAATTTGGTTGTTCTTGATAATTTGTTTTTATTAAAATGTTTATAAATATTATATTGAATTTTTGTTGTTGTTTTAAGTGCTTCGAAACCATAAAATCTACATTTTTTGTTGCTGTTTGTTATACGTGATTTAAGTCAAGTGCATTTTTAGGTGATTCAGGTTCATATGGTTTTGATTGAAATAGAATTAACATATAGCTCATCGGCTTTGATTGAGAAAGTAAAGATTTATTTATTGGAAAATTGGCAAGCAATGAAAAGGTTTTTCTTATTTGTGTAGAATTTCATGCTGGAGTGAAAATTTATAGAGACGAAATCACAGCAAATGACCACACTGTGTAAAAAAGGTTCATTATGCTTGTCGTTTTGGTCCCAAATCTATTACTTGCATGTTGTGTAAAACAAATTAAATGTTTTTCTTCTAGATCTATTTTTTTTCGGGGGGAAAAATATAACCTTACTTTTTTCCTCCATACCATAAAATATCGATCAGTGAGAGGTGTTTATTGCATGTCGATTCAGATTTTCTCGGCTGTATATCACTCAAAATACGTAACATAGTTTCATAAACATATGTATGCACGTTATATTATTTTATAGCAAATATTGTTCTCCTAATAAAAAAGTAGAATGTGTATATTTAAGACATTGAATTAACGAGTTGGTTTGATAAATTTTCATTATATGTACGTAATATTTTAAAATGTCAGTAAGGTTGAAGTAGAGTTCAATTTTATGATGTAGAGACAGAAACTGTGGGGTTCATTCAATGAACTGGCTTCAAACTAAAATGAGTAAGCAACGAAGCTATCTTAAAATTATGTGCCGGACCTATAGAATTGAATCTGGCAGTCATATTTCTTAGTTCGCATTTGTTATTATTACAGACTTAATAATTTAACCTTTGGTACTTCGTTACTCGCATACAGCTCTATTCTGTTATTCTATTCAATCTAACTCAAACTTTCAACTCACATTAATATTTCATTTAATTTTTTTAATTAAGTTTTTTTAAATCTGTGTTTTTTTGAAGTGCTAGCCGTTTTTGAAATCGTTTTTCACTTTGAACTTAGAATTTTTAAAACGGCTTGGTGGGACGAACTTTATATTCAAGTGATCACAGATTCCATGATCTATTATCAGAAGAGCATTATCTAGGGAGGGGTGAAAACCAATTTCGTCTGACATGAATACTATCGAAGTTGCATTCATTTTTTGTATGGACTACAAGACTTTCATTTCTTGAATAAGTTTTACTTAAGTGTCAACCCCTATACTTCTTATTTTGCTAACATTCACACAAAAAATCTGCTCTGGGCTCTCAGTCTATCCTAATAACCAAAATTAGGATATAATATCCAAATGTGAAATTGCTGAAGAAAAAACCATCGAATTTAATGACAGTGAATAATATTCAAACATATTCCAGAATTGTCAATATCGCACATTCATGCCATATGGGGAAGAGTTGGAAAGGGATTAAATGCATCCCTAGAGTCCGAACTTTATGACGAGTAGGAGTAGTGGAGACATTATATGTCTTTTAAAAAGAACTCCACGGACATAACAGTTCTGAGTCCCTAAGAAAGTAAGTATGTATGCTCCCTCCTTTAGAGGGGAATGTAAACATAAAATAAGTAAATAATTTGCTGTTAGTTTTGTAAGCAAAATTGGTTAATACAAATTGAAGCGAATAAATATTTGGTCAGAAATAAATTGAATTAAAAATTAAGCTCCTGATCTCCTGATGCACTTTATTTTATTGATTCTAAAAGTTTATTGTTTTTTTTTAAGTGAACTCTAACGGATTATCTTATTAAAAAAAATATGTGGATTCGAGCTTTTTTGTTGTTTTGTGAAGAAAACAAAATCAAAAATCCAACTCATATCTACTAGCTACTGTTTTCTCATTTCACTTACGATTATAAATTTTATTTAATATTTAATCAATAATTATTTTAAATATTTTTTTGTTTTTGTTGGATATTAAATAAGAATATCTAAAATACCTTATACATTTGTTTTTCTTGTTTGTTTTTTTTGCAAATATTTTCTGCCGATGTACACTGATAATATAATTATAAACAGTACATCCAGAAAATATATAAATTTATGTATACTAATATATATATTATGTATAAACATTGTGTTGTGAGTAGAAATCGAGAGAGACAGAGATCAACTACATGCGCAACTAATGTTTTCCTTATATTTTTCTTATTACGTTTTACTAAAAAAAAATATCACCAGAAATACATTCAATATTCCAGGGATTTGATAATATTTAAAAGAAAATTCACTAAGTTAATATATTTCATTTAATTGAAAAAAAATTGCGTAAGCAAACATAGCAAAATAAAATAACAAAGAACAGAATGCTTTTGCTAAGTCTACGCGTTTTGCTTTTCATTATGTTTTGAAGATTTCTTTGAGTTTTGTTCTTGTGAAGAGAAAAATAATCGATAAGGGATTTTGTTGTTCAAAGAAGAATAAGAGAAAGAGAAAAAAATAGGTATTTGATTGAAAATGCAACAAGCTTAACACACAAGATTGAATCAACAACTTTTTTATTTAATTTAAAATAAAATCACAAATAAAATTTGGAAACAAGTAATTAAGGCACCATTACAATTGCTTTTCTCTTTTTTTATATATCGCGTAGTGGCTTTGTTGTGTATTTTCTTTTATTTTTGTTCTTATAATAAATTTGTTAAAATTTAACTAAAAATTGTATTATGTATAATTTTATTATAATTTATTTGTTACTTGCGCGCATAATTTAACAATGTTGTTTTATTTATTTTTTTCTTATAGCGCATTTTTGTATTTGAACAGAATTGTAAAAAATATTTTATTTAAAACTAATTATTTAAAATTTATTTTTCTTTGTGTCATCCATAATTGGATTCTATGTAATTTTTTGTTATATCTTAGTTGCTTCGTAGAGTCTCATTAAGTTATATAAACTGTTTTTTTTTTTTGTGATTTCATTTTTTTAAATATTTTCTAAATATATATATATATATATAAGATACACCATTTAATAATTTTTTACGATAAAAATGATTGCTTCCATTTAAAGTAGTTTTAAATTACTTTTGTTTAAATAGTTTTTTTTTTAATATTTCTAAATTCTATTCTTTTTTTTATTGAATAATTTTATTCCTGTATTCATGTTTATAATTCTACAAATGTTTCTCTGCATTTTGTTTTGTTTGTTTTTTCTACTAAGTGTGATTTTGCTTTTTGGATAATTAGTTTTTTGTTTTTGTTTTATTTTTAAAAGATAAATGAATTTGTATTAATTGGGATTGGGTAATATGCTGGACATGAGGGACAATAAAGATTTTTTGTTGGTAATAGAGCTTGTGTGTTCTTTTAAATGTAATCAATTCCTCATGTCGTTTTTTAATATTTACACCCAATATAAAATTATTATCACCTATATAATTATTATATACTCATCAACTAATATTTTATATCAATTAGTGATTTTGTTGGTTTTGTGTTTAATAAATACTTTTGTATGTATGTTTTGTTCTAAATATTTTGTTTTGTGTTTTGTTTTAAACAGACTTTTCGATATGTCTTTTAAAGATGTGTATGTATGTATTTGTGTTTTTTTTTTTGATATATGTAATGGCATTATTGATTCGTTACTACTTTCGAGAATTGAATTCGTAAAAATATTATGTAGGTACACTTTTTTATTTTTGTTTTAAAGTTCATTAGTATTCTGGATTAAGCATTTACAAACGATACTTTGAAGGAAGCTACATATCTTGATGTACGTACATGCCTCAGTTATTTAAACGACTTCTGGCAGATTAAAGCTAGGTTTACTGGAAACCCACCGTGCAAAAGCCGACCTGGCTTGAAACAACAAACGCTTAGAAAACCATTGAATTAAGTACTAGAAACAATAAATGATTATAGTGATTTTATTAAAAGTGGGCAATCCATCAGAACATCGATCGGAAAAAATAAGATACGAATAAGTTCGAATTAATGTTTTTAAGTTGATAAAAACAACACTTCCAGTGTATCTACCATTGTATTTATTTTTGTTCATATTTCGAAATCGTAGAGAACTTTGATGAATTTTTGTCCGACTTTTTTTATTTATTTCTCTACACCTATAAGCAACAAAAAACAGTGGTAGAAGAGCAATTTATCACATATGAAATATTGTTTGCTAATCTGCGTAAATATGTACGATTCTCAGCTAATAGTAGTAACGAATATATTATAGAGAACATAATGCCAATGCATTCCAGATATGTTTTTGTGTTGTTGTTTTTCAATATGTATTAGTTTTCCTGTATAATTTCCTTGTGGGAATAAATTTATGTAAAATGAATTCAAAATGATTTTGTTTTGGTAAGTGATTTGTTTCGATTTTTTTTTCTTTTAAATATCATTAACCTAAATACCACATTTTTTTTTTGTATTTTTATCATCCAATCATCTATAAATACAATAATTTATTTATATTTTTCAAAAAAAAAAATAACTAAATAAAAACTGAATAAAATTTAAAAAAAATATATATACCTAAAAAGTCTTTTTCTTCGCATAAGCTTCTTCCATTATGAATTTTTGTTGGTTGTTTTGTTTTTTTGTAAAATTTATCATTTTCCTTTGTTTTATTAATTTTAAATGATTTTACTCATAAGTTTTTCTCACTAAATTTACATATTTAAAGCTTTTTCTATTTTTTTTCTTTCTTTCAAATAAATTTAATGTTTTTATTTTTTCTTTAAACTAATTTTAATGTTTGTTTTTTATTTTGTTTTATTTTATTTTAAACACACTAAAATATAATTAATACCTACACAACATTCAAAATGTACTATATTTTGTTTTTATTCTTCACTCTGAAGAATGGTATAATTACTAATTATAATTTATTTTTCTCTTTGCACAATTAGCTACATTTACTCGGCTTTCTACTTTGTTTCTTTTTTGTAAAACTTGGTTTTAGTGTAAAATTATGTTAACAAAGCAAAATATTATGTATAGAATAATTATAATTATAATAATATATAATAATAAAAAAAATTAAATGAATATTTTGATTTAATATATATAAATGATATTTCTGCTGTTTTACTTTTTTTCATTTTTTTTTTTTAGTTTTAGCTTCTCTTTTCAGCTTGGTGATGGTTTTTATTTTCAGTTGTGGTGGTCTTGGTGGTCAATTTTTACGGCTAAAAGTGTCGTATTTTTCTTCTCATCATATTCAAAATTTAAGCCTGATAGGTTTTTCAAAAACTATCGCACTCAACATCTTTCTTGGTTTCTTTTAAGTTATTAGTTTAAAAAAAAATACGATTTTGTTATCTTTTTTTTAATGAATTGGAGTTTTGACAATTGCATTTGGTGCAATATAATGATATCCAGGAATGGGAAGCCCTGCAGTTTCCATAGATATTCTGAAAATATATATATTTGTTTTTAAATTTTCTTTATTCAATTTAGAAAAATAAAATGATAAAACTATTTTTCTTGCTTATTTTAATAATTATTTTAAAGATTTTTTTTAATTAAAAAGCATATTTTCAATGCTAAAAATATCGATTTGACCAAAATACTTCTTTTTTAAATCGAAAACTTAAATTAACAAGGTACATGAAAATGTGAATACAAAAATAAACAAACATTCAAAAAAAATAATACATTAAAATATATAGACAGGTATTATGACATCTATTTCGTTTTGTTCTCGATTGAACAACGATGATTTCAGATTTGTATCAATATTGTGAATGTCAATTGTTCTTTTTTTATTCTATCGTTTTTTTGAGGTGATGATGATTGTGACGATATTAAGACCCCTATTATGACTTGCGAGCTTGCGACTCGCCGCACAGTGGTCTCAAAAGCGAATCTAGCGGGTCAAAAGTCCAAAAAATATGCATTTTATATCAGGGCAGGTAGTACATAGGTTGACTGTTCACATGTCAGAGACAATGAATAGAGTAAAATTAATTGACAGAAGTCTTTAATTTTCAAGCAATAATACCGTTAATTGCAGACACATCATTCAGTCATTGTTCGTTCAATATTTAATGATGGTAGGACTTTGTTTACCTCTTATTTGTTTGAAAAGTTATGAACTTTTTTGTTATTATTCCCAAATGTACTATATTTAAGAAGGTTAGTAATTTTGTTTATTTATGATTTATGGTGTTTTAACTAAACGAACCATGGCATTTACTTTATTAGTAAGAAAAAAATTGATAAAGCATTTATTCTGTAGGCTGCAACTTTTTCTGTACAAACCTGTACAAAAGGATTGAACTTAAACTAAGTTCCAGGATTAATATAGATAATATATTTTTATATTTCATCTGCCCGTTTTTGCCCGTTTTCGAAAAAGTAAAACATAACATCTTACAGGTTATTTGACGACAGTGGTCCAAATTCTTGGGATAAAAGTGAAAAATTATCAGTGGAAAATATCTCTGAGGTCAACATAATGTTAGCTAATATAGTTTTACCTATGTTCAAACCATAATTTAGTCCAAAAACTGGCATTGAGACATCATTTCATCATTATTTCTGTGTCTTTCTTGTCTTTTAAAAATATTTAATTGTCCACATAACCATGAAATAACTATTCTCTCTATTTGGCACCTGCTAGGCTATTTAGGTGTTTAAATAATATACGGACACACACACCACTCGTTTACAAAGATTTGGATTTTTGACCCGCTAGATTTGCTTTTGAGCCCACTGTGCGCCGAGTCGCGAACGCTCGACTCAAGTCGAACCTTCGATTTTTCAAAAATATAAACTGCAATTTTGGTCAAAGTTACCAAGGATTACAGTTCGATATCGATGAAAAAGTTGAACAGTAGCTTAAAGTATAGAATGAAATTTCAATTTTGCCAAATTTTTGACATTTCAAACGAGCTTAATTTGGGCGATTCGCATACGGTACTACCAAGTAGTCACATTCACCGAATTTATATTACCTTTGTCCAAAGTTCTGTCAATTTCATTTTTTTGATATGAACTTTGGACTAAAATGGGTAGAAATAGGCAGTTTTGGAAAGTACATGAACAAACCAATTGTGATTCGCGAGTCATAATAGGTACCTGAATCTGGTAACATAAATTTTGTCGCGTGACAGCTCTTGAAAAACCAAGGTCTAGTGACTAACAACCAACTCTCAACTTATCCAGTGTGTGTGTGTTGTCGACAGGTATGGAAGAGGACCTACGGCCAAGATGGAGGATTTATCACTTAACAAAATATTTGTTTTTAGGTTGTAGGTTCTCTCATTCCTGTCATCTATTGAAGAATCAAAATAATTACCTCGTTCAATAGTTAAAAATTTATTAAATTTAATCTGAATCATTTTTTCCCAATTTGTAATATGATCTATTTTTAAAAGTTTTTATTTTTTAAGTCAACAAGAAACCAACTTTTTATAGTTTCAAGAAGATACAAAATACAAATTGATTTTAGTTTAAACATTACTTATCATTACTTCAATTCAATTTTTTTAACTTTCACAATATATTAGCCATCGAAAGAAAAACCGAAATAGATGCCATTGTTTAAAAAAAAAATATATAAGTAAGTATGTATACAAAACAAATAAAGGAGGAAAAAAATTCTTACCGGAATTTTAAGATTTTAATTTTGTTTTTGGATATTTTTTTGGACATTGAGTGAATGAATTTTTTTATTTTTTTTTTTTTTGTATATTTGATTAATTCATTCATTTTAGGTTGTGGCTGGATTGGTTGGTTGGTGGTGGTGGTTGGTAAGCGGTTGGTTGGTAGATGGTAGATGATTTGGTTGGTTGTGGTGTATAATAAACATGGTTGTCCTGGGATATTGTATTTTTTTAACTTTAACAGAGTGTTGTTAATAAAGGATCTGAAGGAACTTTGAATTTTTTGTTTAAAGTATGTCTTTTTGTTCTTTTTATTCGTGGTTAATGGATAGGATTTTTGGTAACAGCGGCGATGGCTTGTTTTTTTCGGCGATATTCCAAGATTTATATTGGAATAAAAAAAAATAATATAAAAATTACGTCCCGTAGTCGACTTCAGGGTGTGAAAAGAATCGAATAGAGACTAAAAGCTGAGACTGACTAGTTGCGCTACTACTTCTAATAAATCAAATCAAAATGTTCTGTATTTTCCGTTGGCTTTTGTTGTGTTAGTTGTTAGTTGAAGGAGTTATTCATTTTTAATTAATTTAAAAATTAATTATCTGTGTGAAAACTGTAAGGCTTTTTAATTTTCGTACATATAAATACGACCTAAACCTACAATAAATTCTTTATCTTCTATCGATTGGAGACTGAATACCTATAAAGTTATCATAATCTAATTTTTATGAAATCCTGCCCAGTGAAGGACCTGGAAAGTTTTCCGTAGGATAAACCAGATGTAAAATACTTGTCAAATACTCGTCAAGACGTTGCTACTTAAAACTTTGTTGGACATGTTTCGGTGTATTATCATATTGTAAATAACAAAAACAATAGCCTTATAAGCACTATGCTATGAAAATTAAAAGTATGTGCCTATACGCTTTCAGTATTGCATAACTGTATTGCGAATTAGCGTATTGGACTGGCAGACAGAAGTTCCGAATATCGAATTTCAGATGTTTTTTATGCATCTCGAAGTTAAAGGCAACATAAATAGCGATACCCTAAAGAATAGTTATCCATGCAAGGCCCTTGTTAGAATCAATTTTTAACTTTTAGCTCTCAGACTTAAAATTTAAGAAATATTTTATGAAGATGTCAATTTTTTTGATAAATGTAACTTAAAATTCAAAATTTAATTTAATAAACATTTATGGCCAGTTTCTAAGTCCCGTTTAAATTTTGAACTGAGTTCTATTGTTTTGATGAACTAAAGTTTAAACCAAAAGTGGAGATTAAACAACCTCCTCAAACTTTTAGTTAGTAGTGGCAACTCCTGATTGATTCGCTTTCTCATTCCAGGTTCATTGTGGAACCAAAACGGTTTAATTCTTATTCATGTGATCAAATTGATCTTTCTCAGTCAGCAGCACTATAAATGTTGTGAGATTTTCTGAGATTGCCACTTTAATATACTAAAATATGGAGAATGGAATCTAATGGTGAATGTATTAGTTACTCAAGTGACGCTCAGTACATCACCCCGGAAGAATTACCCCTAAGGAGTCCTTAAAGTTGGACCAAAAACATGATCCTAAATTCACCGCTAGAGTAAACAAAACGTGGTTGAAAAGTAACCAATAACAAACACTTGATTGTCTACCGCAAAATATCCTGACTTCGATCATGTTTGGATTAATTTACAAACTGTGGAAAACAGTTATAGCATTCATAAAATTAATGCAAAGACTTAAAAGCTGTTTCCAAAGTAAAGTGGGGTCATACAAGGTACTAAACAATAACAGTTTCACAGAGTTAACTTATTGATCAAATGCTCATTTTTGTCTTTCATTGAAATATTATTATTATTATTATTATTATTATTACAATTTATTAAACTGTACATAAATGTACAGCATAATTATAAACAGCACTAGAGCTACCAGGGTTGAATTCTGATCTCTTTACCTTTCTAACTGAACTGAAATATTATATTATTATTAAGTTTAAAATTTCGTTGAATTATTTTAATAAATAAAAAAAGTTATAATCAAAAGTTTAACGTTCTGCCAATCATGTGATCATTAAGTTGAGTCACTGTATGTCGACAACTTCACAAACACAAATATAAATATAAATAATTTTTAAGCTACTAACAATACTAATTAAAATAGGAGCCTACTTTTATTTTCTTAAATACCTCAACTAGTCAGTCTCCCAAAGCAAAACAAAAAAAACCTTAAATAAAATACAATTTTTAATAATTTTTCTCAATGTATGTATTTGAAAATGTTTTTTTTTTTTTTGTTTTTTGTTACTTATGTTTTTATTCCATCAATGAATTTATTATTTAATTTCTTTTTAATTTTAAAGATAAAATACTTTTTTCCACTTATTAAAATTGCTTGATTACATTTAAGTATAAGATCGTTTAGTTACTTTTTACTTGCTTACTTAAAATAATAACATTACAACTTTAACTCCATTATATAGATATAAATGTGTATGTGTTTTATAATAATGTATGAATGTATGTTTTTTTGTTTTTTGTTTTTATTCAACAATATGTGCGTCTTTTATTTTTTTAAGACATACGACATATTATCAAATAAATATAAATGAATTATGTAGTAAGAAATACAACTAGAGTTTTTTTTGTAATTTCCAATTTCTTTCATAAAGCAAAATTAATCAAAAATAAATAATTTAAAACCAATTTTAAAGTGCTTACTAAATAAAATTTTAAAAATAGGTTTTTGTTGAGTGTTTTATGTTATGTTTTTTTTTTGCACTTTTACTTTTTTTCTAAATAAAAATCAATTAAAAAAGTGTTGTATTCCTATTGTTCTAAGATTTTGTATATTCTATATTAATTCAGTGGATTGATTAAGGAAATAATATAAGGATTAATAATTAAATGCTACATTTTGATCGAAAAAATAATCTATATGGGGTTAAAATAGTCTCCGCGGTTATGAATGGAGTTTTGAAGTTCTCATTTTTGTTTAATGAGTTTTTTTTTTGTATTTCTTTTGTTAATAAAAATGATCTTAAACTTGGTGTTAGTGTTATGCAAAAATTAATTCAATATTTTGGTTTTTGTTTTTATCTCAATAATTCTGAATATCACAATTATTCGCATAACTTGAAACGCAAGTTAAGATATAAAATTACTACTGTCACTCGCTCTAATAAGGATTAAACTTATTACGTTCGGGCTTCTTATCGTCAGAATTTGAACTATCCCCATGGGATCGGAAACGTGGCTGATAGCTCTTAGATCGATGAACACCAGTTGTTTGAACTGGTGGACCAAGATTAGCCAAACCACCAAGCAGATCGGTAAGACCATTCAAAGCACTTAAGCTAGAGAGAGCATTGAGTGCGCCTGGTTTGGCGAGTAATTGAGCCAATGGAATGGCTGAAGCTAACGAATTCGATGTGGAGTTATTACTGTTGGTATTGCCATTACCGTTGCTATTGTTTAAATTATTATTCGAATTGTTTGTGTTATTCAAAGAGTTGTTGGAAGTCGACGAAGTGGACGTGTTCGATGATAGATTATTTGCTGATGATTGGTTGCCACTTGACGTATTACCATTCGCTTCTTGGAGATTTGCCTTCTGGAGTTCAACGCTGCGGGATAGAAAAAAGGAAAAAGGATTTTTGTTTGGTGTAAGGTAACATTTTTTTTAAGGTGGTAGATTTTTTTTTAGTGAGAGAGATAGAAAGAGAGTAGGGTTTTTTCTTTTTCTTTTTTATTTTGGTATCTAGGAAGAGAACTTTAGGATCATATGGATATGAAATGTTATTTTTTCGTATGTCGTTGTCCCTTTTAGTTGAATATAATATTAAAATACTGCTTTTTGAAAAACTTACATTGTAAAATAGCAATGACGATGTGTTTTGGGAATATTTTTTTTTTATTTTTGAATTTTTGAAGAAAGACATGATTTGCTTTAGTTTATGAAAATTACATTGAGTATAAACTTTTATTTTACTGGCTGCAGTCGAGTTGGCTATGACTAACCTTATGCGTTTTAAAGATCCAAGAAATCAATATTTTTTCAACCCTTGGGCCAATTATTTGAGAATATCTGAGAATATCTTACAAGGGAACTACTCATGAAAATAAAAATCGTTTTTTTGCCTTTCTTTGATACAGCCTTCGACTTTCAAAATATCAATTTGAAAAGAAATAATTTTTCACACAATGCGTCAGTGTCCGTTCGAAATTTTTATCCGAACGTGAATACTTCATTTTATTATAAAATAGACTTTCTCTAATAAATCTAATTCTACAAATTGAAATCACCGTTCTGCGAAAAATCTGTACTTTGGTTCTAAAAGGGCCAATGTCCAACTTGATAATTTTAAGGAAATAATAATAATAATTTAATACATAAATATAATAAATTTAGCTTAATAATAGCTAAAAATGGTTATTACTTTTGAAAACTAAACAAACATTCTATGACCAACGTAATCTTGCTAAGAAAGAATTGGAGCACATTGGCCCTTATTACATTCGCTAAACATCTTCCGCTGAGTTAATATCGTAAAAAATGGACATTGACCCTTTTAGAACAAAGGTACACGAATTTTTGATCAGGCAAAACAAATTAGTTGAAATCCTATCTACCCTGTTATCCAACTTAAGAACCAACTTATTAAACAAAACAAATATCATAATCATTGCTATAAGATTACTTTAAAAAAAAAGTAAGTATTAAATGAAGAAATTATAGCTTAAAAATCTTAGCAGTTTTATTATTTTGTTTTCGATGAAAAAGGAATTTTGAGTGGAAGAAGGACTGATAGGGATATTTCATTGAAGGGTACCGGTAACAACCTTAATAAACAGCAATGAGACATGTTCACCATTTTTGGTTCAAGTAATTTTTTAAATGGTAAACTATAAATCTATTTTGCTCAAGATGCGTTTTCCTCCTTGCCACTGTGAAAGATTCATCTTATTCGAAAACATTTCAAAATTAAATACAAATATTTTAAGAAAGAAACCTTCATTTTTTGTGATGTGGAAAAATTTATAAATACAAACGAAAAACAAAAAACTAATAATTTGAAATGTGTTATACATGAATTTTTGTGTATAAAAGAACAACACTAAAAAGAGAGCGAGAGAAACTATTTTTGTACGAATATTTTCTTTCAAAATAATCAATTTCATCATTATTATTATTATTTACACTAATAATTTATTGTATACAATCGAAAATAAGGAATTAAATAAAAAAATTAAATTAAACTAATTTAACTTATTTTTCCTACTCACCTCATATTGATTAAGTACTGAGCCAATGCTACCGAATCGGGATTTCCACTAATTGTTATTGTTCGATCGGTATTGCCGCCTTCACGTTCCTCACAGTTTGAGATGCGAATCATAGCGCCAGAAATTTGTCGAATTTCTGCAATTTTAGTACCACCCTTGCCGATAATGCAACCAATTAAATCATTTGATACTGTCATTTCATGTTGTTGCTGTTGGGTTCGGTTGGTGTTACTTGTACGTAACTGTGAACCGGCTAGGGCAGCAAGCGCCGCTAAAATTTGTTAAAATACCAACAAATATTAAAATACAACAATATAATAATTTTATACAAAGAACATACCTGTTGGATTAAGTCCACCGGTATTGGTTGGAGCCATACCCGCAAGACCTAATGCTGCTAGGCCGGCCAGAGGATTTTTTGCCACCTGAAAGAGTTTGAAAATTATAGTACTATTAGATTTCAAATGTTCCACTGAAAGTTTTTTTTTGTTCTTCAATACATAAATGTATTTACTTTTAAAAGCTTATAAAAATTTGAAAATTTAAACAAAAAAAAACGAACAATTCATAGAAAATTCAAAATTAAAAAAGAAAACAAAACAAAACTAAAATAAATTTATAGGTATACAAAAAAAAAAAAATAAAAAGAACTAATAAACTGGTTACAAAATTATTTACATTTTTGTTAGTATACGGTCTTTGTTTAATAAGTAAATATTTTACAAATCATTTTTTTTTACACGGGAGGAAGGACAATTACACAAAAAAATAGCAAGGAAGTTTTTTTTTGTGGACTAGAAAAATGCAAATAGCTATGAATAACAAAAAATCAGATATTTTATAGGCAGGGAATACTTAAAAAAAATTTCAACGTGCTTTGGAATAGATAAGAAGCATTTTTGAATGACCTTACAAAAACAGAACATTGTTTTATTTAAGGACATTGAAACTTATAGTTTTAAGAAATCACAGTTTGGTTTATGAGGCGCTCATAATTCAAAAAGGCCGAAATAAATATTTATGCATATAACTTTTAATAAATCCGAGAAACAACAAATATTAACACTGAGGGGCCACCAAGGTACAGAATTTTATCCTTCACCTACAAAAACTTATATTTTAAGAACCCATGAGATGTTCTGGATTGGGTACCTATATAAAAATTCTTATAGTTGCTATAATTTATTTAAATAGAATTTTGATTACCACAAGGGTTAATGTTGTGAACAATTGACATGTGCGGTGCGATCATACCTGGATTTGTCAGTAGTCAGTATTACAAGAGACGCGAGATTTCTTTGTAGTGTTTTTACTTCGGCGGAACATACGAAAATCTTATATTATACATTTTTAAGTGCGTTTGTTACGTTTATCTCTCAAACACACTCGAGCGACTTGATTGGCCCTAGGGAATTCTGACATAGAAGTCGATTATTTCGAAGAATAGGTTATACGATGATTTTCAAAACACAAGTGGGTTGTGGGATCCCAGTGAAGCGGGCAAGCATAACTAGTTCAAAGCCAATTTCTGTTTCAGTCTTTTTACCAAGAAGAAAATTAGCCCCATTTTATTAGATTTAAAACATAGACATAGACCAAACACTAAATGTTTTCCTTTTTAAAGTTTAGTGCATACTAATTTATACTCCTTGAAAATTGCGTTGTCGACATGTTCTATAAAGGCTATGCTCTAATTGAAAAAATAAATCTCCTTTTGTTTTGTGAATGTTGGTGTTGTATTTTAAATATGTACTTGTTTATAATGTTCGTTTACTCTCTCTTCAATAATGGTTTATAAAAAAAAAAAAAACACCTTAATTTTCAAACTAATGGCTCATCCACTGCACTTAAAGACACAGGCTGTCGATTTGCTGATCGAAGAACAAATTTTTTCGATTATCGATCGTCGTTCATATTGTGATTTTCGATTACAATTGGAATTTGTCGATTTCACAATCGAAATTTGTCGATGGTAATTTTCTGATAGATGCCATAGGAACACAATTTATATTTGGAAATAGAAACGCTGATACAAATGAACTTTCAAATTGGAAATATTTGCAATTTTCTAGTGGATTATTCACAATAGAGAATTTTTCACTCTATTACGTTACACAATACCAAATATAGAAAACAATCGATACAATCGAAAAATTACGATTCGATTGCTTATCGACAACCGCAATCGGGCCACAATTTTAACCACCTGGACCGAAAACTAATAAATCATTTCATGGTGCTGCTTATAATTACAAAAATAAAATAAAATTAAAGCTAACGTTTCTAACATCAATTACACAGAAAAGAAAAACAAAAGATACAAATCTTATTCGATGTAGCAGTTTCATACTTTTTTGATTTTGCTAAATTTACGAGTAAGCAAGACTTAGTCATCTTTTCTACTTTTTCATATTCTAATCTAGGTAGTGTTCAAAGAATAAATAAATCGAAATTGTTATTGTTTCTGTTTCTTTTTTGTAAGGTTTTCTGCCAAATATATGCATACATTATAATGTTAAGTATATATTAATGTGTAAAATAAATAAAATTCAAGCAATAAAACATTAAATTACTAAAAATGTTATTCACAGCTGTTTTTTTTACATTGTTAATGGTTAGTGGGGTTAAGAGTTTGAACAATATCATCTTTTTCCAATGATAGTGATTCCTACTAAGTAATAAAACCATATTTCTAAAAATTAGTTCACAACAAACAAGCTTAATATATATACAAATTAAACAAATTCTACAAAAAAAATCAACAATTAAACCATGTCTAGTAATGTAAATTGTACACACACATTTCAAATGTTTTTCAACAAGTGAAAATTAAAATAAGGGGCTTAGGGTGTACGGGGTCATTAGAATACTATTTTTAAGAGGGGAAGAACAAAAAAGAATTATACTTTCTATCGGGGGGCCAGAGAAGAGAGGGTTTACAGGCAAGGGTAGGTAATGATGGGTGATTTTTTGAGAGGTGTCTTACTATAAATAAACGGAGGCATTTCAGAGGGTCGGGGCGTGGGCTAAGGCGGGGTGAGGTGATTTACATTTGTTTATGTTTGGGATGTGGCAGCACCAATCAAAACGATCAAAACTCACATCAGGTAGTTGTTGTAGGTGATGTGCAGCTGGTATCGCTCCTGCCAAATGCGCCCCCTTTAATAGAGGATCCGTCAAACCTGAAAGTCCTGCATGTAAACCACCAGCCAACGCTAGTGGAAACATTGGACAGGTCTGAGAGTAGTAGCAGTAGTAGTAGTAGTAGTAGTATTGTAGTACAGATGGTAGTTAGTAATTATTTTGTTTGTTTTTTTGTGTAGCATTTTGATGTTGGTATGTTGTTGTTTTTATTTTGGGAGATTTTATTTTTTGAATATTCGTTTGTTTTGAATAATATTGTTGCACAAAGAAAAGAACAAAAGAAAAAATAAGACGTTAACAAAAATTTGAAATTAAAGCTTTATATTATTAAAAATATTTCTGTTTTTATTTTTTTAGTTTAAGAATACATATTGTTTTTTGTTTACTAATTTCTACCAGAAATTTGGAGACATTAATGCTTGAGTTGAAGGGGACGTTCGATTTGTGTGGTGTTCTCTGTTAATCAAAAGAATTTATAATTTGGAATAACCCAACTAAATGAGTGAATCTTAGTACAACAGAAAATAAATTTTAAAGGGCATGTTTATTATTTTTTTTTCCTCGACAGGAAGACGGACTGAGGGCTATGAACGGAAAATTGGAATTTATTGAGCCAAATATTTATACCTTTAAGACCATCTCGGACGAATGCAAACACCTGTGAAAGATCGTAAAATACTTATAATTTAATTCCAAATAAAAAAAAAAAACATGATAAAGATTAACCTCGATGAAGGAAACTGGGTCCGAAGTTGAGGGAAGTGTTGTCTTGATTTGGGGAGTTGAACATTATACAAGGTTTTCTAGTAACATAAAAAACAAACAGGAAAGTGGTACTGTTAACGAGTGAGTTTTTTGTGCTTTCTAGTTTTTTTTTCATATAGGTACATATGAATGAAAAATAGCACCACAACTGAATCTATACATTCATATGTTGATTAAATAGAAAAAGTTTTTGGGAAAAAATTAAATTTACAACTGAATCTATACATTCATATGTTGATTAAATAGAAAAAGTTTTTGGGAAAAAATTTAGAGTCCAAAAAACTTGACATAGCGTGACAAGAGATATGAGTGACATTTTTTCAATTGAAGGTTAAGAACGTTTTAATTTTTGAATTGTTTATAATTACTACCTCCTATGACAAATCCGCAGCCCTGCCATACATTATACTTATACTCCTAATTTTTTATAAACGAAAATATTTATTAATTTCAAGCCGCAAGTCATGGTAGCTAGCGCTTTGTAAATATGTATTATAATGTAATTTTATTTATATTGTAATAAATAATAATAATAATAATTAAAATAGGATATTTTAAAACGATCTCACCTTGCGGGGTTTAGTATGAAACTACTTTTGCCTAGAACACCCTTTTAGAACTTAAGCTACACAAGGGAGTCCAAACATTTACAAATCTACTGGTCGGACATGCTTTATCTGGTCGCAAAGGTTAAAAAATGCACATGCATCCTTGGACGAAAATGAAAAAAAGTGGGATAATCCACTTTCATAACTATTTGATATACTCAGTTTTCCTAAATGTAAAACGCAATGTCAAAAAAATGCCATATTTTATAAAAATAGTCGGACTCGTGACAACAGTCAAAAAAGTTTGTCCGACCATTGGTATCGTGTAGAGGACAGGACTACCTTTCATTGATACCCCATTTATGGACTTTGCTTATATTATTAGTACATTTTGCGGAGAATGCAACTTGAAAAGTTTATTTTCCAACCTTTGTCAACAGCTAAAGCTTGTCCGACCAGTAGTTTTGTAAATGTTTGGACTAAAGCATTCGGTTGGCATCCTTTTTTTGCGTGGCCGCGTTGAGATAGGTAATCTTACGGTCGGCTTTCAGACTATAATAATTAAATGTTAGCCTTGACAGTCACAAATAACCCCGTTTGGTTTTAATTAAGAATTTTCAATTCTTTTCAAAAAAAGTTTAATAACATGCTTAGCAAAATTATCTATTTAATAGTAAATTTTAGTTTTCTAGTACTATTGCTAAAGAGAAATGAGGATATTGATTGGAATAAATGTTAGTAAAATATATTTAAATGTCAAAAAAGATACGAAATAAAAATAAAATATGTCAAACAAAATAACCACTTTTTGAAAATAATGATATTTGATTCAGTTAATTAAAAAAAAAGCTTTAATAACTTTTAAAATTGAGTTAACTCTTATCTACATATTTGTCGAGTATTTTGTTAAATCTAAATTTAATTTTTACATTAGATTTTCAAGAGTCAAAATCGAACGTCCCTTACATCAGTCTTTTTATTTAGAAAAAAACAAGGAAACAAAAATAAATGGAATATAAAACATTTTTAGTGTGTAAACTCTGCAACTACATTTGGTTAAAAAAAATTGAAAACTTGGACAGAGTAAGAGATAGAAATATAGAAAAAAAAGTAATAAACCTTCACCACGAGACAGAGATTGAGGTAAATTATTAATATTTTTTGATGACGGTTCATAGTGGTGGAAAAAAAATGCTTGACGGTATAATGGCAAATAAAATTGGTTTCTGGTGGAATTCTTATTAAACAGTAAATACAGGAATCTTGTATTATTATCTCTATGAATAAAGAACAACAAAAACATGATGGTGGCGGAATATGAGCAAAATATGTTTTTTTATTCATTTTTTTTTTGTTGGATAAGGGCTTTGTTTTATGTTTAGAAAAAAAAAACGCTTCAAGGAGACAAAAAAAGATCAATAATATTTCTTTCAAACACATACGTTTGTGATAAGTTCTCGTTGCTGAATATTGCACGTCGTTGACACAATGCAAACGCATTTTTTTCGAGATTAATATTTCGGTTTTACCAGATCAAAGAGAACTCTCTCAGCGCTCTCACAGAAGAACTCTCTTATTTAATTTTTTTATTAATTTAAACGGTATTTGTGGTGCGATATATGTGTGCGAGGGTCCTAAGTGCAAAAACTAAGAGTTGTTTTAATTTTTAATTATTTTTTCTTCTTTTTTTTCATAAGCGAAAAAATACAAAAAAAAAAAACAAATGTAAATGCAAAACCATAAATAATAAAAACAAAAATAAAAATGTGAAAAAAACTTAGTTATGAGATAGAGAGAGAGATAAAGAGAAAATAAGAATATTATGTTCTCTTTTGGAATGTGAAAACATGGACGGGAGATGTGTATACCTCTTGTGCGGGCACAGCATAGTTTCCTTGAATTGTATAAGCTTGTCCATTGGCCAATATAACTGGTCCTGAAACTTGTGGTTTTGGCCTATATGGAATAGTTGCTCCCTTAGGCGGGGACTGAGTTTAAAAGAAAAAAATAAAATGTTAATTGAGTACGAGATAGTTTATAATCTGAGATTTCCCAACCTCGAGCATAACCAAGCATATTTGATAGATGCATTGAGTTATTTGCTCTGCAGATCCACTTAAAGTGACGGCTCTTTCTGTTGAATTTGGCAACATCTCGCTGGCAACTTGAATTGAACATCCTGTTGAGTTGCGGATTTCCTTGATTTTAGAGCCCCCTTTGCCTGTATAGAAAAAATTGAGAAAACAAAAACACAAACACACTTGTAAGACTTTTTTTTGTCATTTTCTCTAAGTTGATTGTTAAATACAAACCAATTAACGATCCACATTGGCTAGCTGGTACAATCAATCGAATGGGGATTTGAGTTTTGCCACCCGATGCGCCAACATCATTAAACTGTGAGCACCACTAGAAGAAGAAAAAGAAGAAGTACAATATAATTGAAACGAGTTCAAATGGTTTCATTTAATTTTATTGATTTTTAATCAATTGAGCGATGTAGTACCTCTTCAAATTTCTTTGTTATCAAAGTGAACGCTGAATAGATGGCGCTTGTCGTACCAGAAACTGTTACGATACGTTCCGGGCATGACCCATCCGATATGTTAATTTTGGCGCCAGACTTGAAAAATAAAAAAAAAGAATATATAAAAAAATGCATTCAATACAAAAAACTGTATTCATTAGAAGAGGAATTTTAAAACTACTACTAACCTCCTCGCGAAATCTGTTGACGATTTCGCCTTTTTTGCCGATAATACTGCCAACTTCCTGCAAATATACAAAATGAAAACAACAAAATTATTGATAAGAATTTATACACGAGTATAGTAAGTTTACAAATAAATCGATTCATATTAAAGGCACATTGTTGATATTATTAAGGGACAAACACAACAGCCGGCTAGTCGTTTATCGTAGTGCTATTGAGTGAGAGACAACCAAGAGTGTAAAATTCTTATTTCTGTGAAAAGATAACTCAGCTATGACGTTGATGGATGACGATGCCTTGGAGATTGCAATTCTTATCCCAATGGCACGAGAAACAAAAATGATTGACATGTTTGTAAATAAGTAATTTGAAAATGTTAATTAGAAATAATTAAACGATTACTCTTGCTGGTTAGGTGGGAAATATGTTTATTTAGTTTCAATGCAAAATTCTATTTATTTACATTTTTTGTGTTGGCTGAAGATGAAGAAAAAGAATTTCTCAACTTTTTGATGCAGTTGTTACCTTCAGTCAATAAGTATGTAGACGAATAATAATGTCTGCGTTGAGCAACAAATTAAATTCAACTCCCACTCTCGGGATAGAATATTATTTAATTGTGGCAAAAAAAAAAATAAGTTATGTAATTTATTTTCGTTTTAAAAATTAGATTCTGCAATCTCTTATCATTTATATAGCTGATTTCAATTGATTAAAGTAAGGAAATGCAAAATAAATTGCATTCACAACAGAATCGCAATAAATAATTTAATACAATATTCAATTAAATTATTATTAAAATAAAATGAAGACTTAAAAAGAAGTGATGAAAGAAACTGAGCTATGTTTAATACATTGCAGCTAGACAGTTTTGATAAAAAAATATTGAATTAAAAAAACAATAATAGAAAATGAAGAAATTTGAAAAGAAAATTCTTCTGTTCAAGTGGAGCTACTGAACATAGTTCATCAAGTTAAAAGTTCAAATGAGCTCAACTTCATAACGAGTTTCGCCCAGGTGAGATAGTTGAGCTCATCAGTAAGATGCCCATCGCGCTCTTATAAGACGTAAATTTGTATCGATGAAAAGGTTATTTCCGTAACCATTTTCCAACGAAGCAGATATTGGCAAATGGGGAAGAGAAATTTTTGTTACCAAAATAAATTTGAAATACATAGCGGTGCTTAACCAGACTAAGCACCACTAAAGGAGTCTTATGATCGAGGTGGCACTCGTGAAATAGCTATAACTCCAGCCTATACACTTTGTGGTAATACACAGATTGTTGTGTTTTATTCAAAATTGTAAGCGAAAAATTGTTTTCTGATTGACCAATTTCGAGGTGAAAACGGTTTATGACAACAAAAAAAAGATTATAAGGTGGCGTTAAACATGTAGGTACTGATAATATGTAGATACATTTTTGTGAATTTTTTAATTTACTCGAGACACTAAATGAAGATTGAATTATGGAGTACCTCAAGTAGATCAAGGACCTAATGTAAAATTTGGCTGTCCATACAATTGGCCAAGGTCATATTTAAAAAAGAAAAATCAATAAAAGAAATCAGAACATGCTCTTTTCGGAAATCTAACCAAAATTTGTATTTTTATTCAAAGTACACAAAGGTAAATTAAATTCTGTGAGATAAATATTTCAATAAATAAAATCTATCGTTAACTTTTGTGTCTATTCATATAACGATAACCTTTTCCATTAATATACCAACAATTTGTTTAGATCATAACAGAATTTAAATAAAAATGCCAAAATATCACAGACACGAATTGTGTCATAAAGCTTTACAAGAACACTTGTCTGCTGCCAAAAGGTGAACGAAGAGAGTATAATATACACAATTTTAAGGCCTTAACGCGAACGTTAATATTGAATTGTGTGTTGACAGACTAATAAATTACTCCCTATAAGCAAAATGGTCATCATATCATGATACAAAAAAAACAAAAGTGATTCATCGTTGTTTTTTTTTGTCTGATGTGTTTGTAAATTCGGCTGAAGCGCATTCCAAAGATTTTGGTCCCATTAGTTTTTAGTGCACCCGAACAAACGCATTTATCTGGGGTGAAAATACGATAAGGCGGTTTTATGGTTCAATTTTATCAATCGCGGGCGTCTTCTTATTTTTGTTTTCTTACTTAAAGCCTCGATAAGTGAGTGTTATCTCACATTCGCACAGTAATTGGAAAGAAGTGATTTCTTTAATGTCTTATTTTAGAAAAAGAAAAACTAGTCTAGCTACCTACATACATATCTATCGCGCCGTCGGTCGTTGTCAAGAGCTAGCCAACAATTTATTGTAAGTCAAAAATGTACAAACGACAAAAACTTACAAACAATGACACTCTTGTGGATTAATTAAAACCAATTTTAATGTAATAAAATAAAATTCGCCCGGGCACTGCAGTTTGTTACTTATTTTTGTTTCGCTCTGCTTTTGTTGTTATTGTCATCGTCGTCGGTCGTCGTCAATTCGTATGTCGTTGTTTCGATTGGATTCATTTCGGGTTGGACACTTTTTGTTTTTGTTACATTTCCGAACGCTACGCATGTCTGTCTTAAAAATAATCCAATCTTTCAACTACTATTAGCTATTTTGCCCTCACCGCATCGCCGTTGGTCGTCCCATCGCTAGCGTCATTCGCCTTTTCACTAAGAATCCTCTTCAACTTGTCGCCTTCGGTCGCCGCCGCACTATATGCACGCTATTCTTGTGTGCATTTAATTGCATGCAAATGCAAAGAAGAAAAATAGTGTTTTGATCTTGAATAAATACTTTGTTTGAGGACGCGACGACGATAACGACATCAACAATATACTACATTCGAACGAACAAGACGGTATGTTGTTCGAATATTTTTGAATTTATTATTGTTCAGCAGCGCACAGTGGGGTGGTTTAATAGTACAGTAGGAATAGTTTTAAAGTAAAGATTGAGTTTTATCCCCTCCGTTAAAAATATTTGGATAATCTGAGACTTATTTGGTAAAAATAACGACCTTTGTCTCAAAGTTATAAACTAATTTGAAGTGAATTGAAATCAAAGAATTGAATAAATTCTTATGCGGTTTATAACGGTTCTATAACGCTTTAAATTTCTCATCCCCATTTGCATTTTGATTTGAATGGATTGACATTGGAATCACATGACAGCAGGGAATTGTGTTTAGTGGTGTCATTTGAAAGGCAGTTTTGTGATACGAAGAAATATCATATTCGTTTGCTTCTACGTTATTAAAAAAAGAATCTACATTTTTACATAAAAATCAGCCTTTTTTTATAAAAAGCGTGCACTAAAGGGGTTTTGACTACCCTAAAACTGATTAAACACAGTGCAAGCGTTGGGAAAATAGGGAAGGATTCAAGAGGAGATACCGATGTACATTGGTTTTGGAGTTCTGAATATAAAAATGGGAGGGAAATACAGAGACGGGTAAAGCATTCCACATTTGGGAAGTGCGGCTAAGATCAGAATCTCTAATTGAGTTTTCGAAGCATTAAATTCAACTTTTGCCTGCAAAAATTTTAATGGACTAGAAGTTTCATACAAAATATCATGAAAATAAGGAAGAGAGTCGGACACAAAACGGAACCCTGGGGTACACCAGCATTTATTTTATGAATAGTTTCCATGACATTTAAAGAAGGGACGCTAGTGTAATTGGACGATAGTAAGAAGGAGAAGAAGGTGGGGAACATGAATCGGATTGAATTTCATATTTAGGGTGGTCCGATATGGGTGAGGCTGTGGGCGTATCAGTTAAGCAACAAAATTTCTTAGAAAAAAATAAACACCTAAAGACTTTTAAATTCCCAGTTCCATTGATTTATTTATTTTTATATACTATTTAAGCTATTCTTCCCCACTGTACGTTCATCGGTGACAATGAGCGCTTTGGTTTTCTTGTCTACTTCTTTTCCGTCTATCTGAAGTAAAAGTACCCTTCTTTAAGTTGGTTGTATTATTTAATGAGCAACCAAGAACAGAAAAAAGGATAAGTAAGACAAAAAAAAACGTAAATTTTTGAAACCAAAATAAAGAAAAACAACTCAAATTAATGGCAACTGTAAATTACAATTGTAAAAATAGACAGCGGAGTGAGAAATTGAAGATACATCGGATTGGCATTGCGCCCGACTGACAATAAATTTTTGCAAAAAAAAAAAAAACTATCAGAACCTACACTAACGTTAAGAAGAAGAGTTCGGGCAAATATACCTACAACAACAACTCACACTATTCGGAACACGAATTCTGTTTATAATTCGCGTAATCAATTCAAACTGGGTGATCATTGGAGGAAATATTATGTATTTATGGGCAGATTTATGTAGATACTTGAGAGAGACCCGTCCGGCAACTATAATGTAGGTGCATTATAACTAGACAATACAAATGCGGTCGTTTCAAGTCAGTTTTGATAGAAAGGCCACTTCATAAAAGTAATAATATCGGCGTTTCAAAATGAGATATGAGAATATTAAATTTGTTGTTATCCAAGAAGCTGACAAAATGCGCGGTGTATAAGTGTGAAGATTAGAATAAGCGCGGAATGCTATTTGATTTGATGGATGGAAAAATATTTATGATTGATCTTTGGAGACGCCCATTGTGGGTCGAGTAATTTTTCTTTTTAATTTTTTTTTTTTTCTTCTTCGAAATGATTTATTCATAGAACTTGTTTCGATGTGAAGATGATATTATTAGTTATTCGGTTTTTAAGTGGCATCTTGACAGCTTTGTAACATGTTGACTTTGAATTTTTACCGTTGATCGAAATCTAGACTGACAGGAGAATAAAGAGGTGATTTTTTTGTGTCGAATGTTGAGATATGATTTCTATTTTAATCGATAGATAGTTGCAGTTTGGCTATAGATGAATTTTGATGTACATAAATACTTTAATACAAGTCTCATCTGTTAAGTAGATGCAGCATTTTTTTCTATGACAGATGTCATGTTTGACATTTAAATTTCAAATGCAGTTGCCAAATATTTTACACTATTGATTACTTTGGATTAGTTTATTTAGTATGCGCGACGGGTGGTCAAATTTGAACTAAATAGAAACACACACCGTATAACATCTTTGTTTACAAAATCAAATTCTATCAACAAACGTCTGCTTCTTACTTTGGCCAGTGGTCACATCATCTGTCAAATTGTTTTGCTTAAGTAGTTTAAACACTGGACTGGCTACCGTAGCGCCAAACGTTTACCTCCAATTTAAATATATTTGGATTTTATGGGGTCTTTGAACCATAACTTCGGAAACAAGCGAAAGGGGTACGAAGATGAATAAATCAATTAGATGATAGATGCATGTGCTGTTTATATTTTTGTTAAATGAGAAATTATTCAAACAACTACAACAAACTGAATTTGAATTGAAATAAAACCTGATTTAATTTGAACACAAAAATCTATTAGGGCCACTTGCACTAAAGTTTTCAAACAGCAGTAGGTAACCTCTGATTTATAAGTAGGTAATTTAGGACTGTCTGACTAATTTGAACCAGATCACGTTGTAGCTAAATATTTTCTTTAAAAACACCTACCTACCTTTAAAAATATATTTCCTCATCGTTTTCTTGATAAATATTTAAACTCTGAACGGCGATTAATTTGATAATATTATGTAGTTAGGATTGTCTTTTAAACGGCTTTATAGCTATATCTAGTGGAATTTCCGCTGAGTAAGCGACAACATTTTTATTTTGATTATTTCTAGCGACATTTGCGGGTGAGTATTTTTGATAACGACATGCAAATATTACGGCCCCGATAATGGGTTCGTTCAGACGACCCAAAGGTAAAGTAAGTTTCTAGTCTCAGATTGGTCAACAATCATTTTTTCTGGCGACTTCTACCGATTTTTTGTTTTCAAAATCTCACCCACTCTATTCAGCCGTATCACAGGCTCCGTCGTAATAGATTTGTGCTTCGAATGCAGAACAAAAATGATCATAGCTACCGTCATATCTAAAATATTGCTACGAAATGCCGAGTTCGAAAAAGTAGTAACACAAGCTCCGAAAAACAACAATTTTTTGACTAGGTCGGGATGCATATGGAACTTTTTTTCGGGATTCGTAGCACGAATCTATTAGGACGCGCCGTTCGTCGACGTGGCCTTTGATAAGGCTGAATACGATTTTTTCATATGTTTTGTTGTTTTAAGAGGATATATATTTCTTCAAAAAAACAGAGTTCCCATCAGCCTAGGCGGTGGATTGAACTTTGAAAAACCAAAACTGGTTGAGTCAGTTAGTGGGAGGGGAAGGGGCCATGTGAGCCTGAGGTAGTCAATATCGTCGATTCAGTCAACGTTGACCTACCAATAGATGATAAACAATTTTTTTGGCCCAAATTGGATGATATGGATGTGATCGAAATTAAATTATATAAAAGGACATCACTTCGTGTCACACAGCTTATGTCACAATAGACATTCTCTTCTTTAATTTCATTAAATTAAGAACATTAAGTAGAACTCTTGACAATACATTGCTACATAATTATTTAGTAGTGCTATTTTGTTTAACAACACTGGCCATGACCAAATTCAAGTTTTAGTCTAACATTAACCAAAACTTTTTGTTCGATTTGATGCGCTGAATTCGTACCTGGTCTCACATTATTTCTCTATTAAGTAAGGTTTCTGATATATTCGAATTTAAAAGTTAGTCTTTAAGCTAAGTTGTTCTGGATTAATGTAATATATGTACATAATGTATATAATTATTTAGAGAAGTCAATTGACTTAGAGTCGATAGACTGCAGTCAATTGACTTACTGACTTATAGAATTGACTTATTCTTCAAGCTGACTTTCGTGTGACTAAAGACTGAAAAAAACAACAAAAGACTGCAGTCAATTAACTGCAAGTCAATTGACTGCTTAAATTGACTTAGAAGTAAGAATTGTAAAAATGACTGCTGATTGTAGTAACAATTGACGGAAGATCTTTTATAAATAATATATAAATAAGAATTGGACCCAGATGGCTGCCCTGAGGAACTCCAGAATTTACTATTATTTTTTTTTTAATGACAGCCATTAAAATTTACAGAATACGATCTGTCAAGTATATAAGATTTGAGCCAAGCAATAAAGTTTACGCTAAACCCAGGCTTGCGCATTTTTTGTAACAAAACTTGATGTGAAAGTTTGTCAAATGCTTAACTAAGATCAGAAAAAATATAATCCGTTTGCTTTCTATTTTCAAAAGAAAAGTAACAGTTGCGCGGCCTTTCGAGAAAACAAGCTGATAAGGAACGATAAACGATTTTGTATAGAAGCTTAATGTTTTGCAAATAATTGCTTCGAAAAGTTTAGGTATAGCTTTTTGGCAGTAAATTAGTCAACTGACTGCAGTCTTTACAACTCTGCTAAATAATAGCCAATCTTCTTGAAATTTGGCATACATATTTTAAACATCACTGAGACTCGGTGGGTAAACAAATTCATGCGAAAATCACATCTTTGTAAAAATGAAACACCCTGCAGTAGATGCAAGGATGCGTTCGCAGAGTTTAGTTTACATTATTTGTCGATGAGCATAATTTGTTATTACACTAGTCAACAATATTAAAGGAACAAATTTGTTTTCAATTTTTGTTAGCGTTTTTTGAAGAGCTGTATCTTTGTGACGAGTGGTCTTATTGAGTTGAAATAAAAAGCATTTTATAGCTTTATATTTTTTGTTTCGAGATTTGTTTGCAAACAAATTTTTTTGAAGTACCGTTATTGCGTTATTGCAAAAAATGAGACGAGACAACTAAATTATTTTTTTTTATTTTTTTTGAAGGTCCTCATTTCTATGGATAATTTTTTTTGAGTCAATTAAATGTCATGATCAGATACCTTGTTTATTCAGCTTCAATTCAGTTTTTTTGTTGTTGTCGTACGATTTTTTTTGACATGGTTTATCTGACTTTGAATGAAAAAAGATACTTTTAGCCTTGATTACCAATATCTCAGCAAATAATGACGTTATAAAAATTTCAAAGACAGTTTTGGAAATTTAAAAAAGCGTTTTACAAGATTTTTTTATGATTTTGTAGAAATTATTTTTGTTTACCGTTCACCGTTAGTTTAAAAAAAGTACTAAGAACCGACGTTTTGTGGTCTTTTCGTAAATCTTTTTTTTTTCGTTGCAAATATTAATTGCATGGCTTGCGTTGGTATGCAAATTTATAGACTTTTAAATCATCAATATTCTTGTTAATTTTCAAATTGATTCATCGAACCGTTTTTCCTCACCAAAACTTCAAAGTCTTACAAACCAGGTAAAGGAACAAATTGAGGTGTTCCTAAACAATGCGAAGTTGTCACCAAAATGACAAGAAAACCGCAATTCCAGTGGATTTTTTTTCACAGTTTTGCATTAGTTAGATACTTTTTTGAATGGAATGGAAATGTTGTGTTTCAAATTTTATCTTTCAAAAAAATTGTGTTGGCGTTTGAAAAAAAAAATCAAAACAGTGAAATTATTGTCTATTAATTTATCTCAATTTATGTATGTATAATAAATTGATACAAGAAAATGTCGAATCGCAAAATAAAAAGTGATGGTTATGGAAGCAATAACACAAAAAAGAGGAAAACGTATTTCCCAAATCGAAAATATTTCCTGAAATCCACATCATCATAATCATCGATGCAAACCCGCTTGTACATGCCGTACACTCGACGAGAACGACGTTGAATCTCCATCTAGTCCAGAAATTCATCTTTTGACGACGAAGACATCACCATTTCATTTATAAAATCCATTTTATTTTGTTGCTTTTTTATTTATCTTTATTATTATCTTTAATAATGTACATATGTGCGTAAAAACTTCAAATATGACTTTGCTTCGCTTAAATGAGTGAATGTAATGAAAATCTAGTCTGGAGGGCAGTTAAAATTGAATCGGGTTAAACGCGACAAAGTTTAATAAATAGAGTTTATTACCGGGTTTTAATAGTGAATATTATGCGCTTGGGTTGAACTTTTGAGACTTAACTCACTTTGAACCAAGGTGTAAATTTAAAACCGGATTAATTGACTGAATAATATGGCTGTAAGAAACATACAAATTAAACTTTCCCTCGCTCTCTTGTAGTTAGACATCTATAAACATTGCTATCTCAAAAATTCATAAAATTGAGTTACCTAGTTCTTGCAATCAGGGGACGATTTGATGTGGATAAGAAACATAACAAATTTGATTCCGCTAGTGTCTTCTTGAGAATACAAGTCTACCCTTTGAACGTACAATACAAAAAATGGTGGTTCCATTTTGTAAGTTTTCAATAATCCAAAAGTGAAAAACAATGCAAACAAAATCCCGCCAAATAAAATCCATTTTACTTTAAAACTTTTACGAGGGTTTTAAAAATATTAACAATACTTTGTAATTAAATAACAATAAATCATTACAAGAAATGGGCAAATTTCGATAATTTGTCTGAACATAATTACTAATATTTCAATTTTAACAACTAGTGATGTCACTGAATATAAAAATACTTTTTCGAAAAAAAAAATTATAACTGTTTGAACACGCCTCTTTTATGGCCAATAAAAATAAGAATGGATACAAACGAGATTTCTAAGGTCAAGAGAAAGATATAATTTGTACAGTGCCCAGTAATCATAAAGAGAGTAGGTTAAATAAAAACACCCATATTCCTAATCTATGAAAGCTAAAAATTAAATTAAAGACGGAAATGCCAAGACAAAAATTATGATTTGGGCTTTGGATTTTGTTTTAAATAATTTAAATACTTGCGCTGTGTTCAAAGCAATTTTTAAACTGCTTTTATGCAAGCAGTAAGTTCAATTGAATTTTCTGAAATCAATTTTAAACTTTAGATAAGGTTTGCCATTTCAACGTTTAAATCTTTTTGTATATTTAAATAATTTGATAAACATATGTCGTAATAAATTGAAATTGAAAGCAATTTGGTTAGGACCAGTGGTATTTATTGTGCTATTAATTTTAAAATCTAGTTTAGTGAAACTTGAGTTTAGCAAGTGACTTTGTGGACACGTAGCTTAAGTTTTTGGTAAAATGTTCAACTTATAAATTAATTAAAAACAAATGAAAATTAAAAAAGGAGATAATTTGACTCTCATTGTCATTGGTGTGTTTTGGATTTTTTTTTGTGTTTATTAAATTGAATTTTGTCTTCAAAGGCAAAAAAAAAAAATCAACCGACTTGATTTAAATCAGTCTTGACATTTAAATAGCTAGCTGAGACCGAGATTGCACCTGCAGCCTCAACAAGTTTTTTTTTTATTTTCATGATTTTTAGCCATAGGATTTATTTGTTGGATCACAAGCCAAGGCACTAGAGCTTTGGTTTATCAAAGTAAAGGCGGTATATATGGGAAAATTTGCATACTAGTGGGTAGTATAATGAATGCAAAAATGTAAACATAATAGAAATAGCGGTAGATTTCGTATATTTCACTGACTCACTTTATTTTCATTTTTTAAAGTGATTCATTCTTTTTTTAAAGACTTCTGATAGTTTAAAATATTAGTTGATATTTTAAAAATTCAGATGAATTGACGGCGCTAAGGAATTAATCATTTTTTAAAGAAGAACATTAGAAGACATACATAATTTTGTATAGAAGAAATATATTATGTAGCATTTTACGATTTCGGGGCAAATATTTTCATAATTAACCGGCTAGACAAACAATCTAGTTTTTGGCGAGAGGCTTGAGAGTTTTACATAGATACTGGCAAGGGCCCAGCAATGGTAACTCTAGAAATTCTCTAGGGCTTCGCCAGTGAAGTAAAAATAAAAAGTTGTGTTTACTGGGATTCGATCCTGCAATCTATACCTTAACTACTGAGCTATTTCGCAATACAGTTGTGCAATGTTTAAAATGAAAAACAATATACTTTAATTTTTCTCACTATTGTATGATGTGTATAAAATATTTGTTTTTTGTTTTTTTTTTTTTTGTCATACACTAGTCAACGAAATTAAAGGAACAAATTTGTTTTCAATTTTTGTTAGTGTTTTTTGAAGAGCTGTATCTTTGTGACGAGTATTGAAATGAAACAGAAAGCATTCTAGGTACAGCTTTTTATGTTTTTTGTTTCGAGATTTGTTTGCAAAACATTTTTTTTTTAAGTACCGTTATTGCATTATTGCAAACAAATGAGACGAGACAAACAAATTATTTTTTTAAATTTTTTTTGAAGGTCCTCATTTTTATGGATAATTTTTGTTGAGTCAATCAACCAATGATCAGATACCTTGTTTATTAAGCTTCAATTAAATTTTTTTTTGCTGTCGTACAATTTTTTTGTTGCATGGTTTATCATTTTTATCGCCGTTGTTTAAAAAAAAAAGTACTAAAAACCGACGTTTTGTGGTCTTTTCGTGAATCTTTTTTTTTTCTTCGTAAGTATTGATTGCATGGCTTGCGTTGGTATGCAAATTTGTAAACTTTTGAAGCATCAATATTCTTGTAAATTTTCAAATTGATTCATTGAACCGTTTTTCCTCGCCAAAATTTCAGTCTTACAAAACAGGTAACGGAAAAAATTGTTTGTTCCTAAACAATGCGTAGTCGTCATCAAAATGACAAGAAAACAGTTTCACAGTTTTGCATAAGTTAGATACTTTTTTTGACTTGAAATGAAATAAAAATTACATTTAACAAAAAAAAAATGAATTTCAAAAACTTTTCAAACAAAAAAATGTGTTGTTTATTTTTTTTTTTTTGGAAAAATGTACTTTTTATTTCATTTCAAGTCTCATTTTTTGCAATAACGCAATAACGGTTCTTCAAAAAAAATGTTTTGCAAACAAATCTCGAAAAAAAAACATAAATCTGTAGAATGTTTTTTGTTTCAACTCAATACGACCACTCGTCACAAAGATACAGCTCTTCAAAACACACTAACAAAAATTGAAAAAAAAAAAATAGTTCTTTTAATTTCATCGACTAGTTTATATGGGGTATTTGTGATGAGATTACAAGAATATTTCAACAAGTTTTAACTAGAGAGGGCCTCGCGAGTATTTGACAAGTTGTCTAGATTTCCCCTACCGAAACCTTTCCAGGGTTTCGATTAAACTTGACAAAAACTTGCGATTTTTCCAAGCGGGTTGTAATAGCCCTTCCACTACAAATAGTGTTCCCACACTGAAATTTCATCACACACAACTTGATTCTAAAATCATCACACATTCCATTATAGTTGGGTGTTTAAGGTTATGGTGCGAAACTGATTTGTTTGGATGTAAGTGTGGAAGCAGAATATGAAAATCATTTTCAACACACAATTTTGGCAGTTCTATGAAATTTCTCTCCACTTAATTCTGATATTTTGTCAATCCGTAGTTAGAAAAGGAATGTGCACTTTAAAGAGTCATCCAATTCGTGGTTCGGATTTGACATCTTATTTCAAAGAGGGTGTTCATATTTGACTGAAAGCCCCGATTTTGTTACTTTTCAGTATTCATATCTTGCTCTCACTACTACTTCAGTTAAGTGAGATGTGAATTTTGAAGTACCAAGAAAAATGTGGACACCATCAGTAACATAAGTCAAACTTAATTACCATCTAATTGTGAGACTCTATATCGTGCGTCGGTTCAAAGATCTCACAAGTACAGAGAAAATCTTCAAGAAAATGAGAATGAAATGCATTTTTTTAATCCAAAAAGTCTCATTTTGCACGATATTTATAAAGACATTGAAAGGTATGTCCAGAAACTTAATTTAAAAATTTGCGGAACGTGACTTTTCAGCTTCAAAAAGTATGTTTCAATCTGTAATTTGTAATTTGTTAGTAAGTGAGTTTTACCTTTGAACCGACAATATGTTTAGTTCTTCTTCTTCAATGGATCGATTAACAATCACTGATTATGTTAAAATTGTGAAAAATTAAAAAAAATTGTGATTCTGTAGTTAGTGTAGTAGACATGTTTTTCGCATTACGAGAAGATTATGGTCGACATAATCGTCCATCCGAACAGGCTCATTTTCCCCGCGGTAAATATGTTTATAAACAAAAATATCGCATATGGGGAAGTGAAAATCCATATGTAACTGTAAAAAGACCATTGCATTCACAAAAAGTCTGTTTGGAGTGTAATTTGGTCTGGTGATGTCATTGGCCCATACTTATTCGAAAATTAGGAATGGGCAACTGTCACCGTCAATCCTCATCGTTATAACCAAATTTTAGACAATTTTTTTTGGCCTGGTACCCAAGATATGGATTTGGTTTAAATTTGCCAAATCTAATACAACACGACCCCTTTTGGATTTATTGCAAGAAAAATTGCTGGCCACCAAGATTCGTCTCCGTTAAAATCCAAAAACTTTTGACGCTTTGAAAAGAAATATTCGTCAAGTAATCCCCAAGTTATTACCCGATATGTGTCGATAAGTCATCGAAATCAACTTGTCCGAATTGAGTCCTGCAAGAACTCTTGACATTTAAATTATGTTATATGCTAGCTTAGTAGGAACCAAAGGTGACATTCTTACCTTTTTTTATTCAGATTTTTTTTTACTTCTGAATTCTATTGATTGGCAAGAAGATTTAGTCAAGAATAACAACACGCATCAACCAAAGCTCAGCTTGAAAAATCACTTTTGGGACAAAAGGTGACATTTTTAATTCAATTACATGAATTATTTACTTGATATTGGATCAAAAGGTGACATTTTAACAAATAGAATTTCAAAAGGTGAAGTTTCTACTTGCGATACTTTGGTTTTGGATAAAAAAAAAGTGACAAATTAAAAATATTTTATTAAATATTGGCCCCTATTATGACTTGCTATTCGCCTAGTCGAACGTTCGATCGAATAGCAAGTTCGAACTCGAACGATCGACTCAGCTCAAACATTCGTCAGTTGTTCAAAGTCACTGAAAGTAACCACGATACAGGCGAACATTTGCTAAGGGTTAAGGGTATTTAATGACGTTTAAATTTTCCAAATTTTAGCCATTTAAGGCGAGCTTAATTTAGGCCAGTAATGCCACATGGTCACATCCGAATGTTCGACTCGGCGAATCGCAAGTCATCACAGGTGCCATGGGCTCCATCTCAAAACCTACTGAAAAACTTATAAATACAACAAATACAGTCTGCTTAAGTGACGCACATAAGGAAAACAAAACTTTTAAAAATTGCATACCATAATTTTATTTTTCTCAATTTCTGAAAAAAACACATGAAAATGTCATCTTTTGTTCCTAACCTCCTCATATCTATGTCATTTTATTTAGACTTATTCTTTATAAAAGTTTATAGTAGTACCTCGTGGCTTGATGGTTAGTGCGTAGGACTGTCATGCCGAAGGTGTGGGTTCGATTCCCAGCCGTGCCACCTAAAAACAGAAATGTTTTATTCGAGGTACTGCCTCTTGCGAGGAACTGACAAATCCTCCAAGAGATGTCCCTCAAGTTAGCAGAGCAAGGTGAGCAGAACATATATTTTGTGATGGCATTATAAAGCGCTTATTAAATGCTAATTAAATGCCCAACAATTAAATTTAATGCTCAAGTACTTTTGGTAAAAATCAATGTTCTGCTAACTTGATTTAAAGTTAGCAGAACAATTTCCTAAAATGGTTAAAACATTAAGTATGAAAATTGGGTTTGGTCTTATATTAATGAGCTATTTAAATGCTCTGCGAATCAAAAAAAAAAATTGAAAAAAATTTGATTTTCACAAAAAAAAAATTTTTTTGCACAATTTTGAAAAAAAAATAAAATAATTTTTTCTTTTAGATTTTTCGATTCAAATCTTTTTGATTAGTTAAATTCTCGCCTAAATGCAATTAAATGCTCCAATTTCGAAACAATTTTCGAAGATCTGAGCAAAACATAAAATAATTCAATTTCCCATACATTTCCATGTTCTGCTAGCTTAAAATGGGGTTTTCTCAAAAAATTCAAACTTTTTCGATTCAAATCTTTTTGATTAGTTAAATGCTCGCCTAAATGCAATTAAATGCTCCAATTTCGAAACAATTTTCGAAGATCTGAGCCAAAAAAAAAATAATTCAATTTCCCATACATTTCCATGTTCTGCTAGCTTAAAATGGGTTTTTCTCAAAAAATTCAAACTTTTTCGATTCAAATCATTTTGATTAGTTAAATGCTCGCCTAAATGCAATTAAATGCTCCAATTTCGACACAATTTTCGAAGATCTGAGCCAAAAAAAAAAAAAATAATTCAATTTCCCATACATTTCCATGTTCTGCTAGCTTAAAATGGGGTTTTCTCAAAAAATTCTAATTTTTTCGATTCAAATCTTTTTGATTAGTTAAATGCTCGCCTAAATGCAATTAAATGCTCCAATTTCGATACAATTTTCGAAGATCTGAGCAAAAAAAAAAATAATTCAATTTCCCATAAATTTCCATGTTCTGCTAGCTTATAATCGGTTTTTCTCAAAAAATTCAAACTTTTTCGATTCAAATCTTTTTGATTAGTTAAATGCTCGCCTAAATGCAATTAAATGCTCCAATTTCGAAACAATTTTCGAAGATCTGAGCCAAAAAAAAAATAATTCAATTTCCCATACATTTCCATGTTCTGCTAGCTTAAAATGGGGTTTTCTCAAAAAATTCAAACTTTTTCGATTCAAATCTTTTTGATTAGTTAAATGCTCGCCTAAATGCAATTAAATGCTCCAATTTCGAAACAATTTTCGAAGATCTGAGCCAAAAAAAAAATAATTCAATTTCCCATACATTTCCATGTTCTGCTAGCTTAAAATTGGTTTTTCTCAAAAAATTCAAACTTTTTCGATTCAAATCATTTTGATTAGTTAAATGCTCGCCTAAATGCAATTAAATGCTCCAATTTCGACACAATTTTCGAAGATCTGAGCAAAAAAAAAAAATAATTCAATTTCCCATACATTTCCATGTTCTGCTAGCTTAAAATGGGGTTTTCTCAAAAAATTCTAATTTTTTCGATTCAAATCTTTTTGATTAGTTAAATGCTCGCCTAAATGCAATTAAATGCTCCAATTTCGATACAATTTTCGAAGATCTGAGCAAAAAAAAAAATAATTCAATTTCCCATAAATTTCCATGTTCTGCTAGCTTATAATCGGTTTTTCTCAAAAAATTCAAACTTTTTCGATTCAAATCTTTTTGATTAGTTAAATGCTCGCCTAAATGCAATTAAATGCTCCAATTTCGAAACAATTTTCGAAGATCTGAGCCAAAAAAAAAATAATTCAATTTCCCATACATTTCCATGTTCTGCTAGCTTATAATCGGTTTTTCTCAAAAAAAATCAAACTTTTTCGATTCAAATCTTTTTGATTAGTTAAATGCTCGCCTAGCAGAACATGGAAATGTATGGGAAATTGAATTATTTTTTTTTTGCTCAGATCTTCGAAAATTGTGTCGAAATTGGAGCATTTAATTGCATTTAGACGAGCATTTAACTAATCAAAAAGATTTGAATCGAAAAAGTTTGAATTTTTTGAGAAAACCCCATTTTAAGCTAGCAGAACATGGAAATGTATGGGAAATTGAATTATTTTTTTTTTTTTTGGCTCAGATCTTCGAAAATTGTGTCGAAATTGGAGCATTTAATTGCATTTAGGCGAGCATTTAACTAATCAAAATGATTTGAATCGAAAAAGTTTGATTTTTTTTGAGAAAAACCCATTTTAAGCTAGCAGAACATGGAAATGTATGGGAAATTGAATTATTTTTTTTTTGGCTCAGATCTTCGAAAATTGTTTCGAAATTGGAGCATTTAATTGCATTTAGGCGAGCATTTAACTAATCAAAAAGATTTGAATCGAAAAAGTTTGAATTTTTTGAGAAAAACCGATTATAAGCTAGCAGAACATGGAAATTTATGGGAAATTGAATTATTTTTTTTTTTGCTCAGATCTTCGAAAATTGTATCGAAATTGGAGCATTTAATTGCATTTAGGCGAGCATTTAACTAATCAAAATGATTTGAATCGAAAAAGTTTGATTTTTTTTGAGAAAAACCCATTTTAAGCTAGCAGAACATGGAAATGTATGGGAAATTGAATTATTTTTTTTTTGGCTCAGATCTTCGAAAATTGTTTCGAAATTGGAGCATTTAATTGCATTTAGGCGAGCATTTAACTAATCAAAATGATTTGAATCGAAAAAGTTTGATTTTTTTTGAGAAAAACCGATTATAAGCTAGCAGAACATGGAAATGTATGGGAAATTGAATTATTTTTTTTTTGGCTCAGATCTTCGAAAATTGTTTCGAAATTGGAGCATTTAATTGCATTTAGGCGAGCATTTAACTAATCAAAAAGATTTGAATCGAAAAAGTTTGAATTTTTTGAGAAAAACCGATTATAAGCTAGCAGAACATGGAAATTTATGGGAAATTGAATTATTTTTTTTTTTGCTCAGATCTTCGAAAATTGTATCGAAATTGGAGCATTTAATTGCATTTAGGCGAGCATTTAACTAATCAAAATGATTTGAATCGAAAAAGTTTGATTTTTTTTGAGAAAAACCCATTTTAAGCTAGCAGAACATGGAAATGTATGGGAAATTGAATTATTTTTTTTTTGGCTCAGATCTTCGAAAATTGTTTCGAAATTGGAGCATTTAATTGCATTTAGGCGAGCATTTAACTAATCAAAATGATTTGAATCGAAAAAGTTTGATTTTTTTTGAGAAAAACCGATTATAAGCTAGCAGAACATGGAAATGTATGGGAAATTGAATTATTTTTTTTTTGGCTCAGATCTTCGAAAATTGTTTCGAAATTGGAGCATTTAATTGCATTTAGGCGAGCATTTAACTAATCAAAAAGATTTGAATCGAAAAAGTTTGAATTTTTTGAGAAAAACCGATTATAAGCTAGCAGAACATGGAAATTTATGGGAAATTGAATTATTTTTTTTTTTGCTCAGATCTTCGAAAATTGTATCGAAATTGGAGCATTTAATTGCATTTAGGCGAGCATTTAACTAATCAAAAAGATTTGAATCGAAAAAATTAGAATTTTTTGAGAAAACCCCATTTTAAGCTAGCAGAACATGGAAATGTATGGGAAATTGAATTATTTTTTTTTTTTGCTCAGATCTTCGAAAATTGTGTCGAAATTGGAGCATTTAATTGCATTTAGGCGAGCATTTAACTAATCAAAATGATTTGAATCGAAAAAGTTTGAATTTTTTGAGAAAAACCAATTTTAAGCTAGCAGAACATGGAAATGTATGGGAAATTGAATTATTTTTTTTTTGGCTCAGATCTTCGAAAATTGTTTCGAAATTGGAGCATTTAATTGCATTTAGGCGAGCATTTAACTAATCAAAAAGATTTGAATCGAAAAAGTTTGAATTTTTTGAGAAAACCCCATTTTAAGCTAGCAGAACATGGAAATGTATGGGAAATTGAATTATTTTTTTTTTGGCTCAGATCTTCGAAAATTGTTTCGAAATTGGAGCATTTAATTGCATTTAGGCGAGCATTTAACTAATCAAAAAGATTTGAATCGAAAAAGTTTGAATTTTTTGAGAAAAACCGATTATAAGCTAGCAGAACATGGAAATTTATGGGAAATTGAATTATTTTTTTTTTTGCTCAGATCTTCGAAAATTGTATCGAAATTGGAGCATTTAATTGCATTTAGGCGAGCATTTAACTAATCAAAAAGATTTGAATCGAAAAAATTAGAATTTTTTGAGAAAACCCCATTTTAAGCTAGCAGAACATGGAAATGTATGGGAAATTGAATTATTTTTTTTTTTTGCTCAGATCTTCGAAAATTGTGTCGAAATTGGAGCATTTAATTGCATTTAGGCGAGCATTTAACTAATCAAAATGATTTGAATCGAAAAAGTTTGAATTTTTTGAGAAAAACCCATTTTAAGCTAGCAGAACATGGAAATGTATGGGAAATTGAATTATTTTTTTTTTTGCTCAGATCTTCGAAAATTGTTTCGAAATTGGAGCATTTAATTGCATTTAGGCGAGCATTTAACTAATCAAAAAGATTTGAATCGAAAAAGTTTGAATTTTTTGAGAAAACCCCATTTTAAGCTAGCAGAACATGGAAATGTATGGGAAATTGAATTATTTTTTTTTTTTGCTCAGATCTTCGAAAATTGTGTCGAAATTGGAGCATTTCATTGCATTTAGGCGAGCATTTAACTAATCAAAAAGATTTGAATCGAAAAAGTTTGAATTTTTTGAGAAAACCCCATTTTAAGCTAGCAGAACATGGAAATGTATGGGAAATTGAATTATTTTTTTTTTTGCTCAGATCTTCGAAAATTGTATCGAAATCGGAGCATTTAATTGCATTTAGGCGAGCATTTAACTAATCAAAAAGATTTGAATCGAAAAAGTTTGAATTTTTTGAGAAAACCCCATTTTTAGCTAGCAGAACATGGAAATGTATGGGAAATTGAATTATTTTTTTTTTTGGCTCAGATCTTCGAAAATTGTTTCGAAATTGGAGCATTTAATTGCATTTAGGCGAGCATTTAACTAATCAAAAAGATTTGAATCGAAAAAGTTTGAATTTTTTGAGAAAACCCCATTTTAAGCTAGCAGAACATGGAAATGTATGGGAAATTGAATTATTTTTTTTTTGGCTCAGATCTTCGAAAATTGTTTCGAAATTGGAGCATTTAATTGCATTTAGGCGAGCATTTAACTAATCAAAAAGATTTGAATCGAAAAAGTTTGAATTTTTTGAGAAAACCCCATTTTAAGCTAGCAGAACATGGAAATGTATGGGAAATTGAATTATTTTTTTTTTTGGCTCAGATCTTCGAAAATTGTTTCGAAATTGGAGCATTTAATTGCATTTAGGCGAGCATTTAACTAATCAAAAAGATTTGAATCGAAAAAGTTTGAATTTTTTGAGAAAAACCCATTTTTAGCTAGCAGAACATGGAAATGTATGGGAAATTGAATTTTTTTTTTTTTTAACTCAGATCTTCGAAAATTCTTTCGAAATTGGAGCATTTAATTGCATTTAGGCGAGTATTTAACTAATCAAAAAGATTTGAATCGAAAAAGTTTGAATTTTTTGAGAAAATCCCATTTTAAGCTAGCAGAACATGGAAATGTATGGGAAATTGAATTATTTTATGTTTTGCTCAGATCTTCGAAAATTGTTTCGAAATTGGAGCATTTAATTGCATTTAGGCGAGCATTTAACTAATCAAAAAGATTTGAATCGAAAAAGTTTGAATTTTTTGAGAAAACCCCATTTTAAGCTAGCAGAACATGGAAATGTATGGGAAATTGAATTATTTTATGTTTTGCTCAGATCTTCGAAAATTGTTTCGAAATTGGAGCATTTAATTGCATTTAGGCGAGAATTTAACTAATCAAAAATCTAAAAGAAAAAATTATTTTATTTTTTTTTCAAAATTGTGCAAAAAAAATTTTTTTTTTGTGAAAATCAAATTTTTTTCAATTTTTTTTTTTGATTTGCAGAGCATTTAAATAGCTCATTAATATAAGACCAAAATCAATTTTCATACTTAATGTTTTAACCATTTTAGGAAATTGTTCTGCTAACTTTAAATCAAGTTAGCAGAACATTGATTTTTACCAAAAGTACTTGAGCATTAAATTTAATTGTTGGGCATTTAATTAGCATTTAATAAGCGCTTTATAATGCCATCACAAAATATATGTTCTGCTCACCTTGCTCTGCTAACTTGAGGGACATCTCCAAGAGTATACTTGTCATGAAAAAGTGCTTCTCATTTAGCCGTTCGGACTCGGCAAAAAACTGTAGGTCCCCTCCATTCCTGCCCAACAAACACGCACACAGGAGTGGTTGTGAGTTGTAAGTCACTAGGCCCTGGTTCTCCTCGAGCTGTTGCGCCACCCAATTTATTTTTTTTTTTATAAAAGTTTATCCCATTTAGCGTGAAGAAATTACATAATCAACTGTTGCGTTGTTTGAAAATAAGGTTCCGAACTCAATATAACATATTGATGCTAACTGCATCAAAACGAATTGATCTGCTTTTAAGTAAAGTCTAACAATTTATCTTTCATAACAGAAGACATTGTGGAAAAGATTTAATTTTTGTGTGATAAGCTTTCTTAAAAACAACAAAAAAAAAATTAACTCTTATTTATTCAGCACCGATAAAAACCAATTGGAATAAGAATAAATTCAACAAGAAAAAAGTAGTCATAAAAGTTGTTATTTTTTGTACAGGTCGGTAGATTGTTACTAATATCTAACAAAAAAACAATTTACTCCATCTGTTCGTTCTTGTCACTTGCTAGCTAACAAGCTGTCGAGTCCGTTTACAGCGGATACACAACTTGCTAATGGGCAACTCAGTTGGTACATATAAGAAAACTATAAACACCTCTTTACAAAAAAAAATAGTTCTAATTTAATTGACACACCATAAGTATCTCAACCAAAAATATAACAAACGGATAAAAGCAACCAACAATAATTACACCCTTCACTAGATTACCAAGCTAACAATTTGCATCTTTGAGAACGGTTGCACAGTGGGGTGGGTATACAAAAGTAGGTAAGCTAAACGTTTCTTTTTAAACAAGTTCCTGAAGTGAATATACAATTTAATGAGGATTTCTTAAAATATATGTTTTTATTATCGATATAAGATATCGATTAATTGGTTTCGAAAAGTCGAATTTAAAAAAAGTCATATGGCCATAGTACCATTTTTTTAAGTCTTTGTTGTACAGCCAAGAATAGAGCTACAGAATTTCCAAATCCATTTTCTCGGCGTAATGTCAGGATTGATAAGATGGGGTTTTTCACCTAGTCCAACCTCTCTATTCGTTTTTTTTTTAGTTTTTTCCGAAAGCTTTGAAAAATCGATAGATTACTCGTTTATTCAAATTGTGTTTTTGACATAAACCTTAATTTGAAAGTTGAAAATTTAATCGAAACCGTATATGTCTACTTTTTTGTTAATAAGCACATAAATATACCCCACTGTTCGGCCAGGTCGAACGTACATACGAATAGGCCAATACCGGCCCGCAGGCCGGTCAGACCCCTCTGAACAAAAAAAATAAAATAAATTAACAAATCGATTAACATAAATGCTCTACATACCTTGCCTTGCATAATCAGCCTTATTGTGAGTGTAACCGATGGGTCATCTCGGATTGGCGTGTTGGTATTATTGTCTTCCATTGCTTCTTCTTTTACTCCTTTATATATATCTGAATAAGTTTGTTTTTTATACATATATGATTTTTTGTTGTTGTACTTTTATAAATACATACGAATATAATATGAACTTTCTTCTTAAATCGCTAAATAAATAGATGAGATGTGTTTTCTGTGTTGTATAGAAGATGTGTAATCCCGGTACTTGTTGTTTTTTTTAATTTATTTATTTATTTATTTTTTTGTTTCTCCTTCTTTTTTTTCTTACATTAAAAAAATGCAATAGTAAGTAATTATGATTTAGTAAAAATTTTATATTCCACAATTAGATTCAAAGAGAGGGATTTGTTTTTCCTTTTTTATAGTTTTAATGAGAAATACTGTTGTCACACTTGATGCTTAGATTTTTTTTTGTTTTTGTATAGAATGTATCTTTTTTTTGTTGTTGTTTGTTGTATCTTCAGCTACACTTTGTCTTTAGTTTGGGTGCACCTAAAATGAGAACATGAAGAGAAGAAAGAAAATTAGTACATAAGTAATTATATGCAGGCAAGGCATAAACAAAATATTGAAGTGATGAAAACCAATAAAAAGAAAAATAGAGTGCATGCATCTATGTAGGTTGCACATATTTGCCCTGGAGGTAATAAATAAATGAAAACAAAAATATTTTGAAGGAAATTTGCAGAAAAAAGGGATTTTTTTTTAAGATAATAATTTTTGTTTTGTTAGTCCCAAGATGTCCTAAGAATATTTAAAGAAAAACGATGTAGAAAAACAATGTTTAAATGGAGAGCTCTATAATTAGAGATTGTCTAATGTTTTTGTTTTAGTATATCGTGCTATTCTGTAATAATTAAGACTTTATAAGATGATAAAAAAAATTCTTACACTCAATACAAAGAGAATTAGCTGCAATTATTTGAAACCAGAATTTTTTAACGCGAATTAGTTTTTGAACTTGATGTGCAAAAAAAACACTCATACGCCATACGTAATTTTTCAAGAAAAACAAAATTCCCCTCTATTAATTTTCTGTTTAAGCGAATAGGAGGAAGATACTGATAGTGACCATAGTGAGTATTTGGCAAAAAATTGCAAATACAAAATAAGAACCGATTGTCGTTTCAGCCTAGATAGACCTTAAAATAACCCACGTTATCGTCAGTCAAATTCTTAATATAATTATATTAAAATTTTATGATATTGCACAAATTTTACGCATAAATACGTTTACGAATAAATAATAAAACAACTAAAATTTATTTGGCCGGGTTTTTAATGGAAATACTCCTATGTGCTAAGGTCGCACAGATTGTTTTTGGATGTTGCCACGAGTCCGACCACTCTTATAAAAAAAAGGTGACTTGTTTATACTTGGCCTTCAAACTTTTGAAAATGAAAGACCAATAAAACGAGTAAATGCCAATTTCTGAACTTTTGTCAGCTCCGGGCATTTTCCTCGTCTCTTCTCTTTATGCAGAAATTGAAATTTGAGCTTAACATCAGCAGCTAAATCTATTAGACTTTCTGTTATCTTTACAGATGGAAGATCGGCCAAATGAACACATTCAAAAAAGGATTTAGTATCCATGTCTGCCCATTTCCACCTTCAGAATCGAGTTCTGTTCGAGTCACGTAATAGTTTTTTCTCCAAATTATGCAAAACCTCATGAGAGGAATGCGAAAGTTTACTGTCATGGCATGGATTTATCTGATAAAATTTCGTCAAGAATTTTCTGAACGCAGGGAAAAGAATCATACATTTTGTTTGCAAACTCTGTACACAAACGAAGTTTTGCGAGGAATCCTTTGATTTTGTCTTTGGCAGTAATAATATATTTTCTCTCCCTTGGAGGCTCGTATTCAAGATGTTCAAATGGTCAAAGCGAGAAATGATAAAGAAAAATGATTTGACTATCCAAATTTTGAATCTTATACGAACATCAATTATTCAACTTTTAATTCCAGAACTCGTGTCAATACCTTTCCTTTTGATAACCATCTGAGCTCTGTGTGATAAAGATAACCAACTGAGCTCTGTGTGATAAGGAAGATTTTGATGGGTTCAATTCATGTCACTTTTTAAATAACCGACAAAGTATTATGTATTATGAAAGTGGGGGTCGCCAGAATGAATGAGCGATCGCGTACTCAAAAATGTTTAAAAACACTGGTGTAAATAGACTACAGTCTAACAGCCCTATTAAAGTAATCATTTATCAACTATCAACATGATATTTGATAATATTTGTAACAAAATTAATGAATTGGTACTATGGTGTTCATTTATCAAAATGTTGATGAACCGTGAATTGTAAATAGAATTAAGGTCTATTGTGAATAGTTATATTGATAAACATCACACCCTCATTGTAAGTTACAACTTACAATAGATAGTTGATAAATATTGAAATTCTATAGTTAATCACCAAATGAATATAAGTTCTGATCATTGAGAATGATGCGAATTGTTGTGAAATTGAAGAAAATTGACATTTTTCAATGAAAAGATGAGCAGTTTTTTTTTTAAATTACGTTTTAAAATTAAAATCAATATTTATCAACTATGAATGGATAGTTGCAAGTCCAAATAAGCGTGTTGGTATAACGTTTGTCAAAAATGTTGATACCTACCAAATTTTTTAGCAGTGCACGAATCGTTGACAAAGGTCTCGAATATACAGGCGAGGCGGTAAAAAATTTCAATAAAAAAAAATTATTAAAGTTATTTGCCTGGTTATATTGAAGAATAAGACTTAAAAAGGAATATTTTCGTTAGAATTGTATTGTGAAAGCAATGGGGAAGAAGGTGTAATCCAACATGCCCAGGTCATAAAAGGTTTATTTAAATTAACAATAAATATTTTGGAAAGTCAAAACGTTCTTTGTCACTTATTTGTGGAGGCCCCAAGATTTTTAGTTCCAAATCAATATTATCCCATTTTTTTGGTTAGGACAGGCTTTGTACAGATTCCTTTGGCTACTTCTGGATTTTCTTTCATTAACTCTATCTAAATCGTTCAAAATACCGAGTATTCGTTAAGTTGCGATGATGAGAAACGATTTTAGTATAAAGTATTCGTCAAATTGCGATTATGAGAAACGAGAAACCTAAAAACAACGATACATGTACTTTTTTTACGAGTGCCTTCAGCTGTCGTTCGGCTTTCGCTTTGGGCTTACTTTCAAAAAATGTCAATTATTTAACTTTGAATTGAATTTGTTTGGTTGTTTTCTCTTCCAATACATATTTGAATGTTAAAAAAAGTAACTTGAACCTTCTTGGATACAACATGGAAAAAAGGATTTACATTTGGTTGGATGAATCTTGTAAAAGTCCTCTTGTTATTCGCATAGCCCCGTCAGTTTCAGATTTATCTTCGGTGTCAATAATGTGAAAAGTGCATTTTCTAACCAAAGCAACCATGAAAAGCTTCGTCTGAAAAGTCTGAAACAGTGGTTTTATCGATTGGTATCCTTTTTTTCAATAGTCGAGATGAGATAGGTATGTTACGGTAGCCTGCGGGAATAATAACACCAAAATATTAAATAATTGAGAGGTTTTATCGTTTATCAATCAATTGATATTTGACAACCGTAGCAAGGGTGCAAATGTCTTTTAAAGGCAAAGAAAATGCACAGTGGATACTTGTTAGAACGAATGGATAGGAAACATTTTTTTTAAGCTAGAGTGAATTGACAGTAAGATCTCTTTTTTAGGTGGCAGTCCTTCGCATAAACTGTACTACAAAAAGCAGTAACACATTTTTTTTTATTTAAGCACCCTTTTCTGACAAAACTATAGTAGGTACATTCAAGCACGGCATTGAAATACAGTAGACGCTCGATATAGTGGAGTAATAAAAACCAGGCCTGTTCACTATTTTGAGATTGTTCACTTTATCGAGAGGGAGTTTTCTAAGGCTTTCTAAAGGCGAATTTGATCCAAAATGCACATTTCGTTCGATGTGAATGTTTTTAATTATAACTAAGCATTAAACAAGGCTTTCACTCAAGTTTAAACAAAAAACAGAAAAAATTCCTCCGAGCTCTCAAACTATGTAAAATGCTTGCGCGAAATTTTTATACAAAATACGTTGTTATAAAAAATTTTGTGTGTTCACTATTGTGGATAGTTCACTATTTCGAGATTCACTAAATCGAGCTCTACTGTATGTACGAATTAAGTTAAAAGTTACGTGAGAATTAAAAACCGAGATTTCATTGCACATTAGATTAAATTTTAAATGTCATATTTTGCCCGTAGAACTATAGTTGCCTTTTTCTAAGAGCCCATAACTTGCCCTTAAAGTACCTACCAAAACACATAATATTATTACATATCACAAGTCAAAAGAGAAAAAAAAATTAATATGATTAATATTTTATGCAATTGCCTTAGCATATGAGCCTGAGCTGAGCAATGAGGACGTGTCTTTTAACTATACCTACATAAATATTGCCAAGGAATAGTATTGCATTAATTAAAAACATGTTCTTCCGGCAGAGTATAGCACTTTTGAGTATATAGTATGTAGGTACGAGTTTGAGTTGAGTATTTTGTATGCCTTATTTTATATGCCTCTCTACCTAGTCAAGGAGACAGTTTTTGTTTTTCTTTTTTTTTTTGCTTAAGGTATACACTCTATTTTTGTAAGAACAGTGCGGTGAATAAAAGGAATGTGATATACGAAGCTTTAAAAATTAAATTAGATAGATTTCGAAGAAAAGAAAAATGAGAACATCAGCGTTGATGGATATCGAACATAAAATATGATCATGAGATCTATTGATCATATATGTAGGTAAGTGGCTTTTCGGTTGAGGAAATATTATACACTTCAATGACTTCCCTAAAAAAAAATAACAAAAATAAAATAATCTGAGGGTCTGAGGTATGAGTGTGCTGTGTAAAAAAAATGTATATGTAGTTACAAAATCACTCCATCTACACAAAAAATGGTTAAGGAAATGCAAAAATGACAACATTTCGCTGGAAAAACAGTCCAATATACTTGATAATGCTGTTCATCAATGATCTGGAATAACCGGAAACTGATAGAAATTTTACTTTCAACTTTGAACTGGTGAATAATTGGTAATCTTAATGAATATTACTAGAAAAAAACGAGATGATCAGATGTACAGTGGTGGACACAAATTTAGCACACTAGTAGCAACAAACGCTTATTTTCAATTTATTCTTTATTTTCTACAAGCATCGGTTAATTTTCATATCGTCAATGACAACCTTTACTTCGCTCAAAAAATCCATTGCTTTAAGTATTAAGCTTTTTCCTGGTTTTCGAAAAAGCAACTGTTTTAGGTTGTTCAAGCTGTTTCTAAGCTGGACACGAATTTAGCACATTTCTAATTTCCCCAGTTAATATTAATAACTTGTGATTTTTTTTTAAATATTGATATTAAGTTTGAAGTAGTCAAATATTAGCAAGTTACCATTATGTAAATAAAGTAAAAAAAACTTTAATTGTAAGGTCCAAGAGCCAAATGCTGTGGGACAACAAACAAATATCATTATCCTGGTAAAATCAAATATTCGGACGGTATCCAAAATGTCTGAGTTATTATAATTCTCTAAGAAAATGGTGTACAAGGGTTTTTGTAATTTTGGAATGATTCAAAGCATTGGACAAGTTCATCGAACTTAAAACAACTCACAGAAAAGACCAAGTAATTTATCACCTTTCGACTAAAGTTCAATTTTAGCACTCCAGTGCCACCCAATGCAGACTAATGTCAAAATATTATATCACCACAATTCTTCAGGACTTGAAATATGATCCTTGAATGTAAATTATTTGCGTGGATGCATTGCTAGCCAAAAACCACTCATGTCAAAAAATCTCGAGGAGCAGATTTGTACTTGCAAAATACTCCCTGATAAAAATAGCACTTATTTGTGGACAAGAGTGCTTTGAAGCTTTGAAATTAAGTTTGAACGATTCAGATTTAATGGTAAATAATATGTTTGCAACAAACAAAATATGAACCATCACCCAAAATACGTAATTTAAATAATGGTAATATTGTAGTGGAATTGTAATAGTCTGAACTCATTGTTCTAGGCAATGTAGTGGTTTCATACCAAAAACTTAAACAAAAATGGACGAGCACCTCCACACAGGTATTGCTGTGGATAGTATAATGTCATTTTCAGATGACAATTTGCCAGTTGTGTGGTATTTCATGCACTTTTAACAACTCAAAGTACATTTGAAAAAATTTGAAAGTTGGTGAGATGTCATTTAAGTACTACTTTTGAGATAGCCTGTGAAATTTTTTGGTCGAAAACCTATTTTACGATTTTGAAAACCACAATTGAAAACAAAAAACCCATAAATGTATCTGAATTATGGTAGAAAATTGATAGTGCTAGTGTGCATTGTGAAAGTAACAGCATGTGTCTTTGATAGAAAGTTTATCACAAGGAATCACTTCTGCTCTAAAACTAAAAGGTTCACCACAAGTATAATCGAAATATTTGTAATATTCAAAACGATAATCAACATTAATCCACCGTTTAAGTTCAAAACCGATAAATGTGCTAAATTTGTGTCCAAGCAATAAGTCAATGTTTCAGTCTGTTTTGTTATCTGCTCTTCCATGGGTAACATTAGATAAGATTTCACTTGACTGAAATATACTTCTATGTGTACATAATCAAATAAAATAAATTTACAAAAATTCATTTAGCAGCAACTGAAAAATAAGAGATTTTCATTTTCTTTTTAAAGTGTGCTAAATTTGTGTCCACTACTGTACCTAACATTTTTGTTTAGGTTGCAAATTGTTAATTATTCATAGAATATAGAGTGAACATAATTTTGGACCGACTTGCATTGAAAGAAGAAAAAATACGAAAAACAAAATCTCTGAAGAATTGGGCTTAACTTTTTTTTCAAAACCTTACCAAAAAACCTGACATCCTATTTATCGAAAACCGAGACAAAATCAAGAAGTCAAAACCACCTTCAAAGCATCCGAGACGACTTTCTGAAAAATTGACATAAAATGCCAAAAAAAAAACATTAAAAATACGCGAAAACACATCTAATAATGTGCTATATTTTTTTTGAAAGTTAATACTCCATTCTTGCATTTGGTTTTTAATTCAAGTTGTTTAAGCGAATAGTTTTCGAGAAATTAAATTTCAAAGTCAAATTTGTTTAAAAAAAATTGTGATTTTTTTTCTTAAGTCGATATTTTTCAAAATTTTACGTAGGTAATTAAGTGCTATTTTTGTGTTCAATATTCATTGCACTCATTTATTTGTAGTCCATTACCGAAAACCAAATGTCAAAATCTTTCTTAGTTTTTGAGAAATTAAGAAAAAACAGAAATACAACTTTCCCCCCACACAATTTTTTTCTTAGAATATAGCCAGGAACCACACCCTAAGATACTTCCACTCAGGTGCGGGACACCCTGTATTTATGGAGCGCTCCCAAAAATAGAAGAACCGTGAGTTTTGGCAGAATGATAGAGCTGTAAAGGGAATGATTGAAAATTTTTAAATTTTCCTTTCGAGTCCAAGACTAAGAGCAAAATATAGGTTCATAATGCAATTCATTACTGAACTGATTTTTCTGATGGAATATGTTCAGGAGTGTAAATCCAAAGTTGGCGAGACAAGGGGGCGCCAGGTTCAGCCGCCATATTCGAAAACGCGTTTTATCAATTCGAGAGCCGTGCATAGTACGACAAAAAAGAGTACCTAGATTTTTTTGAAAGCTTATACTCCATTCTTTTATTTGCTTTTTAAAATCAAGTTGTTGTCCTGAAAAGTGTTTGGGAAATTAAATTTTAAAGTCAATATTTTTGAAAAAAAATTATTTTTTTCAAAAACGTTGCACGAAAACAACTTGATTTAAAAAGCAAATAAAAGAAGGAAATATTATCTTTCAAACAAATTTACCTTTTTTTCGTATGATGCACATTCAACGAGATATTTGATAAAGCGCGTTTTCCAAAATGAAAATCAAGAAAATCAGTTCAGTAATAAAATACTGAAAAAAAGTATTCGGCTCTTGGCCTATTCAGGAGGCGTGGCATCCACCCAATTTCTAAAAAATGTTATTAATTTTATGCAGCATTTCCGACTCGCTCGGAAAAATGGCAAATTTTTGCCAAATTTAGTCAAGGTCCTGGAAAGTTTTCCCTAGGGCAAATCTATTTGAGTAAAACTTGTCAAAAACTCGTGAGGCCCTTTCTAGTAAAAACTTGTTAGGATAGTTTTGAGGACCCATCAGAAATACCCGCTATATAACAAAAAAACAAACACTTTATATCCATCATACAATGATATCGTCCTCCTTAAGCCAGAAACATGAATGTGCAAAAGTGAAAAAATTGCCACATCGTTTTTAAAAATTTTAGTTGATGAAAACAGAGTCCTAAATCAACTAATGGCTTAACTGATGTTTTATAATCAACCGATTTATATGAAATTTTCAGGCATGGTAAAGAATATCGCATTGGAGTAATCAACCACCCACTAACACGCCCACTCACTTAAAAAAAAAAGTAATTTCATCGTCGCAAGTTGATGTAAATGAGGGGTGCCTCCTTTAGGAAAGTTGGGATAATGTAATTTTTAATAATTCTTCCATAAAATTTTTTTCCCACGCCCACTTTTGGGGGCGTTTTTGAAAAAAATTTAGTAAAAATGTCTATAAAAACGAAATGAATTCGCCTAACAACAGGTTAAGAATATAATGATGCCAAACTTTTGTTCCGCACACTTTTTTTATTATAACCAAAAAAAATACGAAAAATGATACCTAGAATAAAATGTTTGTGAAATTTCTAAAGACATAAATTCGATGCTTTTGAAGGTTCGCAGGTATTAGCAGCCAATCCTAATGCTTCAACTTTAGCTTAATCAAACTGCAATGTCAAATTTGAGTATTTGATTTGAGTATTTTGCCTTTGGTAATTTTACACACGGACACTTTGGGCCAGTGCTGTCGGAAAAATACTATTGGGAAATAATATTGCTCGAATTCTATATTTTCTCACCAAAATTAATCTTCTTTTCGAATTTTTGTTTCGCATACACTGAGCACAAACTTAAAAACATTGGCGCAAAAGGGGAATGGGCAAATTGGCCCATATGCTCAACACAATTGTGTCATACATTTTTGAAAAGGTTATTGTTAGGACATCATTTCATTATATAGCCGTTAAGCTCTAAACCATGGAGTTCGCAAGATATTCGGCTTCAAAGCACTGAAAAGAACAATAATGCAACTAGGCATTTGGACATTGTCTTCTTGCTCAACATCAATGTGTCGTGCATCGTCGAAAAGGTTATAGCATGTACTTTATTTTTGTATGTGACCGTTAAGCTGTAGACCATGGGGTTCAAGAGATATGTGGCATCAAAAGAGGCGAATAAAACAATAATGCAATTCTGCATTGGGAGCTGGTCTACCAACTGAACAGCAATGTGTCATGCTTCATTGAAAAGGTTGTTATTGCGAGGGCTTTATTTTATTTCAAGGATATTAAGGTGTTAGTAGTGTCGTTCGGGAGATATTTGACAAAAACGCATTATAAAAAATAATGCAATTCTGCATTGGAAGCCGGTCTACCAAGCCAGCAGTAATGTGTCGTACATCGTTGAAGAGGTTATTGCATGTACTTTACTTTGTTATAGCCGTTAAATTGTAAATCAAGGGGTTCGAGAGATATTTGACATCAAAGGAGACGAACAGAAAAATAATACAGTTCTGCATTGGGCGCTGGTCTACCAACTCAACACGAATGTGTCGCACATCTTTAAAAAGGCTATTATGAGTACATCATTTTATTATATCGCCGTAAAGCTCTGGGGGTTCGCGAGATATTTGGCTTCAAAGCACCGAAAAGAATAATAATGCTACTCCGCATTTGGACATTGTCTTCTTGCTCAACATCAATGCGTCGTACATCGTTGGAAAGGTTATAGCATGTACTTCATTTTTGTATATGACCGTTAAGATGTAGACCATGGGGCTCGAAAGATATTTGACAAAAACGTACTAAAGAACAATAATGTTCTTCCGCATTTGGAGCTGGTCTACCAAGTCAACAGTAATGTGTCGTACATCGTTGAAGATGTTATTGCATATACTTTATTTTGTTATATGGTCGTTAAGCTGTAGACCATGGGCCCCAGAGATTTTTGGCATCAAAAAAAAGGCAAACAGAAAAATAATTTAATTCTGCACTGGGTGCTGGCCCCCCTACTCAGCACGAATGCATCATACGTGGTTGAAAAGGTTATTTTGAGAACTTCATTTTATTATATCGCCATTAAGCTCTAAACCATGGGTTTCGAAAGTTATTTAGCTTAGTATGGATGGTATTCGTTTTAAGAGGGAGGCCGCCCCGGATCATCGCACACTGGGTCTATTTTTATCTGGACTACCTTCAGAGAAAGCTTAATAACTCCCAAAACCCGTGGCATATTATATTTATATAAATATTTATCATTTACCAGTGCAGGGTCTGTTTAAGTCCAAAGGTGTCGAAAATGACTAGAAAGGACCTTTTCAATGCTCAATTTGCTTATTGGAATTTTTAAATGGGGAAAGGTCTTTTTTATTTTATTTTTTTAACTAATTATGTTCTTCACTTTATGCTCAATTTAAGTCTAAAACCAAACGGATCATAGACATTTGATTTCAAAAACAAGCTTTTAGCTGAAATGGTATGGATATTCCCAATTTAGATATTGTTTAGGATTTTTGAAAAAAGTCTTAGATTTTTTAGCTCCATTTGAAATTGAAAAGTTACATCTCATCTTTTATTTCTGTAACAATAAAAAACATCAGTTTACATTCTCAAATTCCCTGACATTCTCTGCTCCCTTACCAGTAGCAACTCTGCATTCTTTGGGTTAACATGAACCCAACATCTGTTTGACAGAACAACTGGTGTAACTTTTGGCTGAAAAAATATTTGTCTGCACTATTTTTTCTATGCATTGCACGGTTTACAGAAGAATTCATTAAAAAATATGTCAATAAATTGTAAATTTATGATTTTAAATTCCTTCCCTTCCCAAAGCTTTATGCACAACAAAACAGCAGCAGTAAAAAAATGCGTACTGTCCATTCTCCATATAAATATTAGATATCAAATAGTATTGGACACACACAGGTGTTCACCTACAACTCGTTTACTCTCCATTCGAGCGCGATAGCTCGAAGCTTCAACTATAGGTTATGGACTCTAGTTTCACAGGCTTTAAAGTTATAAGAAATTTGTCGTCAAACAACGTTTCACATAATGAGTTTGAGAAACTTCTCTAGAAATAAGACATGTTTCTTTAAGCCTTAAAAGGCTCATATAATATACTCAATCCGTTTAATACCTATCGTCATCAAATTTAACTTGATGGCAACTTTTTTTTTTCTTTTTTGCTTAACAACTTAACAACAACTGAACAGGTCTTTCCAATCCACATTGCGTGTGATTGTAATTGATTCAATTCTATACAAATCCTGAAGCTGTTAATTCAACACTTCCCTTGTCCGCATGTGTCCTATTTTAATAACAATAAAAGAAATCCGAAGAAGCATCTTCTTTTATTATTGAAGAAACACTAAATCGGTCGAATGTCTCTCCACTTGACAGTGAATATATTATTTAAAAAGAAAAAAAAAAATACTCATAACTAAATAATAATAATTTCTTCTCTTTTTTATGGCAATTATTTTGTTATTATTAACAAATTAAGTTCAGAGTGATAATAAACTTTATTTTTCAACTTTTGAGACGGCATGCACAGACTCGGGCGAGAACAACATCAGTAAAAGGGGGAAGGCGGGCGCGGTTAGGATGACGGCGACGACAACGACGACACAAATCGACATAATTGAGATTGAATGAAAACCAAGATGTGGAACGCGCAAAGCCGACGAGGATGCCCCCTCAGCCGATATATCACCCCCCGTTCGAGGTAGAGAAGCTCTAAGAATGCTGCTACTGCTACTTCTGCTTCTTGCTTCTATGTACCTCTGTTTTCTGCTGCCTGATGCTGGGGAAGATTTTTCTTTCATAGATTTTTTTTCCTCTCTAAAGAATTGCAGTTTTTTCTTCAACTTTTTTCAAGACGATGATTTTGCGACCACTACGGGACTAGATATAACGGAATTTGTGCGCTTTTCCCACATCCGTAATGATAATAATACAGTGATGATGGTGGTGATGACGAAGAAGAACTCGTCCAGCTGTTTTAATCATGTCGCCTCGGTTCTCTAGCGTCGTCTTCATCGTCTCCACATATTCCAGCTCCATCATCAGCTTGAGTTGAACAACAACAGCAACGAGAACAACACCAACAACCATTGCAGAGAAAATCACACACAAAGTGCAAGCAAAATGCATTGCATCGCAAAAAAAAATAGCAAAAGAAAAATCAGATACAAAAAAAAAATATCTTCAAACTGGGAATGTTGAATTGGGAATGTAGCTAGAGCAGCACCCGGAGAAGAGGTTTTTTTCTCTACAAAGACATAAAGCAGGAGGGCGGTGAGGCGTGGTTGGGCGAAGTCAGCGGCGGTGGTTGCGGCAGCCACGACGACGATAGTACACCATGAGAACAACACAAAGTAATAATATGTGCACTTGGATGCAAAAAAAAAAAAACAAGAATGCTAGAGCTGGTTGTGCAGCAGCAGATTTATACTAGACACACCACCACCGCCGGCTACCACCGACCGCCGCACCGTATCTCGATCCTTTGGCACTTCTAGAGGAGAATCTACAACACTATTCAACCACCCCTTGCCTCTTTGGATTGGCCTAGAGCTAGCCAAGCAAGTAATAGTAATGCTTTCATTTTAAAGCCGGTTCTATGTTGAGTCAAGTAAGAAGTAAAAAAATAATGAAAAAAAAATCAACAACACTAAAAAAAAAAACAATTCAGAGTTACATTTTACAGATTTCTGAAACTCACTATATGTGGCACAGAGAATTGAAGCCGGATTGTGATTGTTGGTTTGACGCTGATGCTGAAGCTGGCTTGCTTGGTTAGTTGAGCGTTGAGGCTGATGGTGCGGTTTGACATGTCTTCTGATGTGTGTTTTGGGACACGCATGAAATGTGCAAAAGGATTGCAGATTAGATTTTTTCAGTAGTGTGACCGTTTCAGATTATATAAGTTGAGACATTAAAGCGGAGTGAATTTAATACAGGAATTTGAAGCCCTTATCAATGTCGAATTATACCAAGACCAAGTTGCTTAAGTTAAAATTCATTATAAAGTCGCAGACTCTGTCTGTATAAATTTGGCCTTATATCTTTGTTGTATATTCTAAAAAGAGTCAAAAGGGCGTAAATTACTGACCCTTTTCTGGAAGACAACTAAACGACTGACGTTAAGTCGATCAAAACTAGGTAGTTGTCTATCGAAAGTCAACTAACAGCCAATTAGGAGGCAACTAACTAAATGGGTGCCGCGATTCTGAAACGGTTACTTTTTAGTTGCGTTTCGGTATAACGAAAGTTATTTGAGTTGTGTGTGTGTGCGTTAGTTAGCAAAAATATTGATATTTTTATTGATAGCCAGGCGGCAATCAAAGCCATTACCTCATTTGTTACAAAGTCAAAACTGGTTGTTCGTTGTCGTGATGAGTTGAAATTTATCAGCGAAGCAAATACAGTTACCCTTCTATGGGTCCCAGGACATCGTGACATATACGGAAACGAAATGGCAGATGAATTGGCCAAAACCGGGTCATCTCTTGATCCGAGCCAAACCGACTGCTGTTCTTATGCCACTAGAGCAAGAAAAAAGAAGAATTTCCCGGAGTTTCCTCAAAGTTGCCAACGAAAGATGGTCAACAATTGATACCTGTCGTATTTCGAGGAACTTATGGCCGGATATTTCAAAGAAAAAAACTGAGTATTTACTCAAGCTAAGCAGGCCTCAACTATCCCTTTTGGTTGGAATCCTAACAGGTCACAACAAAATGGGAACCCACTTAAGCAGAATGGGCATCGGCTCATCTGACTTATGTAGAGGGTGTCAGGATGAAGAGGTAGAGGAGGGCTCAATTCACTTCCTCTGTGAATGCCCCAGCCTAGCCAGAACTAGAAAAGGCAGCCCTCGGAGAATACTTTTTCGACGAACTAGGCGACGTCTTGTGTTTAACACTAAGAAACATCCTTAAATTCACTCAGAACTCAGGATGGTTCAGGGAGGCCCCCCATACCTAAACTTCTAATAATCAATTCCCTTCCCCCTCCTTATACCTACCTTACCTACACTTGGAGCACAATGGATCCATTGAGATCCGAGTGAGGTGATGCGACCTTCTCGTATCATCGACCCATTTAACCTAACCTAACCTTGAGTTGTGTGAATATATCACCGCTGTAGCTGACGCAAAGTACAAATGTAGAAAAAGTTTGTACCTACTCTACATACATATAAACAAAAGTATCACCACCTTTCAACAAAAAAAACGACTTTTTTTAATTATCAAAAATGAAACCTCTTGTTGGAACACCCTATACATGTACCTACTTAGCAATGTATAATTTTGTTGGGGCATAACAGTAGAAAGTACAAAAGCAAAAAAAAACGCAATTTTATTGAAGCCCAGACTACTCCGTAGTCATATGGCCCATAAGAAAACACAAGTCTTAACATACGAAAATATCTCAATCAAATAAAAATTCACAGATTATATTTACAAATGAACAAAAAATATTGCAGTCGTCCTAATTTCAATGCAATTTAAGACTCAAATGGTATGTACTTACGATGTGATCACTTTTATGATAAAGTTCTGACGGTGATGACTAAAAATTTCACTTTTTTTATAACTTATTTTAAGTTTGTGTTTCACTCAGCTAATTTAAAAGATGTTTGGAAGAAAGTGCTACGACGGTTTAAAAATTGTGGCTTATTTGTGAAACCACAGTGCTACGTTTTAGAAGGTGTCTCCTGGACGTTCTTAACAGAAGGGGTGCAGGCATGGGAATGGGCCGGGACCACCATCTGATGGTTGCTTCCGTAAGCTGCAGCTCGGAGATCCCAAGAAAACTCCCGAATTTCCAAGTTTAATACCGATAGATTTAAGGATCCATTAGTTCGCCAATAACTAGGGGACCACCTTTCACAAGGATTGAGAGCAATCGGTAGCACGAAACCCACCATCGAAAAATGTGCTGTGCTGTGAAAAATGTGCTTTCCTAAGAAACTTGGGCTAGGATCTCAAGCTCTAAGCAAACACATAGATTGATCTCTGCTAGTTTCGGATGAAAACCAGCTCAAAAGGCGTAAGGAGCACTTTTCTGCAGTTTTAAACCATGTTTTCGCCAGTCAAGTGAACCCAACACCTAATCACCCGTCCGTAGTAACAAATTCCCGAATGATTGTCAAAAGAAAGGAGACCTTATGTAATGAAACTGGAGAGGAATTTGCGTGGTGCCTGCAATAATCTCTCTGATGGAGCGAATAAAAGACCACTTCGTAGACACACTCGACGCCGAATATGCAGGATTCCGCACTGGATCTTCCTGTGTGGACCACATCGACACCTTGCGGATCATCATCGAACAGTATGTTGAATATCGGTCACCACTTCACTTGCTGTTCATCGAATTTGAAAAGGCGTTTGACAGTATCAATAGTGAATTTATGTGGCTTGCACAGGAGATTATTAAGGCTACATATGATGGATCGAAATGTCACGCTCTGTTAGAGGATTTTGAAATCCAAAGTGTGGTTAGGCAAGGTTGTACACTGTCACCAATACTGTTCCTGTAGTTGATAAGTGATATGCTGCATGCAGATTTGTCGACTGCAAATGGAGGAATTAAGTGGAATCTGCAATCACATCTCAAACATCTGGACTACGCGGACGTATTATTACTCTCTCAAAGGATCATGGATCTCCATCAAATGTCAACAAGGGTTGAGAGAGAAGATGAAATCATTGGGCTAAACAAAAATTCCTCATCTACCCCAGTAGATATTTCTGGAAAACTACAAAGCAGAAATGGTAGAGAGTTTTCAATATCTTGGGAGTATTGTCTCTACTTAAGACGCGACCGAACTATATGTAATCGGCCGAATCGGGAAAGCAAAGGCTGCGTTCTGAATGTTGTCCAAAATATGGAGAAATAACTCTAGAAGTCTAAAGACCAAGCTACGACTGTTCCACTCCAATGTTGAATCCGTGCTTCTTTATGGGTGCACAATTTGGAAAAAAACCGCCGCTGTCACAAGAAAGCTGCAAACGTTCATGAATAGATCATAGATGCCTGCGGAACACCTTGATGATTTTATGGCCTAATCGTATTTCAATGAAGAACTTCATGCGGGGACAAGTCAGGACTCTATCGACTCTATCATATAAAAATCTAAGTGGCAACGGATTGTAAATACGCCCTGAAAATGCAACGATTGCATTTCGAGTAGGTGATCAATTACTTATATTAAAACAAAAATTTTAATTAAAAGCAGAGATCGAAAATAACAGTTGACCTTTATTTTCAAAAAATTCGTCAAATTTCTGAGATTTATTTTTAAAAATTAATTTTTCAGGTCTTTTGGTGAGATTTATCATTTAACTTCCTGAATAACTCTTATCTGTTGACTTTTGTTCTAAGAAATAAAGGGAAACGATCAACCTAAAACTGTTTCCATGGAAAATAAATCAAAAATGGTCTTTTCTCTCTAAGAAGAAGTAGATATAAAATCTTTGTTGTTTGAAATATTTCAGATAATTATGTAATAATTATCAACATTTATAAAAGAAGAGGTATTACGATTACGACGCCGCAGATACTGTCTAAACGTGGCTTTCAGTGCCATTGTGGTCTTTCCGTTAATCTCGCTTTTGTCTCGCCGTGCCCGTTTACACGACTGTCTGTGCCGTGGTTTTCTCGCTACTCGGTTTGGTCTCGCCATGATATTTACAGGTGGTTTTTGGCATTTAAAATACTCTTTTTTTAAATTATTTTTCAAATAGTTTACAATAAGGCTAAAACCGTGTCTTGAAATTCCAAAGGTGGTTTTATGTTTTATGATCATTGTGTTAATCTCCATCATCTCGCTTTAGTCTCGCTATAGTTTCGCCAAAACTCTTTTTTTTTCAAATAGGTTACAATAAGCTCAAACCGTGGCTTAAAATTCCAAAGGTGGTTTTATATTTCATGGTCATTGTGTTAATCTCGCTCTTTTCTCGCCGTGCCCGTTAACATAGCTATCTGTGTCGTGGTTTTCTCGCTATGGTCTCGCCGCGATATGAATGTTTTTCCATCATCCCGCTTTAGTCTAGCCAAAATCTCGCTTTTGTCTCCCGTGCCCGTTTACACGGCTATCTGAGTCGTGGTTTTCTCGCTGTGGTCTCGCCGTGATATTTACACGTGGTTTTTATCATTTATAGTGATTTTACATCATCTCGCTTTGGTCTCGCTATAGTCTCGCCAAAACTCTTTTTTTCAAAATTACATTTCAAATAGGTTACAATAAAACCGTAGCTAAAAATTTTCTCGCTGTGGTCTCGCCGTGATATTTACACGTGGTTTTTATCATTTATAGTGATTTTACATCATCTCGCTTTGGTCTCGCTATAGTCTCGCCAAAACTCTTTTTTTCAAAATTACATTTCAAATAGGTTACAATAAAACCGTAGCTAAAAATTCCAAAGGTGGTTTTATGTTTCATTTACACGGCTACCTGTATCATGGATTTCTCACAATAATATCGCTTTAGTCACGCCGTGACATTCTCACGTGGTTTTTGTCACTGTTCACGTCTTATCATCGTCTCGCTGTGGTCTCGATTTTATGTTACCAAAGTCCAACTACTATGTATATCAATTAGAGTTTCATTTTAGCTACATTTTTCAAGATGCTGACAACGGTCCTTGACTGGCAAAAAAGGAAAATGTTAGCAATGACTATTCACACTTTACTGCCTACTGAACATACATCCCCTAAGTGGGTCAACGGAATTGCGTGAGTGACACAGAGGAACCCGTTGGCCAACCAACGAACAATCGTTCAAGAAAACTGTTGACTAACCTTAAAAGATCTCTTTAAGCTAATTTTCCAAATAACACCATAACGAGATGAAATTATAACCATAAGCGAGAAAACCTCGTGTACATGTACCTTAATGCATACGGCGAGAAGATATGGCTACAAATGAAAAAACAACTTGTAAACGGCCACGGCGAGGCGCATGCCATGGGACACAACAATACACAAAACTACGTGTAAACGCAATCGGCAGGATGAAGCCAAGAAATCGTCATTATCACCATCGTGCAATCGTCGTGGTCGTTACTGTGTCCGTCATCGTCGGTGACGTTGTAGTTCGACTTTCGCGATTTTAAGGTGCGAGATTTTGACCACAACCTTCATAGACGCGTGTCAGCTCAAAGACCAAAAAGAGTCAATTACGATCAGCACTTCCACTAAACTTTTATTGAAGAGTATTAAACAATGAGTTACCACCAAACAATTCTTTGAAAATCCAAAAGCAGAGCTTTTAAATCAACAAAACAAAATACAAATCTACAAATAAGATTTTTTCTTTTTCTCTCAGCGATAAGTAGTCAGTCGTTAACCGAAACTTAAAAAAATGAAAATAAAAATTTCTCACTGAGAGACACCGAAAAAAGTTCTTTTTAAGTAAAATGGTTATTAAGTGACTATTTTTGAAAATCTCGGCAGGCAAGCGAAATTTTAAAGACTTTTCAAAAGGTTGAGTTTTATTTTCGACCTCTGATTAAAAGTCACTTGATATAACGAACACTCTCAATATACAGGGTGTCCAGGACCTGAGTGGAAGTATTTCAGGGGGTGGTTCTTTGGGTTATTCTAAGAAAAAAATTGTATGGGGGGAAAGTTGTATCTCCCCTCCCTGAGGCAGGGAGGGGCAGTTTCTGAAACATTGACTTCAAATGCAAAAAAAAAACATTAAAAATCAAGGGAAACACATTTAATAATGTGCTATAATTTTTTTGAAAGCTAATACTCCTCTCTTGTATTTGGTTTTTAAATAAAGTTGTTTGAGCGAATAGTTTTTGAGAAATGAAATTTCAAAGTCAAAATTTAGAAAAAAAATTGCAATTTTTTTTTCTTAAGTCGATATTTTTCAAAATTTTACGTAATTAAGGGCATTTTTTGTGTTCAATATTCAATGTCTTCATTATTTTTTAGTCCATTACCGAAAACCAAATGTAAAAATCTCTCTTAGTTTTTGAGAAATTAAGAAAAAACAAAAGGTACTTTTACCAAAAAAGCCCGTAAAAGGGTTAAATTATGGATAATTCATGAATAAATTCATTTTTTCGGGCTTATTCGGGAAAAGTACCTTTTGTTTTTTCTTAATTTCTCAAAAACTAAGAAAGATTTTTACATTTGGTTTTCGTTAATGGACTAAAAAATAATGAAGGCATTGAATATTGAACACAAAAAATGCCCTTAATAACGTAAAATTTTTAAAAATATCGACTTAAGAAAAAAAAATTGAATTTTTTTTTCTAAATTTTGACTTTGAAATTTAATTTTTCAAAAACTATTTGCTTAAACAACTTGATTTAAAAACCAAATACAAGAATGGAGTATTAGCTTTCAAAAAAGTTATAGCACATTATTAAATGTGTTTCCGTTGATTTTTAATGTTTTTTTTTGCATTTGAAGTCAATGTTTCAGAAACTGCCCCTCCCTGCCTCAGGGAGGGGAGATACAACTTTCCCCCCATACAATTTTTTTCTTAGAATAACCCAAAGAACCACCCCCTGAAATACTTCCACTCAGGTACGGGACACCCTGTAGAGAATGACCTCAAATCAATCGTTATCCAGTATAACACTGTTTTATTTAAAACTAGTGTAAAGCCGACTGATAGGAGACGTCACTTAATCAAGGTCTGGGGCAACAGTCGTCACTAATTTACTACTAAAAGACCTGAGCTCTCATTCAATCTTGCAGTCTAAGTTCTTCAAGAGTGGATTCTTACCAAGAAGTCTTGATTGCTTCTATTCCTACTATGAAATGACACATGACTGTCTTATGTTCGATCAAGAAATTTAATTTTCTCTTTTCCAAACAATCGATCCAATTATTTATAAAGCTTATAAATATTGTATAGTTGGTTTGAGAATCTATTTATGTACGTACCTTTACATTATCCACTATTTTGTCGACATTAATACTATTTTTAAACCTCAACGTGTTAATGTATTTTGAATAATTTATTTTGAATAAACTCTTTTTTAAGTGCGTCCTTCGAATAATTGTTATATCACACAAAGTTTAAGCAGTGTGGTAACACTAAATTTAAAACTAAAGAATTTAGCAATACAAAAAATAAATTGTTTTTGTGGATACATGGTGATGTTGCATATTGCACTTGCTTTATGGATTGAGATTGAGAGGGTATCCACCCATATGGAAGGCCAACAAAAAGATAAAACAAAATGTGATTGAAGCGTTAAAGTGTAATTTGACAATTTAGCGCAAGATTTTGCATAAATTATTATTATACGTATTACAAAGTATCTTTTTTGTTGTTGGTTTTGTATTTTCTTTTGGAATTTTGAAACATGTGTAATTGCCTCGGCAGGGGGCATACAATTACAAAATAGCAGTACCATATTGTATGCACACATTAAACTCTGATCTGCGATATATTTATAAAGGCTTTTGTTTAAAATTATTATCTGCAAGTACGTATCTTAGTGTAGTACCTAATTATATAAAAAGCCACACACATATACATTCATATATTTAATGCATTTACAATGAACTGATAACATTATTTATTTATTAGGTTTGCATTTTTTTTTTTTTTTGATGTTTGCTTTTTTCTTGCTGTTGTTTTAATATCTATCCATATTTCCATTCACTTCTAAGAGGTGCAACAACACTGTGCTAAATATTTGCACAGAACAGGTTGTTGTGCTGTGCTTGTTGGATGTTGACAGTCAGTCCAATGGTGCAATGACCGCTGCTCGAGCACCAGCAAACAGCGACAGCAACAGCAACAGCGACAGCGCGACACACTGCCTCCAAAGCAGAGCAAAAATATTTATCGTTAGCGTAAACAATAATTAACGCACATTTTTATATTCACGCATTCGAGTGTGACGTTCGATTAAAATTTCGAAAAAAATATATAAATATTTTTTTTTATTTTATTTTTAAATAAATTGTACTATTTTTATATATTTTTTTTAATAAAAAAAACATTGAAACGGAATGAATGTCAGGGTGTGCTTCATGTTATATTTGAAATAAAAAAAAATGTAGAACAATGAACTGCTGAATCGTGAAAGTGATCACAGGGTTGCCACAAGGATTTTCTGTTGCCAATATTGGAATACTTGATCGTTTCCTTGCAGATATCTAAAAAAAAACAAATTGACAGTCTATTAAATTTTGATGAAATTCTATCTGAGATAAACAAATTGCCGAAAAAGTTTGGAACGGTTTGGTAAGAACTTTTGGCAAGATTTGTTTTTGAATCAGACATCTGACCTATGTACATACGTCAAACTGATATTTAACAGACCAAAGAATTTCCACCCAATAAAATTTGTTGGTAGGATTTATCACGAAAGAGAAATGATGGATGGAATACGGATGGAGCTTTAATTTCTTTTTCAAAATAACATGCACTGTTGATTTTTTTTATTCATGTGGAGGCCGCAATCTTCCTTATCGATTTACGTGAATTTCGAATAATTTCATTTCGAACTTGAGACACACGTTCTGGCGTTGTTGCTGACGTTGATGGTCCAGGAATAGGTCTATTGACCATTGTGCCTTCTTGCCTGAATCTTTGTACCCACGACCAGAGAAGTTGCGTGCTCGGCCCATCACTTACTGGCTGAACAGAATAGAGAGCTGCAACTGGAGCTGCAGCTGCAACTGGAATAGCTGTCAAAAAGTGTCGTACGTGATTTTTTTTACGCGCCCACAATGCAGCTGTACAGCTTTCTGAAATTTTAGTATCGAAAATAAAAATGAAAACAAAAATAAAAATTAATAATGATGAAAAAGAAGCTAAAATTGCTTTGCGTTCTGTTCGCATCATTGAATTTGTGGGTATTCAACATTTTGACAGCTATTCTAGTTGCAGCTCCGTCTCCATTCTGTTCAGCCAGTTAGTCGTCGAATATTAAAATGAGTACGAAAAGCGCGGCGCGCACGTACCAATGATTCACCGCACTTCAAATATTGCTCCACCGCAAACGCGCGGTGCGCTCCCGACCAGTGACTCATGGCGACTAAAAATTCCGCAAATCCTGCGCTTTGAATGTTACCCTTCGATAATTTCGATAATCACAATTTAAAGTTGAAAAATTCCCGCTGGATACCCTTTAAGATTGTTCGTTATCGTAAAATTTGATCAAATATTGGGTAACAAATCCGGTAAGAGTAGTGGAAAATCTGATGTGACATTAATTTTTCGGCTACTGATTGAAGCACATCTTCCAAATACTTCCATATATGTTAGAATTGGAATGATAAGTTTAACTAAGAGAATTCGCGTTTTTATGGGAGTAAAGAATTCAGTCACCCACAAGGAACGAATTATACCGGGGACTTTGCCAGCTGCAATATTAATACAATTGTTCAGGTTAACCTTTCATTGAAAATCATACCCAGATTTTTTGCAACATATTCAATAGAAGTGTCATTTAAGGTAGATAGGTGGAAAATCTGCTCTTCGATTTTGTAAGATTTATCTGAAGAAAATTCCGACCAGTGAAAGACGCTTTCCAAATGGGAATTAATGAGGCTTATACATTGATCAATGAAATCAGCTGAACAAGTAAGGTGTAACTTTGTTTCATTAAGGCTCTCCTAAACCTGAATGAAATCATAGCGAATCATTCGCAACGATGGTTTTTGTTTTTGTTTAGCATTGTGTACCTATCTTTCATATTTGGTTTTATTGTGAATGATTTCGTGTCGTCGTCGAATGTTTCGCATTGGTTTGGGACATACTTTGACATACACTACAACGAAGAAACCGGCAATGATAGAGGGTAACTCGTTAGCATACATAGAAAACAGAAGGGGACCCAAAATTGATCCTTGTGGGACTCCTCGCTTGTTTGGGAGAAAGACTGAAATATAGGCAATACTGCATGTTGGGATGTTGGCGGCCTTTTAAATAATATAGCACAAGATTAATAGCTGAATGAGACACGTTAGAAGATAATAATGACTTTTTCGCAAAGTATTTCATGATTAATTATATCGAATACCTTGGAAAAGTCAAGGAGTGCTATGATAAGCAAAGAATCCAGATTGATGAGAAGTCAGTAAGTCGTTTAGTTGAAGGTACCTATTTATTTTATTCCATATTTTTTTCAAGAACTTTTGAGAAAAAAGGGAGCAAAGCAATATGAATACTGCCGAAGAAATGATTTTTTGAAGCCCACCAAATAGATTCATAACAGAATTTCGAAATAAACTCTTCATGCTCGTGATATCATCAATCAAAGACTTAATTGGGTCCCCTTAAAAACTAGACTGTTTTTCCAGGTGGATGCGTTCACGAAATTACTCCCAACTAAAATCAAATATCAAGATTTTGCTTATACAGTGGACTCTCGCTAACTTGAACACATACGAAACCACGTCTGTTCAAGTTAATGGATTGTTCAAGTTACTGGATTAATCCAACAAATGATTCAGTTTCTTGCATTTTTTGCCCAAACTTGACCCTTTTATCTTTAATATTAGTTTTTGTTTTGCTTCATAAAAGGTAATATTAAATAAATAAATAAGTTCAACAAAAAAAGAATAAAATAAACTTTTCACTGTCTTAATGTGCTCAATATTTATTCCTGCCCTTAGCTTGAGTTTCAAAATTCCATTTTATTTTAACCGTTTGTGAACGTAGTGAGCTACAAAAAGGAAATTCGAATTAATCAAATAAATTTTTTTTTATTTCTGTTCAAGTTACAGAGATTGCAAATATCTTAATTGTTCAACTTATAGAGTTGGTAATGAAAAAATTCAAGTTACCGAGCCTTGAAAATTTCCTGTTCAAGTTATAGAATACCTACAAGGGAAAAATAGCATGTTCAAGTTATTGGATCGTTCAAGTTATCGTATGTTCAAGTTAGCGAGAGTCCACTGTATTACTTTTACTCAATGAAAATATATTAGAAACAAATGATTTTTAACCTTTAAAAAATCCAACATTTTTTTCAGATTTTAAATAAAAACTAAATTTTATAAAAACTTTTTTTATAAACTTTTTTATGTGAATATTTGAGATCAAATTTATTCGCATTTTGAAAAACCTGGCAATACTAAAAGTGATTTTAAAATGTAAGCAAAAAAAAACGTGACTTGATTAAAAAATTTAAAAAAAGGCAATTTCGGGAAGATAAATTGAGGTCAAGAAGTAAATTATTATTATTTTGTTGAACACTTTTGATTTTATTGTTTCGACTTTGCAATGGTGGTTTCAGAGTTAAATAAATACCATCATGCCATTAACTGCTGTGATGAATTCGAGATGACCACACAGAAGTGTCATCTCGTTAGAAGAAGATTTTTTTTCGCAATAAGATGTTAGATTCATTTTCGGCTTGCTAAATAGCCAGATATATACATAAGTACCTAAATGTTAATTGTCAAGTATAAGGTGACGAAGTTATGAAATGTTCTCATCTTCGTTGTCGTCATCGAAACAAACATTATAATGCAAGATGTGTGATTATGGATCGAACCTGTTTTTTTCCAAGTTCTTTGTCGCCAAAGTGACAGTAATTAGTTAATGACAGTATTTGATGTGTGGAAGTCTTTATTTCTTTCTTTTTTTTTACATATAATGAGATAAAAGCTTCCTGAGTCTCACCTGAGTTTCATGTTTTAATTCGATTAGGTATATGACACGGAAGTTAGTACCTACATATTATGTACATTTATTTTTTATATAGGATTTGGACTATGACCAAAGTATATACCTACCTTCGGAAGCACAACAGCCAATATTTTTTATAATTTTAAATGGAGAAATTGTAAACAAAAAAATACACGCTTGGTATTTCGTCAATGAAATGAAATTGGTGGGCAGTTTTTTTTTTGTATTTGTTTTAAACATATGACTGACAGAAAAAAGTTCACACCTCTGCGTAAAGTGATTTCGAAGTCTGATTAAGCGATTTTATTTATCAGCGAAGAACGCTTAATTTTACGGTAAGGAACAAAATGAAAACTTTTTTTTTCTGACAAAAAAAAACATAACAATAACAATTTTAAACCTTGTTGCGTGACATACATTTCTTGTGTGGAATTTTTTAACTTTTCCTAAATAATAACATTGCTGAGTAGACAATAGTGATGGTGAGTTTTAAAGTCATTTGTAATTTCTGGCTAGACCTTGGAAGGTCTATAAGAAAATACCATTGAGCAAATAAGAATGCAAAAAAAAACAAAAATTTTAATCGTTTTTGTCTGTTTTTTTTTTGTTTTGTTTGAGGTAAAATTATCATTTTTAATGTTTCCATAGGTTATCATACATATTTTTTGTATTGTTCGAAAACAGGTGCTTTACATTCTCTTCATACTTATGTTGGTTCGTTGCTTGGAAGTTTTTAAGAATACCTAAGGATGTGTCGATTTGTATTTTGGAGACTCCAGATAATTTTTTGTTTTTGATTGCTCTTATTTTTACTGTTCCAATTGGCTAGGGATTGAAGATCAAAAGTATTCATAAATGTAGTTAATGGTTAATGGGAGTGTGAAAAGTATTTATTTTAATTTTCTACCATCATTTCTACAAAAATTTTTTGGGGTAAATTGGACAGTTAGAAAGACTATTCAGTGTCGTTGTCTTCGTCGTTTAGAGAATCAATAGAATTTCACATTCAGCGTTTTTATCTTGTGTTTTAGTTTGAAATCATTTTTAATCATTTCGCAAAAATACATTCGCAATTAATGTTGTTCAGATTTTTGTTTTGTTAAATTGTTTGTTATTTGGCCAAGAGTTTTTTTTTCGAGAAATATCCTTTCGGCGTGTTATTATTTTGTGAAATATAGCAACTGGTGTGTGTTTTGATGAAAAAAAAATGTTTTCTTCGTGAAATGCGGATGTTACTTTCTTTAAACCATCACTCATTCACTGCAATCCACGGAAATTATTTCTCACGCATCCCAAAAAACTGAAACCATGTCATTGTCCGCTGGTGAAACAGTCTGCGCCTTCCTCGGAGAAGATTCCCCTCTCTTAGTTCATTATATTGACTGCAGTTTCGTCTCAGGACCCATGTTTCATCCATGATAACAAGGGAAGAAAAAATTCAAAGGTTTATTTCGACGGAACTTAGCCAAATACTCGGTTGAGCATCGTCACAAACCTGTTTTTGTTCGTTTGTGAGTAATCGCGGAAGCCATCCTGCGCACAGCTTTTTCAGGTACAAATCAACTGTTAATAGGTATGCGATGAACAGCATTTTTAAATGCCTGAAATGCCTGCCTGCTCACGCAACTTCATGCGGGCGTCGTTCGATACCACTTTGTGGACTTTTTTCCAACTTACTTGTTCAATCACTGCTATGTTGATCTTGGCAGTTCGCACAACCTAGTTTAAGTTGTACCTGTGCGAAACGCAATAGGTATATGGAGTAGATCTCACTTAAACTTCTTTATTTCACATTAATTCATTTGCTCCACTGAACAACAACAATAAAACTGCAACGTGATGCCATGAAGTTCTTCTTGAAGTGCTTATAACACGATTTTTTGTGCAAAAAATCCACTACGGAAACAAAACAAAAGCTCCAAAAGAAAGCTATGGGGACTCTTCCCCATCTATTGGAACAATCCACAATTGGTTTACCCAATTTCGCTGCGGACACTCCAGCACAAATGACGCAGAACACTCTGGTCGCCCGATTGAAGTTGCCATACCGGGAAAGGTCGATAAAATCCACGGTCTAATATTTGTCGATCGCCGAATGAAAGTGAGAAAACTTGAGGAGTCACACGGCTTGGTAATTACAATTTTGTACAAATATTAAGATATGAGAAAGCTTTCCGCAAGATGGCACCCGCGCTTGCTCTCAATCGATACCAAAAGAAACCGTTTAAACATTTCATAGGAGCGTTTGGCTATCTTCAATCGGAACCCAAGTGAGTTTCTGCGCCGATTTGTGAATGTGGATGGGACATGGATTCATCACCAAACATCTGAGACCAAAGAACAATCTTAATAGGTAGTGGACTTCTACAGGTGAATCCAAGCCAAAGCAGGACTATCGGCAAACAAGGTGATGACGACAGTTTTTTGGGATGCGCAAGGTGTCATCCATATGGATTACCCTGAGAAAGGAAAAACGATTACCGGTGCTTATTATGCTGTCCGGTTGGAGCGACTCGACATTGATTTAAGGAGAAAAACACCCTATTTGGCGAGGAAAAAAGTTCTTTTTATCAAAACAACGCTCCTGCGCACAAGTTGGAAGTCGCGATGGCAAAATTGCATGATTTCATGATTTAAGCTTTGAGTTGCGAGTTACTCTACATCCAACTTATTCTCCGGATTTGGCCCCCTATGACTATTTCTTATTTCCCGATTTGAAGAAATGTCTCGATGGAAAAAAATTTGGCTTGAATGCTGAGGTTATTCAAGAAACAAGTGAATATTTTGAGGCTTTAGAAAAAATCTATTTTTTTGAAGGGAATTTAAAAATTAGAAAACGTTGGATGAAGTGTCTCCAGCTACAAGGGGATTATGTCGAAAAATAAAGTTTTTTTTTCTGAAAAGAGCGTTCCTTCTTTCAATCTTCAGGGACTTATTGACCCGCCTTCGTTTCTATACCTACTACTTTGTATTATAATATAATAAAAATCACCATTCATTCACTACACATTTTCTCATTGAAGATAAACCTCAAATATATAAATAAAGCCAAATCGAAAATCATAGGTATGTAGATTATGGCCATTATAAATTTGATAATTTCAATTCTCTAACTCCCTAAATATGTACACTTCTATTTAAGTTATGTGTTGGATATACACACCTATCCCTTGATATCTATACTTCTATGGAAAATTTTATAGAAAAATGTTAAGAACTTAAAATGTACATAGGAACTCTAAACCAACTTTACTTAAATATATCTGATGCTTTTAAAAATATCTTCATATTTTATTTAGGTACCTACATTACTACACTTTCTACCCGCCCTTATATTTTATTTCATATTAAAAATGTAAACGAATCTGTTATTTGCTTTCCAGAAATACCAACAAAAAATAAAACTTAATTCGAGATAAATCTCGTAATTACATATTTAAGAACTTCTGTCCACAGTTGTAGTAATAGTTAAAGTGCCTGCCTATATGAAAACAAACTTATATAGAACAACCAGACAGAAACATCTTCTTCTGTTTACATACATTTTTCACAACGTTTTCGGTAAGTACTTCATGATTCATGAATAAAGAGAGAAATCCCATTTAAAAAATTGAAAAAAAAATGTTATAAACTACTCCTCTACTCAATATTTATGTAGGTACTTCATATTCGTACGAATGTACTTCCTTTTCCTCATTCCTTAATATCGATCGACCATCTCGGAAAATTTCTGATGCCCAGCCAACCAGCCTCTCACTTACAGCCTGTCGGTCGGCCCGTCCGAAATCAATTTAAATAATTAAACCACTTAAACTTATGCTCTCACCCACCCATCACCCGCCATCATCCAAAAATCATCTCAACCCAATCAATTTCTAACTAATTAATCAAAATAAATGTTCTTATGTCGAAGGAGAGAAAAATATTTGCAAAATTTCCTCTTTTTCAGAAATGGGATATCTACCTACTTTCTAATATTATTTCGAAAATATAGAGGTGGATCAGAATTGGGCAGGCAAAAACAAAATAACAAGACACAACCAGACTGTATCACAACATGAAACACTATTTTTTTTTTTCATCTGCTTTTCTCGATATAGAAACCAGGTAATAAAAAAGTAAATCTCAGTACCACACGCAATTGCCCTGATCGATCAGTGATGGACTATATTTTTCAGATAGGTACTCGTATTTTGAATATTTTTACATAATTAAATCGTGTGTGTCTAAAACTTGCATGTACGACTAAAGAAAGCTCTCTGAGTGCTCTCTTTTGCAAAAAAAAAAATACACCATAATTTTGTTCGAATTATAGAGGTTCTAGACACTCATAGTTTTGGCTAAGTTATAGGTAGGTAGAAGAGACCAACACGAGACTTGACCCTTTATAAAAATTTCATATCCGATGTGAGATATCTTAAGAAGGTAAGTAGCCTGATTTGATTATGGAATTCGATTAGAATTATTAGCCATTTTTTCTTTTCAATTCTTTCCATTATTAGATTCTTGGGAAATATAATGGTACTTTTCTTATTTCGAGTCCATTTAAGCCGACGAGTGAAATTTCATATCAAAACCTCTTCTTTCTTAAATCAAAGTAGGGAAGTACGATAGGTACCAATAATCAAATCCGGTACCAAATACCTCTCTCTTCAGATTCCGTCCTAATCAGAGCCTAAATTTTTAAATAATCCCAGAATTGTTTTTTTTTTAGATTTTTTATTCCAACTCTGTTTTCATCCTAAAATCAGCAGCAGATACAAATATATTTAAATATACATTCAAAATCTATGTACAAATAAAATTAGATGAAAAAAACATGAAAAATAAAAAAAAAACACCAAGTAAACGAACCATCATTGAAGAAAAAAAACCAAAGCAAATTAGCAACCGTACACGAAAATAAATTCAAAATAGAAAAAAAAACATCCAAGTTAAATTTTTTTTTAATTTTGTATCTAAACATTGACTCGCACATTTTATTGGCTATTCTGTCTAATCCTTCAGTCCCTTCTCCCCTATTTTGGGGGGGAAACCTGAAAAACGCATGGAGTACATAAAATCAGAAGGCAAACAAAAAAATCAACGAGGAAAAAATTCTAAATGGCATTAAGCAAGTTAGCATAAATTTTATTCAAGCTACTAAGTACGTATGTGCACAAAAAAAAATATATACAAAAAAAAAGGCCAAACGCAGCAATGGAGACTCTCTTGACGAAGAAGTGTGGGACATGGGGTGGAGTAGTTCAGAAATATACACTGGGAATAACCCCCTGGTGGTGTGCAGCAGCTAGAGCTGTTCCGTGCCATCCATCGTTCCAAGTCGGCCAGCCCGGCTTCTAGCAGAAAATGCATCCACCATTAAAAAAAAACACGAAATAATACACCAAGAATTGAAGAAGGAAAAAAAGCAGAACAGCTAAGAAGTAGCAGAGTGTAGAGTGCTTGCCGCTGCTGCTGCTGCTGCAAAAGAAGGCACAAGGCGTGTAGCGTGTAGAAAATAGGCACACAGAAGAATAAAAGACTCACAAAACAGCAAATACAAGGCAGATAGAAGAAAAAAAAAAAACATAAATTAAAGAAAGAAAATCGGGTTTAATGAACGGAAAGTCAGTCGTCTCCTCGGTTGTACTCGCCGCCGCGCAAATTGAGTCCCCAAGAATCAGCCAGGGGGAATTTGGAACAACATTGCAATGTGGGGCCGGCAAGTGGTCATCAGGTGCACGATTAGTAAAGTAAGTTACATTCCCATTCCAATATATACATACGTGTTCATTGTACATTATGATTGTATGTAGGTACGAATCGATGCTAGTGAGAGATCAAGTTTGGATCTAAATCATACGAGTATATGTATATGTATATAATAATGCCTAAGTAGGGTAATTGGTAGACTCAACGAGTTATGCTCGGAGACATTTAGAGCTATTAACAGCCTTATAAGCAACCTAGTAAAAGGAGTCATATCCACAAAGTAGCCAAACTCATTAAATCATGAAAATGATTGTTAAGTTTGTCACATTGGGACCTAACCTTTCAAAATTATATAAAATTTCACAAAACAGGAGTTAAGGTTTTTGTACCTTCCATAAAATTGTTTAACTTTCCTGACTAAACTTTTAACGAGACGGCCCAAACTGACAAGAAGTCCTATTATATTTTCTTGGAAAGGAAAAAGTTTTTGCGAAGAAGTAAAATCGTTTGGGAGCAAATGCTGAGCTATAGAAAAAGATGATACGACAATTGGAGTTTTTTGTTATGTTTCATAACCTGATTTGTTATAGAAAAAAGTCCACGCGCACTGGATAGGGGCAGTGGATTCAATACCAGGGAAGTCTATGGTTAAACTAAAGGGTTTTCCAATAAAGTGAGCGTCTATTTCAGATGAGTTACTCGCGGGTTTTGATTTGAGTTAATTTCCTGAAAGTACTTTCATAATCATGTCCACTTGATAGCAGTATATCTTCTGCTAGTTTTCAGCTGGAAGCATTAAAAGTGAAATATCTGTATTCTTACAAGCAAAAGGTTGTACCTATTGGAACCGTGATGCCAATTCGGTGCGGGGTCTACTCTTACAATAAGCTTCAAATTGAAGATGCATAACAATTCACATAATTTTACCGTATACATATATGTATATACAATTAAGAAAAGCCGTACCAGTACGTGAGTGTGTATTGATAACACTAAGATATCTTGGCATCTGATAAGGCATATTATGTGTACATTTATAATCATATTCGAAGGCAAACTGAAAACTCAGTTTTATATCTTTGTTTCTATCGCGAAATGATTTATTAATTGTTTTCCACAAAGTTTGAAATGACTCCTGATTCCATACTAGTTGATTTGTTTCCTCCAATGTCCACTGTTTTACCCTGTTGACTCTCGATAGCTACTCTCAAAATACGAACTGCATTGAAATTTTGCGAGTTGATTTCCGATAGTGCTCAAAACCTTTTGTCGATTTGCGAGGAACTCTCAAAAAGTTCCAACACTTCGTGAGCTACTCTCAAGACTGTGTCCACTAACGATATTGCTCTCGAGAGCTCCTAGAAGTCTGCTCGTAGCATTTTTACTCTCAAGTGAACACGGCCCTTAGGGGTAGGTGAATCTTAAAATGGAATGAAACAAGCTATGTATTTGGCAAGTATTAAGAAACTGATTTTCATTTGTTTTAATTAAAAAAAACCCATGTATGACATTATGTATGGATTATGACATCGTTGAAATGGCCACCGCCGCGACTTCGCACGGTGGCACGGTAACGAGAGGTCAAAGGCCTGAGTTATGTCGACTTTTAGGGCATCGTCGATTGCGGCTTATTAGCATAGAGCCGCCCAAAAAGTCTAGCAAGGTCAAATTGCACGATCTTGGAGGCGAATTCTCGTCCCGAGAGATAACACTACCCTTCAAATCGTTCATGCACAATGTTGTCCTGTTGGAACCACTTGTTGTTGTTTATAATCATTTCATCGGACTTGAGCCAGAGAAAAATTATTTATCTACGATCATTGGGGGTTTGCGTTGACAGAATTGACGAATTCTAATGTAAACTCTCATGGGCAGAGGCGATTTTTTTTATATAAATAAAGGCCGTTTTTGAAAACGTTATTTGCGCCAAAAATACACTTGCAAGATGTTCTTAAATGCAAACTGCATTGCGGTGCAACTCTGCAGAAAAAAACGAGTCGACGGAAAAAATATTAAAAAGCCAGAGAACGTTTCAGTGATTACAATTTCCGATAGCCCATTTATCAATTGCAAATTATTAAAATCTTTCAATTTGACATATCTTTAAAACCACACACACACACAAATTCTATAAATAAAATTATTTTCAAGATCATCTTGCATAAACAAAACAAAAAGTGGTTCAAACAAAATCTCGAAATGTACAGATAATTTATGCTTAAGCACTTCAAAACCGTTAGAATGCATACCTAAGTTATAAAGAGCAAAGAGTATTTATGTATGTATGTATGTGGCATTTCAATAGCTTCAAAACAAACAAAAAATATCCATTCCATTAGAACACCCTGTGTGCACTGTGTGGCATTTTATTTTCCTAAATCGATTCTTTTGTTTCTATGTCACGATGACAAGTTAGTGGTCTATGATTTGAATTGATTACTTAAAATGTGATTTGTCTCACATGACAAGTCATCTAAAGGCCGGCCAAGCCAGTTCAGATAACTAAAATGTCATAACAAAAAAAAATCAATTTATTTTCGTCCAATCAGAATTTCATCAAATTTGCATAAAATCTTTAACTGGACCAACTACCTTTTTGAATTTGCATTCTCTTTATTGAGAGAATTGCACACGCAAAACAAAAACAAGAAAACAATGCAAAAAAATTTACGAACCAGAATTCAAAAAGATTTTAAATGCTTTTGTGGTTATAGGATAGTGGTATTTTCGGCAAACTCATAAGTTTTGCCAATTAATAGTTGGGATTAGAATGAGAAAATTGCTTTGACAACTCGGCGCTGCCATTTAAATTAAGTCTGTCAATGCCAAAACGCAGATATGTATGCAGATATAATTGCACTTTGGGTTTCATCAGTTTATGCAAACTACGGTTTGGTTTTATGGATCACCATCAACACACTCACTATGCTAATCTCAAAACACAATTGGAGCTTTTATTCAAAAGTGAGATTCCATTCGGGTGAATGATTTGCATTTTAAATAATAATATATAAATGGAGGTACATATTAGAATATATTTGTTGTATTAATAAATAAAATAAATATATTTTAGATCTAATTCTCATGCAGTTGGCCGGACTAATGGATGAGATTATTGAGAAACCAGTATAAGAATGTTGTTGTGGGAGTATACCTAATGTGAAATTGTTGGAATTTGTTTAATTTATCAATAAAATTTTAAGCTGACAAAAACCCTACTTTATTTAGGTGAGGGTAAGGAGTTCAAAATTACCTTGATCTTAGCAAGCTTCTAAAGACCGGTCGGTAATCACGAATCCTTGAAGAATAATATAAATGCATATTTTAACCAGTTATTTTGTGGTTTTGCACTGGTTACGATTCTAGGGATGAATGAATCAGTGAATAATATTTGAGTATAAGCTTTAAGTGCACTGCGACCTTTAGATATATCGTGCCTCAGTCTAGAGTTGGATGAGATTGCTCATTTTACAGTTCATCCTACAAATTAGTTTCTTTAAAAAACGTGAATATTTACAGTACGTTTGGAGTGTTAACTGTGCTTTCTTTTATTTGGATATTTTAAAGATGTCTTTGTTTTTGGGTCACAAGTGCATCACGTTTGTCTAATATTTGGTCCGGTGTCTCCCTATTAGTAATATGAAAATGACACAAAGGTTTTAGCTTACAATAACCTATAATCTGGGGATAGCAAAGGAGTATGAACAGCAACATAGGATTATCTTTTAACCAACCAACCACCTTTCTATAGATACTTTACAGAAACCTCGACTGAAAAATATTACTGGGAGATGTTATCATACATCAACATCACCATTATATTTTGCACCGGGGCTTATAGCGTAAGTATAATCGACAAAAGTCGATCAGAAATTCTAGTTAACATTATTGAAATTCCTATCAAATAGAAAAATATTAACTACAAGAGAATCACGAATTATTTAAATTAAAAATTCGCAATCTCTGATACAAAATATTTTTCTATTTTATAGGAATTTCAATAATGCTATCAATAAATTCTGATCGACTTTTGTCGAATTAACTTTTTTTTGAATATATACTCGTAATAAGGTCCACTAATTCCTATAGCGAATTTGAACTAAGAAAGCTATCTTTGGGGAACATGTTATACAATATAGGTATCGGACAAATTGCTGAGAATGTAGAATTCTTAACAAGATTATTATTTATTTATTTATTTATTTATTCCTCCACGATTTTCAGCAACCAATTTAATAGCACATAATTAATGCAATGATAAATATGAATATTCCTTATTGTTTTTAAATTCATGGGTAAGAAATGGTTACTATAAATTTTTATAAGTAGATTTTTCGCGCTGCTTGTTAAAAAAAATAAAGAAAATATGTTAAAGGTTTGTTTCATAATGTCTGAATAAAATTCCAATAAGCCATTTGACACTTTAATCTTGTGGCAGGGGCATAAGTTCACAAGTCAAAAAAATTAATTTGTGGATTTATGTGAAGTTTTTTCAGAACTTTGATTAGATATTGTGAAACAAACCCAAAGCATAAACATTTGATTCATAGAACAAATAGTTACATTACGAATTTTATTAGAATTTTTGAATGCTCGAGCTCGTTGCCTACATTTTGTTTGCTTGTATTGTCAATGAAGTTCTTTGAAGTTCCTGAAACTGAAACTTTTGTACACGGAAACTGATAGTTACATGTCAAGAGATTTTTTATCGAAGTAGGGTTCAACATTGAATTAAAGGCCAACATGCTCGAAATATTTTCAAACTCAAATATTCAAAAATACACATAACTGTTATTAGCAATTTTTTTATTCGAAAAACTATCTCATTCGCTTTTTCCTAAGAAGAAAAGCACAGAAATACATCCTGCTGATATGACTAGAATAAAAGCATAATCTTTTGGAAATGCATTTTGAGCTAATGATCAAAGACTTGATATTTTCTCAACAACAAGAAATTGCTCCATCTAATTTCTAAGACCACAAGTGTAAGACTACGATTTTTCGAAGAGAGCTCATAATTGTACACAGTGGGCACGCAATTGGATTGGTTTCGCTTCAGTACCAGTCAGAAAGCAGCCTTGTATGACACATTCTAGATGGTAGATGGTTTCAAGTACGGAAAAAGATCAAATTGCGCGAGTGGCAACACGAGCGAGTACCCGCTAGCGAGTTGGGGACATACATTAATTGCCAAATCACTCGCTTCTCAACTGGCTTAAAAAAGGAACGTCAGTTGACTAGCGTCTAGGAAAAGTTTCGATGTATTAGTAACTCGCCAGCGATTACTAGCTTGTGTGGCCTCAGGGTGATTCGTCTCCCAATTGAAAAACACACACCATATCACAATCATTGCTTACATTATGTATGGTAAATTTAATCTAAGGAAGACAACTGGTAACATAAGCAGTTGGGCAAAAATTTTGTGCGAAAAGCACGTGAGGTCTCACTGAAATTTTACGCCCAAAATACTCAAATGAGCGATCAAGTGGTATGCTACTACAGAGAGCCAGCAAATAAATTGCCTAGCTTACCATACTGTCGAGCTCAAATCGGGTATGTTCACAAATCCCTGATTTCTAGCCCATTTTCATCCAAAGGTCAAATTAGTCAAATTTTAGGTTGGTCGTGGCAGCACAAAAATTAATTATTGCAACCAATGTACTAGGTAGATAATATGATTCAAAATAGCTTTAAATAGCCTTTAGTCCACAAAAATCAGAAATTTGACATCTAAACCAGGTTTTCAAACCTTTTTAGTGCTATGCCTCACCCAAACCATTTTCTGTCGTTGTGACTAAAGAAATTGATCGTAGCCCAGTACGATTTCTTGGTATTCGTTAAACTCATGTATTCCATTTTTGCCATTAAATAACCGCGGGACAGTAAATCGCAATTCTAGCCTAATGCTTGCGGAATCGGACCTATATTTTTGTTGTTTCTTTACAAAACAGCGTTCATATTTGGTAATAGCTTTAATAGATTTTTCGGAGAGAACATATGCTGTAACACCCTTATTAGTATGGGAAAGTTATTGAGTCCGGACTTTTTTAGAAATTAAAAGAGTTCGAAATTGATCTCTTTCGCAATAATTTAACTTTGAAATCTTAAACGGGTCTAATGCATCAGATGTAAAATTGGCGCCTTTACACAGGGGGCACCTGTGGGTCACTGATCTAAATGTTATTTAGATTTGGTTGGTTACATTAGAAGACAAGAACTGAATACGCACATTGCTAAACATTGCGTTAAGTTGTATCCTGATGGTCGGATTCTATTGCAAGACACTAGAAACCTTCTGAACAATATACATATAGGTACATACTATTTTATTTATTTTCCTAACAAAAAAATAGTTTGACTAAGTAAGATTTCAATTGTAAATTCCTACATTCTTAGCTGATAAACACACATATCGTTTATGAACACTTTCGAAATATTTTTTTTTTTTTTTTGAAAACAACGCTTAAAATTAACCGGATTAAAAATAAGATTACCTATTGTTGCTAAACTAAAGCATTCATATAAAAATCATTTTCTATTAGAGCCAATGCTGAAATCAGTAGACACTGGACAGCACCATTAAACAGCTTTGTATTTTATTTATAAAATAAGATAAAAGTTTTCTTTGAATGGATCCTTGGGGTACAGCACAATTAGAAAAAAAAGAAAACTAAACTTTCTAGTTCCGGAGAATATAGAAGTTAACTGTTCAAGTGCACTGCTATGTTCTAAGCCGAATCTGAATGTGGCCACGAGTTCTAAGATACTAGGGCGTCTTCCTAGTTTACAGAAGCCAATGAGGTAGGTAATTCATTATTTTTCCCCGGTGATTTCTTCCTTGTGTGACAGTCAAATTACCTAACAGTTTCAATACTATTATGCATTCAAATACTCAAGAAGAATCAAATATTAGACTTTCATTTTAGTTACTTTTTTCTTGCTCAATCATATCCAAAACTGCAGTAACAGTTACTGCAAACAGGAGATGGATACCCTGCCTGACTTCAATAGATAGGTATTGAAGGATATTCTTTTATTTTAATGCAATTCTTAGATAAAGAGATAAAGTTTAGATAAGTTCCTTTTAAAGGGTAAATATGAAGGTACTTTAATTTATGATACAATATGAATAACCTGAATGCTATAATTCTTTTACTTGCTGAAAAGCAATAATGGTTTAGCTACAATTGGTTAAATTTGAAAGGTATGCCTTTGACTTAAGTAGAATCAGGCACTCTGAAAACATACACAGGTATTTTCTGGAATTTGGCAATTTAGTGGAAACGCTTTATCACAAAGAAACAAAAGACCACATGCAAGTAGGTTTTAAACCATGCCAGTCCAGCTTTATAGGACAGGAGCACACTTGGTTGGTTGTTTAAAAAGCAGGATTCTTCGAGTGATTTTCGATACATTCGATGGAGTCGAGGAGGCAATTCTACTCTAGTCAATGATTTATAGTAAGCTGTAAGTCAATAATAAGCCCTCTAGTCTAGAGGATCAGAACGCAAGTAAGTAGAACTTTATATTGGTCAATTTGAACAGCAGAAACAGTCTTGATCAAAATTGTCGTTTGAGCAACTGATTTGAATAATAAGTTCATTTCAGTACAAGCAACATCAATATCTTCTTCGTCTTCGTTCTCAATTCCTTATGCATGCATGAAGATTGGCCCATATCGTAAAATGTTGTTCGTCTAGTCCACTTTTTGTCATCACTGTGTAATACTAAGTCGACAAGCCAACTAGAATCGCGACAACAGCAATGCAGCAGCAATAAACAAGCGTATCGGGTCGGTTGTAGATGGAAAGTATGAATATCATAGGCTTCCATCACACTCACACGCCACTAACTATTGCACCACCAGCAGCAGCACCACCACCAGTCCAGTCGAGTTGCTCTTCGTTGTCTTGAATGTCGTCGCCCGGCTCGAACTGCATGGTGGCTCTGGCCTGGTATAGTAGATAGTGCATATAAAATAAAGTAAGCAAAAATAATTATAGTTGCTTCTTGCAACTGCAACTAATTCTTGCACATGCAGCAAGCCAAGCAAATCACACCACACAGACACCAACCACATCTCTTCCATCTCATGTTGTTCACCGAACTTTCAAGATTTTCTTTTTTACAAAAAAAAAAAGAAATATTTTTTCTGTTTTCAACAAGCAAACGCCCTGCGCCTCCTTCCTATTTCTATTCGAACTTTTGGCAGCACTTTTTTACACTAATTAATTAATGCACTTTGGAGCTTGGAGCACACACAGAACAGAACTACGTAGGTATAAATAATAAATGCACTTTTCTTCTACTTGTCCCAATCAAAAACTGAATCTCTGCCAATTTTCCCTGCTCAAGCAGAAACAAGCAAAAGCAATGCAATTTTTTGCGATGCGACTTCTTATAGACTTAGGTTAGGTGGCAGGGTAACATTCTCCCGATGGAAATTTCTCTGCGATAAGACGTTTATTTTTATGGTTTTTACTTTTTTTCTAATATTTACCTAATTGCAATGGCGTTGATTTGATGTGTGCGATTTAAATCAATAATTCCAGTTTTTTTCTTGTTCAAATTTTTTTTTTCGTTTTTCGCGCAGCAGCAGCAACAGCGGGCAACACAGCACAGAACGACGACGATGATGGAAGCGAAAAAAAAAAGAAAACACAACCGAACCGGCAGAGACAAGCAGCAAGGAATGCACACACAGCGGGGAAGCTCGGTGAAGGGGAAAAAAGTGAATGAACGTGAGTGCACAGAGGGGGACAACAGGAGCCCAGAGGGGAAAATGTCAAATCAGTAGAAGACGAAAAAAAGGAGGCAAATTCACTCCGGTGCCTCGCTCTTGTCTGAAAAATTCACTAGTTCTGTTTTTTTCTTCTTCGTTTTGCACTTCAATTTTTCGTTTTGTTTAGAATTAAGGGATTTTACTTTTTTGATTGATTTGATTTCTTTGGTAAAACTGTAAATATTTTATGTATTTTGCTTGCAATTAATTTAATGCACAATCAGTTCAACGAGAGACTACAAATGAAATGAGGAAAAATTACGCACAACTTTTCAATTTGCGAGTTCAACTGAGAGTGGTGGATGGCGGTGAACCAAAAAAATATCTCATTCGACGATGGGGCGATGTGACGACGATTATCGTTTGTCTTCTTTTTTTCTGTTGTTTTGTTAGCACAGACAAAGTGCTGTCTTTGTCATTCAAGCGGAAGCTTCGAGTGGAATAAAGAAAAAATGCGGCTATGAATGAGATGACACGTAGTACTCGGGAAGTAAATGAAGCGTAGGATAGAGTGAGATCACATATATAATAAGACTGTGCAAAAATGCAATGGTTGAATGGAAGAGGTGAGTATTGAATTATGGTTGAAATGAACTTGAATTGAATTGTTTTTACTTTTTGGGTGTGAACACATGGAGTTATTGGAATTTATCTGTTTTTTATTTTATTTAGTTTTTAATGCTATGTTTCCACCCAATGTTTACGTCAGTTTGATTAAAATAAATCAATTTCGTGTTACCACCGTACAGAAAGATTTAAAGAAGATTTACTGCATTTTCACCAAACACTTATCTGATATTATAAGATTTACCTCAAATCTCGAGGATTTACCATACAAATTTATTCCGTTTATCTTGAAAATAAGAAATTAACCGTGTTAAATCTTCCGACAAATACTTTTACAAATCGAACTAACCTTTTCTTATATGGCGCTGAAGGATTCATTCAGGTAGAACTAGAATAGTCGGAAGCCAACTTAAGTTCTCGTACGAAACCGAGCGAAAACAAGAAATTTACATGACGGGCACATAATTGCGAAGTTTAGTTTTCGTTAACTTTTGCTGTCGAACGTAAAGGTAGAGGTAGAACTATAATAGTCGGAAGGGCACTGAAGCTAATGTCAAAAACCAAAGAAAAGTAGCTTTCCGTACCGAAAAAAGGGGAACACACCCATAATGTAACTATCATCTTTCTCTTTTTAGCATTCCTAATTACCAGATGTCAGTTTTACTTAAGTGAAGTGCGCTCGGGAGCGTACCTCACTTCCGTAACCAAAGTTAAACGAAACTTGACGAAATGCTCCACTTCGCGATTAGAGTCGCGTCAAATGCTTTCCGTGTATTCGCTTATTTTCTTCCGACCACTTAAGTGCCCCTCCGACCATTAAGGCTCTCCTAAACCAACGCGAAATCATAGCGAATCATTCGCAAAGAAAGTTTTTGTTATTGTTTAGCATAGCGTATCTTTCATATTTTATATTATTGTGAATGATTTCGCGTCGTCGGCTAATGTTTCGCGTTGGTTTGGGAGAGCCTTTATAGTTCTAGCTTAGAATTAGAATAGGAGGAAGCTGTCGTAAGCTTATGTCAGAACCGACCCAAAAGTAGCTTTCCGAAAGTCAATTTCAAAACTGACCCATAATGCATTTAAGTGGTTGGAAGTGAAAAAAAGAACTGTTTATTAAATGCTTATTTTCTCATACTAATTCACAGCACAGAGTGATATGCTTTTTATTTTGCGAAACCACCTAAATTCAATGTGATATAAATTAAATAAAAGACAATTTAAGATTTGACTTCACTCATTCATCGAACAGAAAAAAAAAAGTTGAAAACTATGCACCAAGCGTCAAGTTCTTGTTAGTTTGCTTCCACCTTTTTGATTTTGCATTCGTCCACTTACGAAAGAGCGGTGATCGTTGAGCGCTCTCACGTCCGACGGCAAAAGTTAACGAAAACTAAATGAAAAGTTCCACTTCGCAATTATTATGTGCGCGTCATATAAATTTCTTGTTTTCGCTCGGTTCGGTACGACCACTTAAGTTGGCTTCCGACTATTCTAGTTCTACCTTAAGAGCGCTCACCGACCGCTCTTTCGTAAGTGGGCGAATGCAAAATCAAGATGGTGAAGGCAAAATAAAAAGAATTTGGTGTTTGGTGCATAGTTTTCAACATTTTTTTCTGTTGTATGTATGAGTGAAGTAAAATCTTTTAATTTTAATTTATATCAAATCGAATTTTAGTGGTTTCGCAAAGTAAATAATTAAAAGCCTGTCACTCTGTGATGTGAATAAGTATGAGAAAATAAACATTGAACAAAAAATTATTTACATTTTTTTCCACATTCAACCACCTAAGTGTATTATGGGTGACTTATTAAACTGACGTTTCGGAAAGTTACTTTTCGGACGGTTTTGACATTAGCTTTCAACAGCTTCCGCCTATTCTAGTTCTACCTCATGGTATAAGAATAACAAGGTATGCTTGACAGCTCAGGCAACTGATTCGTGACGTCATTTCGAGTGAATGATCTCAATTGTTTGTCATTTATGGCAAAGAAAGTAAACAATAAATTGTTTATGTTTTGAAGCTATTTGCTAGTAAAACTCAAAGCAAAACAGTAGATTATTTATGTTTCGAAATTATGTTTTGTTAAATTTCAAAGAAAACAATAAATTATTAATTTTTTAAAGCTATGTGTTGGTGAACCACTGACTATGACGTCACACACAACAAAATATTGCGACCCTTCATCTCATATACAACATACCTTGTATTTTTATACCATGGTTCTACCTTAAGCCTGTTTCTTTACTTTGCATTTCTGTTATTTTTAGTGCAAATTTGTTTTATATGAACGACCAAAATGCACACAAATATACAGGAAATTGCAGAAATTCAAAGGAAAGGAGCACACTGTCTATCTCACTTCCACTTCATAAAAAAATGAAACACCATTTGCATTTTTAAAAGTGCTGTCAAAATATATCTTCTTTAAATCTTTTTGTGCGTTTCAAAAACTAAAAAGAATTATAATATCTGAACTGAGATAAAACTTTGGTGGAAACATAGCATTTCTTTCACAGCACCTTTCAAAATTCAAATGGTTCTTCATTTTTTGTTATGAAGTGGAAGTGAGATAGAATGTTTCATTTGAGTCAAAAAATAGGTGTTGTTCGTGTATACTTTCCAAAACAGCCAATTTCTAGCCATTTTAGTCCAAAGTTCTGCCCTATTAACAAAATTAATTTTTAATCTTAAAGATTAACGAAATAAATTTTAATCGAAAAAGGCTAGCGAGTAGGAAAAGTTTCGATGTATTAGTAACTTGCTAGCGATTACTCGCTCGTGTGGCCTCAGGGTAGGCTCCGATGTCGTTTTTTTCGTCCGAATCTCCTGGACTTACAAAAGAACACAAAGGCAAAAATTGTTTAACTTGGCCCAGGCCACTATTGATTTATTAATTTACCCTTAGGGCTAGTGGTTCAAATTTTAATCAAATACAATCGTGGTTAAATTTTTAATCCGTGGTTAAGCAATTTTTAATTACTGATTTCATCGGATTAACTGAAGTACAATGACGCACGGTTCAAGCATGTATAATTGGATTCATTTTGCATCCAAAAATAATTGTTTTCCATTTTTAGGCCCAGAAAGTAATGAGTAATTAAGGAAAAATTAATGACTCAAAGGGCGGCTTAAAGCCAAGAGAAACATTTTTCGCTTTGAATATATACAGTTAGGATATAAAATATTTTGAAAATTTTGATTTTTTCACATGGAAACTGCAAACTACCCTTTAGTAAATGTGAAACGAAATTGGGCTATGATCTCCATAAATAGAGCGAAATGCAAAGACCCCTTTCAGGCTTCACACAAGGAGCTTTTGCCTTGGTTTTATGGTGAGAAGGGCACGAAGCAAGAGACACCGTAAAAGCAATCGACTATTAAGGAAAACTAAAACAAATCTCCGAAGATTTTGTACCTACGTGTGAAAGGTTCAAGTGATTTTAAAAAACTAAAGTATTTAAGTTCAACTTAAGATGATACGTTATCCCTGATTTACTCTGAAATTTAATGAGTCTTTATAAAAACACAACAGACAATTATTCATGAAGAGTTTCACACACATTAGTTTTGTTCGTTTATCTCCTTCCAAAGCTAACAATTTCTCTAAATTTAAGTTCAATGGATTTTTGTATATGAATTTTGACAGAACTTTGAACTGAAAGTAAATGAAATGGGATGTTTTTTGGGATTAAACGAAGAGCGAGGTATTGAAGCGGAGCAATTCATTTTCATAAATATTTAATTTTTCAATTTTCAGAACTTTCCCATAATTCCTCTTCATTTTCAGTAAATCCATTAATAATTTAATTCATGTTTATTTGATCACATACAAAAGCCATTATTTTATTATATATAATTTCATCGAAATCAAAATGTTTTGAGGATAAAAATAACACATCTATTATTGCATTTCCCAGTGCAAATATATTGTATTTATAAAAACAATGAATTTTAATTAAATTTAAAATCAACAGAATAAAAATTGCATAATTGCATTAACCATCACCATCGTCAAGGTTTCACCTCTCTATTTAGCTCTGTTAAAATAAAAACTGATAAAATAAAATAAATGGGTCACACCTCACTCTCTCTGGATGGTTGTAAATGAAAACAAAGGAATATTGGACAGAAAACACATTCACTATCCCATCACTATACATAAAACAAACATCGACAGTTTTTTTTTATTAATTTTTTTTTCCAACAGAGGGAGTACATGAACAAAAATGAATTTATACCTTTTTTACTCTTGCAGGTGTGTGATTTTTATTTGACATTTATTTTTATTTGGCAGTAATTCGAATTAAAAAAAAGTAAAAATAATTTCTGTTGGTGACAGGCACGTGTAATAGCAAAAAATTTGTTTAACAATTGCAAACTCTTCGAACTGACCCAATTATTGTCATCAGATAAAACTCAAGTATTTAGACACACGATGACAGCCACTATCACTGCTGTCAGGTAAATACATAAAGTCCCCACCATAATGACGTTAGCGATATACGAACTTTTTCAATCCCAATCCCTAATGGAAAATTGTCAAATCAAGGAAAGGGTTTCTATTGCATTGAAAATGGGTTAAATTGGATTCCTAATTTATTTTTTGACACTAGTTATGTAGGTAGATTTATATACGGAAACTTTTAACTATACGAATCAGATGAAAACAAACTTTTAACGAATTTGATACCATGGCTGGTTTCGGACAAATGAATTTGAATTTGTCATTACAAAATATTTCCAAATATTTAATTAGAGGATGAATTTTGTAAATCCATGTGCACTTTATTAATTGATTTGCCAACTGTTAAATCAAAATAATTGTTAGAAGGATTTGGTTTTCAAATTAGGTACACATACATAATTAATAATTTGAGTGCTATTTCCACTGAAAATTAATAATATTGGCCCTATTATTCAAATGGCTGAGTTAATTAGATAGGTACGCTCGATTGACATTTCGGAGGGTGAAACTCACAAGGGCAGAATATGGGAGTTTATATTAATGATATTAATGAACGGTTAATGGAAACATTACTAGGCTGCCACCTGTTTTCACTTCTTGAAGTTAATCAAGGAGTTTTTTTTATTTCACATCGTTCCTTAAAAAATTATTTCACAATCTTGAGCTTCATGGACTAAATTTATCGTGTAAATTTGGAGCTCTGTCATGTTGAAATTAGAAATCCTAGCTGGAATCCAATAGCAATACCTATTCTTGGAAGATGAATGCTTTTCAAATATATATTGACATGATATGAGCAAATGCACAGGCATTGTCACAAAATATAGCCTCCAAACTTGAATGTGTAATGGCTTGACAACCTGCCCCACCCTCTAACATTTATATTGATTTTGTACCCGTTTCCTATATTTAGCTAACCAAACAATGTTATTCCCAGTGAGACCTCGAAATAAATAGTTTATCGATGCAAACATGACTGGCCACAACAAACAATATTCAATTATTCATACTTTCAATCTTACTTTGGGGGCAGTTGGGATTCAATTTAACTTTTCAAAATGACAGTTCTATGAGAAAAAAGTTTATTTTTAGTTCATTTTCAAAGTTAAAACTTTCAAAAGAATATATGTATGTATGTATATACATAAAAATACATCACCCAAATCAAATAAAAAAGTCTGCCATCGAGTTTCTATATTTGAGTTGCTTAAATATGCAGACAGGGGCACTTAAGTAATTATGCATCGGAGGCACTCCAACCATCTGTCAAAATTGTATTTGACATCAAAGTCTCTTTTTTTAATTACTTTGAAAGATATCATGTATAGAAACTCCTAAAATACAACATACAAAGGCATTTAAAAAAAATGCCATAATATTATTTATTTCGTTGGAAAAATCAGTTAACCGTTTTTCCGGACTAGCTAACTCTCAATCCAAACATAAACAACCTTTCCGTTAGAAAATTATGATTGACAATCTGTAAGAACCTCTAAAAATGTGTGGATTAGCGGTGGCAAGTGTGGTTAGTTGCTTGAAAAGAGCCTTATAAAAATAAAAGAATATAAACCACACCATCATAGCTACAAACATTGGCTGTCTGGAGGGTGGTGACTATATACCAAAAACATTTCACTTCAGCTAAGATTATATGACACCGGAAAGACGTCCTATGAAAGATGCTCTGGCAGGCAGAATATAAAGTGTTATAAAAAAAAATGTACCATGTCTACGTTAAGTTATTCTTTCTGCGTATTTTATCATCATCCTCGTGTCGGCTGGCTGGAGCTTTTTCTTGCCTCATGGTTGTTCATTCAGAGTTTTTAATTCTCCACTACTCTACTCCATCCAGGGCTGGCTTTGCTATAAAAGCGAACTAGATAACCAACTAGGCTATCTGTGAACTAGCCGCTAGGGATATTATTAAGAAGTGCTTTTGGCATTACTGCTGGGCTGTCAATACTCTGTCTGTGTAATTCCCAAAACTAACCCATTTAAGTCCAAAGTTCTGTAAATTTTTTTTTATGAACTTTGACAGAACTTTGGGCTCAATTTTTTTTTGTGAACTTTGACAGAACTTTGGACTTAAATGGGTAGAAATTGGCAGTTTTGGGAAGTACACGAACAGGCCTTATTTCAGCTTCTATACTCTCCTAACACTACAAAACGAATATGATTAAATTAAAAATAGGCGTTTTCAGAAAAATAAGACCTCAAAGACTTCAGTGAATTTTGTTCTGTCAAAAAGTGAGCAAACGGATCCAATATTTGTTTCCTCAATAATGTGCAAAAGAAAATATCTATGGATGGTGTCAAAATCTCGAATGGATTTTTTTCGTTGTGTGAAATCACGAAGGCATTGTATATACCTACACTATAGTATTCTCATGCTACACGATTTTGTAGGTTGAAATTTGGTCGATAGGTTCGCTGTGATCGCCTTACCGAGATCTTTTAACAAAAATTAGGATTACATTTGGACACTAGATGGCCACGCGGTTTTTGGCTTCATGCGAATACTATTGGCGAATGGAGTCACGGCACCTAGCAGTCAGCGCGTGAACCCTATGAGGGGGATGCATTTTTTTTCATTTTGACATTCAATGTATTTCCCATAAGAGAAAACCAAAAAAAGGTCTGAAAAACATTGCTTTTGCTAATTAATTTTCTATGAACACGTATTTATTTTATAGTTACAATAGAAAAAGAATTTATGTGAGTTAGTTAATTAAGAAGAATATGTATTAAAACTTATGTATAACTTCCTATATTTTGCAGATGAAATATGTAAACAAACCTGTATTGTTGTTGTTGCTTTCCAAAATGGATTTATGTCGTAAGCGAAATTGGTGTCATGTGCGTAGTCAGGGAAGGGGTTTGATAGACAAGAGTCAATTATGAAGATTTTTATTATATTTTACTACTGTTTTCTAATAAGTAAAAGCTTACGTCACCGAAACTTTGCAGTAGTTTTTATGAAGATGTAGGTATAAAGTATTTCTATATATTTATGTATTGCGTTTATGTGTATTTGTGTTCTTGAGAAAAAAGGAGTACAAATATTTGCACACTGTTTGTGCAAAAGATCAATAAAATATATTTTGTGTTTAGAAACTAGCGAAGCTCATGAGGTCAATAACACCCTTTATTGAATAAATAAAATTTTGCGTTTAATTTTTTACAATTCTTATTTTCAAAATTTGTACCCTCCAAAAAATATCAGGAATAATAACACTTCAATCATTCCTGCGTCTTAATCTTAATGCTGCATTTACACGATTGGGGAACTGGCAATATAATGACCAAAATAATAACAGAAGAATGGACAAATTCAGTATTTTTGTCATTATACCGGCAGCTTTTCACCAGTCGTGTAAAATTCGGTATAACGAAGAAGCATTTAAAATATTTACATACTTCCAAACCAAAAAATTCTGTACGTAGGTAAAAATACTTGAAAAAGTTTTTTTTTGTAATTAAATTGGAAAATATATATGCAAAAATTTTCATTCCAAACAAAAATTTTGATATGTATTTAAAAATCTTCATTTTCAATACAAACATTATTAACAAAGAAAACAAAAAACTGTTCATGTTCTAAATAATCTTGGCTACGTCTCTGTGTTGCTTTTTTCTCAAACGAGTAATGGTGTTGTTGTTTCTCGTTGTAGAGGTAGTTTGTTTACATTTTTCATCTTAAATTTGAAGCATTTGAGGCGTCAGTTTTGATTTATTTTTTGCTAGATTTGTAAATTTACATGTTTTGTTATTCTATTGCAATCATAAAAGTTGTATCTGTTTATATAAAAGTTATTAGAAAAAGTAACATGAATATGACTCTATTTTGCTTTTCTCTTATGGGAAATACATTGAACGTCAAATTGGAAAAAATTTTATCCCCCAGATAGGGTTCATGTGCTGAAATGCAGGTGGTGTGGAAAGCAACTTACCAGGTGTCAATAGAGTTTATATACAATGACGAAGGAACGTACCTGTCAAAAAGACGAAAGACGAAACGAACGAAAAACGAATCGTGTAATCAGACTCAAAAAGACAGGCCAGTTGACTATAGCAATAATAAGCTCATATGCAAGGCACTTAAGAGCAGGACGGTTGGGTTCAATACAAAACATTTTACAATTGAATATTTTGATTTCTGAATGTCTGAATGATTGGAAATATATCAGATGTTGTTTAACTTTTAATGACAGTCGGCCAATTGAAGCCTTAGAAAATTCCAAAATCTAAATATTCCGTACAGAAATGTGTGTATTAACATTACGAACATTTAATAACATATGAGCATAGCCCCCTTTCTGTTTTATAATTTTCTATTCGGAAATGCCATTGTATGAATTTAATTAAAATTTTCGTTGAATTTGATCCGTAGTTTAATTTCACCATAGTGAGGTGGATTTAGAAGTGTCAAAATTAACCTAGAGATCACATTCAACCAAAATTTAAACACAGCAGATCCACGGCCTTAATTTACATTTATTTTTTATTTTGACGGTGGCGCCACATACAAATTTTTCGTAGGAAGGAGAAGTTTTCCTGCACACCGCCCGCCACACCGACTATGGCTTAAGTACCTTTACATTTATACATAGCTATATTATTTTGATGGTCACGTCATCGTAGCACATGCCATGATAGGAGTCATATTCCGGCAGACTCTTGAAGGATTTCCGGTTGATGTTTTCGTTGTAGGTATTTGTTGTTGTTTTTCTGTTAAAGAGGGATAAACGATCGAATAAAGGATATTGGAATACATTGATTTCCTTATTTATTTGCAATTCTTTGCACATAAATATCTTCCCTACCAAAATTGTATACATACGATTTACGATGTGTGAAGTGTGATGACATAGGGAAAATGACATTTCTATTATATTCCATTTTTCGGTTGATATTTCCCCTGTCAATTAGACACAACACAAGAAAGACAGACACCTCAAATAGGTATTCTTCAAAATGGAGATTTGTATATTTTTGGACGAGAAACGCCCTTGAATAACGGTTCTACTCCATTTATTTGATTTGCACAAATTGAAAAGTGCTATGAATGGATATGTTTTTGGTTTTTATAGGTATGTACGTGTGTGTGTGTGGGTAGACTCTGTTGTAGAGTATAGATTGCTGAATTTGATAAATCGATTCAATATACATTCCAGGCAACTAGACACACACACATTTCATATAAAATGAAATAAATTGAATTCAATAATGCTACTAGCAGCATTCTGTTCTCTGTTGGCAGCAGTTAAATTGTATTAAAATCCTTTCAAACCTTTTAGCGTGTTCGGATGAGTGAAATGGGTAACAGGGGATGGGTAAAAGAAGGGTGTAACAACTCTCTACACTTTCAGAGCCAGTGGTTGATGAAATTAAATTAAGTAAAAACAGTGAGGCAGAAAAAAGGAGTGAAGTGTAGATTCCGCTTTAAGCCCGCACCCATTGCTGGCAACAGCCAACAACTCACATCACAATCACAAGCATTTAATATATGAAAATGAAAAGCAAGTTTTGCAGTTTAACTCTCTCACAGTCAGTGATACGAAACGATGCTATGGTGTGACAGAATGATAAAGGATTCTTACTCTTCTGGTAGAAGAAGCTGCTGTGACAAGAACTTGACACAAGTACCGGAACTTCCGGCATATACTTCCGTAAGTTACGAAGCCATCGTCATTTATCCCTTGTATATTCCATGTAATTCTTTGGGAAAAGAAAAGAAAGAATTGGCATTCCCTACGCTGCTCCCGCTTCTGATGCCAAAGCTGGAGAGGAGGACTTTGAAACTTTGAGATGACGACGATGATGGGGGACAATGTTCCCCAATGCTTTCTGTCTTGTCGCACACGCGAACATTGAATGAACATTATGACAACGTAGAGTGGATGTCTTTTATTCTTGTTCATATTATCAACGGTCTAAGTTCTTTTTCCTTTCTTTTTCTAACTTATTTTTCCTATTCTTATGGATCCTTTTTTTTTCTTCCCTATTTTTGTACTACTTCTGTTGTTGTTATTATTTAGGAAAAAAAAAATCCTTCGGATTGAAAGATATACTCAGATCAAAGAAAGTTGTTGTAATGCTATTGAAGGATAGATTTTTGTGATGTAAGTTATCTTGGAATTTTTATATGAAATAATGGTTTACGAAGGAATATAGACTATGCTAGCTATTTCTTGTCTATAACTATGTGTGTTTGTATTTTTATGAAGAAAGAGAACAATGATTGATTTATAGAATCAGTTTGACTATGACAGTGCAGAAGATGAAGGAGCAGACAGACGGGTAAAGTCATAGAAGAGATTCCTTGGAATGAGAAAAGATGATCCTATTATAACTTAGCTATGCGATGGATTACTTTATTCTGAGTTGAGACTGAATTTGAAATGGAGTAATGAGATTTTTTTTTTCGTTTTGCTTCTATTTTTGGTTAATGCTATGATTGGATAGATAAATTTATCATCAATTATTATAAAAGGAGTGTATTATATATTAAGTCGAAGAAGGGGAATATTTCTTACAGGACTTAGTTAAATCTTAAAAATCTATTAACTAAATGTCATATGTGATTATGTGTGTTAAGAAAGGGTTTTATTTCAGGGACGTATGAAGTTTGAGCAAATGATGTTAATACCAGAAAGAGAAACTAAAAATAATTAGTTCAGTGTAAAAATATCTTAAAAAACATTAGGTGTAGTCCGAGATTTCAACAATTTAAAAGGGCTGTAGCCATTGTTGGGATATTTTGATTGGAAATTTTAGATAAATGAAATAATAAAGCAAGATAATAGTCCAAACGGCACATAAGGTCACGTTAAAATTCGATTCAATTTTACACCACACTGAATTTGAATTTCACTAGCGTCAAAACTAAACTTGGAATCAAATTTAACGTGATTTTAAGCCATTAGTTAGTTGGATTACAATTTCGTTTGAGAACGTGTGTTGATTGGAATAAAACCACGTTAAATTTGATCGTTAGAATAATTGTTGACACTATTGAGCTGAGAAACGTCAAAATTAAATCTAGGGAACAAATAAACAGCCCTATTCTGGCGTTGTGAGAGCTCACAAGTCACAAGCGCTTGTGAGGTATTTCTTGTGAGGTTTGTTGTGATTCGATAACATTTTTGGTCCTCACAAGAAACTCAACTCACCACGGTGAATGGGCACGTTCAAACATGTCAGATTTTCATGATGTCTAGCTTTCTTGGGCTCTGTTTGGCCAACTGTCAAAAAAAGATAGATGAGTGAACTTACATAATATTCTAGATTAATGTTGAACGCACCTATTGATTACGACAAAAGAAACTTATGATTGGTTTCATTGTTTTCTTTTTATAATAATTAGTTAAAGTCAAAATTCGCATGCAAGAATGTTTTTTTTTCAGTTATTTATGAAGCTACACACATGTAGAAAGAGATCAGTTTCAATAGTTTTTGTGAGGATCACAGCTTGGGAGGTTGCTACTGGAAATAGGAAAACCTCACAAAATCTAATTAACCTCACCTTGTGAGGTTGTTGTGACTTGTGAGGTATCAGTGAGGTTTACCAGAATAGGGTTATAAATCAAAATAGTAATCCAAATGACACATCAAGACTTAAATTTGATCCTTATACTACGTGTCCACCAGAGTGAAATCTCGGATTTCAGAGATTTCAGTCCAAATCTTCACATTTCCCCATATAGTTTTGAGATTTCGAAATGCGAGATTTCGTTGAAATCTCAATGAAATCTTGTATCGATGCGAACATATCTTTATGAATAGACCCATTTTCAGCTTTCACCACACAATGGTGAAAAGCTTTTTGATACAAATTGTGATCTTTCACTCCAACGCCAAGCAGGCAAAAAGAGAGAGTGGAGAGAAATACAAACACATAGGAACACAAAGGTAGTAGTTTGTGTTTATATGAGACGAAATCTTGGTTTTGGCAGTGTGAACACTAATTTGAAATCTCGAAAGTTTTCAGCTGAAAACCCAGATTTCGTTTTGGTGGGAACATAGTATTAAGCCTTGTGTCATTTGCGTTATAAGTGTGGTGAAATTCGATCCCAAGGCTAAATTTTGACATTACTGTGGTGAATACAGACGTACAAATTCAACCTGCTCTCGAGCTCGTTAAAATTTAAGCCAGTGAAAATTTTTTGACATGTCTTATGCCTATGCTTATGAATGAGTGAGAAAGATGAATGTAGATATGTAAATACTTTATTTTGCTGTTGTGAAGTCGTGAATTCTGTCAGGGAAGAATGAAAAATAAACTAAAATCAAGTGAAAAGATCAAGAAATGAAAGCAAGCCTTATAATAAATGTAAGTATGAACTCAAGAAATTCAAACAATGAAATATTCAGTAATTTGTATTTGCATATGGTATCATGGTCCTTTTAAAGTATCAGATTTCAAGCGAAAGTGTTCGCGGCACTTTGACTTATCTGTTTTTAAGATTGCCATATTATCCTCCGAAGCAATTATTGAATTCTGCCATAGACGATATACCCCCTACTAAAAACGCTGTAGGCTGTATAGTGTACAAAATTACTTGCCAGAATTTCTCTCATTGGTATACTTGAATAACCTGTGATAGGTATATCGTTGATATTGCAAACGAATCAAAAAATTAGTTGAAAATAATTTAGACTGAACAACAACAATCTGTCGTGTATGTTACCACCAAGTTAAAAGACTGCAGTTATAGCCATTTCACGAGTGCCAACTCGATCTTCATACTCCTTTAAAAAATGCTATTCGCTGTTGTAATTGATAAACAATGACATCTTTTGGGATAGAGCTAATCCTGTGGTTTTAGTGGCGCTGTGTGTATTCTGTAGTGCATAGGCTTTTGAATCGCTTGGTTCATGGTTCACTCGCAGATGACAGCAAAGAGTTTTTCAATTAATATGAACAAAAACCAGACTAAGCACCACTTAAGGAGTCTGAAGATCGAGGCGTCACTCGTGAAATAGCTATAACTCCAGTCTATAAACTTGATGATAACACACACAGCTTGTTGATTTTCATTCAAAATTATAAAATGATGTATTCTTCGGAGCAGAGCTTTTAAGTTAATGAGTATATTGGTACTTAAGTACAATTTTAGTACAATTACTTTGTACTAATAATTTTTAAATACGAGTACAATTCCTTGGTACTTGAACTTAAAAATTTGAAGTACAGAAATAATGAATGTTTTAACCCAAAATCGCCGTGGTCACTCAAACGTGGTTTTCAGTGTCGTGGTCATTGTGTTCGTCTTGATCTAGGCTCACAGTGACCGTTTACACGGGTATCTGTTTCGTGCCTTTCTTGCTATGGTCTCGCTTTAGTCTCGCCATGGCATACACGTGGTTTTTGGTATTAAGCCCTGTTTCGCTGTCGTCTCGCTTAGGTCTTGCTATAGTTTTGCCAAAGTTATGTATATTTTTCAACATACTAGATCAAAAGATTTGACCCCGTTTAGGCTTTTTTATGTAGAGTATTCTGAAATAGCAGGTATGTATATATGTCAATAAACCGATCGACCGATGAATGCTCTCAAAGTCTACATACCTTAGGCCATCACCGTAAAAATCAACCGGATTGCAAATTTGTCCTCTCGGATACGTCCCACCATGCGAAGCCACGGCGGACATTTGAACGATGTCATATTTCATGCAAAATGACATACATACATGGGCTCTATGCCAATGCAATTCCGTTGTAGCACCATCTCTATTCCGATGCGTAAAAGACGTAGAAGGGTGATATCCATAGTGTCGCACATCGTTGGCCATAGAATTTTCACAGCTGAAAGATAAAGTTAATCCTGAACTGAAGAACTGTTCCTGAGTTAACTCAGGGTTAGTTTAATTTCAGGATTAGCTAACTCTGATTTAACTCAGAGAAAGCCCTGAACTGAAAAACTGGCCCTAAGTTAATTCCGACTTAACTCACCTAATTTGGTGAGTTAACACAGGTGCCATTTCGATTTTGATAGTGAAAGTTATTCACAGGGCAACTCCGTTGTGGTGCCATATCCCTAATTTGATGCGTGAAAGGCATAAAAACATGATATCCATAGAATCATCGACGACAATAGATTTTTGACAACTGAAATATAAAGTTAATCCTCAACTAAAAGACTGTTCCAGAGTTGATTTGAGGATAACTTATTTTCAGGATTAGCTAACTCAGAGTTAACCCTTATTTTATTCCATCCCAAAATCGACCTGCTATCATTGGAAAACCTTAAAAATTCACTTTAATAATAAATAAAAAGTACCTTCATTTTTATAATACTTGTGTGTTGTATCCCAACGCCACCCCATCGAACTGTCAAAATCATCTAAATCAGAATAACTTTATGATATCAAAGAAGTGCTGATTGAACCCTCAATAAATTTTGATTGAAAGTTCGTCCAAAATTATTTTGAATTTCAAAAACAAACAAAATGCAAGTGGTGCTTTAAAAAAGATCTAGGTACTTATCCTTTGTTTAGATTTTAAAACCCACTTTAATCCTTGTCATAAAATGTCAACCCATTTGTCATCAAAAAATAAAATAAAGAGAACCACAAGTCCAGTTAAGCATTTATAATCCTTATAATACGAGCAGCCTGCTGGTTTTGCCGCCGTCACATCTTACTTCAAGTAAAATACACTCAAACTCAGCCCGTTTTGATTTCTGGATATTCGAAGTAGGTACCTACTAAATCCATCTACCCTTGAGCTTTATCAAGCTTTGTTTTTATTTTGGCAAAAACAAAAAAGAATAGATGAGGGAAAAAATAGAACAAAACAAATAAAGATATGTATGTATGTATATGGAACAGCTACAGCAAATACATATAATACACTAAAACTTTAGTCACAATGGGAATGCCCTAAAAACAAATTGCTTATTTGTTTTTGAAGGAAGTAAGGAACAAGTTCCGAAATATTATTGAAACATCCCCAAGGCATTGTTCACCCTCCCATATATATCATCTCCAACACTCTCACACCTCCACTTTAACCCAACTCATATCTCTATCCCTCTCTCTATTGTCGTCATTTTCAAAATCGACCTTTCAAAAACACACTCGAAAGTGATATGGTGTACACTTTTGTTCATACAAAATAGATCAACAGCGCCATAAACACAAAAACACACATCACAAGAGACACCCGGTCCAGAACACCATCAGAAGTGACTATTTGTACGTAGTATGCATTGGAGATCTTCAATCCATTCCATCCGAATCCGATTCCCATCCGACCCCAGCCCCAAACTCAGCCCCAGCCTCACACGGGCAACCCTGAACCACCCCTCGAAATAAACATTGTCATCCAACTCTTTAATATTTCAAAAACATACTGGAAGGACACAAAAATATTTGCCACATCGTTTCCTATGAGTTTGTGGGCGCAGGTTCCAGCACCATCACTATCACCATCACCAGCACCAGTTTCCCCTTAGCGTTTCAATTGAAATTGAATTTTTTTTGTAGTTTTCATTTTATTTTAAATAGTTTTTTGTTTTGCGAAAGGACAATGCGAACACTCATATATTTTTTATTTATATGCACAGGATACGAGTGTTTATGCATTTTCTTTTTCATTTTGTTTATATTCAATATTTAATGACTCCAAATTCAAAATTAAGAGCATACGACTTGGTCGTATAGACTTGCTTAGTTGTTAAAGTTCATGTGGCGAATGTTAATTTCTTTTCTATTTACCTATTACTAGAAAACAGTTTATTTGAAATTTCAAATCCTCAAGTTTTTGCTTTGCTACAAAAAGGAGACCATTTTTGCCACTACAGTGAGGTGGATATTTAGATGGAAACGTCAAAATTTTATCTCGGATAAAATGATTTTATCGACATTTTAATCAAATTAATACAGCCTTACCCTGATTAAGACAAAAATGTACAACCTCTATTGTATACAAAAACGACAAACAACATCTAGCTAGCACTTATTTTAACTTGTAATACTTATTATTAAAGTGAATAATAAAAGCCTGCGACATTTACTAGAGGACGGATAACTTTAACTCACCTGGGTCCAAATTCCGCAATCGTGAATGATTTTCTGTGTACATACTCTTTTCACGCTTAAAACAAGTGTGAATAAATTGGACTGCACAGCACACGTTATCTGTCATACGTTTTAAACTCACTATTGCGGAATCGGAAAAGTCGATGTGTACACAACTTTAAGTGTACACAAAAAACACTCACACTTGCGAAATTGAGTCCCTGATTCCATTTTCAATGAACAGAAGATCTAACTTCTTAACTCACCGTTTAATTATGCAAACATATATTTCATAAATCAGTATGTGGCACACATGAATAAAATGTCACCACAAAGTGGTGACAGTGGTGAAGTTATACTGACTGGAAAGATGTCATATTTTATATGCCTGCTTGTTAAAGCTAAGTATAGAGTTCTTTTGAATATTAAAATGATTCATGGTGAGAAAAAAAATGTCGACAAGGAAAAAATGTCCGAAGTGTAATAATTTTTTTTTTATTTTTCGTCAGTCTACAGTTTGCAAAAAAAAATTGAACTGAGAATGTTCTATGCAAAAGCAAACACAAATGCCAAACTAGGTTTTTATCCTGCAAAAGAATGTCAGTGACATTGTTTCACGCGAAAAAAAATGTTGGTGAATATAATGTTTTTTTCTTTGGGTAGCTCACAGTTCAATACAATAAAATAAACGTCTGAACCAAGCGTGTTCTGAGCTCTCTGAATTATGTATTTTTGAAACACACCTGCACACTAGCTGTGAAATACTTTTGTTCAGCATTTAACTCTGTCTGCTCAGTTATTTTATACTGAAAATATACATAGAGTGGCCTCTGAACACATTCAGTACGAAAAAATAAACACACACAATTTTAGCTCTGAACGCGTGAATGGCACTTTCGAAAGCAAAGCATAGTTAACAGTTCCCATACGAAAAAAAATCAAATTCTCAAAACTATTTTCCACCCATTCCGGCACCATATTGTATAATATTCAAGTTGAAAAAAATATTTTGCATGCAACTGTACGCTAATCATGCATACAAAATTTGTATTTCACCTCAATAATTTTTGACATGCGAAAATATTTGCATTGATTTTTTTCCGCATGGGAAGTGTAAACTAGGCTTAAAAAATGAAGAAAATAACTGTAAATTGGTTGTGTGAAGAGTTGTGACCAAGTTGTTGAATTCATATAAATATTCGAGAATTTTATATGTACAACAAATATGTTCTCATTCGGCTTCAAAAAGCCGTACATATAAAATTCTCGAATATTTATATGTAAATTGGTTGTCACATTTGCATTTGCGTTTTGGTTAAACTGAAAAACTTCGTCTTAATGTAGATAGTATTTTTCTTAATGTATTTAAAGCCCTATACAGTGGCTCTAAAAATTGTGATGTGCTTGTCAAAAATGCTGTTGCAGTTACTGTGCAAATGGGCCTGATTACACGATTCGTTTTTTCGTTCGTTTCGTCTTTCGTCGGGAAGGTACAGTACGTACCTTCGTGCTTACCCACAACGAAAGAAGTGGTCTAACTTTAAACATAGGAAATGGTAGCTGTGTTCGCGTACTCACACAAAACAGCCAAATTCTACCCAAATCTACCAAATTTAGCCCAAAGCTGTTCGCGTACGCAAAAAATGTGTAGTTTTTGCCAGAAGAGAACGCTCCCGAGAGAGTAAAAAATTTCCCCTTCCTGACAATTTTTGCCAAATTCTGCCCAAGGAATTTGTTTGGGCAGAATTGGTAGGTGCTGTGTTCTATGGGTTGAGAACAACAACACAAAACCAAAATGGCTGTTGTTTACTTTTAGTTTGTTTGTTTTTTTTTAGTTAAAGTGATTTTTGTTCTTATCTGTTCGTTTTTTTATCAAATTATTTTGTGGAACTATATTTAAAGAAAAAAAAGTGATAAAACAGTGGATTTCTTCTGTTTTTGTTTATTGTGCAGTGCTTTTATATGAAAAAACTGATTTCATAACTAAATATTTTTAATAATAAACAAATTTTGTTTTTAAATGTATTTGAGTTTTTCATTCCTGGAATCCTGATTTCGGGATTAATCATTAAAAAAAATATCAATTTAAATGAAGAATAATAAGTTTAAATAGATATTTTAATGATGTGGCTTTGTCTTTTATTTTCTTGGAAGCTTTGTTTTTGTTTACTTTTTGTTGGTGTTTGAAATGTGGTAGAAATTTTTGGTTCTATGCGTTCGTGTACTTTTGCACAGTTTTACTTCTCTCTGAGAGAATTGCATCTCCACTCATCAAAATTTGACAGACTGCCCAATTTAGCCCAGAAAGTACACGAACAAACCTGGTGTGTTTAAGTAGTTATTTGGCCAGTTTATATTTCTGAGATCTCAGAGGGCTCAGAGGACTCTGAAATATAAACACGATTCCTCACAAAAATTCCTCACATTTCCCCTTAAAAACTGAGACTGAAATTTTTTGGATTCGCTTGCTCAATTATATTTTGTCGCAGTTAATTACATAAGAAGAAAAGAAAAAGAGAGATGTTTTGACTTCTATTTGAGGAATCCTGTTTATATTTTATCCTCCGGCTCTGTCAAAGAAAGGAGAAAAATTACTGAGCGCTCAAGAAATATAAACTGGCTAATTATCACAACCATATGTATGTCAAATTTGATTTTTTTTTGTGAATTAAAAAGCTGAAAAAGTAATTATTTATATCAAATAAATGCTACGTAAACTTATCGTCCTGAAAAATGTCAATTGATTGAAGAAGATATGGACATTTTAGAGGAGTTTGAGTTATTAAGTGAATTGCAAAATGTGCTAAACAAGAAAAATAAAAAAATTGTAAATAAAGAAGAATAGAAAAAAAGAGTTCCTTCCCTGGTTCCGACCAGTTTTCCTGGCGTTCGTGTTTTATATTTTCTTAGTTTTTCATCTAAAAATATTATAGAATATTTGTTCGAGTTTCTTCTTTGGATTTTTTATTTAATAGTTTTGTTTTTTTTACTTTTTTCAACATACCTCATATTGAAGGATCACACAAAATTTACACTTTGGAAATATAAGTGTATATTTTTTCTTTGACCTGTCATCATTTGAAGTATAATTGTAGTAGATAGAACACAACCTTAATATTGGGTTCTACTAAACAGAGCTGGGAAATTAACTATGAATAAGAGCTGTGTTTATTTAACCAAGAAGCCTTAAACTAAAGATCAAGAAATCACGACTTTAGTAATTCTCTATGAATACGCCCCAATCTGTTTCTCGATAAACACAATTTTTTTTGACAGCTCAGGCTCTTCAATACATAATAAATTAGCCAGTTTATATTTCTGAGATCTCAGAGGGCTCAGAGGAGTCTGAAATATAAACACGATTCCTCACAAAACTTCCTCACTTTTCCCCTTCAAAACTGAGACTGAATTTTTTTGGATTCGCTTGCTCAATTATATTTTGTCGCAGTAAATTACATACGGAGAAAAGAGTTGTTTTGACTATTTTTTGAGGAATCCTGTTTATATTTTATTTTCCAGCCCTCTCAAAGAACGGAGAAAAATTACTGAGCGCTCAAGAAATATAAACTGGCTAAATAACTTATCTAAAGCGCACATTTTGTGCTGAAAAAAGGAAGCTTAAGAAATTATTATTATGCATGTATAAGTTTCTTTAAAATTTTATCAAAACAAATTTAGTATGCAAATATTTTATATTAAACACCTTAAATAAAAAAAAGTTATCAACTCAAGATACATATTAAGTAAAATCCCCAAACCGATATATTTACCAAAAATGTTGAACAAAATTAAGTTCATCATCAAAAGCATCATCACATAATTGAATATACAGATTTATTTTTGTTGTATAAAGCATAGTTTACAGTTCCGATGCGAAAAAAAAATCAAAATTTTCAAAACGATTTTCCACCTATTCTACGCACCAAGTTGAATAATATTCAATGCGAAAAACGTTTGCTTTGGCCTAAACCACCCATTGAGTCATTATTTTACCCTTAATTGACAAACTATAGGGCTAAAAATGGAAAATAATTATTTTTGGATGCGAAAACCTTTTGCATGCCAATAATGGCTTGAGGTGAATATATTTTTTTTTTCGGAAGTATAAACCGACCATCAAAAAAAAAAATATTTTATTCACCACACTTTTTTTCGCATGCAAATCAATTGCAGGTCCATTGTTTTGCATGACATTCCATGACAGCATAGTTTTTTTTTTGCATGAAACTGTAAACCAATCATGCAAAGAATTAATTTTACATTTCACCTCAATTATTTTTGACATGCGAGAATATTTGCATAGATTTTTTTTTGCGCACGGGAACTGTAAACTAGGCTTAACTTTTTAAAATTTTTTGTAAGCTAATAAGAACGAAATAGTAGGTCTGATCCTTTACTTTTAATTTAAATTCAAAGTCAAGGAACAGACCTAATTTTTGTTCTTAAAAATAATCTTTGACGTTTAATTTTTGACGTTTAATCTTTGACATCTAACGAAATAATTGATGGTGTTCACGTTGGACTGACTCCTCCGACTTTTTTTGACGTCTCTGTACTTTATCTCACTCCCACTTCATGTTGAGAAGGAGATGGGAAGGACAGGCAGAATATTTTAAATTTGTTGAAAATCTATGGATTTTTTTTGACGTTTTCTTTTGTGACAACTGCTTTCTCTCTCTGTACTTTTTCTCTTGCAAACAAATACTACACAATTCAATTTTCTTTCATTTGAAAATATTTTAAATAAATGAAATTAAAGTTTTGGAATAAAAAAAAATTTATTAATCCCTCAACGAGCTCAGATTTGTCTTTTCTTCAAACGACTTCTCAACTTCAAAGTGAGTCTGTGGGTGTTCACATTAGTTTGTGTCTGAACAAAAGAAGTTGGATGAATGTCAGTCCAATGTGAACACCGTCATTGAAAGAGCGTTGATGCAAACTTCTGACTTCTGCGTTAGCTTGCATTGTATACAACATATGACATCGCGTGAATACCCTTACAGCCTTATTTATAAACTAGTTTTAGCGACGGAATAAAGTTACTCCGAAAAGTGGCGGAGTATGCTTAAACTGGTTCATAGGAGGAATAAAGCCATAGTAAAGCCATTTTTTTTAATATTTAAATGAAATTTTGTGGAAATCAGCTGGGGTTTGTTTATGTTTTTAATAACCAAAGTTTAAGATTGGTTATTTTTTTTTGACATAAGGAGGGTGTAGCTAAAACAGCTCAGAATATATTTTATAAATAAGGATTTGTTCGACTTGGTGTAAAGACGGAGTAAGTGCATCAACTTGGTTTAATTAGCCCGATGTTGAACCAAGTTCTAGTGAAATCTAATTAATAAGACTGTGATTGTTTTAGTACTGGTTAGATGAATTAATCGTACTATGAAACTTAGTGAGAGTTTTATTTCGAAGAAATGTTTGTTTTAATAATAACACTACTGCAAATGTTATAAGATTGATCTGTGAAATAACTGAAATATACACAAAATGTAAGTACATACATAACATATATGAAAAAAATTTAAAAAGAATTTCTTATATTTAGTTAATATAAAGCGACTGAATATAATTAAATTATAAGTTCAAATGAGCTCTTCTACAAATTTCATTTGGGTTAGGCTTATCAGTTAGAAACCTGTCGTAATACCCTTCTAAAGTGAAACGTATTATTTAGTAGAGTTCATTTGAACTTTTAATTGAATGAAATATATATATAATGTATGTATAATTATAAAAATGCTTACTTACATAATTTTGCACTCGTACATACACAAATAAAACTTTTTCACCACCTGGTTGACTTTTCAAGAAAAAAAAAATGTTCCACATACGCCACCGTACACCTTCAGTAAACTTTAAAAAACTATTACAAATTAAGCAGGCCATTCACGTTAAAACTGTCGTAAGGACTGTCCGACAAATTTCAGTCGTATACGACAGGTTCTATCGTGAATGTCCTTGTTGTACATCGGACCGTGCGACTAACGACAGGTTGGAAGTCCGTTGAAAATTTCAACGAACCTTGCGACACGACCGAATGGTCATATAGTGAATGGCAGTTTTTGAGACAGTCCTTGCGACCGGACTACACAATCTACGAATAATCTTCAAACTATATGCACGTTTTTATTTTGTTTCTAGGAGACGAAATAAATAAAAAAACTAATTGAAGGAATTTTTTGACACACCGTTCGTTAAACTGGTTCGCAGCGTGTGTGCGTACTTTCGACAGTCGTTGCAATAGTCCGATCGACAGCCTGTGTGACAGTCTCAACGTGAATGGCCCGCTTTAGGTAAATTTCATATGTGGTTGTGTTTTATTTTTGTGGCATATATGAGAATGGGAACCACAAGGGGAAATTTGTCATAAATTAAATATTTTTGACATTTGTCAAATAACATAATTTAGTTTTTAAGTGTGGATGGTAAATTTGGAAATTTCACGAGTTGACAATTTTCTATGATCTTTTGTTTCCTCCCTATTTCACTTTTAAAGTGTTTTTGTGGTTTTTCAAGTCAAAATTTTCTTCCTTTACCTACCTACAGAAATCATCAAAATAAATGTCAAATACCAATGTGTACATACATATGTATTTAAAAAAAAAAATGTTTAAAAATTTGTGTTGCTAAATAAATTCAAAATGGCTACTCGTCTTGAATTAGAAATGCTAATACGTGACAACAATCTTTAGGTAGGAGTTTACTCTCACTTCAAATTGGAGATATTAATAAACAAAACATTTTTTGTTGTCATTTTTGACATCTGAAAATGACGTTTTTGATTATGAGAACGATGGCATAAGCCAAAAAAAAAATTATTATTAAAATTGAAATCAAAATTCTCAAATGAGATTTTGAGTAAAAATGATTTTCTTAACAGTTTTTAGATTTTCTATGCATCCATAACATATTCCTTATAATGACTTTTGTATCACAAACAAAAAACAAAATCATTTTCTATGTTTGTGTGTGAATAAAAATATTCAACTCAACTATATTCTAGCAAATAATTGTGTCGACTGTCAGTTAATGAACATTGGTAGAGTGTCGTGTGTGTCGTATGTCGGTAAAATAGTATCATACACCACTTGCAGGATATGTCAGAAAAGATGTACAGAGTGAGATTATACACAGAAGGCAAACAGTGGCAGAGGGTGTCGGGATGATGGAAGGATGAAAGATATTTTCAATTTTAACATGTTTGTGTTTTTGTGGCTGTTTTAACTATTTTTTTTGTTGCTCCTTTGCTAACTTCATTTTTGTTTTTGTTTCTTGTTTTTAGGAAAAAAAGCCAATCATAGTGTCCATTTGCATGGAGAACAGGTAGCAGCTCTTGGACAGTTAACGATTCTGACGGCAAATGTGCTTTAAAGTTGCCATTCTCCATTCATATTATTGTATAGATAGAAGAGGGGATAGAGAGTATGGGCTTTGATGAGCATTCAGGATATATTGTGTTGACGGTTTTTTGATATCTTCATTGTGTGCGATTGAGGGGTTTCTAATACCTACACGTGTGGCGTTTACTTTGAAGTTGTTATTCGTTTTGACCTGAAAGTTTTTTTCTTTTTTGATGTTTTTGCATAATTTAAAAAAAGGTTTTTTTTAGTGTGGTTTTTGTTTTTTGTATGTTGTATGTCTTCAAAGTTCTGTCAAGGAGTTTTGGGTTAAAGGGAATTCAATTGGTTTGGTTTTTTGTAGTTTTGTTTGTTTTTGGTATTATGTTAAAATTTACAAACCTAAATGAAGAAGGAATGTATTTGTTTGGTTTTTGGAATTTGTATGCTAAGGGCGGTAAATATCAACAGCTTTTGCGTTTATTACAAACATTACAAAAATACTGTATTATAGGTATACTTTACACTATAGGGTGGTCCTTATATAATTTTTGTTTTTTGAAATTCCGAACTGGATAGGCATCAAATGGCTCTTAATAGAAAACAATTTTTTTCTAATTTTAAAAATTTTATTCCACCCCCTTCATCTCATTCTATTATAACACACAACAAAATATCAGAACCTGTAATTTAGATACAGACGAAGAAAAATCGTTTTAGAGAGGGGCATTGCACTCCTTTCGTGACCCAATTAGCACTGGAGTGCACCATTTTGATACCATAACTCGTTTGACCTGTGGATGAAAGTGGAGTAGGGTAAGGGTTTGTGGACATACACCCTCAGAGGATCATCTTTCATGCCCAAAATTTGACAGCAAATAGCCAGGCTAGGCAGTTTGTCGGCTTGCTTAAAGCACGGATAACGATCCCCCAGGGGATTATCAAGTTACATGACCGGATGCGACATCACCGTTAGCCTAAGTCTGCTCATTCAGCATTATGCTCCTTGGTTTGAATTATAACGGATTTGTGATTAGGGTATGTTGTGAGCCAGCACAAAACGACAGGTGGTGGGTCAGAAAACACTCACGCAATTGGGTCACATCCCGTCCCGAAGTCAACTACATTATGCCAATGCACCGAAGTGCAAACGATCCAACTGCGTGATTCAGCATCACGTAACCCTGCAGAGACCCAAATTCCGATGGCTCACGGTTTTGGGCGTCCACACATGAAAACGATACACAACAACCGATTTTCGTCTTAGATCCATTTAGTCGTGTTAAGAAAATGGATCAAATCCTTGATCTTCATTTCGGAAAGTTCGTTAAGATGGTCAAGAAGTAATGTATAGAAAGTAATTTTCTGCCGAGTCCAAACGGCTAAAGGGAAAATTATAATTGCTACTGTCAACTTAAGCCAGCCTAAGCTATATAGCAATTACACATGACTAACCCATAAAAGTCACTTGGTTCCTTTCGTTCAGTTTCGATAAATTTCGTAAGCTTAAGAACAACAGCAACGGCTCATAACCTAAGGAAATTTTAAATTTGAAAGTTGCCGTCTGACCGTCCATGTTTGTTTTTCTTAAGAAATCAGAAGCCGCTATAGGCATTTTTTGTTTAAACAAATGCTTTTAGTAAGTCTTCGTTAGGCTTTGACACTAGCTTAAGTGCATCTATGCCTCAATGTAGAACTATAATGCTCTGAGGGGCACTTAAGCGGTCGGAAGAAAGCAAGCGAATAGACGGACAACATATGAAACGACTATAATTGTGGTGTGGGACGTTTCATTTAGTTTCGTTCAATTTTGCCTCGGAAGTAAGGTGCGGCCCCGAGCGCCGAATAAAATTGACATTCTGTGAAATAAAAAAATGCCAAAAAGTCAAAGCTACTTTTCGTTGGTTTCTAATATTATCTTCAGTTCCCTTCTAACAATTATAAAGTTCTACCTTCAAGTTGATAGGCACTGTGCATGACAATGAGACTCGTTACTCTTTGAAGTATTGACAAATCCTGGTAATTTTTTAGTACTCCAGGAAAATATTGTTCTACTAGTTTGGTGAAGAAAAGCATTCGATTAGGTTTGGATGAGGCCAGTCGTGCTGAAAGTCGTAAAAGGTAAGTAGGGTTATTTTCATAATTATAAAAGAATACAAGGGTATTGGATTGTGCAACAATGGTTGTTTAGTGCTCATCTTCTTTCGTTAAGCTCTTCTATTCTTTTGAAAATAACTTAACATAAAAATTCTTACTGAACAAAACTTCTAGACAGTTCACATTTGACTATGATGTGCTGCACAAACAATAAATTGACAACACCTAAGAAACTTAACGAAACTTTCAGAAGGTTCGTTATAAATTTTGAAATTTGATATGAACATGAACGACCAAGAAAGTAGGTCATGGACATTAAAGTTACGACAAAACATATCCAAAAATTATATTTATCGAGTTCATCTTCAAAGGGCTATCCTTAAAGTAGGTACCCTAAAACCATCATAAATCCAATTTCTATGACTGCCTCTTCATTATGAGATCAAATGTATGGCCTATAGTTTAAGAATGTTTAATAATATATAAAATCAAACACGACTTAATATGTAAATTGAATTATGACAAACTTGTGAATTCATTAGTCACCTGTGTAGTGAGTAAATCCACCTGATTCACCTTAGTATAAACTATACAGTTATTTTATACCTCTAAGCTGATGTATTATGTGCTTAACTTTATCAAACTTCCTTGCCACTTATTGTCCTGCAGACAAATAGGTATAGGTAGGTTTAGGAAAGTTACATAATACAAATATATCTCAAACTTACAGTGTAATGTACTAAAAACTAACCACAACACCAATTACCGCACCCATTAATTCAATTTACAACTATACCATGATCCCCAAAAATTCCATTTAACCTGGCAACCCTTACATAAATAAATTTGCATTCCACCTCTATCTCTTTCAAATGGCCATGCCATATGGAACCGGGGCACAAATGTGCGGCAGGCTTATTTTTAATTTATAATGGGCTCCCTCTATACTCCAATCTTGTGTCACTTACACAGGATAACTAGGTAAAGGTATACCTGTGTGTGTGTGTGTACCTACTAGGATATGAAAATGGTTAACTTGGTTCATCGCTTGGTTAGGTAACTTATACGATACGATGGACGATACCTGGATTTATATTATTGGAAGAGCAGCTTCTGGCCTGATGGTCAGCGTAGTCCAGGCCTGAAAAGCGACCATCCTCATCATATATCTACCTTACTCCCTCGCCTCGCCAATTCATTTCAAAGATAGGATGAGACAACATGGGATGGGAGAGAGTCCTTTTCATGTGTGGCTGTTGAGTATGCAGGTAGATATAGGTATAGGTATAATGTATTTATACATCTTTCTATACGTATAAACGACGACACGAGGCGTGGTTTGCGATTGGATAGTCGATACACAGAGGTAATTCAATTAAATCTACTTCAATGGTCAATTTCAATTTTCACCTCAATAACTGCACATACACACTCCAAACTCTGCTATCGCCCAAGGATGGTACAAAAGGGTTATCTAGGAAAAAGGATCTCCCACTTTAATTTTTCTTCTGTGTGATAAAAACAAAACAACAACAAAAACAAGAAAAAAAAAATCGTTATAATGAACTCATTTTCACATTTGAATACATTTCCAATTGAGTTGTTCGACAGTTTTAATAATAAAAGGGAAGTTTATCTAAAAATACCGCTATTACCGCATGATGTTACGTAATCCCTAAGTTCCAAGGACAAACAATCTTCCACTGCGATCCACAATAACTGTCCACTTGGATGGACATCAGGCGTTTTTCCCTCTCATTGATCAAAAAAAGACAAAAAAAAAGAACAGTTAACTAAGCAAACGCACACACTCTCCTGCAGCAGCGCCCCCTACACGCGCTATATTAAGGTCCCTGGTTGCGTTGGGTTCTGATGGGTGTTTTTTTTTTGAGGATAATTATGGAAATAAAATATTCATAGATGCAAAACAGGATAAATATTTTTTTCCCAGGATAATCCCTCAACGGATGGATGCTGATGCTGTTGCTGTGGTTTGAGCAACAAAAAAAAAATCGAGGGAAAAAATGAAGCTGTAAGCTGAATGCCGCAAAGGTGCTGGGAAGTAAATATAAAGTGTTCTACTAAGTGTTAAGGAATTTTTTCCCTTACCTACTTATGCTGTCACCCCCTTAATTTAGGTTCTGATGTTGATGCTGATGCTGACGCTTGTGTGCCTGGTTCTCTATGAAAAGAACTGTAATTGTTTACATGAGGGTGGTTCGAGGTGGGGGTCTGGGTTTCAATTTTATTCCCAGCTCGTTTGTTTTCCACGAGAGAAGATGACAAAGTTGCGTAAATGCCACTTTCAGAAGATTTCCTCTGCGATGATGTTGCCCTGGCTGCTTGGGTTTTGGTTTGGGGCGCTTCAGAGCGGGTGATATGGTGGTGTTGGTTCTAATTGAATTGTGATTAAGCTTTATGATTTGATCTGCTCTAGAAATGGAAGTTTGGAAGATTTTTCAAAAGGGGCCTGTGTAAAATGTTAGCGTCTGCATAAATTGTGAGGTGGGGCTGTTCTATATTTTATCGAATATATACAATTTCTGCACTGACTTCTATTCCTTCCCACAGCAGTACATTGTACAGGCAGAGAGTGCAGAGTGAGAAAATATGTACCACCAATATTATATAAGTAAAGTAGATATATAAATTATTTTAAAAGCATTTTATCGTGTTATAAAAGAGAAAATTAGATTTATTGTGATTTATATTCGCAAATTTATAAATTTTCATCTTTGAGAAATTGAGAAATCGTACTTCACACAAGTTTTACGCCAGTTCATATATACCTACCACCCCTGCGAACTTTTTCGGTTCGTTAGCTCATACTTAGTTTTCAAACAATTCATAAAATGGTTTTTCAAAACAGAGCAGTGGGTTGGGTATAGAAGGTTTGTTCTCTTTGGATTACGACCAAATACAGGTAAATATGGCAGAACACAATATGGGACTCTTTCTTCGGTGGAATACATTAAACTTCATGCTTGGAAAACAATTATTTTTAGAAAAGGTATTTCCCTTCGGTGCATATTGTTTTAATTTAAATGGTTTTTACGGGTGGCATCATGGATGATATAGTGTTTTTGACACGTTAGATAAAGAAAGACACAGAAAGTGACAGAGAGAAATAGGGAGGGAAAGTTTCAGAAAGTTTGTTTATTTGGTGAGCATCTGTTATTTTTCGTCCAACATCTACATAACTATTGAATTATTATTATCAAGGTAGAAATATGTATGAAATGAACTTGGCAAAGTGTTATTTAGGGGGGAGGGAGGGGGTGGGGTAACGCCTGGTATAAGTGTGTACCTACCTTAAAGTGTTTCTCCTTCTTTCAAGCAATTATTCTATTCGGCTTTGATGTTAATTATATTTGTATTTTGCTTAAATTTATTTGATGTAGAGATTGCTTGTTTCATGATGTCAAGCAGTAGGTATCTACATCTAAAATAAAACATACATATCTGTATAATATACACAAAATCCTTGATAATAAATAATTCATATCGTCATAAAACTTGATAAAGACTTTATATTTACCATGAGAATGAAGAATTTATGTAGAGCCTATAAAAATATCTGGAAGGGAAGTCTGTTTTTTTTTTAAAGAGGGGGGAGGTGTTGTATCAAACGGAAAAAGTGGTTCACTTCAATATTATGACACATATTTTTAAGGTTAATTTTAAGTGCTCAATCTAATGACGTCAAATCAAAACGACTATGTATCAACCCTAACAAATGTTATAGTCTTTGTGATGAAAGGATTCCTATGTTTTCAGCAAGGTCATACGAAATGAGGGCACGGAGGGCAATCCCCCCCCCCTTTATCAAAATAACGGGTGATTTTTTAGCTGGTTTGGTTTTGGCAACACTGGTTTTGACAGCTGACGTGTGTTTAGTACCTTGTGTCACTGTCAAACAGCTTCAGTTTGGTTTGCAATTTAACCATGGATCGTCTTACAAATGAACAACGCTTGCAAATTATTGAATTTTACTATCAAAATTCGTGCTCGGTTCGAAATGTTCATCGCGCGCTGCTTCCATTTTATGGTCGGCATTCTCGACCTTCTGAGCAGTCTATTCGGAAGATTGTGACCAAATTTCGCACCAAATTTACTTTGTTGGACATTAAACCACCAACACGTTTACGTACTGTGCGTAGTGAAGAAAATATTGCGGCCGTATCAGCTAGTGTGACAGAAGACCGCGAAGTGTCGATTCGCAGCGTTACTGTCAATGGTGAACGCTACCGAGCGATGATAACAAACTTTTTTTTGCCCGAAATGGAAGTTCTTGACTTGCATGATATGTGGTTTCAACAAGACGGTGCCACATGCCACACAGCACGCGAAACAATGGCGCAATTGCGAGGCGAGTTTGGTGAACAGTTAATTTCACGTTTCGGGCCGGTCAATTGGCCGCCTAGATCGTGCGATTTGACACCATTAGATTATTTTTTGTGGGGGTATGTCAAGGCTGATGTCTATAGGGACAAGCCCGCTTTGATTGACGCACTGGAAGCCAACATCCATGCATTCATTCGTGAGATACCGGCCGATATGTGTGAAAGAGTATGCCAAAATTGGACTCAGCGGATGGGCTACCTGAGACGCAGCCGCGGTCAACATTTGCATGAAATTATCTTTAAACATTAAATTGCAAGGTTCAAACAATTTGACTTCTTCATTCGACCCTAATTTCTTACTGAAGAAATGGCTCCTTCATGCCTGGAAACAAGAAATAATCGTATGGAACTAAATTCACGGTGAAAAAACTCGTATGGATTTTAATTGAGCACTCTTTTGAAATTGTCAAACGATTGCGTTTGTTTTCAATTGTGAGCACACGCAGCACAAATCCTGGGAATAGCTTTTTCATATTCATATTCGAAATTGAAATCAATCAAACCTCAGATTTTATCGACCATTTCTGCTTAGAGGACTTCAATTGAGCGACCGAATGTTCAGCTCCACTTGTGTTGCACCGAAATTTGGAAATCAATATGCTTCTAATCCCCATAATATTTGGATAGCTTTTGTTTGGTAAATAATATAATAATTTTCATGAAAATTCTCTTAGTCGTCTGTATATTTGACAGATCTGTCTGTAAACACAGGCACGTATTGAGGGACGGGTCAAAATTCTGGTTTCGAAATTCTGCTTTTCAAAATTTTGTTTTTTGCACGAAAATCCTATTTTTCAAAATTCCGCTTTTTCAGTTCTGTCTTTCGAAATTCTGCTTTTCAAAATTCTGTTTTTAAAAAATCTGTGTTATAAAATTGTAAGCAATAAAATTCTGCTAATTCTGGTTTTTCTCAAAGACAGAAAAAAAAGTGATCTTTCAACTTTATTGTTAGACAATTCAGTGCAACGTTCTTACTTGCTTACTTCATTTATTTATGTTATTGGATTGCTGCACATTATTTTCTACAATGAACTATCCACGCACAACTTATGTTTCACTTTATTTTGTACTTTAAGGTTAATGAAGCTGTAAGTGCAAAATTTGAGTAAAGCCTAGTTTTAAGTTTGATTCAGGTGAAACACAAAATTATATTGGTTCACAGTTTCATGCAAAATAAAACCATTGTTGTCATGGAATTTCATGCAAAACGATTGGCCGGCAATTGCTTTGCGAGCGAAAAATAGTATAAATATAAATAGGGTAAAAAAATATATTCACCTTACAGCAGTTTTTGCATGCATGATTTATGCATCCAAAAATAATTGTTTTCCATTTTTAGGCCTATAGTTTATTAATTAAGTGTAAGTTAATGACGCATTGTGTCATTAACTTAAACTTAGGCCAAGGAAAACATTTTTCGTCTAAAATATTATAAATTTTGTTGCACAGATTAGGTGCATAAATGTTTACAAAGCTTTGTTTTTTTTCGCATGGAACTGTAAACTATGCTCATACCTACAATTATTGTCTAAGACAAAAGAGCAGTCTTAAAACCAAATAAAAGAAATTTTCCGTATTTTATTTTTTTATTATTTTATTTTCATACCTTTTTTATTATTGGCAGAATGTTGTAAAACAGAATTTCGCAAATCAGAATTTTGAAAAACAGAATTTTGAAAGCAGAATTTTGAAAAAGCAGAATTTTTAAAAAGCAGAATTTTGCAAAAAGAATTTTGAGCTAGCCAGAAATTGACCCCAACCCACTTATTGATCCTCCCTCGTATGTTTATATTTTATTTTTAATTTTTTTTAATATAATGAAGAAGAAGATTACAAAATTGGTAAAAACTCTGATATACACTAATGAAAACAATTAAGGGATAAACAAAAAAATTCCAAATTTTAGCCGTACCTTTGTAAAAAAATGACGTATCGGAATCGTTAAAAAAGGAATTTCAAGCTTAAAGTCTTTAATTCACACGGTATTTTTCAAAGTACTGTGCCAAGGGCAGTCCTAGTGAAATGAATACCGTAAAAAAAAATGTCGAAGTATTTTTTCTGTGCACCTATCTACTTGCAGAGAAAATTGCAATAGGTTTAATCACCGAATAGACCGATTACTTCTTCATTCAGCTTCAATTTTTTTTAAGACCCTTTTCCGACCTTTTTTCGCTGAGATATCGGACTTTGAATGGAAAAGATTATCCTTTGATGATTTAAGTGACCTTTCGTTTATAAATAAAGTTTCTTCTTGCAGGCTTTCAGGTCTCCATCAAGCATACAAAAAAGTTAGGTTTTCAAATTAATAAATTTATTAATAAATTTATTAATAAATTTATACATACAAAATTTATGCATACAAAAAAGTTAGGTCTTCAAATTAATAAATTTATTAATGAAGAGTATAAACATACTCGAAACGTCGCAGAAGAAGTAAACTTTTTTCAATCTTTAACTCTGACCTGAAAGCCTGCAAGAAGAAACTTTATATATGGAAAAGATTATCGATATATCTCAGCAACCAATGATCGAACAATAAATTCTTTAAAAAGATTGGCCATTGTTTCTTCTGAAAATATTTTATTTTCCATTCCTAAAATGAATTTCAGAAAGGACGAAAATAGATCTTTTGGTGGTTTTTTGGACGCTTAACAGAAAAAAACACCTTTAACAATTGAATATACCCACAAAAGCCATACAGAGTTTCAACTGAATCCAGCCAGCCATTGGGTTTTATTCGATTGAATTTTTGAAGAAAAAAGGATCAAACGAAAACAAAATGTCGAATTTTAAATTTACAAAATTTCTTGGTCATTCAATTTTTTTTTACTTGTGATATATATGTAGGTACTGTATGGCAAGTTATGCATTCGTAAAAAAAATTTAATTCGAGATTTTGATCACAATTGTCATTACGATGATAGGAAAGCCGACAAAAAAGTGAGTCTCACAATTCTTTCCGTCCGTCTGTCTGTCCATTGAGCTACAGCCTAAACGGTTGGATAAAATTCTTCAAACATGGAATATAGATGTTTTGCCATTCCCTCATACGTTTTTTAAATTTTTTTTTACAACAAAAAATAATGGTACCTACCTGCCATACAATTTTTTTTAGCAATTTTACATATTCATATATGTATTTCTCAAAAAACCCCTCCACAACTTTTCTTAAAAAAATTCAATAAACTACTTTTGGGTAGGGAACCATTTTTCAAAAATGGTTATCAATGGTACATCCCAAGGAAGCATTTTTTTAATTTTTGATTTTCTTCAAAAAAGTACGCTGATTTCAGTATTTTTTTTATACAATGGCTTCCAAAAAAAAAAAAAATAGTATTGTGTACCAAAATTAAAAAAAAATATTACTTTTATGAAAAAATAACAGTAGGTACCTTCCTTCCATACAAAAGTTAAAACCCGTCAAGGAAAATATTTTTTTTCTCAAAAACGACTCCTACGATTTTGATTAAACTTTTTCTGTATGCAATAATTATAAAATTTTGGTTGATTGTTTATTTTTTTATTTTGAATTTTCTCACTATCAGTTGAACAAATTTAAATTTATTTTCTTATATACAAATTTCAAATAAATTCAAATATCGCATATCAAAATTTTCAAAAAAGAAATTTTTGAATTTTAAAAAAAAGTTTCAAACTATTTTTCTTTTTGAAAATTTGATACGTCAAAAACTGGTTGCCATTTTTTTTTTTATTTTTACATGCACATAAATAAGAACTTAAGACTTGCATACCAACATTTGTCACTATACAAATATTTAAAAAAATTGATATATGTATAAAATGTTATTTAAAAAAAAACCGCTCCAACGATTTTTTTGTCATGCAATCATATTCAATGAAGTATAAAGATGGCCTTCTTTTTTCACCTCAAACTATCAAAAGAGTTGTTTTAGCTACTTTAAGTATCGTATTAAACAGCTTAACTATCTACAAAATTTTATATTTTAAAATGACTCAAGATATAGAAAGGTACTTTATCTTATGAATTAAACTTTTTTTATTTTGTCTAATTTCTAGAATAGGCAAACTGTATTTATATTTTTCTTCCCTCGTTTCACACCAATCAACTCCAAAATAAACCATGTCAATCTTTGTACTCGTAGTACATATACATTGAAGACCTTCTTACATCACACCAAATTTACATCAAATCTCTAACATCTCTTATAAGTGTATATATAAGTACAAATACATGTCCTTGCTGATAATTGTCAAATTATTCCCGATGGTCATATTCTCATCAACATACTCTCTACCTACTTTACAAAGAAAGTTTTTTTTTGCTGAATCCACAAAAGAAAAGAAGGAACAAAAATTCCCACAAAAAAAGACCAAAAAGCCTTGAGCATAATTGCCATCATACACATCATAGAAAAGTATGTAGTCCACTGTTTTGCTTTGGGTAGTGTAATGATGTCCTTTGAGTAGAAAATTCTCGTTTTTACACACCCTCTTGTGTGTGAAAACAAAAACAAAACCTTATACTCTGCCATTGTGGATTCAATCTTTGAAATAATATCCTTCCTAATGAATGTCCTTTTAAGCATCTTTGATATATATTTTGTGTTGTGACAGACAAAAATGAAATGGGTGCGTTTTCACCACAAGCTGTACTCGTAAGTATATTGATCCTTAAATCAAAACGAAGAAAATGCTCTTAAAACCAAAAGGCCGCACTCAAGAGAAAGCCTGTAAACAATTAAACTCAATGAAGCTTTAAACCTTTTATCGGTGGAAAAGAACAAAAACTGTTTAGATGTTGAATTCGTAGAAGTCTGTGGCATTGGAATCTTTGCCGCTAGCCGGTTGCCGTTGCCAATGTTGCTTCTTTTGTACAATTTTATTGTATATGAAACTGGTATAGAAAGGGGGTAAAACTTTAAATCAAATTATAGCAAAAGAAAGTTTTCCATTAGAATTGGTTTTTATCCCATTCTGCCGCGCTTTTGTCTGTGTGTTCTTGTGCTCTACCTCTACTCCAATCCCATATTGGTCTTCGTCAACCCTTGCCTTGCCTTGCTTTGCTTTTTCTATGATAGACCCCAATAGCCCCAACCACTCGGCTTTTGTGGGTAAAAGTTGAGCGAACTCTTTGCTTCGATATGATTTTCCTTTGCTTATACCTTTCCTACACATTTATTGCATTATTATGGTAAGTTCGTGCTGAGCTCTTTTAGAAAGTAGGGGTTGGGGGGGGGGGGGGAGGGGGTTCATTGGGGCTGTCCCGGTACAATGACGATCGGTATAACCACAACGGTATACGCTGAATTAGGAACAGAGCCTACATATTATTTATCGTATCGCCTATATGTACTCGTATATACGTTTGCATACCTACCTACCTACTATAAAGTATGTATAATGCTTCATTTTGTATTTTTGTTGTGCGACTGATGCCTATTGCATTTTGAATGAAATGGAAGTAGTAAGGCTTTCTTTCTTATATTTTTTAAGCCCAGACAATTTGCTTGTTATATTGAAACAGGTCCGTCTCCGTCTCCACTACGCCAGTCGTGTTAAGTAAAAGGGGTTGGGGGTGAATATAATGAACGGAATGGGGGTCGTGGACAAATATACCTTCCTATACTGTTATGTTTACGGCTTAATGGTGTTAGAATGATGGGCTTCTTCACTCGTTCAATTCGTGGTGTGTATTGTTTCTTTTTTGTTTTATTTTTTGCACATTCGTTTCAAATGAGTTCATGACGACAGTATACGGGTTCATTGACAAATTTGTATGCAAATTTGTATACTCTTGCTTTTATATAGGTATGTTTGTACTTAGCTTTTGTTATTTAATAACTTCTATGAACTGCATTCTTACAAGAAAAAAGTTGAAACATAAAAACTTATTGCCATAAAATTTAATTTGTTCGAAAATATGTTTTTATATTAATTGATATTGCGGGCTTATGGGTTTAGTTTTATGGAACTTTGCTTTTACCATGAAACATTCAAAGAATTTGGTAAGGGGTCGCCTACAAGAATCCAGTTTTAAACCTTTTGAAATCACTGCTATTTAACATGAACGATAAGTGTTTTATTAATTGGCTTAACGACAGATTTTGACATATTACAAGAGTTACGAGTAGAGTAGTTTTGTATATGGTGGCCATTGTGCTGTTAAAATTGAAAAGAATAATTATATTTGAGCTATTAACCCTCCAATTATCATTTTTTATCCTATTCTTTAGTTAAAAGTATTTTTTTAAATCTTGGAAACACTCTTGTATCTCTAACATTCATAAAACTGGACCCGAACAGCTTTTGAGAACTATAGTAATAGTAGTTTTGTTTTACATTGTATATCGGAACTTCAACATGTATTTGTAAATGGTAGGTCTATCACTACGATATTTCAAAACGGGGGCAAAAACCCTCCAGTTTGTTTGAATAATTAAAAAAAGGTAGGGTTAAGGAGTGAATCAGGGTACACAGTGAGTCATTTGCTTTGTTTTGTGCGATCCCGTTGTCGAAGTCTGTTTTCCTCGTGTGCTTGTGTTTTTCTGGATAAGGTAAGTATTTTTTTATATATATAGTTTTTGATCTTATTAAAAAAGTGTGTTGTTACTTTATTTATGTTTAATGTTTGTACCTCTGCTTACATAGACTTAATAATTTTTGTCGATTTGTTTGCTTTAGTGCAATATTTTATGACTTACCAAAATGTTTTCTTAAAATGCCAACATTGGAAGGAATAAATTGAAGGTAGTACACAGTGAATCACTAATTCTGCAGTGGTTTTACCAAAACCCATCGCTCATGGAAGCTCTTCGAGGCTCAAAAATTCAAATTTTGCATTTCATGCTAATTTTTCATATATGGATAGTTACTAAAAGCTTATAGCAATTGCGATTGAGTATTATGATTGTTTGTGCAAAAAAAGAAACGTTTAGTGATTTTCTTACTTTACTCGTCCTAAATATACTTGCTGAGTTTTTATTTATTTGTTTATCTATAAACAATGTATGGATTACTAAATATAAATTTAGTATTAAAAAATAAAGTTTTTCCTCAATAGACAAATTTTAAATCCCTGATTCACTGTGTGCAATGTATACACTCCCAGTACACAGTGGATCACATGGAAAGGTTAATTTGAAATAATTTTCCTAGTATAAGGCTTTTCAATTAAAGATATTATAACATTGAAGAAGCTGTGGAAAAAAAATTCATGGAAACAATTATTAATGGGAGCTCAACTTCGCAAAACATATGTCCCCTAAGTCGTATGTATATTTACTTTCGTGATTGAGTGTAGGTATCTTGAAATATTTTGTTTTTCAAATGATGAAATGGTGGAAGAATCTGCTAAGGCTGAACAAAAACTACAGTTTGAAATTCAACTGCTGCATCTCATTCCATTAAGTGTCAGCAATTCTCAATATGCATATGGACTTGCGTCCCTGTAAACTAGCTCCCAGTAGTACCTCATAGCATAATGGCTGGTGCGTTGGACTGTCATGCCAATGGCCTGGGTTCTATTCCCAACCGCTGTCACCTAAAAACATAAATGTTTTTTCCGAGGTACTATCCTCTTGCGAGGAACTGATAAATCATCCAAGAGTATACTTGTCATGAATAAGTGCTTCTCATCTAGCCGTTCGGACTTGGCAAAAAATTATAGGTTCCCTCCATTCCTGTCAACAACAAACAAACAGGAATGGTTGAGAGTTGTAAGTCACGAGCCATTGCACCACCAAATATAAAATTTATTTTTAAGCTGTCTCCCAAGGCACAGGCCCCGGTCTGCTCCTAGATTTGAGGATGTCGGGTTTATGTTATTTTTACTGATTTCTCGAAGGTGTTTGACTCCATGGAGCACAGGTATGCGCGCTATAATAAGTGGCAAGGGCCGAATAATGGGAGCTGTGTGAGTCGAGAGGTTCATGCACTCAATTTTTTTAAAAATGGGTTGGATGTTTCTGGATAAATAGTCCCAGTTTGTTAAAATATTCAGCATCTAAAATTATATAAAAATACTCAGGAGTTCCCCAAGGTAGGCATCTTGGTCCACTCTTTTTTCTTATTTTTCATCAATTCTTTAAAAAATAATCCTTTTCTTCAAAATTCAGTTTAAATCTTTCTAGTTGAGAACTTGTTAAATTGTATCAGCCAAATAAAACAAGGCGGTGTATAGAAGGGTTAGGACAATAAAACAAAATTTTTGCTAAGTGACCTTAGCTAAGCTAAACCGCCGAAGAAGATGGTTTAGCGAAGGAATAAGCCATAGGTGTTTTTGTTTGTATTGGTGTTCGTATCAACAGATTTATTTTCAATAAATTTTGTTTTATGTATGCACAGTGATTTCAGTAAGTTCTGAAGAATCTAAAATGGTTTGGTTCATTTTTAAAAATTGACTGTGTCATTAGTGCTCCAATTCTTGCTTCTTTGCCTTTTATTTAATCAAAATTTTCATAATAATAATAACTTAGGTAGACAAACAATAAACATAAGAATTTTTAGGTGTGTTTCATAATATGAAATTTTAAGCTGCCAAAGCCCAAACGAAAAAAATTCAAGCGAAACTTAGTGAACATTTCAAAATACCAAACAGGCATCTTACTTATTGTAGTAGATTTTGTTAAGGGATTTTTGGTAGTTAAATCGTCAAATAAACGTTGAATAGGCGTGTCTTACAGATAGCGCTGTATGCGCTTAGCAAATATTATACCAAGCGTTTATTTTTAAAATATGTATAGGATCAAGTGAAGACTAAGAACTAACTAAGGGTATTTTGGAGAGTAAGAGAGATACCTGTGAGATTGAAAGTGAATTTTCAAGAAGAAAACTAGTAATTTTGAATCGTAATTACTTTTCTGGAAAAAAATAATCTCGCGTTGCAACATAACCTCAAAGATTAGGTAAAAAATCGTAAAACTCTAATATTGATTTTATGGAGAATAAGTATCAAATTTATTTTTCAACAAGGCCAACATAATGAAAGGTTGTTGCTTGTTAAGCGATGGCCTACCGAATTTAAGTATATCTCTCAATATAAGGATGGGCCTGATTTATCAACTTCTTTAAGCATTAACTTTAGTTGATGGGGAGCTCACAAGCCTTCGTAGCTAAAAATTTATTGCAATTAGCTATGTTCTAATTACGGCATCCATTCCATGAGTCTTTTACCATATTCAAACTTTTTATTTTCAACTCAAATCTTTTTAGCTTCAATTTTAATCAGATAAATCTTAGTTAGGGTAATCAGAATCATAAAGGCTTAACAGATTTTTGCACTTATTTCTTAAACAGATGAAAACTATTATTAACTGTATGAAGAGCATCGTTTCAATAGATGTTACTGTTTCAAAGATTGAAGATTTTTGTCTTAATAAATATTAGTTTTCACCTTAACAGAAAAGTTTGAAACCATTTAGGACACTCTGCTTTTCATTCAATCTTTTGTTCCACTGTTAAAATTTAAATGTAAGGTCAAAGTGACTGAGTTGGTCATTCTTGATTGAGACGCGCATGATTTGACATACGACGCACGGATAACGAGATATTTGATAAAGCGGCAACGCCATTGTATATTTAAAATATTGAACTAAAATAAAATAATTCATTGAATCTAAAATCCAAATCTATTGTACTTTCGCAAATTAAAAGAATATTATTCTTAGTTTTTAAGTGTAAAACTATCAAACCATCATTATTAGCTAATTAAATTGCCAAATTATTACATTTTATAATAAATAATACCCATATATTCTTTTTGTTGAGTTTAGTTATTACAATCTCATCTCTGTGGTATTCTTCTCCTAATAAACTATAAAAAGTAAAAAAACATAAATCTTTGGCTGATAAAATCAACTTAAATTTATATTTATTAGATACATAGTCATGCACTGCATCTCATCTCTATACATTTTGTTTTGTATTTGATTTATTAGTAACCGCTGTTGCTTAATATTTGCCAACAATACAAAACAACAAAATCAACACTATCAAATAGAACCACAAAAAATAAACACAAGCCAAGAAATCAAAACAAAGGCCCGCACTGTCAGACAATTATTTTAAAATTTTGCATTGAAAATATTGCAATGTCTTGAAATTGCATTTAATTTTTCCACTCTCAAAAATGCAATTGGTCTAAGTACTAATTCTTAGGCTGACAAGATATCAAAAAAAAAAAAACAACAATAAACAAAAATAAAACAAAAACAAAGCTTAAAACCAAAGAAACTTATAGGTAAAACGTATATGCGAATAACTGCTGCATAACAATTTTGTCTCCTTCTATTTTTAACCAAAATAAGAATTTCCCAGACACAGTCTCATTTTTCTTTAAATTGCATTTTTGCATATGCTACTAAATCGTCAAACTGCCGTTTATTTTAATTTCATTTTTTTTTTCAAAATAAAAATAAACATTTTTTGGTAAAAAGATACAAATACAAAAAAATTAATTAACAGAAAAATGCAGCATTGCGCAAAATATAAAGGACCAATCAAATGACACAGCATGTAACGTGGAATTAATTTTCTATACCTTCTCTTAAGCAAGCGATAAATATAAATTAAAAAAGAAAAATTTAAATTTAACAAAAAAAAACAAAAAAAAAAAAAAAACGAAGAAAAACACCAACAACTAGTTGTAAATATATGTATGCAGATGATGATGTGTATAACAGTGATAGCGCTTTAGTCTTAAACATATACGAGCTGCATAGTAAGTGCATCCTTAGAAAAAATAAGAAATAAAAGAAATTAAAGTGAAAAAATTCGAAGGAGAATGTAACGAAAAAGAAAAAAAAAACATAAAATAACTTGAATGAAAAAATAAAAATATATATGCATATCTATAAGATATCTACATATATGTCGCATTTGAGAGAGCAGCAAACTTAAAAATAGGCCCCCCTTGTGCTCCCATGGATAATGCGCTTTGCATGCAGTCACACACATAAAACACATAGATTAAGATTATTACAGTAGAAGCTTGAAATAAGGGAAAACCCAAGGATATGTACTTTGGTGATATACTCGTACCTACATAAATAATAATTTGCTGAAATTGTGGGTATACGTATAGCATATAACTATACATAATAAAAGTAATTGGCTTTTTAACTGCATATCATTAGGGGCAGTAGAAAATAATGTATAACAACCTATAAAATAAAGTATGTACTATGTATGTTTTTGTGTGAATTACTTTTCGACCTAAAAATTGTAAAAAAAGGACATTTTGCAAAAAATCTGGCACGAATATCCAAAGCCCTCATTGATGCATGTCATGCGATATGTGTACAATGTACACAACAACACTTTGGATTATTAGGCTCAAGAACAATGGCGTATAGTTAGGATTAAGCTTTGAATGCAGCTTGGTATAAAAGAAAAATGTAAATAAACACAAATTGGGCAATTAAATTTCTTAAACTGATTGCATGCGTACCGTTAAAAATAAGAGCTGCAACTTCCCATTATAAGAAGGACTTTTGAATGATAAAAGTGGGCATTTGATAAAAAAAATGTAAACTTGCTATAAAATAATGTCAACAAGAATTATAGTAGATATTTTCAATATGCAATGATGCATTTTGCTTCACATTGCAGATTGAAATACACTTCATTTGTTTCGCCCTTTGGTAAGTATTTTTTTGAAATATTTTCCTTAAAAAAAAAAACAAATATATGTACATAACCAGATACTTAGTGAGGCATTTTTTGTCAACTTTCTAGTCCAATCTGCCGAAATCACATTTGAGCCCAAAAGTAATATTTTACTAGTATACACTTGCATGTTTTGTTATAATATAATATGCCTGCCATGAAAGAATAATTTGTTCAAGGTGAAGTACTGCATGCAGCGATGTATGCATTTTCCCTGTTCATCATACCTACCTATTCATATTTTAATCACGCTTCTCAGCAATGCTCAAACAAATTTAAAGACATATTTAAATCTGTCAGGAATCTAGTACAATGCTTGTTGTACACACTATTCAAGTAAAATGTTTTAAATGCACTGCTACAGAAATACTGCATAATCATTTTCTGTCATTACACCATAGTTTAAGTACTTACAGTGTTTCTACCATAAAATGATTTCTAAACATTATAACATAGGTACACTAGGAAGTTGCATGTATTTGCAATTAAAAACTGAAATGCAGCTTCATTAGAATAATATTAAAATCTGGTAAAAAGTTTAAGTGATGAGATGATCTAAAGCCAATTGGTGGGTAGTAAATAATATGGCGGTTGTTTTACCATTTTGAAAATGGTGTGTTAATCAATATCTCGAGAACGACTTTCTGATAAGAATTTTAATTTTAATTTAAAAAAAACACAATTTTCGTGTAGTCTTGCCAGCTGTGATGTGTGTCTTGATGAGATCTACAGAAAATTGGAAAACACCTTCATACAACTCTTCACACTTGGTCACCCAAAGCGATGTGAATTGTTAGCTCTGCAAAAGTTTTCTTTTCGAAAGTGCAAATACAAGTTTAACTGCATTAGCATCATGTTTGATAATGCAGTTTGCTAAAGTCACATGGTATTTGAAAACTTCATCTTCGGAATGCGCTAAAATATCGAGTTGGCAACAAAAATATTGTGGAGCCACAGAACTTGTCCGCAAACGTCAAATGCATTTGCAAATTTGACTGACGTTGATTTTGTCCAAACTGAACGGTGGCATATTTGACGATAGCAATATTTGCGTCAAAAAATGAAGATCAGTTGACAAACAATTTGACATTGACTTGACGTTTTCGAAAACGGCAAAAGACAACTTTTCTTCGGTTGCTCTCCAATCTTCAGTTTCTTCAGTACTCTTCGGCAGTTTAATAACACGAAAGTTCCAAACACGCATCCAAAAAATACTAAATTCTTATCAATTCTGCCATCAGAAACGTATCTTAAGTTAAGGCTCAGGTGGGAGAGGTGAGATACATCGGCTGTTTCATCAAAACGTATTTAATAATTTCGTGAAATGGAATATTAGGAAAATGGAAACGTGTAGCCCTCTTTTGGGTGCCAAGAATACATTTTATGAAAGTGGAACGAAAACAAAATATTTTTTGATTATATTTTATATAATTCATCTTTTATACTTTGTTCGTGCTTGCCCAGGGGGGGGGGGAGGTCAATCGCACTCAATGAGTCGTCAAGTGGATACTGTTTTGAGATAAGCAGTGAAAAATGCAATACAGTCAAAATTTTTGCATTGCTTGACTGCATTTTTAGAATGAATACTATCTCGAAATGTAGACTACAAAGTATGCATCGGATCAAATGCTTGCAAGCAAAGTCGCTGACGTTTGAATCAAAAAAGCATCATGCATGTGATTTGATGAATATTCGTTTGAGTTGTCAACACCTAGTTATCCGGATGTGACTATATGTATATAACCAAGTAGCAAATTCTCACAGCACTCATATTAAAGGAAATATTATTAGGATTTAAATTTCTATTCTGTTCTGGACATCAATCATAGTTTTAGAAAATGGCAGATAAAGGTTCGTTTACATTTCAATGTCAATATTTGTTGATTTGTTTATGTGTTAATTGAAAGGTTCTAGAATAGCCATATTAAATTTCTGAAACTTTCAATTTTGACAACCTGTGGTATATATCGATACCTTCCCGTAAGATTGTATTAAGCGACATTTACAAAATGTTAAATTAAAATTTTAAAAAACCTCTTGCTTAACTATTTATTTGTGTATTTTGTTGTAATAAACAGATTTTTAAATGGATTTTGAGTTGAAAATCCTGTGCCAAATCTTTTTGTTCCATTAAATACACAAATAAATAACTGAACAAGAGGTTATTTTCGATGCCTTTAAATTTTTTAAAATGTCGCTTAATACATTCTTACGGGAAGGTATCGATATTATTTTAGATTTGTGTACTGTGGCGAATACTTACTTTTTTATAGTGGTTGGTTGTCAGTAAAGCACTGAGTTAAGCAAATAAAATTCGAAAGCAAATAAAATGCACGACTGGATTTCACGACGTTGCTCATCTAATTCAAGACATTAGAGATTGAAGATATAATTTACTAGGTTTGAATACAATTAAGCACATTCTTAACGGAAAATGTAAAAGATGTATATATACACTTCCAATATAAAATTAATTTCCTTTGATTTCAGTCTTATTAACATTTTAGAATGCCTTATTTTGTAAGAATTATCAGGTGTATAAAGTTACAGCAAAATTTATAAAGCAATAACCAAAAAAAATCTCAAAATTATATTTCCGTGCAGTGCATTTTTATAAAAAAAAAAACAACTGAAATTCGGATTTGTTACAATTACAGGAACAAAGTTTGATTGTAATCGTTTGAACAGTTTCTGAAAAAATTGACTTAAGGATCTTGAAATTGTGTGCCTCTCAAAACCAATACTTGCACTTTAGATTAAGTAAAAATACAAGAAATTAACACTTTTGTAAATATTATCAACACCACATCAGATCCGTGAATTTTTAGCAAAGAACGTAAAAAGTCTATTACATTTACATTTATTTAAAAATTAAAAAAATATGACCTTTTTTCCTTGGATTCAAGATGGTAGGCTTAATTGTCAAAATTGTCATATTTCTCTCAGATTAGGTCTTAAAAACAATAGTGGGTACTAAAAGTATTTCTTATCCCTGCATTGCTCAACATTTTGGACTAGCTTTCCTAATCTTGCTACAAATTTGTTTTGAAATTACTTTCATATGGAGGGAAACAGCTGTACCGAACCAAGTCATACTTTTTTTTTTGCAAATTTTTCAACTCAAGTTTTCATTTTTAAATATAAGAGAATAATAACAATAATTTAATTTAGAGAATAGTTTATTTATTAAACTTCTTATTATCTTCGAATTTTCATTTTTTGACTTGGCTAGGTTCAGCTGTGAGCCCTACATACAAATTAAGTATACATTCATGCACATTAGGGTGGTCCTTAAATTGGATATTGTCTTGGATAGCCCTCATTCGATTCAAAACATTGAAAAACAATTTCCCTAATTTTTTCAGATTTTTATTTCACCCCCTGGTCTCTTCATTTCAAGGCACAAATAATGGAGTTAGGTTGATTCTTAAAACACGCAAGAAAAAACCAGAACTTATAGATTAGATTCAGGCGAAAAAAAATCGTATTGAAGGGGGGTCTATTTCCCCCCGTTCAGGCGGGAGGGGTAATTTTCTAAAAATTTGACCCAAAATAGAAAAAAAAAAAATATATGCTATGCTATAGCTTTTTGTAAAGCGATGAATCCAGTCTCTAATATGCTTTTTAAATCAAGTTTTATTGTAAATAGTTAAAAAAAAAAAATAATTTTCAAAACTTAAAAATAAAAACAAAAATAATAATTTTTTACGTTTGAAAATTATTTTTTCAGAAACTATTAACAATAAAAACTTGATTTAAAAAACATATTAGAGACTGGATTCATGGCCTTACAAAAAGCTATAGCATGCAATTGTAAGTGGTCCCGTTGTTTTTTAATATTTTTTTTTTTCTATTTTGGGTCAAATTTTTAGAAAATTACCCCTATCGCCTGAACCGAGGGAAATAGACCCCCCCTCCAATGCGATTTTTTTTTCGTATGAATCTAATTTATAAGTTCTGATTTTTTTCGCGTGTTATAAGAATCACTCTAACTCCATTATTTGTACCTTGAAGTGAAAAAAGGGGGACCCAGCGGGGTGAAATAAAAATCTGAAAAATTAGGAAAATTTTGTTTCTCTATTTAGAGTCATTTGATGCCTATCCAAGTTGGAATTTCAAAAAAACCCAATATAAGGACCACCCTGATGCACATATTTGAAGATATTTCAAACGTAAATTTGACTAGGTTCCTGACTTGGGCATAGTATTTTTGAATTTTAATTTTGAAATTTTGGATCAAGTTCTGAACTAAATAAAGAACAAAATAGGCAGCACCAGTAAATTAAGTGTTCCCAAATCACTAACTGTACCAAATTTCACTGAAGAATTGGCATGGAAAATTATGCTTGTCACCAAAAATTCAAGAATGTAATGAAAGCCACATTTTTTTCTTCTCTATCGCATTGTTAAGTTTGATTGAAAATTTTTCATTTTCTTACACGAAACCAATTCTTGCTCTATGGAACAAGTAAAGAAGATCAAACGCTTGCATATAAGATATTTCTATAAACTACTGTTTTTTTATATCTTCCGATTAGAGTTGCTGAGGTAACGACGTTTCATGAAACATTACATTTATTGAAAAAAAGACGATAATCTTTCAAAACTGAAATCTTTCGGACTTTTTCTTACCATTGTAATCAGAATAATTTCGATCATTTATGAGAACTCCATCTCATAGGCCTTGGAATAAGTAATAATAATACATATATGTAAATATGTTCCTAATTTAATTCATCAAGGAATTCATTAAAAACATAGTTTAGGTATAGTTATAACTTTCAATAGTCTAAGAACTAACGACATAAAAATTCAAGTCATTTGCGTAAGGTTTTTAGTCATATCAATAGTAGCCTTTGAGGTGTTGAACCATTAGCCGTTTGTCTGCCTACCTAAACACCATTCGAGCAGGTGTTAAATTTGACGAAAATCTCATCCCAAAAACATAAATACCTATTTATATATCCTACTTTTATATACATAGATGTTGTCCTTCAATTGAAAATTTCAATTAAATCATTAATAGCTTCTGTTGGATATAATTTCTTGCTATATAGGCTTTTTTCTGATAGACAGTTAGTCATTCTGCTGAAGTTATTATGTGTCAATCAATTAATCATCGTTATAAAGCTTTGACAAAGCAATCTATGCTTAAAATGTAATTAGGCTGTAGTAAAAAGAAAGAACACCTGTGTTCCTTGATTTAAAAAAGGGTCCCTTTATTTGGGTTAGTCTGACGATTTTAATTCTTTAAAGTGCTCCAGGTATTCCTATGAAATTTTTTCCATGCAACACTAAATTGTTTTCTCAGGTGGTTTTTTTATGAAGATTCCTTAACGTCTTTTTTTATCTAGAGGACCGATTTACAAAAATAATTGTCAAGGATGCCATTTTATTTCATAAACTTGTATTTTTATTACCGTCTCATATACTTATATCTAACTAGAAACAAAAAGACAATGGGCGAACTGGTGGACTGCTAATAGAACAATCGTATTCTCTGTGCCTATAATGTTGTCTTTTTAGATCTGGGCAGAGTAAAATAACAAAGGCACCACTAAATTTTAACTGAAACCTGTTAAAATGTAAATTACGAGCATTTTTTTGAAGAAAAAAAAAAATGAACCAACGGCAGCACTAACAATGAATTAATACATATTCCTTTTTTAGACAGACTTCTAGCTTCCCAAAAAGGAATAGTAGGTACTTTAATGTACATAAGTGTTACCGTTTCTTAAAAATATTTCTTCTGATACATATTTAAGCTTTGTTGGTATTTCATATAATTTGAAGGAACCTGCCTAAAAGCACTAGAAAGGCAGAAATAGTGAACTAGAACTAGCTGATAACGAAGTGCTGATAAAAGTTCGGCGAACGATAAAATATAATTAGTTCTCTCGTGAAAAATTAAAAAAGGAATTTTATTTTTGATTCAATTGCGATTCGCGAATCTTAATTTTAGATTTTTTTTTAATAAAATTCATTTTCACGATCGAATCACACTAGGATTTGTAAATTCAGGTTCGCTCACGAATTTATCATGCAGGAACTTTTGTAGACCCATTAACGAACCGTTGAAAATTTAATTTTGTATATTTTTTCTAAATACTGTAAATAGTGTATTTCGATCTAGATATTAACCAACTTTTCTAAAATAACCTCTTTCCGGAACAGCAAAAATGTCTGTTTTTTTAATCCATCGACATTGTAGCAATTCTTCTTAAGAATTTGACAGTTGATGGCTTGACAGATGCGATGGCAAACTACATTTTGACGGAAATAGAGTATTTCCGATATTTTTAAAGTTTTTTTTAATTAAAGAGTAAATAATGTATTTCGATCTAAATATCACCTAACCGATCTATCATGAACGAGAGATACAGAAAAAAAGTATTTTGTTTGTTCGTGAGAGAACTATTTATAAGTTTGTATAGATCGAAAATTTTATCGTTCGCGAATAATATTTTTTATGATTCCTGAGAAAATCGATAAAGAATGATAAACATACAGATCTATGATTCACGAACGATATTTGACGAATTCTTCTATCAGATGCTTATGTTCTACTAAAAGGAGTTTAATACAAAATAATATTATAAATTAGTAGTGTAGCGCTGGTAGAAATCAACCATTCCACGCTGAACACTGTATGAGGTCATAAACAGTTCAATTCTGAAAATTAATATGGTTAGCCTATGAAAGTAGGTTTAGTAAGGTAAGGGTTAAATAGTTCCACTTGTAAAACATGGTTCAAAATTCGATCCGTGGTTCAGAATTTTTAACTCATCGATTTTAGCGGGTAAACGATGGTTCAAGGTTCAAGTAAGTTATAATGACCAATTAGAAGCTTGAACTATCTTTAAACTTCAGTTAACCCGTCAATAATTTGGTTAAAACTCAACAAATCCCTGGGAGCCAATTACTAATGAGCTGATTTAACATGGAAGGTAAACTTCATCTTAAACGCACACAAGCTGGAAGACTTGGACTGCCTGTAACAACTTGCCAGGGATGCAATCCTCTATCCTCTATCTTACAAGTGTGGTAACACTATTCGGGTTGTATAAGCTTCATCCCAGGCACATTAACAGTCAGTCTAATAAGAATATATATTTGGAATATTTGGAACATCTATAAGCCATGTGATATATGTCATATATACGACCAGGCAAAAAAAGACCATAGCCATAGTTACTATCTAACTAAGGGCCAGTTTTTCAGTGCGAGATCATCCTAATCTCGGGGTTAAACCGGAGTAAACTCCAAAAACGTGTTTTTCAAATCAATTCCGAGTTAACTCGTCTAATATGGTGAGTTAACTCAGGCACCAAATTGAGGGTCTTTATAGTTGTGGCGCCATCTCGATTTCGATATTGAAATTTATTGCCAGGGCAATTCGTTGTGGCGCCATCTCTATTCCTATGCGTAAAAGGCGTAGAAGGGTGATATCCATAGTGTCGCACATCGTTGGCCTCAGAATTTTGACAGCTGAAAAATAAAGTTAATCCTCAACTGAAAAATTGTTCCTGAGTTAACTCAGGGTTAATTTATTTTCAGGATTAGCTAACTCTGATTTAACTCAGAGTAAAGCCTGAACTGAAAAACTGGCCCTATAAAAATAACTGAATCACTACCCACACCAATCAACACTTTTATCAAAATCACACAAGGGAATAGTCCTGTCTATTCCTCCAGCTTTAATATGGAATCAGAGAAAACTTTCATTAAAATGAGCAAACTAAGGGCCAGTTTTAGGTGCGAGATCATCCTAGTCTGGGGCTTATACCTGAATTAAGTCCATAAGCGTTTCAGTCAATTGAAATCCTATGTCAACTCCGAGTTAACTCACCTAATTTGGTGAGGAAATTCATGGACCAAATTATTGAGCTGTGACGTCATCTTGATTTGTATAGTAAAAGGTATTCACAGTGCAATTTCGTTGTGGCAATTTTGAGGCATGATATCCATATAGCGTCGCACATTACTGACAATACATTTTTGACAAATGAAAGATCAAGTTAATCCTCAACTGAAAAACTGTTCCTGGGTTAACTCGCGTTTAATTTATTTCCAGGATTAGCTTACTCTGACTTAACTCAGAAATAGCTCTGAACTGAAAAACTGGCCCCAACAAGTATTCCTGGTTTCGGCTAGATAGTAGTTGCTGACATCGAAATCATTGATCATTGGCGGAAGAAAACAAAAACTGTCAGTAAATTCTTCATTGACATCGGTAAGTCGACACGAATCATGAAAACGAGCTTTTTCAATAAAGGAATGACAACATAGATATAGAAAGTGGCATCATCATCGAGAAAAAGCATGAATTCGAAGTGATGAAATTTATCAATATCCTTAGAAGTCGTAGGTACTCTAGAGAATTATTTGACAACCTCAAACTGTATCCGATCTATCTTAAAGCAGATATGTACATTATTATGTAGTACCTACTGCCTATAAATCTTATTGTTAGTCGACTTTGATAAGCTGTTAAATAAAGGTACCTACAGCTGTAGCGACATACAGTGTAGTGGATAGATTGTGAGTAAAAAACACATTTTAAGACAGCTAATCATCTGCATATGTACAAACCTGAAACCTATATGTATTTTATGCTGTGCTATAGGCGATGGGCGGTTCAAAGACCGATTTTAAAACTCTTTAAAAAAGAGGCCTTCATTATTATTTGAACTTTACCCCCAAATATATGATTCATATTTATGTACTGAGACTTAGTACCCTTCAACAATGAATACGCCCAAAACTGTACTGTAAAATAAACTACCATGCTATTTACAAAAATAAGCTAAAAGACATCAGCAAACATTTGTTGCAAAACCATCAGTTTAATGGTAGGAAAGAGGTCCTCTGCATATACCAATAACACAAAAAAAAAAAAGGAAAAATGAAAATTCAATAAATTGAGTTATGTACCATTTCTATCTCCATTACTGTACCACATCACCATCCATCCATCCATCTATCGTCCCTCACACGTTGCCAACCCTGAGAGAGCGAGTATTGAAAAGAAAAATATTTGCACACAGAGTGTGCAATGAGAAATGATGTGCATGCATGCATGACATTAGGACATTTTCACGGATTGTCATACACAACTAATAGACATAAATTTCTGAAAGCATACGTTTTCGTTCTTGGATAGAAATACAACAACAAAAACACGTTTTGTCCTATAGATTTATCTATATATAGCTTAGCTACATAGATACATTATAACCTCTATACCTTCCTTGTTTTTTTATTCAATGCAACCTACGACAACGCCGCGGTACCTACACAAGTTCATAAAGAAAGATGACAATAGGTAGCTTTTTCCCATGAAATAAAAAATATATGTATAAGAAAACATATTTTTTATACAACAAAAAAATACCTACCTATATTTTTTTATATTATATAAGTTAAGAAAACGCTACATTTGGGGATGTAATAATAAAAAAAAACCTGACTCAAAGGGGTAATGGGGCGGAGGCGCAAATAAATTAGCTTTACATCTTTGCTTGTAAACTTACCTCTGGCACACACAGTCCTTGTTGTTGTTGCTCTTGTTTTTTTTCGCTTACTTCTTTTTTAAAATATCACACACACTTACACTCTGGCGCAGCACTCAAAATATTGCTGTATATATGCAAAAAATATAAATCACAAGAGATTTTTTTTCTACTTATAAAGTTAATTAATTATTAACTTTAAAAAAAGAAAACATAGAATTTTTATCCAGTTTTATTTAGGAAAATTCGTCTTGTTTTTCACTAATTTTAAATATAATTTAGTTTAAAAATAAATGTAGTTACTTTAGTTTCCAAATTTGGCACAAAATTGTTTATAATTTCTGTTCAAAATCAGTTTTCTATGATTTTTCAATGTTTTAAGTTGTTTTGAATAAATTAACTACAACACACTATATTGATTTTTACTTCCGTGTTAAATTTCTATGGTTGTTAGTTTTTTAAGTGTTTTTGTCTTTTGTTTTATATTTTTTTTTTTCTCAAATGGCAATCGAAAGGATGCGGGAACAAAACGTAGAATCACGTAGAATCACATACAGTTACGCTGATTGCTAAAGGACCTTTTGATGAATTTTATTCTCAACACTGCGGGGGTATGATAATATGCAAGCGCTTATTGTGAAGTTGTTCTGCTGTTGTGTTGGAAAACTTTGCTGCTCTTTGGGTGCCTAGAGAAGTTAAACCTTTTTCGAGTGGTTGAGGCTTTTTTCTTTTTAATATTTAAGGATATGACTGGTGTGGTCTTTGGTTTTCCAGCAGGTTGGTGATTTGAATTTGAATTTTATATTTAATTTATTTTCTTCTTAAACTTTGAGGGGAGAGATATTTGGATTTAAATGGCGGATTTGAGAGAAAAAAATGTGTGTTGTGTTACGGCGTTCCAACGCTCAAATAAAATTCGGCCCGAACTGTTCTAATTTGCCCTGAAGACTGAAGAGATTTTTTAACGAAAAGAAAACGCTGAGCCTGTGCTGCCTGATGATGATGATGATGTCGATGATTATGATGATGTTGGGGTTGGGTTGGGGAAAATACACCTTTTTTTTGATTGATTTTCCCAATGAGGGTACTTCTTACACACACAATACAGCCAAACACTACCAACAGTACTGCAGCGCAATGTTTGTTTGTATTTTCTCTCTCAAGTTCTGTTGGTGGCGCTCGTGGTTGTGTAGTTACACCTAAATTTAGTACTATGAACTTATGCTGCTGATGGGAAAAAGATTTTCCCGCTCGCATTTGGTGAGTGATTCTTTTCATTTCCATGGGTTTTCCTTTCCGACTTTCCTCAGTGCGCAAAAGTTTTTGAAATTAACTTTTTGAACAACGCAGTGAGTGCTCTCTCTGCGGCTATGAATAAAACAAAAGAGTGGTAGGCTTCCCTTTTTCGAGTGGTAGCGTTCTTATGGGGCACGGATGGAACAAAACACATGCTGGCTGTATGCAAATTGCACACATGAGGACATAAGGACATGCGGATATTAAAGAATCCTTTTATTTTTGTGTTCTTCATAGAGCAAAAGGGATGAATACAATAATATTGGGGGTGCTTTTTTGTTTTTCTTTTTAAAACAAAGTCACTGAGAGGGTGTTTTGGAGGTAATTTTGAGTTGGCGCAATGGCAGAGTGGTATAAATTTAAGTTTCAAAATGGGGAAAATATCGATGGTGAATTTTAAATTTCATTCATTCATTTAAAATTGATGGAAGAAGAACAACATACAAAGTAGATGTAGGTTTATATTGAAAAAGTCATAAGCATTTCTGTGGTTTAATGGTCGTAATAAGGAACATTAAAGGTCGATTCAACAAAGTAGATCTTTTGTGGTGTATATAAACTAGTTTTGTGGGTTTTAAAAAGGATATAGTAGGTATACCTATCTATTTTCACATTTGAGGTTTGTTTGCTATTAATCTTTGATGAATTTATTCTGATGACGAAGCGGGGAACCATATTTTTTGTATATTTTTTTTTTATTGTGAGGAGGTACAAAATTCAAGGACTAAAGGTTAATCTGAAAACATGTAGAACTTTAAGCAAGAAATACATAATTTTTAATTTTAAAGTAAACATAAAGAAAGTAGAATTTTACTAAAACTAATTAAATAAATATAATACATACCTAGCAGGTTCAAAGAATCTTTGTGAGATCATTTCCGCAAGTTTTATTTCTTCTTAATCTTAATGAATCCATATTCGATGAAACAATATTTCAAAACATAAGTCCCGAAGAGATGAATTTTTCGTTTTGTTTGTCTGTAGTTCGAGCAGCACCATGCCAGTTTTCACGCAGCCTTGCATTTTATTTATATTCACCCCGTGACCACATCCGGCGGGGGAGTCAGACTCACATTTTGCCAAATTTAGGATCAATGAATATTCACAAATCATTTGTACCTACAACCTACTGTATACAAATAAATCAACATGATTATTTAAAAAAACTGAAGACTTTCTTTCTTTACTTATTTGTTCGTGATAACAAAAAAATTTAAAAAAAGGATCAAAACTTTAAATCAAGAAAAGAAGAGTCACTGTGAATGTGGCAGACAACGTAAAATAAACGCGTTTTTAATACAGGATTTTTGTTTTTATATAGCTATATTGTAGGAACTGGAAAAAAAGCTTCTTGGGCTTATTTGAGGGGTACTCGAAACTTCTGTCAAATACAGATATTTACAGTCATGGAACTACATAAGAGCGTTGAATTGCGACTGATTTGACTACCTTGAATTCCTAAGACGCAAAAAAACAACCCTGATGTCTGTAAGGGGCTTAATAAAATAGTCCTTTTTTTTAGTTTTGGTGCAGAAAATCTTTTCCCACGCCGATTCTTGAAGAAAATTACGTTAGCCGAGTTAACTTATAAAGTAGCTCTTCGGTGAAAGATACACCTTTAAGCTGTCAAAAACCTATACAAATCAAAGCAAACATTACATGCATCTGACAGAATTGTTCAGTTCATATATCAGAGCGCTCAGCTGAGCAGACGAATCCAAATTTGTTTTTTCGTAGCATTTGACAGCAAAACTGGGGAAATTCTCTGAGCCCTCAGAAATATAAACTGGACAAATATGTATGTGTTCAGAGAAAATAGAATGATCTTGCACAAGGGCGTTCCCACTATTTCGATCAGAGGAAGGGGGTTGAGTTTTACACATATAATCTTATTTTTTGAACAAAATATTGTTTGGCAAAAAGGGACGGGACTAATCAGATTTTAATTGTAAGTTTAAATGTCGAATAAAGATTAACGTGCTTCGAATTCATGCAGTGGATGCCGATATTTTTTGTTGCATATGTGATTACTTCCAACTTTTTGGACAGAAAATTTTTACAAAAGAATAAATAAGAACGAAAACATATTTACAGCTCGTAAGGACTGTTTTATGTCAACTGCATTCAATGGTAAGCGTCGGCAATTATTTAACAAAAAAAAATCATAAGCCCAAAAAGACTGGGTGAGACAGCAAACATAAAAGAGAACGGTGTTCTTCAAAAAATCACTTTTTAATTTAGACCTTTCTGTACCTTAATCTTTCTCTTACCGCTGAAGCGACATCTCTTGGGTCTTAAGGTTTGGCTAGAAGGACCAAAAAAACGGTTTCTTCCATAAAACTGTTAAGAAAATCTTAAATAAATACATTTGGTGACGCAACAACTCCTGGAGAATTAGAGCCTTGTGGCTTAAAACTCTCAACAACTGTGTGCATGTTGGCAGGAATGGTGTTAAGAAAAGCTAATCTATCTCAAAAATGGTTCTTAAGGTTTTGATAAATTTTTTCTTGCGTAGTATTGGCTCAACAGAGTATTTTGTTAGTAAATGGTTATTAAACAAAAAACAGAATAAGCACAATTTTCTTTTTCTTAAAACAAATTGACAGAATTTTGAAAAACAGAATTTTGGAAAGCAAATTACGTCAGACAGAATTAAAAAAAAAAGCAGAATTTTTTTTGAAGAAAATAGAATTTTTAAAAGCAGAGTTTTAAAACCAGAATTTTGACCTGTTCTCAAAATCCTTATTTTCAATTTCTTAAATCTTATTTGCTTTTGTCTTAAAATGACACCCAATTTCTTTGATTCATAAATAAAATCTAAAAATAAGCTCAAATTCTTATTGTATTAAGAACAAAAACTTGATTTGGGGTTAGAAATATTATTTTTTTTAAATTGCTCAATTTCAATATAAGACCTTAACATTAAAGTTCTAATATCGATAAAGTTTCGATACGATAAAATATTCTTACACAAGAAACAATTAGTATATTCACATCATCGATACCTGATATGCTTTCGCTCCTTTCATTGTTTCTAATGTAAACCTAAACATATTTTATTGTAGCGAGAGCGGATGCGTATTGGCACAATAGTGTGGATCTGGCTTTAATCAAAAATTAAGTTTGATGCTTTCTTAATTTCCCAAGTAACATTTTTCCTCTCATAAAACTCTGCCAGATTCTTAGTAGATTATTTTATGGGAGTAAAATATTCTCTGGTAGTCTACTACAAGATTCTTATACGATAGTTATGAGCGTTAAACGGCCTAGTTACTAGAGGCAATTTTCTATCTCATAACAAGAGTAAAAGATTTTATATGAGATTTGATGAGATTTGTATTTGTATACGTCAAAAAACTATTTATATTTGTAAGAGTATTTATCATATGAGGGAAGCAATAATATTATGTTTGACTTGTACCTAATATGGACATTATTATTAGTTGTTTTTCACACAATTGGACCAAAATTTGATTGCGGTTTAAAATTTACTAACTAATATTTATATTTTACCTCCAAAAAAAACAAAGCGCTTTCAAAATAATGCATATTTCAATTATTTTTTTTGTTATTTTTTCTTATCTTTTTTTTTCTCATGTTCCCTTTTTTGGCAATAGAGTATCTTTACGCAGAACTTTGAACTCTCCCCATGTAAAATACTCAATATTTCATTTGTTCCATTGATTATTATCATTTTTTTTTTAAATTGTTTGTTTTTGTTTTACAACGCAGACATTTTTTTATTGTGTGCATTTTGTTTTTATACTATTTTACTAAAAAGATCCTATAAAAGCTTTTTAGTAGATTTTTAGTAGAGTATAGCATAGCCACCGCGCATAGCCGCTTTTAAGTGTTTTACTATAGGATTATAAGCATTACAATATGGTTAACAGAGATCAAATTTCATAATAAGATTATTATAAGACTTAAAGTTTATACACTCCTACTAAGGGAGAAAAAACTGATTTCATAATAGACTTAAGCGTTGGGAATTTGAATTTGAATTTGAAAAGAGACGCAGTCTTATTATAAAATTACAATGAGAGTAATTAAAGTATCATAACAAGATGTTAATTATTAAGTATAGCTATGGGATCTAAAAGAACCTTATGAGAGAGGATTTGTAGATTTCGGGAGCTTAACTCTGAAGAGTATGTTAGTTGGGTTAGTAATTCATTTTTAAAAACGAGACGAAATAATCTTATCTGCGCAAATAAAAACAAATTGAGTAAAGTAGAAATGTATTAGTTTTCAACATCATCTCTTCGTATTGCGAATGGGCCGTATTAGTTTAGTTTAGTATATTTCATCAATCAGATACAAATTATCTTACAGACTACGAAAATTGACAATAATGGGTTTAATATAATATTAAATATACATAAAATAAATTAACATTAATGGTTTATTAAAAAGTATAATAATAATTTGTTTTTCAAAGAATATCTACTATAGTGGAAATTAAAATCAAGTACTTCAGAAATACGATTAATTTCCCTGACACAGCGAGTTATGGGCTCATTAAGTGCGTAGTTCACCCTGTGTTCATCTTCACGAAAAAGGAAGCGTTCTCTTAGCTGGCGAGATGGCGCATACAAGTTAATTAGAGACAATAAAAATGGGCAATTAATATGATTAGACAAAATATCACTAACAAACATAACTGAGAAAACTTTACGACGATTTTCAAGAGACTGAATACCAATTAGCTGACATCTAGTATTATAAGTGGGCATTTCAATGTTCCAGCCAAGCTTCCAGATGACAAACCTCGTGAACTTTTTTTGAATACTTTCTATTCTTTTGGAGTGAGTGTTATAGTATGGATTCCATATAATGCAACAGTATTCCAAAATAGATCTTACATAGGCATTATAAAGCGATTTTAGAGTATAGGGATCCGTGAAATCAGTGGAATTACGTTTAATAAAACCAAGCATGGAATCAGCTTTGGCAACAATATACTCAACATGCTTAATAAAGTTGAATTTAGGGTCGAATACAACCCCAAGATCTTTTTTTTCAAAAACTCTCTCGAGAACATTATTGCCAATTTTATAGCTAAAATCAATAGGCGCGGAATTTCGACTGAAAGAAAAACTTTGATATTTAGAGACATTTAAGAACAAATCATTGAGCGTGCACCATTCAGTCAATCTATCAAGGTCGTCTTGTAGAAGAAGGCAGTCATTGACAGACTTGATACATCTAAGGAATTTTAGGTCATCTGCAAACAGTAGCCGAAGGGAATTAGAGAAAATATCAGGCATATCATTAATAAAAATTAAGAAAAGAAGGGGTCCAAGGTGACTTCCTTGAGGGACACCAGACGATACAGTAACTGGACTTGAAAGAAAATTATCAATTGAAACAAACTGAACACGCTCTATTAAGTAGGACTCAAGCCATTTCAAAAGACTAGAATAAAAACCTAATCTTTCCAATTTTTTTATTAAAATTGAGTGATTAACTCTATCAAAGGCTTTTGCAAAGTCTGTGTAGATCACATCAATTTGATATCCTTCTTCGAGCTTATTGAGAACGAAGTTGAAGAAGATAGCGAGGTTTGTAGCTGTTGACCTACCAGCGACAAAGCCATGCTGGAAAGGTGAGATTGTTTCCTTCAGCATAAATTCCAATTTTTCATAAACAATCATTTCAAAAATTTTGGGTACAGTTGATAGTTTACAAATCGGACGGTAGTTGGATATTTCTTGCTTAGCACCAGATTTGTGTATTGGGATAATGAAAGATTTTTTCCATTCAGAAAGAAATTCACCACGAGAAAGAGAGCTATTAAAGATATATGAAAGAGGTTCAGAAAGAGCTGCAGCACACTTTTTCAGAATGATTGGTGGAATTCCATCAGGACCAGGCTGTTTGTCGCAGCTTAAACTAAGAAGTGCATTTTCAACCTCAAAAGAACTTATACGTAGCTGACCAATGCTGATCAAACTCTCAGTAAAAATAGTCTCTGATTGCTGCTGAAAAGAAGTCGTGTAGTTAGATTTGAAGTATTCTGCAAATGCATTTGAAATAGAAGGAATATCGGAATATGTTGAACCTAAAAATTGCATACTTTTGGGAATGCCATTCGATTTTTTCTTATTTTTGATAAAGCTCCAGAAGCTTTTGCTATTCATTTTAAGGTTTGATTCGATTGACAAAATGTAATTTTTATGAAGAAACTTGTTGAGAACATTGAAATCCCTTTCTAATCGAGTATAATTAATTTTAATAGAAGCATTATTGCTTGTCGATCTTTGAAGCAACTTATAAATCTTATTTTTTTGATTGCTTAAATTACAAAGCCTTTTATTGAACCACGGGGGCTTTGAATTATTAAGGCTTAGTAATTTAGGTACATGCATGTTAATTGCCTCTTTTAAAGACTCAATAAAATTATTGTAAAAGGACAACAAATCAGACTGTTGAAAATTAAACTGCCAAGGAATTCGCGACATGTAACTCGCTATGCCATGGAAATTTGCCTTACTGTAATTTAGTTTAAGATTGTTACAATCCAATTTAAAATATTGATAAAATTCAAAACAAAAAGATAAAGCATTATGGTGTATAGAATTCGGAACTAGTGGAGCTATTGACTTTTCTACAAATATTTTCAATTCTTTATCGGCAAAAACTAGATCTAGAATACGATTTAAGTCATTCTTACAATTATTGACTTGAATTAAATTATTACTCATAAAAGAATCAATAACTTCCATTTCATAATCGTTTTTCACATTAAATGGTATAAGTTGCTTTTCATCAAAATCATAAACCCATTCAACGAAAGATAAATTAAAATCACCTACAATAATTATGTGTTGGTTTTCTTTGAGCTTAGACAAATAGAAATGACAATTATTTACATGTAATTTATACAATTCAACTGAACTCTTAGGAGGAATGTAGCTAACAATTAAAATTACTTCAAATCGATGATCAATAACTACTTTAACTATGATTTGATCGACATCATAAGAATTTGAGGAAGTGGAAGAATGCATAAACATTTGAACACATGAAAAAGATGAGCGTACCGCTAGCAAAACACCTCCACCTCTTACTAATCCAGTGGTTTGGGTACAACGATCTTTACGAAATACACTATAATGTTGATTATTGAATATTTCTGCATTGTGATGATCATCAGTCAGCCAGGTCTCGGTGAGCGCAATAAAATCGTATTGTTGAGAAGATGATGATAATAACATTTGTTGCATTTTTGTGCGCATGCCTCCTATGTTTTGGTAGTAACCAAGAAGATGATTAGGAATATTAGAATTAAATGAAGATTTAGAGAGCGTAATAGAGTCATAAGCATTTGGTAAAGTTGGTTGTCAGTTGGGTAAATTTGAAGGTGGAAACGGCGACGGTGATAGTGTTGGTGATGGTGAGGGTGTTGGTAACATTTCTGGTTGAGGGGGTGTGAGAGTAATAGTTGGATATGGGCTCTCTTTTTTTTCTCGAATGATAAATTGTTTGACTTGGACAAAGGAACCCCATGCAGAAGAGTTCATTACATCGGCTATTTTATTATTTTATTCAGCTGGTAAGCGGAAGGTCCTATTTCAAATACCAGAAAACCTAGTAAATAATATAAAAAGAATGACTTCATTTCAGAATGAATGGAAACCCAATAAAATAAAATTCCAGCAAAACCCTACAAATGCAAGTCATTTAATTTTTGCATTCTTTAAAATTTTTAGTTTTTGGCTTAATATTTCCGCGGCGTTCGTGAAGAACCAGTAAAGTTGAATTACCTGAGCTGAATTATTATTGTATTAATAATTTTTAAATAAATAGTTAACAATATTTAACTAAAATAAGTCTTATGTAATACTTTCTTTATGCATTTGAAAATACATGATGAGCACTTTTAACCACATTAGTTTGATTTTGTAAATGATATTTAACATAAACCCCGACCTTCTCAATGTTTTAAGTGTTTGACTTACCTAGCTCTTCACAACCGTCATGAATGTAAGCTCTCATATTCTGAAAATTATCGCGAAGCTACTATGTTGAAGCAAGAACTTAAAACTTAATAAAAAAACGAGCTAAAAATTTGTTTTTGCACTTGTTTTAAAATTTTCGAGTTCACTAGACTTTCATCAACGAATAGACTTGTTTTGTCACTGTGTTTCTTGAATTAAGATCAGTTTTTTCTGAGTGTATATGTTATGTATATGTACCTAAGTAAATCATAAAAGTTTTAAGGTTGAACATCTCGATACCAAATAATTGTTGTTGTCCATAGTGATCATTTTCGTGTTTGACAGACCATTGATATCATGATATCCAAATAAAAATGTTGAATTCAACTCGAGAATGCAATAAATTGAATTGTGAAATGGACACTCAATATAATATTTCAACTTTTTATATAAAACTGTTATCTATATCTAATATTTACAACATTTTCTAAATTTAACATTTTGTTCTTTTGTGTTCTAAGTACTTTCATCCAGGACTTTGAATGTTTTATCGTCCAAAAAATCCACCACTTGAAGCCGAAGCAGATGCCATTCCTCCACCTCCACTGCTGCTCGCAAAAGCGGTACCTAAAGGAAACAATTCCAAAACACTTTTAATAAAACCCACTTTATTCACCCATTGGGTTATGGCAAGTAAAATATTTCAAATGAAAATTGTCAATAGATTTCGAACTCACTTAAACCGTTTCCATAGTATGATGGATAATAACCCTGATTTTGACCATATCCAGGATATCCCCCTAGTTGATATCCATAATTGGGGTAGTATCCATAAGATGGGTAATATCCTCCATAGCCCAAATATCCATACGAAGGATAGCCTCCATAGCCACCAAAATTCTGATAGGGGTACCCACCGTAACCGTTTGTGCTGTATCCACCAAATTGTGCACTGGTACTATGCACAAATAGTACAATACAACAACAATAGGATAAAAGAACAAATGCTTTTGCCATGGCGTGGGTATTATTGGAAACTGAAGGCAATTAGAGTAACGACCCAGATATTTATATATGTTCAACCAACCTTAATGGAAAACTGAGGGAAATATTCAATACCTTTTTTTTTTGTTTTTGAAGTTAATGGCAAATCATCAAATTTTTAATTGTTTTTTTGTTTTTATTTTTGTCTCTATTCCAATGTCAAATTGGAATGCGTGAACCTCCGAACACAATTTATACATACATATGTATGTATATGGATGACTGTGATTGTGATGTGATGACGAGTTCAAGGGGAGATCCCCTTATTTGAATCGAGATAAGGATCTTAAAAAATAAATACTTTGAACCTTGATTCTAATGAAGGATAAGTACCTTTACATAGCTAAAGTTCTGTTTATTTATAAGTGAATGAAAACTAAGTATTCGTGCTATAATTGTTGGGTGATTAATAATATATTAGACTGATTGTTTAAACCTGCTGTTAAGACATTGCATTAGAACCTTAAATATCTTGTAATCAAGGGGCACACTTTTGTAACCTTTTTCCTGAGAAAATGGAGCGTTTTCTTTCTAATATAAAAGATAGATTTTACATAAAGATAGATTGACAACTTTTGATTCTTGTTGATTTTCACGTTTTTGGGTGTTTGTTTTAAGAAAACAGGAGATCTCAATGTTAAAATTTTAAACTGTAATGATGAAAGATTGAATTAAGTTTAAAGGAACTTTTTAAATAATCCCGTCCACTTCGGTTAATGGTAAGTGCACGATCGATCTCCAGCCTCTACCACCGAAAATTTAAATTGTTGAATTAAATCAGTAACTTATTTTCTTAGGGGACTACTTAAAAATCCTTAAAAAGTATCATGATGGTAAAGTGTTAGCTGTTGGGATCACCTCGATTCCATTCATGTTCAAAATACACACAAGAAAATGGTTGCAAGCTGTAATTTTATTCTTAAATAATGATGATTGAAAAATTTATAAAAACTAATTGAAATTGTTTATTTATTTATTTATTTTTTTAAGTAATACTACAGAGTACTCTCCCGAACCTAATATCAACACAAACAAAACAAAAAAAAGCCAAAAAAACCTTTCACTTCCAACTCAAAACTCATCCTTCCAACCATATTTCTGTTTCTTGTCTTTGTAGTTTTTGTTGTTGTTATTGTTATTATTATTACTATATTGATTATTATTTTTCTGATATTTGCTCTCTTTAGGTGGAGGACAATAGCATGTTCGTTTTTGAGCATCCAAAAATGCTTTACAACCCAATGTTAGAGTTCCAGTAAATAACATTTTTGCCGCACCTTTACAACTTTTAATAACAATATCACTGGCTATTGTCTTGTCGTATGTTTCACAGTGTCTATAGAGACATCTTTTGAAGTCAAGATCACAGAGTTCTTTATCACTGTTACATGTGTCGTAGCAAATATCATGATCATTACAACAAGCACCCATTTCAGCTGCTGGTAAGTATTCGGTACTGATGGAAAGTCCCAGAGAGCCACATCCATCAGAAGAGGGGGTATAGAGTTTGTTCTGAACGGCTTTTACATCTGAAAAAAAAATATAAAGTATTAGAAAATTTACATGCGATAGAATTTTACTAAAATATTGAAGAAAATTTGTAGAGATGGCTCTTGTGTGTAGAAAAGATCTTGAAGGTAACTAAGGGAAAATAAGTTCATAAAATAAAAATATTAGTATTGGCAAAGAATTTCATTCCCAAAAACATATCGAAAGGTATCCAAAGTCCCAGCATTGTATAGACGCGTTTAAAGAGGGGAAGAGGGTGGAAAGGTAGAAGTTTATCAAAATAAATGGGATACACCCGTTATCCTCAAAAGACTATATCTCAGTCGGAAAAGATCCACAAATAAAAGAAATCCAACAAGATAAAATCCCCATGGGGAAAGGAACCGACAAAATTCCCAAAAATATATTTTTTGTCAAAATCTTCATACCTCCAAAACTTGGACAAAATTCCCAAAAATATATTTTTTTTTCAAAATCCTCATATCTCCAAAACTTTCTAATAATCCTCAACGGTGCCGTAACATAAGGCCAAATTTGAATATCTGGCCTTATGTCACTTAACAAAAGTGATATAAAGCCAAATTTTAAGAGTTGGCCTAGTGTCGCTTTTACAAAGTGACATAAGGCCAATTTGGCCTTGTGTCACTTTTAATACTAGCGTACCTGTTTTTTTTCATTTTTCATTAAATCCAGTTTCTTTAAATGCATAAGAAACTTTGCATAAACCCAAATTTGCACCCACCCCAAATATTATCTCGAGCCCAAGCAGGAGGGTTGCAGGGGGCAGCATGCCCCCCCATACATACCTCACTGTTTATTTGAAAATTTTTATATTTCACAAACCAAATAAATTAGAGGTTTTATTAGGTTTGTGAAATTTAAAAATTCGCAATAAACAGTAAGGTATGTATGGGGGGCATGCTGCCCCCCTGCAACCCCCCTGCTTGGGCTCACTATAGGATTTGGGGTGGGTGCGAGGTTGGGTGTATGCAATAAGTTTCTTTTCCAAAAATTACTGTTTTTTTTCAAAACATTTTACGTTTGGCCTTAAGTCACAAACAAATTTGGCCTTATGTCACTTTGTAAAAGCGACAACTCTTAAAACTTGGCATTAAGTCGCTTTTAGAAAGTGACTTAAGGCCAAACTTTTAAATTTGGCCTTATATCACTTGGCCTTATGTCACGGCACCATCCTCAACATATTTTTTGAGAAAAGCTACACTCAATATCTGCTAAAATTGCTGTTCGGGGTAATTGTTGGTTTTTTGAAGAATTTAATCGTCGGCTTAGTTGAGTGAAATTGAAAATATTTGATAGAATTATGGAGTAATTTGGAGTGAACCACTTTTCACTATAAGCCGACGTAATGACTTTAATGTTTCGGATGAAATATGTACAAATTTCTGCTGTCCAGGAAAACTGGTGACCAAGGTGCCTGCCTACTGGTGATGTTACATAAGTAACGGGTGATTTTTTAGCTGGTTTGGTTTTGGCAACACTGGTTTTGACAGCTGACGTGTGTTTAGTACCTTGTGTCACTGTCAAACAGCTTCAGTTTGGTTTGCAATTTAACCATGGATCGTCTTACAAATGAACAAGGCTTGCAAATTATTGAATTTTACTATCAAAATTCGTGCTCGGTTCGAAATGTTCATCGCGCGCTGCTTCCATTTTATGGTCGGCATTCTCGAGGCTCATTTTTGGTTGAATGGGTATGTAAATAAGCATAATTGCCGCATTTGGAGTGAAGATCAGCCAGAAGCATTGCAACAGCTACCAATGCATCCCGAAAAAGCCACTGTTTGCTGCGGTTTATGGGCCGGCGGCATTATTGGGCCATATTTCTTCAAAGATGATGCGAATCGCAGCGTTACTGTCAATGGTGAACGCTACCGAGCGATGATAACAAACTTTTTTTTGCCCGAAATGGAAGTTCTTGACTTGCATGATATGTGGTTTCAACAAGACGGTGCCACATGCCACACAGCACGCGAAACAATGGCGCAATTGTGAGGCGAGTTTGGTGAACAGTTAATTTCACGTTTCGGGCCGGTCAATTGGCCGCCTAGATCGTGCGATTTGACACCATTAGATTATTTTTTGTGGGGGTATGTCAAGGCTAATGTCTATAGGGACAAGCCCGCTTCGATTGACGCACTGGAAGCCAACATCCATGCATTCATTCGTGAGATACCGGCCGATATGTGTGAAAGAGTATGCCAAAATTGGACTCAGCGGATGGGCTACCTGAGACGCAGCCGCGGTCAACATTTGCATGAAATTATCTTTAAACATTAAATTGCAAGGTTCAAACTATCGATTCAAATAAATATTTCATTCATTTTTTCGAATTCTTTGTGTTTTTTTTTTTTAAAGTTCTAAACCTCTTAAAAAATCACCCGTTACATACATAGGTACCATAAGCGGTGTAACGAGAGAACCCATCAACTTCATATATAAAAACGCTCATACGCCATACATCATTTTTCAGACCACTTTAAATAAAATACACGACTGGGTCGAACGTACTTGCTCTTTTGTTCAAGAGGCTCAGCGCTCAGGGCTTAAGAAAATAGAAAATTGAATATGAGTAGCTGAGAACCAAAACTCTTGATATCAAAAATTTTCATTTTGTGCATTTCGATTGTAAACTGTAAATATGTTTTCATTAAATATTTTTAAAAAAAAGTAAGAAATTCTTTCAAAGCTGAACGCGTCCCCTTAATGAACTGCATCTCACTTCAGACGTACAAATTTTTCTTCATCTGTCAGCATAGATTTTAATATATCGCTGGCTCAAAACTATAATGTTCTATGTTAAGGTACCCTCATTCGGAGATATTCGTGTCCAAAGTTTTACGCTGCTTATTTAATATCAAATTATCATTTTTTCAAAAAGAAAACAATACAGTATTATTTGTATTTACAAGTTTAATTGTATTAAGGACTTTTTTTTCGTTTTTCGTGTTGTATAGCGAAATAATTAACACTTTTTGATTTTGACATAGAACACTTTTCTTATTTGGTTGGCATTTTTGTAAATTTTGTGTTCTATGTCGTACATAGAACATTATAGAACTGAGTGGGATACACATGAATATATAGGAAATTAGTCTGTTTTCAACAATTACGGTATGTTAATACGGCTTTTCTCGTTAAAACATATTTAAAATAAGATTTTGTAATAATAAAAAATTAGATTTGAGTTTAATATTTCCATAGCTAAGGGTTGTATAGTGGAAAACTTGAATAAATGTGGTTTTATAACGAAAAATCAAGTAATTCTTTGTGAATTCGAACTCAAAAGCTTTCGTGAATAGAATTGCTTAAAGTAGAAGAATGTTGAAAAAACTACCAAATTGTAATAGTCAGTACTTACTATGCTTACATAACTTCAAGTTTTGATATTTTATTAAGAAATATTTAATAGAAATTCTTATTAGGGACACTGGATAATAATACTTCACCTTACCAATATGAAACCAAAAACTCAACAAGTATGTTCTATGTATGTTAAAATATTTGTATTTTCTTCTTAAATAATCAATGTTATAATGTTCTATGTTGTACTCAAATGCAAAAATGTTCTATGTAACTTAAAAGTATGCATACTGATATTGGGCTTGAATGTGATGTATTGTTCTAAGTTAACTTAGAACATTTTAAATCTGAGCAATATTAAGAATCCTCAAAAATGTAATACTTCTTAGGGGTGTAAAACAGTTATTAAGTCAAAAATAAAAATGAAACATACATTTCCTTAAAGCCGAAAACGAGACGAAAATTTCGATATATAAAACTCATTTTTTTCGATTTGCTTGACATAGAACATAATAGTTTTGAGCCAGCGATATACCTAGATGGCCAACATAGGATCTTTTGTACAGAGAAAAAGTGAAGCTTTGCGACCATTTTGTTGGAGGCAAAAAATGTAAACAATCGAATAAAATGCCTAATAGTGCAGGCTTATTAACATATTTTTAATCGAAAAAAAGAAAAATTGTTAACAGCAGTTTAACAATTGAATATGATGAAAGGGGTTATAAGGAATGTAAAAAAAATCTATTTCCCAGAAGCGGAGTTGGCGGGGGGGTTTGGGGGGTGAAAAAGAGGGGGGAAATTGTATTTTTGCGTTTTCCGACTAAAGTTGACCCCAAAATGAAAAGTGTTTAACAGAAATGTTGCAGATCTGGCAAAAATCTACAACTTTCATATACGTCACTTTTTAACGTAACCTCAAAATTTTTTTATTTTTATTTTTTTCTGGTTTTTGGTTTTTTGTTTTTTATTTTTCATTTTTCCAAAAATAGTTGAATTTAAATGAAATTTTGTGAAAATATATCTTGTTGTGTCCTTAATTAGGATAATTTTTTTCAAGCATAACCATTGATTAGTTTTTAAGATATTCTATTTTGTTTGGAAAAAAATACTTTTTTTCAAATGAAAAATGTACTTCAGAAAATCTTCGTACCAAGTTCATTTAAGGATCATTAGTTTTGGTTTTATATTTACTTTTATATGAAATAATGAAAACATAAAGTAACCACGTACAAAAATGCGAAAAAAGCAAAAAAATCATTTTGCATCAAGTAATTTTTTTATTATGGTTGATAAATTGTTCAAAATTTTTGGAAAATGCAAAAACTAATCACACCATGGAGTTCTACGGAAAAAATACATACATAAAATAGTGTTTTATTATTTGACCCGAGACAAAAGTTCTGCCGATACCGCAACGATATTGCGAGAAATATTCATTTCAGTACACACAGTTTTAAATGAAAAACAAAAATAATAGTACAAGAGCCGACACCAAATTTTTGGAGAGGATATATAACCAGAATCTGAGTATGAAGGTTTATAGGTACATGTATTATGATATCAAATACCAAAGTTAGGCAGGTTTTTTTCTCAGCCTTTGGTGTGGATGGGGGTTCAAAACCAGCTTGGTTTCCTATTAAAATTTAATGGTCAATAACTCTTCAATGCACTTTAAAAAAAAAATAGGGAATGATGCTCTGTCATTTTCCCTTAGTCTGTTGACTTTTACCTTGATGATCCAATCAATAGGACCCATGAAATAAGCTTTTCAAGCAAACCTTATCGTCTTTTTTTGGAGACTTTATTTTGTTGATTTTTGTTTTGTTTGAAATATTTGAAAAAAGGGGTGATATGGTCCGCATAAAATGGTTATATCTTGAGTTGTGTATATCAGACTGTAATAATTGATTATTTTATACAAAAGATAATCGAAAAACAAAACTAATGATCCTTAAATGAACTCGGTATGATGATCTTCTGAAGTACATTTTTCATTTGAAAAAAAGTATTTTTTTCCAAACAAAATTGAATATCTCAAAAACTGATCAATGGTAATGCATGAAAAAAATTGTCTTAATTAAGGACACAACTAGATATATTTTCACAAAGTTTCATTTAAATTCAAATATTTTTGGAAAAATGAAAAATAAAAAACAAAAACCAGAAAAAATACCGTTTTTTGCCAATATCTAGGAAATTTTGAGGTTAAGTTAAAAAAAGTGATGTATATGAAAGTTGTAGATTTTTGCCAGATCTACAACATTTCCATTAAACACTTTTCATTTTGGGGTCAACTTTAGTCGGAAAACGCAAAAATACAATTTCCCCCCTCTTTTTCACCCCCCAAATCCCCCCGCCAACTCCGCTTCTGGGAAATAGATTTTTTTTACATTCCTTATAACCCCCGTCACCATATTCAATCGTTAAACTGCTGTTAACAATTTTTTTGTATAAATGTGTAAAAAGCCTGCACTATAAGTGGTTTCCCTAAATAAATGTTTATATCTAGGAATTTAGAAGAGGTAATGAAAAGATTTTGGTAACAAATGAAAAAATGAGTTGGCATTTCGATTGTAAACTGTAAATATGTTTTCATTAAATATTTTTAAGAGGAAGTAAGAAATTCTTTCAAAGCTGAACGCGTCCCTTCAATGAACTGCATCTCACTTCAGACGTAAAAAATTTTCTTCATCTGTCAGCATAGATTTTAATATATACCTAGATGGCCAACAAAGGATCTTTTGTACAGAGAAAAAGTGAAGCTTTGCGACCATTTTGTTGGAGGCAAAAAATGTAAACAATCGAATTAAATGCCTAAGTGGTTTCCCTAAATAAATGTTTATATCTTGGAATTTAGAAGAGGTAATGAAAAGATTTTGGTATCAAATGAAAGGCCATCTCTTAAACGGTAATAAAATAATATAGCTACGTTTAATATATTTTGAGATATTTACATTTAACTTCTTGCAAGAATTTTTTTCTTAGCGTTGCTTTTGTGCACTGATATCTTTTAAAACTCTGTGATGACGTGTACATTTTTTGGTATCAAAAGAAAGCTTAAATTGTTGGCTTTAATTTCAGATATAATTTATTGTCATTTCTTAAATAAATATGGCAAAAATACCATTTCCACTTGTTACTGTTTTTGCACGCATAGACACTACCAGAACTAGGTATTTTAATATTTTTGCAATCTTGCACACCTTAAAATCACGTTTCATAAATAAAAAAACCAATTAAACAATTACAAATACTTTATTTTAGAAAAAATCTCCTCCGCAAAAAGTAAACAACACACAAAACACAATAGAATTGTTGTTGTAAATGCCTCCAATAAAATGGTGGCCGAGCTTCACTTTTGAAGGCGAAGTTGGTTATCTAGGTATATATTAAAATCTATGTCGGTCAGTTTAATTGTTTTTTTTTTTGATTATTTTTATAATAAAAAATCAAATGAATCTTTTTCTAACTTCACTTTTTTTTACTCTGGTGTTATATTTTTCAAAAACATATTTTGTCCCCATTTTTTGAACACTTGTTGCCCCTAGAAAACTTCTGCTGTAAGGTCGGAACAAACTGAAAATCTTACAAAATACGAAATCTTAGCCTTTTTTGGGTGCTCCATAGCGTCGTTTATAGTGGTTGTACCCACAAAAAAACTTTCAAGGTAATATTTGCTTTCTACAAATTTTCATATAACTTTGTTGTTTTGTAGTGGGCGGAGGGGGCGTGGTTGTGGAAATTTGGAATTTTGATATACCAACCATGCCAAATAACATATCATAAATTTAGAACTACCCGACCTTTTGTAGGGTAAAACCTCTCTATTTACTGGACATTTTAATAAATTAGAAGAAAACTACATACATGAGCATTTTTGTTTGATAAGGTTGCTTTCAAAATTAATCTGGAAGAAAATCAAACTTTAGTTTACGGGTTCGCTTATTTTCCTGTTAGATTTATGAGTGGTTGTTCCAACCGATTTATGTCATTAATTAAACGAAGCAATAAAAATTTAAAAGAGGTCAGTGAAACTGGCACAAACAAAAACCAAAACAAAAACAAAATTAAAATAGCTTGGTGAAACAGACCGTTGGCTACATAATTCGGAAGCCAGATGTGCTACATTTTGATTGGAACACGTATCTTCGTATCTTATTTTTACCTGAGATTGTCATGCATGATGATAAAATCAACCCCCTAAATCTTCCACACACATTTCTTTTTGGTATAATAGAATGATGTGTGGTTAGTTATCTAATTTAAACCTAATAAATTCACCACTATTGACACATCATGTATCTATTTCCAACGTCCTATACTGTAGAGATATTCTCAGTTTCTCTTTGATCAAATCATCATTTTATCAACACAACAAATGTCACACATTAAACAAATAGACTCCCGTCAAAACTTTTTTCTTTGAAAGGTTAAACAAAATTATTTAACAATTTACAAACAATTTTTTTTTTATCGTTATCTACTCACGAAATATGATTACTAAATAACATAAATGTAGGTACTTACCACCCGGACAAGTAAATATACAATTCTCATCAACTGCTGCATCGAATACTTCGTGCACAACTTTAAATTTCTTTGCCACAGTAATAACATTGTGGAAGACATCACCGAAGATTGCCTCTGCAGCGATAATTGCATCACGCAAACTGGCAATAGTACTTGAACCATAACCCGAGTATGCGTATGTTAGGAATGTCAATGCGTAAATTGCAAGTTTCATATAAGAAAACTGCATTTTGTTTGCACTTCGAGCTCTAAAAAAAAAAGTATCTATAGATGCAAATGCGAACAAACCACGAGATACACGAACAAAACTCAAGCACACAAAACACTGCTAAAGAAAAAACCCGACTGTCATTAAAGTGTGTTCTTTGAGCAATCCAAAAAAAGTATATTTTATCTATAATTTTATATTTTCGTTGTTGTTGCTTTCAATAGTGTGCGACTTCTTTAAAATAGTTTTGCAAAGAAAGCGAACATTTTATTTTTAAACTACCACGTTGAGTGAGTTTGTTTGTTTTTGGATTTGTTTATGGTGAAAGAGAATGTTGAAGGGGAGGGTTTTTTGAAGTTCAACATACACCACGATTGAATTGACGTATAGTGTGGGGAGATACATTCGTTTGACAGCTACGCCATTACCGGATTGTTTGATGGAACAACAGAGAATCTCAAACTGGTTTGGGTACAGTATAGATGAATTAACTGATTAGATTTAATAATGTCGTTTTTCACCGTTTTTTTTTCGGAAGGTTGCACTTTTTTTTATACAAATGGAATATAGAAGATCGGAAGGTTACACTTATTTTTTATTTAAATGCAATGTTAAAGGTTGCTTTCAAAAAATATAAAGGCACACAACTATTGAAAGTCGCCCTATAAAGCAATGGATTTTTCAACTTTCAAATTATGATTGTGAGCCACACCAAATACAATGGCTGTTTACTTTATGGGCTTCTGAGAGCTTAAACATGATGATGTGAGGTTTTAATTATCAGGGGTGTGGAGGACGAGGGTTATGGACGGTGAGGCGTAACAACGCAGCAGAGGTAAGCGTCATTGGGGAACCTGAAGAAGATTCGACCAACCAGGTTCCATCAGGAGTGGTGGGGAAAATGGTCAACCTTCAATACCAGCTGCAGTATCTCGGTGTGTGACAGTTCAGTAGGTTTAAAATGAAAGTAAGTGGGAGTTTTGAGAGATTTGGCATAAGGTTAAGTTTTATAGCGAGGTGAGGTTTAACAGAGGGGCAAGATCCCCCCCTACATCCGGCGAGCTTAGCCGTGCTACGCCACCATGCCGCGGACCTGTCCAATAAGCAATGGTACCCTTTTCCGTCCTATCCTAGCCCCATTCAAATTAATTTCCGGTTCCTTTCCGTTTCCTGTTTCCTGTTTCATTTTTCAAATTCTTTTTCCTATCCTGAATCCCAAACCTATCCCTGGGTCCTCATTCAATTGCCCCGTTACTAAATACAACCACTCCTAAAGCATGAATCCGAACATTGGTTTTTGCTGTTGGAGTTTTTTTTAAAGAAAACGGATAGATAGATTTTTCTTTTAAAGATACACTGTACTGTTCCAACAAATTTGTTTTCCTTTTCTTTTATGTTTTCTAAAAAACCGGACCAAATTACGAATTTTTGGAGTACTTTCACAATTTATCATATATTGGGGTCTATCGCGAATAAAACTCCCCTGGGATCCTTCACAAACTGGGAACGTGAATGATGGTTGAGAGAATTTGGGTGTCATTTCAATAGTCCAATAGTATCCGTAAACAAACAAGTATTGCCTCTTCGAAGGAGGAAAACATTCTTGGGAAATTTAACTCACGATAGCCCCCATAGTCCAGTTAGGAAACCGAATCTCCTGTGCTTTTTGCGGGGACCTTTTTTATGATTGGAATTCATACCTTACACACTAAGGTTGAAATTAAGCATTTTTTTTGTAATCCTGTCGTTTTGATGCCATTTTGAAAAATGGCGCCCAATCTGTAGTCCCGTCACTAAACCGAATTTTTATATTTTTTTTATTTTTGACATGCTAAGTATATTATTGAGGTTGGGGGTCATTTTTGTAATCCTAATGCTTGGACACCATTTTCAAAAACTGCTCCCAATCTCTAAATTAAAAAAATTTAAGTTTAAAAAACTCGTAAGAAACTTAGGAAACTTCCATGATCAAAATAACGACAGAAGTCTTAAAAGAAAGGTGTTGAGTAGACGTACCTTCGGGCAAAATTTCAGTATTGCCAACTTTTCGGGATCATACATTTTTTAATGTTAACGGGTGGAAATTACCAAAAAAGTGGAAATACAACGCTGTGGTTCCACACAGGACATTAATTGTGTCAGCAAACGTATTGGACAGCCTGAAAACTACTTGTTCACATGAACTTTTAAGACAATGCACTTTATTTGGAAACTCAACACAGTGGTGACAAAGAGGCTACACCTTATATCGGAACCATTTTACAAAGCAACTAACCATATGTTGTAAAATCTACACTTCCATTGCATACTTTCTGGTGCCAGTATAAACTTTACCACATCGACAAATACTAATCGTTTTGAATAGTCATAGTAAGTATTCATGTTGAACTTCAAATACTAAATTCACCTCACTTATAACTAGCTTAAAACAACCCTGAGATTACCTCTCAAGCTTTGCACCTCTCAGCTCCCCGCCCACCCATCATTACCCGAAATTAAGGGTGAAATTCCAACTGCACATGTGCAAGACCTGTCAAAAACTGATTTTTATTTCATTCTTTATACTCCATGTCCATGTCCGTTCGTCTTTTCTTCGTCTTCCTGGTTTTATATTAGGGGTTGAATATTTGAATTGCGTGCACATTTTATTAGTTGAAGAGCGAGAGCAAGTTCAAGCATTTCATTCCAAAATGTGGCTCGTTTTCTATCTGTGCATTTAATTTTAAAGTGAAGACAAAAATTAGATAAAAATTATTGAAATTCATCCCGTTTTATATTCAAGACCCAGTAAAATCTTTAAATCCTTCCTCAGACCTGTGTATATAGAAAATAATTCAATCAATTTTCCCCCAGTACTTATATGCACATTCGAGAAATCCTTTAACCCTAAAAAAAAAACAGTGTTTGTGTATAACAAGTGAACGCATAATCAAAGCTCCTCACATTTTTTCATTTTTCAACTAAAAAAAAGATTAGTCCTGAAGTTATAGTTGAGAAAGATGCCAAGAAAAAATGGCTTGAAAATTTAAAAAATAAAAAAAAAATGCTAATTAGACGAAGCAGAAGTGGCTAAGAGGAGAGGACCACTTTGCCGTTTGTGGAAGTGAATTTCGGTTAAAACAACAACAACACACACACGTACCGTTGTCGACAAACGACCATACGTACGGTGCAAGGAACGAACGATGAAAATTCGCCCAACTTAATAGGAGGTATATCGATTTTCAAACAAAAATATGGCGGATATGTATGGCAGTTGGATAGAAAGAGACAAAGCACCATTTTTTGGACCGATAAAATCCGATAAATTCCACTAGAAAGTGTAAAAGTCTCTCCTTTTTTACCGTTTTTTTTTATGTCGTCCATATTCGCTTTTTAATTCGTTTTCGTTATTTTGTCGGAAGTCCAAATCAAATTGTGGTCGTTTAGTGCGGTTTCCGGGCGAAGGAAAATAAAAATCCTTGCAATAGACCCAAGTTGGTCTAATATGAATAATTGTGTGAAGTTTATTTTGCATGCCATGTCGTTAACCGATTTATTTTTCACGGTTAACTGCACTTTTCCCGTGTGAGTGAGTGAATAGAGCAGAGGAGGAAGTTATCTGGTGCTTAATTAGAGAAGCTTAGAACTGAGCGAGCATCTTACGTAAAAGGATTCGCGGCGAAGAGTGCATTCGGGATTTTAAGTTTTTGTCCTCGCTGTCATTGTCAGAATCGGGATGCGAGGAGTAAATTAACCATAAATAAGTGATGGTCGCGGTATTTCGGGGGGATAAAAGGACAAAACGTGTGATATTGGTGCTTAGACAGGATACAGGTTTGGGTGTGATTGATTTTTTTTGGTTGAATTTTCCTTTCTTTTCTCGGAGAGAGAAAGAGAGCAAGGATTATTTGAATGCAATTTTCCATTTCCTGAATGCTAAACTCTCGAAGTCCTTGTAACATCTGCTTTTTATTTAATTTTTAAACTTGGTTTTTTCCTAAGCAAATAAGGAATGCTGGTACCTATAAAGTTAGATAAACGTTTTTTTTTAATAGAAAAAAAAAATCAAAAGCACCTACATCCCATATAGGCACATACATATTTGTTGAGCATCCTTGCTTCCTGAATGGGATAACCCCATAATGTAGACAGCTTTAAAAGGAGATTTCTATGATTCTCCTTTTTGTGAAAAGTCATAGTAAAGGAAATATTATGGGCTTATGAATGACTGACTTGGGTTTGATATGTCTTTAAAGAACAGAATCCTCCTTCATGAAGAGGATAATATAATGTATGTAGGTAGGTAGGTAGGTAGGTAGGTAGGTAGATAGGTAGGTAGATGTATAAGTAGACGTACATTGACGTCAATTTTAAGTGCCTGATGGTATACAACACAAAGGAGAATAATATATATGAAAACTACTTCTACTGATGTATAGTATACCTTCATATATCCATGCTATAGGACTAGCCTATACATAAACATATGTACCTACCTATTTACCACATAATGTCTTTTACTTTGGCACTCACTTTTATTTTCTTGCTCCTTATACGAGTAGTAATGTCATCATATATCCTTTTAGAAAATGAAAAACTGATTTTTATTTAATTGCGGCAGTTTTGTCGTAACATCTTTTTAAAGCGAGTGAACTTATTTTAAAAAGACATCTTCCTTAGTCCTTTATAGTGTAGGTACCTATAGCCTTCAGATGATATTTTCATTTAGCAAGGGATTCTGAGGAAGAGAATTTGATTTTCTATTAAATTTCCCTTATTTACAACCCAATGTTAATGTTATTGCCCAAAGTTGATCCCTGAGCTTCAAAAAATATTTCATGTTTTATTGAATAATTTATTTTAATACAAAATATAACAATTTTTTGATGCTAAGGTCCACTTACAAAATAATGCCTGTTAATATCCTTACGGGAAACGATAGTCAAAACAATTAAACTGTAGTAACAATGTATAGGAATGACCTTAAGGCAAACGTATGGCAAACCATTACATATGTTTGTAAGTTTTAATTATAATCTATGACCAAATATTATTAAAGAATGCATAAATGTGTTCAAGGAGCACTGATGGCCTGACATGCAACGAAACATTAATTTTTCATGCACATCAAGTTTTTAATAAATTTTTAATACTTTATGTTCGGTGCATCGTGTTATAGGGAGAAAGCTATTTGAATTCAAACTTAAGGAGGTCACCAATCTGACAATTTTTTATAGTTCATAAAGGAAAGTTGCCTTGTTGCCTTGAGTGACATTTGAATGTCACTCACTGCAAAGGCGCACTCAATATCTCTTGACTGTGATCACTCCACCTTTGACTTCAACCTATTGAGATTTAAAATAAAACAAAATCATTTTTACACAAACTTTTTTGGCATACCAAGTCTTTTTCACTTTGCATATATTTTCTTATACTGAAAAGTTGGTTGCTTAGGGCCTTTAACCTGTAAAAATATGAGTTCTTAATATAAAATGTTTGATTCTCCAGTGCTACATGTTTTATTTCCTACAGAAATAGGCCAGTCGGCAAGGCAAAAAAGACGTTCCATAATGCAAAACTATACTGATCAAATTTGTTATAAGTGAGTTATTACTGAGTTTACTTAAACCTGGCGAGGCTGTACTTAAGTGCTTCAGCCGCCACTTTGAAAAACGATTTTTAGCCAATATCTTGAGAACGGTTCATAGTACAAAAATATTATGAAACCTTTTTCATAGGAAATTTAACTCCTGCACATAATTTTATTTTTTTCTTAAAGTCTTTGCTGTCAGAGTCAAAGCACCTTTAAATATACTTTTTTAAGTTTTCGCCTAACTAACTATAAACTATTATTGCGTACACATTTTTATTCTACGACGTAGGTATAACTCAAAAGTTATTGTTCACTTAAGTCATTTTCACTCTTATAGACCAGAGAGTTGGTGAACGTTTTGCTCAAAGTGCTTTATACCGCTCCAAATTTTGTGGTTCGGTAATATTTTCAGTACTATGAGCCGTTCTCGAGATATTAGCTTAAACGTGTTTTTCAAAATGGCGATTGACGCACAATACTTACAGCTTCGCTATTTTTCAATTAACTAAGAAATAACCCAACCTATCAATTCCAATAGAAAAACGTAACACGATCTCAAAAAAACTTTTAGATTCGTTAATAAGATTTCGAGAAATAATTTTTTATTGATCTTCGCCTGGTCCTATTATTTCAGACGTCAGTATCAAGTGCCCGTCGAAGCGAGATTTTTAAATAAAAACTAATGTCTAAAACAAATGTGCAGCACGGATGCACGCATCGATTCGTGCAGTGCTGCACTCGAAACACACTTATGTACGTATTTATCATACCCCATCATCGTATGAAATTGTTCCGTATTTCTAAATAATTTTTTTATTTATTTATTTATTTATTTATTTATTTAAATCTATCAAGTACATTAAACTTTCTTAGATTGATAAAATAATACATATGTACATAGTTTAATAAATTAATATAATATACTAAATTAAGTTCAATAACAATTAAAAACATAACACTTATAAAGAATTTAATATTGTGGCTTTACATAACTCTCTATTAATGTTAAAGTCGATTAAATGAAAATTTTGATTAAAACAAAAACAAGAATTGGTTATGGGGTTATTTTGGCCATAGTTGGTGTAATGTCTAGGGATGTAAAAGAATTCGTTTTCTCTAGGTCTAAGGCAGCGTTGAGGTGCATAAAAACCAAAAAAAGAAAGCAGAGTGGAACATTCGATATGACCAGATATGACATCATGAGCAAACAAAGTTAAATAGTACGATCTCCTTTTATGGAGGGGCTTTAAATCAATGAGTTGACATCTTGTTTCATACGAAGGCATTTGCGGATACGAGTAAAGTTTGCGGAGAGCAAATTTTGTGAACTTTTTTTGAACTCTTTCAATGCGGAGCATAGTTGTGTTGTGGTAGGGGCACCAAACAATAGAGCAATATTCAAGAATAGAACGAACTAGTGCAACGTACAACGATTTAAAGGTATACGGATCTGTAAAATCACTTGAGTTTCTCATAATAAAGCCAAGCATTGCGTTAGCTCTAGAAACTATGTAATCAATATGAGAATTAAATTTAAGCTCAGGATCAAAGATAATCCCCAGATCTTTTTGTAAATATAACCTACTAAGACTAGTATTGAAAATAGTGTAATCAAATATTATTGGTGTTTTTATCCGATGAAAAGTCATAACTGAACATTTGTTAATATTCAAATGCAGGCAATGCTTGTTACACCACTCGGTTACACTTCGAATATCACGTTGAAGTTGAATACAATCTTCCAAGGCTCTAACTTCCGTAAAAATCTTAAAATCGTCTGCAAATAATAATTTTTCAGCTTTCAAGATAACAGAAGGTAAGTCATTTATAAAAATTAAAAATAGGAGTGGACCAAGATGGCTACCTTGGGGCACACCTGAATAATTTTGTATAGATTTAGATGAAATACTACCTATTTTTACGGATTGAGTGCGATTGATTAGATAGCTACTTATCCATTTTAAAAAATTTGAATGTAAACCCATGCCTTGTAATTTGCATATAAGAACGTTATGTTGAACGCGGTCAAACGCCTTAGCAAAATCTGTGAAAATGACATCTACTTGATTTCTAGTTTCCATGGATTGAAGGCAGTAACTTGTGAAAACTGTCAAGTTTGTCGCAGTAGACCTTCCACTCACAAAACCATGCTGAAATTCAGATATATAGTTCTTTATCACTGCATATATTTTCTTTTTTACAATAGCTTCAAAAATTTTAGGTATGACTTGAAGTTTAGCTATTGGCCTATAGTTTTCGACTGCCTGTTTAGATCCAGATTTATGAATTGGAGTTATAAAGGAGTGTTTCCAGCAATCCAAAAACACACCTTCAGTAAGAGAAAGGTTGAAAATTAAACTAAGAGGAACAACAAAGCAAGATTTTAATTTTTTAAGAAAGATTGGAGGTATATTATCTGGTGCAAGGCTTACAGAGTCATCAAGAGATGATAATTCAGAAAGAATCTCTTCATTTGAAATTGATAAAGAACCCAAATCCAAGACGGAGCCAACTTCAGTTAGAAATTCAGGATCACAATCCTCCAGGACAAAATTCGATTGAAAGTAGCTTGCAAAAAAATTGCAGATTTGATTAGGGTCACTACTAGTTACTTTGTTATAGCTCATAGTTGATGGTATACCTGAAGATTTCTTTTTTGTATTTATAAAACTCCAAAAAGCTTTCGAATTTTTTTTAATTTTAGATTCAACTGACCAAAGATGTTGCCGATATAAAAATCTTTTAAGGAATTCGTATTCTTTTCTTAATCGGCAAAACTCATTTCTAAAAGAGAAATCAATTTTGCTTCTTTTTAATGCCCGATACATAGCATTTTTTAGGTTAGAAAGCCTTTTATGAAACCAAACCGGTCTTCCCGAGCTACTACATGTTTTAATAGGAACAAACTTAGAAAAAACTTCATCTATGACATTCCTAAACAATTCATATTTGTTGCTTAAGCCACCACTACCAAGAACACTTTTCCAATCAATAACTGACAAATAGTTATTAACATCATTATAATCGACTTTAAAGAAATCATATTTGAACGACTTATCTAAGCTATTGTTAACAATGTCCGAATTAATATAAGAAATATCAAAATTAACAATTAATGCCTTGTGGTGTATTCCACGATTGGCCAACAAATAATAATCAGGTTCAGTTACAAAAGCATCAAGCTCCAAATGTGTATAAACAAGATCAAGCCACCTTCCCAAATTATTCTGGATAGAGTTAATCTGAACTAAGTTTAAAACTGACAAAGAATCAATAGCTTCAATTTCAAAATCTTTAAGAATATTATATGCAATTAAACATTTATCATCTTCGGAGTAAGACCACTTAATATGAGAAAGATTGAAATCACCCAATATAATTAAAAATGAATTACAATCTAAATCATTGGCTACGTGTTTAATATTGGAAATATGAGCTGAATAAATATTTACTGGGGAATTCGGCGGTATATATGATACAAAAAAATATAATTTAATATAAGTATTATCAATAGATCGAAAAAAATCAACTCTTACACAAATTTGTTCAATAAAATCGGATGAATCATACAAATCTATTTGCCTACTAATAAAAGATGAATTAACTGCGAACAATACTCCTCCTCCTCTTGTAACACCAGTTGCAGCTAGGCATCGATCCCGTCTGTAGACAACAAATCTAGTATCAAACAATTCAGACGTAAGTATATTCATGGTGAGCCAGGTTTCAGTGAGAGCAATTAGCGGATATGGAGAGTCAGCCAAAGCAACATAGAAATCAGTTGTTTTCGATCTCATGCCACCCACATTATGATAGTATAGCGCCAAATTAAAAGGAGACAAGTGATGAGGCGACTGAATAGTAGTATTAGGATTTGTATTTGACAAAAATGATACTGAGCTTATGTCAGGTCTTCCTGAAGCCGTACTCCTTCGTTTTTTAAAATGAATTGAAAGGCACGTAACTTCGTTCCTATAGGCCAGATATTTTCATGGTACATTGCATCATTGTATTCAGCTGGAACACCAATTTTAAAATTTATGAACTTAATATTTTCTTCCAGTTCACCTCGTTTAATTAATTTAAAGCATGAAATGACACTCGGATTTATGCAGAGAGCAGCAGCTAAGTGATTAACAATCACTTCACAGGAGATAGAAGGTCGGAAACTACCAAGGTGAAACCATTTAAGTCTTGGCACCACATCATTTTGAAAAATATCACTAGAGCCTCTAACAGTTCTGGGAAAATTATTACGATTGACAACCTTACGTGCGATAGATTCATTCTCAGCAGCAGCATTTAGAACGTCAGCATCACCCGCAACATCAGCAACATCAACAACATCAGCAACATCAGCAACATCAGCAACATCAGCAACATCAGCAACATCAGCAACAACAGCAACATCAGCAACATTAGCAACATCAGCAACAATTACAGCATCAGCAATACCAACTCCAACGTCGTCGTCAGCACCACCATCAAAAATTTTATCGCTAGCAAAATCAGCAACATCAGCAACACCCGCACCAAGAGCAGCATTGTGGACACCAAGAACACCAGCAACACTAGCAGCAGCAGCACCGAAAACGTCAACAGCAATAACATCAGAAACAAGTACTTCACTACTATTAGTAGCATTAGTACCATCTACAAAGTTTACAGTGGCAACCTTGTTTGCGACATTTAAAGTGTCATCACTGGTATTGGGTTCTTCTACAGCATCAATAAGTGAACGAGAATCATCATGTTGTGTATGTGTAATGACCGTTGCAGTTTTTGATTTGCTTTTAACAAGTTCAGAGTTAAGCGGCACATTATTACTCGAATTCACATTTATTGTTTTGTTGTCAGCTGTGACTGATACCGATGAAGATTTTTTATTTGCAGAAGGGACTGACTTAGGTTTAGAATTGCGCAGGGGTATGGGGGTTACGTTTATGGACTTAGTTGTTTTGCGTGGTAAAGCAGGTGACGAAAAGCTTTTATTTATTGCATTAGAATTGACTGGAGCATTCAAATTTAATTTAGCTTTTGAGCGAGTGTTCACTGATTTAATAGCTTTACTTGTGCAAGCAAAGGAATCGCGGAACAACTTGAACTCGTTATATAGATTATTAAGCTTTTTGGTTAGAACATTCAACTTCGCATCACAACTCGGAGAATTATAATTGCTGCATAATTCACACTTCCAACAAATGTTATTTCCTTTATTCAATAATTCGGTCACATTATCATTTAGTTTTAAGCAATTAATGTGAAAAATCAATTGACATATAACACACGACACACAATCGACGTCGGTGGTTTTGATTTCACAAATAAAGCATTCATTAGACATCGTGATAAGCAAGACAAACAATTTAATACAAGATTCAACCGTGTGATACGAGAGCAAATACGATACTGAAAAATTTTATTCACAAACGTAGTTTTGTATTTTAACTTTATTTAAATATCTTATGTCCGATTTCACGAAATGCTTTTAATTATTTAAAAATCTTTTTAGCCTTTTGATTTCACCAAATGCTTTTATATTTAGGGATATTTTAAATGCCCTTGTAAACTAAAAGCTTGTTTTTGTCTCATTAAATTTTAAAAGTCTTTTTTGTAAAGCCATTCTAAGCCACACGAGCGAGTAATCGCAAGCGAGTTACTAATACATCGAAACTTTTCCTACTCGCTAGTCAACTGGCTTGTCTTTTTCGAAGCCAGTTGAGAAGCGAGTAGAGCAGCGAGTGATTTGACAATTCATGTATGCTCCCAACTCGCTAGCGAGTACTCGCTCGTGTGGCCTCCGGGTTAGAAGCCAAGTTAAAAAATTTTTAAACTAGGTAAATAGAAGTTTTTTTTAAGATTTTGTTATTTTTTTTTTCAGATTGAAATCAATTTTAATATGAAAAATTTAGATAAGTGTCCCTGCCGTCTCTCACGTTGCATTTAACTGTAAAAGACCATTTACATATTTGTAGAGGAGGGTTGAGGCAATAGCTTTTCAAAAATAATTTTTCAAAATTGTGAAATTTTCCATTCACATTTGCATTTTGAAAATTGAAAATCAAAACGATGATAAAAGACCATTTACATATTTGTAGAGGAGGGTTGAGGCAATAGCTTTTCAAAAATAATTTTTTAAAATTGTGAAATATTCCATTCACATTTGCATTTTGAAAATTGAAAATCAAAACGATGTGGGACTCAATCTGCTCTCCATAGTTTGAAATAATTTGACTATTCTCAAAAAATATAAAAAGACCTTAATTTGGAGATCGGACAGTTAAAACCAAAGTTATAAGCTTTTCAATCGATCAGCTCAAGACCTGGTCAGCGAACGACGAACAACCACTTTTTATTGCTGCGCAGTAAATTTAGAAATAGAGACATCGTGCAGCTTTTTAGTTTTTCTGGAACCTGTATTACTTTAGTTCGCTGCAAGAAAAAGGCTGCACGTGTGTTTCAACCATAACTCATGATATTACATAATCTTAAAAACGGTTTTTGTGCGTTAGATGAGAATATCTCGAAATTATAAATAGGAACAAAATGCTCAGCAAATAAAAATTATAGTTTTGTTAATCTTATCTTTTAAGCAGTTTCTTTTATCAACTGGGTAAATTTGATATAACCATGCAGCGTTCAATTTTCCATAAAAATATGTCAAAGAATTTCTTCGTAGTACAAGTACATACATCAAATTTTCCAAAATGGTAAATGTTAATTAAAGACATTCTAAGAGTTTATTAATTTAACCACAAGCAGCCAGTTTTCATTAAACAATGATGAAACAAAAAACTGTCCTATTAAATTTTTGAGTAAAATGAAGTCTGAAAGAGATTAAGTTTGCTTTTTTGACATTTTAAAGTGCTTTTTATACGGTCAGATCAGAGAATTTTCGATAACCTGGTGCTATGATTTGTTCTCCTTTCAAAATTGTTAAAACATAATCTTAAGGGATATGGGTTTGATCTCTACTAAAGGCAACGTTCTTTTCTATAAGCCCCCATCTGCGAATGTATACTGCCATCTAGTGGGATTTCATGAAATAATTATTATTACCAATTCACTGTGCGAAATTAAATTTTGTCCTGGCTTACTATTTCTTCTAACTGTTTTGAAAACACCGCTTATCTTACAGATTTATAAAAATACTTATCTAAATAAATACAAAAATTAAATAACTCCCCAATGAAATAACTCTCCAAACTAAAAATGAAATAACTCCTCAAAAATGTATACGCAGTTGGCAAGTCTTTTCAAATTCAAGAACTCCCCACAATTGGGGATTTATTTAATGGCTTTTTGAGGACTTATTTCAATTTTAAATTGGGGGTTAATTTCATGATGAAATAAGTCTCCAAAATATGCAATGCTAAAAGTTTCCAAAGATATTCTGTTCAATGCATTGAAATAGATTCTTATTCGATTTGTGCGTTACATCAATACAAGAAACAATAGGAAAATCTAAAATCAGAAATACAGGAAAATGAATTTCAATAAAGCAACTTCGTGGGGGACTTATTTCGAAATCTACAGAACCAAATCTTTTCATAAATGCTTCCAGACCTACACACTAAATTCCTGGGCCTATTAATATAAGACTTGGCATAAGGTGAAAAGAATGCTGAATTTATTATGCAACACCAAAAAAGGACCTTCGGGCAAAAACTGCGAAAATGGTAAAGTTTGAATGGTTATATCTCTGTCAGTTTCGAATCGAAATGGCTTTTTGAACGTATCATATTAAAACCTTTAGCTGAAAACCTTTACTTTATTTCATTTAAGCATGTCTTGAGCCTATCTTTGATCCAAAAAAAATTATGAGCAATTTATTAAAAAGTTTAAAAAAATCTTTGATTTTTTGTTAACTGTTCCTTCTAAAATTTTTTACAAAAATTTTGTGAACATTTTAAGAGAAGTGAAAAGAAGCCACTGGTGAATTTAGTTTTGAGAATGCTGGAACCCCAAACAAACATATGTATTTAATAATGAAAACACTTGCTCCTTTATACCACTCATTTTCCGGTATATTCAATTAGGTGATACTTTTTTCGGAGTTGGTATTTTTGACAGCTGTCACTTGATTTATGCTCAGTTTGGTTTGCCATTTCATAATGAATAGACTTACTCCGGAACAACGTTTGCAAATCGTGAAAATTTATTACCAATATAATGGTTCGGTTCGCGCATCGCGAGCTGCGTCCAATATTCGGTCGACATAATCGCCCAGCAGAGTCGCTAATTCAAGGAACCGTGGATTGGTTTCGCACCACGTTTACTCTAGTTTCTAGTGGATAATGCGCATCCTCAGAGACGCCGCCGTTCAGTGCGCACCGAAGACGCTATTGCTGCTGTGGAACAGAGTGTCGAAAAAAACCCGAATGAGTCCATCCGCCAACGCGTCGAAAATTGGTTGTCGAAAATTGGGCCTTTCGGCTGGAATATATTCGAGCTAGCCGTGGAGGTGGAGGCCACTTGATGCCCGAAATAATTTTTAAAACATAATGGCAAACCCTTATCTTTATAATAAAACTAAATTCTTGGCCATAGCATTAAATTATATACGTTTTATTTGTTCTTGAAAACCACACGTCTATAAAAACACCTTAGATAGATCTACAATCTCTAAAAATATTCAACCGATCCTAAAAATTTTTTAATTAATGGAAAGATATAATGTCCCTGAGTAACATTGGCTCAATTTTATTTGGATACAAATTAATTGCAATGTTAAAATCTAAATGTTTGTACTTTTTTGGGGTATTTGTGAGTTTTTGATTTTTATGTTTCGAAATTTCAAAATTTCTTTTTGAGTTTGAAAGGTTATTCTAAGGGGAAGATTTTACGGTTGAAAAAATCAATTTGTAGGGATGAATGGAGTTAAAACAAAAATGGTATGAGATAAAAAAATTCTTTTTGATATAGTTTACTAAGAGGATATTGTCTTCATACATAGGGTAAAAGGGTTTGATTATAAATGGGTATATGATTTAAAATACTTTTTGAGTTGGAAAGGTAATTCTTAAAGGCTTAAGGACTGAAGACATTTCAAAACTTATATACTTTTTGTGTGAAATGGGGTTTTGTAAAATATGGAATCTGATTTTAAACGTCCTTTTTGTATTTGAAAGGTTATATGTAGAGGATGTCATTCGAAAATTTTGCCTAACCGAGCAAAGCCGGGGCGTGCCAGCTAGTATACTATATAGCGAAAATATTTTTTTCTGAAAGTATTGATTTTCCACTTAAAAATTAATTTATATATTTCTGGAACCCTAAAGCTGAGTTTATTTTCGCACTGATCCAGATCTAAGCTCATTTTAAAGAATTTAATTTCGTAAAGGAAATACAAAAATGTAATGTAGCTTAATTTCATGAGTTTTTTACCGGCCTTGGATGTGAATACAAAATGTAATAGAAATACATGCGTATTGCTTACATACATACATACATGCAGATATGAGAGAGTTGAATAGATGCATTTTTTACTGTTTTTTGCTAGCATTAATTATTAAAATTTCAAAGAAAAAAGTGAAATTAACACAAACGTGAATGCAAACTGAAATATGTTTGCATTAAAAAAGTCTTAATGCTAATTATTCAAAGGCATTGACATTGGTTGGCTAAGTTTAAAATGTAAAAGGGAAACATGATGCAGCATGAACATAATGCAGCATTTCACATTGCATTTATTCTTCCGAAAAAGATAGATACTATTATAGTACTTATGTATGTTCTGTTTTCTTTCTGGTGATTCTTTAGAAATTGAAAATGAATTGAAATAAAATTTCAATCCAAATTTGTTTGTTTTGAAAATTCATTCGAGTTGATGAATTTTTTTTAAAAAGCTTTTAAATTCATTAATAAATACTCAAAGCCAGCATACCGAGTTTTTTTTTTGTAAATGTTAAAGATATTGTCGAAAAATTAAATGCAGCCTTTTTTTAAGGACATTAGTGTGACACTTATAAGTTACTATTTGACTTTGATGCAGTTCCATCACTTTTTCTGAACTATAAAAACTTGACAGTTAGTGTCGTAAAAGACCACTTTCCCAACAAACTAAAGGAGAATAGACATGAGTTGCGTCCTATCGTTGTAACACTTTATGACCTATATCATGACCTATATCATACCATGGAAAGGTCCAATGAGTACTCCTTTTTTTTTGTATGGGCTAAAGTCCGTATCTCGTGCAGGGTAAGTCTTATACCGCAATAACTTGCACTGAACTATAACGCTTCCGCCGCATAAATTGCGTTCTAAGTGTTGTAACACTTTCTGGCCTATAGGTCTTGATTAAGGCTATTTTTGTTGCCTTAATCACGTGCAGGAAAAGTGTAATTGCCCTTAACAACTGTTGCACTGCACTATAACTCTTTCCCTGCACAGTTGCGTCCTTAACGCTGCAACAATTCCTACTACTGCACTGCAGTGTAAATCTTTCCCTGCACAAGTTGCGTCCCAAGTGCTGTAACGCCTTCCTACCAATATCATTGGAAAGATCTAAATGAGTGTTAGTTTTTATTGTAAGGGCATTAGACTGTATCTCGTATAGGGAAAGTGATATAGCCCAGTAACTGTTGCACAGAACTATAGCGCTTTTCCTGCACAAATTTTGTCCCGAGTGTTGTAACACTTTCTGACCTATATCATTGGGATGTTCTTGGTGAGTGCTACATTTTCTTGTGTGGGTATAGGTCTGTATATCGTGCAGGGAAAGTCTAAAAGCCAATAATAATTGATGAACTGCACTTTAAATCTTTCCTTGCACAAGTTGCGCCTCAAGTGTTGTAACACCTTCTGACCTATATCAATAAACAGGTCTCAATGAGTGCTTTTTTTTACTTGTGCGGTTTTAAGTCTGTATCTCGTGTAGGAAAAGTATTATATCCCAATAACTGTTATAGGTGTTATAGCGCACTGCACACTATTACATTTTCACTGCACGAGAAACATACTTATACCCATACAAAAAATAATAGTTACAACACATGAGACGAAACGTCCATTCTCCTTTGAACACACCAAAATCAATGATAAGTCGTGAGAAAAAGTGTTACAGATATCATACGTAATATGACACTAAAAAATCAGACTGATGATTTTAACATTGTTTATGATTTTAAAAAATGCCCATTTTTTAACGATTATGTTATCAATTTTGAACAATAAAATAATATGGTATTCAAAAATTATGTATCGTCTGGTCATGACCAATAAAGAAAACTACGACTTATAACTCATTAACGACTTTTCAATGTAAGAGAATCAACTCCAAAGGTAAGAACTTTTGAAGGAGAAGTTAAGTGCTTTCAGAATCGTGATTGTACAAAGAAGAAAAAAACCGTTTTTTTAAGAACTTATAGGTATTGATATCTCGAAAACCTTTCATTGGAAAAAAGTAAAGTGTCAAGTTTTTTAATCGATCCAATATATGTGTAGAGAATAGTTTTTAGGTAGGCAACTAAGATTAACCGAAAATTTGTACGCAAGTGTTATCGTCAGTTATTGTAAAATTATTTAGGCGGAATAGAAAGAAGGAAGGAAGACAAAAATTTTAAAATGATCAGAATATTAATTCACACAGAACAAACATTCACTGGGCCCAGATACAAAATTCAAATTTGAAGTCCAGTTGTATCAAGAGGTATACAGAAAAGAAAGTTATCTAAAGAAGGGCTCAAACATTAGCCTCTAAGTTAGCAGTCTATAGCACACATCTAAGGCAGCTCAACCAACAAACCACTGTTCATATGTTACCATTTGAGTTAAAGAACTTTAGTGAGCTCGTCCATCGAAAAATAAGTTGATGAATAAAATTTGATACTGTAAGTTAACATCACACACCCTAACCACAGCAACTAGTAAGTTGCCAACTTATGCAAGAAAACCTCTTAACTTCTATAAGAAAAAACATAAATTCCAAAACTTGTATTTTATATCTGCAGTCAAGTCGTCAACATGTCAATCAAATTTCACATCATTACATGTTTTGCCATTTCAGTAGATTAACATAAATTGGAAAAATCCATAGATCATTGACCCTTTGATGTCAAAAAATTACACATCTTAACTCTGTCATCACGGCAGCTCTCCTTTTTGTGTTATCATTTCGTTTGGATCAGTTTATATGAATGTATCGCAAATCCCAAAGAAGTCTAACAGTATAGATGTCGCTTCGTGTTGACATAATATTGGTCTCTAACGACTGTTAAGGGACAGCTACATTGTCCCACTACACAACAGACTTCAACCACCCTCTTTTTATATCTTCTGATGAGAAAGGAAAAAAGGAGAATAAACAACAAATATCAATACCAAATTAGGGGTACATTTCACCCTAAAAACCCACTTGGTCATTCCAATACAACGCGTTCCCCCCATGAAGTTCCTGTAGTCAATTTAGTCAGTTTTTTTTCCTTAACCAGATACGAGTATATCAACAATTTAAAAAAAAGCAAGAAATAACTATTTGTAGTAGAAATATACTTTACCCCACCATATCACCACCAGCATATGACTAGACGATAAACCACATTCGCATTGCAATTTTCCTTACACTAGTTTAGTTTTTCGTTCACAACAATTTAATGTATATTTTTTTTTCTATTTTATTTTGTCTTTCCACCCCGAACAACGCCAACGTCTTGAAAAACAAACTAGATATATTTTCAGCCCCCTAAGGGCATATACGAGGGTGCTAGTGATTTACTTCCCTTTTGTGCATTTAGAAAATGCCATTGCACTGCCGTTGGGTGTACAATCTACGAGTATGGTAATTCCTTATGAGATCCGGATCATAATAATAGTTTCACATTCATTGAGAAATTTAAAACAGCGCCCCAGGCGGTCAGAGGGGGATTAAATTACTTTACTCGTTGCTTAGTTGGATAAGGGCTATTTTTATGACAGTTTTTTCTCTTTTGCTTTCAGATTTTAAAGAAGAAAATACTCAAACTAATTGATATTACGCTAATAATCGAAAAAGGAATTGGTGATATTTCATAAAAGAGACTAAGATTAAAAAAAAAAACAAATACATTAAAAAGAAATAAATTACAACCACCCTGTTGTATGGAAATCTTGTTGTTACCGTTGGTGGAGTTTGCTGAGTTTGTCTGGTTTTTGTGTGGCGGCAGTTATAGAGCGGTTGGAAAAATTAGAAATTCAAAATGCAAAAAGAAAACAATTCAGCCCCGGAAAATCATCAATTTGTCGGACCTTACCGGTTGGAGAAAACCCTTGGCAAGGGTCAAACTGGTGGGTGGCACATTTATTGCTTAAAATAAAGTTCAAAAAATTGATTAAAATATTTTTAAAGGTCTGGTTAAACTGGGTGTGCACTGTGTGTTGGGAAAAAAGGTCGCCATAAAGATTATCAATCGGGAAAAGCTAAGCGAATCAGTGCTGATGAAGGTGAGTCAGTTATAGTGAGATCGTTGTCGCCACAAAGTCTATACTCTCATAATTCCCTTGTAAACATTTTTGGCGAGGTTAATCACGCAAAGTTGTTGGTCTAAATTTAGACTTTTGGCCTTCTTATCTTTAAACGGTTTTGTTGCTTTCTCCACTTTAATTATGATTAATCGATTTTGTTTTTATATATTTTTCTTTCTTTTCTACTTGTTCACATGTATTAAAGGTTGAACGTGAGATAGCTATTATGAAATTGATAGATCATCCCCATGTTTTGGGGTTGAGTGATGTCTATGAGAACAAGAAGTATCTCTACTTGATACTGGAGCATGTATCCGGTGGGGAATTGTTTGACTATCTTGTAAAGAAAGGCCGTCTGACACCCAAGGAGGCAAGGAAGTTCTTTAGACAGATTATATCGGCATTGGATTTTTGTCATTCACATTCAATTTGGTAAGGCATTGATATGGGGATGTTTTTGTAAGTTCTAATATTGGGAGTTTGTGATGGTTTTTTTTTGGTTATTTTTGAAATGCCAATGCCAATTGATTTTCTATGTAAATTTTCAACAATTCTTGATTTTTGTTTGTTTTTGTTTCACAGTCACAGGGATTTAAAACCTGAAAACTTATTGTTGGACGAGAAGAATAATATTAAAATTGCTGATTTTGGAATGGCATCTTTGCAACCAGCCGGATCAATGTTAGAGACATCATGCGGTTCACCACATTATGCTTGTCCAGAAGTTATAAGGGTAAGTTTTTTCAAGTAATGAAATTGGGAGACTATGGTTTCAAGGGTCGAAATTGAATAAGTAGGTTATTCAATTGCAAATGGATATAGAGAGGTTGAAAATCAAATCTGAGGCATTTTCTTTGAAATAGTCTTAATAAACATTCAATGTACACTCTTTCCATTGGTATGCCTTTAATAAATATTTAATGGAGACAACCTTTTTCTCAAAATAAGAGAAAACTATTCAAATCTCAAATTTTACGGTCAATTCTAAACCATAAGGAATTTTAGGATACATTTAATATTTTTAAAAGGGTTTTACAAAACCGACTTCTCCAGTTTTGTTGCCAAAAACTTCAAATTGATAGCTTGAATTGATAATTTGATTTTATTTGGTTAGGTGCCGTGAGTTAGCCCCTCTCAGTGACCAAATTAAGGAACTGTTGTGTATTTTAAAGTCATGTTATTACGGGTAATATCGAAATCAGAAAATCAACCCTGAGACTGTGCTCAGTTATGAAGGATAGGTGAAAGTAACGGATCAACCCCAACAAAATCCAAAATCTGAAAACATTTAGAGATCACATTTTTTAATAATTTTTCATGGAAAAGTCTGATTTGTTTTCAATGTTTAAAATCTGATATTTTTTTCGAGTTTTAAAAATTATGGCGTATGTTTAAGGGAATATTTGTCTATTCATAATGAATCTGAATTCAACCATTTTTTTTGAGTTTGAGAGCTTATTTTTAAGGAAAGTTCTTAGGCTTAAACTTTTGAACAAAAATTCTATTTGTAGGGTGAAATGGGGTAAACAAAAATTTGTACGTATGAAAGGATTTAACTAAAAGGATTGATGGGTTAGGGATGAGATGTTTTCGAGATTAAGCTATTTGAAGTGAAATAGGATAAAAGTTCAAAAGTATCCATTTTTGATCTCTCTTAGTGTTTTCAAAATTAAGCTTTCTTTGTAGGGTGAAATGGGGTAAAACATAAAAAGGGAATCCACTTTAAAAAAATATGTTTGTGCTGGAAAATTTATAGTTAAAGATAAAAATACACCAAGCGGTAAAAATAGTTGTTTATAAAAGAAAATGCTGTTTTAAATATTAAGCATACTTTTTGTGCATAGAAGGTAATATTAAGTAAATAAAGGTTTCTAAATCATTGGATTAGTATTTTTCAAAAATAAGGTTTTCCAATTCTAAGAAATATTATTATAATTGCAAAGTGTTACGAAGAAGTTGAATTTAGGACCAGTTATTTTTCAAAAATAAGCTTCATATTTACAGGGTGAAATGGGTGAAAAAGGTACCTATCCGATTGAAAAATTCTTTTTGTTCTCCAAGGTTATATGTACTTAGAGAATGAACTAGAGGTTGGCCATACACTGATTTTTCAAAATGTATCTTCATACAATACAAAGTGTGAAATGGAAAGAAATAAAAAATTAAAATACGATTTGAAATCTTTTTTATGTTGGAAAGGTTATGCATAAAGGACAGCTTTGGGACTCCAATTTGAAACATTCTTTTTGTGTTTGAAAGCTTAGGTTCAGTTAAAAATATCGTACTGAGGTTGGAGGTGAAATTCTGGCAGGTTAAAACTCTTTTTGAAAAATTCTACTTTCAAAATTTTGTTCTCAATTCTGCTCAATTCTGAAAAATAGAACTCTGAAAAGCAGAATTTTGACCCGCACCCATCGTTTCTTTTATAATACACACTGGTTGCATGGGGACAAAGAAGCGGCCTAAGATATTATTTCCATGAATAAATACGCCAAGAATTCCGATTATCTAACGGCAGCGATAAAAATGGCCGCTCATGGACTAAACGGGTATAAGAACAGAATGCGAACTTCTTTTCATGGATGAAGCCGGCGATGGAGTTTCATTAATTCACTTTTATTTTAAAAGAAGAAATGTGTACAAAAAAACACACCTATTGCCCAGCTAACACTTACTCCCTTATTGTGAGTTTCACTTCGCCAACAATTCCACCCGGAAAAATTGACATTTAACTTTACGCGTAATTTAACCCGAAAAATGTTTGATGAAAATTCCACTTATTGTGAGTACTACTGACTTTTAGCGAGGAGCAAAAACTATCACTTAATTTTTTACGGCGAACGAAAGAAAAACAAAAGGCACCTACTGGTGCTTTTCGTGCAAGTGTTTTGTTTGTTTTAGGACAAGAGAATTTTGGGCGAAACTCATAATAGCTTTTAAAATTTTCTCGGGTGAAATATTTTCCGGGAAAAACTTACAGTAAGGCTGATTATTTAAACTGTTCAATTTATTTATAATTTTGTTTCATTTTTTTAAGAAACTTTTGTCCGGGCGAAGTCGGAGCTAGTATAATTATAAATTTTTACTGTAACACAAATAAAATCGCTACAGTATTCCTCACTTAATTGTATTAGCCATTTTGTCTGATTTTTGGGTAAATTAACCGATTATGAAAACACACCAGAAACACACAAATTCAAACAATTTTGAACCCCACATGGAAAAAACTTCGAAAAGAAGAACTACATTTTTCGTTTATGATTTCGTTGTCATTTTTTTATGGGATTATGTTTCTAACACCAGCAGCTTACTAGATTTAAATCTAAAATAAATAAAAAATAAAGTGCATGTTCCAATGTCGATTTGTTGCTTCAAACTTTTTTCAAACAACAAATTCAAAAGTTATTGTAAAGATTGTGTGTGAGTTTTTGAAATGTAACCCTTTATTTGACAGATAGGTTTATGTCATTAATGTTTGATTTTGGAAATGTGGCCGTCGCGACTGGGACGAACCATGATCTGGAAGTCAAATTTCCACACACTTTTCGCTCGTAATTCACGATGGGTTTCTCGGATTGAATCATGTTTTTCAAAATAGATTTGAAATTTTTTCAAACGTTTTTCCCACTTGAGTCTATTTATGATGAGCCAAACCTACCTCAAAACAACCCAGAACTTTCAGTGTCAAATAAACTGCCACCAGAAAACAGCGTTGCCAATTATAAGTCCTCCACCTCTAAAATAAAGACGTAAACTTTTATAATTTCTGATTTTTTAAGCAGGTAGCTTGTAAAAAAATGCCTTGAAAAGTTGAGAAGTTCAATCATAATAAAGTTCTGTGCTCCGAAGAATTAAGTCTTGCACATTTGATCACAGATAATAGAGTTAAATAGATGTCACATCCAGACCACTTTTCAAATCATTTTTTTGCAAGCTTCTTTTCATTTTCATCAAAAATCGCGTCGGTTGATTGAACTACTGATGGCTGGATGTTGGTATTTTGTATTTGTATGTGCTTACGTGTTTAAACAAAATTTATACCGTATATAGATAGTTCACACAAATTTAATCAAAGTTGGACCAAAAGAACGCACTACGTCTACGTCGCAGTGTTGTCAGATTGGGCTATTTATTATAAATATGGCAATCTTTTACTTAAATTTGCAACAAGAATTTGAAAAAAAGGAGCCCAATCTGTTATTGCTTGTTATTATTTTTAAGAAAATTCGTTACGTAAGTTCAGCAATGCATTTAAATTCTTCCAAAAAATAAGAAGAACATGGGAAATTCAAGAAATTTTAGATTTAATAAATGAGATTGGACAAGTTTTTGGGCTATATTTAAGACATCGAGTTTGGGCTACAAGAATTCTGAAATTGGGCTACACAAGTAATTCTTGACCTGGCAACTCATCGTCACACGATAGAAAAGAGATCGTTATTATATCAAATAGTTTGTACATATCGGTATTTGTTTTTAATTGAGTATACGTTTCACCTTGTAATCCTTACGTGAAAGTACCTATGTACCTACATATCTGCATTTCGCAACTTTATAAATATTAAATAAATCTTGTAAGAAAAAAGCATCAACTCTAGGAATATTGAAAACTTTCATATCAAAACAAAATTAACGCAGAGTATATTCAACTTCACGTCAGAAGAAAATCCATATTCCTTCGCAGTGACAGTTAATTAAAATTACCATACTACAAAGCTCAAGGCTATAGTGAGTGACTTAAAAATGTGTAATGTATTAATTATTAATTTAAATATGTACATATATAATAAAGACAAAATAAAATAATCAAATGCAAGACAGAAGAGTCGCAAGTACTTGCTCTTATAGTGAATGGAGTATTCAAAGTTAAGATTTTTGTAAACGCAGTCAAAGAGAAATTAAATTAAAATGCATGTAGCGGGTCGCATGTATTTGCTTTTTGTTTGAATATGTTTAATAAAATACAAGATTTATTATTAAAGAAAAATACTCTATATATGTACGCCATTAATAAATATAAGATAAAAATATAAAAATAAATTTGTATTAAAGTGCATTAAACGAAACACACTATTTCTTCAGTAAATTGGTCAGTTTAAAATATAAATAAACGACAGAATACGACAGTTTGTGGAGAACCAATACCCCAAATGGCTTAAATGAGAGTCACTTACAAACAATTACTCATGACAAGAGATCTTGGAGGATTTGTCACTTAATCACAAGAAGAAGTTCCCCTGACAAATATTTAAAAAAAAAATACGCATAAACCACTACGTCAAGAGGTCAGTTTATATTATTATTCCTTATGAAGTGAAAATTACTCAGCCTTAACTTCAAATATTGTTGAAGCAAATGATTGATTAGCCAACAAGAATTAAGGTTCGAGAAAAATTTGTGAGGCCTTTCAAATATCAAATAGAAGTTCACACTTCTTTTGTTTATAATTTTTTTTTTTTTATATCTTTAAAAGATTTTTCAAATATTTAAAACTCAACAGAGTTAGCCAGTCAAAACTTCGTGTTCTATTTTTTTTCTCATCCATATAACTTGCCTTTTCACTAAATCATTACAACAATTATAAAACAATCCTATTACTTTCATAACTTCCATTAAGCACAGTATAGTAATTTCAAACATTCATTAAGCATTAACCTTAATTATTCTTGAGTTAAAGATATCAATCTATCCTTCCTTCTTTCTTTTTTCTTTCCTTCTTTCATTTCTTATACTACTTTTGCCTTGTGGCATTTATCGGTATTTTAAATATATAAGACCAATGGCCAGTCAAAAGGTACTTTCTAATTGCATTGTAAGTTCTCATTCAATTAAATACGATATCGTCCTATCAAACTAATCTTTTATTCATCTTGATAAGTATAAGTATAGGAGAAAAAGCTAAATATTTCTTCGAATCCAAGGACATTCAAACCAGCAGCCAATGTTAAGTATGCTGGAAGTGGAACACTCCCTAATGGCTGTTTTTAGGATTTACTATACGCATTTTAATTATTGATAGTGTGCTTTGCACTTATAAACAACAATTCTTTGAAAATAAATAGGATTGTGTTGAATGCGAGAATAATAAACGTGCGCTTGTGAGGAATAATTAATAAGATAGAAATGATGAATTTAATGGAGAAAGTCGATGACGGGCATAACACGATTTGTTGACTTTTGGTGTTTTAAGTAGACAATACTTTGTCATTTTAGTGGTCATAACAAAAAATGAGTGACATTGAAAATATCACCGCGAGTTCATATTTCTTCGTGTTTTAGTTACAAATATTGATAACTACGATTAGTTATGCCTACAAATGAATTCATATACAAAAGGTGGAACAATTATTGCAATCTTTTTAATATCAAATGAATGGTGATTGCAGAATTTCAAGTCGAAGTCCGAAAGTGAAGGCAATGAATGCAATCTTTTTCAATGGTTCAACTTTAAGGATTGCATTCACAAAAGATTGCATTCGGTTCTTCAGAAAGAATCGAATATCAGTTTTTCATTTACAAATCCGTTGAATACTAACGCAACAATTTTTTTATAACCTAAATTATATTGTAATCTGCGGAGAGCCTTGGTTTTGAATTAAACATGTTTTAAATCGTCATTTATAGATGGCATACCAAAAAACTATTTACTAAAGATTTTTACGGTGTATACCAGCAAGTTTCAAAAGTTTCAATACTTTTTGCTGAGATTTTCCTTAAACACCTCTCCTTAAAAAATTCAACCGCAATACTCGTGCTTTTAGGAATGCGTATCAGTTTACCATTGAGCCCAGCCTTGGACGTACTGTCAAGTATAGAGATTCTTTGCTTAGCCACACAACACGAATGTGGAATGGTTTATCAAGCTCTATTTTCCCCTCCCGTTTTGATATTCTGAGCTTCAAAACCAATGTGCATCGGTATCTCCTTTGTAATCCTTCCCTATTTTCCTAGTCGATCGCACTGTGTTCATCATCTCAAGGGTAGTGAAAACCCCTTTAGTGCGCACTCATTATATCTTACAAAAAAAATATCAGAATCCAAAAGAGCCCCTAGCAGAACTGTTCTGGGCAAGGGTTCTTAATAGGAAACGTGATGTCCTGAGCCCTTAACTTGATATAAGCTCTATGAGGCAGTTAAGAATTCAGTTGGTCTAAAAAAAACCTATTATGAAACATAGTGTAAAAGTCAGCTTTAAGTCCAAATCATCTAATACTATAATACCTTAAAAAAAGGTTAAGCAGGTTTTGATTTCGAGCTGAGGCCCAGATTTTTAGTACTGAGTTAACTCTCAATTTAGGTACTCATCTGAAAAATTAAATTTGTTGAATTGTGTATTTTTTCTTTAGGACCGACGAACTGTCAAGAATACCCTATCAGCTACGCTACATAATTCAGAATTATATATGTATGTTCCAGTCACAAAAGTTTTCGCAGCTAAACTTGAACTCCTACTGGAGCATAAGGCACGTGCCCACGTTTGAATATTAATGTACTGACCTTCGTTAAGTACAGTTGATCTCCAAGGTCGTCCAATTCGCCTTACACTTTAAGGATTCTACGGACTGCTTCGCTATGTTGTCTTTTGGTTTCCTCAAAGTATGGCAAATCTATCGTTATTTTCATTGCCTGATATGAATATCAAGATCCATTTTTCTCTGATGAGATTTATTCCACAGCTCAACGTTACTTATTGTTTGTGACCATTGAAGACAACTGTTGATAAGAGCCTGTAGTCTGCTCAGGATGTCCGCGGAGCATTTCTATCACAGACGTACAGAAGGAAGGATTTTACGTTGGACTCGAAGAGTTTCAGCTTGGTGCGAAGCGTTATTGTGCTGCAGTTCTACACTTAAGAAAGCATTCCAAATGCACAACGAGCTTTGCTAATACTATTGAGTCTGTTCCACCATCAGTTGGTACGATACTACCAATATAGTTGAATTGTGTGACCTTCCTGAGAACGGTATGATTTTGTGTGTTGCGACCGGCCTGCAGCACTTTTGTCTTTTTGGCGGTGATCCTTAAACCAGCCAGCTTTCCGTTCATTCAGTAATTGGTATATTTTGGTCCAATCCACCCACACTATTTGACATGAAACATACAACGTCAGTGTAGTCCAAACAGCTAAGCTTTTCAAAAGGCTTCCAGTGGATGCCATTGCTCTTATTCATAACAACCGTATAGAAGTCTGTACGTCGATTGACAATAAAAACATAATTGATGACAACACATCTACTTGTCTTACTCCTCAACGCACTTGAAATCAATCGGAAAACTGTTCATTGCGTGCAGCACGCAGCACCTAGCGTGTAGTATGGCTCCTTAATAATAGCAACTTTCTCCTCAGAAAAACCTCTCATGATAAGTGAATACATTCGAGATTAACCCTTTCGAATGCCTTCTCAAAATCGACGAGTGGTGACTCTATCCTTTCTCTTATATCCGCTCGGGAACAACAGTGGCCATTCATTTTTAGAACCCAGGCAGAACGATTATACCACGCCAAATATTGTAATTTTTAAGATATCTTTTTCTGAAATCTTTACAGTAACACCAACTTTTAAGCTTTTGAGGTAGGTAAAGTTCTCCCAAACATCCCGAACTAGTGGAAGCAAAATAACAGTCATTGTTTCAGGATCCACCTTAAGAACTAGGCTGTTATGCCATTCGAGCCACTTTGTTTGATTTAAGGAGGAGGATCATATGATTAAGTTCTGCACAGGTTGGTGGACCGGTATCTATGCATCTTGGGAATTTTCGTACACATTATGGCAGTCGGTAAGCAGTGCACAGAAGTGCTCCATACATCTTCTTAGCCGATCTCCTATTGTCGACAAAATATTGCCTTTCATGTCCAACACAGGACGGGCTGTGGTGCTACGTTGCCCAACGATTTCCTGGGTGATTCTGTACAGCTCTCTTGTGACCCCTCTGACTGCAGCATATTCACATTTTCCAAAAACTTGTTCAACAAGCCCTTTTGTCACATCTCACACAGTGCTGTACAATTTTGTGAGTTGCTCTAAATTCGTTCTGTAGAGTTACTTTCCGTTGCGCGACATTTTCAGGGATCACTTTCAATGATCGTGATTATGTTATTACGAGATATCCAGGGATCTCTATATCTTATCTGAATTGGAACAGTTACCGGCACAGTACACATATTAAAGGATATATCATTAGCGTTTTCATTTTTGTTCAGTTCTGCGCATCCATCAAAATCAGTGGAAAATGGCGAATCCCGTGACCCCCACTCGTAAAACATCAAAATTTGTTGTGTAATATGTGTTCATTTGTTACTTATTTATTAGCAAATACAATTCTTTCAAGCTTTTTACAGCCCTATTATTGACACGATTCAAAACTAGTTTTAACATAAAACTAGTTTTATAGTCCGGGAGTCCACCGTAAGATTACCTATGTCATCGCGGCCACGCAATGATTGGATGCCAACCGATAGCTTTAGTTCAAAAATTTACAAAGCATTTATATACAATGTTATCAGCTGAATAATTCGTGAAATCCATAGCATGATGCCTGTTGAGTGACGCGTCTATCCTTTCTCTTATTCGCTTATCCGCTCGAAACAACAGCGGTCATTAATTTCAAGAACACAGACAGAACAGTTATACCAAGCTAATTATTGCAATTTTAAAGGTCCCGTTTTTTTAATCTTTGCAATAACGCCATCTTTCCAGTGTTTGGGATTGGTAACATTTTTCCAAACATCCTGAATTAGTGGAAGCAAAGAAGCAGTCGTTGTTTCAGGATCCACATTCAAGAACTCGGCTTTTATGCACACGTTGGTGAACCGTTATCAATGCCCCTAAGAGATTTGTATAATTTGCAGATTTTCGTACACATTCTGGTAGTTGTTGAGCAGTGCACAGAAGTACTCTATCCATCTTCTTAGCTTCCATTTTCACCAAAAGAATGCCTTTTATGTCCAACACAGGAAGGGCGGTGCAGGGAACCAAGTCACCGGGAACTTCGTCAACCAAAGGACTTAGTTCTAATCAAATGGGAACTAAATCCACATTAACGAAGTGGACTTAGTTCTCATAGAAAAGGAATTAAATTCCTCCAAACCTGAGTGGTTTTACTGGATTTAGTTCCAACTTCCAAGTAAAAAATCAATCTTATTAGCAAAGAAGAAATACTTTTTACAATTGTTGGATGTATAGGAGAAGTTCAAAGTTTCTTTGCCTTAATCCAGGTTCTTAAATGCAAAATAAACTTTGCATTCACCCAGCCTCACACTGACCCCAAATCCTATAGTGTGCGCAAGCAGGGGGGCAGCATGCCCCCATACAAACTTCGGCGCAATGCATTGTCTTACATAAATACAGTCCTAGCACCCAGCATTACGGCAAATAAAGAGTTAGGTATTTATGGTGGCCATGCTGCCCCTCTGCAACCCCTCTGCTTGGGCAAACTATAGGTGCGAGGCTGTATGCAAAGTTTTTGCGCAATTTTGCATTTTTTAATTTTTATCGTTGTGTACTTAGTTCTCATTAAGAAGTGGACTACTTTCTCACCTTGCTTGGGAACTAAGTCCACTTCGTTAAAGTGGATTTAGTTCCCAGTTAATGAGGACTAAGTCAGTCGGTGGACTAATTTTCCGGGGATTCAGTTCCCTGCACCAGAAGGGCTGTGGTGTTACGTTGCACAACAGCTTCCTTAATGATTCTGTACAGCTCTCTTGTGTCCCTCAAACTGCAGAATGTTCCAAATTTTCTGCAAGCTTCTTCAACATTACCCTTTTATCACGTCTCACACAGCATTCTACTATTTTTTGAGCTGCTCTATACTCATTCTGCAGAGTTACTTTCCAACGCGGGACTTTTTCAGCAATAATTCTGACTTTCAATGATAGTCGAGTGTCGAGTGTGTTATTTTTACTCACGTGTCTTGGGATATCCAGGGATCTCTAGAATGTGTTTGCCTCGGAACAGTTGCGGAGCCGGTTATCATGTTAACGTGTAGTTGCGAAATATGACTGGATCAGTTAGAGTGCTTGTAAGGAATCTTGGTCTCCTTGCTGTTACCTCTGAGTGTCTCTGGACAGCCACTGTACGGGGCTGCATTGTTGCTAAAACTGGGTGATGGTCACTACCGGCTTCACCAAGTGATTTCCTCAATCGTTGTTGTATTATGAAGTGGCCAATTTGATTCTTTCCAGATGAATTTATGACAAGTCCAGAATTAATGAACCAAATATTATGGGTTAGCTCAAAGTTAACTCAAGGTTTCAAAACTCCTGGCAAACTTCGAAACTTGATTTTCCACTTTGATAATATCTCGACAAAAAGGTTTTTTGCGTATATTTTACAGGGATTTTCTTACAACATACATAATTCTGTCATCCTCCTTTAATGACCAGAATTTCAGATTAGAAAAAAAATACTCAGTATTTCGTTCGTGATGACAATGTGTAACGAGTTACGTTTTTATTTATTTAGAGAAAGAATCTTATCATAAATCTCAATCTCAGTCTCGTTTGATTTATTGACAGTATTCCTTGAAAGTTACATAACAAACGCTTTTGTCTGTATTACGATTCTCCAGGGTACTAATCTTTTCCCTTTGTAAACAAAAATATTTTATGTAATTATAACTTCTGAACACAACCACCTAAAAGAGCTTGCTCATGTGACCGAGTAGCTGGGGCATTTACATTTATGTACAATTCTCATAGAAACTCAAAATACTTGTGTATCGTGACAAGGAAAACCCACAAATTGCATGAACCGATGTACATATGTTATTGTGAATGTTCTATAGATTTTTAGATACTTGAATGTCCTGCTATTTGAATTTAGAAATCGTGGACCAAGCACTGGAGTTGTTCAAAATATGTTTCGAAATATTTTGATCAAATGCAGAATACCTTTTCAAAAATCAGTGAAAAAAAAGTATTTCACCGAATAAAAATTGAAAAACCACATAAATAATCAATAACCCTGGTTTGGGATTTCTGAAAACTTTCTGGCGTACATAGTATAATAATTGTTCCTGCATATGCATGTGTATAGTTGCTATACCTTCATATTTCACAAAATAGAAATCCACAATTCCATTCAAAATACTAACGGTTATACATTTCGGTGGAGCATTCCATTGAAAAACTATTTACAATTGATTTTATCTACGAATCAACCTCACACATTCCTGATGCACCTATACAAGTTTATATTCATAGTTTTTTTATATTTTTTGTATTCATAGTCTGTACCTATACATTTCTTTATATCTTAGGGAGAAAAATACGATGGCAGAAAAGCGGATGTTTGGTCGTGTGGCGTTATCCTGTATGCCCTGCTTGTGGGTGCTCTGCCGTTCGACGATGATAACTTGCGTCAACTTTTGGAGAAAGTCAAACGTGGTGTGTTTCACATACCACATTTTGTCCCGCCCGATTGCCAGAGCCTGCTCCGAGGAATGATTGAAATAAATCCTGAAAGAAGATTAACTGTAAGTATTGATAGAGGCATTGCACCACCGACCGCCTATAATGCAGTTTCCTTCTTCCCTGAAATGTATATGTATACAGTTGTCGGAAATCAATCGGCATCCTTGGGTAACTGCTGGCGGGAAGGGCGAACTCGAACTAGAGCTACCTATGATGGAGGTGGTGCAAACACACGTTATACCCTCGGCATCTGCTGTGGATCCTGATGTTTTGAATGCTATTTGTTCGCTGGGTTGTTTTAAGGAGAAGGAAAAACTCATACAGGAGCTTCTCAGTGCTAAGTAAGCCGGATAAGCGAGTGTCTTGTCTCGTTGGAAGTTATGACAGGGATTTGTTTTATCTTTTTCTTCCTGTTTTCAGTCACAATACAGAGAAGGTGATTTATTTTTTGCTTCTCGATCGAAAAAGACGACGTCCTGCTCTGGAGGATGACGAGGAGCTGGCAAAACCCCGCGCTGAAATGGACACTCTAGATCCGCCAAGAAAACGTTTGGACACATGTCGGATAAATGGAACGAATTCTCCAACTTATGGGCAGATTAGTGAAGGATCTCCATTGACACCAAGGAGACAGGCTTTTAAGTGAGTAATGGTTATCAGTTGCTTTGAGGATTAGATGTGCTAAACATTTTCAATTATTACGCCTTTGATTTTTTTAATTAATTTTTTTATTTATTTCCATGGACACAGCTTCCGCTCTTATAGCAGCTCCCGAAATCACCAGCGTCGCTCACCTACTTCGGTTTCTTCCGTACGCTCATCATCATATCACAGTCCGACACGGTGCAGTTCACCAATCAACTCTTCACAGGCAAATGTCATCTCAAGGCCGTCCTCCCCAGCTCCTGGTACCCACTCGTCGAGACACTCTTCATACACTACTTCGTCACAGTCGTCGAATGCCAATCGGACGGCCTCTCAGACTTCTACGGTGTCTTGTCCAGGAAGTGGAGGTAGTCCAACATCAGCAGCAGCAGCAGCTGCTGCAGCTGCGGCATCTGCTGCTCAAGCAGCGGCAGCAGCGGCTCAGGCAAATGCCCATCACCGTGCTAATTCTGGGCCAACAATTGCCATAAGTGTATTTCAAGATCCCGAAGCTAATAGTGGTTAGAGTTTTTTAAGGCTTAAAAGAGATATCTATTTCATATGTATCCGTTTTTTTTTGCAGTTGTAATGAACCCCACAGGATCACCCCTTTCAAATAATGGTTCGCCAGTAATGCCCGGCTCAGGGTGTAATTCTCCTGGCGGACAATTGTGGAAAACTCGTCTAACGAATATAAAAAATAGTTTCTTAGGTAGTCCAAGGTTTCATCGGAGAAAATTACAAGGTTAGAAAAAACTGTTTTGGAGTAAATTAATTTTATACTAAATTTATGTCTTTCTAAAGTCTCTGCAGATGAAGTCCATTTAACACCGGAATCTTCACCAGAATTAACGAAACGTTCATGGTTTGGAAATTTAATTACAACGGAAAAAGATGAAACTTTTACAATTTTGGTTAAAGGCAAACCTATAGCGACGGTCAAAGCACATTTAATTCATGCATTTTTGTCCGTAAGTATATTAAATAAAATCAAATGATTTTTTTTTCATGCCATTTTAAAATGTTAATATATGAGAATAAAAATCAAGACGATATCAAAATTTGAAAAAGTTCAAAAATCTAAAAAAATCAAAATTTGTCCCTGACTCTCAGCGGCAAGGCTAGTCATTCAATATGAAATCGTCTAAAGAAAAATGCTTTCGTTTGTTTTGTAGACTTGTAGTCACTTGATTTTCGTAAGCATCTGTCGCCATTTATCAAAGTAATTTTATTTAAATCAAAAATCTGTTAAAATGTTTAACCAACAAAACGTTTGTCCGAAGTCATTTATGAGGCCATACTTAGAAGTTGGGAAGGGATGGGATTTTTGTACTTTTTGCGTATTATGCTTTACATACAACTTTGATTAGTTTTGGGCAAATCCAAAAGACTCACATATGAAATTAATCTTGGTGGTTGACCACGGCCGACCGACCGACCGACGATTTAACAAACAGTCCTCTAAATTTTAGCTTTTACTACAGATTCACTTTTGTCGTTGATTTCGAAAAAATTTTGAATCGCAAGTGAAATTTGAAATTTTTCCAACACGATGGTACTGCATTAATGGTCATTCCTATTGAGTAAAATTTTCCATTTTTTTCTAATAGCCAAGAATGTTGACTTTGACAAAAGATATGCTGTCCATAGTGGCAGTTATCCTCTCCTTGCACATTATTTATGACTTAGCTAGAAGAGCAGACTAGCTCAGATAATCACCTATGGTCATTAATGTGGTTGGAAGATAAAAGCAGCGGGTGTAGTACTTCGTGGCATAATGGTTAGTGTGTTGGACTGTTATGCCGTTATGTTATGTCTGGGTTCGATTCCCAGCCACTGCCACCTAAAATCAGAAATATTATTCAGAGGTACTGCCTCTTTTGGGGAGTATACTTGTCATGAAAGTGCTTCAACGGACTCGGCAAAAAACAGAAGGTCCCCTTCATTCCTGGCAACAACACGCATACCGGAATGGTTGAGAGTTGTAAGTCACTAGGGACATAAGACCCAGGGACATAACGCCCAATTTTAATTTCTGGGGCTTATGTCCCATTTGAGTGGGTTATAAAGCCGAAATTGAATTTGAGGCTAGAGTTCCATCCAAGTGAGACCCAAGCCCCAAATATTTTTGCTTAAAATGGGACATAAATATCCCAAATTTGTTTACGGCCACAGAAGAATAAAGTTTTAGATAATTTTTGTGTTTTTCAAAAATTCTCTAAATCCAGCTTTTTTAAATGCAAAAGAATTTTTGCATACGACCACCTCGCACCCACCCCAAGTTCATAGTGTGCCCAAGCAGGGGGATTGCAGGAAAACTTTGAATTTATCCTATATACCTATCCATTTTATTGAATGGGTCTTCTTTCCATTTGGTGACTCTTATTTAGTGGGACATTACACCCAACATTTTTATTTTGGGCTTGAGTCTCACTTGGGTGGGACTTAAGCCCCAAATTCAATTTCAGCTTGATGATCCATACAAGTGGGATATAAGCCCCATAATCAAAAATTCTGCGTTATGTCCCTGGGTTCTATGTCCCTGCGCCCACTAGGCCCTGGTTCTCCATGAGCTGTTGCGCGGCCATATTTATTTATTTAATTTATAAGCAGTTGCTAATCACTGGTTTCAGCAAACAGCACCGAAGGAGTAGGTGAAGTTATTCCTGAATTTTTGGTGATCCCAAGTGTTTCCATTTTTTTGATTAGAATAGAGTGAAATAGTCTCATCGAGAAAAGCCTGGGTATTTGAAATTTCATTCAACTCTCAATTTTAAAAGTCCTTGCAAGGTAAATATTTTTTAATTCACAAGTCCATTGACTTGTGTATAGAACAGTTATATATTGTGACGTTCTGACCAAGTCGGTGGTGAGACTGGTCGTTTGCCTTGTCCTCGTTTATAATCAGTTCCATTCTAACTGCTACTGACTCCATGTTTGTGAAGATACCGATTACTGCTCGATTAGTAGTCTCTCCAGGTGGCTAAAATCGACTGCGGTTTTACTAAAGTATATCCATCCCTATCTTTGCAGGGCCCAGGGTGACTTGTGCATCTTTATGTTGATCGTTTCACTCTGCTATAGAAGTTTCGCACCTCTTTCCTCCTCGACTTCGAGTTGGTGGTCATCATTTGTCTTTCTCCTTAGCAAGCGTTTCTTTCTAATCTTTCCTTCGCTGAACGTAGACATTTTTTGACGCTCTAGTTCTCTTCCAGCTTGAGCACATTTGGATTCCAGCCAGGGGCTGTCGGAGGTGGTTGTAAGAAACCTGCAGAGGCATGAGCTCAGGCTTAGATGGTGAAATTTAGTATTGAAACGGATCGTCGTCAAACTTTCTCTGATTTCTCGAAAGCTTAAGACTCTTTCCTTTAATATTCCTCTAACAGCGAAACCGCATCCAAACAATCGCGACTTCCCATCGAGGTGGCATTTCTTATAATAAAAAATCACAGTTTCCTGTTCTTCTCAGGCCCGTCCCATCCTATCGCATCTTGTGGAAAGCTGTTTCATCAACTTGGAAACTGAAGCGGGTCTCGACTAGATTAGCTTTTAGATTTTTTTTGTGCAAAATAGGAGTTAGCTGTTTTTCACTCTAAGCCGACGACGCGACGATGTGAAACAAGCATTAAAGATTAAAGAATGATAAATGAATAGATGCAGGTGTTTCATACAGGAAGCTCAGCAGGTACATATTCCGAACAGCGAAGTTTTGAGCAAGTGCCCCCTTCTATTCATACCATCCTGCGAGTAGTGAGTGAATACTTATTTTGTGTTTGTAGTTCTGCTTGATGAATCTCATTTCGACTTAGCTATTGTTTTTTTATCAAATGAATATTTTGATCGAAGGATGTTATTTTTAGAGGGAAAGAACTTTAAGTTGGCAACACTATTTTAACTGGCGACCATTTTGTCAGCTGTCAAGTGATTTATTTTAAGTTTGGTTTGGCATTTTGACATAAATGGACTGACACCTGAACAATGCTTCCAAATTGTGCAAATTTATTTTGAAAATCATGGTTCTGTTCGAAATACGAAATTAGCGAATTTTGTTTAGCGATGAAGCTCACTTTTGGTTTAATGGATACTTCAATAAACAAAACTGCCGTATTTGGAGTGACGATAATCATCAAGTGTATGTTGAGACACCGTTACATCCACAAAAACTGACTGTTTGGTGTGCTTTATGGGTTGGTGGAATAATAGGTCCGTACTTCTTTAAAAACGATGCTGGCCAGAACGTTACAGTTAATGGCGACCGCTATAGAGCCATGATTACTGACTTTTTTGTTCATCAATTGAACAACCTAGATGTGCAAGAGCTGTGGAGATGGCGGAACATGTCACATAGCTCGTGCCACAACTGATTTATTGAAGGAAACGTTTGGTAACCGCCTTTCACGTTACGGACCCGTGAATTGGCCTCCAAGATCGATTAAACGCCGCTTTACTATTTTCTGTGGGGATATGTGAAGTCGCTAGTCTTCACCGATAAGCCCGAAAAGATTGACCACTTGGAGGACAATATTTGCCGTGGTATTGCCGATATAGGGCCCCAAATGTTGGAAAAAAGCATCGAAAATTGGACCTCCAGATGAGACTACGTCCGAGCCAGAAATCATATTTTAATAATAATGTCAGAGGATTATTTTTTGAATAAAGTTTGTGTTATTCCATTTCAAAGTTCTATACCTCTAAAAAAAACACCTTTTACCTATTTCATCGATTAGACGTTTGGAGTTCTCTTTTAGCACTCCATTTTCACTCATATTACTTCAATTGGCTGTTCTGAATTTTGTTTTCGGAGACTTTTTCTGCTCCCAATTTCCAGAAAGGAATAGACATAATGCATAGGTATACCAGTATTCAAAGTATTTCGTTGGATAACTTTTAACAATCGATAAAGGCTTAAAAGGAAGCCATTTTGACTAAAGTCAAAAATGCCTTAGAGCATTAAAAAAAGTTCAATCAAAACCGACACTGATGTTGAGAATACCCTTGATCTAGTGTTATGCGAGAAACAGATTGACACAGCAACTTCAACAGCAACTTTGACAACATCGGAAACTTTGACATCAAAAGTCAGTTGGAATAGATTATAACTTGAACAGCGCTTTTGACAGTATAAAAACAAATAAAGAAAATAGTTTAAATTCGGTTGTCACATTTGCATTTGAGTGTTGGTAAACTTGAAAAACTTCGCTTTAAAGTTGGTAGCATTTGCACAGCAACATCGAATTTAAGATTTAGGTCTAACGTTGATGTCGATGTCGATGTCGATGTCGATGTTGCTGTGTTAATGTTTTCAAAGCCATTTAAAACCGCTGGCTCTACAATGAGTGATGTGGTTGTCAAAGTTTCTGTTGAAGTTGCTGTGTCAATCTGTTTCTCGCTTTAGCCTTTTAATATTTAAAGACGAACAAAAGAATAAGTTACAATAGCCAAAAAGAGGGTGTTGATTGTTATTTCTTCCGATTTGTTGTAAAAATTTTAGTATTGCTATGGCCTATCAGTTCTTGAAGTTGTTTTATAGAATCAACAGTACTAATTTATTGAACCTGCAAAATAGTCATTTGGCCCGCAATTTCTACATAAATAAATAATTAATAATAATAAAAATAAATATTTTAATGTAAATAAAATCACGAAAATTAAAAAAAATCATTTTTCTTTTTCAGATGGCTGAACTCTCCCATAGTGTTGTATCGCCAACTTCCTTTCGAGTTGAATATAAACGAAATGGCAATGGTCCTGTGATGTTCCAACGACATGTTAAATTTCAGGTAAACACTTAATTGAAGTCATTGGTACAATACAACAGAATTCTTTGATACAAATATTTTTAAAAATTAACAGGTTGATATAAGTGCCATATGTAAGCAAGGTGATATTGCTGATATGTTATTTGCTTTAACTTTTACCCTATTATCAGGTAAGTTCTACAAATAAACTTAAACCCATTGACAAAATTTCGACAAATTAAAGTAAAATCAAAAGAACGTCTTTCAGGCAACATTCGACGTTTCCGACGAATTTGTGAACATATCCAATCACAAGTGTGTTCGAAACGTTATCCCGGTCCTAGTAGTCCACCAAATATTCCAACAGTTACACAAGCTGTATCGGAAAGTTCCTCATGTGGTTCTGTTTCTAGTGAACGATTGTGTTTTAAAAGACAAGTAAGTTCATTTTGTGTGTTTATAGATAGTTTAAATTTAGTTTAGATAACAAATTTTAGTTTGATATTTTATGGTTTGACAGATTGAAAACGAACTAGAAAGTGATAATATATTCACATATAAGTCAGGAAATGGGCGGCGTGCATCGACTACGAATAATAATAATGCTAATCCAGATATTCCTGGCAGTCCAATTGCTGTGAGATCAAAGTAAGTTGATTTTGTTTTCATATTTTAAACATAATGTCAAAGTGCATATATGTATGTAGCTACATATTGACAACTACTATGACATTCCTATTTTGATATCATTTTCTATGTTTTGATTGCTTTCCAGTTCTGAATCCGCTGAACACGACCGAAATCGCGATCATCAAACCGAACAGCGTCAGGCGACAACAATGTCCGGAAGTGCAATAGCATGAGAATTATTTCTCTGATTTAGTTCAATTTTTGAATTATTTTTTTGGAAACCAAATAACCAAGACATCATCAACAACAATAGCAACAACAACAATACCAATGACATAAACGATAAGCTATTTATCAAGTCAACAACTTCAACTCACAACAAATCAACAAGAAAGTCAAAAAAGCGAACGCGGATTCATGACAGCAATTTGTTGCACTCAGAGCAATCGTTATCCTCAATGTCATCGCATAGAAGGTCTGGACGTCGTCATTACATCGCAGCAGGCAGAATGGATGCATTATCAGAGGACGGAAGTGATTACAGCACACCATCGGATGTTGCCACAGATGCAACAGACATCGCAACAACAACAACAATTAATCAAAGTAATTATAATGCACATTGTCGTCGTCAAAAACATCATCATCAGCAGCAACAATTACAGTTGCAGCAAAAACAAATGCATCGTCAATTGCAGCTGCAGCTAAAACAACAGCAAAATCAACAGCAGCAATCCAATAGCTTAGTACTGAACGCTTCCATTGGCTTTGTGCGTTTCTATTATTTCTATCTCCTTCTAATAATATCTGTTACTATTGTAATTATAATAATTATGATTGCCGCCAATTTCAAAAGTATTAGTAAAATTTTTTATACGCCCACCACTATGACCACTCCCACTATAAATAAATTTAGATGCACTCAGACTATTTCTACTACTACTACTTCAACTTCCACCACCAGCCCTAAACATGATAGCTGCTCTAGCTTAAACACGCCGGCTAATGATGGCAGTTTTAACGAACTTTTACTACGTTTATAGAGAAACTAAAAACAAAAGAGATATATAAATTAATAAAACAAAAAGTATTATGCAAATAAATTATACCAAAAATTATATTTAGCAAACAGGGTGTCTCGAAAGTGTGGGCAGCTTTGCTAGTTTTTGACGAATAAAAAAAATGCTTTAAGTCCCGGAAAGAAATTTAATTTAAAAAGCCTTAAATTTGAATGCGTTCCATGTTCCAGATTATTTTTATACAGCGACAAAAAAAACATTTTACATGGATCTCTTCTTAATGTCCTAAAACCTCCTATGCTGCTTTTTAGCAACCGCCCTCACCTTGCGAGCTTGCCCTGTATAAATTTCAAAACTTATCCACTACACTTAATCCAAAATAAGCGCTATCTGGTGGCGAATATATTTTATATACAAAACTTCTTATCTTTTTTGCATTGAGCTTTACAGATCAACAAAAAAAAATTATAAAAAAAATAAACAAAAATATTATGCAGGACGATCATACAAAAGCAAGAAGTTCATTTAATTTTTTTCTTTTACAACAAAAAATAATTATTAAAAACAAAAACAAAAAACCTATGCCATTGTAATTATTAAATAAAAATTAATCCATGCATATGATTACAATTATAAATTTAAATGCCTAATAATACCAAAGAATGAGAATATTAAACAAACAAAAATATTAAAATTAAAAATAATTGAAATTGTTAGCTTTTTTGAATAAGATTGTAAAATATTAAATAAAAAAATGGAAAACAAAATAAAAACATAAATTACACTAACCTATGAAAATTATTGTCCTATACCATAAAAATAAAAATATAATTACTATACAACAAATAAAAATAAAAATTAAGAACATAATTTCTAATAATATCACATTTTAACAAAACACACACACTCTCACACACCAACAAACAAAAAACACAGCATCAACAATTACAATAAAGAAAAAAAATAATTGGAAGTAATGACGCCATCTATGAACGTAGTAACTGTTCACAAATAAAATCTTTTTATTTATTAAAAATATTTATTTTCATTAAATTTTTTGATTTAAATTTAATTTCTAGAAAAAATATGGAAATTATTGAAAATAAATAAAACTAAATTTAAAAATTATGAAGAAAACAAATTTTTTTGATGATATTCGCGAGTATGCTCACCGAAGGACTTGTATATGTATATGATATTAATTAATAAATGAAGCATTAATCACAATTAAAAAAAAAATCAAATAATAATTATAAAAATAAATATACATATGATTAAAATTTATTATTTTTATTATATACGTACATTATATACTTTTAATTTGTTTATAGGTTACATTTGACAATATAAAAAATTAAGTGAGAACAAAAGAAAAAAAAAACTAATAAAACAAATTATTTGTATTATTTATTTATTGTTTTGGTTTTTTGTGCTAATTGTTATATATATACATAATTAAAAAAAATATATATATTTTAAGCTTTTTTCAAATCACACTCGTTTTGCAATGCAGTTTTAATTGAGTTTTATTTTGTCGTGTGGGCTTTTTTTAAAGCACAATAAGGCGCACTTATTATATGCTTGGTCAATATGCTGTATCACCACAAAATACAATGAATTATGAGACCTATCACGCTTATAGGAATATTGGATTTCAAAAGAGGTAGGTATTTAAATGGAACATTGACGAAGTATTTGATATATCTGTAAGCGATATAATGCTTTTCTATTTTGTACTGATACTGCTTTTTGATTCTAATCAATATACAAATATCATCCTCAAATGTACTCTATAAAATGCTGTTAGTTAAAAAAACGGCTTTTTCAAGCATTTATAAAGCCGCATGTTGACCCGAACGCAACCCGATTCAAATGAATAGCAATCGACAAAGTTGTTCAACAAATTCCATTTTATTAAAAACATTTGTAGGGTTTTAATTTCATGAACCAAATTTATTGGTTTTGTGCGTTATTAATCAATTTTTTTTGGATAAAAAAGGCAATATTTGTTGTGAATAAGTATTTAATGTTAATAATATCACAGCAAAAACATAAATGTTAAAAAAAGAGCCAAGTTCTTATGCGAACAAGAAAACTGTGCATAAAAAGTCAAAAAGTCAAAAGTTTTTGTTGTGATTTCACTCCTTTTTGCAAAGATTTATTTTGCCACGTGAAAATCAAGCCCTACCGCTCTACAAAGTTTCATAATTTTACGACAACCGAAAGTGCTCCATATAAATAATAGCAATTTGATAAAGTGGGTGGATGGCTTGTCCCTTGATTTGAAAGTTCCAAATTTTCAATTCTTTTTCTTTCTAAGTACTTCAAGCCCTACCGACCTACCAATTTTCATCGTTCTACAACAATCGGAAGTGCTCTATATAATTTATAAGAATATTTAAGAAAGTGGGTGGATGCCACGCCCCCCGAATAGAAAGTTGCAGGTTTTCGATTTCTTCCTTTGTATCCACCACAAGGCCTACCGTTGGTTGTGCGAAATTTCAAATTTCTACGATGTCGGAAAGTGCTCCATAATTTTGATGATCTGTCAGTGAGTCAGTCAGTTACGGTTTTTGCGATTTTTGAAGTCTTATATCTCGGGAACTACTAATGCTAAAGAGTTGAAATTTGGTGAGCCACCTGTGTTTGATCAGTTCAGCAAATGCTACGAATTTGAATTTTCTGACTATATTGATACTGAAGTTAGCGGGGGGTTGAAAATCGCCCGAGTTTGTTTCTGTAAAAAGGGTGTAGTGCCGCGAACTTTTAACTTTATTGTTCACAAAAATAAAAAAAAGTTGCGTACCCGCAGGATTCAAACCCTGTACCCTTCAGTCTTGGATCCTGATAAGAAAAACTCATATGTGATACTATTTTTTTGATAAATCGAACGAATTATGATTTAAGAATTTATGATGCATCTATTTACTAAAATGAATCAATTGAAAATTTAATAAAAACCACCCCTGGATCACACGAACTTACTCTTTTATACAAAGGTCGAAATGCTTGAGAATTTAAAGATTTTATGTTAGGTATAAGAATATGCAAGTATAAGTAGTATAGATAGAGTAAAATTTTAAGAAAAATGAAACTCGTTATTTTAATTAAAATAAACTGAACTAAAATAACACTTACGCAAATTTGCTGATACGAAACTTAAATAATTTAAGTAGAACATAAGCGCTTATGTGACAGTTTACGCAGAGGAAAAAGTAGAACATAAGCTTTTAAGTAGAACATAAATGCTTAAGTATCGTTTCAGCAAACGGGTCTTAATAGTTTAGACCTCAACAATAAGAATGCCATTGTGGTAATAAAGTAAATATGAATCTTGTGCAAAAAAAAATTGACTTTAATAAATCTTTACAGCGAGTTAAAAAAAAAATAAGTTTTGCATACCTGTACATATTTAAAATGTGTGTTTTGATGCGAGTGTAGGCAATTTTCTAAAACGTTACAATAAAGTCAAATTGATCGTCAAATGATCGTCAATTTTTGACGCAGATTGCAATCGTCATATGCAATCGTCCTGCTTGCACAAAATCGGTTTGACCAACGTCATTCAATTAACTCGCAAAGGTATTTGATGCTTACGCACACGCTATCTGGTTTCTTATTTTTTTTTATCGTCAAGTCGATTTTTATCGCAGATGATGATGATGTGATTTTAGCAGTTTGTGCTAAAGAACATTCTGCAAATGCATTTTTGACGCAGATGACATTTTCGAAAAAGTCAAAGAAATCTAAATGGACATAAATTTGCAGCTCACAAAATTCTCAGTATGAGGATGAGCACAAAAGAATGAAGCCAAACAAACAGCGAGTCATGTTACTTTGTTGCGTTTCCGTGCTTTTGCAAAATTTTGACATTTAATAAAGAGAATATTTCATCCACTCATTTCATCTTCATTTGTTTTTGTGCAACAAGTATAGAATCAGACCCATTTATTACAAACAATTATTTGAGATACAAGAAAATTCATAAAACATTTTTATTTATATTTATAAGAAGCTTCTTCGTTATCATTATAGTTCTTTTTAATAAAAATTTTAACTATATTTCATATAACTCAAAATGTACCAGTGCAATTTTTTTTCTTCAAAAAAATTAGACGGCGATGCTTTAGGTTTTCACGCCTTTGAATATTATGTATATTTTATTTTCATTTAAAATAATTTCTCAACTTACGTGATACTATTTATTTTTCATCTCAATCTCGAGTTTTACGTGAAATTTTGACATAAAATAAATCAACAAAAGCGCAGTCTACAGTGAAAAAAGAAGAAAGTGAGTGGACGAACATTTTCTTACACTATCTGGGTGGGCTAGAGCGGTTTCAGCAATTAAACATTGACTTTCTTTAAAAGTGGCAATAAGGCGTTGAAATGTGACTTTATTCATAGCATTACTGCATTTCGCCAAAAGGAAATTATTAAATAATTTAAAAACTATATTTTTATTTTTATAAATAAATAAAACAATCATTTTTAAATAAGTATGTAAGTAGTGTTTACTAACGAGGTTTAAATATTTGCTCACAAATTTCTATATAATTCTTTTCTGGACCCTCGTATGAAATATTTTTCATCATCTGGACCGCGCTTGAAATTAATTGCCGACCCCTGGCTTAAGCCATTAGTGAAAAGTTAAAAAAATAAAACGGTTCTACAGCCATTAATGACAGTTCTTTATACAAATTTGTTTACAAAAATAAATACCAGCTTACAATAACGTATAGTAGGCCAAGAGCCGGGTACTTTTTTCTTAAATTTTTTACTGAACTGATTTTCTTGGTGGAATGAGCAAGGGTGTCCCCCGAATTATTTGATAAAACGCGTTTCCCAGATGGCGGCTGACTCTCACGCTCCCCATCAGTCCCGCCAACTTGGATTTACAGTCGGGGGACACCTCGGAATATATTCCATCGAGAAATTTGGTTCAGTAATAAATTGCATTATGAAACTACTTATTTTGCTCTGGGCTCTTGGAGTATAAGTACTAATTTTTATCGAACTCGTTTGAGAAGTATTAAAGCACCAGCTTATTTCTTTGTTTGTGATAATATAAAGCTTAAAATCAACCCAGAAGCATTTTCCTTTTATTTTTGGACTGAACATGAAGAAAAAACAAAAACAGAATACCTACATATGTATGTAAATATAAGAAATATGAATTGATATTGAATTCTAATTAAAAATTTATGCAAACAAATAACAATTTAAACCTTTTTAAATTTGAAATTCGACAGTTGTTAGGCGTCAACTTCCAAATATAAAGCTGAAAGTGGAATGGCACAATGGCACTTATCTCGTCTCATTTGTGAATACCACAGCTTTGCTAGAACCAGAAAGGCAGTCCTCGGAGAGTACTGTTTTCGAGAAACTAAGCAATGTCTATTTTTTTGCCACCAATTTAATCATTAAATTCATTAACGATTCAGGATGGTTCAGGGAATCACCCCACACGTACTTAAATTCCAATACTTCCTTTCCTTATACCTTGCTTACTATCGATCATGGGCAGCATAAATTCGGAGTGAGGTGATGCTGCTGAAAAAATTATAAGTGGTAAGTAATCAATTAATTTCTATGTTTTTGAACAAAATTCTTAAAGGAAAGGTGAGAACAAAATAAATTAAATAAACTCAGTTTTGCAAACAAATATCGACCATAAAATATGTGTGCGTGAGTTTCTTGGTTTTATGCAGATAAAAAACTCAAAAAATACTTCCTTAAATACAAATTGAGTTGCAGAAATGTTGCATCACTTCGGCCCAATAATAATACGTAGACACTAGGATGGTCCTTATAAAAGGTCACTGTACAAGTTACCTTGATGGCCCCCCTAATTTCTTCCAAATAAATACAAACAAATTCCTGTAAAATTTAAGCTCATTATTTTAACGTTAACCCGGTTCGCAAGACGAAAGAAGCTTTATAATGGGAAAACCCATGTAAAATATTCAATCAAACTCTAAAAATTAAATTTTGGTATTCGAATGTAGTCACTTATATAATATACAAAATGGTTTATTGGAAACAATTTTACGGCAATTATTCCCTAACTTATGAAATAAGGAAAATTCGAACATTTTTCTTGGGCTATTTTATGCAACTGGTGGTTGTCGGACCAAAAATGGACCTATCGTCGCATACAGCTGCTATTTTGTCAAGCTGTTGGTACAATCGCTGGCGCTGTTTTGATTATTCTCTACACAACTCTGAGTCCACACGGGCAAATACTGGCCAGCAATTTGGCTACATACATTGCCTGTCAAATTCGTAATAGGCATTCCATTTTCCTTCCATTTGCCAAGCAAGTTGCTTGTCTCCCAACTTGCTTCTCAATTTGCTGCACTACTGGACTACTATGCCAGTTGATGAGCAAGTTCCTTGGGTTTGTATGTGTTAGTGAACAAATGTGTTGGTATTGCAAGTTCAATAAAAAAAAATGGAGCTGTTTACGGTAAAATTTCACTTTAAGTTTTCCTCTAGACAATTTACTTTATAAAAGTGCTCAATATGCACGGTGCAAGAAAATTACTTCACGACTTTTTAAGGAATTTCCATCACCAAACTGATATGTAATTCATGTTTTTGCTTTGAAGAAATTTCCTACTCAAAGTGAAATCAATTTTCGTGAGAAATAATTTCGATTTAAGGGCAAAGTTATTTCCAATCAATTTAAAAAATTATCTACTCAACAGATTGCAACATAGATTTAAGACAACCAATGTTCCTGCTGAATGTCTAAGATGGAGAAAACTTTTACTTCCTCGCAATAGGCAATATATTTCCCTTGAAAAAAAAAATATTTTAGACCGGCTGAATTAAAACCCATCACACCTCCGGTATATCATAGCCCTACACACCAACCATGTGCATTTAAATCTAGAATTGCACGACAGCGAAAAATTCCGCTAGATTTGAGTATTGTTATGAATGACTTGCAGTACTTATGTCGAATTCCTTTCAACAATTGGAGATCGATTTCTTTTTTGTGTTGAAAAGAATTTGTAAAAAAAATCAATTTTTTTATGTGATTGTGTGTGTTGGCCATTGACATAAATTTTGAGGCAAAAAGTAAACAAATTAATGGGCATACAAATACTCAAAAGTGCATTCCGACTTACGCGTCATTTAATACGATTAAACACAAATATATTTCCGGGAATAGTAGCAGAAATAGACAAAAATTGTTGTGCGTCCATTTAAGTTAAAAAAAAAAATCCAAAATCCATTAAAAAACACATCAAATGAGGAACACGTCGGCGAGCGCGCGCTTCATAACATCAATCGACTTTGGACACTTGAAATCGAAGTTCATTGATATTTTTATCACTTCTTATTAATTATGCACTGCCATTTGATGAATTAAAACTTTTAAGAGATATATTTGTTTTTAATTTATTTAAACGAGCGAGAAACACTTTTGAGTATTTGTAAAACACCGCAGAACAAAACTTTCAACTCCAGAGAAATGTCAAATCTTACTAGTGTGTGTGAAAGTCTGTGTAAATCTTGCTAAAAACGAAAGATTTGATTTGTTTAGAAAAATTGATCTTTTCTTCTAAACAAATCGATTTTTTTCTAAACAGATTCGATTTTTTTGTTGTAAGGAATTTAACATTAGCAAACAAAAAATTATTCTCATGAATCCATAGAAATTTCATCGAAATTTGATATGCATCTACCGAGCACCAATATGAAATTTGAATTTTATTTACATGCAATTCAATTGACCGGTAATTGCATGCGAAAAATAGTGTGGTGAGTACCAAAAATAGCTATCCTTCCACGGTGAAGTCGGTTAGTCTGCTATTACACGATTATTTTTGAGTCATGATTTTTTTTCAAAATAATATAAGAGTGAAGGTGAGATGAGATCAGATTTTTTTTCCACTTCGCACCCATTCAATTTCAAATAAAAATCATGGCTCATAACACTTCCGAAAAAATACTAAGTATAATAACCTCAAAAATCAAATAATTTTACCTTCGGTGCCTATATTCGATCAAGGTATATTAAGCACAGGGTGCTTATGCCAAAGCAGAACTACACAAAGCAAGATTTAATGTAAAATTTCATGTACTACAAGACGAAATACTTAGTTAATTTTAATTTCTATCTATGTTTTATGAAAATCATACACTGTTAGATACAAAATCTTACAAACGCCAACAGAAAACTTATACTCCTTTATTTCGTATATATAATCTTATCGGGACATAAAGTGCCACGTCCTTTGGGAATGGGACGTGAGAAAACTTCCCGAGCTGTTTTAGAATCTAGAAAGTCATGTTGTTTACTTTTTTTTCTAAATAACTCGGGAATTTCCTCCACGTCCATGCTCAAAGGGCATAAAATTAATAAAAAAAAAATATTGAAATATTCTTGCACGTGGTCAAAATTTGTTGGTTGATTTTTTTTACATTTCTGTTTTCAGTTTTGTATTTATATTTTACGCTTCATTGCAGCTGAACTACATACATACTATCTATAAAGAATAATAAATAGCAAGTGTAATACAAAAATTTACGATCGCACACTGAGAAATCATTTAGTTTTTGACTGATGCATAGTTGGGGTAGGTTGATTTTTTTTTCGATTTTTGATGTGAACCACTCCTTACAAAAATAAACCATTACATTTCACAACAACATTCGCTTAATATTTTTTGATTTATAGAAGAGAATTATTATTTTGGGAAAGTTTGCATTCTAAAAATACTTGCACACTTAGCTATCCACTTTGGTTAATTAATGCAAATTAATTTGCACTTCAATATTTATTGCTTTGAGTTATTCTCAACTCTGGTTGTACTTATTTGGATGAAAACCGAGGCAACATTTGAACAAAAAAATATATTCTTTTTCATGTTTTATTTATTTTTATAAATAACACGTGAGTATATTTTTGGAGATAGACTTGTTTTGTTCTTCAAACAAACATCAAGTGGTAAAAGATGTTTATAAAACAATAAAATATATAATGAGTTTTTGGTCTTTGATGTATGAAATCAAATAAAATCTGTTTAAAGGCAATCATTCTAGTGAAAAAGAGGATAGTTTATTTATTTTTTTATGTCGTTTAACACAAAATTGAATACACGATTGGTCAATTTTGATGCATTTAATTGAAAATATTTTTGAAAAATCAGTTTCCCCAAATTTAAAGATGTTTTAACAGTAAAACTTTATTAACAAAAATCAATCTGAAAGCCATATAATAGAGAAAAATAACGATTTCCCTAAATGGTCTATGAAAGATATTTCCGTTTCCCCTTTGTTTATTGTAGTTTATCTCTCAGGCTATTAACTGATGTCTTCGAATTGAAATACTAGACTGTGGAAAACTCAATGTGAATCCCGAAAACACAAAACCCCGAATTCCAAAATCCCGAATGCTAAAAATCCAGAGTAAATTCGAAAAAAAATATTGAGATAAAATCTCGATTTTAAAAACATTTTTAGTACTACTTCAGTACTTTCAAAGACACCAACCTGCTTTACGTTTATCTTGAATTCTGTTGATCTCGAATGCAAAAAGTCCATAAATAAACATAAAAATCCTCAACCCATTTAGAATATCAAAATTAACAAGTATCTATGTATATGTATCTACTAATAATCACAAAAAGTTCAATTTGAATCTTGAATGTCAAAATCCCGAATAGCTTGGTATTTTTGATAGGCATTGAAAATCGCGGGCTCAATTTTTAATACCAAAAAAAGTACTAAGCCATTCGGGATTTTGGCATTCGAGATTTTGGCATTCCGAATTCTGTCTTTCGGAATTTTGTCCATTCGGAATTTTTGCATTCGGGATTTTTGCTATTTGGGGATTTTGGATTTTTCGTATCCGACCCCTTCAATAGTTCAAGCTGAAAAAAAAATAATTCAATTGGAACTATTCCTGCACAAATATGCAAACAAAATTTGTAATTGTTTGAGCGACTGCGGCTTTTAAAAACATTTGGCAAATTTTAAGGATTTATTTAAATTATTTATTTAAACCAAAAACATATTTTTGATATGCAATATTATTTTGACTTTTTGAATTTGTTTATGTACAAAATCTAATAATTTAAATCCGTTTAGCCAAAAATGAGAAAATTCCAAATAAAAATAAAATGCACGACTGGATCGCACGTACTTGCTCTTATGTTCAAGTTGTGTGGGACTTAAGAACTTTAAAAAATATTCAAGTAATTATAGAAAAAGTATAAAAAGCATTTAAATCGTTCTTTTAATTGTATAAACAGTCTGATAAATAAGTTAGAGCTCAAAAAAAAGTATGCCATTTGATAACTTGAATAAATATGAATATATGCAAAAAAAATTTAAAATCGTTGGAGCCGTTTTCTTAAAAATTAATTTTTTATATATAAAATTTTTGTAACAATTTTCAAAAAAAAAATTAGTATGCCAATTTTGAGTATATATTAATATACATTTAAAACTGAAAATTCAAATTAATTCATCAACCCGTTTTTGAAATATTGAATTTTCAAAAAAAAATTTTGAATCTTTTTTTAAAAATCCAAAATTTATTTTTTCAAAAATTTTGGTATGCAATTTTATTTATATTCTAACAAAGCTTTTGTGAAAAAATTTTTATTGAGATCGGATGAGCGGTTAATGAGAAAACCAAAAATCAAAAAAACCGTTATATGGCAGGTACCGTTAATAAATGTTTCTGGCGATTTTTTTTCCTACTTAAAGGTACATCATATCTACAGTAATACACTGATTTTTTTTTATCAAAATCGTTGGAGCCGTTTTTGAGATAAATAAGCTTTTCCTAAACGGTTGTATGGCAAGTACCGTTATTTTTTGAGCTAAAAAAAAAATTTCAATTTCCCCTCTGGAGAGTTACAAAAAAACCTTAAGTTCAAAATTTGAAGAAAATCGCTTCAGTGGTTTAGGCTGTAGGTTGAGGTACGGACAGACAGACAGACAGACAGACAGACAGACAGACAGACAGACAGACAGACAGACAGACAGAATTGTGCCACCCACTTTTTTCGTGTTCTTTATCATCGTAATGTCATGTTTGATTGTTATCTCGAAATTTTTTTTTTGCACGAATCCAAAACTTGCCCTATAGTACCTATATCGCAAGTAAAAAATGCTCATGGACAGGTACCTACTTACAGCGCCTGGCGTAGAACTATTTTGTATTTAATAGTATAGCGTGCAATTTTAGCACACAGATAATATTTCTTCAAAATCGCAGGAATTGTTTTCGAGAGAAATGGTATTTTCTTCCACAGCTTTTAAGCATATTCGTATGAAAGCTGTTTTTAGGTACAAAGTTTAAAAAAATTACCATGCCAGTATCGAAATATGTATTGAGGTTTCAAAAAAAAAATTAATAACTTAGTGGCACGTACTTTTATGTCCAAAAGGTTTATGGTTTTAAAAATTGGATATAATAATATGGTAATAATGAGAGAAGATTATTTAAAACCATGAAATTCAATATTTAAATTCGCTTAAATAAATATCCTTTTACAATTTGAGATAAAAAAAAAGAATGCCATCTGGGTTCTTGAATAAATATGAATTTACAAAAAAAAAATTGAAAATCGCTGGAGCGGTTTTCTATATTTTTTTATTTGAAATTTTAAAAATATGTTTTAAGTACAAATTTTGCTATAAAAAGAAAAATTTCGTTATACAAAATTTTGAGTTCTTTTGAATATATAGATCAAAATTAAATACAACACAAATTATTGGCCCGATTGTTTAAAATCGAATTTTCAAAAAAAAATCTATTTTTTTATTATTCACAAAATATTTTTTGGAAAATTTTAATATGCATTATTATTTATACTTCTCAACCGTTTTTGTAAAAACGAAAATTATTTAAAACAAATCAGCCATTAATTATACTATGTACTAAAATAAATCAGCCAAGTAGAAGACTTAGCATTAGGGGTTGGACTTGTTTAATTGTTAATAGCTTTTTATGGCCTTTAGACAATTGTAGGACTAAATGCCATAAAAGCTATTTTAAATCAATTATTCAACAAGTCCAATCCTTAATGCTCAGTCTTTCTACTTGGCTGATATTTTTCAGTAGTATATAGAATTTTTATTATAAAAACTTCTTATAATATAGAAACTATGCCTGGCCAGGGTTGCCGTTTTAGCAACTTTGTCGCTATTTCTAGCGACATTTCCACTTAGTTATACCGACAAAAAATATTTTGATGTCGCTAGATTATTTCTAACGCTTTTTCTAGACTTTTGAAGACGTGAGTTTTTGAGTTTCATATAATGACTCTCTTAATATTAAATCCATGACATTTGAATAATAATTTGACAGTTGCTATTGCAATCATTGGAAACTAAAACTTACCATTTAAATTTCAAATTCCAGAAGTTTCTGATTTATTAGGAGGTATGAATTCTTTCTGCGTAAATAATCGGCACTTAAGTTCACATTTCATTAACAGTATTTACAATTTCAATTGTGCAATGTAAAAGTTCCATCTAGTCCAAGAACGATGGAAATTACAATTAGATAAAGTCTAGTTTTGCTTAGCAAAAGTTTAAATACTGTCGATGAATAATGAACATATGCCCCTATAAGACTTATGCAACTGAATTACTTAACTATTTTTAATAATTTGATTTTTTTTTTAATAAATTCCATAGTTTTTCGATATTTTACTAATTAACAAAAATAAAAAGTTGTTCAAAAAGTAAAATATTTCAAGCTTTCGTTGCTGGCGACTTTTCTATCTAGCGACTTTTATTTTCAAGTTGCGGCAACACTGTGCCTGGCCCCAGTGGTCCGTTCCTTTTCTCTAAAATGTTAACAATTGTTAACACTGATCGTTCCTAAATTCTCAAATTGTAACATCGTGTAACATTATGACGTCATAAAATCGTTCCTAAACTCAATGTTGAAGTGTCAGAATGTTACACTTTGTAACAATTTCCAACTCATCTCCTCGACATGAATTGAAAGTGTTGATCTGTCAAAAGCAGCTGAAGCTACAATGTTTTCATTTTGTGATTATTTTTTGTTTACTTTTCGTTGTTTGGATTTGGAATTGTTTGCATTTTTGCAAATATGTGTTTTCAATTCAATTGAATTTAGTGTTGTTTTTGAGTTTTGAATTGTTTTATGATAAATTTACTTTTTTTCGACAGTGCATTTTATCAATTCCGTGTTTTTTGTCAAAGAAATTTGTGCTCATAGTTAGTTTAAGTTAATAGAAATTTAATTTAGAAATTATATGTATTTATTTTCAATTAATTTTATGCAATAAATTGTTTTTTCTTGATTATTCATTCTAAATGCATTTCGATTTTTTTTTTTCAACCTTGCCGTTTGACAGATCAACAATAATTTCAACATTGATCGTTCCTAAATGAAATGTTACAAAGTGTAACATTCTTAACAATGACATTCCAACATTTTTTTTTGACACATCAACAATTGTTAACATTTTTAGAGAAAAGGAACGGACCACAGGCAAAAACATTTCCAACTTAATAATTAGGAATTCTAATCTTGTTGGATGCAGTTTACATTGGTTTTTTGCTAAAAAATCCATGTAAGTTAAACTGAATTTAATACAAATTGCGTATGTTAAGGCCCTCACTATGTCACTGATGAGTCCAAGTGAGTAAGCCAGACGAAACGCCAATTTGTAGGATTAAACGCCATAACAAGCAATTTTGAATAAAAATAAAATGCAGGACTGGGTCACACGTACTTGCTCTTATGTTCAAGACAATGTGGCTTTAAGAAAATTGTAGGTATACAAAAACATGGAAATTATGAGCATTAAATACGATATTAAAATTAGCTAAAACAACTCCCTTGACAGTTTGAAGTGAAAAAAAGAATGCCATCTTAATTCTTGATTGAGTTTGAATGTAGGAAAAAAAATTTAAACTGTTGGAGCGGTTTTTTTTTAATTAATTTCTTATATAAAAAATTCCTGATACATTTTTAAGGACAAATTAAATTTATGTGCAGATAAAAACAAAATTAAAAAAAAAAAAATTGTCAGGCCGTTCTGAGATATCGAATTTTCAAAAAAAAAAAAAAGAAACTTTTTTTAAAAATTCAAAAACTTTTTTTTTGAAAAATTTGATATGCAATATTCTTTAATCTTATCTGAAGTGTCTATATAAAAAAAAATTATCTAAATCCGTTTAGCTATAACAGGTACTATAAATAGTTACTAAATGTAAAATTTTATAATTTCTGGTAGTAGATCGTACTTATTTTAGTATATGGAAAAAGTTGAAACAAAATCGTAGGAGTCGTTTTTGAGAAAAAAATATTTTCCTTTGCGGTATTTTAACTTTTGTATGAAAGGTGCGTTATTTTTCATGAATTTAAATTTTTTTGCAAAAATATTTTAGAAAGTAGATACTAAAATACTCTTAAGCATCGAGTTTCTAAAAAATCGATGGTACCATTTGGAAAATATTTAATTTTCAAACAAAAATTTTTAAACATTTTTAAAAAACCAAAACAATATTTTTTCAAAAATGTTGGTACACAAAACTATTTATATTTTTTGGAAGCTTCCTTATAAAAAAAATTACTAAAATCAGTCATACCGTTTTGAAGAAAATTGAAATTAAAAAAAATGGTTCTTTGGGAGGTACCATTAATAACCATTTTTTGAAAAATGGTTTCCCATCCAAGGCCTTTACTAAAAGTAATGGATTGATTTTTTTTAAAGAAAAGTTGTGGAGCCATTTTTGAGAAAAATACGATTATGTAAAATTGCTTAAAAAATTGTATGATATTGTATACCGTTATTTTTGGTTCTAAAAAAAAATGAAAAAAACGTGTGGGAATAATCACCAAAAACCACCAAGTACCAAGTTTGAAGAAAATCGATCGAGCCGTTATGGCTGTAGACGAAGAGAGACAGACAGACAGAATTGTGCCCTCCACTTTTTTGGTGTTCTCTATCAACGTAATATCATGTTTGATTGTTATCTCAAAATTTTTTTCTGCACGAATCCAAAACTTGCCTTGGCTAAAAAAAAAATTAATTTCAGGTAGCGTTATTTTTGTAAGAACCACCATTTACCAAGATTTAAGAAAATCAATCCAGGCATTTAGGCTGTAGCGAATAGACAGGCAAACAAATAGAAGACAGAATTCTGAGACCCTTTTTTTTGACAAGTTTGATCAGTTCAAATGCATAATTTGCCATATGGGTGATTCTCTACCAGTGATTCTTTTTTTTTTATTTCAAAAATTAAAACTTATTGCAAACAATTTTTGTCTTGTTCTTCTACATTTAGTCAGAGTATCAAATCTGTAAAAGCATTTTGCTACAACTTAAAAAAAAAAACACAAAAAATATGGTGAAATGTACTCAAACTGGATTAGACGATGGACATTTTTTCTTTTTCTTTATTGGTACTTCCCTTTTTTCTCTATACAAAATGATCTCTTTCACAGTTTTTGTAGTCTGCTCTTTTGAATGACAACCCTTTTCATTGGGCTGGGTAATTACCTAGTTTTTATTGTTTAGGTCGTCCACGTCCACGTCCATTGCTACCGTTCTCATAAAATAAATTTGTAGAAAGTGAGTATCTTCTTGAACGAAAATGGCTGTTTTGAATTATTGGAAATTCGAAATCAAGCGTAAAGCCTAGTACGCAGCTGAAGTGAAACGAAAATTTTCTGGGGTCTCCAACTCGAGAACGGAATCAGAAACGAAGTGATTGCGAAAAAAATATGGAGAGTTTTATCAGAAAGATGTCAAAATAAATTCAAAAATAAAACAGTTTCAAATCTTAAGTCAATTTTTTTTTTCGTCTGATGTGATTTCTTGTTTTTGTTTTTGTTTTCGTGTCGTCCGTTGTGGTGCTAAAGGTTCCAAATAACTGTGTTCTGCAGTTCGTTTCAACGGTATTTTCTTCCATTTTCATTTTTAAATAAAATTCAACAGCAAAATATAACAAACTGTCAAATTTTCGTCTGAAATAATGTTCCGAACAATTAATTGTTTATGATTTCGTTGTGTCAATTTCTGTATGAGAATTTTCGTTTCACTTCAGCTGCGTACTATGCTTAAAAGTTAAAAAATACTAAAACGATCATCGATGCTTGATTTAATGATCAACCACGCTCTCTTTGGCAAAAATTACCAGTTGTGTATAAATGTAGCAGGAGATAGAGTCTCTTCGTTGGCGTTGGTAAGTTTTCACTTAGAAATTGATTAAGGTATATAAAAAAAGAGAGAGCTTAAGAGGCTAAGACAGATTTCAACAAAGTGTCATCATCAATTCTTGGCCTAAAATTCTTGGGGAAAATAAGAAACGCCTTTTTTGAAGAAGAATAATAAAACAAAATAAATAAACAAATAATAAAATATAAAGTTATGTGTGGGTTGGGTACCTAACCTACCTATTTTGTTTTGCTTGAGAGAGGCATAGAAATAAATTTATACCTATTTCTTTCATTTAGTCAGCCTTTTACTTCTATCCAATTATACAAGTTTGATGTTGTTCATTCGGTTAAAATTAATTTTTAACCAGTTTCCCTCTATCCTTAAATTACACAAAGCCCTTACAGCGAGTATGTTATAAAACCTCCCCAAAAATAATATTTTAATAAGAATTTATTTATAAATTCTATTTCTTGATGAATAAATCTTAACATTCACAAACCAGCATGTCATATATTTTCATTGAAATAACAAATTACTTTGAAATACATACGTCTTCAAGAAAATCATTCCTTTTCATTACTTACTTCAAATTAATTTGAATGCACACCACACTGTACAATCACCATAAACTAAAGAAAAGTCTATAAATATACATTTTCACTTATAAACAGTCAAAAACAGAACCTAATACATCTCTTCAGACTTCTGAAAATCATAACCTACCTACAAATATGTAGCTCCTTTCAAATTACTCAAATGTGCATAAATTTTCCCCCAAAAAATATGACATAAATTCACTAGCCTATAATGTGCACCTTCAGAATATGCACTCCCTATTTTTGACCCCACAAAAAAAAAAAAAAAAACACCTTGCAACTAAATTCTGCACATCCTCCTCGTTTGCTCTTGTGTACTTCATTCAATTTCAGGATAAAGGCCCGAAGTATCATCTTGCTTTCTAGGAATAGCTAGAGGTACCTATGTACATATAAGTTTAAAACTACCCGAAACTATGTCAACGCAGCAATATCCTGCTAGCTCTTTAGGGATTCACAACCTAAAATAGATTAAAACCCACCTGTGCGGTGTATGTAGTGCATTCAAAGCAGAGAATAAAATGTTATCCTTCTGCACGTACACTCGCTACCACTTGAGCTTATAAGGATTACTATTTACTACATAAATAATAAGAACAAAGAAACAGTAAGGAATTGAAATATAAGAACACTACTGGATCTACAGTAGCGACATCTTCTCGCAACTAGCTCAAGTGCTGCAAAGAAACCAACACAAAAAAAAAGCTCAAAAATCCGCAAAACAAAGCAAATCGAAAAACTTATCCTTTTTCCATATGATGATGATGATGATGTGAATCGGAAAGGCGCATGTCCCGACATAGCGCATCGGCTCAAAACTTACACCGAAAATAAAAACAAATAAGCAGAAAAGCAACATTTCGCCGAAAAAGCTGCATAATACAACGTTTTCTAAGCAAGCTAAATTTCTGCATTTTCAGTCCGCAGCGGGTGTGCATTTCAAAAACATCTCTCCGAATTAAATTTTTTGACGAAAAAAACTGCCCTCGTTGGTTAGGTTTTTTTCCTTCAAGTTTTGGGTGGTTCGTGCGTGATTCGCTTTCTTTTACGTTTTGGTCGTCGATTCTATTTCTGTCTCTGTTTTACTCCTCTGTTTTATCAGTAGGTGGTCAAGTTAGAAAATTTTGAAAAATTAAAAAATTACTCCCTCTGTGATCTTCCTTTGAAAATTAAAAAAATATAAGCAAAATTGTATGATACCAAAGTTTGTACGAAATTTTGATGAAATTTTTCAAAGTTCTACCAAAAAAGTGTTGCCAACTCATTCAAATAGTAATAGTACTAAATTAACAAGAGAATCAAAACCAATCAAATTAAGTTACAAAGGAGCAGCAACAAAAAAAAGAAAAACGTGCAATCTAGAAAAGAAAAAGTGAGCAAAAAAGCAGAGCAAATAACGGTTTATACTATTCATTTAGTGTGTCAACCATAGCTACAGCGAAAAAGGAACAAAAAACAAGGATGCGGCGGTAGGATATATGGCACTTAACCCCCTTCAATCATCAGTTTTACAAGAACAAAAACAACGACTCCTGGCTGCAAAACTACTATTGGATTGAAAAGAGTAGGCAAATAAACAAAAAAAAAAAAATATAAAAAAAAAACACCAAAGGAAAAACATCATCAAGTGAAAAAAGGACGAGCGAGTGTGGAAAATAGCCCGAAGGATTTAAATAGCGAACGAGTTTCTGCCAATTAGGTAATAATATTGAGTTGAGTTTTTTTTTGTGTCGTTTATATATTTTAGTTGGTTCATTCATTGTGTTGGGGTAGTGAGGACTTTTTTGTTCAAAATTTTTTAACACCCTTTTCTTCAAGGGCTCAGAATTCCTTTGTCCTGATTACGGAGGAGGAAAAGTAATGAAAAAATTACAGGTAAAACAATGGCAATTAAAAAATTTGTAATTATTAAAATTGCAACACTTTTGGGGGCTGTTCTGCATTTTTTTTTGTAATTTCTGTGCGAAAAAAATGTGTGTAATGTGGTTGTAGCCAAATTGTGATATAAATAAACTTTTTTCCTTTCTTCTCACTGCTGATTGAGCTCCTATTGTAAGTGTCATGGCATTTTTATACGCGAGAAACATTGTCACCCTGCTAATTCACTTGAATATTTGGTTTCTATTTTTTAAAGTGGTATAGTTTCTTTTTCTATTTTTTTTTATTGTGATGCCTTGTTAAATTAGAACCATGGCATTGTAAATTGATTACCCTGTCTCCTTTTGCTTCTTTTCTTAGTTTTTGTCAACAATTTTAACTTTTTGTGCTGTTTTTGTTTTTGGGTTTTCAAGAGAAAATGAAAATGAAAAGCTTTTTTCATGAGTTCTTTTTTTTTTTGGTGTGTGAGGTGATGCACTTTAGAGCACAGAGTGCACCTAGATATTTAAAAAAGGAGCCGGGAAACACCCCTGAGTTTGTTTGTGTGTGCTTTGTATAATTTCAAAACCACACACAATGATACACACAACTATAGAGGAGTACCTTATGTCTCTCTGTTCTGTTCCGTGTGCCAAAAGTAGGTACTTGTGTAAACAAGTGTAATAATGAAGTAAAAAAGAAGAGAAGAAAATATGTAGGTAAATGACTATATGTACACATCCTGGACGACAAAAAAATTAAATTAAAGAAAAATAAAATCTAGAATAAGACCATTGGGAAAGGATATACCTACAAGAACAAAAAAAAAGTAATTTTTTTAAGAACTTTATTCATTTGTATGAGTATCTTTTTCTGATGGTCCACATGAATATGTATAAACATTGCAACTTACTATGCAAAGAACGAACCTAATAAAACAACAAAGAAATTGGAGGAGAGATATATAACGAAACGAAAAAAAAAAACTAAAACAAAAAAATACTACAACACTAATGACCTCATGAACGGAACAGAAAGGACGACTATGACGAACAAAAAAAAAATTCGGACATGTTAACTGGCTTATTACAGTGTCCTTGGGCTGTATTATATGGGAATATATGTGAGCTGGGCATTATTGTTTTTATTTCTCTTATTCGTACCCAATTTGACATTAGGTCCAGGATTAGGTATAAGCCCAATAGCAATAAAGGCAATTAGGTGTAATGAAAATAATCGAAGAGTAGATTTTTGTGTTGTTGATTGTTTAATGAAAAGATTTTATTATACATACTACAGGGTGATTATAATTTTATATAGGTACTGACTTATAGGAATATATTTCTTACTCTTAACATTTTTGGGGGATCTACAAAGTTCAAAAGGTTTACTTTTTTATAAGCTAAGAGTTGATTTTTGAATGTCGACGACTTGGAAAAAATTTGGTATGAATACCTAAAAATATTTCAATCGTATTGTGGGGAGTGGGAGTAAAAATGAGTCATACTCTTCTGGAATTTCAAACCTTTTGTTTTGGATTTTTGGAATTTAATTTTGTGTGCCTTGTTTTTAGCAAAGATGAAATTAAGGGTCATGGAACTATCTTGAGAAATGGAATTATCTTGAGAAATATCTTGAAAATTTTTGAATCAAACCATACATTTTTGTCAAGTAACTACCTATTACATAGTTTCCTAAAAAAATCAAAATCCAAGGTACGTCTATTCGTCTGTGCTCCTATTGTACCCACATCGAGCTAGAAACGAAAATTTGGTACAGAGCATTTTTAAGTGAGAAAAAACTCGAATTTTTGCAAAAAAATCTATTTTTTTTTAATTTTCTAAAAAACTTTTTCAACAATTTTAATCAAACTCTAAAGCTATGATGTCTATGAATGTAACAAAAACGTATTTATATTTTCTGGACGATTATTTCACTGACTAAAGGCTCTTTTAAATTGTTTAACTTAATAAATACTATAGATACTACATGTTTACAAATAAAATCATTTTTTTTAATTTTTACAAATAAAAGCAACAAAAGAAAACTACTTTTTTATAGTACTTTTATCCCTATTTTCCGCTAAAATTTCAGATTTATTAAAATAGTAAAACTATATCTTTAATTATAGCTATTTAGTAGACTTGAACCTGAAAAGAAAATTCGTGTGATTCAATCCTGTATATTATTTTATCTAAACGAAAATTTGGTATTCACGGGGTTAGAAGTTGTTGTACGTTCTTAAATTTCCTGACAAAGTCAAAATATGCAAAAAGAAAAGTTTATTAACTTCTTTTACATAACAATATTATTGACATAACTGATGTAAGTTTTCAATTGGTGCAGTCAATTGTGAATTTTGTGGCTTTGAAAATACTTAAAGGTTTAAAACAAAAAAAGCGGGACACAAGCTTTAGATACTATGAAAAGTCACTAGCAATTTTGTAACCCCAAAAATGGTATTAACTGTTATTTGAGATTTCTCAATTAAAGCTACTCATTACTTTTATCTATAACATGTAGGTATCCTACACATTTTAAAGACGAACTTGTTGAGGTTAGGAGTTAGAATGGGGTAACGAATCAGTATGGGGCTTCCAACAAGTATTTCATATTTTACGTTGCTTTATTAAGGCTTATTAAACAAATCTTTGTATTTAAAAATATTATATAGTTAATTTCTACTCTTGTGTGTAGGATTTTCCTTGTTTATGCAGTAATGTTTAAAGTTAAAAGTTTCTTTGCAGAAATAGACTAAAACCAATTTCAAAATTTCTACAGAAGGAAATAGATATGAAAAGCACCTTTTTCTTTCTAAACAAATATCGAAACAGCTTTAATTTGATTTAGTAGATATTTATTTACCAAATAACTATGCTTAACTCCATATCGTCGACCTTGAATGAAAAGCAGCTAACTCCTATTTTGTATTTTTTATAAGAAAAATATTTAAAAAGAAGTGTTCGCATTATTTAAATAAAACCAAAATCACATTAAGTATTTCTCTACACCCGTTATTACAAAATTACAAAAATTACAAAAAGATTTGATAGATTTTATATATTTAAACAATATTTCCGGAAAGTTCAAATAATTTAAAATGATATTTGAAGTGGCCTATAATGAAAAAAAAATGTGGAGCTAACCGCTTTTCATTCTAAGCCGACAATATGTCTGGCAGATATAAGCACACTATAAATGCCCAAAAATCAAGCATTTGCAGTTTGACTTTAATTTATTTCTAAAAAAAAATGGAAAATACCATCAGACGCCCTAAACGATTTTGTACATAAAATGACATTTTCTACATTTATTTTAAAATAGAAATAAAAATGTAAACAACAAAAATATGAATCACAAGATATTTTGTAGTTGCAGCTCTCAAATGTATTCCAAACTTGTATGGATCCAAATTTACAAAAACAAGATCACATATTACACATATAATGCTTACAAGCCAAACATAAACCTTCGAAATATTGACTTTGTGGAAATGGAAATGCAAATATTCATATTATTTTTAGATAGTTTTAGAAAGTGTTTCATTGTTTTTTGTAACAACTTTTGGTTACCAGTAATTTTTACTTGCTATGTATATGTTTATAGAACATGGCAAGTTATGCATTCAAAAAAAAAAAATTAACTCGGGATTTTAATCAGACGTGCCATTAAAATGATAGGGAAGACTAAAAAGTAGGTCTCAAAATTGTGTCTGTCTGTCTGTTCGGTTACAGCCCATGAATAGTTGCACCGATTTTCTTAAAACTTGGTGCAAAGTGGTTTTTTTTTCATTGCCCCAACATATGTACATATGTATATACAAAATCTTATATTTCTCAAAAATGGCTCCACAACTTTTCTTAAAAAAAATAATAAATTACTTTTAGCCAAGGCCATGTTTGGTTGGAAAAGCATCAAAAATAATTATTGATGGTACCTCCCAAAGAACCATTTTTATTGATTTTCGATTTTCTTGAAAATAGTCCTTCCAATTTCAATCAGTTTTTTTTATGAAGAAGCTCCTACAAAAGTTCAAATAGTATTGTTTACCACAGCAAAAAAAAAATATTTTTTGGATCTTTAAACAAACAAAATTATTTTTTTTTTTTAATGTTTCAAAAAAAAAAAATAATAGAATTTTTTGAAACTTGGTACTGAACGGTTTTTTTTTCAATTTTCTTAGAGTATTTCAAATAATATTTTACTTCTATTAAAAAAAAAACAGTAACCTTCTACACAAATTTAAATAAAGGAACCGAAGAAGACAATCTTATTTTTTTCAAAAACGACTTATACCTACAATTTTGATACAAATTTTTTGTGAGCTAAAATTAAAAACAAAATTACCCTTATACTCACAGGACCTCCTCCAGAACCCTATTTTTGATATTGAATTATTTCATTATTGGCTGATCGGATTCAAATAATAATTTTTTTTTTGCAAAAAACTTCCAAAAACTATCAATAATATTTAATATTAAAATTTTCGAAAAAAATTTTGTAAATTAAAAAAAAAAATCAAAACATTTTTGAAAATTCGTTATTTCAGAATTAAGTTAATATTTTTTTTTGGAAATTTTAATTTTTATCTGCATACAAATTCCATACTAAATATTTTCCTTTTGAATGTTTCGAAAATTTATACACATAAATTTTTTTTGTTTTTAAATTGCTCCAACGATTTTTTCGCAAAACTTTATGTATATATTTAAGAACTTCATTTAACATAATATATCTTGTCAGCTCAAACTAAATATTAAAAGAGTTGTTTAAGCATTTTAAAGAACGAATGCCATACTTTTATGCATTTTTCTCTCATAAAATCCATGTACAAATAAACAACGTTCAAAATTCAAAGATACTTGACCATAAGAGCAAGTATATGTATCCAGTCGTGCATTTTAATTAGAACACCAGTCAATCTTATTCAAATAACATTGTGCTATATGGTTACAAAATTGCATGAGTTTTTCATGTGACTAAGTAGAGGTTATAGGTCTGATAGAATTTATCCCGAAATTGTGTCCCACAATTTGAATAAACTCAAATGTTTTTATTTAACTTTGCCAGTGTTTACTTACCTTTTTTTTTATTAAAGGTTTTGAAAAAGTATTAGTGTTTTCTAAAGATATCTATATATTTTTTATTCAAGCACAAACATTTTTATAAATTTCTTAGAGGTAATTCCTTATTTAAGGCAAATTAGTAGTGCTGTAAAAAACTTAACACATTTCTAGAAAAAAATCACAAGCAGCCATGCAGTAATGAAGAAACAACAAAAATAAACACGAAAAAACACTAATGTCATTTTTTGCACACAATAAATAGTCTGGGTAGTTAATTGTGTGCGAAAAAAGAGTGTAGACTTCTCCAAATAATCTGCTACAATTATCAATTTCCGAAGAGCGTACCTACTGCAGAACGAAAAGTAGGACTAAATTTTTAGTTTATGATTTCGTTGTGTTGTTTTTGTACGGGATTTTTCGTTTTGCATCAGCTGCGTAAAAGGCTTTATAACCGTAAGCGAACGAGTTTTCATTAAGTAACCGTAAGGCTTATAAGGTTATTCCATTTCAATATTCTTCCATTCATCGTTAGGAAATATATTTTATTTATGTTAAAGAAATCAATTTATATCGAGCATCAATTTTATACAAAAAAAAAACTTTTATTTGAGTTTTATAATACACCCTTAAACGAGGCCGTGAGTGCAAAAGTGGTGTAACCCATTTTATGGCAAAATAGATATTCCTGTCGTGTATTTTAACATTTATGGATCAAAAGACACCTAGCCAAAATTTTAAATTCTTTCTTAGCGTTCTAAAAATGTGACTTATTTTCCATGAATCTCAAATTTAATAGTTGGGTTTTAAAATCAATTAAAGACGATAAATATGATTAAAAAAAGTGGGTTTCACTACTTTTGCACTCACTGTCTCAAATATATTTTGTAATGATCGGAAATATTTGAAACGTATTGTTCAAAAAACTCCATAGAAAACTATTATTTCTTAATTTTTTTCATTTAAAAATAGTACCTAAAGAAAATAAGAATATTACCAAATAAAAGCTAAAAATAAACTCAGTATCTTATTTCTATTTAATGGCTTATTCACGATAATTTTTAAACAGTTCTTTTTAAAATTTATCAAGGAATAAGATACAAATATTTGTTACTTTCAATAAAATATATTTTTAAGGATACACTCCTCAAACTCGTTTTCCAAAAATATACCTAATATTATTTGTTCAAAATATCTCTTTTAAATTTAAGAAAAATCTTTTTTTAATCCTAACCGTACTGACTTCATTTTTAATTTTTCCATATAAAATGCACTTATGAAGTTTCTTACAAAAAAAAAATTTGGAAAAATTCTAAAATTGATAGACAGTTCTCAGACTTAACAAATATTTTAAGAGCTATGAGGAATATATAAAAAATTATTTTAAAATTCTTCAAACAATATTTGCCCAAATTATTATAACAAAAGAAAATGATATTTTTTGTTATTTTAAGCTGTGTAGACATTGTCTAAGAAAAAACTGTAAATTATTTTCGTTTAAGCTCCTCATCGAACCAACAAAAGATATTTCTTACGTTCGAGAATTTTTCATCAATTTTCAGAATTTTTTTGTAAAATTTACATTTTTATATTTTTTTAAATTTATTTCGAAACTTTTGAGCCCGTATTCACACAAAAATTCAAACATTTTGAAAATATGGGAGACCCAACACAAAAAAAGTTGCAAATCGTTAGGTATCAAAATAATCTTTTTGTGACAAAAATGTTTTGTTTGAATATAAATTTGTTAGTTTTATTATATTCTGCTAACGTGTCATTTTATTTAAATAAAGACCAAATTACGCTTAATATCAAAATAAATCTGTTACCTATGTAAGGTGTAAAATGTCTGTTGGATGGATCCCTTACTCTTAAATTAAGGAAAAATGTTTTGTTTTTAAATTTTGTATAAACAAATTTGCTAAACTTAAAAACAAAAGAACCACCCTGATTAGGAAACCATCCATCAAATTAATTGTTGCAGGTGGCATATACCTGTCAGATGTACTCAAACAAATGATTTTTTGACATTTTGTTTAAAATTTTCAATTTGTTTTGAATCATGAATGATTTTTTTTTTTTAAACAAAATAATTGTTTGTAGTTCGTACATTTCTTCTAGAATTTGTAGGATTTTTTAAAGTACATATTTTTATGTGCACTTTCGAGCATAAACTTAATTTTAATTTTAATTGAACTAATATTGGAAGGCATAAAATACTTCATACAAATTTTATATGAAAAACTCAGATTGAATTACTTTGTTTAAAATAAACACAATATTTGTTTAGTTATTTAATTTCAAGCTCTTCTTGTTAAGGCATTTCAAATCGAAAAATGTCTGTATCTTAACACATTTTACTTTTGATATTACTTACATACATACATATATGTTTGTATTTTTTTCTTACATCTTCTGGCCAATTTAGGTCAAGAGGGCTCATAAACTACAAACAAATACCTGCCGTTATAATTATATAAGTTTTTTATGTGAAAACATTTCCAATTGAACTTAGCAACAAACTTACTTAAATGTATGAAGGTAGGAGGAATATTATCACAGCTGTTGTATATAACATGAGTGTAGCAGGCATCCGCATCCTTTGAAAAAAAAACATTAAATACAAAACATTTACACTTGGTCCTAGAATCCTTTGGTACTTACTTTTTCTATATAAATACCAATATGCAGGTAGCTTTGATAAGGGAATTGTTATTTTTATTATCATTAAAGATATATAAGAACCAAAAATAAAGGTACAATTATTTTGGTCACACAAAAGAAAAGGTTAAATAGGTCAATTTGTAAAGGATTAGTATTAATCGATTTTATTTGTAAAAAGGGAAATGGAGGTGAAATAATATCTGACAGAAATTTATTGATATTACACGCATAATACATATGCAGCTAAGTTGTATATAGGTATAAGAGATTTTTAATGTATGAGAACTTATATTTATTGTTAAATTCAAAAAGAATAGCCCGGGAACCATGAGGTGACCGTAAGATTACCTATCTAAAGTTTGCGTGCACAAATTTTCATTTTTTTTTTTAGTTTTCTGTCTGTGTCATAAAAAAGTTTATTTGAAACAAAAACAAAAAAAGAAATTGATCCTAAGTCATTAAATCACAAAGTCAAAGTTTAGCACGCACTTTATCGTGTTTTTTATGTACAAACATTATAAATCTCTCATCTTATAGTCAATCTTATTGGCAACATTCTATTGCTACACACAATTGACAACAAACATCTTTACATTACCCAACAAATACACCTCCATCAATGGATAATTAAATAAACATTATTTATTTTGTCCTGACTCATGCAAATTGCAAATCAATTTTTGTGTCGTTTTTATTTTTATCAAAACAACAAAAATATAAAAATCTATTTTAGCTCTCTCTCAACATATATTACACTCGAGTCGAGTCAGTTACTAGGTTAATAATTTCTTTTTTTTTTTGTATTCTTTCTCGATGGCGACGCGGTGTGGCGCTGATGCTAAAGGCACTCGTTTCCTCTCTACCACGAAATGCCATTTATGTTTTTTTACGATTTTTTTCTTTTATTTCTTTCTTCTTAATCGCGTGCTTAAGACACATTTGTTGATTTTGTCTATTTTGCTTTGCTGTGTTATCCACATACATTCATATATTTGTGCTAGCAGACACAAGCACACACAGAAACGCACGTGTGCGTAATAATTTAGTGCAAAATGTTGTAATTATCATTTACCCTAGACATTCAGTTTAGCTTTTGATATTTTTTTTTTTGTTTATTTCTTTCATAAGTAGGTTGGTACATTTGGATATATATATATGCTCCTGGCGATGGCGACTTTTTCGTCTTTTAACTTACGATATCTATAGTGGGTCTACTTAAGGGCAAGTTGTGCATTTTTAAAAACAAAGGACTTTGAGTAGGTTATAGATTTGTGAAATGATGAATGAATTGTAAAACAACTGATCCTAGAGATTTTGATGTAACTTATCATTATCCACGATCTGATAAGTTCTGTCTGTTCGGCTACAGTCTAAGCTTAAAGGCCGGATAGATTTTCTGCAAGCTAAGTACCAACAACTTATTGGGTTTTGAACAAAAATAACAGAATACCTGCCATACAAAATTTTTGAACCTCGTGACAAAATTTAACTTTTCTTAAAATCGGTTTCACAGAATTTTATACAAAAAAAGGATAAATAGTTCTAACAATGAATGTTAGCTTTTTGTTAAATTATGTTTTTCAGAAAAATGGACGCTAATGTAACCTCATAGTTCATACACCTAGAAAAATTTTGTTGATATTGGATTTTCTCGAAAACTATGTTATAATGATTTTGATGAAATTTTAAATGCAAAAGTTTTTATAGAATATTGGACACTAAAATTTTAAAACAAATATTATTCAGATTAAAATAAAAAATTAAGTGCACGACTGGATCGCATATGTACATTAGGGTGGTCGTTAAAAAAGGTCATCCCGGATGGGTCCAAATCGGCTCTAAATGAAGAAAAAAAATTCCCTATTTTTTTCAGATTTTTATTTGTATCCCCTATAGTCGCTGTAGGGGTAAGTTAAATTTCCCCTTTTTTTTGCATACTAGAAAATACGCGTAAGATCTGCCAAAAAAAACTCAGACCATGTAGGTGGGAACTAGACAAGAAAAAAATCCTAGCGGAGAGGGGTAATATCTCCCCCGCTTGGACGGGAGGGGCAATTTAATAAAATATTTTCATGAAATAGAAAAAAAAAATTAATTAAAAAACAACGGCAAAACTTGCAGTAATATTTTGTTGCTTTTTGGAAATCCAGAAGTCTATTCTTACGATTTTAAATTAAGTTCTTTTGATGAACAGTTCTTGCAAAAAATTGTTTCAAACTCAACATCTTGAAGAAAAATTATTATTATTTTTTAAATTATAGGTTTGAAAACAGATTTTTCTGAAATTGTTTATTCAAAGAACTTTATTTAATAACCAGCTATTAAAATTGACTTCTGGCTTTCCAAAAAGCTACAAAACATTAATGCAAGTGTTAATTTTTTCCATTTTAAGAAAATATTTTTTTTAAATATTAAATTACCCCTCCCGTCCAAGCGGGGGAAGATATTACCCCTCTCCAGTAGGATTTTTTTCTTGTCTAGTTCTCACCTATGTACATGCCCTCAATTTTTCGGCAGATTTTACGCGAATTTAAAAAAAAGGGGAAATTTAATTAACCCCTACAGCGACTGAAAAATTAGGGAATTTTTTTTTTTTTTCATTTAGAGCTGATTTAGGCTCATCCAAATATCAAAACCAAAACACAAAAACCATTATAACGACCACCCTAATGTACATACCCTCAAGTTCAAGAGGCTTAGGCTTTAAAAAATTGTGTATAAATACTTGGAAATTATAA